>OY804577.1:31421142-33952762 GCA_963680875.1 Bathymodiolus brooksi
TGTTACACAATCCTTTATTGTTCTGATGTGAACCTACTTGACACTTCTGGAGAACCCAAGTTACTCACATAGTTCGTTGTTACACAACTTTTGTTCTGAGTGAATACTACACTTCTGGAGAAACCAAGTTTACTCAATAGTTCGTGTTAACACATCTTTATTGTTCTGAGTGAACACTTACACTTCTGGAGAAACCAAGTTTACTCAATAGTTCTGTTACACAATCTTTATTGTCTGAGTGAACTACTTACAACTTCTGGAGAACCCAAGTTACTCAATAGTTCGTGTTACACAATCTTTATTGTTCTGAGTGAACTACTTACACTTCTGGAGAAACAAGTTTACTCAATAGTTCGTGTTACACAATCTTTATTGTTCTGAGTGAACTACTTACACTTCTGGAGAAACCAAGTTTACTCAATAGTTCGTGTTACACAATCTTTATTGTTCTGAGTGAACTACTTACACTTCTGGAGAAACCAAGTTTACTCAATAGTTCGTGTTACACAATCTTTATTGTTCTGAGTGAACTACTTACACTTCTGGAGAAACCAAAGTTACTCAATAGTTCGTGTTACACAATCTTTATTGTTCTGAGTGAACTACTTACACTTCTGGAGAAACCAAGTTACTCAATAGTTCGTGTTACACAATCTTTATTGTTCTGAGTGAACTACTTACACTTCTGGAGAAACCAAGTTTACTCAATAGTTCGTGTTACACAATCTTTATTGTTCTGAGTGAACTACTTACACTTCTGGAGAAACCAAGTTTACTCAATAGTTCGTGTTACACAATCTTTATTGTTCTGAGTGAACTACTTACACTTCTGGAGAAACCAAGTTTACTCAATAGTTCGTGTTACACAATCTTTATTGTTCTGAGTGAACTACTTACACTTCTGGAGAAACCAAGTTTACTCAATAGTTCGTGTTACACACTCTTTATTGTTCTGAGTGAACTACTTACACTTCTGGAGAAACCAAGTTTACTCAATAGTTTCGTGTTACACAATCTTTATTGTTCTGAGTGAACTACTTACACTTCTGGAGAACCAAAGTTTACTCAATAGTTCGTGTTACACAATCTTTATTGTTCTGAGTGAACTACTTACACTTCTGGAGAAACCAAGTTTACTCAATAGTTCGTGTTACACAATCTTTATTGTTCTGAGTGAACTACTTACACTTCTGGAGAACCCAAGTTTACTCAATAGTTCGTGTTACACAATCTTTATTGTTCTGAGTGAACTACTTACACTTCTGGAGAAACCAAGTTTACTCAATAGTTCGTGTTACACAATCTTTATTGTTCTGAGTGAACTACTTACACTTCTGGAGAAACCAAGTTTACTCAATAGTTCGTGTTACACAATCTTTATTGTTCTGAGTGAACTACTTACACTTCTGGAGAAACCAAGTTTACTCAATAGTTCGTGTTACACAATCTTTATTGTTCTGAGTGAACTACTTACACTTCTGGAGAAACCAAGTTTACTCAATAGTTCGTGTTACACAATCTTTATTGTTCTGAGTGAACTACTTACACTTCTGGAGAACCAAGTTTACTCAATAGTTCGTGTTACACAATCTTTATTGTTCTGAGTGAACTACTTACACTTCTGGAGAACCCAAGTTTACTCAATAGTTCGTGTTACACAATCTTTATTGTTCTGAGTGAACTACTTACACTTCTGGAGAAACCAAGTTTACTCAATAGTTCGTGTTACACAATCTTTATTGTTCTGAGTGAACTACTTACACTTCTGGAGAAACCAAGTTTACTCAATAGTTCGTGTTACACAATCTTTATTGTTCTGAGTGAACTACTTACACTTCTGGAGAAACCAAGTTTACTCAATAGTTCGTGTTACACAATCTTTATTGTTCTGAGTGAACTACTTACACTTCTGGAGAAACCAAGTTTACTCAATAGTTCGTGTTACACAATCTTTATTGTTCTGAGTGAACTACTTACACTTCTGGAGAACCCAAGTTTACTCAATAGTTCGTGTTACACAATCTTTATTGTTCTGAGTGAACTACTTACACTTCTGGAGAAACCAAGTTTACTCAATAGTTCGTGTTACACAATCTTATTGTTCTGAGTGAACTACTTACACTTCTGGAGAACCCAAGTTTACTCAATAGTTCGTGTTACACAATCTTTATTGTTCTGAGTGAACTACTTACACTTCTGGAGAAACCAAGTTTACTCAATAGTTCGTGTTACACAATCTTTATTGTTCTGAGTGAACTACTTACACTTCTGGAGAAACCAAGTTTACTCAATAGTTCGTGTTACACAATCTTTATTGTTCTGAGTGAACTACTTACACTTCTGGAGAAACCAAGTTTACTCAATAGTTCGTGTTACACAATCTTTATTGTTCTGAGTGAACTACTTACACTTCTGGAGAAACCCAAGTTTACTCAATAGTTCGTGTTACACAATCTTTATTGTTCTGAGTGAACTACTTACACTTCTGGAGAAACCAAGTTTACTCAATAGTTCGTGTTACACAATCTTTATTGTTCTGAGTGAACTACTTACACTTCTGGAGAACCCAAGTTTACTCAATAGTTCGTGTTACACAATCTTTATTGTTCTGAGTGAACTACTTACACTTCTGGAGAACCCAAGTTTACTCAATAGTTCGTGTTACACAATCTTTATTGTTCTGAGTGAACTACTTACACTTCTGAGAACCCAAGTTTACTCAATAGTTCGTGTTACACAATCTTTATTGTTCTGAGTGAACTACTTACACTTCTGGAGAACCAAGTTTACTCAATAGTTCGTGTTACACAATCTTTATTGTTCTGAGTGAACTACTTACACTTCTGGAGAACCCAAGTTTACTCAATAGTTCGTGTTACACAATCTTTATTGTTCTGAGTGAACTACTTACACTTCTGGAGAACCCAAGTTTACTCAATAGTTCGTGTTACACAATCTTAATTGTTCTGAGTGAAATACTTACACTTCTGGAGAACCCAAGTTTACTCAATAGTTCGTGTTACACAATCTTTATTGTTCTGAGTGAACTACTTACACTTCTGGAGAAACCAAGTTTACTCAATAGTTCGTGTTACACAATCTTTATTGTTCTGAGTGAACTACTTACACTTCTGGAGAAACCAAGTTTACTCAATAGTTCGTGTTACACAATCTTTATTGTTCTGAGTGAACTACTTACACTTCTGGAGAAACCAAGTTTACTCAATAGTTCGTGTTACACAATCTTTATTGTTCTGAGTGAACTACTTACACTTCTGGAGAAACCAAGTTTACTCAATAGTTCGTGTTACACAATCTTTATTGTTCTGAGTGAACTACTTACACTTCTGGAGAAACCAAGTTTACTCAATAGTTCGTGTTACACAATCTTTATTGTTCTGAGTGAACTACTTACACTTCTGGAGAACCCAAGTTTACTCAATAGTTCGTGTTACACAATCTTTATTGTTCTGAGTGAACTACTTACACTTCTGGAGAAACCAAGTTTACTCAATAGTTCGTGTTACACAATCTTTATTGTTCTGAGTGAACTACTTACACTTTTGGAGAAACCAAGTTTACTCAATAGTTCGTGTTACACAATCTTTATTGTTCTGAGTGAACTACTTACACTTCTGGAGAACCCAAGTTTACTCAATAGTTTGTGTTACACAATCTTTATTGTTCTGAGTGAACTACTTACACTTCTGGAGAACCCAAGTTTACTCAATAGTTCGTGTTACACAATCTTTATTGTTCTGAGTGAACTACTTACACTTCTGGAGAACCCAAGTTTACTCAATAGTTCGTGTTACACAATCTTAATTGTTCTGGGTTAAATACTTACACTTCTGGAGAAACCAAGTTTACTCAATAGTTCGTGTTACACAATCTTTATTGTTCTGAGTGAACTACTTACACTTCTGGAGAAACCAAGTTTACTCAATAGTTCGTGTTACACAATCTTTATTGTTCTGAGTGAACTACTTACACTTCTGGAGAAACCAAGTTTACTCAATAGTTCGTGTTACACAATCTTTATTGTTCTGAGTGAACTACTTACACTTCTGGAGAAACCAAGTTTACTCAATAGTTCGTGTTACACAATCTTTATTGTTCTGAGTGAACTACTTACACTTCTGGAGAAACCAAGTTTACTCAATAGTTCGTGTTACACAATCTTTATTGTTCTGAGTGAACTACTTACACTTCTGGAGAAACCAAGTTTACTCAATAGTTCGTGTTACACAATCTTTATTGTTCTGAGTGAACTACTTACACTTCTGGAGAAACCAAGTTTACTCAATAGTTCGTGTTACACAATCTTTATTGTTCTGATTGAACTACTTACACTTCTGGAGAAACCAAGTTTACTCAATAGTTCGTGTTACACAATCTTTATTATTCTGAGTGAACTACTTACACTTCTGGAGAACCCAAGTTTACTCAATAGTTCGTGTTACACAATCTTTATTGTTCTGAGTGAACTACTTACACTTCTGGAGAACCCAAGTTTACTCAATAGTTCGTGTTACATAATCTTTATTGTTCTGAGTGAACTACTTACACTTCTGGAGAAACCAAGTTTACTCAATAGTTCGTGTTACACAATCTTTATTGTTCTGAGTGAACTACTTACACTTCTGGAGAACCCCAGTTTACTCAATAGTTCGTGTTACACAATCTTTATTGTTCTGAGTGAACTACTTACACTTCTGGAGAACCCAAGTTTACTCAATAGTTCGTGTTACACAATCTTTATTGTTCTGAGTGAACTACTTACACTTCTGGAGAAACCAAGTTTACTCAATAGTTCGTGTTACACAATCTTTATTGTTCTGAGTGAACTACTTACACTTCTGGAGAACCCCAGTTTACTCAATAGTTCGTGTTACACAATCTTAATTGTTCTGGGTTAAATACTTACACTTCTGGAGAAACCAAGTTTACTCAATAGTTCGTGTTACACAATCTTTATTGTTCTGAGTGAACTACTTACACTTCTGGAGAAACCAAGTTTACTCAATAGTTCGTGTTACACAATCTTTATTGTTCTGAGTGAACTACTTACACTTCTGGAGAAACCAAGTTTACTCAATAGTTCGTGTTACACAATCTTTATTGTTCTGAGTGAACTACTTACACTTCTGGAGAAACCAAGTTTACTCAATAGTTCGTGTTACATAATCTTTATTGTTCTGAGTGAACTACTTACACTTCTGGAGAAACCAAGTTTACTCAATAGTTCGTGTTACACAATCTTTATTGTTCTGAGTGAACTACTTACACTTCTGGAGAAACCAAGTTTACTCAATAGTTCGTGTTACACAATCTTTATTGTTCTGAGTGAACTACTTACACTTCTGGAGAAACCAAGTTTACTCAATAGTTCGTGTTACACAATCTTTATTGTTCTGAGTGAACTACTTACACTTCTGGAGAAACCAAGTTTACTCAATAGTTCGTGTTACACAATCTTTATTGTTCTGAGTGAACTACTTACACTTCTGGAGAACCCAAGTTTACTCAATAGTTCGTGTTACACAATCTTTATTGTTCTGAGTGAACTACTTACACTTCTGGAGAACCCAAGTTTACTCAATAGTTCGTGTTACATAATCTTTATTGTTCTGAGTGAACTACTTACACTTCTGGAGAAACCAAGTTTACTCAATAGTTCGTGTTACACAATCTTTATTGTTCTGAGTGAACTACTTACACTTCTGGAGAAACCAAGTTTACTCAATAGTTCGTGTTACACAATCTTTATTGTTCTGAGTGAACTACTTACACTTCTGGAGAACCCAAGTTTACTCAATAGTTCGTGTTACACAATCTTTATTGTTCTGAGTGAACTACTTACACTTCTGGAGAAACCAAGTTTACTCAATAGTTCGTGTTACACAATCTTTATTGTTCTGAGTGAACTACTTACACTTCTGGAGAAACCAAGTTTACTCAATAGTTCGTGTTACACAATCTTTATTGTTCTGAGTGAACTACTTACACTTCTGGAGAAACCAAGTTTACTCAATAGTTCGTGTTACACAATCTTTATCTTTATTGTTCTGAGTGAACTACTTACACTTCTGGAGAAACCAAGTTTACTCAATAGTTCGTGTTACACAATCTTTATTGTTCAGAGTGAACTACTTACACTTCTGGAGAAACCAAGTTTACTCAATAGTTCGTGTTACACAATCTTTATTGTTCTGAGTGAACTACTTACACTTCTGGAGAAACCAAGTTTACTCAATAGTTCGTGTTACACAATCTTTATTGTTCTGAGTGAACTACTTACACTTCTGGAGAAACCAAGTTTACTCAATAGTTCGTGTTACACAATCTTTATTGTTCTGAGTGAACTACTTACACTTCTGGAGAAACCAAGTTTACTCAATAGTTCGTGTTACACAATCTTTATTGTTCTGAGTGAACTACTTACACTTCTGGAGAAACCAAGTTTACTCAATAGTTCGTGTTACACAATCTTTATTGTTCTGAGTGAACTACTTACACTTCTGGAGAACCCAAGTTTACTCAATAGTTCGTGTTACACAATCTTTATTGTTCTGAGTGAACTACTTACACTTCTGGAGAACCCAAGTTTACTCAATAGTTCGTGTTACACAATCTTTATTGTTCTGAGTGAACTACTTACACTTCTGGAGAACCCAAGTTTACTCAATAGTTCGTGTTACACAATCTTTATTGTTCTGAGTGAACTACTTACACTTCTGGAGAACCCAAGTTTACTCAATAGTTCGTGTTACACAATCTTAATTGTTCTGGGTTAAATACTTACACTTCTGGAGAAACCAAGTTTACTCAATAGTTCGTGTTACACAATCTTTATTGTTCTGAGTGAACTACTTACACTTCTGGAGAAACCAAGTTTACTCAATAGTTCGTGTTACACAATCTTTATTGTTCTGAGTGAACTACTTACACTTCTGGAGAAACCAAGTTTACTCAATAGTTCGTGTTACACAATCTTTATTGTTCTGAGTGAACTACTTACACTTCTGGAGAAACCAAGTTTACTCAATAGTTCGTGTTACACAATCTTTATTGTTCTGAGTGAACTACTTACACTTCTGGAGAAACCAAGTTTACTCAATAGTTCGTGTTACACAATCTTTATTGTTCTGAGTGAACTACTTACACTTCTGGAGAAACGAAGTTTACTCAATAGTTCGTGTTACACAATCTTTATTGTTCTGAGTGAACTACTTACACTTCTGGAGAAACCAAGTTTACTCAATAGTTCGTGTTACACAATCTTTATTGTTCTGAGTGAACTACTTACACTTCTGGAGAACCCAAGTTTACTCAATAGTTCGTGTTACACAATCTTTATTGTTCTGAGTGAACTACTTACACTTCTGGAGAACCCAAGTTTACTCAATAGTTCGTGTTACATAATCTTTATTGTTCTGAGTGAACTACTTACACTTCTGGAGAAACCAAGTTTACTCAATAGTTCGTGTTACACAATCTTTATTGTTCTGAGTGAACTACTTACACTTCTGGAGAACCCCAGTTTACTCAATAGTTCGTGTTACACAATCTTTATTGTTCTGAGTGAACTACTTACACTTCTGGAGAACCCAAGTTTACTCAATAGTTCGTGTTACACAATCTTTATTGTTCTGAGTGAACTACTTACACTTCTGGAGAACCCAAGTTTACTCAATAGTTCGTGTTACATAATCTTTATTGTTCTGAGTGAACTACTTACACTTCTGGAGAAACCAAGTTTACTCAATAGTTCGTGTTACACAATCTTTATTGTTCTGAGTGAACTACTTACACTTCTGGAGAACCCCAGTTTACTCAATAGTTCGTGTTACACAATCTTTATTGTTCTGAGTGAACTACTTACACTTCTGGAGAACCCAAGTTTACTCAATAGTTCGTGTTACACAATCTTTATTGTTCTGAGTGAACTACTTACACTTCTGGAGAACCCAAGTTTACTCAATAGTTCGTGTTACACAATCTTTATTGTTCTGAGTGAACTACTTACACTTCTGGAGAAACCAAGTTTACTCAATAGTTCGTGTTACACAATCTTTATTGTTCTGAGTGAACTACTTACACTTCTGGAGAAACCAAGTTTACTCAATAGTTCGTGTTACACAATCTTTATTGTTCTGAATGAACTACTTACACTTCTGGAGAAACCAAGTTTACTCAATAGTTCGTGTTACACAATCTTTATTGTTCAGAGTGAACTACTTACACTTCTGGAGAAACCAAGTTTACTCAATAGTTCGTGTTACACAATCTTTATTGTTCTGAGTGAACTACTTACACTTCTGGAGAAACCAAGTTTACTCAATAGTTCGTGTTACACAATCTTTATTGTTCTGAGTGAACTACTTACACTTCTGGAGAAACCAAGTTTACTCAATAGTTCGTGTTACACAATCTTTATTGTTCTGAGTGAACTACTTACACTTCTGGAGAACCCAAATTTACTCAATAGTTCGTGTTACACAATCTTTATTGTTCTGAGTGAACTACTTACACTTCTGGAGAAACCAAGTTTACTCAATAGTTCGTGTTACACAATCTTTATTGTTCTGAGTGAACTACTTACACTTCTGGAGAAACCAAGTTTACTCAATAGTTCGTGTTACACAATCTTTATTGTTCTGAGTGAACTACTTACACTTCTGGAGAAATCAAGTTTACTCAATAGTTCGTGTTACACAATCTTTATTGTTCAGAGTGAACTACTTACACTTCTGGAGAAACCAAGTTTACTCAATAGTTCGTGTTACACAATCTTTATTGTTCTGAGTGAACTACTTACACTTCTGGAGAAACCAAGTTTACTCAATAGTTCGTGTTGCACAATCTTTATTGTTCTGAGTGAACTACGTACACTTCTGGAGAAACCAAGTTTACTCAATAGTTCGTGTTACACAATCTTTATTGTTCTGAGTGAACTACTTACACTTCTGGAGAACCCAAATTTACTCAATAGTTCGTGTTACACAATCTTTATTGTTCTGAGTGAACTACTTACACTTCTGGAGAAACCAAGTTTACTCAATAGTTCGTGTTACACAATCTTTATTGTTCTGAGTGAACTACTTAAGCTTCTGGAGAAACCAAGTTTACTCAATAGTTCGTGTTACACACTCTTTATTGTTCTGAGTGAACTACGTACACTTCTGGAGAAACCAAGTTTACTCAATAGTTCGTGTTACACAATCTTTATTGTTCTGAGTGAACTACTTACACTTCTGGAGAAACCAAGTTTACTCAATAGTTCGTGTTACACAATCTTTATTGTTCTGAGTGAACTACTTACACCTCTGGAGAAACCAAGTTTACTCAATAGTTCGTGTTACACAATCTTTATTGTTCTGAGTGAACTACTTACACTTCTGGAGAAACCAAGTTTACTCAATAGTTCGTGCTACACAATCTTTATTGTTCTGAGTGAACTACTTACACTTCTGGAGAAACCAAGTTTACTCAATAGTTCGTGTTACACAATCTTTATTGTTCTGAGTGAACTACTTACACTTCTGGAGAAACCAAGTTTACTCAATAGTTCGTGTTACACAATCTTTATTGTTCTGAGTGAACTACTTACACTTCTGGAGAACCCAAGTTTACTCAATAGTTCGTGTTACACAATCTTTATTGTTCTGAATGAACTACTTACACTTCTGGAGAAACCAAGTTTACTCAATAGTTCGTGTTACACAATCTTTATTGTTCTGAGTGAACTACTTACACTTCTGGAGAACCCAAGTTTACTCAATAGTTCGTGTTACACAATCTTTATTGTTCTGAGTGAACTACTTACACTTCTGGAGAAACCAAGTTTACTCAATAGTTCGTGTTACACAATCTTTATTGTTCTGAGTGAACTACTTACACTTCTGGAGAAACCAAGTTTACTCAATAGTTCGTGTTACACAATCTTTATTGTTCTGAGTGAACTACTTACACTTCTGGAGAACCCAAGTGTACTCAATAGTTCGTGTTACACAATCTTTATTGTTCTGAGTGAACTACTTACACTTCTGGAGAAACCAAGTTTACTCAAT
This sequence comes from Bathymodiolus brooksi, assembly GCA_963680875.1. Classification (NCBI taxonomy): domain Eukaryota; kingdom Metazoa; phylum Mollusca; class Bivalvia; order Mytilida; family Modiolidae; genus Bathymodiolus; species Bathymodiolus brooksi. The sequence goes on from OY804577.1 coordinate 31,431,216, forward strand.
AGTTCGTGTTACACAATCTTTATCTTTATTGTTCTGAGTGAACTACTTACACTTCTGGAGAAACCAAGTTTACTCAATAGTTCGTGTTACACAATCTTTATTGTTCTGAGTGAACTACTTACACTTCTGGAGAACCCAAGTTTACTCAATAGTTCGTGTTACACAATCTTTATTGTTCTGAGTGAACTACTTACACTTCTGGAGAAACCAAGTTTACTCAATAGTTCGTGTTACACAATCTTTATTGTTCTGAGTGAACTACTTACACTTCTGGAGAAACCAAGTTTACTCAATAGTTCGTGTTACACAATCTTTATTGTTCTGAGTGAACTACTTACACTTCTGGGGAAACCAAGTTTACTCAATAGTTCGTGTTACACAATCTTTATCTTTATTGTTCTGAGTGAACTACTTACACTTCTGGAGAAACCAAGTTTACTCAATAGTTCGTGTTACACAATCTTTATTGTTCTGAGTGAACTACTTACACTTCTGGAGAAACCAAGTTTACTCAATAGTTCGTGTTACACAATCTTTATTGTTCTGAGTGAACTACTTACACTTCTGGAGAAACCAAGTTTACTCAATAGTTCGTGTTACACAATCTTTATTGTTCTGAGTGAACTACTTACACTTCTGGAGAAACCAAGTTTACTCAATAGTTCGTGTTACACAATCTTTATCTTTATTGTTCTGAGTGAACTACTTACACTTCTGGAGAAACCAAGTTTACTCAATAGTTCGTGTTACACAATCTTTATTGTTCTGAGTGAACTACTTACACTTCTGGAGAACCCAAGTTTACTCAATAGTTCGTGTTACACAATCTTTATTGTTCTGAGTGAACTACTTACACTTCTGGAGAAACCAAGTTTACTCAATAGTTCGTGTTACACAATCTTTATTGTTCTGAGTGAACTACTTACACTTCTGGAGAAACCAAGTTTACTCAATAGTTCGTGTTACACAATCTTTATTGTTCTGAGTGAACTACTTACACTTCTGGAGAAACCAAGTTTACTCAATAGTTCGTGTTACACAATCTTTATCTTTATTGTTCTGAGTGAACTACTTACACTTCTGGAGAAACCAAGTTTACTCAATAGTTCGTGTTACACAATCTTTATTGTTCTGAGTGAACTACTTACACTTCTGGAGAAACCAAGTTTACTCAATAGTTCGCGTTACACAATCTTTATTGTTCTGAGTGAACTACTTACACTTCTGGAGAAACCAAGTTTACTCAATAGTTCGTGTTACACAATCTTTATCTTTATTGTTCTGAGTGAACTACTTACACTTCTGGAGAAACCAAGTTTACTCAATAGTTCGTGTTACACAATCTTTATCTTTATTGTTCTGAGTGAACTACTTACACTTCTGGAGAAACCAAGTTTACTCAATAGTTCGTGTTAAACAATCTTTATCTTTATTGTTCTGAGTGAACTACTTACACTTCTGGAGAAACCAAGTTTACTCAATAGTTCGTGTTACACAATCTTTATCTTTATTGTTCTGAGTGAACTACTTACACTTCTGGAGAAACCAAGTTTACTCAATAGTTCGTGTTACACAATCTTTATCTTTATTGTTCTGAGTGAACTACTTACACTTCTGGAGAAACCAAGTTTACTCAATAGTTCGTGTTACACAATCTTTATCTTTATTGTTCTGAGTGAACTACTTACACTTTTGGAGAAACCAAGTTTACTCAATAGTTCGTGTTACACAATCTTTATCTTTATTGTTCTGAGTGAACTACTTACACTTCTGGAGAAACCAAGTTTACTCAATAGTTCGTGTTACACAATCTTTATTGTTCTGAGTGAACTACTTACACTTCTGGAGAAACCAAGTTTACTCAATAGTTCGTGTTACACAATCTTTATCTTTATTGTTCTGAGTGAACTACTTACACTTCTGGAGAAACCAAATTTACTCAATAGTTCGTGTTACACAATCTTTATCTTTATTGTTCTGAGTGAACTACTTACACTTCTGGAGAAACCAAGTTTACTCAATAGTTCGTGTTACACAATCTTTATCTTTATTGTTCTGAGTGAACTACTTACACTTCTGGAGAAACCAAGTTTACTCAATAGTTCGTGTTACACAATCTTTATCTTTATTGTTCTGAGTGAACTACTTACACTTCTGGAGAAACCAAGTTTACTCAATAGTTCGTGTTACACAATCTTTATTGTTCTGAGTGAACTACTTACACTTCTGGAGAAACCAAGTTTACTCAATAGTTCGTGTTACACAATCTTTATCTTTATTGTTCTGAGTGAACTACTTACACTTCTGGAGAAACCAAGTTTACTCAATAGTTCGTGTTACACAATCTTTATATTTATTGTTCTGAGTGAACTACTTACACTTCTGGAGAAACCAAGTTTACTCAATAGTTCGTGTTACACAATCTTTATCTTTATTGTTCTGAGTGAACTACTTACACTTCTGGAGAAACCAAGTTTACTCAATAGTTCGTGTTACACAATCTTTATCTTTATTGTTCTGAGTGGTGTTTTGTTGATCATTGTTTGTATTGTTGACCTTTTTATTTTGTCTATTGTGTTGTGTGTTTTTTTTCTTTCGATTTACGTGTTCCGATTACTCCTTTTCTACTGTATATGTTCATACGAGCCTTAAGTTGAATTATGTGTTCATGTCACTGCGGTTTGATTGACATAATCCCTCCCTCCTCCCCCCTCAGAAAGTTTTATGACATGGCGTTGTAATAACGCCTTCATCGCCCTTTGAATATGTATACTCTTTTCTCGTAAACTAGTCAAGCTTCATTAGGGAGAAACCGTGGCATAGTATATACATTAGAATCTACGAAGTGTTCCCAAAATACACACATCTGATAACTGCATGGACAATTTCACATGGGTCTTCATGACCATTTTTCTACTTTAATTAAGACTCCCAATATATACTTCTTTAAGAAAATTTCTCTTCAATAAGAATCAAACTGCAAATGGCCAGTTATAAAATAATAATGTAACTTAATTAGACGTATCGTTGTACATACAGGATATTTTACACAAAAAATGTCTAGAAAGCTGACGTGGAAAATACACATAAAACTTGTAGCGAAGAATAATTATCATCGAGAAGAAAACCAATATAGCACCCCATTAAGATGTAATTAGCTAACTATGTAATGAGTTTCGGGGGTAATTTTATTATCGGATTTCTGGTCGCCATAAAATATTCATTAGGTCTATTACCAAGAGAAGAAACAAAATCAACAGTTACACAGCATTGTAAATTAACCTTTCGATTATGTTAAATTGAATATATAAATAAGATTCTAACTTTAGCACAATCGGAACACATCAAGATTAACAGAAAATAATTAACTTTTATTGAATTTGATTTCAAACTTTCACTGTCTCCATGTTGAGAATTACTGAAATATATATTAATATTTGCTCCCTTGGAAACACATGGCATATAAAGGGCAGTGGTTACATATTAACATTTGTGCATGGAACATGTTCTCAACATATGTGTCTTATGATGAGTGCAGTGTTGGTAAAAAAATCGCGTAGAAATGCAAAAATCATGCTCGAAAGAGTCATGCAAACAGGAAACATCCAACTTCCTGCTATTATTGCATCATACTGTACAAACCTCCACATAAAAGATTTCCATATACCAGTCTGATATTGCTACTAACTGTATCACATGCATCTGATATTGCTACTAAGTGTTTCACATACTTCTGATATTGCTACTAAGTGTTTCACATACTTCTGATACCGGGGGGTATTGCTAATAAGTGTTTCACATACTTCTGATATTGCTACTAAGTGTTTCACATACTTCTGATATTGCTACTAAGTGTTTCACATACTTCTGATACCGGGGGGTATTGCTACTAAGTGTTTCACATACTTCTGATATTGCTACTAAGTGTTTCACATACTTCTGATATTGCAACTAAGTGTTTCACATACTTCTGATATTGCTACTAAGTGTTTCACATACTTCTGATATTGCTACTAAGTGTTTCACATAATTCTGATACGGGGGGGGGGGGGGGTATTGCTACTAAGTGTTTCACATACTTCTGATACCGGGGGGTATTGCTACTAAGTGTTTCACATACTTCTGATATTGCTACTAAGTGTTTCACATACTTCTGATATTGCTACTAAGTGTTTGACATACTTCTGATATTGCTACTAAGTGTTTCACATACTTCTGATACCGGGGGGGGGGGGGGGGGGGGGGGGGTTGCTACTAAGTGTTTCACATACTTCTGATACCGGGAGAGGGGGGGTATTGCTACTAAGTGTTTCACATACTTCTGATACCAGGGGGTATTGCTACTAAGTGTTTCACATACTTCTGATATTGCTACTAAGTGTTTCACATACTTCTGATATTGCTACCAAGTGTATCACATACTTCTGAAAATGTGCGTAAACTATTTTTGGTATTTCCTGAGAAGTCCCTGGATGAAGTCTGCTTCATATGAATAAAAGAACAAATGCAAGAGAAGAGTGGTGCAGTTGGTATCCCATAGGAATACCGACACATCCATCAAACAAAAACTCAAGCATTTTGACGATGTCAGTTTCAGCTAAGTTTTTATTAGAATCATATTCGTTTTTTGTTTTTTTTTACAAAAAAAAGATTTCTCCTTCCCTAAAACAAGTTGTAACAACGCTGGTAGTACTGTTTACGAAAGTTTAACCAAATGCCAAATGTTTAATCTGTCTTTTAGTTTAGAATGGGGTATAATTGCGCACAGTCACCTGTTTTAATGATTCACACCACCAATGGAGTAGCTAGTGTCTAGGTAACTGATATAATAGATGCTACTATTTTTCAAAGAGGTTTCGTGGAGCATTTGGCAGACCACCCAGCAGCATAGCACTGTTTGTAAGGACACTTATCCAATTTATGAATCTAGTAAATCGTCTGAAGATCCACTTCTTCATCTTTGGTTGAAATACCAACAAAACAGATTTATGATCGTCCATGATTTCGTCGAAGTATATGTAGGAGTGCCATGGACATTTTCAATGTCTAATTCCCTTATCAAGCAGTCTACATAATGAGATTTACATGTAAAACAATATTGTTGGAACTTTGTCTGCTGGAACAGCAACATACTACATATGGAAGCAAGTCGAGTGTTTTGGGTCTTTTGAAGATCGATGTTAGGAGAGTGCTCATTGACCTTTCCTTTTTTGTCGGATCAATTTAGAAATATGAAGTTAATAAGTTGACCTATGTTCATGTTCCTTGATACTTTATTTTTGCGGTGGAAATCGAAATGATCCAGAGGTTTATATTATAGGTTAGCTATACTGTAACATAACATAATAGTAATCACGTCACAAATTGATCCAAGCTAAAAACTTCCAAGTGCGAAACATCAGACAAAAGTAATAAAATGTAGCGTCGAATTAATACTTTTTTAATTTGATATCTGTAAACACAGCCGACAAATAAATCAATGAGAATGACAATAAACATTAATTAAAATAAATCATCATCAAAACGTGCAATATTTACTACTATAATTGAATGTTTGATTGTAATGTAATGAAGATGGTCAGAAACATTTAATCTCCTCTATGTAGCGATACGACTACCTAAGATATTAATAGTATAAGTGAATAAGTTGAAAGAAGAGCAAACGGAGAACACGAAAATAACCCCCAAAAAACTCCAGGAAGATCAATTTATGCTACGTCTCCAAAAATAACAATTAGAATAATCTTAATAAATATTTTTTCTTGATTTTTCTGGGGTGGGGTTGCTGTCAATTGGTTCATATTGCCCTACTACATCAAAGCAGCTTTTTTGACGTGTCGGCATTTGAATATTAGTTTCGTCAAGACAACATGGCAAAATTTTCTGATCCTATCCAACGTATATCCTTGTTTTACTGAGCAATCTAAATTTCCGGCCAGAGTTGAAATACTGCTCACTTGATTCAACCAATCAAAGGTGAAGACCGTGAATAAAATGATCTGTAAAGAAATGATTTAAACTTCCTTTTATATGTAACAACATTCAAGCAGTGGTTGAATATGGAGTATATATCTCTCAGTTTATACTATATTCAAGAACTTCTGGTTTCTATCAGGATTTCTTGATAGAGGGTTACTGCTAACAAGGAAGCGTTTTAACCAAGGGTTCCAGGTGGTTAAGCTGAAGTCATCAGCATGACTTGGTTAACAATTATGTAATATCTGTGTCATATCTGTCCACTGATATGTTAACTATGTAATATCTGTGTCACAGATGTCCACTGATATGTTGACTTTGTTAACAATTATATAATATCTGTGTCACAGATGTCCACTGATATGTTCCGTGTTTTCGTAAACACAATCCCGTCCATCTTTCCTCTTTCAAGACTTGTCATCAGATTGTGAACAAAAGTAACACGACGGGTGCATCTAGTGGAACAAGAACTGCTTACTGTTGCGAAATAATACGCCCTTAGATTTGCGAGTGGTTTAAGTTGTTCATTTCGCCCAATTATATGTCTTTACGTTTTCAATTTCGTGTTGTGATGTCGGCTACGAATTCCGCGTAAAAAGATGTTAGGTTTGTCTGTACATGTGCATCAATTCGCTTTATATGGGGTTCATGTTGTATTTATGTTATTTCGATTTATTTACGTACACTGGACTCCAACATAATTTCCATATCAGAAAACGTTCGTTTCAGTAACATGACTGAAGAGCAGCTGAGTGCAACCCATTTTTTTCTTGGATGGGATGGGGGATGTTTCTCAATCTTTCTTGGGTGGGATGGGGGATGATGTTTCTCAATCTTTCTTGGGTGGGATGGGGGATGTTTCTCAATCTTTCTTGGGTGGGATGGAGGATGCTTCTCAATCTTTCTTGGGTGGGATGAGGGATGTTTCTCAATCTTTCTTGGGTAGGATGGGGGATGTTTCTCAATCTTTCTTGGGTAGGATGGGGGATGTTTCTCAATCTTTCTTGGGTAGGATGGGGGATGTTTCTCAATCTTTCTTGGGTGGGACGGGGGGATGTTTCTCAATCTTTCTTGGGTGTGATGAGGGATGTTTCTCAATCGGTCGTGGGTGGGATGGGGGATGTTTCTCAATCTTTCTTGGGTGGGATGGGGGGATGTTTCTCAATCTTTCTTGGGTGGGATGGGGGATGTTTCTCAATCTTTCTTGGGTGGGATGGGGGATGTTTCTCAATTTTTCTTGGGTGGGATGGGGGATGTTTCTCAATCTTTCTTGGGTGGGATGGGGGGGATGTTTCTCAATCTTTCTTGGGTGGGATGGGGGATGTTTCTCAATCTTTCTTGGGTGGGATGGGGGATGTTTCTCAATTTTTCTTGGGTGGGATGGGGGATGTTTCTCAATCTTTCTTGGGTGAGATGGGGGATGTTTCTCAATCTTTCTTGGGTGGGATGGGGGGTGTTTCTCAATCTTTCTTGGGTGGGATGGGGGATGATGTTTCTCAATCTTTCTTGGGTGGGATGGGGGATGTTTCTCAATCTTTCTTGGGTGGGATGGGGGATGCTTCTCAATCTTTCTTGGGTGGGATGAGGGATGTTTCTCAATCTTTCTTGGGTAGGATGGGGGATGTTTCTCAATCTTTCTTGGGTAGGATGGGGGATGTTTCTCAATCTTTCTTGGGTAGGATGGGGGATGTTTCTCAATCTTTCTTGGGTGGGACGGGGGGATGTTTCTCAATCTTTCTTGGGTGTGATGAGGGATGTTTCTCAATCGTTCGTGGGTGGGATGGGGGATGTTTCTCAATCTTTCTTGGGTGGGATGGGGGGATGTTTCTCAATCTTTCTTGGGTGGGATGGGGGATGTTTCTCAATCTTTCTTGGGTGGGATGGGGGATGTTTCTCAATTTTTCTTGGGTGGGATGGGGGATGTTTCTCAATCTTTCTTGGGTGGGATGGGTGGATGTTTCTCAATCTTTCTTGGGTGGGATGGGGGATGTTTCTCAATCTTTCTTGGGTGGGATGGGGGATGTTTCTCAATTTTTCTTGGGTGGGATGGGGGATGTTTCTCAATCTTTCTTGGGTGAGATGGGGGATGTTTCTCAATCTTTCTTGGGTGGGATGGGGGATGTTTCTCAATCTTTCTTGGGTGGGATGGGGGGATGTTTCTCAATCTTTCTTGGGTGGGATGGGGGATGTTTCTCAATCTTTCTTGGGTGGGATGGGGGATGCTTCTCAATCTTTCTTGGGTGGGATGAGGGATGTTTCTCAATCTTTCTTGGGTAGGATGGGTGATGTTTCTCAATCTTTCTTGGGTAGGATGAGGGATGTTTCTCAATCTTTCTTGGGTAGGATGGGGGATGTTTCTCAATTTTTCTTGGGTAGGATGGGTGATGTTTCTCAATCTTTCATGAGGCTAGAGCCTTTAATTTCACATACAGGTATATTGATGACGTTTTATCTATCAATAATTCTAGATTTGCAGAATTTCTTCCATTGATATATCCTCCAGAGCTGGAAGTTAAAGAGACCACAGATACCGCTTCGTCCGCATCATTTTTGGACTTATACCTCGAATTTGACGACAGTGGTCAAATCAGTACTAAAATTTATGATAAACGGGACGACTTCAATTTTAAAATCATAAATTTTCCAAATATGTGCAGCAATATACCAGCTTCTCCTGCATATGGTGTTTACATCTCGCAATTGATTCGTTATGCAAGGGCCAGTAGCAATTATTCTGATTTCCTGAAACGTCATCTTCATCTGAGAAACAGGCTACTGGACCAGGGATATAACAAGATTCGCCTTAATCGATCTCTTAAAAAGTTCATATTCCGATACCAAGATCTTGTCGAAATATATTCCGTCTCTGCAGAAAAGATTATAAACGATGGATTTTCATATAGTGAAAATGTATAAAGATAAGGTGTCAACAAAAATGTCAAAAATATTTTTTATCAATGTGTGACGTAAACGTGTCTTTGACATTTACTTCACTGAGTTTGGCGCTGCTTTGACAACTGTTTTACCTGTTTTGTTCAAGTATTGTTATAAATACTGTTATAGTGACAGCCGAAAACTTTGAGCCGTAATGAAAGGGGGAGGTTTGGCGCTTTAAAATCTGATTCAACCCACCATTTCTTTAGAAATGCCTGTACCAAGTCAGGGTCATTACGGTTTTCACAGTTTTCCGGTTGTTGACTGATTTTGTCTGTTTATATACTTATGAATTTTGACTTTCCCTTTGTAAGATTGTTCGGAGTTCGGTAATTTTGTTATTACCCTTATTGGGTAGGATGGGGATGTTTCTCAATTTTTCTTGGGTAGGATGGGTGATGTTTCTCAATCTTTCTTGTGTAGGATGGGGGATGTTTCTCAATTTTTCTTGGGTAGGATGGGGGATGTTTCTCAACCTTTCTTGTAGTGTTTTCTTGTCCTTTCTTCGTTTGGTTATTACATTGTCTTTCCTTCAAATTATATCTTCTGATTACCCGTTTGGTATCTTCAAACTTGTCTTATGGGTAGGATCGTCCTGAGATAGTAAAAACTCTGGCTTGTCGAAACTGGTTTATTTTTATCTTTAGCTCAACATGCAAGCTTAGTATTATGAAAAGAAAGTGTAAAGATTGATGATAAATAATTCCAGCAAAATCAACAAAACAAATCACTTCATATCACTTCAAATCAACGAATACATTTTAAACGACCACGACATATGCCAATGAATATCCATGTCCCACCTTGGAACAGGCACACAAGAATGGCGGGTTATACTGGTCAATTTATTTATGAAATCCCATTTTCGGTAATGCTTGCGATCTATTTCAGTTGCAGATTTATTTGACAGAAAAGATATATAGAATCTAACACCGGCAAAAGTGCAAGACAGGGAAATCTCCGACACCCGGTGTTTGATTTTATTTCTCACTTTTATCAGTAGTTGTGTATTGTTTGACAGCTATGTACTTTTAGCAGACGATCATGTAAACAATGTGACTTATTTCCCCTTCATGTCAATCAAAAAAGTAATTCCGTATTTGTGTGTATTGCGTGAAGGTTATTATGTAATAATATGGCTGATTGTTAGGATTTGTGTGTTTATATAAGATTGAAAACTTATATACAGTGATTTGTTTATTTTAAAAAGGAAAAGCATGGAGAATTCGGGGGGCAGTTGACATAAACTGTACAGCATACATTTGCCGGTAAAACGCACGTGATTTTTTTGTCTTGCACTAGTGCAAGATAAGAAAATATCACATCGCTAAAAATAGGAACTGGTCTGTCTCAAAAGTGAGAAATATTATTCAGATTTTAATGTCTACAGAGACATCTGTTTTCAGGATTTTGATATTGCTGTATTGTTCCCACTATTTGATGAGCGAGTGGTTGTTGCTTAACGCCAAATGAACAATGTTTCAGCTATATATATAAAATACTACACTGTCGGAACAATTCCAAAATCGAATATCAAAATAAGAATCGATACACCCAGCACAAAAAAACATTATTTCACGCATTTCAAGACAAATACTGACTGACACCGACTACCACAAGCCACAATAATAAGCATCTCTATTAGAACATTCAATGTTACTGTTTCTGACATTCAGTATTAATTCAATGAAATATGTGCAGAGTTTTGTTCTTTTCATATTTTATGTACAATATTTGATAGTTTTAGAATTATAATGGGTCATAATGCTTACTGTGGAATTATTTTGCAATTTAAATGGATATCATTGCTGGCATTGGATTTATGTGACAATTTTAATAAGTCACATTGCTAACTTTAGAATAATATTGCAATTTTAATAGGCCGCATTTCTAATTTTGAAGTTATGTCGCAATTTAATGGGTGACGTTGTCTATCATGTAAAACTTAAAGCCCTTTGGTTTACTTGCTACAAAGACTTTTAAATTACTTTCTAATCTTTTGTTTATTCCAGAAATGCGTCGTGCACACTAAATTAGATATCTACGTTTTTATTGCAATAATGTCGGAAATGTTAATGAGCCACATACCTAAATTGTATTTATGTCTCAGTTTCAATATTTACTCTGGAATTATGTCAGGATTTTAATGTGCAAATTTGCATAATTTGACAGAAAGATTCACATTATGATTTTCACTTGATCAAACCTGTGATCCTTCTCTCTTTAAAGAGCGAAAATTTCTTAATATCAACAAATCAAAAAAAATTTCATTGAAACAAATATATGTACACAACTCATTCATAGTGTGTCGTGGGCGCACTATGTTTGAGCGCATTTTCAATTTTAGGTGTGTTACGTCTGAGCGCATTTGACCTATGGTTTACTTGGGGAATTTAATAACTAAAAATGTGAAAAATAGAAATAAAAATATATATACTTTATCATAAAAGATTACAGCACTAAAAAACACATCATAAAAACATCATAGGATTTATTTAAAATGTTTTATGAAATAGATTTAAGAATGTTTAAAAATGTCTATACACGGCTGGTAATCGGCACAAGCAGAACAGTTGGTTCTGCAAAGAAATTCGTGAGGATAACTTCCGGTTTTGGTGGAGGAGAGTTCACGAAGACGCTTCGCAAGGTATGTACATGTCAAAAATTGAAATTTTCTTTTTTATTGCTCGAATATTGCAAAATCAGAGAATGCTATGCTGTGGCGAATGCTTCCACAATTAGAAACATGTATAGTTTATTCTTGTATATGAGGTGTAACTCTCACAAAATCAATCGTCCCACGAAAAACATGACGAAAATTGTGACACTCTTACATTTCTAAGTTGTTCTTGACAAAGATGCAAGTTAAATTTTCAATATGTTTTCATCATGGGAGTCTAAATGTAATCGGGGATAAATTCCGATTCGTCAGAAGTAAATTGAAGTCTAGATATATCTACAAACTGTCAATTTTCTCGTTTTCCTGCTTGAGGAGATCGGTTCTGATAGAGCACATTGCGAATGCATGAGGAGATTTGCTAGTTTTGGTACGACATATGTAATCCACTGTATAATCACAAATTTTGCATGTCTGTCTGGTAATAAATTCACGAACTGATGCCCGTCGGGTTTTTAAAAGTATAAAAGTAATATTTCATTGTTCATGGGCTGTCCACCTAGAAAGAAACATTTCATTTAAGGAATCAATTCATAATTGTAAACTGCGGTTCCCATGATTTAACTTGTTATTGTAACATAAATACGTATTTTTCCTTTGATGTTTTTATGCAATAATCAACTTAAAAATAATGAACATTTACAAACCATGGTCTAACATGAAGATCTTGATGTTATTCCATGATTTTGACGTCATATATCTGTTATTTCATGGTTTTGACGTATTAGGATCTGTTATTCCATGATTTTGACGTCATAAATCTGTCAATCATATAATTTCTGTTACAAAACATATATACCATGGATCTTACTCATGAACTTATTTAAACCAACTCATCCTTCGGATTCGTTGGTTTAAATAAGTTAATTCGTAAGATCCATGGTATATATAATACTTATTGATCATTTGTTGTTTGTGACAATTTCCATTGTGTATTGGATACACAAGATTGGAAAAAATTGAAAATGCACTGTAAGATAATTTTATAATCAAGAATAAGTATTATATATACCATGGATCTTACGAATGAACTTATTTAAACCAACGAATCCGAAGGATGAGTTGGTTTAGATAAGTTTATGAGTAAGATCCATGGTATATATGTTATGTAACAGAAATTACATGATTGACAGATTTATGACGTCAAAATCATGGAATAACAGATCTAATACGTCAAAATCATGGAATAACAGATCTATGACGTCAAAATCATGGAATAACAGATCTATGGCGTCAAAATCATGGAATAACATCAAGAACTTCATGTTAGACCATGGTTTGTAAAAGTTCACTATTTTTAAGTTGATTATTGCATAAAAACATCAAAGGAAAAATACGTATTTATGTTACAATTAAACTTAATGTGAATCATATCTTTATAATTTCTAATACAAATGATACACTCTAAATTAAATATCATACAGTTGAGAATAATATTAATTTGTGGTTTGTTTTTCTATTATGTAGTGTGCTATGTGTACACACTTGTAAATAAAAAAGATCTCTGTTAGTAGTGGTTACAAGATGTAAAGCGCTTTACCAATTTTAAGGATATGTCCACAGTTTAATTGACATCTTGTGTTTAATTTATTCATGACTACTAGCACTAAGTGAATGTTTATTTACGTTAGACCTATGCTAGATACGATAACGTAACCCTCATTCCGCTTGTGCTTCAGTTAGGGTTACGAATCTGTCCCATTCAACGTATGGGAGCAAATTAAAATTTTCGCTAAGTGAATATTTGAACTTTCTTTTTGCATATCTGGTCATAACTTATTATTCCCTACAATTTTTAAGTAATGGCGATACGAAATAAGTGTTACAATAACTGTTTCTACCTTCACGATCGATTTAGTATTCGAAAATTGTTTCTTGTCCGCCATGGCACCTTACGTATACTCTCGTGATGGATCTGAATGCCAAATATGAAAAACTTTACTACGAATAGTACGATGTGTTTTACTACGATTTATCCAAATAAGGATATCTCCAAAACGAGGCAAGTGCACGTGAAATAGCAACTTGTAAACAAAATGTCGGACAGAAAGAAGATCTCATGCATTCAAATTTTCAGATGGGTATAAGTCTACCATGGATTGATGCAGCGTTTACTTAGCACCTCAAGATTTACCTAAATATATTTATCTTTCACCCCCGTTAATTTTTCCAACCACTTACAACGGAATTAGGACAAAAATCCGCCCGGTGTGGGACCGATTCGTAACCCTCGCTGGGAGCAAAAGCGGACTGAGGGTTCCGTTATCGTATCTAGACCTATGTATGTACTGAAATCATGTAATATTATAACTTGTGTAGATCTGCGGTGAAGTTTCCGTCATCTTTAGTAAAAAGGTTGCGCCGAATAGATGTGGAAACCCGTTTGAAAGGATATAAATATTTTGAAATTGAAAGAGATTTTTTTAATGAACTTGGTGTCCTGATTGATGGGGATTTTAAATTTGGTGTACTCTACTTGTTTGTGTTCGTTTCCTTGGCGGTGATACAGGCAATCTATATCGAAATGGTTTTTTGTAAAGAGTCAATGTCAGTCCCCTTTTCCTCTTTCCCTTGAATCCTGGCATCTCCTGAAAGTGGACAGAGAATAGTTTGTTTTGATTAGAGTATTTATCAGTTTTGTGTTTAAAAGTGTCAATTTATCAATTTTGCAGAAAACAATTACCAAAACTAGCAAATCTCCTAATGCATTCGCAATGTGCTCTATCAGAACCGATCTCCTCAAGCAGGAAAACGAGAAAATTGACAGTTTGTAGATTTATCTAGATTTCAATTTACTTCTAACGAATCGGAATTTATCCCCGATTACATTTAGACTCCCATGATGAAAACATATTGAAAATTTAACTTGCATCTTTGTCAAGAACAACTTAGAAATGTAAGAGTGTCACAATTTTCGTCATGTTTTTCGTGGGACGATTGATTTTGCGAGAGTTACACTTCATACACAAGAATAAACTATACATGTTTCTAATCGTGAAAGCATTCGCCACAGCATAGCATTCTCTGATTTTGCAATATTCGAGCAGTAAAAAAGAAAATTTCAATTTTTGACATGTACATACCTTGCGAAGCGTCTTCGTGAACTCTCCTCCACCAAAACCGGAAGTTATCCTCACGAATTTCTTTGCAGAACCAACTGTTCTGCTTGTGCCGATTACCAGCCGTGTATAAAAGTAGCACTAAAATCTTACAAATCGGTTCTTGCGGAAAATTGCAACCCCATTGACTTCATGTAAGTTGCTCTAGAAATGTATCCTGTCTCTAACCTACGGTATTGTTCTAACGCAAGTTTTCCCTTCTCGGTGCGCATGAATCTAGCGGGGTTGTCAAGACCTCGAATTTTTTCATTATCAAAGTAATTTTTAATAATATTTTAAAGATCATTTTTATAATAATTTTTTTTCATTATCAAAATCATTTTTAATAATTTTTTAAAGATCATTTTTATAATAATTTCTTAAAAGTTTTATAATTTTAATTTTTTTTCTCAAGTAAATAGCTAAGGTAAAATGCGCTCAATCGTGGAATTTTTGGCGCTCAAACGTAGGATTTGTTGCGCTCAAATGTAGGACCAATGCGCTCAAATGTCGTGCAACGTGTGTCGTTATAGACCCACCCTCAATGTCACCTGTTTGTCTACATGGTGTGTTGTTTGTCATTCTCGTCATGAATTTACCTGAGATAGTTCTTGCTCACTTGACGATTTACAACAATCGATCCTATCCGTTTAAATACAATTTGTACATGGATGCTTCTTTACAAAGTTTGTTAATTGAAAAACTGAGATAACAGCCACCATGGAATACAGTTTAACATAGCATTGTATGGGTAAACCGCTTAACATATCAACCGCATCGGCGGTGTAATAATTAGCGTGCTCACCTCGAGGGTGATAGGTTGTTGGCTTGCGCCTTGTCGGGTCAAATAACAGACTATGAAATCAGTATTTGCTGCTTCTCCACATAGACCATTCATTATATTAGATGTTTATGACACAAATAATTGTGTATTTTATTTAATATTAAACTGTTAGAAGTATTAAATTTAGAATTGTTTATCCTAAGAATGATTGTCTTTAACAAATAGATTATACACTGTTAGCTATTAATCAGTAATAAACACATAGATATCTGATTTAGAGAACACGACGCGTTTCTGGAATAACCTTCATCAGATACGCTCAAAATAGAAAGACTGGAATTAAAAGTGTTTGTGAGCAAGTAATTCAAAGGGTCCAGGATAACCAAAATAGGATAAGGTCATCTATACTTGAGAGAGGAGAACCCTAGTTTTGATAATAATTACATTATTTGGGACTGTAAATTTCAATTATAAATATATCTAATAAACCATACCAGTGCCGAAACACTGTTGACCGTTACGAAATATTCATTCTCAAATGGTAATGGATTGTTTCCCTTTTTCGTCGATGTTTTACTTTCCTCTATCATCGACAAGACTTTTACCGGACTTTACTATAAGTTATCCGGCGGGTGTTTTATAAAAACAGGAACTACTTACCCTTTACGACCACCTCTGTTTCACACCCGGGGTTATTAGTACCTACCCTTCAGGACCACCTCTGTTTCACACCCGGGGGAGGGGGCTACTTACACTTCACGACCACCTCTGCTTCACACCCGGGGTTATTAGTACTTACCCTTCAGGACCACCTCTGTTTCACACCCTGGGGGCTACTTACCCTTTACGACCACCTCTGTTTCACACCCGGGATTATTAGTACTTACCCTTCACGACCACCTCTGTTTCACACCCGGGGGTTACTTACCCTTCACGACCACCTCTGTTTCACACCCGGGGGTTACTTACCCTTCATGACCACCTTTGTTTCACACCCGGGGGCTACTTACCCTTCACGACCATCTCTGTTTCACACCCGGGGGTTATTAGTACTTACCCTTCACGACCACCTCTGTTTCACACCCGGGGGCTACTTACCCTTCATGACCACCTCTGTTTCACACCCGGGGGCTACTTACCCTTCATGACCACCTCTGTTTCACACCCGGTGGGCTACTTACCCTTCATGACCACCTCTGTTTCACACCCGGGGGTTATTAGTACTTACCCTTCACGACCATCTCTGTTTCACACCCGGGGGTTATTAGTACTTACCCTTCACGACCACCTCTGTTTCACACCCGGGGGCTACTTACCCTTCATGACCACCTCTGTTTCACACCCGGGGGCTACTTACCCTTCATGACCACCTCTGTTTCACACCCGGTGGGCTACTTACCCTTCATGACCACCTCTGTTTCACACCCGGGGGTTATTAGTCGAGTCTATGCTGCTCATCATTTTAGTTTTCTGTGTTGTGTATTTTGTTTGTTTGTCTTACTTCTTAGTCTTGTGCCCAGTGTTTAGTTTTCTGTGTTGTGTATTTTGTTTGTCTTACTTCTTAGTCTTGTGCCCAGTGTTTAGTTTTCTGTGTTGTGTATTTTGTTTGTCTTACTTCTTAGTCTTGTGCCCAGTGTTGCCTTTGTCTCTGGATTGCACATTTCTCTCTATCGTTTGTTTACAAAAAACGCACTTTAATATCCCATGATATGCAATGTTTTTAATTATACTGGAGTGTTAATATTGTGTCGACTATTATTGTTTAGTATCTTTTTACTTTTAGCCACTTTTTTACAAATATTTTGAATTGTTCAAAAATCAATTTGCACTATCTAGTTCTTCACAGATTGTTTATAGAATTAGTCATGTTTATCCTGTTTACTTAGACTTTTAAAAGTATAAAGTGGTGTAAGTAAAATGTTATCAGTTTTATTAAAACGGTATTTTAAATTTCAACATGCCTTTGTTGACAATTTGAAATCTCAGACATTTAAACTAACTGCCTTAAGTGTGTTTTATAGCATTAGTGATAATATAGTTCGTGTATCTATGAAAGGATTATTTTAAAATCATGCATTTGGTGTTTCTCTGTTGTATTTGTGTTACTTCAGTACAGTTCATCGTAAGGAGGAACCAAGCGGTAAACATATGATATGACGAAGCAAGCGGTTGGTATACGATATGATAAAGCAAGCGGTTATCATATGATATGATGAAGCAGGCGGTTAGCAAATGATATGATGAAGCAAACGGTTAGCATATGATATGATGAAGCAAGCGGTTAGCATATGTTATGATGAAGCAAGCGGTGGACATTAAAGATGAACCTAGCAGCTATCATATGATATGATGAACCAGGCGAAGCGGTTATCATATGATATGATGAAGCAAGCGGTGGACATTAAAGAGGAACCAAGCGGCTATCATATGATAAGATGAACCAGGCGAAGCGGTTGGCATATGATATGCTGAAGCAAACGGTGGACATTAAAGAGGAACCAAGCGGCTATCATATTATAAGATGAACCAGGCGAAGCGGTTAGCAATGATATAATGAAGCAAGCGGTGGACATTAAAGAGGAACCAAGTGGCTATCATATGATAAGATGAACCAGGCGAAGCGGTTAGCATATGATATGATGAAGCAAGCGGTGGACATTAAAGAGGAACCAAGCGGCTATCATATGATAAGATGAACCAGGCGAAACGGTTAGCATATGATATGATGAACCAACCGGTTAGCAGAGTACTCAAATCCAAGTAGAATCTTAAAGTAAAATGGCGATCTGCATAAACAAGAAAAGTGGTAAAACACCACCACAGAACAGATGGTCGGTCAACACGATCTGCCACATAAAGGCGGGAAAAAGATGATGAGATCCAGAATAATTATTTACTCCTGGCCCATCAATAGCACACATCGTTTAGTCACAGTGCTCAGACGTGCAAGGGAACACATATTCAGTTGCATGGATGTAATAATACTGAATCCGTATAGGTTAATCAATTCATGAAGGGTAGCACTGAATTGCTAACGCGATTTTATTTTAATCTTAGGGGTTTCTTAACTCTGATTAGGGTAATTCATTCTTGAAATTCCTGATAAGATGAACAGACTCTAGAATAGTGTATCAATTGTTATACAAGCAATCCGTAAACAGGTCAGACAGGACTATTGCCACTCAACTCGTTGTCCTTTCCATTGATCTTCCTAGAAAGGGTACCATTTTGCCCGTAGTAAGGGAAATAACTCGTATAGAGAAGACATAAAAACTTATAATTTTAGAATCAAATCAGGAATATGCTAAATTTTTATTTTAAATGCCAGGCAGATCTATCAACAGTGTTTTTAATTTCGGATTTACTTGTATTTATAAGAGGTATGTGTTCACTAATTCTGGGGGTGGGGGTCTATAATATCGAACGGTGCAATTACAGATGGGTTACATATTTCACTTTTCAACAAAGAAACCGATAGAAAATGAATAATAAATGAGTTAAAGCTCCTATTTTCTATTGGACATAGAGCAAAACGTTTTCTAATAAACAACAAAAGACAAATTAATGTTGACCTTACATTAAGTATTTTACGATAATCAATTTGTTGACCTTACATTCCCGTTGAATTAAAGCCAGTACAATGTATTGGTATCTTCAACGTATTCATACAGATACAGATTAAGTATTCTATGATAATCAATTTGTTTTTTTTCTCCACATTCGAGGAAATTAACGGATTTATTTTTATGAAGATTTACTTAAGATAGTGGTTCCTAAAGATTATTCTTAACTATTATCCGAGATTCTAGCCAATCGAATGTTCTTCCAATATCATTCTCGGTAGACAATTATATAAGCCCATCTTACTATTCTGAGAACTGAAGGCTGTAGTAATGAAATGAGTACCCCTATTTGTTCTATATCAGAAACTAAGACGTCAAAGAAAAGTAAATTGACAAACCACGCTGTCAAATATTGGTCTAACAAATGGTAACGTTATATATAGTTATGGAAAAAAAGACTGACCAAAACAACTTTTAATATTCACAAAGTGATATGGACAATTATTGATGTGTGTTGGGCAGACTAATAGTTATTGGTTTAAGTCTAAGCGTTTTGACAATATGATTGATTGTTGAAGGTGATTGAGGAATTACTATGGTTTAAGTTGAGGGGGAAATATTCTAAAATCGAAAAAATATACATATACATGTATTTCCATTATTTTGGTAAGTATGTGCTATTTTCCATTTTAAGTAATTGTATATAATATATATTAATCTCTTAAAATTTGAACAAAAATATTTCAGTTAAAAAAATACATGTTAAATCTCACAGCAATTTATTACAGGTACGTGTAGTTAAATAATAGTGAGGTTTAGATTATACGTGACTAAGAACCCGGATGAATTTTTGGTAATGTTTACCTGGCTGTTATCAATGTCGTATTTGGAGGTACATGTAATGTGCTAAGGTATTTTCGTCATAATTACGGTGGAAATATTACAAAGACAGAATGCCGGCTAAAGGAAGTGAAATCATTGAAAAGTAAGACAATCTTTCCATTTATTTTCACGTAATCTACAAGTGTGGACACAGAAATGTGCTGTCCAAAAGGCAAGTGTGGATGTCAATATTTCATATTATTAACTTAAAGTCCGGTCCTGTGTTTTTATTTCAAATTTTCATCATAGCCCCCCTCCCCCTCCCAAGGGATATAAAATTGTATCAGTAATAATAAATTAATAAATAATAAATTCAGATTTTCTATTTAAGATAAATCTCATTTACAAAACCACTGATATTTGTTAAATTTTTAACGCTGATTTAAGCTTTAGTCGCAACAATTTTTTATTTTTCTCTTTAAACTGTCGAAACATAACATTTATTTAACTGTAAAATTCACAAATAAAATTCACTCCCCCCCCCCGCCCCCTTTTCCCTTTTTTTCTTGTTTATATCAATGATCAACAATATTCCAGAATCAAACAAATACAAATAACATAGATTTCTTTTACATGCATCTTTTTACCATGCGTTGTCAGTGTGTTTTAAATCGGTCATCCAATCAGGACGCTCATTATTTTTGTCCAAGATAAAAAAAAATACATCGCTAAAATTACCTGTGGGTGTTTCCCCACTTCAACTCGTAAATTTACATAGAAATCGGAGATATTTCGTCATAAAACTTCACACATGGTTTTGTCTATCATATTTCTTGAAGACAAACATAACATGTTATTGCATTTATCAATATTTTATGAGTATCAACAGTTTTTTCAATACCGTATCTGTTTCTCGATACAGCCGCAACTTCAACTCGTAAATTTACATATAAATCGGAGATATTTCGTCATAAAACTTCACACATGGTTTTGTCTATCATATTTCTTGAAGATGAACATAAAATTTTATTGCATTTATCAATATTTTATGAGTATCAACAGTTTTTTCCACACCGTATCTGTTTCTCGATACAGCCGCCCGATTACAGTGACCCGTGACCCAGATTAGCTCGTTCCAGCAGTTTTTTTCTTAATTAAGATGAACCAGGCGAAGCGGTTAGCATATGATATGATGAAGCAAGCGGTGGACATTAAAGAGGAACCAAGCGGCTATCATATGATAAGATGAACCAGGCGAAGCGGTTAGCATATGATTTTATGATGAAGCAAGCGGTGGACATTAAAGAGGAACCAAGCGGCTATCATATGATAAGATGAACCAGGCGAAGCGGTTAGCATATGATATGATGAAGCAAGCGGTGGACATTAAAGAGGAACCAAGCGGCTATCATATGATAAGATGAACCAGGCGAAGCGGTTAGCATATGATATGATGAAGCAAGCGGTGGACATTAAAGAGGAACCAAGCGGCTATCATATGATAAGATGAACCAGGCGAAGCGGTTAGCATATGATATGATGAAGCAAGCGGTGGACATTAAAGAGGAACCAAGCGGCTATCATATGATAAGATGAACCAGGCGAAGCGGTTAGCATATGATATGATGAAGCAAGCAGTGGACATTAAAGAGGAACCAAGCGGCTATCATATGATAAGATGAACCAGGCGAAGCGGTTAGCATATGATATGATGAAGGAAGCGGTTGACATTAAAGAGGAACCAAGCGGCTATCATATGATAAGATGAACCAGGCGAAGCGGTTAGTATATGATATGATGAAACAAGCGGTGGACATTAAAGAGGAACCAAGCGGCTATCATATGATAAGATGAACCAGGCGAAGCGGTTAGCATATGATATGATGAAGCAAGCAGTGGACATTAAAGAGGAACCAAGCGGCTATCATATGATAAGATGAACCAGGCGAAGCGGTTAGCATATGCTATGATGAAGCAAGCGGTGGACATTAAAGAGGAACCAAACGGCTATCATATGATAAGATGAACCAGGCGAAGCGGTTAGCATATGCTATGATGAAGCAAGCGGTGGACATTAAAGAGGAACCAAGCGGCTATCATATGATAAGATGAACCAGGCGAAGCGGTTAGCATATGATATGATGAAGCAAGCGGTGGACATTAAAGAGGAACCAAGCGGCTATCATATGATAAGATGAACCAGGCGAAGCGGTTAGCATATGATATGATGAAGCAAGCGGTGGACATTAAAGAGGAACCAAGCGGCTATCATATGATAAGATGAACCAGGCGAAGCGGTTAGCATATGATATGATGAACCAACCGGTTAGCAGAGTACTCAAATCCAAGTAGAATCTTAAAGTAAAATGACGATCTGCATAAACAAGAACAGTGGTAAAACACCACCACAGAACAGATGGTCGGTCAACACGATCTGCCACATAAAGGCGGGAAAAAGATGATAAGATCCAGAATGATTATTTACTCCTGGCCCATCAATAGTACACATCGTTTAGTCACAGTGCTCAGACATGCAAGGGAACACATATTCAGTTGCATGGATGTAACATGTCTATAATCGGTTATAATACTGAATCCGTATAGGTTAATCAATTCATGAAGGGTAGCACTGAATTGCTAACGCGATTTTATTTTAATCTTAGGGGTTTCTTACCTCTGATTAGGGTAATTCATTCTTGAAATTCCTGATAAGATGAACAGACTCTAGAATAGTGTATCAATTGTTATACAAACAATCCGTAAGCAGGTCAGACAGGACTATTGCCACTCAACTCGTTGGCCTCTCCATTGATCTTCCTAGAAAGGGTACCATTTTGCCCGTAGTAAGGGAAATAACTCGTATAGAGAAGACATACAAACTTATAATTTTAGAATCAAATCAGGAATATGCTAAATTTTTATTTTAAATGCCAGGCAGATCTATCAACAGTGTTTTTAATTTCGGATTTACTTGTATTTATAAGAGGTATGTGCTCACTAATTCTGGGGGTGGGGGTCTATAATATCGAACGGTGCAATTACAGATGGGAAACATATTTCACTTTTCAACAAAGAAACCGATAGAAAATGAGTAATAAATGAGTTAAAGCTCCTATTTTCTATTGGACATAGAGCAAAACGTTTTCTAATGAACAACAAAAGACAAATTAATGTTGACCTTACATTAAGTATTCTACGATAATCAATTTGTTGACCTTACATTCCCGTTGAATTAAAGCCAGTACAATGTATTGGTATCTTCAACGTATTCATACAGATACAGATTAAGTATTCTATGATAATCAATTTGTTTTTTTTCTCCACATTCGAGGAAATTAACGAATTTATTTTTATGAAGATTTACTAAAGATGGTGGTTCATAATGATTATTTTTAACTATTATCCGAGATTCTAGCCAATCGAATGTTCTTCCAATATCATTCTCGGGAGACAATTCTATAAGCCCATCTTACTATTCTGAGAACTGAAGGCTGTAGTAATGAAATGAGTACCCCTATTTGTTCTGTATCAGAAACTAAGACGTCAAAGAAAAGTAAATTGACAAACCACGCTGTCAAATATTGGTCTAACAAATGGTAACGTTATATATAGTTATGGAAAAAAAGACTGACCAAAACAACTTTTAATATTCACAAAGTGATATGGACAATTATTGATGTGTGTTGGGCAGACTAATAGTTATTGGTTTAAGTCTAAGCGTTTTGACAATATGACTGATTGTTGAAGGTGATTGAGGAATTACTATGGTTTAAGTTGAGGGGGAAATATTCTAAAATCGAAAAAATATACATATACATGTATTTCCATTATTTTGGTAAGTATGTGCTATTTTCCATTTTAAGTAATTGTATATAATATATATTAATCTCTTAAAATTTGAACAAAAATATTTCAGTTAAAAAAATACATGTTAAATCTCACAGCAATTTATTACAGGTACGTGTAGTTAAATAATAGTGAGATTTAGATTATACGTGACTAAGAACCCGGATGAATTTTTGGTAATGTTTACCTGACTGTTATCAATGTCGTATTTGGAGGTACATGTAATGTGCTAAGGTATTTTCGTCATAATTACGGTGGAAATATTACAAAGACAGAATGCCGGCTAAAGGATGTGAAAGCATTGAAATGTAAGACAACCTTTCCATTTATTTTCACGTAATCTAATGTACACTGTCAGTGTGCACACTTGATTAATTTTTAATCATTCAAAGGGCACAGGTAAACCATATGTGTAAAGGTATATTCCTGTGAAATTGATATCGATAAATATAGTAACGTAAACAAACAGGAATCCCCGCTAGACTTCAATCACAACTTGGTAATGAAAATTTCAGCTTTAAAATCGATCTACCTATATAACATTGAAATATTTCACTAAATAAATTGCAACTGTTTTAACATGACTCGTAACGCTTGGGTTCCTGTTTGTAATTGCATTATTTCTATTATAGTTGAATCATCTTCTATGTAATCTGTTTCCTTCTAATGAGGATCTATTTCAGTATTAATTTAGCAAATGAACGTTTTTAGATATGAAAGTGTGATGAAATTGAAACTGTTTGATTTTTATAGCCAAGATTGCATGACGATATGAATTATATATAAACTACCTTGTTCCCAATAGCACTATAAGCAGATTTTACATAATAATATTCATATATCGTTTTCTACATCGACCATACTGGATCGTCATTTTAATATAGCGATACGACAAGAAATTTCTCAACTCTATTTCACTTTGTCAACAAGGCAATAGTACACATTATAATGAGGTGGATTTTCCGATGCTATTGGAACGTAACTCCATACGTCTTTTGGCTTTACAAGTATCATATAGTTTGTAGTTTATAGAGTAGGAACTCTATGACTGAAATATTGATGTGATACAAATTAATTTGAAATTGCCACTTTTCCAATTATTCAATTCAAATTTGATATATTGAAGATTGTCATATGTATCTTAATGGAGTTAACTAAATTAAAGACTCAAACTTTAAACTACGATATATTTACATATATCAATTTTGATCAGAGCAAACATTGAATGTTGCACATTCCGAGATGGATTTTAGTTGTCAAACATGACAAGTTATGGAACGGAATCTCCGTGCCTTTTAGGTGTACCTGAGGTCAAATTTGTCAAACCGAGCACAGGAAGGTAAGTCTAATAGTAAGACAATTATATGACAGTATTTATATTTCAAACAAAGGTCATTGTGTGTACAAAACACTGTACATATGTGATAATCGGCCAATAAATATAAATTTATCTTTTAATTTGTGTCAAAATTTACAAAATTATTTTAACCAAAGAACATTTCATAAACAAATATCTTCATTTGTTATGTCACATATTATTTAATCATTTAATTCATATTAAAGCATTTAGATTTTTATCTAGACTGGTAACTGTTTATTTTCTAACTTTCCAATTGTTGTTGTTGCATTTAGTTAGTGTGTAGCGTTAGCTATTATCTGCTTAAAAAGTTAGATAATTGAATTGAAAGTTAAAGGTCGATTTTAGAATTCTTAATTATATCGTTTGAATTATTTTTTCGATTAATTCGCCAGTGACGGGAAAGTAATAACATGTGTTCTATAAATTCCACTTAACTGATTTTAAATTACCTCTTCAAGTTAAATACGAATCAATTGTAAAAGAAAAACAGAAGGTTTACACAATATATAAACAGTTCACTTAGCAGGCGCACAGTCTATCTTGTCAGATCGTTTTAACAGCGAAAAACCAAAGACTTGGAACAGTAAAAAGACAAACAAAAGCATGCACTGGTTAACGTTAAATCCGTTGACGACAAGAAGTAATATGTTTGTATAGTTTTCTTCCAACACAGTTTATTTTTATTTAGCACTATATTTTATCGTCCGACTTTATACATTGTGATTAAATGTCTAGTATGTTTAATATAGGTTAATCATATGAAATTTGTTTATATGATTTTCATTTAGATTCAAATTTGAAATAGCGGAATAAACCGAATGAACATGTATTACTGTTTTCGAATTTCTTCTAGTTGGATATTTTATAAAAGCGTATGTCTGAAAGCAACGACAGAAACTTTCAGCGTCTTATTATACACGTCATAACACGAGCAGATCGGAACGATTATGGAGTTCAGAAATGGTGCTATATCGACGTCACATAAAATATTGTATCTTGATGGATCACTGTAACTTCTATCCTATGGTAGTTTACCACTAATGTTTGTTATTTCGATTGTCATCCGTGCCGATGTGTTATACTATTATGCGATTTGTTTGTGTGTAAGGAATGTTAGTGGTTTTGTTGAAGCTGACTGTCACATCTATCTGAAATATTGCAGAGAGTGGCTTAAATCTGCCATAATATATTTACAAAACGTCGGTGCATTGTAAAATTGTACATATCATTATTGCGTAACTATAAAGACATACTTAGGTTGTATATCTCCAGGGAAAGCAATGAATATGCATCGACTCCTTGGCTTCGAGTCATGGTAGTGTGTCCAAATTGAGCGACATGTTATACTCGTGGACTGTTGTTTCAGTGAGCTAGCAATATAAAACTCTAACTAAGCATGTTGATCTATTGTGGAATGGGTACCTTCATCATCTCCTAAAATTAACCCTTTCTGACGACGTAACAGCTGTAAAGGTTGTTCACATGACGCTAAACAACAATCACTTATTCATTGAATTCATATCTAGCTTGATATTTTAGTGGGAATGGGTCATTCTGGACGAAAATCCGTTTATGCATGTCGAGGCGTGTTTGACTTGTTCAAGTGTGTTTATGAGAGTGTATTATCTACTATGAACCATGTTTTGGTGTTAGTTTGCAATTAAATCAATTCGTCTCGATAAAGCTGAAATATTTCTGAAAGAGTCATAAGAAATCATTCACCAATTCTTCATTAGGTCAAAATAAACAAAAGTTTATCTTCAACACACCATAATCGGCTTTCTGTCTAACCAATATTTGTCTAATAATCATTAAATATGATCAAATACAACTGTAAAATGGAGTAGAAAAAGTAGTGTGTTCTTTCTACAAAAAAGCCTAACAACAAAATGAGTCAACGTTTTTACGTACATGTACAATAAAAGTCTTATTTACATGTTTTCTCCCACAGGCGATGAAAGTCATACATATTTTATTTTTCATTTCTCCTAATCCATTTATCACCTAACATATTTATTTGATTATTACTGGTATAAAAACTATTCTCAATAATCTATATTCTATGTATACTTGAGATTATTTATGAATGTCCATTTTCTTCTGTTGTATTTAGACAGATAGTTATAATAAGAAAATAGAACATGAACAAACAGTTATTGAGAAATTACGTAAGATAAAACTATGTTTGTATCTAGACAAAACTTCTATATTAAGAAATGTGTACATAAATATGACTAATGTATATACCGGGTATAACAAAGAACCGAAACCTTGGTTTGTTTAATAAAAACACAGATTTAATCTGCAATAATATTAGTTTTATATTATAATTGCTGAGTTAGATTGCTGTCAAATTATAATATTAAGTATATATATGTACCATCTACACACGCTTATATACATGTCTTACGTGTATCCCTAGATTTACCTTACGAGAAAAGGTAACACTACAATTATTGAAGCTCCTTTTTTTAGGGAGTGGATGTAATCGAGTGGTCTAGGGCGCTGGACGTAAGGCTAAGCGAATGGTGCTGCAGTGTATCAACGGTGTGGGTTCAAATCCCGTCGTGGGAAGAACAAAAATTTGACAGCTCTAAAATCTAATTCTAACACTGTTTGGTTTCATATTTATATATACGTCTGAAAATTAAACCAAACAGTGTTAGAATTAGATTTTAGAGCTGTCAAATTTTTGTTCTTTCCTCGACGGGATTTGAACCCACACCATTGATTCACTACAGCACCATTCGCTTAGCCTTATGTCCAGCGCCCTAGACCACTCGACTACATCCACTCCATATATACACTTGGTCATAAGTTAGGGACCACCAAATTTGAAATGGAGAATATTTTTTACATCGCGCTTTTTTCTGGCTAAAATATATGTCTTATACATAAACATATATTCTTTCATGGTACCTGTAATTTTTTATCGATCGATTAATTAGAGAACGACGAAACAGGTTTTTATAAGTTCACCTGTACCTTTACAAAACTCAAGTTTGGAGGGGGTTTCAAATCAGTATCTGCATGTACAGTACAGGTAAAACTTTAAACTTTGTAAACTTTTATTCAACATGGACCATCGAAAACTGTCAGATGCAGAGAGATGGCAAGCGGTTGGCATGGTAAGGGGTGGTATGTCCTACATAAAGACTGCTGAACGATTGAATGTAAGCCACTCGGTCATTGTTCGATTGAAGCAGCGCGTGAACCAAACCGGGAGTGTAAAAGAACGGAAAAAGGACAAGAAAGCTTCTGAAAACGACTTCAAAAGAAGATAGACTCCTTAAAAGGCTCGCCAGACAATGGCCATTCAGCATTGCAAACACGCTGCGAAACCGATCGATTGTCAACAGGCGCATTAGCGCATTAGCAGACGGACCCTCAAAAGACGTCTTAAAACAACACAAAGTTTCGTGCTAAAGCGTTCGCTACTGACAATACGCCACAAAACAACCAAGCTTTAATGGGCACGTGACCATATGGGATGGAATATCAGTTCGTGGCAGAGAGTGCACTGGTTGGATGAAATTTGTTTTGTTGACTCAAGTTGATGGCCGCCTCCGCGTATGGAGACCGAGAAACACAGCATTTCTACAGGAACATATTGTGTGCACAACTGCATTTGGTGGAGCTGGTGTTACTGTTTGGGGATGCTTTTCTCTAAACTGTAAGCTTGACTTGTATGTCCTTGATGGGACTTTAACAGGACAAAAGTACCGTGATCAGACCCTGTGCCCATTAGTTGTGCCTCATTTTGACTGTCATCCATTAACAAGTCGACCAATTCTAATGGATGCCAATGTTAGATCACATAGGGCCTGTATAGTGCAAAACTATCTGCAACAGGAGGCAATAGAGCTACTACCTTGGCCAGCCATGTCACCGGGTATGAATCCAGTAGAGCATTTATGGAACTATTTAGGAACGAAACGTGAACGCACGTACCCCAAAGTGTCAATACTTCAGGAACTGGAGACTTTTGGTACAGGAATGGCAACAGTACCCTTAACACAGACTGAGACGCTTGATTAAGGGAAGGAGGAGACGTGTTCAGGAACTGTACAGGATACGAGGCAGTTAAGACTCGTTATTGACTGTATCATGAGTAATAAATGTTGAAAATTGATTAGTTTTCATTTTCCAACCAGATTAAACGTGCTTTGGTTGTGCAAGTATTTTTAACAGAAGTCCAAACTGAAACTGTTTTCACTTAATTTTCAGTTCAATTCTGCGTACTCACTTCAGCGAGCTATAGTACTTCCGGTTACTCATCTTTGAAAACATACATGATCTTTTTTGGTGGTCTGTGTTATATTGTGTTTATCCATAAAAGGCTTTGCTATGCCTAACTGCAGGCTTTTTCACACCATTGAGAAAAATATTTGTATTACAGTGAAAAACCGGTGGTCCCTAACTTATGGCCAAGTGTATATATATAAAACTAATATTATTGCTTTGTTTAAAAAAAACCAGATTTAATCTGCAATAATATTAGTTTATATAATATATATATATAATTAATATTATTGCAGATTAAATCTGTTTTTTT
The DNA here is from genome assembly GCA_963680875.1 of Bathymodiolus brooksi. NCBI lineage: Eukaryota > Metazoa > Mollusca > Bivalvia > Mytilida > Modiolidae > Bathymodiolus > Bathymodiolus brooksi. The sequence continues at coordinate 31,460,831 of OY804577.1, forward strand.
TAAACAAACCAAGGTTTCGCTTCTTTGTTTCATTTTGATATTTCTTAATAAACGCTTAACACACAAATAAGTTTTATAGGATAAAAACTGAATACAGCTAATAATAATATGCTACAAATGGCAGGAATTAGCAAGCAAATTACAAGAATTTAAATTGTTACAATTAAAATAGCATTAAAATAATATTATATAAATATTACAAGAAGAACAAATTATCATTGAAATCTACCTGTTTAAATAAGTATGCTGCTATTTGAATCTGAAGTGTATTCGGTGAAAAGCTGTACACTTAGAAATACCGGTAGTGTGTCTAAAATGAAGAATAAAATTCAGTACGTGAAGAATGCGTCGTTTCTCCAAACCAATTAAATATATAGAGCGAATGCTTAAATTTAGGTTTTGAATATGCTAGATGTTTTTGTTTACTGAAACAACTATCTATCAGACATTTGTAAATTATGTACACTTATACAATACACTGGTCAGTCTGTTGTCATTAGTAACCAATAAATAACAGTGAAGATAACAGCCTCTACGTTAATTATTGTCCATGTTTATCATTTACTTTATTTTTCAGTTTTAGTTTTTAACACGCAGAATATGTTTACCAAACTGTAAATTATTGCTTTCACAATACAATATGTGAAAACAGCAATATTCGTTATACTTTAGAGTCAAAAGGCTGCCAGTAAACAAGCACACGTTGGACGTTTTAATATAGTAATACCCGACTACACTCTGTCTTAGGATTGAATTCTACCTTATGCATGGACAATTTGATTTTTAACCTTAAAACGATTAAAGGTCAACGCCATACTCAATACTTGTATTTGCTTCTACTTTGTAAATTACTGTCAGAAATATGGTCTTCTTCTCTGAAACAAGTGAATCATTTGGTTGGAAATTTAATTGGATTGTTCCTAGGATGGGAATCTTCACTGTTTATTTAAAAAGGGCCGCCGTAGTCGTGATCGTATGGTAATTGGATTTATAACTACCTGTGGAACACCACTAAAATTGTGAGTTCGAATCCCGCTCATGGCAAGGTGTACTCGATGCAACTTTATGTGATACAGTTTGTCAATGACTTGCGACAGGTCGGTGGTTTTCTCCAGCTACTCCGGTTGTCTCCACCAATAAAACTGACCACCATAACCCTAAACCTGTTTAACTCAATGTCCTACAGAAGAGGTTTAAAGCATTTTCCTATATGGTCCTATATTAAATAATGCACTGTAGAGACGGCCATTTTGTTTTTATGGCAGACTGAAAACTTTGCAGAGAAACATTCCCATAAGTTTGATTTCAGTTTGCAGCCATTCACAAACGACAGACACATGTGAAAAGTGTAATACTGTCACTGTAAGCAAAGGCAAGGAAATGACATGTTATGCGGATATTTATTTGATTGGAAAACGGTGTTGCATGAGATATAAGCATAATGCAAATAAATGGTAGGCCTAATAATAATTAATTCGTTACAAATGATTAAAAAAAAAATAGAAATACGTGTTGATGGTATTAAAACGGTTGTATAGTTGTTTTTCGTATTTTTTCTGTTCTGATAAAATTTATGTTTTAAAATAAGTAATAGTTACACATTCATTATTCTATGAAGTATTTGAAGTTACTAGTTCTGTCAATTAATATCATATTGAAAAAACAGTTTAAACAGTGATGGTATACAATTCTATCTATTGGGGAAAAAACCCACCAAAAACCATAAGGAAATGCAGGGAATGACACAAAAATGTGGCGGGATTAAATCGTTTAATGGGATGCCATTGTATCTTCAAGAATTTCGTTTTACATAAATACATACATTGTTGTCACGGTTTGCACAACAATAGTTAATACAAACACTGTCACGTGTACGGGAACACCATATTAAACTGTATCAAAAATGAATGTTCCAGCAGTCTATAGTAAAGAACCAAGGGCCTAAATGAGTAGGATGATAATTTTAGGGTATGGTCTAAATTGTTTTTATATACGGTCATTGAAAATACCAAAATAAACTTAGATAACCCAAGAAAAATGAATTGTCCTTAAGAAGATATCATCTGTTAATTAGGAACTGTAATCAGTAAAAAGCAACTGCTAATTATTTTCAAGGTTATAAATTGCATGTTTGTCAAATAACAGAATCTTTTGACACGCGATACGAAATTCACTCTTTCTAAGTGCAAAATTAATCATTCGACATAGCACCAACGTCTCTCTCCTGGTCAATTGCTGAAAGGTTCCATCAGCTGCTTAAGAATGGAAGTAATAGTCAATATGCTGGAGTGTTTATATCTTGAGTAATTGTGCTTCTGCATGTGTGTGAACGAAAGTCAAAGATAGTTGAAACATTTAAGCTGTTATAATTTAAAATTGTGTCGTATATTTTGCATTGTTTGTAGAACAAATTTAATCTTTGCATTGTCTTCAATGCATTTTCGATGAGTTTAGGATTTCATGGTGGCCATTTTGAATTTATGCTACCATCTTGTTCAACTTGCCATTTCATATTAAATTAATTTCAATATATATGACTCTCTGAATACATATTTATAAGGTTTGTGCGGTTATACAAATATTTTAAATCCGTATTAACGAATGCCCTTGTTTAATACAACGGTCGTTATATTTAACTTTACACATAGTTTTATTTTTTTTGTCATTAAACTTGAAATAAAGGATATCACAGATACAGCTAGGTCTGCTCCATACCTTGACCTACACCTCGAAATTGACAGTAAGGGCCGGTTTAGAACGAAACTTTACGACAAAGGAAATGGTTTAAATATTCCAATTGTGAACGTTCCATTTACATGTAGCAACATTCAAGCAGCACTTGTATATGGAGTATATATCTCTGCGTTTATGCAATATTTCAGAACTTGTGGTTCCTATCATGATTACCTTGATAGAGGGTTACTGCTAACAAAGATGGACTATCCAGAAAAACTGACAACATATATAGGGTACACAAGACGAATACAAGCAAAACAAAAACGCAACACAACATGCGTTGGACAACAAACACGAATAACGTAAATAAGACATGCTAGAACTAAACAGCAATGTGCTGAAACAGAGGACAAAGAAAATGTTGCCTTAGTGATTTTCATATATATATATATTATGACATAATGTCCATATACAAGTAGATATTCAAATTAGTTTCTCATATTTGACAAATTAACTTTAATCTGCTGTAATTTGTTTTCGATTTTTGTTTTAAATCTGTACATTTCTATCTCTCTAGTGAAATAAGTTGTAATAGCCCAGTACTCCACGCAATAGTAAGTCAATTGTAAAATAATTTCAATTGAAACATCAACGTTTACTATTGTTTGGATTTTAATATTTTTTTGTAATTACAATACTTTCAAAGGTAAAATCTTAATCATTGCATGCTTCCAACAGAATTGCGGGTGTAAATTTCATGGCTGAAATTTCATCGCATCAACTAAATGAGTTACATAGATTGATTATTTTTTTTTACATTTTAATCAATGAAATAATCCTTTATTGTTTAGCATATTTTTTTTTTAATTTGCTAAAACCCTCATAATAGACAGTGTTACGTCATGTTCAACACGGAATTATATCATGGTAAATCCATAACACCATCAATGATTACTTCACTCAATTATATACTAATTACTGTTACATAAATTTTACATTACTGAATTTCTATAATCCTCAAAATTAAACAAATGACTGAGTTTTTAGTTTAAATAATCTCAGTTTTATTAATATTTTACAAGAGCTTAATCAATCTATCAAATTATCCTTAAACGAATTACAGTCTGATTTTTTTGTGTTGAATAAATTGGTTTCAAGGAGACAATTTAAGTAATCAATTCAGGTATATTAAATTTACACAATCTCAAAAATTTGAAGTGCTCCACCAACTTGCTATTTAATTAAAATAGACCGATAAATTTTACGTATAAAAGAGAATGCTAAGTCATTATTAGTTTTTACCAAACTCTTTTATTCTGCCTTGAAATCAATGAACAACATTCGGTGGCTACAACATGAAAGTCCCACAGAATCAAAGGATAAGTAAAAATGTCAATGATTTAGCAGTGTATATCATCCATTATTGAATAGAACTTATCTGTACCATCTTAAAGCGACAATAGAATTACTTCGCGTTCTATACTCTATCATCACGCAGACAGGATGTAACGTCGCGTACTTCCACGCATCGTTCTTGTAGATAGAAGTGTGTAGGTGCTATAAGCACACGTCAGTTTTACGTATGTGTCCATTCTAACATCTTGATTATTATGATATTTTAATGGTTTTCTCTTTTTCATTTGTATTTTTTTTTGTAATATGAAACATTATATACCTTATCTAATTAATTAGAATTACTTTTGGTGAAATATCTAATTTATCTAAAATGTATAGCTAAAAGAAATGTTTGAAGGTACCAATGAGATAATCAGAAGCCTGAACTCGAAGGGCAGACAAAACAATGGCCAAAAGAAAAAGGACAAAAAAGCAAACAATGATCTACAAAACACTACACAGAAAATTAATGAGTGAGCAACAGAAACACTGAAATCAACCTGGGGGACTTAGGTGCCCCACTTTGGCAATGCTTACAGCCGCAAGGAAACTCAGATATATAAATACGACATAGTGTCACCGTTACGGGGTATAACCCATACGAGTCCACTATAATTGTGTCACAATAATAAAATCAACAACACGTCATTAGGATGGAAAGCAAATATCATTGTATTTCTTTTTTCATCTATGTTTCCATGGCGTTGTATTGTAATTCGAATCGTCATTTGTCTGTAGTTCATTTTAGTTTTACATTGTCTTGCAGAATAACAAAAATATTGAAAATATATCTAAGCTGTATTCGGTGCTTGGAATTGCATTGTCCCTTTTAAGGAACACGATGAGAGAAAACTGTACGTTATACGTATTTGTTAAACCTTTCTTAGTTTTAAAACAGTATTAAATGGCTATTGATCAGGTATTTAAGTAATGGTACCACTTCGTCGTTAGTCATTCTTACGCTGTCAGCTTTATCATGTAAACGTTGAATAAACAACAACGCTGACGGCGTTACTTGTGTTTATTTTCAACAATTGGAGAAAGTGTACAATGCTTTTTGTCAACTTTGATTTGAGGAGAAAGTGGTGACAGCATTAATGCATTAAACGGATCGTAGAAACACAAAACATTCATAGAATGGGATTCATCAAATGGATTTCAGTGAAGCTGGGAAATTGTACGCCATTAAGCTTCATTTGACCATTGATGGTCCATGATTTGTGTTTGGTATAATTGATTGATTGATTGGTTGTTGTTTAACGTCTAATGTGCAGCATTTCAGATATATACGGAGAGGCATTAAAACACGTAAAATTAAACATTAAAATTCCTTTGAATATAAACCACAATGCACTTAAGACCACACTGAACAAATTCATTGTCCATTATTTGGATGCCATAGCACACGCGAAGGAACATAACATCAAAACCAGTATATGGTATGTCCCAATCTATCTTGAATACAGACAACGGCGTACCGTCGAATAAATGATGTTTTAAATGATAACACGTGACATGTTATTGAACTCCTCCGTCAATACCAGGTGAATTTCTCAAAATAAACGTTGATACTTAATTTAGTGTTCACGACACGTTTCTGAAATAACATTCATCAGTCCTTTTCTTCTTTTTCTTTGAACATTGTACTGTCTGTCCGTCGTTGAGTTATGGCCTATAATGAGCCCTTTGGTATTTTCAAGCTTTTCTAACGCTGATAAAGTAAATACATTTTGTATAATAGAAAGCCAAATAATTTGTCTTTGGGAGCAAGTTAATCAAAGGGTCTTAACAGGATAGCCGAAATCAGCTAAGTATCAAAGGGGCTTAGCGAGATAGCAGAAATCAGCTAAGTATCAAAGGGGCTTAGCAGGATAGCCGAAATCAGCTAAGTATCAAAGGGGCTTAGCAGGATAGCCGAAATCAGCTAAGTATCAAAGGGGCTTAGCAGGATAGCCGAAATCAGCTAAGAATCAAAGGGGCTTAGCAGGATAGCCGAAATCAGCTAAGTATCAAAGGGGCTTAGCAGGATAGCAGAAATCAGCTAAGTATCAAAGGGGCTTAGCGGGATAGCAGAAATCAGCTAAGTATCAAAGGGACTTAGCAGGATAGCCGAAATCAGCTAAGTATCAAAGGGGCTTAGCAGGATAGCCGAAATCAGCTAAGTATCAAAGGGGCTTAGCAGGATGTATCAAAGGGGCTTAGCAGGATAGCCGAAATCAGCTAACTATCAAAGGGGCTTAGCAGGATAGCAGAAATCAGCTAAGTATCAAAGGGGCTTAACAGGATAGCCGAAATCAGCTAAGTATCAAAGGGGCTTAGCAGGATAGCCGAAATCAGCTAAGTATCAAAGGGGCTTAGCAGGATAGCAGAAATCAGCTAAGTATCAAAGGGGCTTAGCAGGATAGCCGAAATCAGCTAAGTATCAAAGGGGCTTAGCAGGATAGCAGAAATCAGCTAAGTATCAAAGGGGCTTAGCAGGATAGCCGAAATTAGCTAAGTGTCAATGATTTATTTAGATTCTGATATGTCTAAGAGTACAAAGACGGTAGTATACTTTGATTGGAAGACGGTAATTTATACATACGCTTGCGGAAAATGTCGCACACAATTTATGCAACTCGAATAATACTGCGCCCTCTATCGGCATTATTCGGGTCATAATTTATGCTGCCAATGGAAACGTCAGTCACATTCATCGGCGCATGTGCTAATGAGATAATACGAAGAAATAATTCTGTTTTTTTTTAACAAAGGGAAAGAGTGAGGTCATGTTAGAATTATAAATAAACTTGAAACATGAATATATCTAATGATAGAAGTCAGTGCAGAAGCACTTCTTCTTCTTTCAATTTCCGCATACCGTCATCTTATTGACGATTATGTGCCGTGCATGCGTGGAGTAAACATTTTTTTGATAACGTTCAAATAAATGTGATAATAATATACAGTGGTGCAGTGTGGTTAAAACTATGTACAGTTGACTGATAATTAGATGTGTTGTTGGAGAACAGATAGTGGTATCTTTTCTTTGAAGCTGTCAAGTGTGGGACATTGTACAGCAGCAGCTGGGAGCAGGTTCCACTGTACAATGGTTTTCGGATAGAGTATTTATACGAGTCTAAGCTTGTATGGATATGTCTATATGAGTGGCTGTGTGTGTATTGTCGTGTTCTACTGTCAGATGGTACTAGTAGGTTGGTTGGATATATAGCAACTAGATGATATATAATTTTGTAGAAGAATATGAGGCGTGTTCTTGTTCTTCTCAGTTGTAATTGTGGCCATTTGAGTACTGTAAGCATGTTCGTGACAGAGCTGGTGTTATGGAATCTATTGCAGGTGTGTCTGGCCGCTCTACGTTGGACCATTTCGAGTTTACTGATGTTAGATTTAGTATGAGGGTCCCAGACACAGCTACTGTATTCTAATTTTGGTCGTATCAAAGATGTATATGCTTTCTCTTTCATTGACTTTGAATTTACTTTTAGATTACGTTTAATAACTTAAGATGTTTGCTTGCTGTTGAACTGATGTTGTCTATGTGTTTATTCCATTTAAGATCTGATTGGATTGTGACACCTAGGTATTTTGTTGAAGATTCAGTTTGGAGAGTATGTTGATGGAGTACGTATTTGTGATGCATAGGGTTCTTCTTAGTTGTTATGTGCATGACTGAGCATTTGTCAGGATGGAAATGATTACTGAACGGGTGATACCCTCGGAGATTAACAGTTCATCAACAGAGTTATCTACCCATGATAGTAATGAAAACGTAGATATCTAATTCAGTGCGCACCACGCGTTTCCTAAATAACCTTCATCAGGTGACGCTCATAGTCAAAATATTGGAAAAAGTTAAAAGTCTTGGAGCAAGTAAATCAAATGGCATAAACAGGATAACCAAAATCGACTATGATTACCTGATTGACATGTAACAATAGTTTTAATAAATTAAATTGTTTAGGAACTGCAAATTTTGAACATAAATATATCTAATAAACCATGTTAGTACCGAAGTATTGACTACTTGGCGGATGATACCCCGGGGACTAATGATTCATCAATAAAGGTATCGACACAATGATAGTAATTAGATTGGTGGACGACTGATTGATTGATTGATTACTGCATAACGTTCAGCGAGCAGTATTTCAGTTATATATACATGACGATGGTCAATGACCAGATCTAGCTACTCTACAACTGTATATGATAAGTTAACCAATGATCAGGTCTAGCTACTCTACAACTGTATATGATAAGTTAATCAATGACCAGATCTAGCTACTCTACAGCTGTATATGATATGTTAATCAATGACCAGATCTAGCTACTCTACAACTGTATATGATAAGTTGACCAATGATCAGGTCTAGCTACTCTACAACTGTATATGATAAGTTAATCAATGACCAGGTCTAACTACTCTACAACTGTATATGATAAGTTAATCAATGACCAGGTCTAACTACTCTACAACTGTATATGATAAGTTAATCAATGACCAGGTCTAACTACTCTACAACTGTATATGATAAGTTAATCAATGACCAGGTCTAACTACTCTACAACTGTATATGATAAGTTAATCAATGACCAGGTCTAACTACTCTACAACTGTATATGATAAGTTAATCAATGACTAGGTCTAACTACTCTACAACTGTATATGATAAGTTAATCAATGACCAGGTCTAACTACTCTACAACTGTATATGATAAGTTAATCAATGACCAGGTCTAACTACTCTACAACTGTATATGATAAGTTAATCAATGACCAGGTCTAACTACTCTACAACTGTATATGATAAGTTAATCAATGACTAGGTCTAACTACTCTACAACTGTATATGATAAGTTAATCAATGACCAGGTCTAACTACTCTACAACTGTATATGATAAGTTAATCAATGACTAGGTCTAACTACTCTACAACTGTATATGATAAGTTAATCAATGAACAGGTCTAACTACTCTACAACTGTATATGATAAGTTGACCAATGATCAGGTCTAGCTACTCTACAACTGTATATGATAAGTTAATCAATGACCAGATCTAGCTACTCTACAACTGTATATGATAGGTTAATCAATGACCAGATCTAGCTACTCTACAACTGTATATGATAAGTTAATCAATGACCAGATCTAGCTACTCTACAACTGTATATGATAAGTTAATCAATGACCAGGTCTAACTACTCTACAACTGTATATGATAAGTTGACCAATGATCAGATCTAGCTACTCTACAACTGTATATGATAAGTTAATCAATGACCAGATCTAGCTACTCTACAACTGTATATGATAAGTTGACCAATGAACAGGTCTAACTACTCTATAACTGTATATGATAAGTTGACCAATGATCTGGTCTAGCTACTCTACAACTGTATATGATAAGTTAATCAATGACCAGATCTAGCTACTCTACAACTGTATATGATAAGCTAATCAATGACCAGGTCTAACTACTCTACAACTGTATATGATAAGTTAACCAATGATCAGGTCTAACTACTCTACAACTGTATATGATAAGTTAATCAATGACCAGGTCTAACTACTCTACAACTGTATATGATAAGTTAACCAATGATCAGGTCTAACTACTCTATAACTGTATATGATAAGTTAACCAATGACCAGGTCTAACTACTCTACAACTGTATATGATAAGTTAACCAATGATCAGGTCTAACTACTCTACAACTGTATATGATAAGTTAACCAATGACCAGGTCTAACTACTCTACAACTGTATATGATAAGTTGACCAATGACTAAACCTAAAATAACGTCTACCACTGAGCATGTTCTCGCCCAGTTGTAAGAATCAAAGAGCCTAATTAGACTAGCCAATATCGGCTAAGGTCACATATGCCTGGGCGGGGGGAGAATCTTATTTTTGATAAATAATACATTATGTTGGAAATGTAAATTTCAAGAATAAATATATGTAATAAATCATAGCAGTGCTGAAACACTGACTACTGATACCATCTGGGACAAATAGTCCACCAGCAGAGGCATCGACCAAGTTATAGTAATAACAAAGTAGATATATAATTTAGTGCGCAAGACATGTTTCTGGTATCCTAATATTCAACAGATTAGGCAGCCAAATAATTTAAATATCTTTGAGAGCAAGTAAAACCAAAAAGCCTTAACATAATAACAGAAATTTTAACTACACTAGGGGGGGGGGGGGGGGGAGGCAGACATTAGTTTTCACAAATTATAACAGAAATTTTAACTACACTAGGGGGGGTTGCAGACATTAGCTTTCACAAATTATAACAGAAATTTTAACTACAGTAGTGGGGGGGGGGGGGGGGGGATAGACATTAGTTTTCACAAATTATAACAGAAATGTTAACTACACTAGGGGGGGGGGGGGGGGGGGGGGGGGGGTAGACATTAGTTTTCACAAATTACAGTATATAGGAACAGTAAATGTCAAACAAACATATATAATAAAGCATATCAGTATGTTTCTTGAATAACTGATAACCTGATCAACAGTTAATGCGATACGTTCGAGCGTCTGTGGATTTTATGTCGTATAAATGGGATAAAAACCGCAGTCGGAGTTGTCTACTTCCCTAACGACGGAGTCGACAAAAATAAAACTGATTTATTGTTTTATGAACTTTTAGAAAACCGTTCCGTGTTTCAATCGCATGGATATGAAACATGCCTGACGGGCGATTTTAATGGTAAAAGCCTACGTCAATGCGAATTTACTGGAAAATCGTTACTTTGTAAAGATAATCAGAGTTATAACGGTATTAGACTTTTACAGTTCAGTGAAGCTTCTGAACTGGATATTGTTAATACATTTAACTGTTGCGACGGCTTCTATACTAGAATACTCAATGATCAAAGATCAGCTATAGATTATGTACTAATGTCTAAAGGTCTTTCAACTAATGTTAGTTCCGTTTTAATTGATGAAAAGGGTGTGTTTGATTTGAACAGTGATCATGTCATCATCAGTGTTAAATTAAGGGAAATAACCCAAATTTTAAAAAAGCAGGACAGCTATTCTAGTATTAAACATTTTTGGAAGTTTACTGATGACACCGATTGGGAACTGTTTAGGTGTAATTTAAAAGATAATTTCCAAGATAATTGGGCTAACGTTTCGAATAATGTTAATGATATATGGGAGACGTGGAAGTACATCGTAAATACCGCTGCGGAATCCGTCGCAAGGAAAGTACCTAAAGTAAAAAATTACAAGAATTTTTGGGATAAAGGTCTAGACAAAATTTTAAAGCGTAGACGAGAGGCTAACCGACTACAGCGTTTACATAACAAAACACGACCATATGATAGTGAACTAGGTAAGCAATTATCTGCCCTATACCAAAAACGGAAGAAACAATTGCATGATGCAATTGTTAATAAACAAGTCAATAATAAAATTAACTTTTTCAATGATAAATGTGTAGGGGGTAAGAATAAATCTAAGATGTTTTGGAACATGTTAAAGGGACCTCGTGTTACAATTAACCCTTCCCAGATCATTGACCCTGTTAGTAAAACTGTCATGTTTGAAGAGAATGTAGAAATTGAAACCTGTCTCAGTGAACATTTTAGTAAAATTGGTACAGACATAAATATTGCTCCAGGGCGTATGGAGCATATGTCTACATTTGTTAGAGAAATGGAAAACGATTTGAGGCATGGAGATAATATGTTTTCAATGGTTTTCACAAAAGAGTCAATAACGAAAGCCTTAAATAATCTCAAAATTGGTAAGGCTCCCGGTATCGATGATATACCAAATGAGTTCCTAAAATATGGAGGGGATATAATGATAAAATCATTGTGGGATCTTTTTACATGTATTTCAGATTTCGAAATGATACCAGATGATTGGTGTAAAGGTATTATTAAACCATTACATATATCTGGATCCATATATGATTTGGACAACTATAGAGGTATTACTCTAACTTCGAATGTTAACAAGGTTTTTTCCAAAATCCTGGAAACATTAATTTTAGATTTTTTAGAATCAAACAATATACTCGGTGAAACTCAAGGTGCCTTCCGAAAAGATAGAAGAATTGAAGACCAAATATTTTCTTTACAGGGTATTGCATCCCTATATAAATCTTCAAGAAAACCACTTTATTTGGCTTTTTTGGATCTATCAAAGGCCTTTGATAGAGTCTGGCGAGATGGCCTTTTTGCATTGCTGTGGGAAAATGGTATAAAAGGGAAATGTTGGAGACTACTAAGAAAAATGTATGGAAAGGTTGAAAATAAGGTAATATTTGGTGATTTTGAATCCGACTGGTTCGACCAAGAGTTTGGGTTAAAACAGGGCTGCGTTTTGTGCCCTACCCTTTTTTCTATCTTACTGACGGATTTAGCAAACATGCTAGAAAATAGCAGTATTGGTGCAAATATTTCGTCAAAATTGATAAATTGTCTTTTATTTGCGGACGATGTTGTCCTCATAGCCGAATCACCCGAAGAGTTACAGGAGCTTTTAAATATTTCGAACGCTTTTGCCAACAAATGGAACCTAAAATTCAACCCTAAAAAGTCTAAAATTTTAATAACAAGTAAAAAAATTAACAAGGAAGGTACCTGGAAATTAGGAAATGAACCAATCGAAGAAACGGGCGAGTACAAATATCTGGGTTATTTCATTAATAGATCCTTAAAATCTAACTTCCACGTGAATAGTTTTCTTAAGGAAAAAGCAGATAAGCAGCTGAATTGTCTTATCCGTCTACTTGGTGAACATAGTGATTTCAATCGCATAAATTTTGGTGAATCACTTTGGAATTCGGTTATCAGGCCATCTTTAACCCATGCTTGTGCTGTATGGATGCCTCTTTCCGAAACGTGTAAACAAGTGCTAGAATCCTGGAAATATCGGGCAGCTAAAATCGTTATAAAAACTAGAATGAATATACAAAAAGCTGCCCTGTTACTAGAACTGGGGTGGGAACCTATTCTCGACTTTATTAATAGACAGAAGGTCTCATATTATAAAAGGCTCTTAGAACTTCCCGATAATAGACTATGCAAATCCGTATTTAATGAAATGGTTAGAAAAGGTGACAGCTTTTGGAATTACAAGGAACATGTTTCTAGTTTAATAAACCAGCCTGACGTAAATTTTGGTATAAACATTAAGGAATTTAACAAGTTATATGGATCTCAGGCCAGAGACAAGTTACTTATGGAAGTCTCCTCTAAAAGTAGCCTTGATTTCTATCAACAGTGTTTTGTTAGTTTAGGCAAACAAAACTACTTAAATAACCATAATGATTTTTATGCCTCCCGCCTGAAACTACTGTCAAGAACCAAAACCATACCCCTTCAGAAATATCTGTTCAGGATGCACCTAAGTGCACACAGTAAATGCCTTTTATGCAATAACGGTGAAGATGAAGATCTCGCACATTTTTTGTTAAATTGCCCTGTCCTGTCTAGTGTTCGCGATGAATATTTTAATATTGTTTCTAAACAGTCTAGTGATTATTATATTGGTGTAGACTTTATGGAACAGTCACCTAGTGCCAAATTACAGTTTATTGTTGGTGATATTGGATATGCTTTTAATAATGATATTGGAATATTTTATGATTTTATCGGTAAAATGTATATTGAAACATGTTTTAGATTACGAAGTGAAGTATTGAGTGTTACTGTTTAAAATATTTTAAGTATAATTATAAATGATGTTTTATGGAGAGTTTATGGACAGTTTATAACGTGTGTGTATATATGGCAGATGTCTTATCATATTTTTGTTGCATGTGCTTTTATCATAATAAATGTACATTTTAATAACTGTAGTTAGACGCGCCACCGACACCCCGGCGGTTGGCGCCCCCGATGTAAAGGGGTAGTTTCATAATAAATATATATATATAATAACCTTTATTAAGTACACTGAAATGTGTTGCGCAGTCTTATGTTTTCTGTGTAGTGTTTTGTAGATCATTGTTTGTCCTTTTGTTGTTTTTCGTCTGGCTATTGTATTATCTGTCATTCTTTGATATACGGCGTCTGGTTACCAAGCATACATACAGATAACACGGTTTCAAAAGTGAATCAACACATGTGATCTAAGATGGATAGATTACCATATTAATGTATGAAAAAAAAATCATAGGTTTTTCCATGATGGAGAATAGGAAATGGAAGATTTCTTTTTCCAAACAGGATAAACAAACATGCAGTTGAATATGCTTGGTATTTTCTTATTAAAGGGGCATTATGTGCCAAAATCGTAAATTCTTGTTAAACATATAAACTATTAGATATGATTGATGCCTTAATAAAACGTGTTTCTGTAACTTATAAATGTTATGAAATGTACGCGCATCGGGGAAAAAAGGTGCAACTGGTCGTGTTTTGAGATGGATCAAGAAATGGACGCCATCTTATTAATTATCGGCATTGTTTACGGAGTTTGCCGAATCGTCATTAAATCAGTACAACAATGCACTTATTTCTTATTTTCTGTGAATCTGCTTTTAGTCGGCGTTAATTACGGACAAAGAACCATGCAAGTTTGCATTTAATAAGCGACAAATTGCAAATTATTCGTTTTTACCTGTCGCTAGTAAGGTCAGTTGCATACGGAGAAAGCGAGGTCAAATTATTTGCTTGAAAGGAAATAATAAATCGATGGTAATTTTCGTTCTCAAAAGGCGAAAAGTGGTACGATAAGCTGTTTAATGTGAAATATTTACCTTTATTTCAAAATTTTAAAGCTATTTACTAATTTCCAAAACATATAATAATTTTTTTGGTTTAAATCGTAGCTAATGCCTCTTTAAGTTAAAACTAATGTTATATTGATATGCCCGAGTTAAAAATGGCAAATATATACACCATAATCCGGTTTCATAACATTTGAACCAAAATGAAGAGTCCCTTCTGCAATTTGACTCATATAGGTTGTATGCTATTGAAAACTTACTTGAAATAGATAATTTTCTGGAAGGCGATATTGTTGTAAAATCTAGATAAAGTCAATATACAAGTAGAAATGTAAAGGGGTATAAATGTAAAGTCAATATGACTGATCTAGGGTGTTTAAATTTAACATTGAGGAAAAATAAAAGAAACCAGTATCATCATCGCAAATAAAATGCCTGGTTAAATTCCATAGTCTTATTGGAATAAATAAGATTGATTGAGAAACGTTGGGAGAGTGACGTATGTTAACCCTCTTTTCCTAAACGCTTCAATAAAGATAACCATAATTATCCATACCCATGAAATGACTTGAGCAAAATAAATCTACCAAAATGTAAATTCCTGACAGAATGACGATTTTATAATCATCTGTGTTGTATACGTAATCAATAGATGTGATGTGCCTTTCATTGTAGCGGCGGACATCTAAATTAAACAAATTATAGATAGGCTTGATCGAAAGTCTGTAAAAATTGCTTAGTATCAAAATAATGATGGCATAATCGTAGAAGTAATCAGCTGACAAATATCATCGATCATATCATAAAAGAAAAGTTTTGTACGGCTGGGAACTGAGTGCAGTTTTATAGCTATTGACCATAGTATGATTATAATGAGACACTGGATTATCGTGAGAAATATATGGATAATAAAGTATCTGGAATTAAAATAAAACATAACACAGCAATTACAATATAATATAACAAAGAGATACCAGATGGTGTTCTGTTGTGTAATGTAACGATACAATGAAATGAAATAATTCACAGCTGAATATGATATGGAGAAAGAGAAAGTAAGTATTTAAACTTGTATTTAATTTATAGTAAACAGAGTTAGATTGATTTTTCAACCAAGTTAATATACTAACATGTCAGTCTAAGCAGAATTAGATTGATCGTTCGACCAATTCAAGTTATTTAGTATATTAACATGGTCAGCTTTATTATATTTTTTATTTTGTCATTATTGACTTATCAACAGGTTTTTAACTAGAGTAATACGAAGGGTTCCGGTAGTGGAGCAGGTACTGTCTACCCTTCCGGAGAACCTTAGTCTACCCCGGTTTTTAGCGGGGTTCGTGTTACTCGATTATGTGTAATGTTTTGTAGATCGTTATTTGTCTCCTTTTATTTAACCATTGTACTGTTTATTCTTCTTTGATTTACGGATTCTGTTTACTCCTTTGGTATCTTCAAACTTTTTTTGTAATGTAGGAATGGCGACTTGCATGAAAGGTTATCCGTACACGACCCTTTCAATGTTGGGTTAGTTTACAATTATTGGTCACAACAGATAAATGTGTTTTCTGTAAGACCGATTTCTTTACTCAAGATGTTCGACCTATTAATACTACTGATTTTGTGTATGAAATAACATATCCCACATGCTTCGAGGCTGATACTGGTTGTATTCTGTTCCTTTTAAATACATAGTTGGTTATTGTTTAAACTGTAACCTTCTATTAGTATATTTATAATAATATCTCGTATTAATTCTACACAATGTGTATCCAATAACATCTTCATCTCATCATTTGTTGTAGAAATTTTTATCATTAACCACCAATTAAAAATCTTTTATGCACCGATTTTCATAGGTCATTTCATTGTATTGTTACGGAAGTCATATCAACATTTTTCATCGATTTTATGTTACTCGGAAATTAAATTTTGGTACGTCATAGGATGAAACTACATAATTATTATTTGTTTGTATGTATATTGATACAATGTAACAACTATCTGAATATCACGAACACAATACACCAAAGATGTTTAATATCATTATGCATGATTGTTATATAATATTCTGTATGTCATGACATCATACCCCTGACATTTGAATTCACCCTTCGGTTTTATTTTGGGAGGGGGTTACAACATTGGTGGAAAGAAACACATGTTTGTTAAAGGTTACACACCTGTCCTCAACTGCAATCACTTAAGGAATCTCGTGCGCGCGATCGTGAAATAATTGGATTTACATGTACATCTAATTTATACATATTATATGTAATTTGAGTATATTACCACTACTGTTTAGAAGTTCGAGTATTGTGACGATGTCAAGCTACTCGTTACATCCTTAATACAGTCAAACCTGTCTTAAAGGGAACATATATACATGTATAACAAATCACTGTCTATAAAGGACAGTCTCATTTTCCCCATTAATGAATAGTGCATATAATTTTACCCTGTATATAAAGGGCAACTACTCATAAAGCCACAGTCTCAGGTTCTCTCGAGTGGTCTTTATATACAGGTTCCCTTGAGTGGTCTTTATATACAGGTTTGACTGTAATTATATTCTTATGTGATCAAGTTGACCGAAGACCAGGTGTAGCTACTAGTTACATTCGTATGTCATAAAGTTGACCTATGGCTAGATTTAGCTACTCGTTACCACCTTTGTGATAAGATAAATGAACTTTATGTGATAAAATTTATCAATTTATCATTCTAGTGTTATAAAAAGTTGATCAGTGACTGACAAAAGACCAGTAGTTTTCTTCAGCTACTTCGATTTCCTCTCATGAATTGACAAAAATTGATGATACAGCTAAAAAAATACTGAAAATGACATAAAACACCCATAGTCATAATATCTAAAAGTACAGTTTGTTTCGAAATATCTCATTGATTATATGTCGTTTTTCTTTTCAATAGTCATTTATTGTAATGATAATATACATTTCAGTCGATTCGGATTAATATTCTGATATATTCTGTCTATATTCGTGCCAATATTACATTATGATGACGCTTCAGACATAGCCTCCAACACGTTAAATACAATTTATCAGCATCAACTTCTTAATAAGCATATTTTATTACGCATTGCATAACTTGCATATAAATTGCAACTAAACAGAGAAATTGTACATTTATCATCATTTATATAAGGAAGCATATGCTTTTTTTTTACCACATCAAACTTGTATAGAAATGAACAATGACGTCTCGCATTTCCGATTCTTTTAACAAAGGAAGAACATGCATGTTTCTGTGAATGTTCCTTATGATGCATTGTAAATAAATACGTGATTATGAAATCGACAAGAGACATCAAAGATTGACGGCCATGTTGTATAAGAAATTGATCCAGAATAAATAAATCGAGAGTAAATCAATATAGACTTTTTCCTTCATCCATTTTGTACATTTGTCTCAGCTTGGTCCCATCGTTATATTGGAGATGAAGCGCGACGTGAGCAGAAAATGTATTTACTTTTTCTTTTGTCCTGTTTTTGTATAGGACAAAACACTGTCTGGCGCACTCATGTTTAAATACGTAGGATTTACTTATCACAAGACATTAAAATAAATTTCTTTGTCCTATGACAAGAGCTGCTAACAATGGTATCATTATTTAAATTCTCGTCACCACTGGCACCACAGAACCGTAAATATTGATGCAATTTAAGCGATCGTTTCTTTTCTTTGCTTCAGTGATATAACATGACTTGAATGTAATGCAGTAGAACGAAAGTCTTTCATATAACGATATTACTCTAATAGAAAATTACAGCTTAAGGACATCGTTCTGACTTGGTGCAGGAAATAAAAATGGCATTCCTCTATATGGTCTGTATGACCTAGAGTCAAAGGTAGATTGAACTGTTATGCAATGAGTGTAGCGATGGATTAGCATTTGTAGCATGCAACTGTCTTGGCATATAATAGCATATGATATTAATACCGTTGATCCAAATGTTGTTACACCAAGGACTACCTATCTGTTAACATTGGCATAGGCTTATGTTGTTACACCAAGTACTACCTATCTGTTAACATTGGCATATGTTGTTACACCAAGTACTACCTATCTGTTAACATTGGCATAGGCTTATGTTGTTACACCAAGTACTACCTATCTGTTAACATTGGCATAGGCTTATGTTGTTACACCAAGTACTACCTATCTGTTAACATTGGCATAGGCTTATGTTGTTACACCAAGTACTACCTATCTGTTAACATTGGCATAGGCTTATGTTGTTACACCAAGTACTACCTATCTGTTAACATTGGCATAGGCTTATGTTGTTACACCAAGTACTACCTATCTGTTAACATTGGCATAGGCTTATGTTGTTACACCAAGTACTACCTATCTGTTAACATTGGCATATGTTGTTACACCAAGTACTACCTATCTGTTAACATTGACATAGGCTTATGTTGTTACACCAAGTACTACCTATCTGTTAACATTGGCATAGGCTTATGTTGTTACACCAAGTACTACCTATCTGTTAACATTGGCATAGGCTTATGTTGTTACACCAAGTACTACCTATCTGTTAACATTGGCATAGGCTTATGTTGTTACACCAAGTACTACCTATCTGTTAACATTGGCATAGGCTTATGTTGTTACACCAAGTACTACCTATCTGTTAACATTGGCATAGGTTTATGTTGAAAGTTCCCATACAATCATACATATTTTCAAATCATACACGACGCAGTTCATCATAAACCAAGCAAAGCTTTGATTAGCCTTTATATTTTTAGATAATAACGATGCCATAGAAATTCTATAGTACTTGATCACTGTTATTGACAGTTAATTCTTATTTTATTCTTATTCTTGTTTCTTTCTTTTATTCATATATACGGAACTTAGCGAGGTGTAAATATGTATTTGTCTCAATGTATTTCTGTGAATGTTGCGCATGTTTTGTATTAAAATATATAAACATATGTTATTATAACTACCACTGAGTCACCACTACTGTTGGTGACCTGTCATTTGTCGAGTTTGTCATCAGTCCTGTAGACAGTGACTGTCTGATGACACATGAGCTATTTGATTGATGATATTGTTTAATGTCAAGTATCAAGTATTTCAAGACGACAATAAGTTTATAAGCAATAAACAACGTGGCACAAAGATTTGAATATGGAGGAGGCTTTTATTGTCACCAGTAAAAGTGGATTAAATCTATACCGGTATAGTCGGAAAATGGTGACTTGTAATGGACCACCAATGACAACAAATGTTTCCCAGTTCGATCTATTGCAAATGTATGTTTGTACAAGGAGTGCGGCATTTATGTACGTTTTATCCTTAGTACATCGTTGCAAACAACGTGTTTTGAGTCTACGACACCTCCCACCCAGTGACTGTATGGTTTACTTGTTTCACGTGAAAAAAAATTATTAACAAAATTGACTAATTATTACATGTTCGAGTAAAAGGTACTAGGAGATTTTAATTTGCATGTGATATATATTCACACAAAAGAACGTAAATTATATTATGTATCGTTCACTCGCGTATTTGATCTAAAACCAGGGACCCCACGGGTTGTGAGGACGAGAAGCAGAGTAACTATATCAGTTTTGTATGCTTATGCATTGCCTGACGGACTGAACTATTTGAATAGATAATCGTTAATTGAAAGTTTTAAATGTCATTTTATAAATCATTTAGTTTGCTTATGCTAGAGTTTAAACTATCATGTCTGTTAACCAAGCTTGTCTTTCCCTTTAGGTCAATTTAATAGCTGTCATCGTAGTGTAGATACATTTAAATATACGAATGCAAACAATGTCTATCAATACGTTTGTAAGTTCGATTTCCCTTAGTAGGGATATGTACTCGGTTTAACTATGTGATGAGTTTTACCAGTTAATATTGGGAGGTTGGTAGTTTTCTCCTGATACTCTGCTTTCTATTGCTCACAAACTGACCCTGCGGTGTAACTGCATTATAGTTGAAAATAGCGTTAAACAATTATTATACAACGTACATGCAAGCAATAATTTTAAGCTCCATTAAATACTTGGAACCATTTTGGCATCGAGCAACACTGATGCGGGACTTAATTATTGGTTGAAGTTATAAAGTGGGTCGGTTTATGTGTTATTAATCCCATTTCCAACTATATTACAATTAAATCAGAGCGGCCAGTTCTAAAAAAGTGGGGAAAACCGGAATCACGGGGAAAACCACCGCCGCGCATGTCTCTAACAGTAATTGTAGAGTACAACACGTTATGGGCGTTATCATGTCTTTCATTTATCGGTTTTCATAGTTGCTAAGCAAAACTGAACAATAAGTTGAGAATTAGAAATATTACTAGTTGTTTATTTCTCAAAGTTCATTGATGTGGTTTTAATGGAAACCCTGCAACAAAGCGATTTATTGTTACCATTCTAAACCATACAGACACTAGAAAGTGTTTTTTTTTAAATATAATGCAAAGTATATGCATATAACATAACTCGATATGTGGAAATATGGTAAATTCATAGCAGTGTACTATTGGATTCACCCTTAGTATTGGAAGAATAGCTTTTCAACATTGTTTATCCTTAGGCAGAAAGGAAAAGAAAAATATCATGCATTTTAATACCATTAAAATCATACCCGCAACCAAGCAATTAATCAAAATCTAGAACAAACGAGAATTACGTAATATATGATCAATTCCCTAGTTTTCATGTCAAACATAAAAAATCTCCGGGACAAAAACCCAGTACATACAATATATTCTGTATTTCATTACGGAAAATGTCAATTAATATCCAACAAACTTCAATCAGTTTTATTTAATTCAATAAATATAGATTTTAATTTGAAAATTGAAATTTACAGCCCTTGTTTGTTTTAAACTCGGCGACAATTTAAATAGTATACAAAAAATCCATTAAAGAGGGAGAGGCGTTAAGGTGCAACATTGGCCCCACATTTTATTAAAAAATAATGCTTGACATAGAATAAAAGCAATTTACTAATTTAATTGTTATATAAACAAATTTTCAAAAAATAAATCTTTCCGTGAAATTGGGTGCGTTATCACGTCATAATGACATCATAATTAGACGGATAATGCTAAGAATGGACTATAAACGACATATTCAATGTACATTTTAGCTATTTTATATACCTCCCCATCTTCCACCAACACTAAATTGAGCAGTTGTTTTGAGTATAGAGGTTTAATGATTGTATCAAAATATTTTGTTGGTGGAGGATTGTGGAGGTTGTTAAATATTAATTTATTTATAACTTCGGCCAGACCCTTATAATCAATATTTTCACTCTTCTGATTGTATATATGAGACCATTATGTATATATACACAATCTCTGTACATTTTATGATTCATTTCAAGTAATGAAATTCATCAGTGCGTGCTGGTGCAAATAACTAATGTTTCTGTAAATAATTGTATTTATTTTAAATACAGTTTGTGTACATTGAAATCAGGAGAAAAACTCAGTGCATGCAGTCCGGCGTCAGTGCGATAAAAAGAACTGGGGACTATTTAGTGCCATATATGGCCCCATATTTAATGAATCATTATCTTAGAAAATACTTGATTAAAGGTGAACTGAGGTGCTCCGGAAGGGTAGCAGTTCCTACTCCACTAGTGGCACTCGTCGTGTTAATCTAGTTACAAACCCGGTAATAAATCGTGAATGAGGAAAGGACCGGGAAGTGTTTACGACAAGTGGAACATATGGATCCGTGGTCATTATCCAAGAATTTTATTTCGATTAGACATGAGGTTAGTTTATCATCCCGCTCATAGAAGGAACGATGTGGAATAAAAAAAAACCGGAAAAATATGTTAATTATTTTATTTTTCTAAATGCATCAATTAAATAAAAACTAGAACTGTACAACCAGTCGTGATAATTGATCTAATGTGTGCAAACGCCAAAACTCCATGCTTGTTTGTTTACATATTAGAGGACAAGGCCAATGTCAAATTTTAGATAATTATTAGTTTTATTTATCGATTTTATATTTTTAATGCTCACTTGGCAATAATACAGATAAAATTTGATATGAAATTATTTTATAAAATACTTTTTATTTTTTTGGGGAAAGGATTATTTTCTCTTCCTCTTCACAACCCTAGCCGAATAACCAGCATTTTAACGCATCAATACATTCATATCGGAGCTTGTTTTTTCACTTGGGGAAAGGCGCGAGGAGTTCCGGATGAGATAGTTGTAAATTCAACTACCATACGACCACGACGGCTCAAGTTCAGTTAAGCTGAAAGGTAATTGTTTTATTGATATTGATGGAGTTTATGATTATCACTGTTTATAAACTTTCTTTTCATATCAATCAATGAAAATAATTGGCTTGCTGAAAGTATGTTTTTTGTTGAGGTTCATTGGATGGAATTTGTATCTCATGTGAAGTTCCGTCAATTGCAGACACAACGTTAGGCATATCAGAACAATATCCTTTCTTTTCCCACCAGACTGGGATGGTTGGCCACTGAATTTTACGATTACACTTTCTATAAGTCGACCCATGTTGAATTTGAAACTCTGTCAACAGTTGAAACAGACACCATAAATAAATAAATAAATAAATAAATAAATAAATAAATAAATAAATAAATAAATAAATAAATAAATAAATAAATAAATAAATAAATAAATAAATATTGTTATTTATCTTATGAATCTCATGATCATCGATGAGCTAAAACAATTGACGAAGGTGGTCCGTTGCTGAGCATGAGCAGTATAAAACTGGTGCTCTTAAAAGAAAACGACAAGTAAAACAAAGTGGAAATATTTTAAAATAACATTACTATCATTTGAAATATACATATGTATAATATGTATAAAAGTGTAGAAAAGTAGATGAATGGATTAGAATCTGAGGATCCCTAAAATTCACATCACCTTTTCATAAATTATATAAAATTTCCCCTTTTGAGCCCAAATTAAACTTTTAACTTTTATCAGTTCCATTCTCTTAAATCAAAGGGAACTATCCATCAGGTGTCTTGAAAATGCATTCTGTCATGTGCATAAGTTATTGTTTGCATGATTGACAGACAATATTCATCATATTGTTTTCTAGCTTCTGAAGTGTCGATCGAGAAAAAAATAAAATATTCTAGACAGGCAGCATATAGCCAGTCAATGGGGTTTGCAATTAATATTTCGCATGCACAATAGCGACCCCACACCACAAGGTGTGGAAAATATAAATATTCTTCTGTGGTTTAAATGCGTATTAACTGCATTACATGTAAAATGTATGATTCTGTTTGATAAAGTCCTTTAACTAGAACAGGAAGAAAGTGTACACTTGAGTGAACTAGTGTTGTAGAAAAGTGTATAACCGGACAGTTTTCAAAAACGGAAGTTGCTGTCTGACCAGGTAATGTTAGTTGCTTGCAGAAATTTCAACATTTTTTGATGATTATCCGTGATTTATTCTTTGAAAGTGGATCAACCGAAGCAACACAAATTAAAACAAAATGCTGCAAAGGTATGTCATTTATATTTCTGATCAAATAACAGTGCCCTATTTGAACATTGAAACTGGAAATAGCCGTTTAAACATCGGTGGATGGTATGTTTTCGCTCGAAGAAAGGGGTTAAAAATCTATTTTTTCTCCACGAATTCCTTAAATTATGTCTAATGGGTTCTTACACGAGTCCCTATTGAAGATCTGGGATTTCTTCCACGAGTGTGAGAAATTCCGTCTTTTCACGAGTGGAGCTTAGCGGAACGAGTGGAAAGACGCTGAATTTCTCTCACGAGTGGAAGAAATCCCAGATCTTCAATAAGGACGAGTGCAAGTACCTGTTTCTTCCGTTTCAACTTAAAAACAAAGCATGTCGATTTCATTCATTCATTCGCATGTCAATGTCATGTTTACTACTCAAAATATTACAACGCCACGTGCAAATTCAGGTAAAATTGATATTTGAAGCTTTTTTAGATCTACTAAGACGACAATTTATATTACTACAGCAGTCGTAGAAGCGGACTCCATTGATTATACTCGGCCGATTTGATTGGCTGACAATGCCATGTAAGACAAGGTCACGCGCAGCTGTCTTTATGGCTTGTCTTACATAGAAAACGCATCAAAACGGAAGAAAAATATTTTCTCACTATCTGATGTAATAGACATCGACGTTTTCAATGCAAGGAACATATGACCGTAAACGCACTCATTATCTGATTTTGGTGGAGGAAAACAAAATTAATCTGAATCAGAGTTTTTGTCATATAACCTAATGACAAAAAAAAAATATTCTAGCTCTCGTGTTGTCTGAACGAAACAAAAAACCATAACCCCCCCCCCCTCCTTCAAGTTAAATGGTCGGTCCCTTACGACGGGTGCATTGATTTAACATCGTTCTTCATTGTACGTCACTGTACGCCTAATTGCTAACGAATTAATTTCAAATAGGTAAACATTATATAAAAATATTCAAAAACCAAAAGAAATAAGGTTTGGTAAATAAGTAATGAAGTGAGTGATTGTTGTTTAACGCCAAACGAGCAATATGAAGAACTTGATATTTCCAAAAACTCTGGTAAACCTTAAAAAAATACTATTTTTGACAAAGAAGACATTTAGGCAAATCACAAGTCATTCATGTCATCACTGAATATTCCGATAAATGATGAAAAATGTGAATTATCTACTTTACAATGGATACCAAAATTTCAGAAGAATCGGAATCTAAACTTGTTCAACAAAAGAACTACCGGGTATCTATAAGTATGACTAAAATGTTGCATGCAGTCAAAGGAGGACTACTATCATACTGTGACAAAGTATATTCACGTGGTAACATCAATCAAAAGCACCGCATCGGTGGCGTAATGATTTGCGTGCTCGCCTCGAGTGCGGTAGATCGTGGGTTCGAGCCTCAGTCGGGTCAAACCAAGGACTATACAATTGGTATTTGTTGCTTCTCCGCTAAGCACGCAGCATTACGGAGAAAGAGCAAATATTGGTTGGCTCGGAATCAGAATAATGTGTCCGAATGGAATGACATTTCTACCCGCGGACTGTTGTTTCAGTGAGCTAGCACTATAAAAATCCAACTCAGCGTGTTGGTCTAGAATAAAGCGGACATCATCATCATCTCATTGATAATTAACTTGTTCTCGCCATAATATAGCTGAAAAATTGCTGAATTGGCATTAAACAACAATCACTCACTCACTCAATCAATCAAAAGTGGATACTGAAATAAGAGGATAATTTTAATTCTCGATAATTTCATCTAGCCAAATATTTGACTTTTTTGCCTTTTACACTTTCATTTCCTCTTTAAAGTAAATTATTCACAACGCATTTTACTTTAAAAAAATGGTGGCAACGTTACAAGTTTATAGTGTTGGGTCACGAATTAACTTATTTTGTCAAGCACGAAACGAAAGGTAAAAAGGCTACACATAAAATGAAGTTATCAAAATATTGGAGTTCCTTATCGATAACATATATTTGTCGAGTTCGAATGGCACATTTTTCAACAAATCATAGCTAGACATCCCTATGGGAACAAACTATGCCCCTCTCCTCTCCAACTTTTTCTATACTCCTATGAGTCTGATTTTATATCAAAGACAAAAAAAAGTAGAGAAGCTTAAGCCTTTAATCTCACTCCCAGGTATATTGATGATGTTCTGCCAATTAATAATACAAACTTTGCTAATTGGATTCCATTAATAGAGATTTCTTGATAATTGACGAACGAACGTATCTTCCCGTAACATAACGAAACAATGTTAATATACGTAAAGGTCTTTTGAGGGAGACCTTATTGCAACATTTGTCTTCAATTGTTCATTGAGTGTAAGTGATTAGATATATTTTTTTTCATTTCGGTGTATAAAACAGTTAAAAATTAATATCACTGGCCAAATAATGGTTTCACAGTGACATTACAGTCTGCATACAAAATACATATTTTCCTCAAACGCTATTTATAGATATACTTCAAGGAGGGGTGCTTTTCAAATTTATTTATTTATTTTTGTTAATATTTCTGATTTAAATTTTCACACAAATAAATAATTTTGCAGACTTGGGAGAAAAAAAAATCTGACTAAGGAAAATCAAGCAGTATAATAGTTATGTAATACTGGATATTGAATGGAACATTTCTGATTTCATATGTAAAGAAAAATAAATGATTCCATTCTCCCAAAACCTGTCTGTCCCATGGTAAAACAATATCCCCTTTTAGACTTATTGATACCTTATCGGCGATTTTCGCTTTCTATTGTTTTTATTAAATAAGAGAAATGCCTTAGAAAAATCTACTGTATACTAGTTTAACCCCGTCACTTTTTATTGAAGTACCTTTACCGGACACTGATTACTGCTATAAATAACCAGAAAGCATGTTGCAGGTAAATATTGGTTAAAATTAATATAATTTAAGAAATATATCTATGAAATTGGATCCCGGGGTAATCAGTTAATGTTATATAATGGTATTTAGTAAGAATGACACTTAAAATCGAAAATACGTGATGACATCAATAAAAACAAACCCAAACTCTGCAAAGGGGCCCGATAAAGGGAAAATTGTAAACAAATTGTATTGCATATTATTGACAACACGAGTTATCTTGATTATATATTTTTAGAAAAAAAACACATGAAGTTCATTATTTTAGTCTCTAATTCAAAAGAGCGTTTTCTCCTGAAAAAAAAAAGATATATAAAAAAAACTACGATATAATTCTGTCAAAATACGATTCAGCCGAAAAAAGATATATAAATTATGCTTACGTGTTGAAAAATGGAGTAGGTCGGTCGGTTTAACATCTTTTTTTAATTTTTACACAAATCTTGCTGAATCCTCCTGTGTCGTTTTCGTATATGTATTAGGGACCGACCATTTAACTCGAAGGGGGTTTATGGTTATGGTTTTTTGTTTTGTTCAGAATTTTTTTTTCGGACAACACAAGAGCTAGAATATTTTTATTTTTATCGCGCGAAGCGCGAATTTTTTTTCCATAATTTAACATTAGGTTATATGACAAAAACTCTGAATCAGATTATTTTTTTTCCCTCCACCAAAATCAGAATATTTTTTTCAGCAACATTGGGAATCAGAATATTTTTTTTAGAAAAAAAACCATACCCCCCCCCCCTCCCCTTCAAGTTAAATGGTCGTTCCCTCACTATGGTAACAGTTGTCACTGAGGTAATGATTGTATTGTGGACAATTTGGGTTTGCTTTATTTAATAAGGAGCATATCGTTCATATTTGTTGAATGGACTAGCCACGAAATCACGTAAGAGTAGAGGTAAAACATACTATCTAATGACGTAAGAGAAGGTAAAACATACTATCTAATGACGTAAGAGAAGGTAAAACATACTATCTAATGACGTAAGAGAAGGTAAAACATACTATCTAATGACGTAAGAGAAGGTAAAACATACTATCTAATGACGTAAGAGAAGGTAAAACATACTATCTAATGACGTAAGAGAAGGTAAAACATACTATCTAATGACGTAAGAGAAGGTAAAACATACTATCTAATGACGTAAGAGAAGGTAAAACATACTATCTAATGACGTAAGAGAAGGTAAAACATACTATCTAATGACGTAAGAGAAGGTAAAACATACTATCTAATGACGTAAGAGAAGGTAAAACATACTATCTAATGACGTAAGAGAAGGTAAAACATACTATCTAATGACGTAAGAGAAGGTAAAACATACTATCTAATGACGTAAGAGAAGGTAAAACATACTATCTAATGACGTAAGAGAAGGTAAAACATACTATCTAATGACGTAAGAGAAGGTAAAACATACTATCTAATGACGTAAGAGAAGGTAAAACATACTATCTAATGACGTAAGAGAAGGTAAAACATACTATCTAATGACGTAAGAGAAGGTAAAACATACTATCTAATGACGTAAGAGAAGGTAAAACATACTATCTAATGACGTAAGAGAAGGTAAAACATACTATCTAATGACGTAAGAGAAGGTAAAACATACTATCTAATGACGTAAGAGAAGGTAAAACATACTATCTAATGACGTAAGAGAAGGTAAAACATACTATCTAATGACGTAAGAGAAGGTAAAACATACTATCTAATGACGTAAGAGAAGGTAAAACATACTATCTAATGACGTAAGAGAAAGTAAAACATACTATCTAATGACGTAAGAGAAGGTAAAACATACTATCTAATGACGTAAGAGAAGGTAAAACATACTATCTAATGACGTAAGAGAAGGTAAAACATACTATCTAATGACGTAAGAGAAGGTAAAACATACTATCTAATGACGTAAGAGAAGGTAAAACATACTATCTAATGACGTAAGAGAAGGTAAAACATACTATCTAATCACGTAAGAGAAGGTAAAACATACTATAGAAGGTAAAACATACTATCTAATCACGTAAGAGAAGGTAAAACATACTATCTAATGACGTAAGAGAAGGTAAAACATACTATCTAATCACGTAAGAGAAGGTAAAACATACTATCTAATGACGCAAGAGAAGGTAAAACATACTATCTAATGACGTAAGAGAAGGTAAAACATACTATCTAATGACGTAAGAGAAGGTAAAACATACTATCTAATGACGTAAGAGAAGGTAAAACATACTATCTAATGACGTAAGAGAAGGTAAAACATACTATCTAATGACGTAAGAGAAGGTAAAACATACTATCTAATGACGTAAGAGAAGGTAAAACATACTATCTAATGACGTAAGAGAAGGTAAAACATACTATCTAATGACGTAAGAGAAGGTAAAACATACTATCTAATGACGTAAGAGAAGGTAAAACATACTATCTAATGACGTAAGAGAAGGTAAAACATACTATCTAATGACGTAAGAGAAGGTAAAACATACTATCTAATGACGTAAGAGAAGGTAAAACATACTATCTAATGACGTAAGAGAAGGTAAAACATACTATCTAATGACGTAAGAGAAGGTAAAACATACTATCTAATGACGTAAGAGAAGGTAAAACATACTATCTAATGACGTAAGAGAAGGTAAAACATACTATCTAATGACGTAAGAGAAGGTAAAATATACTATCTAATGACGTAAGAGAAGGTAAAACATACTATCTAATAGAAAGTCAAACTATCTTAAGATATCACTTAACACGAATAATACTGCGTCCTCTTTCGGAACTATCGCTAGATGAGGGCTTGAACGCGCCCAATGGAAAAACCCTCAGTAAACACTCAGACTTTATCTTGAAAAATCAGGATCAGGTAACTCTACATTTAGCACTTGCATTCTGGTTAAAATCAGATTTCTTACTAGCTCCGATCCCCTTTACTGATATATCTCGGCGTGTGGAGATATGAAGAAACCACATTACGGGTCACATTTGAGTGACCCTATGTTATGACCAATGAAAATGGCGAGATTATAAAAGTGTTTTCTAAACTGCTTTGCATGCTACGAACAATCCGATTGGTCAAAAAAGGTAATATCCGCTATAATTTCACTATATATTCATGAGACAGGATCACTTTCAATAAATATTATATTAATAATAATCTTCAGTTTTCTTCCATAAAATCAGTTACTTCAGTAAGCTAATATCTATGACATTTCCCGGTACATTCTAGGGTAAATTATTACTATCAAATGTGATAACATCACTTTGTAAAAATATTATTAAATGTATCATTCCGTAGCTATATATCTAATCAATTACTAACCCTATATACACGGCTGGTAATCGGCACAAGCAGAACAGTTGGTTCTGCAAAGAAATTCGTGAGGATAACTTCCGGTTTTGGTGGAGGAGAGTTCACGAAGACGCTTCGCAAGGTATGTACATGTCAAAAATTGAAATTTTCTTTTTTACTGCTCGAATATTGCAAAATCAGAGAATGCTATGCTGTGGCGAATGCTTTCACGATTAGAAACATGTATAGTTTATTCTTGTATATGAAGTGTAACTCTCGCAAAATCAATCGTCCCACGAAAAACATGACGAAAATTGTGACACTCGTGCATTTCTAAGTTGTTCTTGACAAAGATGCAAGTTAAATTTTCAATATTTTTTCATCATGGGAGTCTAAATGTAATCGGGGATAAATTCCGATTAGTCAGAAGTAAATTGAAGTCTCGATAAATCTACAAACTGTTTTCTCGTTTTCCTGCTTGAGGAGATCGGTTCTGATAGAGCACATTGCGAATGCATGAGGAGATTTTCAAGTTTTGGTAATTGTTTTCTGCAAAATTGATAAATTGACACTTTTAAACACAAAACTGATAAATACTCTAATCAAAATAAACTATTCTCTGTCCACTTTAAGGAGATGCCAGGATTCAAGGGAAAGAGGAAAAGGGGACTGACATTGACTCTTTACAAAAAAACATTTCGATATAGATTGCCTGTATCACCGCCAAGGAAACGAACAAAAACAAGTAGCTATATATAGCAGTATACCAAATTTAAAATCCCCATCAATCAGGACACCAAGTTTATTAAAAAAAAATCTCTTTCAATTTCAAAATATTTATATCCTTTCAAACGGGTTTCCACATCTATTCGGCGCAACCTTTTTACTAAAGATGACGGAAACTTCACCGCAGATCTACACAAGTTATATATTACATGATTTCAGCACATACATAGGTCTGACGTAAATAAACATTCACTTAGTGCTAGCTAGTCATGAATAAATTAAACACAGGATGTCAATTAAACTGTGGTCATATCCTTAAAATCGGTAAAGCGCTGTACATCTTGTAACCACTACTAACAGAGATCTTTTTTATTTACAAGTGTATACACATAACACACTACATAATAGAAAAACAAACCACAAATTAATATTATTCTCAACTGTATGATATTTAATTTAGAGTGTATCATTTGTATTAGAAATTATAAAGATATGATTCACATTAAGATTAATTATTCTTGATTATAAAATTATCTTACAGTGCATTTTCAATTTTTTCCAATGTAAGGGAAGTTAATGTTGTGTATCCAATACACAATGGAAGCACAGGCGCTCGTGGCACGGACCACCCCCCTTTTTCTAACTTTCTGTTTACAAATTTATTTTCAATAAAATTTCTTTATTTCTTTATTATTTCATCACTTTTCCCTTATTTTAACTTGTTCGTGTCAATATTCATACAATCTTATGTTAACATCAAATTGCATGTGTATAGATACTAATAATATCATTAGTAAATAAATTTGTAAACAGAAAGATAGAAAAAGGGGGATGGTCCGTGCCACAAGCGCCTGTGAATGGAAGTTGTCACAAACAACAAATGATCAATAATGACAAGTTAAATCATGGGAAACCGCAGTTACAATTATGAATTGATTCCTTAAATGAAACGTTTCTTTCTAGGTGGACAGCCCATGAACAATGAAATATTACTTTTATACTTTTAAAAACCAGACGGGCAGAAGGGCATCAGTTCGTGAATTTATTACCAGACAGACATGCAAAATTTGTGATTATACAGTGGATTACATGTGTCGTACCAAAACTAGCAAATCTCCTCATGCATTCGCAATGTGCTCTATCAGAACCGATCTCCTCAAGCAGGAAAACGAGAAAATTGACAGTTTGTAGATTTATCTAGATTTCAATTTACTTCTGACTAATCGGAATTTATCCCCGATTACATTTAGACTCCCATGATGAAAAAAATATTGAAAATTTAACTTACATCTTTGTCAAGAACAACTTAGAAATGCACGAGTGTCACAATTTTCGTCATGTTTTTCGTGGGACGATTGATTTTGCGAGAGTTACACTTCATATACAAGAATAAACTATACATGTTTCTAATCGTGAAAGCATTCGCCACAGCATAGCATTCTCTGATTTTGCAATATTCGAGCAGTAAAAAAGAAAATTTCAATTTTTGACATGTACATACCTTGCGAAGCGTCTTCTTGAACTCTCCTCCACCAAAACCGGAAGTTATCCTCACGAATTTCTTTGCAGAACCAACTGTTCTGCTTGTGCCGATTACCAGCCGTGATATAGCTCATGAAATTATACAAACTATCATTATTTATTTCCAATGTTAGCCACGATGTTATTATGTTTCATAGATAACACCAAAAACGTGCTCTCACCACGAGGTATATCGTGGGAGAACGGCATACAAAACATTTTTTTTTATTTTCTAGTTAATAACTGGGATTATGTAATATAACTCCTGGTAATTTACCTTAGTATGTAAGGGCTTGACATCTATATATCTCAAAACTAAGGGTAAACACATGCATAACGAGTTGCCATGTGGTGTCTGGGATCATTGTTGGCAGACGGCCAGTGTGGGCATGCGTAAACAACACTAGTTTCCGTGTATCCACACTGAACGTGGGGCAACAATCCAGACATTAAACTGGTAACTCCGTATATAGTAATTAAATCATTTGGCGTAAATGCTAAATACATATTATTATTATTTACTTTATTAAATTAATTATCGATTTATTTTTCTATGTTAACAAAGTTATAATTTTGGCAATTTTTGCGCGGAGATGCTATCGATGTCAAGTACCTCATTAACACCAAAATAGGGTTAATGTGTATCTAGAGGAAGGTCGTAGTGCCCAACTCTTTATGATACACTATACCTATTAAACTGGGATTTGTCACACTATTTAAACAACTTGTATGCTAAATTCATAAATGACAGCAATTAAAATTTTTGGTTCACATAATAAATATGACAAACTATATACTAAAGTCAATCATTTAATTAAATATTTAAAATAAACTTCATCATTTACAAATTTCAATTATTCTAAAATCTCACAATATGTAATAATAAGGCATAAAAAGTATGTAAATAATAAGAGAATCTCCAAAAACTCAAATAATTTTTTTTTAAGGGCGCAATTTCTCATTGAGAAAGTCGCCGTCTAAATCCAAATCAATTCAATACTTGCATGTGACCCGTTAATGGGTTTCCTCAAATCTCAGACACTGCGGCATATCAGTAAAGAGAATCAAGTGAGAGATCTGA
The DNA here is from genome assembly GCA_963680875.1 of Bathymodiolus brooksi. Lineage (NCBI taxonomy): Eukaryota > Metazoa > Mollusca > Bivalvia > Mytilida > Modiolidae > Bathymodiolus > Bathymodiolus brooksi. Next base: position 31,494,663 of record OY804577.1, read on the forward strand.
TTTTAACAAATTGAAGAAATTGTAGCATGCATGTTTATTTTCAGCCCGATTATAAAACTGCTTTAATTTTTTGCACTATATAAATATTAGTCTTAGATATCACAACCATGAAATTGCTAGGTTTTTAATAATTAAAAACAACACTCACGCATCCTGTTAAAATCATCATTGTTATAACATGCATGTATTGGTGATCATGGTTATTTAGCATTTCAACGATTTCTTCAATTGACGTTTATTTTTTTTTTCCAGGCAATCACCCGAGAGAAACGAACTATTGAATAACACAGATATTAAGGTAAGGCATTACCAAGTCAATACACATTTATCTTGTTTGACAGGAAAGACGGATATATGTGCTTTTTTTCTTTCCATAATTTATGTATTAAATCAGTAACAAAATGAAGTTCTGTAAAATGAGTGAGTGACGATTGTTTCAGCAATTTTTCATATATACCTTTCAGAAAAATCTACTTTTTAATGAGATTATAATTATGACTGCTCTGTACCATACCGTCATTTTGAGTCGGATTTTAATAGTACTATTTCCCGGAAGCAGCTGTCTATAGAAGAGTTTGAAGATACCAAAGGGGCTATCAGAATTCGTATATCGAAGAAGAACAGACAACACAATGGCCAAAAGAAAAAATACAAAAGGACAAACAACGATCAACAAGACATACATATAAAACTAAAGATCGAGTAACACGAACCCCACTAAAAACCGGGTGTGAACTCAGCTGCACCGGAAGGGTTAGCAGTTCCTGCTCCACTAGTGACACCCGTCGTGTTAATCTAGTTACAAACCCGGTGATAAGTCATGAACGAGATAAGGACCGGGAAGTGTATGCGACAAGTGGAACATATCCGTGGTCATTTGTGACACAGATATTCCATAGCGGTCAACCAAGTCGTGGTGGCGACCGTAAAACTTTCGAAGTGATGACTTCAACTTAACTAAGAGGAACCCTTGATTCAGTAGTTTCCTTGTTAGCAGCAACCCTCTATCAAGAAAATCCTGATAGGAACCACAAGCTCTGGAATATCGTATCATCTGAGAAATATATACTCCATATGCAGGTGCTGCTGGAATGTTGCTACATATGAATGGAAAGTTTACAATGGGAAAATTGAAATCATCCTGACAACCCGTCTTTGTTAATCGGACATCCACCAATATTATAGTTTGACCTACGATCTTACTCATTCGATACGAACACGTCAACCACCTCCTGTTTCACTATTTAAATCACAATGAAGGTAACCATTGTATGTTACTAGAAACATATTTTGGGAGAAACAATCGGCAATGTCTTGTTAGAACTTTGCGAAATTTTTTAATGCATTTAATCCAGTATGTTTTCAATGCTTTTGCAATTTTGATATTAAGTAGCTATTTAGGCTACTACAGACGAGCAATATATCAAACATTTATAAAATACTTAGGCCAATGAATTACATGGTGAACGAAATAACAGCACATTACATTATAACTTCTTATTGGTTCATAGGTATACATGTACATCAGCGGAATAATGTATTTGTCTTAATAATTTTTTTTTTAAATAATCAATACATGTGCAAATTCTTTGGTCCGTTCCATGTGGTACCCATTTCAAAGTGAGTGAATGGTTATTTTGATGTCGGGAATGAACGGGGAGTATATGTATATTTCTCGAACAACCCCTCCATCTGCTTACATCGTGATAAAAATTTTGATAACATTTTGATGATAAGAATTAACACGTGACATGGTTGGTTAGTTAGAACTTCAAATATATTTAGAGCGAATTTATTATGTATACCAAGTAATAGGGTTACATTATAGTTAGACTTTTTATTCTAATATATTGTTGAAAGTGGCGTTAAACACCATAACCCTAACTCTAACGCAAGACTTATTATTTGATGGACACTTTTCTAATTTTTACAAAAGCCTTATAAGTCTGTCGTAGCTACATCGAGCAGTTTTCATCTATATTGTTTCCGAATCACATTAATTCTAGACGTGACATTATATATATTCTTGTGGCCTTTTAAAGCTTTAGAATAACCAGTGATAGCGATAGCTAATGTTACCAGTTATTATCGCATCAGGCTGACAGAGGATATCTATTTGTGTGATGAATTATTCTAAAGGTTTTATTAGATTTGTCAATTCTACAGAACTATCTTTGAGGTTTCAGCTCAAGTTCTCAGCCGTTTATAGAGGATATTATTTTATTAGATAACATTTTCCTTATGGAATGTAAGTTTATCTAACTACACATCCTACGGAGGAACCTGGTACCGGTAATTTTGTTCCATGAGCCAATTATGCAGTGATAAATGAAGATTTGTTGAATACAAATAACATCTAGTCTTAAAGCTAACTATCGTTAAATGACTAATTTAAGCTCATTCTGGTATTTTTAATACTAAATGCGGATAATTTGCAAGAAATTACCTCTTAAACACTTCTAATTATGATGTAATGTTTAAAGACGGTAATTTGAAAGAGGATGTTAAACATTAAAGTCTGAAATAAAGCTTTACAAATCACACTTGGATAAGGAATAATGCTCTCCGTATTAACATTACAGTAGAGATTTAAGAGTTAAGTTTGTTATTTTTATGCATTTAATGGTTTTGCTCTTAATGATATAAAGTCAGTTACTACAGTATAGATTTGACTTTATAGTTAACAAGACAGAATAGTCTGTCTCATTATATTAATTTCGTTTGTCATGCGTATCAGAATTTAGCCGAGTTTCTACAAAGTTTTTTTGATTATGAAAAACAAAAGTTGAAACAATGGTAGACGTTAGTGTAGTTGTGGAGTATCTATCTACCCTAAGCTTTTAACATGTAGAACACTGGACATTTAATACTTCACCAGATTATAATCAGATTTATTCTAAAACTTTATATCAACAACATTTCAGTCAATATCGAAAATGTTGTTTTTTTCTCTCAATCAGGTTTATTGAAGTTTTCCATCTTTAAGATATAGCAAATACGACCAAACATATTTAGTACACATAAATTTGTGGATGAAAAGTTTGAAAGTACCAACGTGTTATCAGAAGTCGTAAATCGAAGGATGACAGAAAATACAAGGCCAAAATAAACAGGACAAAAGAACAAACAATAATCTACAAAGCAGTACACAGAAAACTAAAGATCGAGCAAGAGAAACCCTACTAATAACCGGGGGTGAACTCAGGTGCTCCGGAAGGGTAAGAAGGTCCTTCATTCCTGAACATTAACATCAAGTTTTAATACTGAAAATGTATATAAACATCTTGGATGTTGAAGATGCCATGAAGCAGCCATCATATTATTGCTGGCTCAGTCGCCTCTTACGCACTTTAATAAACATAATACTGAGGTGTTATCTCAACAATATCGCGGTGATGTCCGTGATAATATTAGGAAAACATACCATTCTCAGTATACTAGCTTCAACCTATCGTAATCATGTGGGTTCGAATCCAGTCGAGGGTAGTACAAAATCATTTGTCAGCTCACAAATTTAATTCTAACACTCGTGGGTTTAATTTTCAAACGTATATATCGTTATAGAAAAGGTCGAAATTGATTGTTCTTCTTCGATAATTTGAATGAATATGTTAACTCTCCCTCTTCTGGTAATCATATTCATGAAAAATATTAATACCGAGTTGTCATGATTTGATACATTTCAGGAACCGACTAGCAGTATAAATTTCAGTCTGATATTTAGCATGTGACAGTGTAATTTTTTGTTAATCCCACAATGACTTTTTTATCACTGAAATTGTTGTTGATTAAATAAATTCGATTTCTATACTCTACTCGCCATCATTGATGGAATGACAACCATTAAAAATGGAAATGAACGACTTCAGTGGTAAATAACAATACAAGTCTCAATATTTTGAAGAAAAAATCATACTGAACATGTTAAGCTAAGTCATCCCCTCGAAGGGTTTACAGTCGCCACCATGACCTGGCTAACCGTCACGGAATATCTGTGCTACAAATGATCACGAATATGTTGCGTTTGTCGTAATCAAAGTACGATCCTTTCCTTATTAATGACGTATCACTGGTGTTGTAACAGGTGTAACACGACGGTGCCACATGTGGAGTAGGAACTGCTTACACCTCCGGAGCACATGAGTTCACCCCCGGTTTTCGGTAAGGGTTGTGTTGCTCGATCTTAGTTTTCTGTGTAGTGTTTTGTAGATCATTGTTTGTACTTTTTCGTTTGATCATTTTATTGTCTGTCCTTTGATTTACGGCTTCTGATTTCCCCATTGGTATCTTCATACTTTTCTTGATAAATAAAAAAAAAGACCACACACACACTCCGTCGACAAATATTTATAGAGTTGCATCCCTTGAAGATTTAAAACATTAGTTTCCTGTACACTATGGTAATCATCATAGAAAAATAATGCGGGAATGATAAGTAAATAAATAAACGTTAGAGATCAGCAAAGGGACAATAAAAAAATGGACAGCCCAGAAAAACTGTGGGTACACAAGTCATAGGACGAAGACAAACAGAAAAAACCCACACCACTATACGCAAACAAACGTAAATAAAACATGAACCCTCCTATGAACGTATACTGATAATGTTAGCACCCAAAACAATACATGAACCCTCCTATGAACGTATACTGAGAATGTTAGCACCCAAAACAATACATGAACCCTCCTATGAACGTATACTGAGAATGTTAGCACCCAAAACAATACAGGAACCCTCCTATGAACGTATACTGAGAATGTTAGCACCCAAAACAATACATGAACCCTCCTATGAACGTATGCTGAGAATGTTAGCACCCAAAACAATTATTGCTATTCTGACATACACAGTTAAGTTAATTTTTATCCCATTATCTAAAGGTTAAGTAGAAGTTTCAATTAAGATTAATTACAAACAATTAATATTCTATTTACCTCTACATGATCATACATAGACTGACATTGCATAAAATATTACTAACATTAAATGCTTGTTTAAGTTGACCGTTGATTATTTGTTTATTACACAAATTGGCTTAGACTGGTTAAAATTGTTCTCAGTATTTTAGTAGCACGCCCTTTCATTCTATATTTATACTTTGAGATTCTACATTTGAGTTGTGCTGATCTGATATTGACGTAGATGCTTTTTATTTTGTAGATGAGAGATTTTGATAGCATTGATTCTGACGACTTCTTAGAAGATGATGACAACGAACTCTGTACTACAGGCAAATGTGCATGTATACGACAACGAAGCTGCATTGAGAAATTGTTTTTCGTGATGTTAATAATTGCATTTTTTGTGATACTAGGTCTTATTTTAAAATCAACCAGTAAAGATGATCAGACAGGTATGACAAAAACAAATTATATGGCATAGCAATTAACTATCAGACCATTAATCAATTTAATATTGTTTCACACATCTATGAACAAAAATGTACATATTCGGTCTAGATTTAAGATTTACTAGATAAACCACGTAATCGACTGAAATTGAAATCTAGGATACTAATTACTATAAAGTAACAACTTTGCTGATGCAGTTTTTATCCAGTAATAACCACATTGTGTTTACATTATAGCCCAATAGTTACAACTTTGTTTCTACATTAGTAACGACTTTTCGGTTTGACATTATATAATCCTATAATAGCCATTTTAATGTAACATTAGAGTTCCTCCTTCATTTCTGTATAAATTTTAGATATTGTTTAATTCTTCTCACTATTTCCAACTGGATGTTTAGCAACTTGCAATCAATCAATCCAAGCCTATTTAAAGCTATCTATTCCTGCGTAAGATAAACCCTATTTGGTTGGCCCTTCGGTTTTCTCTAACGTTTACTCACAAAATAATTTCATATATATTATTACGTACATCGATACATGTGTTTCAATTTTCGCTGAACTATTTTCATGTATAGTTTTTTTTTTATATGTTACAGCTTAGAATGAATGAAAATGTAAACACTGTTTTCTATATGTTATTTTTGTGTTACTATAAAGTAGTTTAACCCTGCCACTTTTAATTGAAGTGACTGTACCAAGTCATGAAAATAAGCTGTCGTTAGAGGTATCCATTTTACCCCTTTCTACGATTTCTCTATTAGATTTTGGAACTGTTCTGACAGTGTGGTATTTTTCTATAGATTTTGGAACTGTTCTGACAGTGTGGTATTTTTCTATAGATTTTGGAACTGTTCTGACAGTGTGGTATTTTTCTATAGATTTTTGAACTGTTCTGACAGTGTGGTGGTATTTTTCTATAGATTTTTGAACTGTTCTGACAGTGTGGTATTTTTCTATAGATTTTGGAACTGTTCTAACAGTGTGGTATTTCTCTATTAGATTTTGGAACTGTTCTGACAGTGTGGTATTTTTCTATAGATTTTGGAACTGTTCTGACAGTGTGGTATTTTTCTATAGATTTTGGAACTGTTCTGACAGTGTGGTATTTTTCTATAGATTTTTGAACTGTTCTGACAGTGTGGTGGTATTTTTCTATAGATTTTTGAACTGTTCTGACAGTGTGGTATTTTTCTATAGATTTTGGAACTGTTCTAACAGTGTGGTATTTTTCTATAGATTTTGGAACTGTTCTGACAGTGTGGTATTTTTCTATAGATTTTGGAACTGTTCTGACAGTGTGGTATTTTTCTATAGATTTTGGAACTGTTCTGACAGTGTGGTATTTTTCTATAGATTTTGGAACTGTTCTGACAGTGTGGTATTTTTCTATAGATTTTGGAACTGTTCTGACAGTGTGGTGGTATTTTTCTATAGATTTTGGAACTGTTCTGACAGTGTGGTATTTTTCTATAGATTTTGGAACTGTTCTGACAGTGTGGTATTTTTCTATAGATCTTGGAACTGTTCTGACAGTGTGGTGGTATTTTTCTATAGATTTTGGAACTGTTCTGACAGTGTGGTATTTTTCTATAGATTTTGGAACTGTTCTGACAGTGTGGTATTTTTCTATAGATTTTGGAACTGTTCTGACAGTGTGGTGGTATTTTTCTATAGATTTTGGAACTGTTCTGACAGTGTGGTATTTTTTGTTTTTCTTTTAGATTTTGGAACTGTTCTGTCAGTGTGGTATTTTTCTATAGATTTTGGAACTGTTCTGACAGTGTGGTATTTTTCTATAGATTTTGGAACTGTTCTGACAGTGTGGTATTTTTCTATAGATTTTGGAACTGTTCTGACAGTGTGGTATTTTTCTATAGATTTTGGAACTGTTCTGACAGTGTGGTATTTTTCTATAGATTTTGGAACTGTTCTGACAGTGTGGTATTTTTCTATAGATTTTGGAACTGTTCTGACAGTGTGGTATTTTTCTATAGATTTTGGAACTGTTCTGACAGTGTGGTATTTTTCTATAGATTTTGGAACTGTTCTGACAGTGTGGTATTTTTCTATAGATTTTGGAACTGTTCTGACAGTGTGGTATTTTTCTATAGATTTTGGAACTGTTCTGACAGTGTGGTATTTTTCTATAGATTTTGGAACTGTTCTGACAATGTGGTATGTAATTGTTTTGCAATTTATTACACATAATTTTTATTTTCTTCTGATACTAGAAATAAACACATAGCTGTTTTCCCCGTTATTAAAGATCTATAAATATAATCCTTTGTCCCATTATTAAATTTCCATAAATAGTTGATCATAGAAACTCTTATGCTTGAAGTGATATTAATGCCAAAATTGCATTACATAAAAAGTTATAAAACATATAAGTGAATTCATGTGATGTTCTATACCATATCTTTGATGTAGACCTCAACTTATGCGATTAACAAGACTTGAAATGTTTCAAAACACCTTAAAATATTCAATGCTTCAACGAAATTGTTATTTATCATCCAACACTAAATGTCCGAAAATATTTTAACAATATAATTCTACACCTAACATGAAAGTTAAGTGCACATAAAGCACACATGGTGTATTGTTATATTATGTAATACACGCAAATACTGTAACGTTTCAAAACTATTTCCTTCACAATAGTATATTACATACACGACAGACGTGTTGGGTGTGCATTCAATGGTAAAATTTGATTGGCTGATATTGATGTATTTTATTGGCGAAAATACGCATTGAACAAACAGAGTAACTAGTGCGTACACAATATGATATGAACAACAGAGTAACTAGTGCGTACACAATATGATATGAACAACAGAGTAACTAGTGCATACACAATATGGTATGAACAACAGAGTAACTAGTGCGTACACAATATGATATGAACAACAGAGTAACTAGTGCGTACACAATATGATATGAACAACAGAGTAACTAGTGCGTACACAATATGATATGAACAACAGAGTAACTAGTGCGTACACAATATGATATGAACAACAGAGTAACTAGTGCGTACACAATATGATATGAACAACAGAGTAACTAGTGCGTACACAATATGATATGAACAACAGAGTAACTAGTGCGTACACAATATGATATGAACAACAAATGAACTAGCATGAAATCATAGATATCCGCATTGAATACCAAGATAAATACCCATTACATACATAGTGTGGTGGTACAAAACTTTGTATCAGGTCGAGCCTGTTATGTGAACCTGATACATAGTCTTGTACAAACACACTATGTATGTTGTAAGTTTATCTAACATTTCAATAAAAACTAATTTTAGCCAAATAACAAGGGTCGAAATAATATTAACTTTGTACAATATTCTGAGGGAGACTACATTTTGTGCATGATGTCTCGTTTATTTGTTTTCATTCATTCTATTGCTTTTTTCACGTTGCTCACATTGATTTGTTTTACCTGCATTCCAAAGATATGACGTCATGACAAAATAGTTCGGCACAGAAAATCTCGTGCAACGTCGCGCCATTCTTTTATCACCACAGTGTGGTGATACAACATCTTGTATCAGACACCTTGAATGTATCAGACAGGCTACTTTCTTTAAATTCAAAGGAAAACGTACAAAATGTTAGATAATTAGTTGTAATCATAAACAATATGATATGAATAACAAATTAACAAGCATGAAACCATGAACATACACATTGAACCACAAGATAACTAGTTTGAAACTATGAAAATAAACGTTAGAGAAAACCGAAGGAAAAATCAATTACGGACAATCTAGAGACACGGATAACACCGGGTGCAACCGACACAGGAATAAGACAAACAAAGCAAAAACACAACACAGAAAAAGAAAAAGATGAGCAACATAGATTTCACCAAAAACCGGGGGTGGACCCAAGTGCTCGCGAAGGGTAAGCAGTTACTGCCTCTTGTAAGACACCCGCCATGTTACTCATATAATCAATACGTGTTGGACACCACTATACGCAAACAAACACAAATGAAATAAATATGACACGAGCCCTCCTACAAGTAACTGTGGGTAAAGACGAACCGAACATCGTTTTTATGCGGAAATCGTAGCGGACACCACAAGACGGAGCTAAAAATGTAAAGACGATAGGACAGAAAAATACGCATCAAAATCAGAATACATAGTTTGAAAGGATGACAATATGCATTGAACTATACAATAACTAGTTGAAACCTACATTTTGTATTACGCATTGAACTAGTTCTCAACATGTTTATGATTACGAAGTCAGTAGAATAATCTACTTACGGTAATAATCTGATATTTACATTGTCATTCTTCTATAACCTTTGTATGTAAGCCATCATTGGGTGTCGTCTTTTAGTAAACATGTTATGTATGGTAAATAAGTTTACCTATCAAGCAGAGCAACACGTTTCATGCAGATCAAAAGTAATGTGATAACTTACATTAGATTTGAGTCTGCTTGTGACTTGATTAAGGAAAAGCAAAATAAACCTAACAATAAAGTAATACCTTATTAAACAACATTATTAAGAAAAAACTGGTGAAACGAGCTAATCTGGGTCACGGGTCACTAATCGGGCGGCTGTATCGAGAAACAGATACGGTGTTGAAAAAACTGTTGATACTCATAAAATATTGATAAATGCAATAAAATTTTATGTTTGTCTTCAAGAAATATGATAGACAAAACCATGTGTGATGTTTTATGACGAAATATCTCCGATTTCTATGTAAATTTACGAGTTGAAGTGGGGAAACACCCACAGGTTGAATTGATTTGAGTTTAGACGGCGACTTTCTCAATGAGAAATTGCGCCCTTAAGAAAAAAATTATTAGAGTTTTTGGTGATTCTCTTATTATTTACTTACTTTTTATGCCTTATTATTAAATATTGTGAGATTTTAGAATAATTGAAATTTGCAAATGATGAAGTTTATTTTAAATATTTAATTAAATGATTGACTTTAAGTTGATTTGAGTGGTATAGTTTGTCATATATATTATGTGAACCAAAAATTTTAATTGCTGTCATTTATAAATTTAGCATACAAGTTGTTTAAATAGTGTGACAAATCCCAGTTTAATAGGTATAGTGTATCATAATGAGTTGGGCACTACGACCTTCCTCTAGATACACATTAACCCTATGTTGGTGTTAATGAGGTACTTGACATCGATAGCATCTCCGCGCAAAAATTGCCAAAATTATAACTTTGGTAATATAGAAAAATAAATCAATACCCACAGGTAATTTTAGCGATGTATTTTTATCTTGGACAAGAATAATGAGCGTCCTGATTGGATGACCGATTTAAAACACACTGACAACGCATGGTAAAAAGATGCATGTAAAAGAAATCTATGTTATATTTATTCATTTGTTTGATTCTGGAATATTGTTGATCATTGATTTAAACAAGAAAAAGAGGAAAAAGGGGGGGGTGAATTTCATTTGTGAATTTTACAGTTAAATAAATGTTATGTTCGACAGTTTAAAGAGAAACATAAAAATTTGTTGCGACTAAAGCTTAAATCAGCGTTAAAAATTGAACAAATATCAGTGGTTTTGTAAATGAGATTTATTTTAAATAGAAAATCTGAATTTATTATTTATTAATTTATTATTAATGATACAATTTTATATCCCTTGGTTATTTATGAAAATACTTTAATTTCACGCTCCCGTTTATGAAAATATCAGTATGTTGACAGAATAAATATTTTATTTTCTTCAGGTACTTTATATTTCATATAGTGTCAAAGCAAGTTTTTGCTATAAATAAAGCGCAAATAAGGTAAATTATTCAAAAGTACTAGTAATTGATTTCAGTTTTGACGTGTAATGAAATATGAATGATTCTACCCAAGCATGCCCTTGTTTGATATTAGAAACAAAACATTGAAATCAGTAGTAGAAGAAGATTAAAGCTACAATATGTGAAAAGAGTAGAACAAATATGTTCAAAAGATATAAACATTGTGGATTGACTTCTCAGTACAATAATAAAACATTGAATATCGTTTACAGGTTTACATTTTCAAAGGAAATGTCTTTGTTTTTATTTCAGAAAGCAACAATGATTGTCCAACAAAAGGCTGTGTTGATGTAGCAAGTAATCTGTTATCTTCAATGGACCAGCAGGTCAAACCTTGTGTAGACTTTTACAAATATGCATGTGGAGGTTGGGAGAAACATACCCCGATTCCTCCAGGATTTTCATACTGGGATAGAACACAGGAATTAGCTTACAATAACATGTATCAGCTTCATCGGCTACTAGGTATAAATACAATTAATTATCTAGGAAAACATTATATTTGAAAACCAAGACTATTTTATTAGGTGGGTTTAATGAAGTTTTGAATATTAGATTACGCCACCTTTTATTTTTGTTTACATGTTCAGTTGACATGGGTGTATTGTTGAAGGAAGCCCGTGTTCCTGGATAAAACCACCGATCGTCGATTAATACTTTGTAACCTTCCTCATTTAACGTCTGCCTTTCTGTGGGCTAGACATTACCCTCTACCTCAATGGTGAAAGAATAGTTATTTTCAACGTTATAACCCCTCTAATAAATCGTTCCTATCAATATTTAAGGTAGAATTTGTTAGAATGTGCAACTAATTTAGCTAAATCATGTTTGTACAATCTAAATCATGTTTGTACAATCTAAATCATGTGTAAGCCCTTTCGTTTACTTGCTCCAAAAGAGCTTTAAGTCATTTGGCTTTCGAATCTTTTGACTAAGAGCATACCCAATGAAAGTTATTCCAAAAACGTTTCGTGCGCACGGAATTTAGATATTTACGTCTTTATAAATCGTTTTAGGAATAGATGTAGTTATTAAAAAGATCAAAAGTACATTTTAATTTTTCAGTTCAGGCAAACTTTCTAATTCCATATATTAATAGATTAATCACCATATTATTCGCACTGAAATATACACTACATATGAGATATTGTCTTAATGGGTTTTTTTTACAAGTATTTAGCTATTTTCTTAAGCGGAGATCAAATATAATGTTTTTTTGGGATCGCATCAACTAACACAATACCAACATGTTCTTTTCATGTCTCAAGCTAGGCCTAGATATTCACCAGGTTTCCTAATCTTAGTAGGTTACGTTCTATTTTCTGTGTTGATGTCGTTACATAGATGTTTTCATTGAATATTTCACTTCCACTTTAACAACTGATATCTAATTTGTTCATTTTGACTAATACATAAAACCTGTATCTCCAGAAACACACCACGGTAAAGATGATGCTATTACAAAGGCTAAATTGTTTCATGACAGCTGTATGAATGAGGAAAGTGTTGATAAAGCAGCAATAATACAAAAGTTCCAGAATATCATACAATTAGCAACAGGAACTGAAAACAACTTTACTCTAGTTGTAGTCCTTGAGAAAATACATCGACTGAAATCATGGCCTTTATTTACTGTATCAGTCGGGCCAGATGAACAGGAGGGTGACAACAATATTATAAAGGTATGGTAGAACAGATTGTGTTTCATGTTAACGTATTGCTGAAGAATTTGAATGCAGTGGAGCAGGAACTGCCTATTCTTCCGGAACATAGGTTCATCCCCGGTTTGTGTGGGTTGTCTGTAGCAGGAACTGCCTATTCTTCCGGAACATAGGTTCATCCCCGTTTTTTGTGGGTTGTCTGTTGCTCAATCTTTATTTTATGTGTACTGTTATGTATATCATTGTTTTTCTTTTTATTCATTTACTTTTGGTCATTGTAGTGTCAGCTCTTTTGGTCATTGTAGTGTCAGTTCTTTTGGTCATTGTAGTGTCAGCTTTTTTGGTCATTGTAGTGTCAGCTCTTTTGGTTATTGTAGTGTCAGCTCTTTTGGTCATTGTAGTGTCAGCTTTGTTGGTCATTGTAGTGTCAGCTCTTTTGGTCATTGTAGTGTCAGCTTTTTTGGTCATTGTAGTGTCAGCTCTTTTGGTCATTGTAGTGTCAGCGTTTTTGGTCATTGTAGTGTCAGCTCTTTTGGTCATTGTAGTGTCAACTCTTTTGGTCATTGTAGTGTCAGCTCTTTTGGTCATTGTAGTGTCAGCTCTTTTGGTCATTGTAGCGTCAGCTATTTTGGTCATTATAGTGTCAGCTCTTTTGGTCATTGTAGTGTCAGCTCTTTAGGTCATTGTAGTGTCAGCTCTTTTGGTCATTGTAGTGTCAGCTCTTTTGGTCATTGTAGTGTCAACCCTTTTCGTCATAGTAGTGTCAGCTCTTTTGGTCATTGTAGTGTCAGCTTTTTTGGTCATTGTAGTGTAAGCTCTTTTGGTCATTGTAGTGTCAACTCTTTTGGTCATTGTAGTGTCAGCTCTTTTGGTCATTGTAGTGTCAGCTCTTTTGGTCATTGTAGTGTCAGCTCTTTTGGTCATTGTAGTGTCAGCTCTTTTGGTCATTGTAGTGTCAGCTCTTTTGGTCATTGTAGCGTCAGCTCTTTTGGTCATTGTAGTGTCAGCTCTTTTGGTCATTGTAGTGTCAGCTCTTTTGGTCATTGTAGTATCAGCTCTTTTGGTCATTGTAGTGTCAGCTCTTTTGGTCATTGTAGCGTCAGCTCTTTTGGTCATTATAGTGTCAGCTCTTTTGGTCATTGTAGTGTCAGCTCTTTTGGTCATTGTAGTGTCAGCTCTTTTGGTCATTGTAGTGTCAGCTCTTTTGGTCATTGTAGTGTCAACCCTTTTCGTCATTGTAGTGTCAGCTCTTTTGGTCATTGTAGTGTCAGCTTTTTTGGTCATTGTAGTGTCAGCTCTTTTGGTCATTGTAGTGTCAACTCTTTTGGTCATTGTAGTGTCAGCTCTTTTGGTCATTGTAGTGTCAGCTCTTTTGGTCATTGTAGTGTCAGCTCTTTTGGTCATTGTAGTGTCAGCTCTTTTGGTCATTGTAGTGTCAGCTCTTTTGGTCATTGTAGTGTCAACCCTTTTGGTCATTGTAGTGTCAGCTCTTTTGGTCATTGTAGTATCAGCTTTTTTGGTCATTGTAGTGTCAGCTCTTTTGGTCATTGTAGTGTCAGCTCTTTTTCGATTTACGGCATCTGATTACCCCTTTGGTATCTTCAAACTTTGCAACTCCAAATGTAATACAGATGAAAACAACCCTAATATAACATTGATCATTTAATAAGCAATGGTTTATAATATGTAATTGAAATGTCAGCATTCAACGTTATTGACAAGAATGAATCGGTTTTAATAGTTGTTGTAAGATATCGAGACAGTGGACAGTATATTTATTATATAAGTATTCTTAATAGTTATTGTTGTGGTTTAAAAAAAAAATTGTTTTAGTATAAGAATGTTCTTTGTCATTGACGAAAGTCATGGCATGCACAAAAGAGTCACAAGCGTTGTCATTATCAATGTTTTGTCCTGAAATAACATGCAGGACATATTCCAGTGTCAACACTTGTTTTGTGTATACATGTCGTTCTTTATATATATATGTAAGATATGCCATGTTCAGATATATCATTTTATCCTGTTTTATATTTTGCGGTAGTGTCATTTTCTCGCATTAAAACATTGAAAGAAAAGGCACATTATACATTTATTTGATTGTAGGGACGTCAACTAATTGTTGTCAATGGTTTTTAGTATTCTATGTTGTGTTTATTCTTTTATTTGTCTTTGTTCTATGTCTTGTACCCCATGTTGCCAGTGTCTCGGCATTGTCCATTCTTGATTGCCCCTTCGGTTTTCTCTAACGTTAATTAAAGTTAATATAATACATAGTTCGGAATATTTTTTTTTCCAGATTTCTCATGCGGATATGCCATACCCAATTCATGTGTTGATAGAACATGAACAGCCATCACCATCTAACCGGTCCACTACGAAATACTTAGAATGGGATGCTAAACAAGTATGTCGATTGTTTTATTTTTATTTATGATGGAATGCATTTAAATCACATTTGATGGGATCATGCTGAACAAAAGTCTTCGATATACGAATTCTGATTACCCCTTTGGTATATTCACACTCTTCTTAATCAAGTATCATTTGAAATAAAAAAAATATATTTCTTGTTATCTTACTAGAATGAGGAATTTATTTAATAATCACATGTTTTTCATACCTGTTCATTGCATATAAATGTATACGTTCATTCTTTAATATTTACTTACGTACATCTCTAATACATATTTGTTAAAACAAGTTAATTTCACGGAAGCAATGCAAAACTATTTCAAAATGAAAATTGAAATTTAATTATCGCTAATTCCCAGTGTGATTGGAATATCTTTGCTGAAATCTATGCAAAACTATTTCAAAATGAAAATTGAAATTTAATTATCGCTAATTCCCAGTGTGATTGGAATATCTTTGCTGAAATCTATGCAAAACTATTTCAAAATGAAAATTGAAATTTAATTATCGCTAATTCCCAGTGTGATTGGAATATCTTTGCTGAAATCGGTAATGTTTTCCCATTAGTTTATATTATTAGACTAATTTTATTTTTTGTTGTCTAGGTAAGGAAAAGATATCTAGGAGACATGTCAAAAACATTGAAGATGTTCTGGAACAAAACAGAGGAAGACGCTAAAGAAATATCAGAAAACCTGCTAACACTAGACATTGAGATAGCAAAAGTAAATATATTTTGAGTTATTTGTACGTTTCTATATACAACTAGCATTTTTATATGATATAAATACGGAAAAAGGATTTTTTATTAAGGTTATTGCAGAAACGTGTCGTGTGCGCTAAATAAGATATCTACCATTTTATTGCATATTTCTGTATACAAATAATATCCCCAAAGAACATAAAAATGATAGGGTATCTTTATGACTCAGTATTTCTATGCTAATATGTTTGTTTACTGATGTAGAGGACCTCAGCTCTGTTGTAATCGTTAGGGTGCTTAACTCGAGTGCGTTTGGTCGTTGATTCGATTCCCGGTCTGATCTAACAAAATAATTTGCCATATTCCCCAAAGACAAAGCATTAAAGAATGAACACAGAGGTTGTTTGGCTCTAAGTCGAGATGGTATGTCTAAGTGGAGAGACAGGTTGTACATGTGGACTGACGCCGATTCATTATAGTTTTAGCAATTAATTAATGTATACATATATGCTCACATTTATTTTGTCAGAAAAAAAAGACAAAAGTATGAATTAACAGCAATATTTAAAAAATATACACTTCGAAAATATTCATAAATATGTCTTATTGGTTTACATATTTATTTGATAAATGTAACCAAGGTAACATTTCAGCTACTTCTAGAAACAATTGTATTTACTAATTTTAGATTAAACATAACGATGGATACATATTCAATAGAGCTGGAAGTTACAACAAAACAACAGTTTCTTCCTTACAACAAAAATGTGGAATGGTAAGTCTACCAAATCACTTTTACAACAAAAATGTGGAATGGTAAGTCTACCAAATCATGCTTACAACAAAACTGTAGAATGGTAAGTCTACCAAATCACTTTTACAACAAAAATGTTGAATGGTAAGTCTACCAACTCACGCTGACAATAAAACTGTGGAATGGTAAGTCTACCAAATCACTTTTACAACAAAAATGTGGAATGGTAAGTCTACCAAATCACGCTTACAACAAAACTGTAGAATGGTAAGTCTACCAACTCACGCTTACAACAAAACTGTAGAATGGTAAGTCTACCAACTCACGCTTACAACAAAACTGTAGAATGGTAAGTAACAAAATCACGTTTACAACAAAAATGTTGAATGGTAAGTCTACCAAATCACTTTTACAACAAAACTGTAGAATGGTAAGTCTACCAACTCACGCTTACAACAAAACTGTAGAATGGTAAGTAACAAAATCACGTTTACAACAACAATGTTGAATGGTAAGTCTACCAAATCACGTTTACAACAAAACTGTAGAATGGTAAGTAACAAAATCACGTTTACAACAAAAATGTTGAATGGTAAGTCTACCAAATCACTTTTACAAAAAAACTGTAGAATGGTAAGTCTACCAACTCACGCTTACAACAAAACTGTAGAATGGTAAGTAACAAAATCACGTTTACAACAAAAATGTTGAATGGTAAGTCTACCAAATCACGTTTACAACAAAACTGTAGAATGGTAAGTAACAAAATCACGTTTACAACAAAAATGTGAAATGGCAAGTCTACGAACTCATGTTTACAACACAAATGAGGAATGGTAAATCTACCAAATATAATATGTTGATTTTTATGTAATAAATTAAGGATGATTCTAAGCCACCTAAAGGAAGGTCAAGAGAGATGTCATTAGTTCACTGATCACGGTTAGATTTTAATATTTTATTATCCTCTTATTGAGTTCATCATCACTATATTTCCTATATAGTGAAAACTTAGTACTTTCCTTTTCGGAAAAAAAAAGTCATAATCTTTAGTGTCTACTCAAGATGGATACCATTGCATATGATATATAAATAATATTCATCAACAGTTACAAGTGTTTTGTTTTTGTGGCTAAAGTTTAAATTTTAACATTTAATTACCTGATATGGATTTATGTAGCACATGTTTAAGGTTTGATTGCTATTCATCCAAATGAGAATTGTTGCAACACAAGGGGCAATTAAATTAATGAAATGTTTAAAGATAATCAAAACTTCTACATGTCAAGTTCGAATTGGATGAAATTTCAATTGTATTTTTATATAAAAGTTGAATCAGGAAATTCCATAATATAAATAGGTTGATCGAAGGCCTTGGCTGATCTGCTATTTTTCTTCGGCTATTCATTTATAGTGTTTTAATACTTCTATCATAAAAATATACGATATTATGTTTCTACATTTAGTCATCGTTCATGGAAATGTATTACTACAAGAAAATATTTGTTTGCTTGTTATTCACGTATGAAAAGACAGTTTAAACAGCTATGGTCTTCAAATCGGCTAATATCAACAAAGCCTGCAACTGCCTCTAAACTCAAGTCATTGCACACAGATGCAGCCTAAAAGATAAAAAATAAAAATTGTCGGACACTTCGTCCGTATCCATAAAGTGTTCTTACATTTGAAAAGCGTATCCATAAGAAGCTGTTAAGTGTCTTTCCTCTCTTCATGACAAATATGTTATCGTTCCTGCGGACAAGGCTTCCAACAATATCGTGTTTGTATGTAAATCTTATTACTTCGAATGCCTAATCAAGGAATTAGGTATAAATAACAACACCTCTAGTAATACCACATACAAACCTACTTCGTTCGACAAAGATGAAATCCTAGCTAACCACAGATCATTCATGACCACTTTAAACATTCTCTCTGGTAAAGAGTCTGAGGATTTACCCTATTTATATTGGATACCTAAACTCCATAAGACACCATACAAAGAAAGGTACATAGCGGGATTATCAACTTGTTCGACGAAAGAATTGTCTATTCATCTGACAAAGATTCTGTCTGCAGTAAAAGAGGGACAACAGAAATATTGTGAAACTGTTTACTCGCGTAGTGGCATAAATCACATGTGGATTTTGAAAAACTCTAAAGATCTTTTGGATAACCTTAAATCAAGATCTTTTTCTCAGGTATCCCCCATCAAAACTTTGATTTTTCAACTCTATATACCACCCTACCGCATGACAAATTAAAAACCCGCTTAAAAGAAACAATTCACAAATCTTTCAGTCATAGAAACTATGGCTCAAAATTTGTTGTGTTATGCTACAATTCCACATATTTTTCAAACAAAATTCAAAAATGTTAAACATGCTACTCCGAGGAACAAGTGATCAGTATGCTGGAGTTCCTCATCGATAACATATTTGTCTCCTTTGGAGGGATACTGTTTCAGCAGGTCGTCGGCATACCAATGGGTAAAAATTGTGCCCCTCTTCTAGCCTATTTATTTTTATGCTCATATGAGTTGGAGTTTCTTCAAAAGCTTGTAAAAGATAAGAAGATTCATGAGGCTAGAGCCTTTAATTTCACATACAGGTATATTGATGACGTTTTATCTATCAATAATTCTAGATTTGCAGAATTTCTTCCATTGATATATCCTCCAGAGCTGGAAGTTAAAGAGACCACAGATACCGCTTCGTCCGCATCATTTTTGGACATATACCTCGAATTTGACGACAGTGGTCAAATCAGTACTAAAATTTATGATAAACGGGACGATTTCAATTTTAAAATAATAAATTTTCCAAATATGTGCAGCAATATACCAGCTTCTCCTGCATATGGTGTTTACATCTCGCAATTGATTCGTTATGCAAGGGCCAGTAGCAATTATTCTGATTTCCTGAAACGTCATCTTCATCTGAGAAACAGGCTACTGGTCAGGGCTATGAAAAGATTCGCCTTATTCGATCTCTTAAAAAGTTTATATTCCGATACCAAGATCTTGTCGAAATATATTCCGTCTCTGCAGAAAAGATTATAAACGATGGATTTTCACATAGTGAAAATGTATAAAGATAAGGTGTCAACAAAAATGTCAAAAATATTTTTTTTATCAATGTGTGACGTAAAAGTGTTTTTGACATTTACTTCACTGAGTTTGGCGCTGATTTGACAACTGTTTTACCTGTTTTGTTCAAGTATTGTTGTAAATACTGTTATAGTGACAGCCGGAAACTTTGAGCCGTAATGAAAGGGGGAGGTTTGGCGCTTTAAAATCTGATTCAACCCACCATTTCTTTAGAAATGCCTGTACCAAGTCAGGGTCATTACGGTTTTCACAGTTTTGCGGTTGTTGACTGATTTTGTCTGTTTATATACTTATGAGTTTTGACTTTCCCTTTGTAAGATTGTTCGGAGTTCGGTAATTTTGTTATTACCCTTAATTATGTGTATGTTTTGTAGATCATTGTTTGTCCTTTTGTCACTTATCTTTTGGCCATTGTATTGTCTGTCCTTCTTCGATTTACGGATTCTGATTACCCCTTTGGTATCTTTTGGTCATTGTGTTTTCTGTTCTTCTTCGATTTACGGATTCTGATTACCCCTTTGGTATCTTCAAACTTTTCTTATGTCCAAATGTAATACGTATGAAAACAACCCTAGCATAACATTTATCAATTATTAAGTAACGGTGTAGAATATGTAATGCAAAATGTAAAAGATGTTACCATTCTTTTGAAGCCCGTCTCAAAAAGCCAGGCCCTACATTTCCACCTACCTATATTGTTGACAGCTACTGTATGACATGCTATTTTCAATTCAAGTACCCACGGGATGATTGCTTTAATTTTCAGCTGGAGTGGGAATCGTATTTGACTGGATTAACTTATGACATGGCGGAGATTAAAAATACAGATACGGTGGCAATACTGCATGAAGACACATTACACAAACTGTGTGATGTAATCAAATTATACGAAAGTAGTAAAGAAAATAGAACGTAAGTCTTCTGCTTGACCAATCACATACTCGTCCACCGAGAAAAGAAATGTTCAAGTTCATGTTAATAGTTTTCTTTTAAAGAGTTATAAACAAATCATTAAATGACTGTTCGTAGTGATGTTTAATCATTTAGAATCAAGTTTTTTTATTTGTCGGATTTTTACATAAAACTCAGATCAACCTTTTCTCATTGGAGTAATCTATACCACTGAATTATTGATATCTTTCAAATATTTAAATGTATAAAAACTTGGTTTCTCTGGTATGTTGTTTGGAAAGATATAAATGTAGTAATGGTAGAAGCATTAGTTATCTTTAATGAAAACGTAGATATCTAATTTAGTGCGCACGACGCGTTTCTGGAATAACCTTCATCAGGTACGCTCAAAATCGAAAGATTGGACAGCCAAATAATTTAAAATATTGGGAGCAATAAAATGTTGAGGATAAAGCATAACATTTCTTCTCTTTATGTAAACATCTAATCTATCGGTTTACATTTTGAAAGGGTTGCTGATTCTAGTTTTTTTTTCCTGATATTAATGCACGTATTAATACATATGTTCATCCTCAAAACATGTCCACTATTTAAAATTTTTAAAATCTTAAAACAATTTTTGCTACTTTGTCTAAAACTACAGCCGTTCTGTTGTCTTGAAGAAAATTAGAAAAAAAAAGTGACCACAGCATTAATCATGATGGACTTCGAATCCTGTTACCCTTTTTGTTAAATTCATTTAATTTATATCTTATATTTTCATTTTATGTTCCAGGATACTTTATTACTATTTACTAGTCCACGCTGTTAGAAGTTTTATGCCATATTTTGAAGTATCAAATTTTGCTGATTTAAGTGAACAAACAGGTTAGTTAAAGAGGCATTAGCTACGATTTTGACCAAAAAAATTATATGTTTTTGGAAATTGGTAAATAGCTTTAAAATTATGAAATAAAGGTAAATATTTCACATTAAACAGTTTATCGTACCACTTTTCGCCTTTTGAGAAAGAATATTACCATCGATTTATTATTTCCTTGCAAGCAAATAATTTGACCTCGCTTTCTCCGTATGTAACTGACCTTACTAGAGACAGGTAAAAACGAATAATTTGTATTTTGTCGCTTATTAACTGCAAACTTGCATGGTTCTTTGTCCGTAATTAACGCCGACTAAAAGGAGATTCACAAAAAAAAAGAAATAAGTGCATTGTTGTACTGATTTAATGACGATTCGGCAAACCCCGTAAACTGCCGATAATTAATAAGATGGCGTCCATTTCTTGATCGATCTCAAATCACGAGCAGTTACACCTTTTTCCCCGATGCGCGTACATTTCATAACATTTATAAGTTACAGAAACACGTTTTATTAAGGCATCAATCATATCTGATAGTTTTTATGGGTAACAAAAATTTACGATTTTGGCAGATAATGACCCTTTAAGTGATAAAGTTAAATATTACATTTTTATAGATGAATGAAAAGATGCGTTCGCACTTCTACCAAATATCAGTTATATATCTCGTGCTTTGTGAGATATGCATGGAGAGATG
The DNA here is from genome assembly GCA_963680875.1 of Bathymodiolus brooksi. NCBI lineage: Eukaryota > Metazoa > Mollusca > Bivalvia > Mytilida > Modiolidae > Bathymodiolus > Bathymodiolus brooksi. The sequence goes on from OY804577.1 coordinate 31,516,960, forward strand.
AGTTGGCATGGACCCGATTGTTAAATATATATATATATTTTTTGTTGGTTCAAGATTGTTCGAGTTTCGCGCCATTCCAAATGAGTATTTTCCACGTTTTTATTCGAATTCGTGTTGTTTCAACTTTTGTCCTTTGCTTTTGTGTCAAAGACAAAATATAAACAACTGGTGCATACAACTTGTGTGTATAACTTTTAGGGGCCGTCGTGGTCGTGTTCGTATGGTAGTTGGATTTGCAACTACCTATGCAATCAGTACCTATCACCACTGATGTGAGATCGAATCTCGATCTCGGCGAGGTGTACAACATTATGTGATAAAGTTTGTCAGTGACTTGCGACAGGTCGGTGGTTTTCTCTGGGTCCTCCGGTTTCCTCCATCCACGATATAACTGAAATATTGTTGAAAGTGGCGTTAAACACTATCAAACAAACAAACATGTATAACTTAAAAAATTAAGAGATGGACTTTAAAAATGGCGCTTACGTCTGAAAATGTCGCGTACATCATTTTATTATGGTATACACAGTAACAAAAGGTGTTGCTTTGATAATTGTAGGCAAAGTTTACTTACTTAGTTTTCTGTTTAGCCAGAAATACGTATTGAATATTAACAATGCTGAAGGCATCCAGTTTTGCGACTAACTAATTTGAATTATTTCATTCGGCATTAACAAGATATAAATATGGCATTGCATTATATAAACAGTCAACATAGCTTTGTATAAATGGGACATCCTATACACTCGATATTGGGCACAAATGCGGGAAAAGTGATCGAATTATATTATTTACTGATCCTTTAAATGCATCATGAGATATGGGTTATTTAATTATCCATTATAGAATTAGAATTTGATGGCGAGTTATGGCAACGATGCACGTTTTACACAAACAGGGCTTTCGGATTCGCCACTGCAGCTATGTATATCAACAAAACTTCTCAACATGAAAATATGGCACAGGTATCTATGTAGTATACATTTATTGTAACATTTTATAAACTAATCCAAAATTGACCAACATACAAGGGTGCTTCCAATCTTAATTTTATTTTTTGAAGTAAACAGGGCCATTTTGCTGTGACATTTACAATAAATATGAAGATACTTTCAATCAAAAACTTAATAAAAAGCTATAAATATAAACAGTTGATGCAGTTCTTTATTCCATGCGAAAGTAAAATATTGTTTAGAGCTTTGTTTGTCTGACCTTGATCAAAGGCGTTTAATTACCAAAGCAAAAAGTACTTGCTTATATTTGAAAGCAAGTTCTTCTCATACAAACATTGAAGGAAAAAAACAAATTTGTTGTTTTGTTTAACTTTCGGTTTTATTACTAGAATGTAAATGACTCAAGTCTTGCAAGACTGTCATAAAATTCAAAGTTAGTTTTATATTGTCTTTCGGTTTGTTTGTGAATCTGAAGTGATGAAGTTTGATCGTGTTTGTTTATTGAGTACTTAAAAGTTATAACAGAGGATTGATATGATAAAGTTTGTTTCATTTTTCATATTAATTCGAAATTGATTTCTAGTTATATATCATCAATATCTCTCATTCTTGTTTCATGTAATTTATGTTTTCGTTTTATGTCAAGTATTTTCTTTTGAAATATAGATTAAACAGCTTGTACAAGATGTAAAAGATGCATTCAAAGAATATGTTTTGAGGAAATATTGGTTCAGAGGAGATATTCGTCAGAAAGCTTATAAAAAGGTATATATTGGCATTCATAACTGGTTACAAAGATGGCCATGTTTTCATGTGTTCTGTCAAACAATCATATGCCCTCAGAGTAACCCTTTTTAATAAGGTAATTTGAATTCACCAATATATCCACTTGCAAATTGTGCTACAAATTTAAAACTATTAGATTACAAAATATCCATAATGAGTTCTTACCAATAATAAGTAGAAAACAGAAGAACCATCCGTCGGCAAACAATAATGAGTAGAAACAGAAGAGCCATCCGTCGGCAAACAATAATAAGTAGAAAACAGAAGAGCCATCCGTCGGCAAACAATAATAAGTAGAAAACAGAAGAGCCATCCGTCGGCAAACAATAATAAGTAGAAAACAGAAGAGCCATCCGTCGGCAAACAATAATAAGTAGAAAACAGAAGAGGCATCCGTCGGCAAACAATAATAAGTAGAAAACAGAAGAGCCATCCGTCGGCAAACAATAATAAGTAGAAAACAGAAGAGCCATCCGTCGGCAAACAATAATAAGTAGAAAACAGAAGAGTCATCTGTCGGCAAACAATAATAAGTAGAAAACAGAAGAGCCATCCGTCGGCAAACAATAATAAGTAGAAAACAGAAGAGCCATCCGTCGGCAAACAATAATAAGTAGAAAACAGAAGAGCCATCCGTCGGCAAACAATAATAAGTAGAAAACAGAAGAGCCATCCATCGGCAAATACTTTGTTACATGACACATATATTTTTTCTTAATCTTCCTGAAAGAATTTCTTCTTCTTCAGCATTTACATTTTATGATTACACAGGTTAGTTCAAATTGCACATATTTTTTCTACCTGGTTTTGTTTAGTTCTTTTTTAAATTGAAAGAGTATTTGAGTTCGATCGACTAGTCTCCTATACAAGAAGCTGTTTTTCTTTAAATGGGTTCCCAGAGAATTATTTCTTTTTCTACATAAATTATATTGTTTTGAACACGAGTAATCCTATCATAGGATAGGGTTGAACGATGATACATGTACTAACAGAACATTTGTAAACTGAACATTGATAAAACATACAGTAGATATTACATAGATATAAACATCTAGACGGTTTTCTTTATATCATTTACGTGGAGAGGGAATAGCTATAACATAAAAGTAAGTGTATACTCCATGTATACATGAAGATGGGATATTATGTGTATCGATTATCAATGGTTATGTATGTACTCTTTATATCCCCAAAAGGGCTATTTTGTGATTGATGTGTTTAATTTAGTAAAATAAAAAAGTATTTATTGATATAAGCCTTGTGTATGTACATTGTTATAGAAATTCAGTTCTGTTTAATGAAAATTTATTAAATTTTAAATAAAGAAATAAAAAAATTAAATAAAAGACAATATTTATATTAAGACAAAATAGAAGATTTAGTGATAATCTGTCTGTTTTCAATAGAAGATTTACTGATAATCTGTCTGTTTTCAATAGTAGAAGATTTACTGATAATCTGTGTGTTTTCAATAGAAGATTTAGTGATAATATGTCTGTTTTCAATAGAAGATTTAGTGATAATCTGTCTGTTTTCAATAGAAGATTTAGTAATAATCTGTCTGTTTTCAATAGAAGATTTAGTGATAATCTGTCTGTTTTCAATAGATAGAAAATGCATTTTCACGATCATTATCTTTCTTTTGCAGATTGATGAGATGCTTGAAAAGGTCAACTATCCATCATATATTCTAAAGCAAACATTCTTAGAGAAGTTCTATAAGCAGGTTGGTATATAACATGTGATTTATTATTATGTAACAATGTACAAACATGGTAATGAGAATAGGAAGACAAGGGATGAATTAATTAGTTAAATATACAATACACAACAAAGGATTTATCTGAATATAATACAACATCAAGACGCATATCAAACGATAGCTGAACTGGGTTATTCAAATCTTCATTGAATTTAAGTGTCCATTAAAAGTTATTTGACAGGTAATAAATACTTGAAATGTACCTGAAATTAGTTCACACTTAAGATTAATTGAGGATGTGCAACCCTGTACAGATCTTTTAATACAAAACACCCAAACAGATATGAATATTAATCTAAGAAATCTTCCAACAATTATAAGTGATTTTTGAATGTATAGCGATGAAAAACGCGGAATTAATATAGATTGCATGTTCATTTGTATACCATGGTGTCGGTTTCCCCCCTAAAATATGTGTAAGTCATATGTACATATGGGTATGTAAATTTGTTATCAAAGAACAAACTATCCTTTAAAAATCGAATCCCTAGATAACTTATTATTCAATGGTACTTTTCCAACTGATGATCAGAAATAAAAATCGGCAGTTGAACGATACAGGTCCGATTCTCTAATTGTATTATCGACCATTCCGCCATCGTACAGGAAAAAAGACCTAGTTCTTCGCTGATCTTTACAACCCATCCGAAATGGCTGTCCGTTTATGCCGAACGAATGGCAGTTAAATAAGTTCCTCATGTTTGAAGAATGCCACAAACCTTGCACGTAAGTTACAACTGGTATCAACTACCAATTACAGTTTGTTGCTTATGGTCGTTGGTAGATCGTTGCAATGTTTCTTTATTACTATCAGACCATCCGTCCATAGGTCCATCCGAACGACATCTTTAGTTTTCTGTGCAGAGATATGTCAACTCCATCCGAGCGACATCTTTAGTTTTCTGTGCAGAGTTATGTCGACTCCATCCGAGCGACATCTTTAGTTTTCTGTGCAGAGTTATGTCGACTCCATCCGAATGACATCTTTAGTTTTCTGTGCAGAGTTATGTCGACTCCATCCGAATGACATCTTTAGTTTTCTGTGCAGAGTTATGTCGACTCCATCCGAACGACATCTTTAGTTTTCTGTGCAGAGTTATGTCGACTCCATCCGAACGACATCTTTAGTTTTCTGTGCAGAGTTATGTCGATTCCATCCGAGCGACATCTTTAGTTTTCTGTGCAGAGTTATGTCGACTCCATCCGAACGACATCTTTAGTTTTCTGTGCAGAGTTATGTCGACTGCATCCGAATGACATCTTTAGTTTTCTGTGCAGAGTTATGTTGACTCCATCCGAACGACATCTTTAGTTTTCTGTGCAGAGTTATGTCGACTCCATCTGAACGACATCTTTAGTTTTCTGTGCAGAATTATGTCGACTCCATCCGAACGACATCTTTAGTTTTCTGTGCAGAGTTATGTCGACTCCATCCGAGCGACATCTTTAGTTTTCTGTGCAGAGTTATGTCGACTCCATCCGAATGACATCTTTAGTTTTCTGTGCAGAGTTATGTTGACTCCATCCGAACGACATCTTTAGTTTTCTGTGCAGAGTTATGTCGACTCCATCCGAACGACATCTTTAGTTTTCTGTGCAGAGTTATGTTGACTCCATCCGAACGACATCTTTAGTTTTCTGTGCAGAGTTATGTCGACTCCATCCGAACGACATTTTTAGTTTTCTGTGCAGAGTTATGTTGACTCCATCTGAACGACATCTTTAGTTTTCTGTGCAGAGTTATGTCGACTCCATTCGAACGACATCTTTAGTTTTCTGTGCAGAGTTATGTCGACTATTGTTTGTCGTTTGTCCTTGTTATTTTGATCATTGGAATATATGTCCATCTTTAAATTACGGCTTCTTCAAACTTGTTCTACCTACGTGGTTCGTAACTTGTTATCTTCCTGAATATAGCTGAACATTTTACAACAATCATTCGAATGATCATGTTGGTCTTTAGTCGTCTATTGTACTAATTCCATTAATCATGGCAGATCGATTGGTAGTGTTTCGGCCAATACTAAGCAATTTTACATAATACAATCACACTTCAAGATATTTCAGACCAGGTCGATGGTGTAATTTAATGGTTTTTGGAAGATCGTTGGTTCAATCCTTTGTCGGGTCAAACCAAAGCTAAAAGAAATTATATTTGCTGCTCTCCATTAAGAAAGCAGCATTACAAATAAGATTAAATATATAAAAAAAAACTGCATGGCTGGAAATCAGGAATATTTTTCCGCAAGTGAACTTTTGTTTCAGCTTGCTGGTCTATTGCACAGACTGCATCAGGAAGGAATTATATGAGCCATGATATACTTAACAAATTGTGTTATTACTAACTAATTTATTTTTATTTATTTCTAACTTGTAGTTTGACGTTGGTAATGATTGGTTTACAAATTTATTGAACTGGAAAAAGTTTGATGTTTCCAGTATGTTCACAGAACTTGGAAAACAAACCGACAAGAAAAGGTATTTTCTATTTTATTCAGACATTTTGTATTTTAGGAGAAAAATCGATCACGTACGAGTTGAACATAAAGATAAATTTCAATAGAACACATTTTCACAAACTCGATACAAAGAAGCATTGCAATTGGATACGACACAAGGGTTTCCATTTTTCTCATAACCCAAAGTACTAAGTATTGTTTTTTCACAATTCTTTCCGGATTATTCAACCAAAGAAAACGAATTCTAACTTTGTTGTACAGTTAATTAACAATGTGTGTCATTATGATGGTATAGCTGTTGCCATTAACCACTTTTATGGGAATTTTGATTTTTTTATAAGTACAGGTTACAGCTAATTTTCGCTAATGATTCTTTTGAGATTGATTAATGAGCTAGATTATAGAATACGAACCAGAAATATTTTGTGACAGAAACGATAAAAAAAAATATGCACTTTATTGTCAATTTGTTAAATGCAAAGTTTATGTTATAGAAAACAATCAATATCAGTTTTAAACATCTGTTTGTAGTCTTATTTTATGGTATTAAAAAAATATAAATAGCAGAATAACATAGGACATTTCGCCTACGTTCATGTTTTCAATTCTTTTGGGCCCCATTGTCTTAACACGTGTTTATATGAGACAGGATTCACTTTCGGCAAATGCCATATCCACAGTTTGGAGTGTTCGTGAATAAAGATATACCCTCATTTACCGTTAATGTGCACATTTCGATTTTCTCATCAGAAACCATAAGACGTATTTAAATAAAAGTTGCCTTTCAGAATTGTATCGGCTAGACCGTAGTGAGGTGTACTAGATACAACTTTAGTTGATCCAATTTGTCAGTTATTTGCAAAAGATCTGTGATTTCTCCACCGATAGAACTGACATACCGTTGAATGTAGCTTTAAAATGTGCAATTCCAATAATATTCTGATCTAACAAATTGAAGATAACGGTTAAACAGGCAAACAAATACATGCTCTTTATGGCTTTTTTTCTATCATACATATATTCTGGCATATGTATCGGCAGTATGTACACAACCATTTGTTAGACTCTTCTGGCTTGGTCCTGACATTTTATTTAAAAATGTCGGAATTAAACTAGTTTTATGCACCCAAACCCCTCTTGGTGATATGATGTGGTCATGAAAGTGTTCCCCACTTGTGAGTAAGGTATAACTTGGTGAACATCATGGTTGTGAGCAACGCTGAGTCATAATATTTACCTTAATACATAATATATCAAATCTTTGTAACGTAGAAGTTGTCATATGTTTAATATTAGCTCTACAAAAGAGATGCGGTGTCAAATTAGCAAAGCTTAGATTATTAATTGATAGAACATCATCAAATGACCACGATATCATCGGTTCAACTTGTCGTAAACACTTCCCGGACCTTTTATCATTCATGACTTATCACCGGGTTTGTAACTAGATTAACACGACGGTGCCACTAGTGGAGCAGGAACTGCTTACCCTTGCGGAGCACACGAGTTCATCCCCGGATTTTAGTGGGGTTTGTGGTGCTCGCTCTGCAGTTTTCTGTGTAGTGTTTTGTAGATCGTTGCTTGTCCCCTTGTCCTTTTTTCTTTTGACCATTGTGGTGTCTGTCCTTCTTCGATTTGCGGATTCTGATTACCACTTTGGTATCTTCAAACTCTTTTTTCAATATACCTGAATGTGGCATTAGAGGCTGCTGGGTCTGTACTTTTTTCTCTTTGGTAAATTATGTAGGATATAAAGACAGACTACTGTACCATAAATATCTTATATATACATGTATGTATGAATGATAACCAAGAAAACTTCAGAATATGAAATAAAGTTTTTATCATTGTATATTTGCAGCTGGATACGACCACCATTTACTGTTGAATCTGATTATGACCCAGTCAGAAACGAACTTAATTTTCCTACAGCAATGTTGCATCTTCCGTTTTATACAGCTGATGGCCCACAGTAAGTATAGCAAGATCTATTTGTATATGTAATTGATGGTTGTGAAAGGAAATAGAGCAATTAATGCTTTGAAAAGAGAAACAGGTGAAACAGTACATCTTGTACAAAATGTGAATAATTGTCAATAATTTGTTCTTAGATTATTGCTGTGCCATGCATGTCATATCCCAAGACTTTTAGCAGCATGTTTTTGATCTGAAGGTCTGTCAAATAGTGTTAATTCTGGACAGACGAAACAATAGTTTGAATTTTCATGTGGTAACATTAAGCCATATATCTGTAATAGACTAATAGCACCAATGATTCATTAACATTGTTCTTTTTTGTTTTAGGACATTCAACTACGGCGCATTGGCTGCTGTAATTGGTCATGAAATCACTCATGCATTTGATATAGTTGGTAAGAAACAATTAAATTGGTTGAATTGATTTAAAAGATTGTTATCTATAGATATAGCAGTGTGTCTCTGTCCTAAGTCATAATCAAAGTTTTCAACAATTGTTGTAACACTTTGAATGTTTTATTATCTTCCAATTCGACCGATTTTCTTCAATTTTTACAATATGATTAGCAATCGTGGTATTAGAGTCTTTTTGTGTACTTTTTGACAATATTTACGTTGGTTGTTCCAGCCGAGTTAATACGGATATCATGCACATGAAGCTCAGATATGTATTGATATATAATCTATATGTATATTCATTATTATGTAAAGTTTGTGTTTATTTGTTTATCAGGTAGACAATACAATGACAAAGGTAAATTAGAAGAATGGTGGGATCCGTTAACAGTTAATTCTTATTACAATATGATTAGCAATCGTGGTATTAGAGTCTTTTTGTGTACTTTTTGACAATATTTACGTTGGTTGCTCCAGCTGAGTTAATACGGATATCATGCACATGAAGCTCAGATATGTATTGATATATAATCTATATGTATATTCATTATTATGTAAAGTTTGTGTTTATTTGTTTATCAGGTAGACAATACAATGACAAAGGTAAATTAGAAGAATGGTGGGATCTGTTGACAGTTAATTCTTTTAATAAAACAGCTAATTGTATGATTGACCAATATGATTCTTATAACGTCGATGGAATATCCGTAAGTTTGAATATGCATTGTATATTAATTGATTAGTTAATTAGCAAACTACTATTATAGCTAAAAAAAAAAAAAAAAAGGAAACACAATTTATTCATTAAAAAATAAAATGTTTTATTATTATTTACACCAGTAGAATTCATTTGTTTATAAAACTGACAGAGTGCATGTTGTCCTATAATTTCCCGTTTCTCTGGTGTTGCCTTTTCTCTCAGGATTGAGGTTTTGTACCCTTTCCTCTAACTGACATTTTACTTTTATCCGATTTGATATATAACGTTGTGAGTTCGAATCCCTCTCATGGTGAGGCGTACTCGATACAACATTGTGTGATAAAGTTTGTCAGTGACTTGCGTCAGGCGGTGGTTATCTCTGGTTTCCTCCACCAATAAAGCTGACCGCCACGATATAACTGTAATATTGCTGAAAGTGGCATTAAATAACACAACCCTAACCCCTACCCTGATTTTAGATATGTTTTATACTGATTCGTGTTAGGTTTATTGATATACGTGGTATGTTACGGTTTATTGATATACGTGGTATGCTACGGTTTATTGATATACGTGGTATGTTACGGTGTATACCTATAACTATGATTGTCTTTATTCCAAAAACCATTATGAATTGACCATTCTAGAGTGAAGGGTATATAATTTGTCATATTTACAAAACTTTAAATTCTTTAGCTTTCCAATCTTTTGATTTTGAGCGTCACCTGATGAAGGTTAATCCAGAAACGTGTCGTGTGCACTACATTTGATATCCACGTTTTTATTACAGATAAATGGCCGTCAAACATTAGATGAAAATATCGCTGATAATGGTGGATTGAGGGCAGCATACTTTGTAAGTATAAAATCCATAGAAGTGTGTTTTTTTTCAATTTGATTGTAAACTGAAATAGATGTGTTGAAGCTAATACTTTTGAAAATCTTCAGAATCAGAAAGAGTGATCTCCCGGACGTAACAATTGTTGCTAATGGTGCTAAAGTAATTGATAAACTATAGATATCTATTTATTCAGTCAGTATTCTATATATCGAGACTCTTATTTAAATGCTTTACTTGATTACATACATTGTTACATACCAAATTAATAGGACATGAACTGTCATATATGTGTTATTCAGTGTTTTGTGTTATTTGTTTGTTACATTCTAGGCATATCAGTTATGGGAAAGAAAAGGCATAAAAGCAAAAGAGTTACCAGTAGCTGAATTAAGTAACAGACAACTATTTTTTATAAGCTATGCACAGGTATAACCATATTTTCTTAAAGTTAACTTTGATTTAAATGTATTTTTGTTATCAGTCAAAATGAAGTTATATGACATTTGCTACTTTCTGTGAAGCACGCAGCATTAAGGAGTACGAGGAAGGATTGGTTGACTCGGCGTCTGGATAATGTGCCCGAGTTGAACGACATGACTACTTGTGGACTACACTATTTCAATGTGCTAGCACTACATAATTGTAACACAGCAAGCTGGTCTAGTACAAAACAGATACCATCATCATATTATCAAAAAGTAACTTATTCTCGCCATGATATAGATTGAATATAACTCACTCAGAGTAAAAAACAACCATTCACTCATCAGAGGATTGAGTAACAAATTAGCACCTATGACGAAACATTTGTCTTGAAGCTGTTTTCTGCTGATGATAACCACATGTGTCAATATATAGATGAACATACCATTTACAACACAAGTAATACGTTAATGAATACATGTTATAATATCAATTTTTACCTTCCTTACTAGCGTTGGCTAGGAAATGTTTTCTCTGTCTGTCAGTAGGTTTGTCTGAATCAATTAACAGGGTACCTAGTTTGAGTAATGTCCAATTGCAATAACGGGAGAATGCCACAGCTTGCAGCAGCTCCAGATGAACAAATCCATTATCTTCTGTGTTCATCTAATCTTCCTATAGTGTTCTTCTTATAGCAGAATAATATCAAGCAAATGAACTACAGCATTAGATATATGTCCCCATTCATATGTAAAATATTCAAATTAGTGATTGGTTATTTTCTAAACAAAACTAATTTTAAATCATCATGGTTTATTATCAAATCAAATATGTTTCAGATGTTTTGTTCCAAGTGGAAACCGGATGGATTACAAAAACACATTATAGAGGACAAACACAGTCCAGGTCCAATAAGGTATTCATATTTAATCATTTTGTCACCAAATGACACTTCTGATAAAATCTTCACTCTGACAAATAACTAATTCGTTTCAAGCAAACACTGTTTGAAGTTAATCTATGGTTTCATAGTGGAAATTATTAAAGATTTATGAGATTTGTGAATTGTTTACTAATGCAGTTTGTTACATAGATGTCCATGATATACTGAGATATTCAAGTGAGAGAAATTCGATATTTCACTCTGTGAAATAACATTTCACTGCATGACATCAAGATGCAACATACTTTATTGTTGTGTTCTAGATTTGTCTTAGCAGTCAGTTCGAATGAATTATTGTCCATTTGAGATTGAGTTCACCCTTGGTTATTAGTGGGGTTCGTGTTTCACAATCTTTAGTTTTCTCTGTAGTGTGTTGTACACCATTGTATGTCTGTTGGCCATACTATTGCTTTTCCTTCTTTGATTTAGTTTCTAATTACCCCATTTGTATCTTCAATCAATTTAAAACTGAACTGTCTATTGATCTTACCAATATCTAGAGGAAAGTCAAGTGGTTGTATCTTGTTTTATTTGTGATTTTATTGTGATGTCGGACATACTGATGACAGTATTTGACAAATTACTACATCCATATTTATATACTTTTCCTGATATTACCATCAGATGTAAAATTTATTGATACTAAATAAAGGTGCATACATCTTCGATTTACGGATTCTGACTACCCCTTTGTTATCTTCAAATTCTTCTTACATTAACTTGTGGAATGAGTTAAATACCAATCATTAGAGAATTCGCGGTAACTGAAGAACGGCAACAAATCCGCTGATCTTTAACTTTTGATTTTTTTCCTTAGTTTTATATTTCCTATCGTTTTCATTTGCATGTAAATCATTTCGTGTTAAATGTGGAACCAATCATAATATACATATTTACACGGGTATCTTTTTCAAATTCTACTGAGGTGTGGTGAATAAATTCACATCAATTCACACCGTTTTATGATAGCGTAAACAGTTAAAAAAAACATGTCGATCAATATGTACAAGACATGTACTGGATCTGAAGGTCACCAGACAATAGGTTGAAATGAATATAGGAATAAATCATGAGAGTAATAAATAATGTTTTATTATGTATATTAAAATTATTTGTCGGAAATATGTTTTGGCTCATGGTGAGTTTTGAAACTGTAGTTTATACATCACTGACTTTTATTATTGAATGATAAAATGCCACGTTCAAAGTATCCCAACAATAACGTGTCTTGAAATAGAATGTTCAATATAATTTTAATTAAATTGTAGTTATAAGCAATTAACAAAATCGTTATCTACATCAAGTGCCTGGCCGTGCAATTAAAACACAGAAATTTACACGTATTTTACATGATATAAATTTTGATAATATCAGACTGTGAATTGGGAAATTTATAATATAATGACAGTTTTACATCAGACCTTTTTAATTGTTCTCAGTTATTAAAACACAGCAGTTGTTATCAGGATTTTACTTTTCATGAGAGAAGAATTCCCTTAAGAGACAAGTCATCAAAATTGTTATTAAAATTATTCTGCTTAAAATGTCATGGTTTAGTTGTCAGTCTTTTAATGCAAAAGTTTGATTATTATTTTGTTATCTCTTGGGAACTGCTCAGATAGAAAGTACATGATTGGTCATCGAGGATTTCAACAGAAAGAAAGATTTAAAGTAGCATCAATCAATATATTATTTTGTGTTGGTAATAAGATAATAATTATATGTAATGATCTTTTTACCTTATGCTAAAAAATCAGATGCCATGATAAATCATGAAAGTGGTGCCAGTAAAATAAGCATTTAAATGTTTTTGAAGAATTTCGGCGATCTAAGAAACCTTAAATCGAAAGACAGACAACACAAACGCCAAATCAAAAGAACAAACGAACCCACTAGTAATTAAATTAGAACATCTATACATGTACATCATTCCGTATTAAATTAGAACATCTATACATGTATATATTACTGTATTATATTACTATTTTGTGTTTAATATTTGATTCCCACAGTTTGATTACCTATTTATTCTGGTCTCCAACGAAGACCATTGATTTCTTTGGATGTTCATGACTAATTGATATTAAATGTTTTCGAAGTACCAATTGTGATTTTTTTGTCTAAAGAGTAATGGTCTTTTATCAACAGATTATACCTTCTTAGGTAGTAGTCAGTTAATTGTGGTAGTATGTGGTCTTTTTGAGTGGCAGTGGATCTGAACAGGTTTCTTTTTTTATCGTTTGTTTATATATGTATTGCCGTTGTAGATCCAGTTATCACGAGGGGGGTTAGGATCCCATTAACGTGTTTAACCCCGCCACATTTCTGTGTCTGTCCCAATCCAGGACCTGGATTTCCAACGTCATATATCGTGGTCTTTTTGTGTTCAGTGAGTTATTGGTATACACAACACTACACACATTTCTATATTCTATTGATCATTTATTGTTTTTTTCTATTTACAGAGTAAGAGGAACCATATCAAATATGAATACGTTTGGTGATGCATTTAAATGTCCATGGATTTCTAATTATAATCCTAATTCTAAATGTGAAGTTTGGTAATGACCAAGGTAGACAGTGTTACTATATACTGTTAATGACAGTGTTTCTATATACTGTTAATGACAGTAGACAGTGTTACTATATACTGTTAATGACAGTAGACAGTGTTACTATATACTGTTAATGACAGTAGACAGTGTTACTATATACTGTTAATGACAGTGTTTCTATATACTGTTAATGACAGTGTTACTATATACTGTTAATGACAGTGTTTCTATATACTGTTAATGACAGTAGACAGTGTTACTATATACTGTTAATGACAGTAGACAGTGTTACTATATACTGTTAATGACAGTGTTTCTATATACTGTTAATGACAGTGTTACTATATACTGTTAATGACAGTGTTACTATATACTGTTAATGACAGTGTTACTATGCACTGTTAATGACAGTGTTACTATATACTGTTAATGACAGTGTTACTATATACTGTTAATGACAGTGTTACTATATACTGTTAATGACAGTGTTACTATATACTGTTAATGAGTGTTTCTATATAATGTTAATGACAGTGTTACTATGCACTGTTAATGACAGTGTTACTATGCACTGTTAATGACAGTGTTACTATATACTGTTAATGACAGTGTTACTATATACTGTTAATGACAGTGTTACTATACACTGTTAATGACAGTGCTACTATATACTGTTAATGACAGTGTTACTATACACTGTTAATGACAGTGTTACTATATACTGTTAATGACAGTGTTACTATCCACTGTTAATGACAGTGCTACTATATACTGTTAATGACCAAGTCAGATACAATTCGTCCTTAGGATTTACCTTATATAAACACATAGATAAAACCGAAATGTGTTTGATCTTCTACCACTGGAAACTTTAGAGCATAATAATAACACTAGGTATATACAGTCAAACCTGTATTAAGAGGTCACATTTGAGACAAAAAACGAGGTTCAATTCATATGAAATTTTCAATGATTGGACAAGAAAAAGTGACCCTTTAAATACAGGTGACCTCATGGGCATGTTTGACTTAATAGAGGTGACCTCATGGGCAGGTTTGACTGTACATTACAATTGATGAATTCCATTTTTATTTCAAAGTGAAAGTAGTTAATGGGTATAGTTAATCATACAATGTTAGAATGGGAAAGGAACTTTGTCTCTTGGAAGTATACATGATTTTTATCAAATTGTTAAGACCTAACACATATAGTATTACAAAAATAGGTTTATCATATCATATAGGAGATTGAATCTGACATGGTCAACCAACATTTGTTTGGGCGCATAAACTGTGATATTTGAAATATAGCCTTTAATTATTGTCTCGCCTAGTAAGAGATAAGCGAAACATAGATGTTGCTTTTCTATTGGTTACAAGAATTGTTAAGTTTTCTTGAATAGTAAATCTCTTATTTCAATGTGATTGAATCGTCCAGATGCCTTCTTTGTGCGAGTATTCAAAACAAAAAACAAACAAAATCACATTATTGGGCTCTGGTGGAAATGCAGTGAAAATAAAGTGAACTACTTCAGATTTTTATTTGTCATTTGTACGAACATTGATATTTGGTATGTTGTTAAATCTAGCTTAGCGTTTTACATCTTATATTAATACATGGCATTTGACGTTTGCTGGTTTTTACGGTGTTGTTATTTCGATAATATTATGTTTTGAAAATACTATGATTTCTGACAAGGTCCATTTAATTTACAAATAATCATTCACTGTAGACCAAAGTTAAAATCAGGCGAGATATCTTTGTGTCTCTAAACTTGTGTATGCTAGTGCCTTATAAAGGAGTGTGGAAAAGATGTGATGATATCTGTGTATTCGTTTGTATGAATACATAATACAATGTAATAGAATGTCCGAAATTTGCATAAGACTATGAATTTTCTCTGATCGATTAATTAATTAATGAATTTGATAATTGATATTTCACAAAATATATAGGCTGCAATAAAGAAGACAAGTTTTCAAAATAAATTAGTTTGTGTATAGGTATGTACATGAAGACAATCTCCTTTGGACATTTAGATAAGAAATATGTGTCATGTCAACATGCATCTATTTCACCTCATGTTCAATTAAGTACTTAACTGACCAAAAACACTAAATTTGTATCGAAAAATTGGTATGTGATCATTTTATGTTTACATTTTCCTACAAAACACGTGTTTATGTAAAACACATTCTGATTGGTTGCCGCAATTATAGTTTGCTGTGGACAGTTAAAACAGTCGCCGTGCGACCACAACTTTCAGGCTAGTTATAGACGACCACAACATTCAGGATAGTTATAGCACTGCCAAGGGCCGTGCGACCACAACATTCAGGATAGTTATAGCACTGCCAAGGGTAGTCGCCGTGCGACCACAACATTCAGGCTATTTATAGCACTGCCAAGGGTAAAGATGGGTCGATACACTGGTCACAAAAAAGATGGGGTCGCCGTGGTATATGATCATATGGTAATTAGATATATGGTCATATGAAGGCAGACAAATAACTAACACCACAAATGTGACATTGTTATTAATAATATTCGTTAATGCATGTGAATAAAAAAGGTACAAGTAATAAATATTTAAATTGAAATAACATGAATACAAAATGATTATTCATCAAAATATATTTACAAATGACATAAAATAAATTCATAACAAATACAAAATTTAGAAAATGTTTGGGTTATCTCCCTTGCTTCATAGAAATTATATTAAATTTGGGAGCAGAAACCACCACAGAAAGAAAATATATAAAATTTGTGAGCAGAAACCAATGAGAATAAAATTCCTAACTTACAGCCAAAGGTGGGTATAAAATTTTGAAAAACCTTCCTTAATTTTTTTGTGTGTCTATATCCAATGGTCGTGAATCAAAAAAGAGGCTGATTCTGAACATGTGCTTTCTAGCATCCCGGAAATGACGTTAGTAATAGGTTCTAGCATTACACAAAGGAAATTCCAAATTTACAGTTGCGTACAGATGCAGATAACTGCAAGTTTTCAATTACAAAGTTTTGTCAAAAACTAATAAAAACAGTGTGGAAATAATATTCCCACTAAATAACTGCTGTAAGCAAAACCAAATTATTAAATTTAAAATAAAATAAATAAAATAAAGACTTTTACAAATTACCATCAAGTCACTTATGATTCTCATAAGTCATTTTATGGTCATATGAAGGCAGACAAACAACTAACACAGACTGATCAATCCCCATCAGCAATGACGTTTGTAGATCAGTGATTTGTTTCCGGATATTTCGCTTTCCTACTATAAATCTGATTGTTAAGTAATATTGTCGAATGTATCATGAATCACCTATAATCGTAATTTCATACATTTATGAGATTGACGCGACTGGTAGTCTTAGACAATGGAAAATGTGGAATGGAGAAGTGTTATCTTTTGAATGAATAAAACATTTGTTGAAAATGAAAGACTTTCATGACAAAACGTGTTACCTCAAATTAATTCCATATCAAATCAAAATATCAACATTTGATTATTTGAAGATAAATACACCAGCGTAAATACACAATTATTTCACAAATACTTGATTAAATGAATGTATACATTTTATATTTGCTATCACACCTAAATTTCTATCAAAAGTTTATTGTTATCGGAGTTCTATATTTTAGGTATACAAGTATTTCTGAAAGATCGTTTGTTTGTTGTTGTTGTTGTTTTTATGTATATTCATTGCATTTTCTACAAAGTAGAATATAACATTGTCATTAACCTGTCATTGTTGATAATTAGTTTAATCATAAAACGGAAATTATGCAAATTCTTAGATGTTGTAAATTTTAATCAGTTTTTTGATCAGCTGGGTTGCTATGAATTCATTTTGTAATGAATTACATTGACTTTCATCTTGAAACTTTATAAAGCATTGATATATTTTAAAATATGGAATATATTTTGTACCTTACAACAATTGTACCCATTGTGAAATTTTTGGGGTAATTTACTTTGATGTCTGACTTAAGCTTTGAACTAATTTAAATAATTTTAGAGGAGCGTTGCGTAACTAATTGAAATTTATTTTCAAACTTGATACGTCATTGATTTTTACATTGTTTTTTTTTCTCCAGTTTAATATTTGATGTGCATGTCTAGCTCTCATTTAAAATCGTCTAAACAAATCTGAAAATAACAAAGCTATAATAAATCAATACATTATCATCAAGTTATATAAAGCTGATTTCAACACCTGAGTTTGCTTTCCATGATATATGTTCGTTTAGCAGGAACATGTATACTGCAATCAGTGCATTTACTGCATATCTAAACGTGTATGTATAAGCATTTGCTTTGTACGTTTACTCTACGTACATGTATAAAGTCTCCTGGTACCCAGTGTTTTCTATATTTACTATACATACATGTATAAAGTCTCCAGCTGGTACCCAGTGTTTTCTGTATTTTCTATACGTACATGTATAAAGTCTCCTGGTACCCAGTGTTTTCTGTATTTATTATACGTACATGTATAAAGTCTCCTGGTACCCAGTGTTTTCTGTATTTTCTATACGTACATGTATAAAGTCTCCTGGTACCCAGTGTTTTCTGTATTTACTATACGTACATGTATAAAGTCTCCTGGTACCCAGTGTTTTCTGTATTTACTATACGTACATGTATAAAGTCTCCTGGTACCCAGTGTTTTCTGTATTTACTATACGTACATGTATAAAGTCTCCTGGTACCCAGTGTTTTCTGTATTTACTATACGTACATGTATAAAGTCTCCTGGTACCCAGTGTTTTCTGTATTTACTATACGTACATGTATAAAGTCTCCTGGTACCCAGTGTTTTCTGTAGAAAAGCACATTACACTGTTCGAACGTGAACCCAACGAAAACTCAAGAAATGTCCAATGTTCTTGCCATTTTTTGTCTAAATTAAACTTTCTTTTGCTCAAGCCACATTGCAGTTTACACACAATATACGTACATTTTCCGCAATTATAAACTTTATTTGTACTCGCCGCGAAACATGAAAGAAAAGCTCACCACAGGCTCACATTTCTTCCTTTTTCTAATGCTCGTACTAACAAAATGACAAACAAAAAATACCCCTAGCACACAAATACTTGACCCCCACTTTCCTGGCAATGTACGTATATTGTTTATGTATATACTTGTTAAATATGCATTGCATGCTACTATTGAAGTGGTTATATAAAATGTATTGAGAACATCATGGACAAATTTCAATAACGTGTTCTAACCATCTAAATATTTGAATTAAATCTGTTTCACGTAATTGAGCATTAGGTTACTACCAATCCATCAAAAGGTCTTCGTCTCTTTACGAAAAAGACCTTCTGAAATTTCAAAAACAACTAACATTAGATAAATGCATATCATTACAGCAGAGTGTTTTGAAAATATTCAAAACGTCAGAATTTTTAAAACATAATTTCTGTATCTCAAGACTAACATTAATTGTTCCATGGTTATTCAAATCGCAGATGAAGCCCAAGTATTCTAGTGAATCAAAAATAATTTTAAGATTTGTTAATGACTGCCTGTTAAATATTAGTCTGATATCATCTATGTGTTCATACTAACTCTTACTGTGACATTCCTGCTGAATTACTAGCTGACCGATGATCAGTTGTTTATTGAAATAAATAAGACCCAAAAATGTACATGTATATTGTTTTGAACTTAGATCAATGTGTCACATTATTTGATCATGCAGTTTTCATAATTGTTAAATACCAAAAAAAATGTACAGTCAAACCTGTCTATAGTGGTCACCTGGGGGAGATTGACAAAATGACCACCATATACAGGTGACCTTTATATGAAGGGTTTTGATTTTTCGACAAAATATTGCACGCTAGTTGTAAATAAACATTTTTCATTACATCTTATGTTTTTAATAATGTTTTTACTTGTTATTGTGTTCCTGTCGTAATATTACTCTTGTTTACATTTATTGTTGATGAAATTATCTCAATATTATATGATTTGAATAAAACATACAAATAAAGAAATAAAGATATTTAATAAACAAAGGTACAATTTCCAGTAACACGATGTTGAACTGGAAGCATTGTTTTCAAAATCGTCAAGAATCTCACGTTTTATTTTAAGAATGTTCATTATCTGGGTACGACCAACACCCATCTCCTCACCCACAGCCCGACAACTTTTCCCAACATTACAATGATTTATCACTTTCACTTTGTTGTCTAATTTCAAAGCTTTCCTATTTACGGATGTTGATGATTTTGACATGATGCACTAGATACAAAATATTTTTGGTGAGTGAATTTCTACTCTCGTCGTAATGAATAAAAATCTCCAATAACGCCCGGAGATAAACTGTCTTTTATGTAATTTACTATTCATAAAATTCATGGTGTTTGTTTATTTAGTTAATTAAATTAATCAATATATTTTGCAACACCTCAGGATTTTTGGTACATTTGAGAAAAATACCAATCTTCCGAAATCACTTCCGGTGTTATTTTTAACCATTATACAAAGGTTTTACGCTGAAAATTACTTATAAATGGTGACCGCTGACCACATCGAACAGGTGACTGCTATATCGAATTAAAATATATAGTAAAATGCACCGGGAGAGCACGAAAGTGACCGTTATGAGCAGGTGACAATAATACAAAGGTGACCGTTACGACAGGTTTGACTGTATATTGAATGATATTTATGATGTTTTGCTTTGCCTGTTAAAATATGAATGATTACTATATAGATTATTTATTGATATGATCTTTGAACTTAATTGTTTATTAATATGAAATTGATTATGCCGAATATTGCATTTATATAATTAAAATGTTTGAGTTTTGCTTCAGTATGGTTTGTTATATTTTTTTTTCAAGAAGCTTTTCCTTTCTTCTTATGCGTGTCTAGGATGAGTCTTCAAACTTATATTGCCTTGCATCGGGCCACCAACGACTAACAAATTGTGGCAAGATGTCTTTTTTTCTACGAATGCAACCATCTGCAAATGCAAGGAACTGATTTTAAGTCCCGGTGAACTAATATTCACATTTAATTCGTTCCGTACATACAGTCAGTGAACACCTCCATTTGTGGAGGTTTGTATCCTGTAATATAAACCAGGTTTAACATCTATATCCCAATGTTAAACAACAATCTCGATCAATCAATATAATTATGAAAAGAAACTAACAGTGATAGACATTAATTCCACCAACATCAAAATTACGTACAACCTCTTACCTCAAATCATTGAACACCAAATAGAACCGCGTCATATACCTGGCGATGGAAATCCAGGACCTGACTTTGGACATTTACCGGCTAATGTGATCCCAACATTCCCCTTCTTCATAATTAGATTAACAACGGCAATACAGGTATAAGCAATTAATAAAATGAACACTCAAAAATACCACACACTATCACATAAATTGATGACAACATGAACATGGCCAGTAATAAAACGTAGATATCAAATTTAGTGCACACGACGCGTTTCTGGAATAACCTTCTTCATGTACACTTAAAGCCAAATAATATAATAGTCTTTAGGAGCAAGAAAACTAAAGGGCCTAAACAGTATATCCAAAACAAAAGGGCCTAAACAGGATTGCCAAAATCTGGGAGCAAGAAAACCAAAGAGCCTAAACAGGATAGCCAAAATCTGGAAGCAAGAAAACCAAAGGGCCTAAACAGGATAGACAAAATATGGGAGCAAGAAAATCAACGGGCCTAAACAGGATAGCCAAAATATGGGAGCAAGAAAACCAAAGAACCTAAACAGGATAGCCAAAATATGGGAGCAAGAAAACCAAAGGGCCTAAACAGGATAGCCAAAATATGGGAGCAAGAAAACCAAAGAGCCTAAACAGGATAGCCAAAATATGGGAGCAAGAAAACCAAAGGGCCTAAACAGGATAGACAAAATATGGGAGCAAGAAAACCAAAGGGTCTAAACAGGATAGACAAAATATGGGAGCAAGAAAACCAACGGGCCTAAACAGGATAGACAAAATATGGGAGCAAGAAAACCAACGGGCCTAAACAGGATAGCCAAAATATGGGAGCAAGAAAACCAAAGGGCCTAAACAGGATAGCCAAAATCTGGGAGCAAGAAAACCAAAGGGCCTAAGCAGGATAGCCAAAACCAAAGGGCCTAAACAGGATAGCCAAAATCTGGGAGCAAGAAAATCAAAGGCCCTAAACAGGATAGCCAAAACCAAAGGGCCTAAACAGGATAGCCAAAATCTGGGAGCAAGAAAACCAAAGGGCCTAAACAGGATAGACAAAATCTGGGAGAAAGAAGATCAAAGGGTCTAAACAGGATAGACAAAATCTGGGAGCAAGAAAACCAAAGGGCCTAAACAGGATAGGCAAATTCTGGGAGCAAGAAAACCAAAGGGTCTAAACAGGATAAACAAAATCTGGGAGGAAGAAAATCAAAGGGTCTAAACAGGATAGAAAACATCTGGGAGCAAGAAAACCAAAGGGTCTAAACAGGATAAACAAAATCTGGGAGCAAGAAAACCAAAGCGGCTAAACAGGATAGACAAATTCTGGGAGCAAGAAAACAAAAGGGCCTAAGCAGGATAGCCAAAATCTTGGAGCAAAAAAACCAAAGGGCTTAAATAGGATAGCCAAAATCTGGGAGCAAAAAAACCAAAGGGTCTAAACAGGATAGCCAAAATCAAAGGGTCTAAACAGGATAGCCAAAATCAAAGGGTCTCAACAGGATAGACAAAATCTGGGAGGAAGAAAACCAAAGGGCCTAAACAGGATAGCCATATTCTGGGAACAAGTAAACCAAAGGGCCTAAACAGGATAGACAAAATCAAAGGGTCTAAACAGGATAGCCAAAATCAAAGGGTCTCAACAGGATAGACAAAATCTGGGAGCAAGAAAACCAAAGGGCCTAAACAGAATAGACAAAATCTGGGAGCAAGAAAATCAAAGGGCCTAAACATTATAGACAAAATCTGGGAGCAAGAAAACCAAAGGGCCTAAATAGGATAGCCAAAGCCAAAGGGCCTAAACAGAATAGCAACAATCTGGGAGTAAGAAAACCAAAGGGCCTAAACAGGATAGCCAAAATCTGAGAGCAAGAAAACCAAAGGGCCTAAACACTATAGACAAAATCTGGGAGCAAGAAAACCAAAGGGCCTAAACAGGATAGACAAAATCTGGGAGCAAGAAAACCAAAGGGCCTAAACAGGATAGACAAATTCTGGGAGCAAGAAAACCAAAGGGCCTAAGCAGGATAGCCAAAATCTGGGAGCAAGAAAACCAAAGGGCCTAAACAGGATAGACAAAATCTGGGAGCAAGAAAACCAAAGGTCCTAAACAGGATAGACAAAATCTGAGAGCAAGAAAACCAAAGGGCCTAAGCAGGATAGCCAAAACCAAAGGGCCTAAACAGGATAGCCAAAACCAAAGGGCCTAAACAGGATAGCCAAAATCTGGGAGCAAGAAAACCAAAGGGCCTAAACAGGATAGACAAAATCTGGGAGCAAGAAAAACAAAGGGCCTAAACAGGATAGACAAAATCTGAGAGCAAGAAAACCAATGGGCCTAAGCAGGATAGCCAAGATCAAAGGGTCTAAACAGGATAGCCAAAATCTGGGAGCAAGAAAACCAAAGGGCCTAAACAGGATAGACAAAATCTGGGAGCAAGAAAACCAAAGGGCCTAAACAGGATAGGCAAAATCTGGGAGCAAGAAAACCAAAGGGTCTAAACAGGATAAACAAAATCTGGGAGGAAGAAAATCAAAGGGTCTAAACAGGATAGACAAAATCTGGGAGCAAGAAAACCAAAGGGCCTAAACAGGATAGACAAAATCTGGGAGCAAGAAAACCAAAGGGTCTAAACAGGATAGACAAAATCTGGGAGGAAGAAAACCAAAGGGTCTAAACAGGATAAAACAAATCTGGGAGCAAGAAAAACAAAGCGGCTAAAGAGGATAGACACAATCTGGGAGTAAGAAAACGAAAGGGAACCAAAGCAGGATAGCCAAAATCTTGGAGCAAAAAAACCAAAGGGCTTAAATAGGATAGCCAAAGCCAAAGGGCATAACAAGGATAGCCACAATCTGGGAGTAAGAAAACCAAAGGGCCTAAACACGAAAGCCAAAATCTGGGAGCAAGAATACCAAAGAACCTAAACAGGATAGACAAAATATGGGAGAAAGAAAACCAAATGGCCTAAACAGGATATGCCAAAATCTGGGAGCAAGAAAACCAATGGGCCTAAGCAGGATAGCCAAGATCAAAGGGTCTAAACAGGATAGCCAAAATCTGGGAGCAAGAAAACCAAAGGGCCTGAACAGGATAGCCAAAATCAAAGGTTCTAAACAGGATAACCAAAATTTGGGAGCAAGAAAACCAGAGAGCATAAACAGGATAGACAAAATCTTGGAGCAAGTAAGCCAAAGGGCCTAAGCAGGATAGCCAAAATCTGGCACCTAGAAAAAAAAAGGACCTAAACAGGATAGACAAAATCTGGGTGCAAGAAAACCAAAGGGCCTAAGCAGGATAGCCAAAATCAGAGGGTTTAAACAGGATAGCCAAAATCTGGGAGCAAGAAAACCAAAGAGCCTAAACAGGATAGACAAAATCTGGGAGCAAGAAAACCAAAGGGTCTAAACAGGATAGGCAAAATCTGGGAGCAAGAAAACCAATGGGTCTAAACAGGATAGCCAAAATCAAAGGTTCTAAACAGGATAGCCAAAATCAAAGGGTCTAAACAGGATAGACAAAATCTGGGAGCAAGAAAACCAAAGGGCCTAAACAGGGTAGACAAAATCTGGGAGAAAGAAAATCAAAGGGTCTAAACAGGATAGACAACATTTGGGAGCAAGAAAACCAAAGGGCCTAAACAGGATAGGCAAAATCTGGGAGCAAGAAAACCAAAGGGTCTAAACAGGATAAACAAAATCTGGGAGGAAGAAAATCAAAGGGTCTAAACAGGATAGACAAAATCTGGGAGCAAGAAAACCAAAGGGCCTAAACAGGATAGACAATATCTGGGAGGAAGAAAACCAAAGGGTCTAAACAGGATAGACACAATCTAGGAGCAAGAAAACGAAAGGGAACCAAAGCAGGATAGCCAAAATCTTGGAGCAAAAAAACCAAAGGGCTTAAATAGGATAGCCAAAGCCAAAGGGCATAACAAGAATAGCCACAATCTGGGAGTAAGAAAACCAAAGGGCCTAAACACGATAGCCAAAATCTGGGAGTAAGAAAACCAAAGAACCTAAACAGGATAGACAAAATATGGGAGAAAGAAAACCAAATGGCCTAAACAGGATATGCCAAAATCTGGGAGCAAGAAAACCAATGGGCCTAAGCAGGATAGCCAAGATCAAAGGTTCTAAACAGGATAGCCAAAATCTGGGAGCTAGAAAACCAAAGGGCCTAAACAGGATAGATAAAATCTGGGAGCAAGAAAACAAAAGGGTCTAAACAGGATAGACAAAATCTGGGAGCAAGAAAACCAATGGGCCTAAACAGGATAGCCAAAATCTGGGAGCAAGAAAACCAAAGGGTCTAAACAGCATAGCCAAAATCAAAGGGTCTAAACAGGATAGCCAAATTCAAAGGGTTTCAACAGGATAGACAAAATCTGGGAGGAAGAAAACCAAAGGGCCTAAACAGGATAGACAAAATCTGGGAGCAAGAAAATCAAAGGGTCTAAGCAGGAAAGCCAACATCTGGGGAAAAGAAAACAAAAGGGCCTAAACAGGATAGCCAAAGTCAAAGGGCCTAAACAGGATAGCCATATTCTGAGAACAAGTAAACCAAAGGGCCTAAACAGGATAGACAAAATCAAAGGGTCTAAACAGGATAGGCAAAATCAAAGGGTCTCAACAGGATAGAAAAAATCTGGGAGAAAGAAAACCAAAGGGCCTAAACAGGATAGCCAAAATCTGAGAGCAAGAAAACCAAAGGGCCTAAACATTATAGACAAAATCTGGGAGCAAGAAAACCAAAGGGCCTAAACAGGATAGACAAAATCTGGGAGCAAGAAAACCAAAGGACCTAAACAGGATAGACAAAATCTGGGAGCAACAAAAAAATAAGGGTCTAAACAGGATAGACAAAATCTGGGAGCAAGAAAACCAAAGGGCCTAAACAGGATAGACAAAATCTGGGAGAAAGAAAACCAAAGGGCCTAAACAGGATAGACAAAATCTGGGAGCAAGAAAACCAAAGGACCTAAACAGGATAGCCAAAATCTGGGAGCAAGAAAACCAATGGGCCTAAACAGGATAGACAAATCTGGGAAAAAGAAAACCAAAGGGCCTAAACAGGGTAGCCATATTCTGGGAGCAAGTAAACCAAAGGACCTAAACAGGATAGTCAAAATCTGGGAGCAAGAAAACCAAAGGGCCTAAACAGGATAGACAAAATCTGGGAGCAAGAAAGCCAATGGGCTTAAACAGGATAGACAACATCAAAGGGTCTAAACAAGATAATCAAAATCTGGGAGCAAGAAAACCAAAGGGCCTAAACAGGATAGCCAAAATCTGGGAGCAAGAAATCCAAAGCCGCTAAACAGGATAGACAAAATCTGGGAGCAAGAAAACGAAAGGGCCTAAGCAGGATAGCCAAAATCTTGGAGCAAAACAACCAAAGGGCTTAAATAGGATAGAAAAAGCCAAAGGGCATAAACAGGATAGCCACAATCTGGGAGTAAGAAAACCAAAGGGCCTAAACACGATAGCCAAAATCTGGGAGAAAGAATACCAAATGCCCTAAACAGGATATGCCAAAATTTGGGAGCAAGAAAACCAATGGGCCTAAGCAGGATAGCCAAGATCAAAGGGTCTAAACAGGATAGACAAAATCTGGAGCAAGAAAACCAAAGGGCCTAAACAGGATAGACAAAATCTGGGAAAAAGAAAATCATAGGGTCTAAACAGGATAGACAAAATCTGGGAGCAAGAAAACCAAAGGGTCTAAACAGGATAGCCAAAATTAAAGGGTCTAAACAGGATAGACAAAATCTGGGAGCAAGCTAAAACCAAAGCGCCTAAACAGGATAGACACAATCTGGGAGCAAGAAAACCAAAGGGCCTAAGTAGGATAGCCAAATTCTGGGAGCAAGAAAACCAAAGAGCCTAAATAGGATAGCCAAAGCCAAAGGGCCTAAACAGGATAGTCACAATCTGGGAGTAAGAAAACCAAAGGGTCTAAACGGGATAGCCAAAATCTGGGAGCAAGAAAACCAAAGAACCTAAACAGGATAGACAAATTCTGGGAGCAAGAAAACCAAAGGGCCTAAACATTATAGACAAAATCTGGGAGAAAGAAAACCAAAGGGCCTAAACAGGATAGTCAAAATCTGGGAGCAAGAAAACCAATGGGCCTAAACAGGATAGACAAAATCTGGGAGAAAGAAAACCAAAGGACCTAAACAGGATAGCCAAAATCTGGGAGCAAGAAAACCAATGGGCCTAAACAGGATAGCCAAATTCAAACGGTCTAAACAGGATAGCCTAAATCTGGGAGCAAGAAAACCAAAGGGCCTAAACAAGGATAGACAAAATCTGGGAGCAAGAAAACCAAAGGGCCTAAGCAGGATAGCCAAAATCTGGGAGCAAGAAAACCAAAGGGCCTAAACAGGATAGACAAAATCTGGGAGAAAGAAAACAAAAGGGCCTAAACAGGATAGACAAAATCTGGGAGCAAGAAAACCAAAGGACCTAAACAGGATAGCCAAAATCTGGGAGCAAGAAAACCAATGGGCCTAAACAGGATAGACAAATCTGGGAGAAAGAAAACCAAAGGGCCAAAACAGGATAGTCAAAATCTGGGAGCAAGAAAACCAATGGACCTAAACAGGATAGACAAAATCTGGGAGAAAGAAAACCAAAGGACCTAAACAGGATAGTCAAAATCTGGGAGCAAGAAAACCAATGGGCCTAAACAGGATAGCCAAATTCAAAGGGTCTAAACAGGATAGCCTAAATCTGGGAGCATGAAAACCAAAGGGCCTAAACAGGATAGACAAAATCTGGAAGCAACAAAAAAATAAGGGTCTAAACAGGATAGACAAAATCTGGGAGCAAGAAAACCAATGGGCCTAAACAGGATAACCAAAACCTGGGAGCAAGAAAACCAAAGGGTTTAAACAGGATAGCCAAAATCAAAGGGTGTAAACAGGATAGAAAAAATCTGGAAGCAACAAAAAAATAAGGGTCTAAACAGGATAGACAAAATCTGGGAGCAAGAAAACCAATGGGCCTAAACAGGATAACCAAAACCTGGGAGCAAGAAAACCAAAGGGTCTAAACGGGATAGCCAAAATCTGGGAGCAAGAAAACCAAAGAACCTAAACAGGATAGACAAATTCTGGGAGCAAGAAAACCAAAGGGCCTAAACATTATAGACAAAATCTGGGAGAAAGAAAACCAAAGGGCCTAAACAGGATAGTCAAAATCTGGGAGCAAGAAAACCAATGGGCCTAAACAGGATAGACAAAATCTGGGAGAAAGAAAACCAAAGGACCTAAACAGGATAGCCAAAATCTGGGAGCAAGAAAACCAATGGGCCTAAACAGGATAGCCAAATTCAAAGGGTCTAAACAGGATAGCCTAAATCTGGGAGCAAGAAAACCAAAGGGCCTAAACAAGGATAGACAAAATCTGGGAGCAAGAAAACCAAAGGGCCTAAGCAGGATAGCCAAAATCTGGGAGCAAGAAAACCAAAGGGCCTAAACAGGATAGACAAAATCTGGGAGAAAGAAAACAAAAGGGCCTAAACAGGATAGACAAAATCTGGGAGCAAGAAAACCAAAGGACCTAAACAGGATAGCCAAAATCTGGGAGCAAGAAAACCAATGGGCCTAAACAGGATAGACAAATCTGGGAGAAAGAAAACCAAAGGGCCAAAACAGGATAGTCAAAATCTGGGAGCAAGAAAACCAATGGACCTAAACAGGATAGACAAAATCTGGGAGAAAGAAAACCAAAGGACCTAAACAGGATAGTCAAAATCTGGGAGCAAGAAAACCAATGGGCCTAAACAGGATAGCCAAATTCAAAGGGTCTAAACAGGATAGCCTAAATCTGGGAGCATGAAAACCAAAGGGCCTAAACAGGATAGACAAAATCTGGAAGCAACAAAAAAATAAGGGTCTAAACAGGATAGACAAAATCTGGGAGCAAGAAAACCAATGGGCCTAAACAGGATAACCAAAACCTGGGAGCAAGAAAACCAAAGGGTTTAAACAGGATAGCCAAAATCAAAGGGTGTAAACAGGATAGAAAAAATCTGGAAGCAACAAAAAAATAAGGGTCTAAACAGGATAGACAAAATCTGGGAGCAAGAAAACCAATGGGCCTAAACAGGATAACCAAAACCTGGGAGCAAGAAAACCAAAGGGTCTAAACGGGATAGCCAAAATCTGGGAGCAAGAAAACCAAAGAACCTAAACAGGATAGACAAATTCTGGGAGCAAGAAAACCAAAGGGCCTAAACATTATAGACAAAATCTGGGAGAAAGAAAACCAAAGGGCCTAAACAGGATAGTCAAAATCTGGGAGCAAGAAAACCAATGGGCCTAAACAGGATAGACAAAATCTGGGAGAAAGAAAACCAAAGGACCTAAACAGGATAGCCAAAATCTGGGAGCAAGAAAACCAATGGGCCTAAACAGGATAGCCAAATTCAAAGGGTCTAAACAGGATAGCCTAAATCTGGGAGCAAGAAAACCAAAGGGCCTAAACAAGGATAGACAAAATCTGGGAGCAAGAAAACCAAAGGGCCTAAGCAGGATAGCCAAAATCTGGGAGCAAGAAAACCAAAGGGCCTAAACAGGATAGACAAATCTGGGAGAAAGAAAACAAAAGGGCCTAAACAGGATAGACAAAATCTGGGAGCAAGAAAACCAAAGGACCTAAACAGGATAGCCAAAATCTGGGAGCAAGAAAACCAATGGGCCTAAACAGGATAGACAAATCTGGGAGAAAGAAAACCAAAGGGCCAAAACAGGATAGTCAAAATCTGGGAGCAAGAAAACCAATGGACCTAAACTGGATAGACAAAATCTGGGAGAAAGAAAACCAAAGGACCTAAACAGGATAGTCAAAATCTGGGAGCAAGAAAACCAATGGGCCTAAACAGGATAGCCAAATTCAAAGGGTCTAAACAGGATAGCCTAAATCTGGGAGCATGAAAACCAAAGGGCCTAAACAGGATAGACAAAATCTGGAAGCAACAAAAAAATAAGGGTCTAAACAGGATAGACAAAATCTGGGAGCAAGAAAACCAATGGGCCTAAACAGGATAACCAAAACCTGGGAGCAAGAAAACCAAAGGGTTTAAACAGGATAGCCAAAATCAAAGGGTGTAAACAGGATAGAAAAAATCTGGGAGTAAGCAAACCAAAGGGCCTAAACAGGATAGCCAAAACCAAAGGGCCTAAACAGGATAGCCACAATCTGGGAGCAAGAAAACCAAAGGGCCTAAACAGGATAGACAAAATCTGGGAGCAAGAAAACCAAAGGGCCTAAACAGGATAGACAAAATCTGGGAGAAAGAAAACCAAAGGGCTTAAGCAGGATAGCCAAAATCTGGGAGCAAGAACACCAAAGGGCCTAAACAGGATAGACAAAATCTGGGAGCAAGAACACCAAAGGGCCTAAACAGGATATCCCAAATCTGGGAGCGAGTAAACCAAAGGGTCTAAACAAGAGAGACAAAATCTGGGAGCAAGAAAACCAAAGAGCCCAAAGAGGATTGACAAAATCTGGGAGCAAGTAAACCAAAGGGCCTAAACAGGATAGGCAAAATCTGGGAGCAAGAAAACCAATGGGCCTAAACATGATAGACAAAATCTGAGAGCAAGAAAACCAAAGGGCCTAAATAGGATATCCAAAGCCAAAGGGCCTAAACAGGATAGCCACAATCTGGGAGTAAGAAAACCAAAGGGCCTAAACAGGATAGCCAAATACAAGAAAACCAAAGAACCTAACCAGGATAGACAAAATCTGGGAGCAAGAAAACCAAAGGGCCTAAACATTATAGACAAAATCTGGGAGCAAGAAAACCAAAGGGCCTAAACAGGATAGACAAAATCTGGGAGCAAGAAAACCAAAGGGCCTAAACAGGATAGACAAAATCTGGGAGCAAGAAAACCAAAGGGCCTAAGCAGGATAGCCAAAATCTGGGAGCAAGAAAACCAAAGGGCTTAAACAGGATAGACAAAATCTGGGAGCAAGAACACCAAAGGGCCTAAACAGGATATCCCAAATCTGGGAGCGAGTAAACCAAAGGGTCTAAACAAGAGAGACAAAATCTGGGAGCAAGAAAACCAAAGAGCCCAAAGAGGATTGACAAAATCTGGGAGCAAGTAAACCAAAGGGCCTAAACAGGATAGGCAAAATCTGGGAGCAAGAAAACCAATGGGCCTAAACATGATAGACAAAATCTGAGAGCAAGAAAACCAAAGGGCCTAAATAGGATATCCAAAGCCAAAGGGCCTAAACAGGATAGCCACAATCTGGGAGTAAGAAAACCAAAGGGCCTAAACAGGATAGCCAAATACAAGAAAACCAAAGAACCTAACCAGGATAGACAAAATCTGGGAACAAGAAAACCAAAGGGCCTAAACATTATAGACAAAATCTGGGAGCAAGAAAACCAAAGGGCCTAAACAGGATAGACAAAATCTGGGAGCAAGAAAACCAAAGGGCCTAAACAGGATAGACAAAATCTGGGAGCAAGAAAACCAAAGGGCCTAAGCAGGATAGCCAAAATCTGGGAGCAAGAAAACCAAAGGGCTTAAACAGGATAGACAAAATCTGGGAGAAAGAAAACCAAAGGGCCTAAACAGGATAGCCAAAATCTGGGAGCAAGAAAACCAAAGGACCTAAACAGGATAGGCAAAATCTGGAAGCAAGACAACCAATGGGCCTAAACAGGATAGACAAAATCTGGGAGAAAGAAAACCAAAGGGCCTAAGCAGGATAGTCAAAATCTGGGAGGAAGAAAACCAATGGGCCTAAACAGGATAGACAAAATCTGGGAGAAAGAAAACCAAAGGACCTAAACAGGATAGCCAAAATCTGGGAGCAAGAAAACCAATGGGCCTAAACAGGATAGCCAAATTCAAAGGGTCTAAACAGGATAGCCTAAATCTGGAAGCAAGAAAACCAAAGGACCTAAACAGGATAGACAAAATCTGGGAGCAAGAAAACCAAAGAGCCTAGAGAGGATTGACAAAATCTGGGAGCAAGTAAACCAAAGGGCCTAAACAGGATAGCCAAAGTCTGGCAGCTAGAAAAACAAAGGACCTAAACAGGATAGACAAAATCTGGGAGCAAGAAAACCAAAGGGCCTAAACAGGATAGACAAAATCTGAGAGCAAGAAAACCAATGGGCCTAAACAGGATAGCCAAAACCGGGGAGGAAGAAAACCAAAGGGTTTAAACAGGATAGCCAAAATCAAAGGGTCTAAACAGGATAGACAAAATCTGGGAGCAAGAAAACCAAAGGGCCTAAACAGGATAGAAAAAATCTGGGAGCAAGAAAACCAAACGGCCTAAACAGGATAGACAAAATCTGGGAGCAAGAAAACCAAAGGGCCTAAACAGGATAGCCAAAATATGGGAGCAAGAAAACCAAAGGGCCTTAACAGGATAGACAAAATCTGGGAGCAAGAAAACCAAAGGGCCTAAATAGGATAGACAAACTCTGGGAGCAAGAAAACAAAAGGGCCTAAACAGGATAGACAAACTCTGGGAGCAAGAAAACCAAAGGGCCTAAACAGGATAGACAAAATCTGGGAGCAAGAACACCAAAGGGCCTAAACAGGATAGCCAAAATCTGGGAGCAAGAAAACCAAAGAGCCTAAACAGGATAGCCAAAATCTGGGAGCAAGAACACCAAAGGGCCTAAACAGGATAGACAAAACTTGGGAGCAAGAAAACCAAGAAGCCTAAACAGGGATATCCAAACTCCGGGAGCAAAAAAACCAAAGGGCTTAATCAGGATAGCCAAAATCAAAGGGTCTAAACAGGATAGTGAAAATTTGAGAGAAAGAAAACCAAAGAGCCTAAACAGGATAGACAAAAGATGGGAGCAAGAAGACCAAAGGCAATAAACAGGATAACCAAAATCTGAGAGCAAGAAAACGAAAGGGCCTCAACAGGATAGCCAAAATCTGGGAGCAAGAAAACCAGAGGGCCTAAACAGGATAGACAAAATCTGGGAGCAAGAAAACCAAGGGGCCTAAACAGGGATAGCCAAAATCCGGGAGCAAGAAAACCAAAGGGCTTAATCAGGATAGCCAAAATCAAATGGTCTAAACAGGATAGTGAAAATTTGAGAGCAAGAAAACCAAAGAGCCTAAACAGGATAGACAAAATATGGGAGTAAGAACACCAAAGGCCCTAAACAGGATAGCCAAAATCTGAGAGCAAGAAAACGAAAGGGCCTCAACAGGATAGCCAAAATCTGGGAGCAAGAAAACCAGAGGGCCTAAACAGGATATCCAAAATCTGGGAGCAAGAACACCAAAGGGCCTAAACAGGATAGGCAAAATCTGGGAGCAAGAAAACCAATGGGCCTAAACATGATAGACAAAATCTGAGAGCAAGAAAACCAAAGGGCCTAAATAGGATATCCAAAGCCAAAGGGCCTAAACAGGATAGCCACAATCTGGGAGTAAGAAAACCAAAGGGTCTAAACAGGATAGCCAAATTCTGGGAGCAAGAAAACCAAAGAACCTAACCAGGATAGACAAAATCTGGGAGCAAGAAAACCAAAGGGCCTA
Source organism: Bathymodiolus brooksi (assembly GCA_963680875.1). Classification (NCBI taxonomy): domain Eukaryota; kingdom Metazoa; phylum Mollusca; class Bivalvia; order Mytilida; family Modiolidae; genus Bathymodiolus; species Bathymodiolus brooksi. The sequence goes on from OY804577.1 coordinate 31,550,531, forward strand.
AACATTATAGACAAAATCTGGGAGCAAGAAAACCAAAGGGCCTAAACAGGATAGACAAAATCTGGGAGCAAGAAAACCAAAGGGCCTAAACAGGATAGACAAAATCTGGGAGCAAGAAAACCAAAGGACCTAAACAGGATAGGCAAAATCTGGAAGCAAGACAACCAATGGGCCTAAACAGGATAGACAAAATCTGGGAGAAAGAAAACCAAAGGGCCTAAGCAGGATAGTCAAAATCTGGGAGGAAGAAAACCAATGGGCCTAAACAGGATAGACAAAATCTGGGAGAAAGAAAACCAAAGGACCTAAACAGGATAGCCAAAATCTGGGAGCAAGAAAACCAATGGGCCTAAACAGGATAGCCAAATTCAAAGGGTCTAAACAGGATAGCCTAAATCTGGAAGCAAGAAAACCAAAGGACCTAAACAGGATAGACAAAATCTGGGAGCAAGAAAACCAAAGAGCCTAGAGAGGATTGACAAAATCTGGGAGCAAGTAAACCAAAGGGCCTAAACAGGATAGCCAAAGTCTGGCAGCTAGAAAAACAAAGGACCTAAACAGGATAGACAAAATCTGGGAGCAAGAAAACCAAAGGGCCTAAACAGGATAGACAAAATCTGAGAGCAAGAAAACCAATGGGCCTAAACAGGATAGCCAAAACCGGGGAGGAAGAAAACCAAAGGGTTTAAACAGGATAGCCAAAATCAAAGGGTCTAAACAGGATAGACAAAATCTGGGAGCAAGAAAACCAAAGGGCCTAAACAGGATAGAAAAAATCTGGGAGCAAGAAAACCAAACGGCCTAAACAGGATAGACAAAATCTGGGAGCAAGAAAACCAAAGGGCCTAAACAGGATAGCCAAAATATGGGAGCAAGAAAACCAAAGGGCCTTAACAGGATAGACAAAATCTGGGAGCAAGAAAACCAAAGGGCCTAAATAGGATAGACAAACTCTGGGAGCAAGAAAACAAAAGGGCCTAAACAGGATAGACAAACTCTGGGAGCAAGAAAACCAAAGGGCCTAAACAGGATAGACAAAATCTGGGAGCAAGAACACCAAAGGGCCTAAACAGGATAGCCAAAATCTGGGAGCAAGAAAACCAAAGAGCCTAAACAGGATAGCCAAAATCTGGGAGCAAGAACACCAAAGGGCCTAAACAGGATAGACAAAACTTGGGAGCAAGAAAACCAAGAAGCCTAAACAGGGATATCCAAACTCCGGGAGCAAAAAAACCAAAGGGCTTAATCAGGATAGCCAAAATCAAAGGGTCTAAACAGGATAGTGAAAATTTGAGAGAAAGAAAACCAAAGAGCCTAAACAGGATAGACAAAAGATGGGAGCAAGAAGACCAAAGGCAATAAACAGGATAACCAAAATCTGAGAGCAAGAAAACGAAAGGGCCTCAACAGGATAGCCAAAATCTGGGAGCAAGAAAACCAGAGGGCCTAAACAGGATAGACAAAATCTGGGAGCAAGAAAACCAAGGGGCCTAAACAGGGATAGCCAAAATCCGGGAGCAAGAAAACCAAAGGGCTTAATCAGGATAGCCAAAATCAAATGGTCTAAACAGGATAGTGAAAATTTGAGAGCAAGAAAACCAAAGAGCCTAAACAGGATAGACAAAATATGGGAGTAAGAACACCAAAGGCCCTAAACAGGATAGCCAAAATCTGAGAGCAAGAAAACGAAAGGGCCTCAACAGGATAGCCAAAATCTGGGAGCAAGAAAACCAGAGGGCCTAAACAGGATATCCAAAATCTGGGAGCAAGAACACCAAAGGGCCTAAACAGGATAGGCAAAATCTGGGAGCAAGAAAACCAATGGGCCTAAACATGATAGACAAAATCTGAGAGCAAGAAAACCAAAGGGCCTAAATAGGATATCCAAAGCCAAAGGGCCTAAACAGGATAGCCACAATCTGGGAGTAAGAAAACCAAAGGGTCTAAACAGGATAGCCAAATTCTGGGAGCAAGAAAACCAAAGAACCTAACCAGGATAGACAAAATCTGGGAGCAAGAAAACCAAAGGGCCTAAACATTATAGACAAAATCTGGGAGCAAGAAAACCAAAGGGCCTAAACAGGATAGACAAAATCTGGGAGCAAGAAAACCAAAGGGCCTAAACAGGATAGACAAAATCTGGGAGCAAGAAAACCAAAGGGCCTAAGCAGGATAGCCAAAATCTGGGAGCAAGAAAACCAAAGGGCCTAAACAGGATAGACAAAATCTGGGAGAAAGAAAACCAAAGGGCCTAAACAGGATAGACAAAATCTGGGAGCAAGAAAACCAAAGGACATAAACAGGATAGGCAAAATCTGGAAGCAAGACAACCAATGGGCCTAAACAGGATAGACAAAATCTGGGAGAAAGAAAACCAAAGGGCCTAAGCAGGATAGTCAAAATCTGGGAGGAAGAAAACCAATGGGCCTAAACAGGATAGACAAAATCTGGGAGAAAGAAAACCAAAGGACCTAAACAGGATAGCCAAAATCTGGGAGCAAGAAAACCAATGGGCCTAAACAGGATAGCCAAATTCAAAGGGTCTAAACAGGATAGCCTAAATCTGGGAGCAAGAAAACCAAAGGACCTAAACAGGATAGACAAATCTGGGAGCAAGAAAACCAAAGAGCCTAGAGAGGATTGACAAAATCTGGGAGCAAGTAAACCAAAGGGCCTAAACAGGACAGCCAAAGTCTGGCAGCTAGAAAAACAAAGGACCTAAACAGGATAGACAAAATCTGGGAGCAAGAAAACCAAAGGGCCTAAACAGGATAGACAAAATCTGAGAGCAAGAAAACCAATGGGCCTAAACAGGATAGCCAAAACCGGGGAGGAAGAAAACCAAAGGGTTTAAACAGGATAGCCAAAATCAAAGGGTCTAAACAGGATAGACAAAATCTGGGAGCAAGAAAACCAAAGGGCCTAAACAGGATAGAAAAAATCTGGGAGCAAGAAAACCAAACGGCCTAAACAGGATAGACAAAATCTGGGAGCAAGAAAATCAAAGGGCCTAAACAGGATAGCCAAAATATGGGAGCAAGAAAACCAAAGGGCCTTAACAGGATAGACAAAATCTGGGAGCAAGAAAACCAAAGGGCCTAAATAGGATAGACAAACTCTGGGAGCAAGAAAACCAAAGGGCCTAAACAGGATAGACAAACTCTGGGAGCAAGAAAACCAAAGGGCTTAAACAGGATAGACAAAATCTGGGAGCAAGAACACCAAAGGGCCTAAACAGGATAGCCAAAATCTGGGAGCAAGAAAACCAAAGAGCCTAAACAGGATAGCCAAAATCTGGGAGCAAGAACACCAAAGGGCCTAAACAGGATAGACAAAACCAGGGAGCAAGAAAACCAAGGGGCCTATACAGGGATATCCAAAATCCGGGAGCAAAAAAACCAAAGGGCTTAATCAGAATAGCCAAAATCAAAGGGTCTAAACAGGATAGTGAAAATTTGAGAGCAAGAAAACCAAAGAGCCTAAATAGGATAGACAAAAGATGGGAGCAAGAAGACCAAAGGCAATAAACAGGATAACCAAAATCTGAGAGCAAGAAAACGAAAGGGCCTCAACAGGATAGCCAAAATCTGGGAGCAAGAAAACCAGAGGGCCTAAACAGGATAGACAAAATCTGGGAGCAAGAAAACCAAGGGGCCTAAACAGGGATAGCCAAAATCCGGGAGCAAGAAAACCAAAGGGCTTAATCAGGATAGCCAAAATCAAAGGGTCTAAACAGGATAGTGAAAATTTGAGAGCAAGAAAACCAAAGAGCCTAAACAGGATAGACAAAATATGGGAGTAAGAACACCAAAGGCCCTAAACAGGATAGCCAAAATCTGAGAGCAAGAAAACGAAAGGGCCTCAACAGGATAGCTAAAATCTGGGAGCAAGAAAACCAGAGGGCCTAAACAGGATATCCAAAATCTGGGAGCAAGAACACCAAAGGGCCTAAACAGGATATCCAAAATCTGGGAGCGAGTAAACCAAAGGGCCTAAACAGGATAGATAAACTCTGGGAGAAAGAAAACCAAAGGGCCTAAACAGGATACACAAAATCTGGGAGCAAGAAAACCAAAGGGCCTAAACAGGATAGACAAAATCTGGGAGCAAGAACACCAAAGGGCCTAAACAGGATAGACACAATCTGGGAGCAAGAAAACCAAAGGGCCTAAGCAGGATAGCCAAAATCTGGGAGCAAGAACACCAAAGGGCCTAAACAGGATAGACAAAATCTGGGAGCAAGAACACCAAAGGGCCTAAACAGGATATCCCAAATCTGGGAGCGAGTAAACCAAAGGGCCTAAACAGGAGAGACAAAATCTGGAAGCAAGAAAACCAAAGAGCCTAAAGAGGATTGACAAAATCTGGGAGCAAGTAAACCAAAGGGCCTAAACAGGATAGGCAAAATCTGGGAGCAAGAAAACCAATGGGCCTAAACATGATAGACAAAATCTGAGAGCAAGAAAACCAAAGGGCCTAAATAGGATAGCCAAAAAGCCTAAACAGGATAGCCACAATCTGGGAGTAAGAAAACCAAAGGGTCTAAACAGGATAGCTAAATTCTGGGAGCAAGAAAACCAAAGAACCTAACCAGATAGACAAAATCTGGGAGCAAGAAAACCAAAGGGCCTAAACATTATAGACAAAATCTGGGAGCAAGAAAACCAAAGGGCCTAAACAGGATAGACAAAATCTGGGAGCAAGAAAACCAAAGGGCCTAAACAGGATAGACAAAATCTGGGAGCAAGAAAACCAAAGGGCCTAAGCAGGATAGCCAAAATCTGGGAGCAAGAAAACCAAAGGGCCTAAACAGGATAGACAAAATCTGGGAGAAAGAAAACCAAAGGGCCTAAACAGGATAGACAAAATCTGGGAGCAAGAAAACCAAAGGACCTAAACAGGATAGGCAAAATCTGGAAGCAAGAAAACCAATGGGCCTAAACAGGATAGTCAAAATCTGGGAGGAAGAAAACCAATGGGCCTAAACAGGATAGACAAAATCTGGGAGAAAGAAAACCAAAGGACCTAAACAGGATAGCCAAAATCTGGGAGCAAGAAAACCAATGGGCCTAAACAGGATAGCCAAATTCAAAGGGTCTAAACAGGATAGCCTAAATCTGAGAGCAAGAAAACCAAAGGGCCTAAACAGGATAGACAAAATCTGGAAGCAAGAACATCAAAGGGTCTAAACAGGATAGACAAAATCTGGGAGCAAGAAAACCAATGGGCCTAAACAGGATAGCCAAAACCGGGGAGGTAGAAAACCAAAGGGTTTAAATAGGATAGCCAAAATCAAAGGGTCTAAACAGGATAGACAAAATCTGGGAGCAAGAAAACCAAAGGGCCTAAACAGGATAGAAAAAATCTGGGAGCAAGAAAACCAAAGGGTATAAACAGGATAGACAAAATATGGGAGCAAGAAAACCAAAGGGCCTTAACAGGATAGACAAAATCTGGGAGCAAGAACACCAAAGGGCCTAAACAGGATAGACAAACTCTGGGAGCAAGAAAACCAAAGGGCTTAAACAGGATAGACAAAATCTGGGAGCAAGAACACCAAAGGGCCTAAACAGGATAGCCAAATTCTGGGAGCAAGAAAACCAAAGGGCCTAAACAGGATAGCCAAAATATGGGAGCAAGAAAACCAAAGGGCCTTAACAGGATAGACAAAATCTGGGAGCAAGAAAACCAAAGGGCCTAAACAGGATAGCCAAAATCTGGGAGCAAGAAAACCAGAGGGCCTAAACAGGATAGACAAAATCTGGGAGCAAGAAAACCAAGGGGCCTAAACAGGGATAGCCAAAATCCGGGAGCAAGAAAACCAAAGGGCTTAATCAGGATAGCCAAAATCAAAGGGTCTAAACAGGATAGTGAAAATTTGAGAGCAAGAAAACCAAAGAGCCTTATCAGGATAGACAAAATATGGGAGCAAGAACACCAAAGGCCCTAAACAGGATAGCCAAAATCTGAGAGCAAGAAAACGAAAGGGCTTCAACAGGATAGCCAAAATCTGGGAGCAAGAAAACCAGAGGGCCTAAACAGGATAGACAAAATCTGGGAGCAAGAACACCAAAGGGCCTAAACAGGATATCCAAAATCTGGGAGCGAGTAAACCAAAGGGCCTAAACAGGATAGACAAACTCTGGGAGAAAGAAAACCAAAGGGCCTAAACAGGACAGACAAAATCTGGGAGCAAGAACACCAAAGGGCCTAAACAGGATAGACACAATCTGGGAGCAAGAAAACCAAAGGGCCTAAGCAGGATAGCCAAAATCTGGGAGCAAGAACACCAAAGGCCCTAAACAGGATAGCCAAAATCTGAGAGCAAGAAAACCAAAGGGCCTAAACAGGATAGCCAAAATCTAAGAGCAAGACAAACAGAGGGCCTAAACAGGATAGACAAAATCTGGGAGCAAGAAAACCAAAGGGCCTAAGCAGGATAGCCAAAATTTGGGAGCAAGAAAACCAAAGGGCCTAAACAGGATGGCCAAAATCTGGGAGCAAGAAAACCAAAGGGCCTAAACAGGATAGACAAAATCTGGGAGCAAGAAAACCAAAGGGCCTAAACAGGATAGACAAAATCTGGGAGCAATAAAACCAAAGGGCCTAAACAGGATAGCCAAAATATGGGAGCAAGAAAACCAAAGGGCCTTAACAGGATAGACAAAATCTGGGAGCAAGAAAACCAAAGGGCCTAAACAGGATAGACAAACTCTGCGAGCAAGAAAACCAAAGAGCCTAAACAGGATAGACAAAATATGGGAGCAAGAACACCAAAGGCCCTAAACAGGATAGCCAAAATCTGAGAGCAAGAAAACGAAAGGGCCTCAAGAGGATAGACAAAATCTGGGAGCAAGAAAACCAGAGGGCCTAAACAGGATAGACAAAATCTGGGAGCAAGAACACCAAAGGGCCTAAATAGGATATCCAAAATCTGGGAGCGAGTAAACCAAGGGGCCTAAACAGGATAGACAAACTCTGGGAGCAAGAAACCCAAAGGGCTTAAACAGGATAGACAAAATCTGGAAGCAAGAAAAACAAAGTGCCTAAACAGGATAGACAAAATCTGGGAGCAAGAACACCAAAGGGCCCAAACAGGATAGCCAAAATCTGGGAGAAAGAAAACCAAAGAGCCTAAACAGGATAGCCAAAATCTGGGAGCAAGAACACCAAAGGGCCTAAACAGGATAGACATAATCTGGGAGCAAGAAAACCAAGGGGCCTAAACGGGGATAGCCAAAATCCGGGAGCAAGAAAACCAAAGGGCTTAATCAGGATAGCCAAAATCAAAGGGTCTAAACAGGATAGTGAAAATTTGAGAGCAAGAAAACCAAAGTGCCTAAACAGGATAGACAAAATATGGGAGCAAGAACACCAAAGGCCCTAAACAGGAGAGCCAAAATCTGAGAGCAAGAAAACGAAAGGGCCTCAACAGGATAACCAAAATTTGGGAGCAAGAAAACCAGAGGGCCTAAACAGGATAGACAAAATCTGGGAGCAAAAAAACCAAAGGGCCTAAGCAGGATAGCCAAAATCTGAGAGCAAGAACACCAAAGGACCTAACCATGATAGCCAAAATCTGGGAGCAAGAACACCAAAGGGCCTAAACAGGATAGACAAAATCTGGGAGCAAGAAAACCAAAGGGCCTAAGCAGGATAGCCAAAATTTTGGGGCAAGAAAACCAAAGGGCCTAAACAGGATAGCCAAAATATGGGAGCAATAAAACAAAAGGGCCTAAACAGGATAGCCAAACTCTGGGAGCAAGAAAACCAAAGAGCCTAAACAGGATAGACAAACTCTGGGAGCAAGAAAACCAAAGGGCCTAAACAGGATAGCCAAAATCTGGGAGCAAGAAAACCAAAGAGCCTAAACAGGATAGCCAAAATCTGGGAGCAAGAACACCAAAGGGCCTAAACAGGATAGACAAAATTTGGGAGCAAGAACACCAAAGGGCCTAAACAGGGATAGCCAAAATCCGGGAGCAAGAAAACCAAAGGGCTTAATCAGGATAGCCAATATCAAAGGGTCTAAACAGGATAGTGAAAATTTGAGAGCAAGAAAACCAAAGAGCCTAAACAGGATAGACAAAATATGGGAGCAAGAAAACCAAAGGCCCTAAACAGGATATACAAAATCTGGGAGCAAGAAAACCAAAGGGTCTAAACAGGATAGCCAAAATATAGGAGCAAGAAAACCAAAGGGCCTTAACAGGATAAACAAAATCTGAGAACAAGAAAACCAAAGGGCCTAAACAGGTTAGCCAAAATATGGGAGCAAGAAAACAAAAGGGCCTAAACAGGATAGATAAACTCTGGGAGCAAGAAAACCAAAGAGCCTAAACAGGATAGCCAAAATATGGGAGCAAGAACACCAAAGGGCCTAAACAGGATAGACAAAATTTGGGAGCAAGAATACCAAAGGGCCTAAACAGGGATAGCCAAAATCAAAGGGTCTAAACAGGATAGTGAAAATTTGAGAGCAAGAAAACCAAAGAGCCTAAACAAGATAGACAAAATATGGGAGCAAGAAAACCACAGGCCCTAAACAGGAATGCTCAAATCTGGGAGCAATAAAACCAAAGGGTCTAAACAGGATAGATAAAATCTGGGAGCAAGAAAACCAAAGGGCCTAAACAGAATAGACAAAATCTGGGAGCAAGAAAACCAAAGGGCCTAAACAGGATAGACAAAATCTGGGAGCAAGAAAACCAAAGAGCCTAAACAGGATAGACAAAATCTGGGAGCAAAAAAACCAAAGGGCCTAAACAGGATAGACAAAATCTGGGAGCAAGAAAACCAAAGGGCCTAAACAGGATAGACAAAATCTGGTAGCAAGAAAACCAAAGGACCTAAACAGGGATAGACAAAATCTGGGAACTAGAAAACCAAAGAGCCTAAACAGAATAGCCAAAATCTGGGAGCAAGAAAACCAAAGGGCCTAAACAGGATAGCCAAAATCTGGGAGCAAGAAAACAAATGGGCCTAAACAGGATAGCCAAAATCTGGGAGCAAGAAAACAAAGGGTCTAAACAGGATAGCCAAAATCTGGGAGCAAGAAAACCAAAGGGACTAAACAGGATAGACAAAATCTGGGAGCAAGAAAAACAAAGTACCTAAACAGGATAGACAAAATCTGGGAGCAAGAAAACCAAAGGGCCTAAACAGGATAGACAAAATCTGGGAGCAAGAAAACCAAAAGGCCTTAACAGGATAGCCAAAATCTGGGAGCAAGAACACCAAAGGGCTTAAACAGGATAGACAAAATCTGGGAGCAAGAAAACCAAAGGGCCTAAACAGGGATAGACAAAATCCGGGAGCAAGAAAACCAAAGGGCTTAATCAGGATAGCCAAAATCAAAGGGTCTAAACAGGATAGTGAAAATTTGAGAGCAAGAAAACCAAAGAGCCTAAACAGGATAGACAAAATATGAGAGCAAGAAAACCAAAGGCCCTAAACAGGATAGACAAAATCTGGGAGCAAGAAAACCAAAGGGCCTAAACAGGATAGACAAATCTGGGAGCAAGAAAACAAAAGGGCCTAAGCAGGATAGACAAAATCTGGGAGCAAGAAAACCAAAGGGCCTAAACAGAATAGATAAAATCTGGGAGCAAGAAAACCAAAGGGCCTAAACAGGATAGAAAAAATCTGGGAGCAAGAAAACCAAAGGGCCTAAACAGGATAGCCAAAATTTGGGAGCAAGAGAACAAATGGACCTAAACAGGATAGCCAAAATCTGGGAGCAAGAAAACCAAAGGGTCTAAACAGGATAGCCAAAATCAAAGGGTCTAACAGAATAGACCAATTCTGGGAGCAAGAAAACCAAAGGGCCTAAACAGGATAGCCAAAATCTGGGAGCAAGAAAACCAAAGGGTCTAAACAGGATAGGCAAAATCAAAGGGTCTAAACAGGATAGACAAAATCTGGGAGCAAGAAAACCAAAGGGCCTAAACAGGATAACCAAAATCTGGGAGTAAGAAAACCAAAGGGTCTAAACAGGATAGCCAAAATCAAAGGGTCTAAACAGGATAGACAAAATCTGGGAGCAAGAAAACCAAAGGGTCTAAATAGGATAGACAAAATCAAAGGTTCTAAACAGGATAGACAAAATCTGGGAGCAAGAAAACCAAAGGGCCTAAGCAGGATAGCCAAAATCTGGGAGCAAGAAAACCAAAGGGCCTAAATAGGATAGCCAAAGCCAAAGGGCCTAAATAGGATAGCCAAAGCCAAAGGGCCTAAACACGATAGCCACAATCTGGGAGCAAGAATTCTAAAGAGCCTAAACAGGATAGACAAAATCTGGGAGCAAGAAAACCAAAGGGCCTAAACAGGATAGACAAAATCTGGGAGCAAGAAAACCAAAGGGCCTAAACAGGATAGCCAAAATCTGGGAGCAAGAAAAGCAAAGGGCCTAAACAGGATAGACAATATATGGGAGCAAGAAAACCAAAGGATCTAAACAGGATAGACAAACTCTGGGAGCAAGAAAACCAAAGGGCCTAAACAGGATAGACAAAATCTGGGAGCAAGAAAATCAAAGGGTCTAAACAGGATAGACAAAATCTGGGAGCAAGAAAAGCAAAGGGCCTAAACAGGGATAGCCAAAATCGGGGAGGAAGAAAACCAAAGGGCCTAAACAGGATAGACAAAATATGGGAGCAAGAAAACCAAAGGATCTATACAGGATAGACAAACTCTGGGAGCAAGAAAACCAAAGGGCCTAAACAGGATAGACAAAATCTGGGAGCAAGAAAATCAAAGGCCCTAAACAGGATAGACAAAATCTGGGAGCAAGAAAACCAAAGGGCCTAAACAGGATAGACAAAATCTGGGAGCAAGAAAACCAAAGGGCCTAAATAGGATGGACAAAATCTGGGAGCAAGAAAACCAAAGGGCCTAAACAGGGATAGACAAAACCTGGGAGCAAGAAAACCAAAGAGCCTAAACAGGATAGCCAAAATCTGGGAGCAAGAAAACCAAAGGGCCTAAACAGGATAGGCAAAATCTGGGAGCAAGAAAACCAATGGGCCTAAACAGGATAGCCAAAATCTGGGACCAAGAAAACCAAAGGGTCTAAACAGGATAGCCAAAATCAAAGGATCTAAACAGGATAGACAAAATCTGGGAGCAAGAAAACCAATGGGCCTAAACAGGATAGCCAAAATCTGGGAGCAAGAAAACCAAAGGGTCTAAACAGGATAGCCACAATCAAAGGGTCTAAACAGGATAGCCAAAATCAAAGGGTCTAAGCAGGATAGCCAAAATCTGGGAGCAAGAAAACCAAAGGGCCTAAACAGGATAGACAAAATCTGGGAGCAAGAAAACCAAAGGGCCTAAACAGGATAGACAAAATCTGGGAACAAGAAAACCAATGGGCCTAAACAGGATAGCCAAAATCTGGGAGCAAGAAAACCAAAGGGTCTAAACAGGATAGACAAAATCTGGGAGCAAGAAAACCAAAAGGCCTAAACAGGATAGACAAAATCTGGGAGCAAGAAAACCAAAGGGTCTAAACAGGATAGCCAAAATCAAAGGGTCTAAACAGGATAGCCAAAGTCAAAGGTTCTAAACAGGATAAACAAAATCTGGGAGCAAGAAAACCAAAGGGTCTAAACAGGATAGACAAAATCTGGGAGCAAGAAAACCAAAGGGCCTAAACAGGATAGACAAAATCTGGGAGCAAGAAAACCAAAGGGTCTAAACAGGATAGCCAAAATCAAAGGGTCTAAACAGGATAGCCAAAGTCAAAGGTTCTAAACAGGATAAACAAAATCTGGGAGCAAGAAAACCAAAGGGCCTAAACAGGATAGCCACAATCTGGGAGCAAGAAAACCAAAGTGCCTAAACAGGATAGCCATAATCTGGGAGCAAGAAAACGAAAGGGCCTAAAGAGGATAGACAAAATCTGGGAGGAAGAAAACCAAAGGGCCTAAACAGGATAGACAAAATCTGGGAGGAAGAAAACCAAAGGGCCTTAACAGGATAGACAAAATCTGGGAGCAAGAAAACCAAAGGGCCGAAACAGAATAGCCAAAATCTGGGAGCAAGAAAACCAAAGGGCCTAAACAGGATAGCTAGAATCTGGGAGCAAGAAAACCAAAGGGCCTAAACAGGATAGACAAACTCTGGGAGCAAGAAAACCAAAGGGCCTAAACAGGATAGACAACATCTGGGAGCAAGAAAAACAAAGGGCCTAAACAGGATAGACAAAATCTGGGAGCAAGAAAACCAAAGGGCCTAAGCAGGATAGACAAATCTGGGAGCAAGAAAACCAAAGGGCCTAAACAGGATAGCCAAAATCTGGGAGGAAGAAAACCAAAGGGCCTAAACAAGGATAGCCAAAATCGGGGAGCAAGAAAACCAAAGGGCCTAAACAGGATAGACAAAATCAAAGGGTCTAAACAGGATAGCGAAAATTTGGGAGCAAGAAAACCAAAGAGCCTAAACAGGATAGACAAAATATTGGAGCAAAAAAACCAAAGGGCCTAAACAGGATAGACAAAATCTGGGAGCAAGAAAACCAAAGGGTCTAAACAGGATAGACAAAATCTGGGAGCAAGAAAGCCAAAGGGCCTAAACAGGATAGACAAAATCTGGGAGCAAGAAAACCAAAGGGCCTAAACAGGATAGACAAAATCTGGGAGCAAGAAAACCAAAGGCCTAAACAGGGATAGAAAAAATTTGGGAGCAAGAAAACCAAAGAGCCTAAACAGGATATCCACAATCTGGGAGCAAGAAAACCAAAGGGCTTAAACAGGGATAGCCAAAATCTGGGAGCAAGAAAACCAAAGGGCCTAAACAGGATAGACAAAATCTGGGAGCAAGAAAACCAAAGGGTCTAAACAGGATAGACAAAATCTGGGAGCAAGAAAGCCAAAGGGCCTAAACAGGATAGACAAAATCTGGGAGCAAGAAAACCAAAGGGCCTAAACAGGATAGACAAAATCTGGGAGCAAGAAAACCAAAGGGCCTAAACAGGGATAGAAAAAATTTGGGAGCAAGAAAACCAAAGAGCCTAAACAGGATATCCACAATCTGGGAGCAAGAAAACCAAAGGGCTTAAACAGGGATAGCCAAAATCTGGGAGCAAGAAAACCAAAGGGCCTAAACAGGATAGACAAAATCTGGGAGCAAGAAAAACAAAGGGCCTAAACAGGATAGACAAATCTGGGAGCAAGAAAATCAAAGGGCCTAAGCAGGATAGACAAATTCTGGGAGCAAGAAAACCAAAGGGCCTAAACAGGATAGACAAATCTGGGAGCAAGAAAACAAAAGGGCCTAAGCAGGATAGACAAAATCTGGGAGCAAGAAAACCAAAGGGCCTAAACAGAATAGATAAAATCTGGGAGCAAGAAAACCAAAGGGCCTAAACAGGATAGAAAAAATCTGGGAGCAAGAAAACCAAAGGTCCTAAACAGGATAGCCAAAATTTGGGAGCAAGAGAACAAATGGGCCTAAACAGGATAGCCAAAATCTGGGAGCAAGAAAACCAAAGGGTCTAAACAGGATAGCCAAAATCAAAGGGTCTAACAGAATAGACCAATTCTGGGAGCAAGAAAACCAAAGGGCCTAAAGAGGATAGCCAAAATCTGGGAGCAAGAAAACCAAAGGGTCTAAACAGGATAGGCAAAATCAAAGGGTCTAAACAGGATAGACAAAATCTGGGAGCAAGAAAACCAAAGGGCCTAAACAGGATAACCAAAATCTGGGAGTAAGAAAACCAAAGGGTCTAAACAGGATAGCCAAAATCAAAGGGTCTAAACAGGATAGACAAAATCTGGGAGCAAGAAAACCAAAGGGTCTAAATAGGATAGACAAAATCAAAGGTTCTAAACAGGATAGACAAAATCTGGGAGCAAGAAAACCAAAGGGCCTAAATAGGATAGCCAAAGCCAAAGGGCCTAAACACGATAGCCACAATCTGGGAGCAAGAATTCTAAAGAGCCTAAACAGGATAGACAAAATCTGGGAGCAAGAAAACCAAAGGGCCTAAACAGGATAGACAAAATCTGGGAGCAAGAAAACCAAAGGGCCTAAACAGGATAGCCAAAATCTGGGAGCAAGAAAAGCAAAGGGCCTAAACAGGATAGACAATATATGGGAGCAAGAAAACCAAAGGATCTAAACAGGATAGACAAACTCTGGGAGCAAGAAAACCAAAGGGCCTAAACAGGATAGACAAAATCTGGGAGCAAGAAAATCAAAGGGTCTAAACAGGATAGACAAAATCTGGGAGCAAGAAAAGCAAAGGGCCTAAACAGGGATAGCCAAAATCGGGGAGGAAGAAAACCAAAGGGCCTAAACAGGATAGACAAAATATGGGAGCAAGAAAACCAAAGGATCTAAACAGGATAGACAAACTCTGGGAGCAAGAAAACCAAAGGGCCTAAACAGGATAGACAAAATCTGGGAGCAAGAAAATCAAAGGCCCTAAACAGGATAGACAAAATCTGGGAGCAAGAAAACCAAAGGGCCTAAACAGGATAGACAAAATCTGGGAGCAAGAAAACCAAAGGGCCTAAATAGGATGGACAAAATCTGGGAGCAAGAAAACCAAAGGGCCTAAACAGGGATAGACAAAACCTGGGAGCAAGAAAACCAAAGAGCCTAAACAGGATAGCCAAAATCTGGGAGCAAGAAAACCAAAGGGCCTAAACAGGATAGGCAAAATCTGGGAGCAAGAAAACCAATGGGCCTAAACAGGATAGCCAAAATCTGGGACCAAGAAAACCAAAGGGTCTAAACAGGATAGCCAAAATCAAAGGATCTAAACAGGATAGACAAAATCTGGGAGCAAGAAAACCAATGGGCCTAAACAGGATAGCCAAAATCTGGGAGCAAGAAAACCAAAGGGTCTAAACAGGATAGCCACAATCAAAGGGTCTAAACAGGATAGCCAAAATCAAAGGGTCTAAGCAGGATAGCCAAAATCTGGGAGCAAGAAAACCAAAGGGCCTAAACAGGATAGACAATATCTGGGAGCAAGAAAACCAAAGGGCCTAAACAGGATAGACAAAATCTGGGAACAAGAAAACCAATGGGCCTAAACAGGATAGCCAAAATCTGGGAGCAAGAAAACCAAAGGGTCTAAACAGGATAGACAAAATCTGGGAGCAAGAAAACCAAAGGGCCTAAACAGGATAGACAAAATCTGGGAGCAAGAAAACCAAAGGGTCTAAACAGGATAGCCAAAATCAAAGGGTCTAAACAGGATAGCCAAAGTCAAAGGTTCTAAACAGGATAAACAAAATCTGGGAGCAAGAAAACCAAAGGGTCTAAACAGGATAGACAAAATCTGGGAGCAAGAAAACCAAAGGGCCTAAACAGGATAGACAAAATCTGGGAGCAAGAAAACCAAAGGGTCTAAACAGGATAGCCAAAATCAAAGGGTCTAAACAGGATAGCCAAAGTCAAAGGTTCTAAACAGGATAAACAAAATCTGGGAGCAAGAAAACCAAAGGGCCTAAACAGGATAGCCACAATCTGGGAGCAAGAAAACCAAAGTGCCTAAACAGGATAGCCATAATCTGGGAGCAAGAAAACGAAAGGGCCTAAAGAGGATAGACAAAATCTGGGAGGAAGAAAACCAAAGGGCCTTAACAGGATAGACAAAATCTGGGAGCAAGAAAACCAAAGAGCCTAAACAGGATAGACAAAATCTGGGAGGAAGAAAACCAAAGGGCCTTAACAGGATAGACAAAATCTGGGAGCAAGAAAACCAAAGGGCCGAAACAGGATAGCCAAAATCTGGGAGCAAGAAAACCAAAGGGCCTAAACAGGATAGCTAGAATCTGGGAGCAAGAAAACCAAAGGGCCTAAACAGGATAGACAAACTCTGGGAGCAAGAAAACCAAAGGGCCTAAACAGGATAGACAACATCTGGGAGCAAGAAAAACAAAGGGCCTAAACAGGATAGACAAAATCTGGGAGCAAGAAAACCAAAGGGCCTAAGCAGGATAGACAAATCTGGGAGCAAGAAAACCAAAGGGCCTAAACAGGATAGCCAAAATCTGGGAGGAAGAAAACCAAAGGGCCTAAACAAGGATAGCCAAAATCGGGGAGCAAGAAAACCAAAGGGCCTAAACAGGATAGCCAAAATCAAAGGGTCTAAACAGGATAGCGAAAATTTGGGAGCAAGAAAACCAAAGAGCCTAAACAGGATAGACAAAATATTGGAGCAAAAAAACCAAAGGGTCTAAACAGGATAGACAAAATCTGGGAGCAAGAAAGCCAAAGGGCCTAAACAGGATAGACAAAATCTGGGAGCAAGAAAACCAAAGGGTCTAAACAGGATAGACAAAATCTGGGAGCAAGAAAGCCAAAGGGCCTAAACAGGATAGACAAAATCTGGGAGCAAGAAAACCAAAGGGCCTAAATAGGATAGCCAAAGCCAAAGGGCCTAAATAGGATAGCCAAAGCCAAAGGGCCTAAACACGATAGCCACAATCTGGGAGCAAGAATTCTAAAGAGCCTAAACAGGATAGACAAAATCTGGGAGCAAGAAAACCAAAGGGCCTAAACAGGATAGACAAAATCTGGGAGCAAGAAAACCAAAGGGCCTAAACAGGATAGCCAAAATCTGGGAGCAAGAAAAGCAAAGGGCCTAAACAGGATAGACAATATATGGGAGCAAGAAAACCAAAGGATCTAAACAGGATAGACAAACTCTGGGAGCAAGAAAACCAAAGGGCCTAAACAGGATAGACAAAATCTGGGAGCAAGAAAATCAAAGGGTCTAAACAGGATAGACAAAATCTGGGAGCAAGAAAAGCAAAGGGCCTAAACAGGGATAGCCAAAATCGGGGAGGAAGAAAACCAAAGGGCCTAAACAGGATAGACAAAATATGGGAGCAAGAAAACCAAAGGATCTAAACAGGATAGACAAACTCTGGGAGCAAGAAAACCAAAGGGCCTAAACAGGATAGACAAAATCTGGGAGCAAGAAAATCAAAGGCCCTAAACAGGATAGACAAAATCTGGGAGCAAGAAAACCAAAGGGCCTAAACAGGATAGACAAAATATGGGAGCAAGAAAACCAAAGGGCCTAAATAGGATGGACAAAATCTGGGAGCAAGAAAACCAAAGGGCCTAAACAGGGATAGACAAAACCTGGGAGCAAGAAAACCAAAGAGCCTAAACAGGATAGCCAAAATCTGGGAGCAAGAAAACCAAAGGGCCTAAACAGGATAGGCAAAATCTGGGAGCAAGAAAACCAATGGGCCTAAACAGGATAGCCAAAATCTGGGACCAAGAAAACCAAAGGGTCTAAACAGGATAGCCAAAATCAAAGGATCTAAACAGGATAGACAAAATCTGGGAGCAAGAAAACCAATGGGCCTAAACAGGATAGCCAAAATCTGGGAGCAAGAAAACCAAAGGGTCTAAACAGGATAGCCACAATCAAAGGGTCTAAACAGGATAGCCAAAATCAAAGGGTCTAAGCAGGATAGCCAAAATCTGGGAGCAAGAAAACCAAAGGGCCTAAACAGGATAGACAATATCTGGGAGCAAGAAAACCAAAGGGCCTAAACAGGATAGACAAAATCTGGGAACAAGAAAACCAATGGGCCTAAACAGGATAGCCAAAATCTGGGAGCAAGAAAACCAAAGGGCCTAAACAGGATAGACAAAATCTGGGAGCAAGAAAACCAAAGGGTCTAAACAGGATAGCCAAAATCAAAGGGTCTAAACAGGATAGCCAAAGTCAAAGGTTCTAAACAGGATAAACAAAATCTGGGAGCAAGAAAACCAAAGGGTCTAAACAGGATAGACAAAATCTGGGAGCAAGAAAACCAAAGGGCCTAAACAGGATAGACAAAATCTGGGAGCAAGAAAACCAAAGGGTCTAAACAGGATAGCCAAAATCAAAGGGTCTAAACAGGATAGCCAAAGTCAAAGGTTCTAAACAGGATAAACAAAATCTGGGAGCAAGAAAACCAAAGGGCCTAAACAGGATAGCCACAATCTGGGAGCAAGAAAACCAAAGTGCCTAAACAGGATAGCCATAATCTGGGAGCAAGAAAACGAAAGGGCCTAAAGAGGATAGACAAAATCTGGGAGGAAGAAAACCAAAGGGCCTTAACAGGATAGACAAAATCTGGGAGCAAGAAAACCAAAGAGCCTAAACAGGATAGACAAAATCTGGGAGGAAGAAAACCAAAGGGCCTTAACAGGATAGACAAAATCTGGGAGCAAGAAAACCAAAGGGCCGAAACAGGATAGCCAAAATCTGGGAGCAAGAAAACCAAAGGGCCTAAACAGGATAGCTAGAATCTGGGAGCAAGAAAACCAAAGGGCCTAAACAGGATAGACAAACTCTGGGAGCAAGAAAACCAAAGGGCCTAAACAGGATAGACAACATCTGGGAGCAAGAAAAACAAAGGGCCTAAACAGGATAGACAAAATCTGGGAGCAAGAAAACCAAAGGGCCTAAGCAGGATAGACAAATCTGGGAGCAAGAAAACCAAAGGGCCTAAACAGGATAGCCAAAATCTGGGAGGAAGAAAACCAAAGGGCCTAAACAAGGATAGCCAAAATCGGGGAGCAAGAAAACCAAAGGGCCTAAACAGGATAGCCAAAATCAAAGGGTCTAAACAGGATAGCGAAAATTTGGGAGCAAGAAAACCAAAGAGCCTAAACAGGATAGACAAAATATTGGAGCAAAAAAACCAAAGGGCCTAAACAGGATAGACAAAATCTGGGAGCAAGAAAACCAAAGGGTCTAAACAGGATAGACAAAATCTGGGAGCAAGAAAGCCAAAGGGCCTAAACAGGATAGACAAAATCTGGGAGCAAGAAAACCAAAGGGCCTAAACAGGATAGACAAAATCTGGGAGCAAGAAAACCAAAGGGCCTAAACAGGGATAGAAAAAATTTGGGAGCAAGAAAACCAAAGAGCCTAAACAGGATATCCACAATCTGGGAGCAAGAAAACCAAAGGGCTTAAACAGGGATAGCCAAAATCTGGGAGCAAGAAAACCAAAGGGCCTAAACAGGATAGACAAAATCTGGGAGCAAGAAAAACAAAGGGCCTAAACAGGATAGACAAATCTGGGAGCAAGAAAATCAAAGGGCCTAAGCAGGATAGACAAAATCTGGGAGCAAGAAAACCAAAGGGCCTAAATAGGATAGCCAAAATCTGGGGGCAAGAAAACCAAAGGGCCTAAACAGGATAGACAAAATCTGGGAGCAAGAAAACCAAAGGGCCTAAACAGGGATAGCCAAAATCGGGGAGCAAGAAAACCAAAGGGCCTAAACAGGATAGCCAAAATCAAAGGGTCTAAACAGGATAGCGAAAATTTGGGAGCAAGAAAACCAAAGGGCCTAAACAGGATAGACAAAATCTGGGAGCAAGAAAACCAAAGGGTCTAAACAGGGATAGCCAAAATCTGGGAGCAAGAAAACCAAAGAGCCTAAACAGGATAGACAAAATCAACTGAGGTCACCCATGTCTTAAGAAGGAGAACATTAATGAAAATTACATGATTTAGAAATGTAAATTTCTATTAAAATATATCTAATAAACCATGGTATTTTAGGTGAGGCTCAAGGGGCTTTCAGACGGGACAGACGAACGGAGGACAACATTTTTACTCTACAAGGACTTAAAAAATCAAAAAAGGGTAAGACATTCATCGCCTTTATAGACCTTTCTAAAGCTTTTGACAGAGCTTGGCGGGAGGGTTTATTTTACCTATTATGGGAAAATGGTATTCATGGTAAGTGTTGGAAACTCTTAAGATCCCTTTATAGTAACGTCAGTAACAAAGTTCTCTTTGGAGATTTTGAATCTGACTGGTTTGACCAAGAATTCGGGCTAAAACAAGGATGTGTCCTGTGCCCAACCATTTTCTCTGTTTTGATGAACGATTTAGTCCGTATTCTATCAGAACAGAATTTATGGGTTGATTTAGCCTCTGATATTATAAACTGTCTCCTCTTTGCAGACGATATTGTCTTAATGGGCAAATCGGAACAGGAACTGCAAACTCTTCTAAATATTACAGGTAGGTTTGCAAGTAAGTGGAACCTACAATTTAATTCCAAAAAGTCAAAGGTAATGGTAATAGGCCAGAAAATTGATAAACCCAAACGATGGGATCTTGGAAATGATCTAATAGAAGAAACAAATGTTTATAAGTATCTTGGGGTGTACTCTTTACGTTCCCTAAAATTTACCTATCATATAGAAGCATTCATAAAGGAAAATGTCCAGAAAAAACTAAATTATATGACACGAATTTTGGGCAAACACGGTAATTTTAATCGAATTTCGTTTGGAGACTCATTATGGTCCTCTATTATACGCCCTTCTATTGCGCACGGTTGCGCCGTATGGTTCCCTTCCGCAATTTCAAGTGCTCAAAACATTGAAAGTTTGCAGTACCAAGCTGGAAAAATTATTTTGAAAACGAAAATGAGCTTTCCAAAATCTGCTCTCCTATCAGAATTTGGATGGGAACCAATTAACGAATTTCTTGACCGACAGCGTGTTAATTATTTTGCAAGATTTGATGAACTTCCGTCTCACAGATTATGCAAAATTGTATTTATGGAGCTAAAAAATTCCGAATGTGTGGAATGGAAGTATTTAAATTATATGAAAAATATTGTTCAGTCAATAGGATTAGACCATTACTACTATGGAAATTTGAATGGAAACATTTTTAAGCATTTTTTCGGAAAAGCAGTTCAAGGTAAAGAATTATCTAGGAGACTGGAACTGAGCAGTCTATCAAGCAATAACACATTTAATTTTTCACCAGGGAAACAAACATATTTATGCAGTATAAATGAGTTCTGGACCTCTCGACTGAAATTCCTAGCTAGAACCAATTACTTGCCTCTGAATGAACGTCTTTTTAAAATTAATCTCTGTGAAAGCTCTAAGTGTAATATATGCGATGACGATATAGTCGAAGACTTGCATCATTTCTTATTTGAATGCAAAATCTTACGTAGTATCAGACAAGAACTATTCGAAGAAATAGAAACAGTAATAAAATCGTTTTATCCGGATCTCGCGTTTTCAGAGTTACCGCCCTTTCAAAAGCTGCAGTTCTTGATCGGAGACTTTTCTCTTAGTTTTAACACACTGAGCTTGGTTTCTCGCTTGACCACTTCAGTAAAAAAAACTGTTATGTAAAATGATGAAAGAGCGAGCTATTTTAATTGAGTCATGTGTCGATGATCAGGAACTCGCTTAATATTGTGTTTCTTTTATTTTATATGTCATTCTTATATTTTACTTATAATTAAGTGCAATTAAAATAATGTGATACATTGTATATAATTTTGTTTTAATGAAGAATGACAAATTTGTTTCTGTGATAATATGTTATGACTTTTATCACAATGACTTTGATATGTTTTTTGTTCTTTGATGAAAATGTTCGTGTATGATTTATGCTAATTTTAATATAGTTGTTTATTTATGATTATTAGACGCAAACATTGGTACCCCGCTGATGTTTGCCCTCGTTGTAAAGGGGTAGTTTCTGAGAGAGAAAAAATATATATACTGGATGGAAGATGAAATGGCATTGCCATCGACTACAAGCTAAGAATGTAGAAAATGTTGATTACTCTTAGAAAAAAATCATAAAAGATACTTCTAACAGATTTAATAACATGTCATAAACAACTAACGAAATTAATTATATTCTACAAGACCAGAATATGTTATAAATTTAAAACAGTCATTGCAATACCATCTTCGTTAGCGTTTTGCTATACGTATGTTGGAGAGTTGAAAATGGCAGCGCCCAGTGAAGAAAAACTTATTTGTGATAAATTTAATTTCGAAGCACTTACTGTCAACCAAGTGAAAGTTTCAAAGCTTTGGCAGACGGGAAAGATGTTTTCATTGGAACCAAAACGGGAAGTGGCAAATCATTGTCATATGAGAGCATTCCGGTGCCATCTTTGTTTACATTTCGTCGATAACATGTGCTCAGTGTAAAACGTCTTCTGATTGGATACGTGTACTGGTAGCCGTAACCAATGAAAATTAAAGCGCGAATCCTCAAAATGTGCTCTAGATCTGCCAAGGTTGGAGAGAAGGGGGACCCGAATCGTAACCCTTGGCTAGCGAAGATGTTGCAATACATACTGTTCAGGATCTTTGGTGTTCCTGTCCCCAGAGACTATTATTAGACTTTCCTATCTTTGATGTACCTGCTGAAGGCCTAGGACTTTCCTATCTTTGATGTACCTGCTGAAGGATATTCTAGAAACGAGTCATGTGCACTAAATTAGATATTTTCGTTTTTATAACCATCACTGTGTCGAATAGATACCCCTGTTGGTTTCCAATAAGTCCCCGTGGTATCATACTCCTAGTAGGCAGTGTTTCAACGTGGTTTATAAGTTTTTATTATTGTATTTCACAAGTTCTAATGTAATTATTAAGGTAACTGGTTTATCTCCCTCGGGCATGGATTATCATAGCCGATTTTGGCTACCGTGTTAGTTCTCTTTTGTTTTCTGGTTCCCAAATACTTTTAAATTAGTTGGTTTTCCAATCTTATCAATAGCCGATGCAGGTTATTTCAGAAACGTGTTTATTCATGACTAGAACCAGATTGAATATAACATAGCTTGTACGTACAAAGGTGGGACTGTTGGTGAGAAGTTAGAATACCATGGAAACAGAGGATATAATGAGAGGTTTTAAAAATATTCTTTGCAATAATCCACCAACGAACAATACAAAGTATGCATTGTTCCTTAGTAACTTTTGCAAGTTGTATTTTACATACAAAGAAAGTGTCATTCTCCAATAGAGACACGCCCATTTACGTCTAATCCACAAGACAAACCCATTTACGTCTAATCCACAAGACAACCCCATTTACGTCTAATCCACAAGAACGATTTCGTATTTGCTTCGTCTCACACAACTAACATACATCCCTTTCGTCGAAACTGTACCGCTCATCGGGTAACATTGAAATACTGAGGAAAAAACTGACAAATCCTGTTTGACCAGTGAAAACTTGTGTGTCATAATCCAAGACCACCAAGGCTCATACTGTAATCTTTATCGCATATCGGTATCGGTTTGTTCTTTATTACTGAGAGCATCTAGAAGTATATGTGCTTTGTCTTCAATATAATGTATATCTCATACGATGTTGTGATTTTTTTTATAAGAAAAGTGTGACGATACGAAAGAGGTAACCAGAAGAAATAAAACGAAGGACAGACAACACAATGGCCAACAGAAAAGGGGCAGAAGAACAAACAACGATCTACTCAACACTACACAGAAAGCTAAAGATTTAGCAACACAAACCCCACTAAGACCCTAGGGTGAATTCATGTGCTCCGGTAGAGTAAGCAGTTTCTGATTCACTAGACTCATTCGACAATTGCAGGAAAAAAAATCACCAAAACAATTGTCAAGAAAAACGAATTTATTGGTTGTCATCAGGAAAGTGACTATACTGGCCATTAAAAGCCAAAATATTTTCAACGTTTGATGATGTTTTCATAATAATATGTACCGACAAAGGACCACCTGTACAATGATTTCTTAGCAAATTTGAAAATAGGCATACACTTATTTATTTGTTCTGATGGTATATAAAATTGAGCATATGTATTTTGAAATGGGTTTGAAATGTGACTAGAAGTGACCTACAATAAAATATACCAAGATTTCATCGCTGAAGCGCTTATTTTGTTTCAAAACATGGGTCTTCAATAACATGAGTAGAGCACAGATATGTTAATTTTTAAAATGATGTTACCTTTCATTTGCCTTAAAATTACACACTGATATCATATTAAATAAATAAGTGGCTATACATACCTTGCAACATTCCTTTATTTACCAGAACAGACACCAAACTGTTAAATTCGAGAACAAAGCAATTAACTTATTTATCAATCTTGTCCCGTAAATTTATAGAGTTGTCTCGTTGATTATAACTTTGCAAAATGTTATACTATCTCACTGACAAAAACATGTTCTTTAAAGAAATGTTTTCTGTTTTGCTGCTTAATAATAAACGTACAATGTAACAGTCTCTCTTGGTCCACAACATTAACAGTTTTTGTCGCGGTTCCGTGAGAATGAGTCACAGTTAGTGGCACCTGCAGTATTACGTTTGTTACATTATACAGTAACAAGTAATGAATGATGAAAATACGGGATTGTGACACCGATATTCTCAGGCTGTCACGGTTAACCAAATCATGGTGGTGACCGCATAAAACTTTCGAAGTGATGACGTCAATTTACCCAGTAGGAACCCTTTACCTGGTTTTACCTGGTGTAGAGGTCATACATTTGGGCTAGTTAGCGATCCTTTTTGATTGGTCATATCCATTTGTCACTTCCGGTTGGTATATATCTTGCCTGAATTTGATTTCGAGGTCTTTCCAATGCGAATTTAGCTGGTTTTTGAACCCTTTTACTGTATTTTACTCTATTACTTTCGCGGGAAAACTATTCCAAGTGTCTACTACTCTTTGCGAGAAACTGTATTTTCTAATATTAGTTCTACAATGCTTCTTGTAGATTTTATGCTTGTGGCCTCTGGTGGTGTTCTCATTTTTCGGAAAGATTTTATTGCTATTTACCTTGTCTATATTGTTAATAATTCTAAACGTTTCTACCATGTCAGATCTTAATCTCCTGTATTGTAAAGATGGTAATCCTAGATATCTTGATCTGTCGCTATAACTGAGATGTTGAATATTTTTGACCAGTTTTGTGGCTCGTCTTTGAACATTTTCAATTTGGATGGCTTCCTTTTTATACATAACTGACCATATATTGCTTCCGTACTCTAAGTTTGGACGGACTATACCTTGGTTCAGTAGCTTCCTTGTTATCAGCAACTCTTTATCAAGGAAATCATGAGAGGTACCACAAGCTCTGGAATATCATATACATGTATATACTCCATATGCAGGTGTTGTTGGAATATTGCTACATATAATTGGAAAGTTCACCAGGGGAAAATTGAAATCATCTCTGGTCGTTAAATTTCGTCACGTTCTTAACCGGCCCTTCCTGTCAATATTTATGGGAAGGTCGCGGAATGAAGCACACCTATTACTATCGGTGGTATCTTTCATTTTAAGCTCAATGGGATATATGCGATCAACATAATCACCAAACATAGTGAACATAGGACACCATCTATATAGCGGAACATGACAGTAAAGGATAGGCCTAGCTTCTTTTCGTTTTCATTGAGAAGCCAATGTATGAAGTCTGTCTCATACGAATACTTGAAAGGAATAAGTCGATCCAACATTTGTTAATCATTTCCATTTATCTCCATTATCCATTTAATTAGAATTTTGCCTAGAGTATGTTAATGAAGTCACTGTGTACAAACTGACCCGGCAAAAAATGATTGGACTCGTGCATATCAAATTCCGGAACGGAACCGGACTGGAAGAAGGCAAGAAGAAGGTAAGAATTCTGTTTATTTATTTGTTTTTTGCATGAACTTGGGTGAAATAAATGCTTTATTAACCATTTCCTGCTGTCAGATGAAACATTTTGGCTATGTCATCGTATATTAATTGAGAAATAAGCGATAATGTGCCGCAAAATGACGATCAGCTTGACCCCAACCCCGAATTTCGCTCAGTTTCTCTTTGAATTGCTCACATTGAATGGAACGAAATGTATTGAAGGAACGATTGATGAATAAAGATGACAAGAATCGTCACTTTGTGCTTTTAATTATTGATATAAGTAAGCACGGGGCGAAAGAAATGTGTCATGTCAACATGGCAGGACCCGGTTTCGTGAATGATGTTACAGCATGATGACCCGGTTTTGTTCCAAAAAAAATTACGAACAAACAGGAACCAAAGCCTTTATTTTCTCTGGAATAACATTGAAATTATGGCTTTTGTAACCATAATGTCCACTAGATGGATTCAGTTCAAGGTATTTAACTTTCAACATTAGTGAGCCGTGTTTTTCCGTCGAGTGTTTTATTATTGGCAGTGTCTATTCTTACAACAATTTTCAACAAATTGTTGTAAGAATAGCCGCGAATCTTATTCTTACAACAAATGATATTACGGAATCCATTCAATGAGGAAACGAATTTTTATTTGAAATAGCGATCACATATAGTTGCATTGGGTTCCGTTACCATTTGTAACTTTTTCATATAAATTATTATTTTATGATTACAGCCTTATAATAGACGTATTTTTATATGATTTATGAATAAAATAATTAAATAAGTTAGTTGGATTTTGTTTTATTTCAATAATAAAGAGAAAGGGTAATTGGTTTTTAGTTATGTCTAGTTGAACAATACTCACATACCACGTCATACTTCAACATTCATCAATCGTTCCTTCAATACATTTCGTTCCATTCAATGTGAGCAATTCAAAGAGAAACTGAGCGAAATTCGGGGTTGGGGTCAAGCTGATCGTCATTTTGCGGCACATTATCGCTTATTTCTCAATTAATATACGATGACATAGCCAAAATGTTTCATCTGACAGCAGGAAATGGTTAATAAAGCATTTATTTCCCCCAAGTTCATGCAAAAAACAAATAAAAAAACAGAATTCTTACCTTCTTACAGTCCGGTTCCGTTCCGGAATTAGATATGCACGAGTCCAAACATTTTTTGCCGGGTCAGTTTGTACACAGTGGAAGTGTCGTCTGCAGACAGTCTCCCTAGAAGTTATGTGTAGCGTCATATGCATTAACATATACACTCCGACAAAAGTTAAGCACCACCCTATATTTTTATCGATATATTTGTTTACATCAATACTGTTAAAACAATAAAATAGATATCACCAATTTTCTTACACTTCTTAAAAGACTACACCAAGGGCTCTAAAATTACCAATCTACGAAGTATTTATCATCCTGAAAGACGTGACTATGACGTGGCAAAAATGGGGTTCAAAACAGGCGCTGGAAAAACGTAAAACCAGTTTGTCTTTGATGGAAGTTTTTAACATTGCATTAAAATGCAGAGTCTTCAGATTTTAAGAACTTTTAAATGCATCTATTGTGCGTATGTGTAAGGCATACAAATCAATAACGAGTATATCCACCGCGTTTATTATGAAGTTCTGTAACACGCCTCGTCATGCTTCGCACAAGACGCACAAGCCGTTCTTGGGGGAACTGTTGCCACTCCTGTAAGATAGCAGTTCTTAATTCGTCAATATTTTGACATTTTGGATTGCGTTGGTTAATTTTTCGGCCAATAAAGTCCCATACATGCTCTATAGGGTTCATGTCTGGCGACATCGCAGACCATGGAATTGCATAGCCAGAAATGATGGGTACTTTGCTCATTTGCATATCTAAGATGGCGACGCCGGGACGTCTGCAATTTTCATATGATCTATATAGACGATATCATTCATAATTGCATGTGTGTCATTTTCTGAACTTGAAAATGATACATTGAATCAAGCTGAATTAAATGAAATAAAAATTAATGAAAACAATTAAATATTCGAGGTTCCTGGACTGAATGAAAATCCGAAGCGACGAACCCTTTTTGGCCTTAAGACTTAGTCTATGTAAAAATGTCTGAAATACATGAAACTGGTGGCGTGTGACACAAAATTTAACAATGAATGACATTTGGCGACATATCTTCTGAAATTAATTTAGATTCCCAAATAATATATGTAATTATATTGACTAACCTTATATTTCTAGCTTCTAAACTCGGGGTTCCCACATTAAATATAATATGATCATTTTTGCATGATCGCGATATCAAAGACATGTCTAAAATCGTTACAAAAAAAAATATTTGAATTTTGACAGAAGAAAAACTTTGCGGAAATAAATAATAACTTTTAATTTTCGAATCATTGACGGACACATTGAATTTCCGTACTGTAGGCTATTTTTTGACAAATCTAATAAACGATCCATCAAGCTTGAAACTGCAGTCACGTGATCAAAATCTAATTTGAATATGATGAATATTTATGAGGAAAGTACCACCAATTTCTGGATATGGTCTGAACAGCCTCTTGCTGTAAAAAATGTTGTACAATTCGGGCTCTATGTGGCCTAGTGTTGTCGTCCATGAACATTGGCCTGTCAGCCAACGCATGATTGTCGAAATGGGAAACTACGCATGGAGCGAGCACATTGTCACGGTATTTTTGGCCTGTCAGATTACCATCAAGAACGTACAAGTCCAACTTACAGTCAAAGGAAAAACAACCCCAGACAGTTACACCCCACCCTCAAAAGCAGTTGTGCCCAAAATGTGGTTGTCCTGAAATGAAGTGTTTCGTTGGCGCTAAACCCTTGCACGACCGTCGGTAGCGCGTAACAAAAAACGACTTTCATCAGACCAGTGGACCCGTCTCCATTGCGAATAGTCCACCCCAAATGATCATTGTAACCAGTCAAGTCGAGCATGGCGATGACGTAATGTCAACTGTGGACGTTTTATGGGTCGTCGCGCTCGCATTCCCTGATGGTGGAGGCGTCTGATTGCAGTGCGTGTGCTAATGTGGTCTCCAAATGCTAAATTACCACGAAGTGCACCAGCTGTACTGAACGACCGTTGCCGCGCCCGTCTGGATATGAGCCGGTCCTCTCTCGGCGTCGTTTTGCGAGGTCTACCTGCACGTGGATTCCCCGTTTGACGAAAACGCTGCATCAGTCGTACAATGATGGAATGGTTAACCCTGAAGTGGTCTGCCACCCTTCTATGGCTAAAACAACCGTTATGCATGCCAACAGCTTGCCACCTTTCTGGTATGGTTAATTTTCGTCACACCATATTAAACCAATAGAAAATGAAACTTAAAACTCTACACAAAAAAAACCAGCTTTCGTTCGCAAACCGACAAATGTTGAAAAGTACACGTGGCACTTTACACACCCTGTCATATACACATAAATAAAAATCGATCAATAACCTGTTTCACAGGTAAGTAAGTATGTGTGTACAGGTAACGAAAACAGCAAATCGATTTGAAATAAGTTCATTATTAGAAAAGATATTATTGAAACAAGTCAAGTGGTGCTTAACTTTTGTCGGACTGTATATACTAAGAACAATAAAGTAACAACTACGGACCCTTGAGCTATGCCTGTTTTGACAAAATCAGAATCTGATAATCAGTTGTTATCGTGGTCGTGATTGTAGTTGGATTTACAACTACCTGTGCAATCAGTGCCTATCACCACTAACGTTGCGAGTTCGATAGAACCTTATGTGATAAAGTTTATCAGTGACTTGCGCAATACAACCGCCACGATATAGCTGAAATATTGTTGAAAGTGGCGTTAAATACCATAACCCTATTTGTTGATATTGGGCCGGTTCGTTTCTGGTATTCGGTGTACACCGTTTACATCCGGCGTATTTTTTTATGTTCGTTTCTGAAACGGTGTACATGTACGCCCGGTGTCTGATATTCTAGTCACAAATACGCGGAAAGGGAAACAATTCAAATTTAAAATGCATCAGAAATGTAGGAGTTATCTACCATTGTCACATTTTAACAAATTTGTTTCATGAAAATAAATAAGTAATAATATTGTATTCGTTAATCAAATAATAAAATTTGTTTCAGAAATGTCCTTGAGCGTTGATCGACAATGTCAAACATTTATCGCTACGTCTCCTTTGCGTTTTATGTATTGACCATTTTAACAATACCTAAGCGGGTTACACTAATGTCCTGAAAATTGACCTGAAAATGTCCTGAAAAGTACATAAAGGCTTATATCTTTTTTATTATCCAATGGATTGAGTTCAAATTTGAAAATCTTAAATACATTAGCATATATGTAACAATTATTTAAAAAAATAAAAAAAAAAAGATAATTTTAGGTGGAAATAATTTGACCTGAAAATTGTCATGAAATGTCCTGAAAATGTCCTGAAAAGTACATAAAGGCCTATATCTTTTTTATTATCCAATGGATTGAGTTCACATTTAAAAATCTTAAATACATTAGGATATATGTAACGAATATTTAAAAAAAAAATTAAAAAAGATAATTTTAGGTGGAAATAATTTGACCTGAAAATTGTCATGAAATGTCCTGAAAAGTACATAATGGCCTATATCTTTTTTATTATCCAATGGATTGAGTTCAAATTTGAAAATGTTAAATACACTAGCATATATTCAACGAATATTTTAAAAAAATAAACAAAAATATTTTTAGGTGGAAATAATTTGACCTGAAAATTGTCATGAAATGTCCTGAAAATGTCATGAAAAGTACATAAAGGCCTATATATTTTTTTATTATCCAATGGATTGAGTTCAAATTTGAAAATGTTAAATACATTAGCATATGTTTAACGAATATTTAAAAAAAAAAAAAAAAAAAGTAATTTTAGGTGGAAATAATTTGACCTGAAAATTGTCATGAAATGTCCTGAAAAGTACATTAAGGCCTATATCATTTTTTTTTTTATTAACCAATGGATTGAGTTCAAATTTGAAAATGTTAAATACATTAGCATATATTTAAAGAATATTTAAAAAATATATATAAAAAAAATTTATTTGACCTGAAAATTTCATGACCTAAAATTCTTTTTTTCGATTCTTTTTTTAAATATTCGTTAAATATATGCTAATGTATTTAACATTTTCAAATTTGAACTCAATCCATTGGATAATAAAAAAAAAAGATATAGGCCTTTATGTACTTTTCAGGACATTTCATGATAATTTTCAGGTCAAATTTAGTTCTAATAATAAAACCCTAAATGCTCGCTTACTCGCAAGGGTTATAACGGGATGCCATTACACGTAATGGAGCAGCCGCCGAGATTTTTTGCGCTCGCTTACAGAGCTTCTGACGCCTGCATTTATCAATAATAAGACATAACCTTTCCTTTTGTCCATTATTACAGTATTTTAGAATATAATTCCCACAAAATAAAAATCCATGTTTACATTTTGAATTTCGTCATTTCCGGCCTCACTATTTGGATGTCGATACCATATTTGGCGATTTAGGCGTGAATGTTTACCAATCGTAACTACTCGGCCATTCTCGCTACCCTGCAAATAACAGGGTAGCGAGAATGGCCGAGTAGTTACGATTGGAATGTTACATCAGCCGTAGTAATAAGAAATACCATATTTAGAAAAGCTCCGCCTTCCGTAGTTTCCGGTTATGGTGAACGATTGATAAATTTGAACAAGGTTGTTGCTACCTTTGAAAAGCATATATTTCTCAGCCAAACCGATTTAACAAGGACTGGGATCATCAGTAATAGTTATAATGAAATGTTTGAAGCGTAAATAGTGAGTTTTTATGTTTCAACTGCAACTTTTTGTTTGCTCCATTGTGACGAATGGGACCGCGTTGTAGCTCTGCCGAGACACAAGTTTGTCACAGGAGCTACATTATTGCAGCTAGGTCAAATTATTTCCACCTAAAAAAAAAATTTAATTTTTTTTTTAAATATTCGTTCAATATACACAACACCAAAAACAGGGAAAAAACTGCGATTCACTGATGATGAAGATAAAGTACATATTATATCACCAGTGCCTCGTGAAAGTCCTTTCCGACTTCCAGTGAAAAAACGTAAGGTAGGTACGTACAGACACACAACAAAAACCAACAGTACACCTTGGGTTGCAGGCTTAAACTGTGAATACAAGCTCATGTTGGAGAACAATTCATGGTTATGTTCTGAAATCATCAATACATGTATGAAAATTATTGCCAAACAGTTTCGCATACCCCTATATCAGAGTTTCAACCTACTGGACTTGTACCATATTTTGATGAGCATACACAGTGTTGGACAGAGCACTTTGGAAGATTTCAGCGACAAGATCCACCATCGGTACAAATACACCACACAGGAGGGCCATTTCTCCCCATTTCCACAATCTACATCATCAAACACTGAGGTTGTCAAAGTATATACAAGGAAAATTTAATCTATTTGTTATTGTGGTAAACCTGATGTGTTCCAGAATATGGTTGGATGTGAGGCAAAACGAGGTAGAGTTAAGTGCAGTAAATGGGTACACCAGAGTTGTTCAGGGGTTTCAGGGGATTGGTTTTGTGATGAACATCGTGACTGTTGATTCTGCTACATGTATTGATATTTCAATTGTATCATTTTTAAATGAATGAAATGTTGATGTTTAGAATTTTTAATTTTCTGTTTTATGTATTTTTAATGAACTTGGGTCGTTTTTACGTGTGAAATTAAGTAAAAAAGTTTTTATTATGTTTTCACATGTTTTATATGTTTGTACATTGATTTTTGATGACTTATAAATGTATTATGTTTATTTATTAATGTAATTGTAACCATTCATTAAAAATAAAAACTGCCCAGCCCACCTGTCACTGTGTCTAGCCATGCCAGTTTAATTAAGGTAAAATGAAATTTGAAAAAAGAGACCAATAAACCAATAAACAAACACGTCAATATGTGTTGACAGTAATTACTAGCCAATTTAAGAGGGGTATGGTTTTAAAATCCTTCATAAGTCCATTTTTTCTTTCCATCATTTTTTGGCCTTTCTATTCTTCTGTTCTGTTCATTTTTATGTTCTCTAGCTATCTTTTAAGTTGTATTTTTATTGGGATATATTTTTCCAAATTTCTTTTGGCAAGTCTGTTTCCTTTTTCAGGTCAAATTATTTCCACCTAAAAAATAATTTGTTTATATATTTTTTTTAATATTCTTTAAATATATGCTAAGGTATAGAACATTTTCAAATTTGCACTCAATTCATTGGAAAATAAAAAAAAGATATAAGCCTTAATGTACTTTTCAAGACAATTTTCAGGTCAAATTATTTCCACCTAAAAAAAAAAAAAAATCATATATTTTTTAAAATATTCTTAAATAAATTAAGCTAATGTATTTATGTCAGCAACATTCTTAATAGAAAAGAGGTCGTAAAAGAAATTCCACCATATTTCAAAAATCAATCTGTTCCCATTGTCTCCTATAGCTACACTAACAGCATTGGCCGTAAAATTTTCAACTACAAAGAAGCATTGCAAGATATTAACATAGAAGAGTACCTTAAGAACCCTCTGACTTGTGACTGCTCCCACTCTCCTTTTCAATACAACCCATCTGGACATGTAATCACTGGTGATCTGAATATCATTCAACATGAGAGTCTCCGAAAGGTGATTTCTCATGGTCCTAAATTCAGAGAACCTCAACACATCAATTGGAAACATAATTTCAAGATAATATTGGATGCTGTTGAAGATTATGCCAGAAGGTGGATAAAGAGAGAAGTAGACCAAGATCCTGAGTTAGAGTCCTTGTCAGACTGGGTTAGAACAATTAGGTCTCTAGTACAAGGTCGGATTCACAAACTCAAAAATTGTGTTAATAGTCGACCTAAGTCTGTATTTAAAGACCAAGAAGCTGTTAAGTGTCTTTCCTCTCTTCATGACAAATATGTTATCGTTCCTGCTGACAAGGCTTCCAACAATATCGTGTTTGTATGTAAATCATATTACTTCGAATGCCTAATCAAGGAATTAGGCATAAATAGCAACACCTCTAGTAATATCACATACAAACCAACTTCGTTCGACAAAGATGAAATCCTAGCTAACCACAGATCATTCATGACCTCTTTAAACATTCCCTCTGGTAAAGAGTCTGAGGATTTATCCTACTTATATTGGATACCTAAACTCCATAAGACACCATACAAAGAAAGGTACATAGCGGGATCATCAACTTGTTCGACGAAAGAATTGTCTATTCACCTGACAAAGATTCTGTCTGCAGTAAAAGAGGGACAACAGAAATATTGTGAAACTGTTTACTCGCGTAGTGGCATAAATCACATGTGGATTTTGAAAAACTCTAAAGATCTTTTGGATAACCTGAAATCAAGATCTTTCTCTCAGGTATCCTCCATCAAAACATTTGATTTTTCAACTCTATATACCACCCTACCGCATGACAAATTAAAAACCCGCTTAAAAGAAACAATTCATAAAGCTTTTGGTCATAGAAACTATGGCTCAAAATTTGTTGTGTTAGGCTACAATTCCACATATTTTTCAAACAAAATTCATAAAGGTAAAACATGCTACTCCGAGGAACAAGTGATCAGTATGCTGGAGTTCCTCATCGATAACATATTTGTCTCCTTTGGAGGGACACTGTTTCAGCAGGTCGTCGGCATACCAATGGGTACGAATTGTGCCCCTCTTCTAGCCGATTTATTTTTATACTCATATGAGTCGGAGTTTCTTCAAAAGCTTGTAAAAGATAAGAAGATTCATGAGGCTAGAGCCTTTAATTTCATATACAGGTATATTGATGACGTTTTATCTATCAATAATTCTAGATTTGCAGAATTTCTTCCATTGATATATCCTCCAGAGCTGGAAGTTAAAGAGACCACCGATACAGCTTCGTCCGCATCATTTTTGGACTTATACCTCGAATTTGACGACAGTGGTCAACTCAGTACTAAAATTTATGATAAGCGGGACGACTTCAATTTTAAAATCATAAATTTTCCAAACATGTGCAGCAATATACCAGCTTCTCCTGCATATGGTGTTTACATCTCGCAATTGATTCGCTATGCAAGGGCCAGTAGCAATTATTCTGATTTCCTGAAACGTCATCTTCATCTGAGAAACAGGCTACTGGACCAGGGCTATAAAAAGATTCGCCTTATTCGATCTCTTAAAAAGTTTATATTCCGATACCAATATCTTGTCGAAATATATTCCGTCTCTGCAGAAAAAATTATAAGCGATGCATTTTCATATAGTGAAAATGTATAAAGATAAAGAAGTCACAAATGTCAAGAATTTTTTTGTCAATGTGTGACGTAAAAGTATTTTTGACATTTACGTCACCGAATATGGTACTGCTTTGACAACTATTTTACCTATTTTGTTCCTGTATTTAAATACTGTTACAGTGACAGCCGGAACCTTTGAACCGTAATGAGAGCGGGAGGTTTGGCGCCTTAAAATCTGATTCAACCCACCATTTCTTTAGAAATGCCTGTACCAAGTCAGGGTCATTACGGTTTTCACAGTTTTCCGGTTGTTGACTGATTTTGTCTGTTTATATAATTATGAGTTTTGACTTTCCCTTTGTAAGATTGTTCGGAGTTCGGTAATTTTGTTATTACCTTTATTTAACGTTTTCAATGTTGAACTCAATCCATTGGTTAATAAAAAAAAAAAAAATGTACTTTTCAGGACATTTTCAGGACATTTCATGACAATTTTCAGGTCAAATATTTCCACCTAAAATTATCTTTTTTTAAATATTCGTTACATATATGCTAATGTATTTAAGATTTTCAAATTTGAACTCAATCCATTGGATAATAAAAAAGATATAGGCCTTTATGTACTTTTCAGGACATTTTCAGAACATTTCATGACAATTTTCAGGTCAAGTTATTTCCACTTAAAAAATGTTTTTTTATTTTTATTTTTCAATATTCGTTAAATATATGCTAATGTATTTAAGATTTTCAAATTTGAACTCAATCCATTGGAAAATAAAAAAGATATAAGCCTTTATGTACTTATCAGGACATTCCAGGTCAATTTTCAGGACATTAGTGTAACCCTACCTAAGCGTTTCACTGAAGAAGACATCAATCAATCAACAACAACAATCGAGCTCGTCATGTAAAATCATCGTTTGCATCTAAATTTAAGAGACTGAAACATCGTCAGTCCGATGTAAACATTCTTAGCATATATCTGGTATGCTAAACAAATTAGATGATTCCGTCAGATCTGTGACATTGAATATATTATGAAATGTTTCACGAGAATTTCTAACCTCATGGAGCGGCGTGACTTTTTACCCAAATACACCCAAATACAGCTTCAAATTATATTATTTCAATTATTTTGAGATGTTTTATGAATAATTAATGATTTATTAGCTCCTCTATCGTTATTTTTTTCATGAATTTCAACCAGGTTTTTACGGATCTCGGTCGGGTCGCTTACAATCACGAATATACTCAAATATACATTAAAATTTCGTCTTTAAAAAGTCTGATATATATAAATTATTTTTATATTTTTACAGAAATTCTGATACTGAAAACAATTCTAGTCTTTTTAAAACTGATGCAGTTGATTTAAGGTGAGCAAGTGGTATGTCTAATCACCGGAAAAAAAGGGGGTACCGGTAAACTGAGAAACGAAAAGAAATGAAACGAAACGAAAACAAAATCCAACGAAATCTGTAAAGTAAGAAAACGAAATCGAACGAAATGAAACGAAATCTGTTAAGTAAGAAAACGAAAAGAAACGATGAAATCTGTAAAGTAAGAAAACAACATATAACGAAAAGAAACGAAATCTATAAAGTAAGAAAACAATATGAAATGAAAAAAAAAGAACGAATTCTGTAAAGTAAGACAAGAATCGAAACGAAATAAATGTTTATTCTTTGTAAGCACTACTAGAGATATCCAATAAAATTACGTAACTCGACCTAAGCTACTTATCGAGACGTATCTTTACCTATGAATTTACCTATTGATTGAAAATTACAATAACATTCAGCATTCATTCAAATACTAGTATTCCACATCTCAGTATTTTCTATTTAATACCGACTGGATGCGCACTTGGGATTGATTTATTTATTGTTGTTTGTTTAACGTTCAGTCGCTAATATTTCATGCATAATCGGGACGAGAACAAGTTGAAAAAAATCAATTTGCAAAATACACAGGCGGGTATATACCCCATGCACAACAACACCAACGCCCATAGTAGTTCACGGAAAGACACAGGGAAATACCGGTATCAGTTGCTAGACAAACAAAATTTTGAGTAGCCCAATCCTATCTAAATAACTAAAATAAACCTCAATTTCTAGTAGCCCACCCAAATTTTTAGGGGCCTTTGGCAACTGGGCCCCTGCTAATTTCCACGAGTATTTGATGTTTTTGATGGAGTAGTATGTCGTTAATTTTTCATTTTTATGGAGGGTGGTTTTTCTGCAAGCCTACATTTATATATCTCAATAGCGAAACGACCTTCACTCACAATACTACCCGATGTGCATATGTATAAGGCAGTACCATCAAATTTCAGGGTTGCATTTATGGGCAGTTTTCCGACGAAGAAATGTGGTGATGGGAATCGATGTTCGGTGGGTGTCCAGGGGGAGGAGGGATGTTGTTGTTTTTTTTTGTTTTTTTTTTTATCACAAATGGATGACAAGTCATAACTTTTTCGATTTTGGAGTTACCTGTTCAACTTTTATTTCACTTTGTCTGAATATAAGGAACACCTGGCTTTATTTTTATCTAGTTTTTGATTTTTTAAAACTTCGGAAAAATGGAGAAAATGTCTTTTCACAAGGACCAAAATAGCTTCCAGATGTAAAATGCACCATCTTTCGGTTGAAAACTAATCTGATAGTATACATTCTTATATATATATATATATATATATATATACGTCTGAAAATTAAACCAAACAGTGTTAGAATTAGGTTTTAGAGCTGTCAAATTTTTGTTCTTCCCTCGACGGGATTTGAACCCACACCATTGTTACACTGCAGCACCATTCGCTTAGCCTTACATCCAGAGCCCTAGACCACTCGACTACATCCACTCCCTATATATATATATCTTCTTAAAGTGACATTTTCCCTATATAAAGAATGAGGTTGTTATTAGAGCAGAATTTATTCAAATTCTACATTAGTAGTGCACCTGATTTGTCGAAATCATTATTTTTCCAATAACAATTCATAGCTCGGCCGTCTTAGGTTTTTCGAAAATACTACTTTGCCAAAATAATGGAAATACTGAGATGCTGAACAAATGTCCACGAGACAACGATCCGACAAAACAGAAAAATACAAAGCCTCATTTATATACATAACGCCCAGCATTCTTGCCAAAATAAGTTTCATATTGGGTCCTATATCAATAACACCAATAGTTTACAAAAATCAAGTAAGTGGCCATGGTTTCTGGACAAAATTTTTCATGGTTTTCTCATACACTGTATTTCTCAACAATATGTTTTTAAGATACAAGGGCGTATCCAGGATTTCAGGTTAGAGTAAAAAAAAAAAAAAATCGGAGGGCTGAGCGAGGCGAAAATTTTTGTTTTTGGTATCAAGATTTCATGCAAAAGTCGTATTTTTTCTATTTGTTGGAGGGCATACGCCCCAAACGCCCGTCTGACTAGTAATCCATATATCTATCAGGATATTTTGAACCATTCATTCACAAAACAAAAATTCTAACTTTTAGGTGGTAATCAGTTGGATTAGAGTCAAGGTCTCAATGTCCGCCAAATGCCAATGAGTTCCATTCAAACTCCATATTATTTCTAAGGACAATAATTTATGCTTTAAAACAATATAGATACTTTACTGATCTATTCTAGATCTACATTCCCGTGCCCAGACATTTTCAAATGGGTGTGATTCCTATGGAAAATTGGATTTTAGTGAATTTTCTCTACAGATTTAATATGCTCTTAACTGAGGCAAAGGGGGGGGGGGGTATTTATTCAAATAAAACAATGTTTATCAATGTTTTGGTGAAATGGTTTAAAAAAAACAAAAATACATACGTTATCTATAAAACTTTCAATTAGTAAATTTCAGATAGTTAAACCTACGGACGTCTTGTTTTAAATATTTGCCTTAGTATTCCTCATACGACATGTATCTGAAACAAAACTTCGCCTCTAAGGGACCAGTGCAAAAGGCCATGGGACAAAGATATTTTTGCAACTTTTTTTTCACGTTTTCTTGGCAGAATTTGGTAAAGCTTATATTATTTCCATTGAAATTAGGCATGGGATGTAGTTTTTTTCATAAATATTGAGCATGGGACAAAGGCTTTTTAAGAGGCAAAATTTAAATGCATCGGTCCTAACCCCTGATAAATTTGGCCTGGTCCCTAACTACCGAACAGCCCGTGCTTAGGGCGCTTAGCTCCCAAGATGTGCACTTACTGACATATCACGTTAAAAAAAAGATTCAAGATGTAATATGATGAAATTATATAGTTAATGTGCATAATTTTGACAGAGGACATTTTTCAAGATGTTGTTTTCCGAAAGCCCTGTGCGAATCCCGGGCGTCATAAAGAATAAGCGTGAAGCAGATCTCGGCTTGTCGTAAAAGCCGACTAAAGAGTACTTAGAGTCTGGCCGGGGGTCGGATGCTCAGCCCTCCGAGCAACTAAGGTGTGTACCTTAAGTGACTCGATGGCTAAATAGGGTAGCCCTCGCTTCGGGAGTTGTCAGGCTATTAGAGGAAAATCTTACCGCGGACCATAGTAGGCCAACGTGTGTGGAGGGTGCCACTCTTCATGCACGTAAAAGATCCCATCTGTAGATTTCGTAAGAGTATGCCCCTATGCTACCTTGGGGTCGCTACAGATGGCAAAATATTCCGCCCCTATCCAGCACTCCCCTTTTCCAGGCCATTGCAGTCAAAAATTGTTTTTCCTGTTTCCCATCCCAACCTCGCTTTTCTTTATCAAATTGATTTGTTTCAACTTGTTCTCGTCCCGATTATGCATGAAATATTAGCAACTCAACGTTAAACAAACAACAATAAATAAATCAATCCGAAGTGCGCATCCAGTCGGTATCAAATAGAAAATACCGAGATGTGGAATACTAGTATTTGAATGAATGCTGAATGTTATTGTAATTTTCAATCAAACTTCAATATAGGATCCCGTGCGTCATGCTTCGTGACCATAGGTGAAGATACGTCTCGATAGGTAGCTTAGGTCGAGTTACGTAATTTTATTGGATGATTTAAACTTATTTTATTGTTCATAATAACAACAAATGGATCAGACACAAGTTTTACAACTTAGAAATGTCTTCTTTTCTTTTATTGGATATCTCTCGTAGTGCTTACACAGAATAAACGTTTATTTCGTTTCGATTCTTGTCTTACTTTACAGAATTCGTTCTTTTTTTCATTTGCTATTGCTTTCTTACTTTATAGATTTCTTTTCGTTATATGTTGTTTTCTTACTTTACAGATTTCGTCGCTTCTTTTCGTTGGATTTCGTTTTCTTACTTTACAGATTTCGTTTCATTTCGTTGGATTTCGTTTTCTTACTTTACAGATTTCGTTTCATTTCGTTGGATTTCGTTTTCTTACATTACAGATTTCGTTGGATTTTGTTTTCGTTTCGTTTCGTTTCGTTTCTCAGTTTACCGGTACCCAAAAAAAGGAGCATACTGATCATTTCCCGTTTTCATATATATTTGTATTCATATTGAAAAGGAATAAGATAAATAAATAAAATAACTAGAAGAGTGTTTGGGTACATTTGTATTTGTTGGAAGTGGCCATGTTGGTGTAGTTTTAATAATAAAACCCTAAATGCTCGCTTACTCACAAGGGTTTTAACGGGATGCCTTTTCACGTAATGGAGCAGCCGCCGAGATTTTTTGCACTCGCTTTCAGAGTTTCTGACGCCTGCATTTATCAATTATAAGACATAACCTTTCCTTTTGTCCACTATTATAACAAGTTTTTATCACCTACCAGTATTTTAGAATGTAATTCCCACAAAATAAAAATCCATGTTTGTTTTCTCTTGACATTTTGAATTTCGTCATTTCCAGCCTCACTTTGGTATTTTCCTTATTTGATGTCGATACCATATTTGGCGATTTGAGGCGTGAATGTTTACATCAGCCGTAGTAATAAGAAATACCATATTTAGAAAAGCTCCGCCTTCCGTAGTTTCCGGTTATGGTGAACGATTGATAAATTTGAACAAGGTTGTTGCTACCTTTGAAAAGCATACATTTCTCAGCCAAACCGATTTAACAAGGACTGGGATCATCAGTAATAGTTATAATGAAATGTTTGAAGCATAAATAGTGAGTTTTTATGTTTCAACTGCAATTTATTTTTTGCTCCATTGTGACGAATGGGACCGCTTTGTAGCTCCGCTGAGACACAAGTTTGTCACAGGAGCTACATTATTGCAGCTAATGTTGGTGTATCGATGTTTATAATAGTTATAAAATTGATCATTTTGATTACTCTTATGACAAATTTATGAAATTTGAATTTTTTTATCAAAAATAATTCATATAGAACCTTTAACTAATACAATAAATACGATTTTATGATGTATTTGGGTAAAAAGTCACACCCCTCGTGTAGTCATGCTTTGCTTTGACCACCTTACAGGGGTTAGTTCAATTAAAAACAATTTGCTATGTTATGCATAGCTTAAAGGGCAATACGCCAATAGACACTATGACAATATTGTTAATTAATATCATTAATTCCATAAGGTCAATCAAGGATTTATATAGTAGGAAATCCTTGGGTCAATTAAGTCTTAAGCTTTTTCTTCCGGTGCAAAAATGTAAACAAATGAGATTATTTTTAGTGAATAAATTTCGCTTGTGGTTGTATTTTTGTATGCAGGACTGTTTGATTATTTCTCAGGAACATAATATATTGGATTGCAAATGTTTACTCTACAAAGTGAAACTTAATTTAGTTGAGATTAGACTTCCAGGGAAATTCTGTACTCTGCATCTCCAGTCTAATTTCATCACCAGCCCTAAGAAAGATATTCTGGAAACTCAAATCTGAATCCCCCCTTGTATTCCGATGCATGTATTGGCATGGACGGGTTGTGCTGAATCAAGCATGTGTAAGATTTCATAAATTGACATTTTTTAGTTCAAATCTGCAAAAATAATGATATTTATATCATTATTTTTGCAGATTAAATCGCTTGCAAAGTACAGTTGACTCTCATTGTCTCGAATTCGGTTGACTCGAATTTCCGGTTGAGTCGAATTTTTATCGAAGTCCCGAACTTCGTTGTGTATAAATATATATAATTTGACTCCTGTTGAGTCGAATTCGAATGAGTCGAAATTTCGGTTGTCTCGAATAAAAGTTTTGGTCCCGAGATGTAGAAAGCCATATTATTTACATTCGTTAAGTCAAATTTACCTCTCAAAACATGTGTATTACCTTAGGATTAAAATCGGATCACAGGTGAAACATCCGGTCATTGAATTTGATATTTTTACCTTAGGCTATTTCACATGTTTATTTCACAATCTGTCAAATTAATTAGTGATAATATTTGAATTGGCTTGGTATTATGACACAGGTTAAATGTGTACAATAAAAAATTATCGATTCATAATAAGTGG
This sequence comes from Bathymodiolus brooksi, assembly GCA_963680875.1. Lineage (NCBI taxonomy): Eukaryota > Metazoa > Mollusca > Bivalvia > Mytilida > Modiolidae > Bathymodiolus > Bathymodiolus brooksi. The sequence goes on from OY804577.1 coordinate 31,592,682, forward strand.
CTTGGGTCGGCATACATCAATGATTATGAAAAGTACACAAAGGAAAGGTTTTATCTATTGAATTATTTGTCAGAAATTTATTTTGATTAAAGAAGAATAGTTTTCTTCTACACTTTATTGAATAATAAAAACACACCATTTATTGTAAATAAACAGTATTGCACAAAGAAAAATACGTCATGATGGGTGAAGTTTAATGACAATGCAACAGGTGAAAAACAAACAAAACGGATAAACATATTCATTCACACAAAAAAAGATATCTAGAAGTTATCAGTCGTTTCACAAGATTCAAAGAATTTAACGGAGAGAAAAAAACAGCAACAAAAACATCGAATATGTTTAAAATCGTTCCGAGAATAGGGACATGCGATGCTGGTTTTAGCTCTTCAAAATTTCCCTCGAGTTGTCTCCCTTTCGTTGTTAAACAAACCACGCTTCCGGTATCTTCGTAGCTCCTCTTGAGTCGAACTACGGTTGACTCGAATTTTTTCCATGGTCCCATCGAATTCGAGATAACGAGAGTCAACTGTATGCATAGTTAAAGATGCATTTCAACAGCTATCGACTTCGAATTGTACACCATTTTTGTTGGCCTCAATAAATGACCCACATGATCACTTTCGTGAAGTTTTCAGCTATAGTCTGTTTCTCGATGTCAATAATTGGGAAGCAAACTTATTCAACACCTTTAATGCCTTTATAAAATCTGGTATAGAGAAACGAACTATAGCTAAAAACGTCACGAAATTTATCACGTAGCGGTGGGGGATCAGATTTTAAATTTCCAGAATACCTTTTGTAGTGCTTGTGACGAGGTTAGACTGGAGATACAGAGCAGAAAATTTCATTGGAAGTCTAATCTCAACGAGATTAAGTGAAACTCTTTTGTAACGGCAGTATATTTATGAAGATGAATGTCATCTATTGATGAAAAATGATCAGTATTTGTGATGTGATAAACCTTATTGAAATCATGAGAGTTCTGTTTTGATGAATTGAGGGATATCATAATGAACAAAGAAAACTGCTGAAAAAGTTATGAACACCCTTATCTACATCATGAAATATGTTACTATTTTGTGGTACATTTGTACTTTTCAATGTATGTTTTTAAATAAGAAAGTAATTGACATATTTGTTGCAGAAACTGATGTAAGAATCATTTCAGTTTTACATGCGACAGGTCGGTGGTTTTCTTGGGGTACTCCGGTTTCCTCTACCAATAAAACTGACTGCCAATATTGTTGAAAGTGGTGTTAAACACCATAAACCAAACCCCCTAAACCTAAGAATAATTTACATGTGATGTAGGATTAAATACAGACAGTGGTAACTACATTTTCACATTAAATAATAAAATAAATTGAAAAATATAAACAGGTGTGTATGGTTTTGTTGTTAATAGTTAAATACCTTTATATATTGCATACAAATGTAGCATACAGATAGATGTTTAATATATATGTTTTTACTTAAGTCAAATTGAAAACCATGTGAGCGATTACAGATTCCTGTGAGCCTCTAGTTTTATATTTCTTTTCTGTTTTAAGGTTCAGTTCTTATACTTTGAACCGCATCGGTGGCGTATTGGTTAACGTGTTCGCCTCGAGTGCAGTAGATCGTGGGTTCGAGCCCCGGTCAGGTCAAACCAAAGACTATGAAATAGGTATTTGTTGCTTCTCCACTAAGCACGCAGCATTAAGGAGAAAGAGCAAAGGCTGGTTGGCTCGGAATCAGGATAATGTGTCCCGAGTGGGGCGACATGTCTGTCTGCAGACTGTTGTTTCAGTGAGCTAGCACTACTGTATAAAAATCCAACTCAACGTGTTGGTCTAGTACAAAGCAGACCTCATCATCTCATTGAAAATTAACTTGTTCTCACCATGATATACCTGAAAAATTGCTGAATTGGCATTAAACAACAATCACTCACTCTTATACTTTGTAGGTTCATCTATCGTAGTTTTCATTCTTATAATTGTCTAGATATACATAAATACTTTCTTTATGTTGTTATGTGACTGCAGAATAAATTCTGTGAATACTATAGATATTGTCATCACTAGATACATTGTTAAAAAGATATTTTGCTTATTTAAGATATCCAAAGAAAATATACATTGTTATTTCAGTGACTTTCAGCATCTTGGTGTTTTTCTTAAAGTAGTCTGGTTTCCTATAATGATAAAACTGACTCCCACAATACTGCTGAAATTTTGTTGAAATTGGCATAAAATGCACATAATCTCCATTCTCCAATCCTTATAAGAATATCAAGTGCTTGTAATGTATACAATTTAATTACATTATATATTGTGCGGATAATTTGCAGATCTATGTAAAACAGACTACATTGTATATTTTAAAATAAATAGCAATAGTACTGTTATTTTAGGATTTACGTGTACATAGTAAATAGAAAATCAATGTTTTTTGCAAGGGAAGTAACTTGTTTATTAATGAAATTTGTACAAGTACAGATTAAATTTCTGAAGTATAAAATAAAAACAATTATGACTGAAAACTATCTAATCAAAATTGGGACTTCCAATAAAAGATAGACTAAATCTTTTTATTTTTTAAATAATTTTTCTTATTTTGTAGAATGCATTCCATGTACATAATACTTGACAGAAATTCTACTTTCTTCAAACCATCATGAAATTCTTTAACACTGTACTATCATACAACTATAGCTGGGACCAGATTGCAATTGGACTTTGGCAGAGATATCCAAACCCTAAAAGGTAAAGTCCAATATTTTATGATAACACATAGTTTTGCATCTCAGAAAAGATCATTATACATATATATGTTGCTTGTGACATTTTGGTGATTGACAAATACAATTAAACCTGTCTTAAAGGGTACCTCTATATATATAACAAACCTGTCTTAAAGGGCACCTCTATATATATAACAAACATGTCTTGAAGGGCACCTCTATATATATAACAAACATGTCTTAAAGGGCACCTCTATATATATAACAAACCTGTTTTAAAGGGCACCTCTATATATATAGCAAGCCTGTCTTAAAGGGCACCTCTATATATATAACAAACCTGTCTTAAAGGGCACCTCTATATATATAGCAAACATGTCTTAAAGGGCACCTCTATATATATAGCAAACATGTCTTAAAGGGTACCTCTATATATATAACAAACATGTCTTAAAGGGCACCTCTATATATATAACAAACATGTCTTAAAGGGCACCTCTATATATATAACAAACCTGTCTTAAAGGGCACCTCAATATATATAACAAACATGTCTTAAAAGGGCACCTCTATATATATAGCAAACATGTCTTAAAGGGCACCTCTATATATATATAACAAACATGTCTTAAAGGGCACCTCTATATATATATAACAAACCTGTCTTAAAGGGCACCTCTATATATATAACAAACATGTCTTAAAGGGCACCTCTATATATATAACAAACCTGTCTTAAAGGGTACCTCTATATATATATAACAAACATGTCTTAAAAGGGCACCTCTATATATATATAGTAAACATGTCTTAAAGGGCACCTCTATATATATATAACAAACATGTCTTAAAGGGCACCTCTATATATATATAACAAACCTGTCTTAAAGGGCACCTCTATATATATAACAAACATGTCTTAAAGGGCACCTCTATATATATAACAAACCTGTCTTAAAGGGTACCTCTATATATATATAACAAACATGTCTTAAAGGGCACCTCTATATATATAACAAACATGTCTTAAAGGGCACCTCTATATATATAACAAACATGTCTTAAAGGGCACCTCTATATATATAACAAACCTGTCTTAAAGGGCACCTCTATATATATAACAAACATGTCTTAACGGCCACCTCTATATATATAGCAAACATGTCTTAAAGGGCACCTCTATATATATATAACAAACATGTCTTAAAAGGGCATCTCTATATATATATAACAAACATGTCTTAAAGGGCACCTCTATATATATAACAAACCTGTCTTAAAGGACACCTCTATATATATAACAAACATGTCTTAAAAGGGCATCTCTATATATATATAACAAACCTGTCTTAAAGGGCACCTCTATATATATAACAAACCTGTCTTAAAGGGCACCTCTATATATATAACAAACCTGTCTTAAAGGGCACCTCTATATATATAGCAAACATGTCTTAAAGGGCACCTCTATATATATATATAACAAACCTGTCTTAAAGGGCACCTCTATATATATAACAAACCTGTCTTAAAGGGCACCTCTATATATATAACAAACCTGTCTTAAAGAGCACCTCTATATATATAACAAACCTGTCTTAAAGGGCACCTCTATATATATAACAAACCTGTCTTAAAGGGCACCTCTATACAGTACACTCAAGGACATATTGTGATAGATGTCCGACGTCTGACATGTCGGATTTGACATGTCAGACAACAGGTCGGATGGAGACAGGTGCAATAAAAAGGGTCATAAAACTAAAGAGTTGAGCCAACAGGTGTAGTTAACAAGATTAAATATTGAATTGCCTTTAATTGCTACCTGTGACAGGATATGACCTGATTAGGTTAATTTTGAATAAAATTTCTTTTTCATGTAGCGTGGTTTGGATAAAATGAGACATGGGTCAAGGGTCATCAATATTTATTAGAATCAAACTATTCTTGTTTGTGGAAGCATGTAGAAAATAATTTATTTCTGTCGAATTTTATGAAAATTAGTTGTCCTTCACTAAATATATTTTACAATTTGTTCTATTTTCGTGGTTTTTTTCCAACTCTAAGCTCATCTCTTGAATATTCCTTTTTTACTTGGAATCTATCTATTTTTAGACCTTATTTAGCGGTCTTTTCTCACTGAATCTACACTACTCCATTGTGGCAAAATTTGCTGACATTTAGAAGTACGATCGTTTTTTTGTTGTTTTTTGTTTGTTTTATATGTGTGTTGTTTGCGTTTTCAATATTTTCAACCTTCAGCTGAATTGTGTTTTTTCGTACACATAATTTTACAAGTGTGTGATATATGATTTAAAATTTCGATGTGTATTTGTTCCGTTCGCATCCCATCTCTTGAATATTCATTATTTACCTGGAATCTATCTATTTTTAGATTTAATCTTGCGGTGTTATTATATCGGTTGGGTAAATCAATAAGTTTCAGCCGATTTAAGTTTAAAAATTGCAAACCTTCACATCAAACAACATTAAAAAGTTTTGTATTTTTAAGATAAAATCTGCTCAAATTTAGTTGCGAACCGAAAAAATGTACATATAAATTTAGGTCACATTTTACACTCTTCAGTCTCTTGTAAAATTATGTGAACGAAAATACATGATTCAGCTGTAGGTGTAAATGTTTGACGCAAATGACACACCTGTAAAACAAAAAAACGATCATACTTCTGAAAGTCATCAAATTTTGCCACAATGGAAGTAACAACAAAATACGGATCACTAACTGACTAAGGAAGCTGTCTAGAGTGACAAAAATAATACAAAATACGGAAAAAAAATCGAAGTCTGTGAAACAGACAAATCCGGGAATCAACAACCAAATTGAAACAAGTTTTCCCTGAAAGATCCCGACACAGATCGCTCAAGTACTTTGCAGAAAAGCTTCAGCAACCAGAATTCCAGGCAAAGATCACTGGCAGCAAACAGCAGTAACAACGTTTACAGAAAATGGCCCTTTTCAGGACTACACAAGAAAAACAGTCCTTTTCAGGGCTACACAACTATTTCAAAAAGTAACAAAAGTGGTTGTCAATTCTCAAATTAATGTTAGCTTTTCCCCAGCCCCCATCTGACTGTCTCTTTCTCTTTTAGATTTGAAATACTATTTGACATACCAAAAAAAATTTGTTTGAATAAATCATTTTGTCTGACTATGGTCCTTTATTTTGCAATTATATGTGTAAATGAATGTGTAAAAAAAAACATATTTATTAAACTTCTATAGGACTAGTTTTGAAGTGATAAATTATATGATTTTTAACCATATTAGTTTTTCTGTGCAATCAATTTTGATAAATCATTCTTTACTATTTAAAGTAAATACACATTCATTGCTTTAATTTTTAATAATCATCTTTATTCATTCATTCTTCATTTTCTGTCCTTACTGAGTTTATCGCCAAACTCGTTATAATGCCAAAATCTGGCTGGACAGATGGTGGTGGTTTAACGAGGTTATACTGTATATAACAAACATGTCTTAAAGGGCACCTCTATATATATAACAAACATGTCTTAAAAGGGCACCTCTATATATATAACAAACCTGTCTTAAAGGACACCTCTATATATATAGCAAACATGTCTTAAAGGGCACCTCTATATATATAACAAACATGTCTTAAAGGGCACCTCTATATATATATAACAAACCTGTCTTAAAGGGCACCTCTATATATATAACAAACATGTCTTAAAAGGGCACCTCTATATATATATAACAAACCTGTCTTAAAGGGTACCTCTATATATATAACAAACATGTCTTAAAGGGCACCTCTATATATATAACAAACATGTCTTAAAAGGGCACCTCTATATAAATGTATATATAACAAACCTGTCTTAAAGGGCACCTCTATATATATAACAAACATGTCTTAAAGGGCACCTTTATATATATAACAAACATGTCTTAAAGGGCACCTCTATATATATATATAACAAACCTGTCTTAAAGGGCACCTCTATATATATAACAAACATGTCTTAAAGGGCACCTCTATATATATAACAAATATGTCTTAAAAGGGCACCTCTATATATATAACAAACCTGTCTTAAAGGGCACCTCTATATATATAACAAACATGTCTTAAAAGGGCACCTCTATATATATAACAAACCTGTCTTAAAGGGCACCTCTATATATATAACAAACATGTCTTAAAGGGCACCTCTATATATATAACAAACATGTCTTAAAGGGCACCTCTATATATATATAACAAACCTGTCTTAAAGGGCACCTCTATATATATAACAAACATGTCTTAAAAGGGCACCTCTATGTATATATAACAAACCTGTCTTAAAGGGTACCTCTATATATATAACAAACATGTCTTAAAGGGCACCTCTATATATATTACAAACATGTCTTAAAAGGGCACCTCTATATAAATGTATATATAATAAACCTGTCTTAAAGGGCACCTCTATATATATAAAAAATCTGTCTTAAAGGGCACCTTTATATATATAACAAACATGTCTTAAAGGGCACCTCTATATATATATATAACAAACCTGTCTTAAAGGGCACCTCTATATATATAACAAACATGTCTTAAAGGGCACCTCTATATATATAACAAACATGTCTTAAAGGGCACCTCTATATATATAACAAACCTGTCTTAAAGGGCACCTCTATATATATAACAAACATGTCTTAAAGGGCACCTCTATATATATAACAAACATGTCTTAAAGGGCACCTCTATATATATAACAAACATGTCTTAAAGGGTACCTCTATATATATAACAAACATGTCTTAAAGGACACCTCTATACATTGTATATATATAACAAACATGTCTTAAAGGGCACCTCTATATATATAACAAACATGTCTTAAAGGACACCTCTATACATTGTATATATATAACAAACCTGTCTTAAAGGACACCTCTATATATATAACAAACATGTCTTAAAGGGCACCTCTATATATATAACAAACATGTCTTAAAGGGCACCTCTATATATATAACAAACATGTCTTAAAGGGTACCTCTATATATATAGCAAACATGTCTTAAAGGACACCTCTATACATTGTATATATATAACAAACATGTCTTAAAGGGCACCTCTATATATATAACAAACATGTCTTAAAGGGCACCTCTATATATATAACAAACATGTCTTAAAGGGCACCTCTATATATATAACAAACATGTCTTAAAGGACACCTCTATACATTGTATATATATATAACAAACATGTCTTAAAGGGCACCTCTATATATATAACAAACATGTCTTAAAGGGCACCTCTATATATATAACAAACATGTCTTAAAGGGTACCTCTATATATATAACAAACATGTCTTAAAGGACACCTCTATACATTGTATATATATAACAAACATGTCTTAAAGGGCACCTCTATATATATAACAAACATGTCTTAAAGGGCACCTCTATATATATAACAAACATGTCTTAAAGGACACCTCTATATATATAACAAACATGTCTTAAAGGACACCTCTATACATTGTATATATATAACAAACATGTCTTAAAGGGCACCTCTATATATATAACAAACATGTCTTAAAGGGCACCTCTATATATATAACAAACATGTCTTAAAGGACACCTCTATACATTGTATATATATAACAAACATGTCTTAAAGGGCACCTCTATATATATAACAAACATGTCTTAAAGGGCATCTCTATATATATAACAAACATGTCTTAAAGGACACCTCTATACATTGTATATATATAACAAACATGTCTTAAAGGGCACCTCTATATATATAACAAACATGTCTTAAAGGGCACCTCTATATATATAACAAACATGTCTTAAAGGGCACCTCTATATATATAACAAACATGTCTTAAAGGACACCTCTATACATTGTATATATATAACAAACATGTCTTAAAGGGCACCTCTATATATATAACAAACATGTCTTAAAGGGCATCTCTATATATATAACAAACATGTCTTAAAGGACACCTCTATACATTGTATATATATAACAAACATGTCTTAAAGGGCACCTCTATATATATAACAAACATGTCTTAAAGGGCACCTCTATATATATAACAAACATGTCTTAAAGGGCACCTCTATATATATAACAAACATGTCTTAAAGGACACCTCTATACATTGTATATATATATAACAAACATGTCTTAAAGGGCACCTCTATATATATAACAAACATGTCTGTGAAAGGTTGTCCTCATATTTCCCATTAATGAATGGTGCATATAATTTTAACCTGTATATAAAGGGCAGCTTTAAAGGCCACATTTTCAGTTCCCCTGAGTGTCCTGTATATACAGGTTTGACTGCAGTATGTTGCTTCAGTTTTCTTGTTCATATCTTGTAGAAACTATCAAGATTTATAAATTGTATATATATATAGGCAGTTGTTGATTTTAATGAGATTTTTATGTGTTTCGTGTATATTTATTAGTCTTGTTTGTCTCTGATATCGATGGTGCTTGCACTTTTCACTTGTATGTTTAAACTACCTTTGTTTGAGTGACTGACTCTTATGGTAATATTTTTTATGAATATTTTGATTTGCTAAAATGTTCTTGTGCAATGATGGACAAATTTTTTTTTATGTTCCTGTAGAAATTTTTTAAAAATGTTTAAAAAGTTATTTTTCTTTTGTTTTTGTTTTTATTTGTTATTTACTTGAAATGTTGAAAATGCATTTTAATTCATATTTTTCAGCAAACATGTGTTGACAGAAGATGTTGTATCAAGAAAAATTGTTGGGGAAAAATTGTTTACAAAACGTCTATTGACAAAAAAGTACCATGTACCTAACTGGGGTAGAAATGGTCCAAAATGGTATGTGACCACTATAATCGAAGAGTCAGTTGTTGACCCGTTGAAAAAGACCATCACAACATATACGAGAAACATTAATCTTAATTGGTTTATGGTAAGTTCTTTGTAAATACAAATTCCTTGATATCTTTGAGCAAGGTACATTTGATAAATGTTAAACACATTGTCATGATTATGTAAATTATAACTTACTTGTATTTAAATTGATGATGTTAATAAAGACCACTTCCAGGTTTTTTCTGTAAAAAAAAAGGTGGGTAAATAAAGATGAAGCAGAGCAAAATATATATCAGTATCACTAAGGAGAGAGATCCTTCTATCACAGTGATTTATCAAGCTATGTCTCTGATTGTGTTTATTCTACAATGTCAAGTTAAAACTTTTAAAGAACATAACAAAACAATATTTTATATTTGTCCTGTTGGTGGTCAGCTTTAAACCAGTATTTATCTAGAGACTTTTGTGCTACACACTAGCCTGGTGACCAGGAAGTTTTATACAGTCAAGGTAATTTGACTTTTCAAATAAAATAATTGCAGGATGATATTATTTATACATCCTGCATTTATAAACAATTGTCAATTGAGATTTAAAATGTGCTATACTGGCTAGTAGATCAGATACATATGGCTAGTTATAGGTCAGTGCAGAAAAGAATATTATGTTTGTTTGTTTGTTTGATGGTGCTTAACGTCACTTTCAACAATATTTCAGTTATATCGTGGCGGTCAGTTTTATTGATGGAGGAAACTGGAGTACCTGGAGAGAACCACCGACCTGTTGCAAGTCATTGACAAACTGTATCACATAATGCTGTACATCTCACCCTGATCGAGATTCGAACTCACAATATCAGTGGTGATAGGCACTGATTGCATAGGTAGTTGTAAATCCAACTACCATGCGATGACGGCCACGATGGCCCCTCAAAAAGAATATTAGTAAAGCACATTATTTGCTGATTTATATTATATAAAAGAACTCTATGATTATAATCTGTTAAATTTATTAAGTAACAACTACAATGTGAAGAACCACAAACTGTAACATATTACTTACAATTTTGTCATGTGTTTTTCAGAATGTTGTGGAGAAATGTGTATATACTATAGATCCAGAGAGCCGTTGTAAAATTCTACAAGACAAGTCATATTGGAATAACTCTACAATATTTGGATTTGGTAAAGCTATTGAGCTCTATGGCTATGAAAAAGCTAAAAGAGATGCCAAGAAAACTCAGGAAGGGTTTATTGTGATTTTAGAAAAGCTTTTTCCTTCAACTGTAGTAATTCCGGCTACACTGCAAGCTGTTACAGGAAAAGATAAATTTAAAGAGACTGCCCGAAAGGCAACAGAAATGGCTAAAGAAGCTAAAGAAAAGGCAAAGCCTAAAGTGTTTGCCTCTAACAAGTCTGGGATGTCTGGTTAGAATAATATTATACTGCCGTATGTGAAGTTCAGAACAAGTTCACAAGCAAATTTTGCTTAGGCCAAAAAAAAATATGTGTATTTACTGTCACATGTCAAAAAAATCGAGGGTCGGGCGGCATAGAAAAATTTGTTATGAAGCTGTTTTATGAGAGTTACACAGTTTTTCTACCTTCTTTGCTCTCAATTTCAACAAAAAGCTAGCGGTTGAATAAATAAAACATTGCTGCTGATTAAGCAACAAAAATGGTTATCCGAATTCTGTGTAAAAATTGATAGGGTCACTAGCAAAAATTAGGGTCGGTCAGGTGACCATAAACACACATATTTTTTTTTTTGGCCTTAAGGAAATTTTATACCATTTAATTTGGTATATTATGAATAGAATCACTATATACATTATTATTCATTTTATATACGTGTATGTTCAAATTTAAGGGCCGTGTGTCAGTACAAGTGATATAGTAAGATACAGAGAAATTGTCTTTCGGCCATTACCGGTACATTTACCATGGAATATTTTTATGAGTAATTGTTTAATGGATATATGCTGATCAATCTTAAGATGATGTTAATTTTACTTTTGGCTGCTTGATATTGATAGTGCTGATCTATTATGATAAATAAAAGTTTTTACCATTAAAAGTATTTCTTTTGAATGTGGAAGACCTGGCCAACAGGATAAGTTTGCCCCATTTGGTATCCTTCTTTTTAGACGCAAAGGGTCATGTGTGAGCTATTGCCATCACTTTGCATCTGCCGTCAGTGGTGTCCAGGTTAGCGTTGTTTATTTTTCACATTGGGACCAATCTAGCAGAGATGATATTTGTTTTCTACAAATACTCGGTTCATCTTGATCAAGCAAAAAAAAAACGTGGCCAACATGAGCAATTTTGGTTTTGTTTGTCTGAAACTTGAAAAAATGTTCTCCTCTGAAACTACTGGGCCAATTGAAAGCAAACTTTGCAGGTATGATGTTTGTGGTCGGCATTCCTCTTCTCTGTTTCTTGATTCATACGAAGCAGATTTCATTCAGGATTTTCTCGAGAAAATCGAAAAGAAGCTAGCCCACTACATAGATACTTTCCTTTCACTAAATAATTCCAAATTTGGTGAATAAGTTGATCGTATCTAAACTTGAAATAAAGGACATCCAAGATACAGCTAGGTCTGTTTCATACCTTGACATACACCTAAAAATTTACAGTGAGTGCCGACTATGAACAATACTTTATGACAAAAGATATGCTGTAGCAACATTCTAGCAACACCTGCATAAGGAGTATATATTTCTCTGTTGATACCATATTCCAGAGTTTGTGGTTCCTATAAGGATTTCCTTGATAGAACGTTGGTGCTACTGAACAAAGGGTCGCTAGTGGATAAGTTGAAGTCATCACTTCGAAGGTTTTACTGTTGTCATGAGGGAAATATGTGTCACAGATGATCATGAATATGTTCGTAGTCACAAACTTGTCCACTTCAAACGCTTATCATCAGATTTTTAACAAGAGTAACCATTAATGAAGCAGGAACTACCTACCCTTTAGGGGCACTTAAGTTCACCCCCAGTTTTAATTATACCCCCGCTCCCCGAGGGGGATATACTGTTTTACCTCTATCCGTCTGTCCGTCCTTCCGTCCGTCCAAGATATTTTCCGTCGCATTTTTCTCGTTTTTGGACCCGTCAGATTCCTACTTCCTGTTTGCCGACTTAGTTAGTTTTTATACACATTGAACATATATGCTCATTTTTCGTCGCATTTTTCTCAGCAACTATTGATGGCAGAAATCTGATATTTGGTCACAAGTTTCATATAGGTACCCCATATCGTGGGAAGCGTTTTTGGACCCATCAGATTCTTACTTCCTGTTTGCCGATTTTGTTGATTTTTATACACATTTAGCATACATTTGTATATGCACAATTTTCATCACATTTTTCTCGGCAACTATTGATGGCAGAAATCTGATGTTTGGTCACAAGCTTCATATAGATACCCCATATGGTGGGAAGCGTTTTTTGACCCGTCAGATTCCTACTTCCTGTTTGCCGAAGAGTGGGGGTATCATAGATGAGCATTAGCTCACAGTTCGTCTTGTTGATGTTCGTGTTGCTCAAAATTTAGTTTTCTATGTGGTGTTTTGTAGACCATTGTCTGTCCATTTGTTCTTATTCTGTTGACCATTGTGCAATGGACTGTCCTTCAATCAACTGCTTCTGATTACCCCATTGGTATATTCAAACTGTTGTTGGAGATCTAATTTGAATAAGATTGGGAAAACTCTGAGAACAGAGTATTTCACATTAGAGACAGGTATAGTACATTTATTTGTATCAATAATTAACATACATGTTTCATCAACCAAGCTGTAATATACAACATAAACTTGATGAATATGCATGTGCATTGTATATTATTTCCTATATCTGCAATAGACAAAGGTGAGAGTAACCTGTTGAGCAGATCTTGTGTAAAGCTAGAGGTAAAGATAGCTATACCTATGGCCGGTTAAAGCTATTGGGAATTAGTTCAGAAACATACATGTATGACCAAGCAGTAATATACTTTGCACAGCAACTTACACAGGGAAGATAGAGCGAATGCTTTGTTTTTATCAATAAAATCCAAGCCCAGCTCATTAACCAATAAACAATAAAGGATAATTTTATTGGTGACAGATATTGAGAAAAAATGTTGATGATCCAGGGCCCGGTTGTTCAAAATACTGGATAAAGTTGTCCACAGAACAACTACTTAGCCAGTGGATAAAATTGGTTGTTCAAAAGCAAAAGACAATGGTTGGCTAGATATCCACTCCCATAATTCTTTGCACTTCCTGTGTAAAAGCAATCCAGATCCAAAAAAAAGGGTCAGCTAAGTTCAGCGACATTTCAAGTTATTTTTCAGGCAGTTCAATTTATTTGTTGCCATCTGCATATGGTAATCAAATTTTTAAGCGAAACTTTTTTTTTCAGATCGTGAAATAATAATCCAAAGTAAATATTTGTTTAAATAAATTGAAGCCAGTTACTTCATTTCTTTCCTAAAAGATTTATCGGTATTGAGGCAAGGACAAGAGAAATTAAAGGCAGGGGGGGGGGGGGGCATCCGGCGCGCGCCCCCCTAAAATTGGTAAAAATATGATTTGTTTGGCGTAAATCGTGATTTTTCACATGAAAGACCCCAAAAATTTCGCGCGCCCCCCCCCCCCCCCCCCCCCCCCCTAAAATTGGAAAAATATGATTTTTTGGCGTAAAATCGTGATTTTTCACACGAAATACCCCAAAAATTTTCGCGCCTCCCTCTGCTCGGCGCAATTTTTTTAAGTGCGTCCCCCCTAACTTGAAATCCTGGATCCGCCCCTGAAAGGGTGTGTCATTTTGTCATTCATGTCTTGTAGAATAATTCGGGTGAGGGGGGGGGGGGGGGGGGGGGAATGTAGATAAAAATCTGAAGATATATTTATTTTACGAAAAACAATTTTACAAAACTTTAGAAATATTTTATTATGATCCAGTTCAATTATTGTACTTAATGATGTAGTGAAATGGAATCTTACTACAATAAAATCCAAATTGTGTTCTGGAAGACATGGAATCTATTGAAGTGGGCTTGCCTGAAATAAGTGACATGTTTGGGACTATGCACTACTCCCTATATGCATGTAGATATCACGGTTTACAAAATATGTTGATTGGATCTTAGGACATTTAACGTACATGTCTTAGAATCGGATATTTTCACAGAACTCTACACATGTACACCGAATGACATTTTTCATACTGTTGTCAAAAACAAATAAAATAAATGATATTTATTTTCAACTTTTGAGAGACAAAAAAAAAGAATTATCAATTAAAATCGATCCCAAGTCTAAATCCAAATCAACAAACAGATCTAGTAAGCAATTTTCCAGAACTAATGTCATTAGCCATTCTTCCACTTTTGAGGTTAAAAAAAGGGGGGGGGGGGGGTCCTCGTCACGGTTCATCAAAAGTATTTTTACTGATAAATTGAAGGCACGGTAAATAAATTCTTCTGGTCACATTTCGCAAAAATATGTAACCCAATGTAATTGATAAGGTATTTTTTTTACCATTTCTATATACTCACTAGTCGGGTCTATTTTGTCAACAATTGAACGGTGGATGTGTCCAGTAATTCATGTAATATTAACATCGGGTTGAGAAAAAATAACATCAAAGAACAAACACAGAAGATCACATTGGAAAAAAAGGTTCATAAAAACGTAGACGAGAGGCGTATATCATAAAGAATGTAAAATAAATATGACTGAAAATGATTCACGGACAATGTCTCCATCACGATTCACGGCAAAAAAAAAATCAACAAAAATATTGGTGGAAGGAAAATTCACGAATACGGAAAACCAAAAGCACCCACCAATTTTTTTCACTGGGTACCTGTAAAATGCGAAACGAAATCGAAACGAGACGAAACGAAACGAAATAAATCGAAACGAAACGAATTTTACCGAAACAAAACGAGGTATATTTCGTTTCTTTTCGGTGAATTTCGTTTCGATTCGTTTCGTTTCGCATTTTACAGGTATACCCATAAAGATGTTGTATTTCAGTGATGTCTCCTTGATTCTAAATCAAACTGACATAATTTTCACATCTTTTCTTCATTTTATTTTATTTTCAGTCAAAGTAAAAACCGAATAACGAACCAGTTGCATGTATTCAACCCAACTAAGCTACAAAGGGAACTACCATTTAACTTGAAAAGGGGGGGGGGGGGGCATGTCATTTTTTCTATAAAATTTTCCGATTCTGAAGCTTGGAAGGAAAAAGTAATTAACCAAAAGTAATTATTTTTTTTAGTTATTTGGCTGGGTATATGTTAGAAACAAATATAACATTTCATGCTTGTTAAGTTTTCAGGTCATATAGACGTAAAATTCCCAAGTATTGTGTCTAAGCTTGATTCTTTTTTACTTCTTGCTAAAATTAAGGGAGAGGTGGCGCTCGCACTCCTCGCAGCCCCTTCCTATGTGCATGTCCCCTCCCTTCTTCAAGTTAAATGGCCGGTCCCCAAATCTTAAAAAAGAAATTTAACATGTAGTTTTGCAAGATGAGTGTACCGTTTTATGCAGTATACCGTTTAAATTTTGCCAGATTGGTCACCGATTTAAAATGTCTTTTTATCTCGACAGTCTTTCTTATACAAAAATGTAATAATAGAAGCCATAATTTGTTGCATATTTGAATATGAATATATGTTGTTTATATCATCGTTAGCAAGGGGTAAACTTTAAGAAAACAATGAAAAAAATTCTCACGGGCAAAAACTGAAAAAAATACATATAATAAATAATTGAATAATTAAACAACAACGGTAATTTTGCATTTATTTCGAAGCGGCACTAATAAGCATTCTCAAGTAACAGTACCCGGCCTACCTTACAAAATGGTGGGGGTTCTTCCGGGGCCGCTGGACCCCGACCCCTGAACATACGGATTCTGATGCCAATTTTATACCCAATCTCAAGACTGTTGTCTAACTAAAGCCTCTTTAAGCCCCAATTTTTGAAGAATAATCCAAGCAAAAACATATACCCCTTTTCAGCCATTTGTGACAAAAAGATTACCCCATGCCAGACATATAATCAATAATAGGACCCCGATTGTCAGAACATCACCATGAAGAACGATTTTTTTAAATATAACCTGGAAAACAATGAACTTTTCTACTATCCTTTTCTACGCTTAAATGATACTTTCTCTATTTTTTTCGTTTAATTTTTGTCTTGTAATTCCCCAAGAAATTCTTTCGTTAAAATAGGTTTTATTTCATTTTGAATTATTCCGTTTCGTTTCGTTTTGGTAAATTTCGTTTCGATTTATTTCGTTTCGTTTCGATTTCGTTTCGTTTCGGTAAATTTCGTTTCGTTTCGGTGAATTTCGTTTCGATTTATTTCGTTTCGTTTCGTTTCGTTTCGATTTCGTTTCGCATTTTACAGGTACCCCTTTTCAATTACACCTCTCTTTAATTTACTTGCACTGCGCAACAAATTAAATCCGAAATCAGTTCTGATGGAATGCATGTTTTTTTCTCCTCAATTCTTTTGTATAGCATTTATTTATATATATATATATATTTACATTTGTATTTAAAATCTGTCTATTTATCTTAGTTCCTGCTATGTGTAATCTATTTCCAAAAAGGGGAAATGCTATTTTTGAAATTGAATAGTGACAACAAACAAAAAATCTAACTTATGTAATTTCAATTGGCGATCATATTTATCCACTGGATAAAACTTTATCCGTACCAAATTAGACTGGACAAAGTTATCCAGGATAAATCGTATTTGTCCAGTGGATAACTTTTGAACAACCACATTTATCCAGTGGACAGAAGTTGTCCAGGATAAATCATATTTGTCCAGTGGATAACTTTATCCATTGTTTTGAACAACCGGGCCCTGGTGAAGACACAAATGATTAAATTGTCTACTGCTTGTTTCTTAGAAAATAGAAACGAGAAACAAAATGCTCAGATCAGCTAAATACAACAATAACAACAAAATGATAGAAAATTATTCAAGAGAATTGTTAATGCTCTGTGTTCCTTGTAGAAATGAACATCCCATTAGTGAGAATTTAGGAATTTTTGAAGAACAGTACAACTCACTAAATGAAATGGTAGAAATTTGGATGGAAAAATCTGAATACGAGAACTTGCAGATGGACTTAGATATCTGGGTTTTTATTGATACATCAGAATTAATGTTGATGAACGAAGTCTTGAATATAAATTATTATGTTGCAGTTGAACTATGGGATGAAGGCGATTTCGGTGCCATATTATATATGTCAAGATATACGAATTACAAGCACAGCTGAAGGTGGTACAGATCCAGCAGAATAGTTTATCAGAACTCTAGTGTTAGATTCACAGGACATGGAGGCGTACTATTCTGGAACAGTAAACAGAGAGAAATATTTATCCACGTTGTGGCATTATTTATTAATAACAAAGATTCAAATTATCCACTGCATGCGACTATTATATATACCAGTAGTTGAATATAATGATAGGTTATATATGAACTGCAACAACAGACAACATTTCATATTAAGATAGTCGATCTGGTTATTGGAGATGCTATTCCTGAGGTGAAACAAATAATTGTAGAGAGCACCTGTTTCAACTGGTCATGCAGAGCGACTACATAAAGTATATAAAACAGCTGTATGATCGGGAAATGAATTGACAGTCAACATTGATATTTCGGATGGGCTAGTCAATGGAGCCTCTTGTATTGCCAAGAACACTTCGCAGCCTTGCACCATCTCTATTGATAGGGAATTATGACAACACAGTAGAAGCTTATCGACAAGTCACATTCACAAAAAGTTGACATCAATAAAAAAAAAATGTAAAATGACAATTTCCTGTAGATAAGTACAATTGCCAAAGAAGTACAAAGAAACAGTTTCCATCGCTGTTGTAATGTTCAAGGATGTGAAGGAGGGTTGAAGGAGTTAGTATTACAGTTTCCGAATAAAGAGACGATCCCATATGTATTATGTAACTTTAAGTATAGTGACCTCCTTACAAAACCTTTATATACTTTCACCTTTGATCCAACTAATTATACATAACGGTATGGACGATTTCGAGAAATAAATATAAAGATTACGAAACGAAAAGCAGTTACAGATTTGATTTTCAGAAATATACTCACTTCCACATGATCGCCTTAGGATATGTATTCACAATGCCAAGTTGGTACAGTTACAGTCGGCCACAACTTTGCTCATGTTCTGGTTCACTTGTTTCAATTCTCGTATGAAGCAGACATTACACGGAAGCTTTTCAAGAAAAAAGGTTTGGCGCCTTAAAATCTGATTCAACCCACCATTTCTTTAGAAATGCCTGTACCAAGTCAGGGTCATTATGGTTTTCACAGTTTTCGGTTGTTGACTGATTTTGTCTGTTTATATAATTATGAGTTTTGACTTTCCCTTTGTAAGATTGTTCGGAGTTCGGTAATTTTGTTATTACCCTTATTTACAGTCATCTTGGTCCTTTAATTTCATGTTCCGTTATACAGATGATCTCCTTTCATCGATTAAAAACGTTTGGTGACTATGTTGATGGCGTTTATATTGCACTTGAAATAAAGGTCATCATAGATACAACTAGGGTCGACTGCATACCTTGACCTTCACAAAAAAATAACAATCTGGGCCGGTCGAGAACGAAACATTACGAAATGAGACACGATTTCGATTTCCCATGGTGAACTTTCAAATGTTAGATTTTTTTTATCGAAAACGTGTCCAATTTGGTTGACTAGTGTTTCAATAGACGATCGGTATTCCAATGGATACAAATTGTGCTCCACTACTCGCTTATTAGTTTCTACACGCAAATGAGGCAGACTACCATCAAGGGCTTCTCGAGAATAAAGATAGAAAATTGGTCCAAACCTTTAATTCCATCTTTCGCTTTATAGATGATGCCAAGTCACTGAAAAATTCTTGATTCGTTGTTTATCTGCACCTCATCTATCTAAATGAGCTTGAAGTAAAGGATACTACTGACACTAAAAAGTCTGCTTCCTACCTTCCCTTGAAATAGACAACCGGGGAAGATTAAAAACAATACTTTACGACACACGTGATGACTTCACTTTTCCAGAAGTCTTCTTCCCTTTCATCAATATCAACATTCCAGCAGCTCCAACGTATTGGGTTTACATATCACAACTCTTACGTTATTCTAGGGCTTGTGCCAGATATAGTTATTTTCTGGAAAGAGCTTAGCAGCTGTCGCAAAAGCTAAACAAAGCTATGGTGCTCCTAGGTTGAAGTATTCTACGGTCGTAATCACAAATGGCAATGGATGTTTTACTTTTTACGTAGAATTTTTTCTTTCCGCGACTTTTTCTAGACTTGACCATATTGTTAGCCCAGAGAATGTCTTATAAGCAACAATAACTTCGCGAACAAGATGATTCATCATCGGTTTTTTGTTGGGTCGATGTTGGTCATAGTTTTTTTGTTTTCTGTTTTGTGTTTGTTTGTCTTCATTCTTTGCCTTGTGCTCAATGTTGCCTATGTTTCCGGATTGTCTATTCTCGATTGCCAATTCTGCATTCTCTAACGTTTATTTGAAATAAAATAAGATAAAAAAAACAGGGTAGTTCTTATAAGCAGATCTCTCCATTATCGAAGCTTTTATTTCAAAATATATCTGTTTAGCTCAAAATATTTCAAAGTAGAGCGTTATGTTCATTTGATAGCGGATATAGACATACTCTCTAGTGATACATGCAAGAAATACACTAAACTATTTCTGTAAACCCCTGCTATTCCTTTATATTTGCTTACAGTGTTCTGGTTCAATGAAATTGTAAGTAATTGTTTCATATACTGATGCCTGATAGACACATTTTATCATGTAGTGTGGTACTCGTTAGTCATCACACATACCCGTCTGTATACCTCCATATAGTGCATGTATTTAATTGCTCATCTTTTTAGGGTTTTATTTTGTGTTGTCCTATTATGTGTCTTTACGTTATGATGTCCGCATAAAAAGGATGTTCGGTTCGTCTTTACCTCCAGTTGTTTGTAGGAGAGATCATGTCTTATTTACGTGATGTGTGTTTGTTTACATAAAGTCTTTTGTACCCTTGTTTTGTTTGTCTTCGTCTTTTGTACCCTTGTTTTGTTTGTCTTCGTCTTTTATACCCTTGTTTTGTTTGTCTTCGTCTTTTGTACCCTTGTTTTGTTTGTCTTCGTCTTTTGTACCCTTGTTTTGTTTGTCTTCGTCTTTTGTACCGTTGTTTAGTTTGTCTTCGTTTTTTGTACCCTTGTTTAGTTTGTCTTCGTCTTTTGTACCCTTGTTTTGTTTGTCTTCGTCTTTTGTACCCTTGTTTTGTTTGTCTTCGTCTTTTGTACCGTTGTTTAGTTTGTCTTCGTTTTTTGTACCCTTGTTTAGTTTGTCTTCGTCTTTTGTACCCTTGTTTTGTTTGTCTTCGTCTTTTGTACCGTTGTTTTGTTTGTCTTCGTCTTTTGTACCGTTGTTTAGTTTGTCTTCGTTTTTTTGTACCCTTGTTTTGTTTGTCTTCGTCTTTTGTACCCTTGTTTTGTTTGTCTTCGTCTTTTGTACCGTTGTTTTGTTTGTCTTCGTCTTTTGTACCCTTGTTTTGTTTGTCTTCGTCTTTTGTACCGTTGTTTTGTTTGTCTTCGTCTTTTGTACCGTTGTTTAGTTTGTCTTCGTCTTTTGTACCCTTGTTTTGTTTGTCTTCGTCTTTTGTACCGTTGTTTTGTTTGTCTTCGTCTTTTGTAACGTTGTTTTGTTTGTCTTCGTCTTTTGTACCGTTGTTTAGTTTGTCTTCGTTTTTTTGTACCGTTGTTTTGTTTGTCTTCGTCTTTTGTACCGTTGTTTTGTTTGTCTTCGTCTTTTGTACCGTTGTTTAGTTTGTCTTCGTCTTTTGTACCCTTGTTTTGTTTGTCTTCGTCTTTTGTACCCTTGTTTTGTTTGTCTTCGTCTTTTGTACCGTTGTTTTGTTTGTCTTCGTCTTTTGTACCCTTGTTTTGTTTGTCTTCGTCTTTTGTACCCTTGTTTTGTTTGTCTTCGTCTTTTGTACCGTTGTTTAGTTTGTCTTCGTCTTTGTACCGTTGTTTTGTTTGTCTTCGTCTTTTGTACCGTTGTTTAGTTTGTCTTCGTTTTTTGTACCGTGGTTTTGTTTGTCTTCGTCTTTTGTACCCTTGTTTTGTTTGTCTTCGTCTTTTGTACCGTTGTTTTGTTTGTCTTCGTCTTTTGTACCGTTGTTTAGTTTGTCTTCGTCTTTTGTACCGTTGTTTTGTTTGTCTTCGTCTTTTGTACCCTTGTTTTGTTTGTCTTCGTCTTTTGTACCGTTGTTTAGTTTGTCTTCGTCTTGTGTACCGTTGTTTTGTTTGTCTTCGTCTTTTGTACCGTTGTTTTGTTTGTCTTCGTTTTTTGTACCCTTGTTTAGTTTGTCTTCGTTTTTTGTACCCTTGTTTTGTTTGTCTTCGTCTTTTGTACCCTTGTTTTGTTTGTCTCTTCGTCTTTTGTACCCTTGTTTTGTTTGTCTTCGTCTTTTGTACCCTTGTTTTGTTTGTCTTCGTCTTTTGTACCCTTGTTTTGTTTGTCTTCGTCTTTTGTACCCTTGTTTTGTTTGTCTTCGTCTTTTATACCCTTGTTTTGTTTGTCTTCGTCTTTTGTACCCTTGTTTTGTTTGTCTTCGTCTTTTGTACCCTTGTTTTGTTTGTCTTCGTTTTTTGTACCCTTGTTTTGTTTGTCTTCGTCTTTTGTACCGTTGTTTTGTTTGTCTTCGTTTTTGTACCCTTGTTTAGTTTGTCTTCGTCTTTGTACCCTTGTTTTGTTTGTCTTCGTCTTTTGTACCCTTGTTTTGTTTGTCTTCGTCTTTTGTACCCTTGTTTTGTTTGTCTTCGTCTTTTGTACCCTTGTTTTGTTTGTCTTCGTCTTTTGTACCCTTGTTTTGTTTGTCTTCGTCTTTTGTACCCTTGTTTTGTTTGTCTTCGTCTTTTGTACCCTTGTTTTGTTTGTCTTCGTCTTTTGTACCCTTGTTTAGTTTGTCTTCGTCTTTTGTACCCTTGTTTTGTTTGTCTTCGTCTTTTGTACCCTTGTTTTGTTTGTCTTCGTCTTTTATACCCTTGTTTTGTTTGTCTTCGTCTTTTGTACCCTTGTTTTGTTTGTCTTCGTTTTTTGTACCGTTGTTTTGTTTGTCTTCGTTTTTTGTACCCTTGTTTAGTTTGTCTTCGTCTTTTGTACCCTTGTTTTGTTTGTCTTCGTCTTTTGTACCCTTGTTTTGTTTGTCTTCGTCTTTTGTACCGTTGTTTTGTTTGTCTTCGTCTTGTGTACCCTTGTTTTGTTTGTCTTCGTCTTTTGTACCCTTGTTTTGTTTGTCTTCGTCTTTTGTACCCTTGTTTTGTTTGTCTTCGTCTTTTGTACCCTTGTTTTGTTTGTCTTCGTCTTTTGTACCCTTGTTTTGTTTGTCTTCGTCTTTTGTACCCTTGTTTTGTTTGTCTTCGTCTTTTGTACCCTTGTTTTGTTTGTCTTCGTCTTTTGTACCCTTGTTTTGTTTGTCTTCGTCTTTTGTACCGTTGTTTTGTTTGTCTTCGTTTTTTGTACCCTTGTTTAGTTTGTCTTCGTCTTTTGTACCCTTGTTTTGTTTGTCTTCGTCTTTTGTACCCTTGTTTTGTTTGTCTTCGTCTTTTGTACCGTTTTTTTGTTTGTCTTCGTCTTGTGTACCCTTGTTTTGTTTGTCTTCGTCTTTTGTACCCTTGTTTTGTTTGTCTTCGTCTTTTGTACCCTTGTTTTGTTTGTCTTCGTCTTTTGTACCCTTGTTTTGTTTGTCTTCGTCTTTTGTACCCTTGTTTTGTTTGTCTTCGTCTTTTGTACCCTTGTTTTGTTTGTCTTCGTCTTTTGTACCGTTGTTTTGTTTGTCTTCGTCTTTTGTACCCTTGTTTTGTTTGTCTTCGTCTTTTGTACCCTTGTTTTGTTTGTCTTCGTCTTTTGTACCCTTGTTTTGTTTGTCTTCGTCTTTTGTACCCTTGTTTTGTTTGTCTTCGTCTTTTGTACCCTTGTTTTGTTTGTCTTCGTCTTTTGTACCCTTGTTTTGTTTGTATTCGTCTTTTGTACCCTATGTTGCCAGTTTCTCTAGATTGTCCATTATGCATTGTCCCTTCAGTATTCTCTAGTAATAAACATACTAAAATATTTCTAATTTTTATTAATCTTAAATAAAACATCTTTAATATCAAAACATCATGAGCAGAAAATATGCAAAATAAATAAGTTAAAATGTTTAATTTCTACTCAGTGTAGACTTTAAATATGAACAACCAGCATTCATAAAAAAATATCGCATTCAATAAATAAAAACACTAAAAACAAATAGTTTATGTACATTAAATAGCATGTATATGTTTGAACTTGACAAGTTGCCGAACTGCAGCAATCTGTTATATTAATTATTCAAAAGTTGTACACAATGACATTATTATATTCAAAATAATTCCAGTTAAATCTTGAAAGTTTTCGATTCAAACGTGCAACGAATAATCCCCGTTAGTAGTACAACCTTGTAAATAGACCGGGAATTTATCACGACATCTATATCAATTCGTTAAACAAGAATTTCTTAGAATAATAAAGTAGAGATAAAAAGTTTTAAGATGACAGATAATACTAAAATAAACAGGAACTCTCGTCAACAAATAATAAATATAAATAAGTTAAGACACGAATTGAAAGTAACGTGAACCGGAACAAAACTTAAAAAATGCCACACAACTGCCATGTTTGTAATTGACTCATCAGATATGATGATCTTGCAATCAAATATAATGGCATTTGTAAACATATATAATATATTTAACAGTATTAATCTTCATTAAATAGTGACACATGGACGGAATCTGCAAAAGTACATGTAACAAAACAAACATCACCTAAAACAAATACACCATAAAGTGTTTAATATATCACAGATATGTTTCCGGATTTCTTTGTAAATTCGGGAAGAGATCATTGGAAGACAAGTTTCCTTATACACAATATTATCTGCCAAACTGGCTACTTTTCACTGCATTTAATAGCGATCTTCCGAATGTTCTTGTGTCTCGTAGAAGGATGTAATCCCAATTATAAAATTCTGTAAGTGATAGCGTTGTATATTCCCGACTGATAATATTTCTGTCCAGTGCAGCGATTGGTTGATAGCCAGACATGTCAACCAAAAAGGAAAACTCACAAAGAATATCATTTAGAGAAGCAACAGTGTCATTGGATCGTTCTCTTAATGCACGGTCGATTCCGTAATGTTTAAACAGTTCCATAAAAATATAGACCTTTGATATTTTTAAATAGTTTTCCTGATGAACGAGTGATCCCTGTAATATAAAACATAATATTACCGTAAATGTGTTAATACAAGTCCTGTTAACGTATCATTTCAATATTAATATAAAACATTTTAGTTTGCCTCGATTGGACGATTATCCGGTTCTGTTCGTTAAATGATTACCATTATCGCAACTTTATAAGTAAGAATTAATTAATTAAGAAGTATCTTGTTTGTCGTGTATAACTCCTACATCTTCATGACAAATGAATAATTGAACCGCATCGATGTTGTAATGGCTACCGTGCTCGCCTCGAGTGTGGTAGATCGTGGGTACGAGCCCCGGTCGGGTCAAACCAAAGACTATGATATTGGTATCTGTTGGTTTCCGCTGCAAAGCACGCAGCATTAAGGACTGTTATTTTATTTAGCTAACACTATGAAAATACATTTAAGAGTGTTGGTCTTGTATAAAGCTGACATCATTATCATCCCATCGAATGTAACATGTTCTCGCCATGATATAGCTGAAAAATTGCTCATTTGGCGTTAAACAACAATCAATCACTCACTCACTGGTATACATTTGTGAAAAACTACATAATTACTTTAAAAAAAAGTAAAGAAATACAACGTCTCTGATATTTTGAATGTTTACTAGAACATAATAGTATTATTACCTGTGTTGTAGATGACACACAGTCTTTAGGATAACCATCTAGCTTCGGTTGTGTGTCTAATACACTAATCAAGTCGATATCACTTAACAATTCATCATTCTGAAGAAAAAAATAATAATAAGTAAAATGTATGACTTTCATAGCAAATGATATTTTAGTTTTTAATCCAGAGAGAACCGCATTGGTAGTGTAATGGTTAACGTGGTCTCCTAGAGTGCAGTAGATCGTGGACTCAAGCACCGGTCGGGTCAAACCAAATACTATTAAAAAATATTGGCATATCCTGAGCTGACTACTCCGATAAGCACACAGCATTAACGGGTAGGACCAAAGACAGATTGGCTCGGAACCAGGATAATGTGTCAGAGTGGAGAGATATGTCCACCGGCAGACTGTTGTTTCAGTGAGTTATCACTATCAAAATCCCTCTTAGCATGTTTTCTCGCCATGAAAAGTTGTTAATTTTGCGCTAAGCAACAATCACCCAATCACTTAATTCAGAGAAACATGTTTGGAACTAATTACTACCAAGGACTTATGCTAATATCAGATGTATAATATTTGAACGAATGTAGTTTTAATCATTTAAATTCAGTTTAATATATCTTTGATTTTGCCGTGATTTGCGTTTGATTGAAACTTTCATATTATTGTTAATAATGTGCACATTTAATGAGTTTGTTCTCCGTCAACATCGATGTCACATCATCTGTCGAAATATACATTTTAAAATTATTTAAATCATTTCAATAGCTTAATGTGGTACACAAATAACTTTACTTACCAAGTATAGGAATGCTTGATCAATTTTCTGTATAAACAATTTAATTTTCCTCGTCAGACGTTCCACAGCGTCATTGATATTAACGTCAATTGTCGTAACAAAGTGTACGCCAGCAGGAGAACGTCCGGCGCACGGTTGTATCCAAGGTTCCTTTCTTTCCACTGGAGCCCCAATTGTTAATCCAACTACTATTCCACTAAAAATTATGTCTGCAAAGGAATAATAACATTAATTTATTAGTCATCTTGCCGTCCTAACTATTACATTATAAAGGGGTATAGATGTTTAACCCGACCTTTAACACATTTAAATTGTATTAGTGGAGGAAATAAGGGCATTTAGCATTGAACTAACGTTATCACGTGAGGTTGTTTCGTGTACAACTCTCCCCGGGGGGTGGGAATGGAATCGAACTCTCACAACATTAGCGGTGATCGGCATTAACTGTCAGCATCTTACAAATATAAGTATCTGTATTTGAATTAAAATCCACCTGTGATGTAAATCTATTGTCTAAACTCTCCATTATTTTCAAGGAATGGAGAGTTGTGAACAATGTGGACAGTGGCGGAGTTATTGTTCTCTTTATACTTTAGATACTATACACAGACTTTTTTTTGTTACAAGATTAATAATTAATACAATTAATAAAGTATAATGGGTGGATTTTAAGTTGGAGAATGTCCTCGTATCTCTCCATTCCTTAAAAACAATTGGCCTCGGCTCCATTATTTTTAAGGAATGGAGAGTTACTTGGACATTCTCCTATACATAAACCTCTTTCCGAACATGTTTGACATGTAATACGTTTATATATTTGTTTCTCAATGAAAATTTTATATGTAAATCTACAATGAAATAATTTGATAAAAATACCTAAATATTAACGTAATAAAATGAAAGATGGAATACATACATGTATAAATATTCATTTTGCAAATATTTAGTTACTATTGGAATGGCTTTCAAATATTAATAAAATTATAATAATTAAATTAAATTCAGGTGTTTATATATACAAGTATGTTTACCTCATTTTTCCGGAAACGTGTAACAGATACCGGTCCTTTTCCCTTGGAAGGTCCAATATTGTGCTATTTCATCCTTTTTAACCTTCCAATAGAAACGAGGGCCACGTTGAACTAGACAATCTAAACATAGTAACAAAATATTTCCAAATGTTTGACTACGATATTTTTGTCAGGATCGCCCCTGTTAAATTAGTCATAGTATTATCCTTGATTTCGATCTTATAATGACAAAAACTTTCTTCCGGATAGGGCTTCAGTACATTTTTTGTGGTTGATTTATTGACGTAAAAGGTAAAGTGTGTCTAACCAAACCAATATTTATGTATTATGCAATTCTATTATATGCAAAGATTCAGGTACCATTGAAGTAAATACATATATATATCGTTATGAAGTAAATACATGTATATATCGCTATGAAAAGAAAGTTTAAACAGCGATGGTTAACAATTCCACCAATATCAAGAAAACGAACAAATATCTCTCATCTCAAAGCACTGACACACAAAAACATCACTTCGTTGGAAATCAATGTCCTCACTTGAGACAGGCACACATATGTGGTGGTATTAAACCGGTTAATAGGATCACAACCCCATCCCCTGATAATTGGATCTCCAACGACAATACAGATATAAGCGATGAATAACTTGCCCAGATTCGCTTCCACTCAAATAGACCACACACTATCACAAGAATGAATGACAAGATAAACATGGACAGTACAGTAGCATGGTCAGAGAATGACAAAATAAACATGGACAGTATAATAGCATGGCCAGTGAGTGCTCGTGCATAGTTATATTACACCCATCTATATTAAATCTGACCAAATCCACAGTATACATGGCATAATATTTATTTGCTCTTTATAGATATTTTATTACGAATTAAATGATTTTGCAAAGTAACTTTATTTCAATTACATGCTATGCAATATTTAATTAACAGCGTTATAGTAACATTTAAACGAGAGATGCATTAATAAAAAGAAAATGTCATGTTTACAACACGGTGACCTGTAACTGTATTTATTTATAATTGTTTATATGTTAAGCTGTGAGAAAACATACTTAGATGGAGGTCATGATTGTTGTACACCTACTACTTTATATCTCGGATGTGGTTTTGATAAGTAGCCTAAGCGTAAGATTCTCATTTGTTATTTCCTATTTGTTTACTCTTATATAAACAATATTGTTTTATGTTCAATGATTATATACATTTCTCGTAAACTGTGATCTAATTAAAAAAAGTTTAGTCATTTACATAGAATCCAATTGTTTATCATCCTTTTCGTATTATAATCTTCCTATTGGTCTGTAGCAACATTGACGTTACTATGAAGTTAATGATTAAGCAAAATCGCTACCATCGAGATTCGTTGGATACCCGTTTAACAACGTCCTCCCAATGTAGCAAGTTCGTCTCGTGCTTAGAAATTCCGATAAAGTTTTTGACCCATTGCAAGACTATTGTATCGGACCCTATTAACTTTGAGCCGTAATGAAAGGGGGAGGTTTGGCGCTTTAAAATCTGATTCAACCCACCATTTCTTTAGAAATGCCTGTACCAAGTCAGGGTCATTACGGTTTTCACAGTTTTCCGGTTGTTGACTGATTTTGTCTGTTTATATACTTATGAGTTTTGACTTTCCCTTTGTAAGATTGTTCGGAGTTCGGTAATTTTGTTATAACCCTTTATTAATTCGTAATTTACTCATTGTTTTACTTCATCTGTCTAAGGTTCATCTGTTACCATCGATGTATTCATCAAGTGCCTCATTGCGTTCAAACATGTTCTCGTCAGTCACGAATATAGCTTAAATGACGCTTAAACAAGAATCAATCAATTAATCTATACTGTGTGTCACATGAATATTTATTCTAAAATATGTACTTATTCCAGAGAGATGTGGTGCACATTAAAATATGTACTTATTCCAGAGAGGTGTGGTGCACATTAAAATATGTACTTATTCCAGAGAGGTGTGGTGCACATTAAAATATGTACATATTCCAGAGAGGTGTGGTGTACATTAAATTATGTACTTATTCCAGAGAGGTGTGGTGTACATTAAAATATGTACTTATTCCAGAGAGGTGTGGTGCACATTAAATTATGTACTTATTCCAGAGAGGTGTGGTGCACATTAAAATATGTACTTATTCCAGAGAGGTGTGGTGTACATTAAGATATGTACATATTCCAGAGAGGTGTGGTGTACATTAAAATATGTACTTATTCCAGAGAGGTGTGGTGTACATTAAAATATGTACTTATTCCAGAGAGGTGTGGTGTACATTAAAATATGTACTTATTCCAGAGAGGTGTGGTGTACATTAAAATATGTACTTATTCCAGAGAGGTGTGGTGTACATTAAAATATGCGCATATTCCAGAGAGGTGTGGTGTACATTAAAATATGTACTTATTCCAGAGAGGTGTGGTGTACATTAAAGTATGTACTTATTCCAGAGAGGTGTGGTGTACATTAAAATATGTACTTATTCCAGAGAGGTGTGGTGTACATTAAAATATGTACTTATTCCAGAGAGGTGTGGTGTACATTAAAATATGTACTTATTCCAGAGAGGTGTGGTGTACATTAAAATATGTACTTATTCCAGAGAGGTGTGGTGTACATTAAAATATGTACTCATTCCAGAGAGGTGTGGTGTACATTAAAATATGTACTTATTCCAGAGAGGTGTGGTGTACATTAAAATATGTACTTATTCCAGAGAGGTGTGGTGTACATTAAAGTATGTACTTATTCCAGAGAGGTGTGGTGTACATTAAGATATGTACTTATTCCAGAGAGGTGTGGTGTACATTAAGATATGTACTTATTCCAGAGAGGTGTGGTGTACATTAAGATATGTACTTATTCCAGAGAGGTGTGGTGTACATTAAGATATGTACATATTCCAGAGAGGTGTGGTGTACATTAAAATATGTACTTATTCCAGAGAGATGTGGTGTACATTAAAATATGTACATATTCCAGAGAGGTGTGGTGTACATTAAAATATGTACTTATTCCAGAGAGGTGTGGTGTACATTAAAATATGTACTTATTCCAGAGAGGTGTGGTGTACATTAAAATATGTACTTATTCCAGAGAGGTGTGGTGTACATTAAAATATGTACTTATTCCAGAGAGGTGTGGTGCACATTAAATTATGTACTTATTCCAGAGAGGTGTGGTGCACATTAAGATATGTACTTATTCCAGAGAGGTGTGGTGTACATTAAGATATGTACATATTCCAGAGAGGTGTGGTGTACATTAAAATATGTACTTATTCCAGAGAGATGTGGTGTACATTAAAATATGTACTTATTCCAGAGAGGTGTGGTGTACATTAAAATATGTACTTATTCCAGAGAGGTGTGGTGTACATTAAAATATGTACTCATTCCAGAGAGGTGTGGTGTACATTAAAATATGTACTTATTCCAGAGAGGTGTGGTGTACATTAAGATATGTACTTATTCCAGAGAGGTGTGGTGTACATTAAGATATGTACTTATTCCAGAGAGGTGTGGTGTACATTAAGATATGTACATATTCCAGAGAGGTGTGGTGTACATTAAAATATGTACTTATTCCAGAGAGATGTGGTGTACATTAAAATATGTACATATTCCAGAGAGGTGTGGTGTACATTAAAATATGTACTTATTCCAGAGAGGTGTGGTGTACATTAAAATATGTACTTATTCCAGAGAGGTGTGGTGTACATTAAAATATGTACTTATTCCAGAGAGGTGTGGTGTACATTAAAATATGTACTTATTCCAGAGAGGTGTGGTGTACATTAAAATATGTACTTATTCCAGAGAGGTGTGGTGTACATTAAAGTATGTACTTATTCCAGAGAGGTGTGGTGTACATTAAAATATGTACTTATTCCAGAGAGGTGTGGTGTACATTAAAATATGTACTTATTCCAGAGAGGTGTGGTGTACATTAAAATATGTACTTATTCCAGAGAGGTGTGGTGTACATTAAAATATGTACTTATTCCAGAGAGGTGTGGTGTACATTAAAGTGTGTACTTATTCCAGAGAGGTGTGGTGTACATTAAAATGTGTACTTATTCCAGAGAGGTGTGGTGTACATTAAAATATGTACTTATTCCAGAGAGGTGTGGTGTACATTAAAATATGTACTTATTCCAGAGAGGTGTGGTGTACATTAAAATATGTACTTATTCCAGAGAGGTGTGGTGTACATTAAAATATGTACTTATTCCAGAGAGGTGCGGTGTACATTAAAATATGTACTTATTCCAGAGAGGTGTGGTGTACATTAAAATATGTACTTATTCCAGAGAGGTGTGGTGTACATTAAAATATGTACTTATTCCAGAGAGGTGTGGTGTACATTAAAATATGTACTTATTCCAGAGAGGTGTGGTGTACATTAAAATATGTACTTATTCCAGAGAGGTGTGGTGTACATTAAAATATGTACTTATTCCAGAGAGGTGTGGTGTACATTAAAATATGTACTTATTCCAGAGAGGTGTGGTGTACATTAAAATATGTACTTATTCCAGAGAGGTGTGGTGTACATTAAAATATGTACTTATTCCAGAGAGGTGTGGTGTACATTAAAATATGTACTTATTCCAGAGAGGTGTGGTGTACATTAAAATATGTACTTATTCCAGAGAGGTGTGGTGTACATTAAAATATGTACTTATTCCAGAGAGGTGTGGTGTACATTAAAATATGTACTTATTCCAGAGAGGTGTGGTGTACATTAAAATATGTACTTATTCCAGAGAGGTGTGGTGCACATTAAAATATGTACTTATTCCAGAGAGGTGTGGTGTACATTGAAATATGTACTTATTCCAGAGAGGTGTGGTGTACTTTAAAATATGTACTTATTCCAGAGAGGTGTGGTGTACATTAAAATATGTACTTATTCCAGAGAGGTGTGGTGCACATTAAAATATGTACTTATTCCAGAGAGGTGTGGTGTACATTAAAATATGTACTTATTCCAGAGAGGTGTGGTGTACATTAAAATATGTACTTATTCCAGAGAGGTGTGGTGTACATTAAAATATGTACTTATTCCAGAGAGGTGTGGTGTACATTAAAATATGTACTTATTCCAGAGAGGTGTGGTGTACATTAAAATATGTACTTATTCCAGAGAGGTGTGGTGTACATTAAAATATGTACTTATTCCAGAGAGGTGTGGTGTACATTAAAATATGTACTTATTCCAGAGAGGTGTGGTGTACATTAAAATATGTACATATTCCAGAGAGGTGTGGTGTACATTAAAATATGTACTTATTCCAGAGAGGTGTGGTGTACATTAAAGTATGTACTTATTCCAGAGAGGTGTGGTGTACATTAAAATATGTACTTATTCCAGAGAGGTGTGGTGTACATTAAAATGTGTACTTATTCCAGAGAGGTGTGGTGTACATTAAAATATGTACTTATTCCAGAGAGGTGTGGTGTACATTAAAATATGTACTTATTCCAGAGAGGTGTGGTGTACATTAAAATATGTACTTATTCCAGAGAGGTGTGGTGTACATTAAAATATGTACTTATTCCAGAGAGGTGTGGTATACATTAAAATATGTACTTATTCCAGAGAGGTGTGGTGTACATTAAAATATGTACTTATTCCAGAGAGGTGTGGTGCACATTAAATTATGTACTTATTCCAGAGAGGTGTGGTGCACATTAAGATATGTACTTATTCCAGAGAGGTGTGGTGTACATTAAGATATGTACATATTCCAGAGAGGTGTGGTGTACATTAAAATATGTACTTATTCCAGAGAGATGTGGTGTACATTAAAATATGTACATATTCCAGAGAGGTGTGGTGTACATTAAAATATGTACTTATTCCAGAGAGGTGTGGTGTACATTAAAATATGTACTTATTCCAGAGAGGTGTGGTGTACATTAAAATATGTACTTATTCCAGAGAGGTGTGGTGTACATTAAAATATGTACTTATTCCAGAGAGGTGTGGTGTACATTAAAGTATGTACTTATTCCAGAGAGGTGTGGTGTACATTAAAATATGTACTTATTCCAGAGAGGTGTGGTGTACATTAAGATATGTACTTATTCCAGAGAGGTGTGGTGTACATTAAAATATGTACTTATTCCAGAGAGGTGTGGTGCACATTAAAATATGTACTTATTCCAGAGAGGTGTGGTGTACATTGAAATATGTACTTATTCCAGAGAGGTGTGGTGTACTTTAAAATATGTACTTATTCCAGAGAGGTGTGGTGTACATTAAAATATGTACTTATTCCAGAGAGGTGTGGTGCACATTAAAATATGTACTTATTCCAGAGAGGTGTGGTGTACATTAAAATATGTACTTATTCCAGAGAGGTGTGGTGTACATTAAAATATGTACTTATTCCAGAGAGGTGTGGTGTACATTAAAATATGTACTTATTCCAGAGAGGTGTGGTGTACATTAAAATATGTACTTATTCCAGAGAGGTGTGGTGTACATTAAAATATGTACTTATTCCAGAGAGGTGTGGTGTACATTAAAATATGTACTTATTCCAGAGAGGTGTGGTGTACATTAAAATATGTACTTATTCCAGAGAGGTGTGGTGTACATTAAGATATGTACATATTCCAGAGAGGTGTGGTGTACATTAAAGTATGTACTTATTCCAGAGAGGTGTGGTGTACATTAAAATATGTACTTATTCCAGAGAGGTGTGGTGTACATTAAAATGTGTACTTATTCCAGAGAGGTGTGGTGTACATTAAAATATGTACTTATTCCAGAGAGGTGTGGTGTACATTAAAATATGTACTTATTCCAGAGAGGTGTGGTGTACATTAAAATATGTACTTATTCCAGAGAGGTGTGGTGTACATTAAAATATGTACTTATTCCAGAGAGGTGTGGTGTACATTAAAATATGTACTTATTCCAGAGAGGTGTGGTGTACATTAAAATATGTGCTTATTCCAGAGAGGTGTGGTGCACATTAAATTATGTACTTATTCCAGTGAGGTGTGGTGCACATTAAGATATGTACTTATTCCAGAGAGGTGTGGTGTACATTAAGATATGTACATATTCCAGAGAGGTGTGGTGTACATTAAAATATGTACTTATTCCAGAGAGATGTGGTGTACATTAAAATATGTACATATTCCAGAAAGGTGTGGTGTACATTAAAATATGTACTTATTCCAGAGAGGTGTGGTGTACATTAAAATATGTACTTATTCCAGAGAGGTGTGGTGTACATTAAAATATGTACTTATTCCAGAGAGGTGTGGTGTACATTAAAATATGTACTTATTCCAGAGAGGTGTGGTGTACATTAAAGTATGTACTTATTCCAGAGAGGTGTGGTGTACATTAAAATATGTACTTATTCCAGAGAGGTGTGGTGTACATTAAGATATGTACTTATTCCAGAGAGGTGTGGTGTACATTAAAATATGTACTTATTCCAGAGAGATGTGGTGTACATTAAAATATGTACATATTCCAGAGAGGTGTGGTGTACATTAAAATATGTACTTATTCCAGAGAGGTGTGGTGTACATTAAAATATGTACTTATTCCAGAGAGGTGTGGTGTACATTAAAATATGTACTTATTCCAGAGAGGTGTGGTGTACATTAAAATATGTACTTATTCCAGAGAGGTGTGGTGTACATTAAAATATGTACTTATTCCAGAGAGGTGTGGTGTACATTAAAGTATGTACTTATTCCAGAGAGGTGTGGTGTACATTAAAATATGACTTATTCCAGAGAGGTGTGGTGTACATTAAAATATGTACTTATTCCAGAGAGGTGTGGTGTACATTAAAGTATGTACTTATTCCAGAGAGGTGTGGTGTACATTAAAATATGTACTTATTCCAGAGAGGTGTGGTGTACATTAAAATGTGTACTTATTCCAGAGAGGTGTGGTGTACATTAAAATATGTACTTATTCCAGAGAGGTGTGGTGTACATTAAAATATGTACTTATTCCAGAGAGGTGTGGTGTACATTAAAATATGTACTTATTCCAGAGAGGTGCGGTGTACATTAAAATATGTACTTATTCCAGGGAGGTGTGGTGTACATTAAAATATGTACTTATTCCAGAGAGGTGTGGTGTACATTAAAATATGTACTTATTCCAGAGAGGTGTGGTGTACATTAAAATATGTACTTATTCCAGAGAGGTGTAGTGTACATTAAAATATGTACTTATTCCAGAGAGGTGTGGTGTACATTAAAATATGTACTTATTCCAGAGAGGTGTGGTGTACATTAAAATATGTACTTATTCCAGAGAGGTGTGGTGTACATTAAAATATGTACTTATTCCAGAGAGGTGTGGTGTACATTAAAATATGTACTTATTCCAGAGAGGTGTGGTGTACATTAAAATATGTACTTATTCCAGAGAGGTGTGGTGTACATTAAAATATGTACTTATTCCAGAGAGGTGTGGTGTACATTAAAATATGTACTTATTCCAGAGAGGTGTGGTGTACATTAAAATATGTACTTATTCCAGAGAGGTGTGGTGTACATTAAAATATGTACTTATTCCAGAGAGGTGTGGTGTACATTAAAATATGTACTTATTCCAGAGAGGTGTGGTGTACATTAAAATATGTACTTATTCCAGAGAGGTGTGGTGTACATTAAAATATGTACTTATTCCAGAGAGGTGTGGTGTACATTAAAATATGTACTTATTCCAGAGAGGTGTGGTGTACATTAAAATATGTACTTATTCCAGAGAGGTGTGGTGTACATTAAAATATGTACTTATTCCAGAGAGGTGTGGTGTACATTAAAATATGTACTTATTCCAGAGAGGTGTGGTGTACATTAAAATATGTACTTATTCCAGAGAGGTGTGGTGTACATTAAAATATGTACTTATTCCAGAGAGGTGTGGTGCACATTAAAATACATATCTACCTTTTATTGCAAATATTCAAATATTGTTAATAAGCAGGAAATAACATTAAGAAAAAGGTTAAAAGGACAATGATCTACAAAACACTAAAGATAAAGACCGAGCAACACGAACACCACATGGAACAGGGTTAGACTCGGGTGCTTCGGAAGGCAAAATTAAAGCAAACCTGACAGAGAAGTTGATTGAGGGGCCCTTTAGGAAATTGGGTCGGATGATCCCGCCAAATAACCAACATGGCCGTCGTTCCTATAAATTAAACATTAAAAGCACACATACAGAACCAATAAAACCACTAAATAAACTTAAATTTGAATAGTATCTACATTCTTAGCCGAGTTGCAATTTGAGTAATTCGTCACAGTTATAAAATATTTAAAATCGAACTTTCATAGATCTTGATAAGATCTTGGATCTATTATATTTTTTGAAAAATGCTTAGCAACCATACAGCTATGGAACCAGTAGAATAATATATGAGACATTTGACAATTGGATTTCACAATGTTTTATTCAAATTTGAATAAATTTCCTACAGGACTCTCATATCTATTATTTAATGAAACTCTGGGGAGATTATTCACACATTGATGTACAAGGTGGTTCTTTTATTATCATTGAAAGAATTTCAGGGACCAATTCAATGAAAGAGAAATCTATGTTTAGTTAACTAAAACATCAGTTCCTCATGTTGTACTTAGAACGAAACATTCTTATGAAATGCCGACTTAGCCTGTTACAAATGTAAACCCCAGTGGCTACGGAGTCAAGATCCTGAGATCCAAAGACAAAGATAGACTACAATATAAACAAAATGTCAAAACTGGCATGAAATATTATAGCCATATGTAGATTCAAATTTGCAGGGAAAAAAAGCCCCAATGTCTATGGTTTCTAAGCCCTTATGAAGTAGAAATCGAAATGCAATTGTTTTAAGCATCAAACAGCATTGTGGTATGAAATGTGTACCAATAACTGACCCATTATAAATTGTCATATTACACCGTGTCCCCCGTCACATTTGGGGACATGGCCTTGTGAAGGTGGGGGACACGGATCTGAAGCGGCGGTTTCAGGTAAGTTGATGTGAAATCATAAATTATAGCATTATTACAATTATTTAAAATATATGACTTATTGAGCAGAACACCAGGTTCATTTCGGGAGATGTTAATCCCATTTTACCCACGTTATTCGTCCGGTATATAGGTGAACAGTTCTGCAATGTATGACGAGGGTGGTCAAAATTGAAAATTATCACAAGTCTCCGTCAGATTTTAGCTAATTTAAGGCTCGATGCACATACTTTCAATGATATATGTTATCTAAAAAGTCGTCCGCGTTAAATGCAATCATTATTTCAAACCATCAGCGCAATATAAGAAGCATACGATCGAATTGTCTCTCGCTTTAAATTGTGGCGTATGGGGGTGAAATATTTGTGACGCCAGGGGATAGGGCTCACATTTTAAAAACAAGGATACTTATGTATAATCCTTTTTATCAACAACAAAACATCCCACATTTGTAATGAATAATCACTTCA
This sequence comes from Bathymodiolus brooksi, assembly GCA_963680875.1. Classification (NCBI taxonomy): domain Eukaryota; kingdom Metazoa; phylum Mollusca; class Bivalvia; order Mytilida; family Modiolidae; genus Bathymodiolus; species Bathymodiolus brooksi. The sequence continues at coordinate 31,630,597 of OY804577.1, forward strand.
GAGTACATACTTCAGTGAAGGATTGTGTTAAAGAACATCGTGTACTGTAATCGTAATTTTACACTTCAAAAGTCAACAGTATTTTATTTAGACTGAAATCTGTTATTCTGTATGTAGTAGGACAGTTACCGAAGCAGAACATATGTTCCTGAGGTACTTAGAACAGACAAGTGTTTTAATATCCGAGGTCGACGGCCAATGGCAATAGAATACTGTGTTGTTCCAGTAACCATGAACACCATTTTGATCCATGAAACATTCATATGGTGACTTGACATTATGTCGATACTGTTTACTGTACCGCTTGATTAATATCGCCTGACTTGTGCTAGTCTGTGGACCCGTTACTGACAATGAACAACAATCCATGTATACATCAAATAGACAGCTATACCACCACTGCATCATTTTGATTGGTCTCGTTAGCACGATCATACTAAAAAGCGACCGGGACACTTGTTGCTGTAGATACAGAATTCTTTTATATTCATTTATCTTGTTTAAGAATGAATGAATGCTCTTTTATCTCAGAAAAAGAATCGATTGACAGAATGACCCATCAATATTAGGCATATCCCATACAAGACTTTATAATATATTAATTTCACAACTATAAATGATAACACATTTTAATATTATTACGTTTACACTGAATTATATAATAAATTTTGAATTTCAAAATAGTTTCAATTGCTTGGCATTGAAGGTAATTTATATACATTTTCTTAATTCAATTTGTCTAAATTATGCTCAGCTTTTATATTGTGCTCTGTGCAAAACAGTTTGGATCAGATCTGCATATTTCTTCTGTGTCAAACTCGCATAGTAATTAGTCTGTCGGTCTGTTTTTTAGCAGAATTCATGTGTTCCTCAATCCAATATATTTATACATGACATCCCATTTGAATTTTTCAGTCTAAGACCGTGTTCACATATAGATCGATTGCGATCGGCTTAGGTTAGTTCGATTCATTTTGAAACCGCTTTGTGTTCAGATTGGATCGATCTCGAACCGATTGCAATCGTTTCCGGTAATAACCACTGTTCACAATGCTCATCTGATTCGATCTCGAATCGATTCAATTTTCTGTTGTCTTCCGGGCACGTGCCATCAGCAGACTGTTGCTTGGATATAATCATGACTGATCTTGCGAACAGAGTGTTGTTTATGCTTATTTGCATTTTAAATGCAATAATAGTTGACTTTATGACCAGAAGACTGCTTCAAAGGAGGATCTACAGACTTTTTATTCAACGCATGCCGAATGAACACGTTTTGAACCGATCTCGAATCGATTTAGTTGTTCTCATCTAACTGTGAAGCGCTCTAGTTTAGAGCGATCTAATTTAGACCACATATTTTATGGGTCTCAAATTAGACCGATTGCGATCGATCTTTCTTTGGTGTGAACATTGAAATCGATCTCGAAGCGATCGCGATCGATCTAAATACGCTTAGTATGAACAGGGTCAAAGTCTAAAGGATGATCACGATTGTTTGATGCTTGATTTTTATAATGTTTCAAAACTATTTTAAATATTGCCATTACATACTTCACAGTTACCATGATTGTCTACTTAAAAGTCTTATGAATGTTGTTCAAATATTGGGTCCAGGGGACGGTAACTAGAAGCTATCTTAGGGCTAAGACATGTATTAAACGGAGAAAAAAACATGTATAAGTCTTAAGATAGCTTCTAATTACCGGCCCAAGATCTGAACATGAGTTCACAGAGAGCAATTTATTCCAGATGTGACTCAATATTCATTCATTGATGATAAACCAGGCAGCTTCTATTATATGCCATGTAGATTCTAAACAGATCTATATGTACAAGTGCACTTGGTCCCTGAAGTGGTGCATAACTGTGGCCATCAATCATATTTAAATGTTTTGAGAATCTAAATGTCATACTTTTAATAACTATTAGCTAGGTTTACTTGTTTTTCTATGTGTTGCAGACAAAATGGACAGCTCATTTGTTGATCATGAGGAAGAAGTTCCCACAATGAATACATACAGCTGTGACAGTTGTGGAACAACTTACAAAACACTAGCCAATCTAAAAAGACATTTAGATGATACTCATTCCGACAAATTGTTCCAGTGTGATAAATAAGGTCAAAATAAGATTAAATATAGTTGTCACGTGCCTTCGTGCCCTGAATTGTGTGTTTTTATTACACGAGGGCTGCTTTGCCTTTCATGAAAAAGGGTAATATACATAATTATCCTTGTTTTTAAAATGTGAGCCCTATCTCCTGGCGTCACAAATATTTTACTCCCATACGCCACAATTTAACGCGAGAGACAATCCGATCGTATGCTTCTTATATTGCGTTGATGGTTTGAATTAATGATTGCATTTAACGCGAACGACTTTTTAGATAACATATGTCATTGAAAGTATGTGCATTGAGCCTTAAATTAGCTAAAATCTGACGGAGACTTGTGATAATTTTCAATTTTGACCACCCTCGTCATACATTGCAGAACTGTTCACCTATATACCGGACGAATAACGTGGGTAAAATGGGATCAACATCTCCCGAAATGAACCTGGTGTTCTGCTCAATAAGTCATACATTTTAAATAATTGTAATAATGCTATAATTTATGATTTCACACCAGCTTACCTGAAACCGCCGCTTCAGATCCGTGTCCCCCACCTTCACAAAGCCATGTCCCCAAATGTGACGGTGTATTAAGAGATCAAAAGATAACATATTATACGATCAGTGCCTAAAGTTGTGAGTTAGAACCTTGTTCATGACGAGGTGTACTCGATACAACATTATGTGATAAAGTTTGTCAGTGACTTGCAACAGGTCGGTGGTTTTCTCTGGGTACTCCGGATTCCTCCACCAATAAAACTGACCACCTCGATATAACTGAGATATTGGTAAAAAGTGGCGTTAAACACCACAAACCAACCATATCCTACGATATGCAACAAGTCAATAAATCTTTTCCATATGAAGATACAGGATCAGGTGAGCCTCAAGTCTTATTCCAAATTACTATTTCATTAGTGATTTATTCCATATCAGTGATCATGGTGCGGTGGTGTTCACAAATGACTTGTATTTCTATGAATTTTAATAATTAAACTGTAATAATTTCGAAGCATCACTCCCTAAAACGGATATATTTAATAATTTAGTAAAATTTTGAACATTAAACATATAATGCATTATTTTCAAATCAAGAGTTGAAAGAAAAATGATATCAATATAAACTATTTTATTGCACAGTGCGACGCGTTACGTCAGAAAACAAACCTTAAACAGACTTGGTAACACAGGATGGGTAACAAAGAAAAATATTAAATGGATATATTTTTGTCCTATTTCGGACATAAGATATGAGGTTTGAAAATTTACAATTAATTGTGTACTCTGTGACATACTGTAAAGAATTTGCCTCAAGGAGCTAAAGACAATTGATGCGTTGACACTCTATCACGGACTCGTAGGTTTTCATAGCAATGGGAAAATACCTTTATATAATACAGATATCATTTCTATTTATAACTACAAAAAATATTTAGATTTAACTTGTAAATCAATTATATTGAACCACACCAAGACTAAGTCTCACAACACGTGCAATGTATATAAATATACATTAGGCGTTACTATCGACAAATATGACTACACATGAGAAGATGGTGCATCCCCTAGCAAAAATTGAACTCTTAAAATTTAACGAAAGAAGAGAAAAATCGTATCCTTAATTTCTACAAAATAATAAAACAGACGGCGTGGGTTGAAATTCTTCTTTATGTCACGACGATCCGTTCATTAACCTGTTAAAAATTATGACATCCTAGATGACATATAATATAAATTACCTGCATTGATGATATAAATAGCATTCCCAAAACTGTGATTCATAGCTTCTCAACTTTTAAGACAACAGATAGCAGTGGAATCATCACCATATTAAGTCATTATTACTAAAGACTGGTAGTAAGAACGTTTGAAGATATCAAAGGGGTAACCAGAAGCCGTAAAGCGAGGAACGGTCAATACAATGGTCAAACGAAAAGAAAAATAATGTATGTGTAGAAATAACAGATATAAATAAATGCCATATACAAGCCTGTAAACCAACATTAAATCAGAATTCTGAGCGGCAGATAAGCAATAAAACAATACAAAGTAGAAGCTTTACTATATAGAAATCTATCCAACACACTGAATTATTCAAAACACGACCACAAATGTTACCCTACTACTATCACATAACACATATGTTTTCAGTTCTACGTCTACAGCCATATACGCCATGACATGCATCAGACCTATTGGTACAATTCAGGTTTCATACACATTCATATGTAATCACATTACACCCGCTTTTAAAAACATGTACATCCATAATATCTAGTTTATGTAACTGTGTTCAGTCCGTTTACAGACGCACAGCTTTAAAACACTTGACCAGAATGTATATGTTTCTCGGTGGCCGCGAACAGTCAAACAGTCATACAGCATGATAAACAATACAATATTGGTTATTCATGAAAGACAAATAAAATCATTAGTTACATCTTATTGAAATATTTTGAACCACAAAATGACATAATTGATTTAAAAATAAAATAAGTGTCCATACAAACAACTAAATATCAGTGAGCTAGCTATTTGTTACACGAAATCTCTTTCTAACATTTTAACATTTATTTTATTAGCAGTAAAATCTTATCTTCAGAGGGCTGTGACACTACTTACTCCAGAAGTGGTGTGATTCAGATGTTAATTCTCAAAATTCTAAAGATCTGTTGGAATAAAAAAGTAAATACCAAATTAAGTTCGCATAACGCAATTTTACGAACAAGCTGCTTTGACATGGGCTCATGACAGTATTCACTTCCAATGTGTTACGGTCACCTTCATGAAATGGTTGATAGTTGATGGCTACAAAGTACATGACGCACATATTTCTCAGGTTTGTTTGCACTGTCGTAATCTCTTCCTGTCCCTTTTCCTCATTCATATTTTTACCATTGCGTAATACAACGAATGCCACGTATCGAAAGGATCTGCTCACTCTTCCGAGGTATCTAAGTTTATCATGGTTTTACATGGGATCAGCAGTGTTGCTCATCTTTAGTTTTACATGGGATCAGCAGTGTTGCTCATCTTTAGTTTTACATGGGATCAGTAGTGTTGCTCATCTTTAGTTTTACATGGGATCAGTAGTGTTGCTCATCTTTAGTTTTACATGGGATCAGTAGTGTTGCTCATCTTTAGTTTTACATGGGATCAGTAGTGTTGCTCATCTTTAGTTTTACATGGGATCAGCAGTGTTGCTCATCTTTAGTTTTACATGGGATCAGCAGTGTTGCTCATCTTTAGTTTTACATGGGATCAGCAGTGTTGCTGATCTTTAGTTTTACATGGGATCAGTAGTGTTTCTCATCTTTAGTTTTACATGGGATCAGCAGTGTTGCTCATCTTTAGTTTTACATGGGATCAGTAGTGTTGCTCATCGTTAGTTTTACATGGGATCAGTAGTGTTGCTCAACTTTAGTTTTACATGGGATCAGTAGTGTTGCTCATCTTTAGTTTTACATGGGATCAGTAGTGTTGCTCATCTTTAGTTTTACATGGGATCAGTAGTGTTGCTCATCTTTAGTTTTACATGGGATCAGTAGTGTTGCTGATCTTTAGTTTTACATGGGATCCGTAGTGTTGCTGATCTTTAGTTTTACATGGGATCAGCAGTGTTGCTGATCTTTAGTTTTACATGGGATCCGTAGTGTTGCTGATCTTTAGTTTTACATGGGATCAGTAGTGTTGCTCATCTTTAGTTTTACATGGGATCAGTAGTGTTGCTCATCTTTAGTTTTACATGAGATCAGTAGTGTTGCTCATCTTTAGTTTTACATGGGATCAGCAGTGTTGCTCATCTTTAGTTTTACATGAGATCAGTAGTGTTGCTCATCTTTAGTTTTACATGGGATCAGTAGTGTTGCTCATCTTTAGTTTTACATGGGATCAGTAGTGTTGCTCATCTTTAGTTTTATGTGTTTGTTCACGTTGATTATTGTTTTGTTTGTGCATTTCTTTAATTGTCTTCCTATATGGATATACAATAAAAAGAATTGAGTTTATGATCAAAATGTACAACAAAAACGTTCTAAAGTTTTTCCAAACTTTCGTTTATATTTACAAACAAAGCATGCCACTCTATTTATTCACTGGTCATTGATCATGATGTTAAGCCCTTCCTCTTTCTTATTCCCTAGTATCAACAGCGAAAATATCGATAGTTGTAAGACCATACTCGAGATTTGAGACGGAGCGTCGCAGAACGAGACTAGGTATTGTCCCAAGCATCAAAAGTTTAAATAGCATCTATCTTACTAAGGGTTAATCTTGGCCCCAGAATTTTACCATGAAAGACGTGATTATTGTTTTAACTACAGCAAATAAATATCTGAATTTTTATTGTATTTTAAACAAAATTACAATTCAACAAACATTTTATTCAGACCAGCTGTTTATAAAGTTACATAGTCAGCACATAAAAGCTGAACGTATATGAACTTTGTGAATAGAAAGTTTGAACAGCGTATGTATAAATATGCATATTTATATCTTTATCAACGCTACACAAAATTTCAAAACAATGTAATATAATAACAAAATAACAAATCGTTGACTCTTAGAATGTTTACAACCGGATTCTCTTCTAACCTACTCTTTATCAATATCAATATGATTACACCTATTTTACTCCAAATAATCGATCCCAACTTCCGGTTTAAGTCTTACAACTTGTGTACATGTATTTATTATAAGGTGATTGTTCGTTGTATTGATATTAGTAGAATTGTTGACCATCACTTTATAAACTTTCTTTTCATAATCAGAAACAAATTGCTCTCTATTTATAAATTTAGGCCCTAATACATAACGTATGTATATACACATTGCAAGGTACTAATAGTTGGTACATATAAACAAAATAGAATACGATAATAATATTACAATATATCTAGATCATCATTAAGACATTGTCATACCATACTTACATTAAACGATTGATTGTTGTTTAACGTCAAGTGTGCAGTATTTCAGCAACATTCACGGGAACACGTGTAGCTGAAAAAAGACCCGTGTAGATAAAAAGGTGGCATTTGGTCATAGGTTTCCCGTTATAAGGCATTGTAACAACAACGTTATACGTTTGGTCGTTAGTGGCCTGTTACATGACATGTAACAACTTGTGACTGATCGTGGATGAACCGTTGCTAGGCATTGTATCCACAGTTCCTTATGACTTGTCGTTTGTGTCCCATTACGAGATATTGTAGCAACAACAGGCGAGTTGTCATTGATGACCCGTTATAATGCATTGCAGCACTAAGCAATCTCGACAGGTAGGGGTCGTCATCGCCATGAGCGCATGGTAGTTGGATTTACAACTACCTATGCAATCAGTGCCTTTTTCCGGGTTCTTCGGTTTCATCCCTCAATAAAACTGACCGCCACGATATAATACTGAAATATTTTGAAAGTGACGTTAAACCCCATCAAACAAACAAACAAAACCTTTCGACGGGTCGTTGATAGCCCGCTATGTACTTGTAGCACTAAGCCCTTCCGACACGCATTTGTAGCGCGTTTCAATGCAATGAAGCAACAGGCTAACAGTTCCTTACCACTAGTCGATGATTGGTCCCCCATTACCAGGAATTGTAGCACTAACTCCTTTCGAAAGGGTGTTGTTATTCCGTTACAATGCAGTGCAGGAAAAGTTCCTGTCGACTAGAAATTTATTCACGACAGTCAGCCGGATTGAAATATTTTTTTGGACAAATATTTTATTCTAAAAGTCCAATCATATCAAACACAAAAATAATCCAACAATACACATGCCATTCAATTACATAAACTATTACATTGTATATAATTTTATTGTCAAATATAATGACGAAATGTTTAAACAATGATTATATGAATTAAATTAGAGTATGGTAAATAAATTACATAATAACATGTACGATAAAGACTACATACATTTGAGTAATTCATAGTTAGAAAGGCATATCGAAAAATATCAATCATCCCACGTTCTGTAAAAAAGTTTTAATGGCGCTTACGACAATTAAGCCTCGTTCGTAATTGTGTGCATCACTTAACATCCCATTTAAGAAACCATCTCTACTATTTTTATAACAAGAAATCATCTCTTCTGTAATTGTTTTATAATATTGTAACATACATAGAATATCATACAGTTTATATCTAAGTCGTCTCAATATTTGTAGAAATATTTCACTGTCTTCGTTGTTAATTTCATATTCTATAAATAATACAGCTAATATTGTGTTATTCTGACAACTGCCGAGGATATCATTCTGTAAAATATAAAACAAATCGAATCACAATTTCAAAAACAAAAAAAAAGAGAAAAAAAAAGGAAAAAAGAAAAAGAAAAAAAAGTTTATTTGCAAATTCGTAAGAAGAGGGGAACTGATTGCAATAAACGTGGGTTATCGATTATATCCTATATAGAATGTTATATCCACTAGTCAGATAGTATGTTTCACAATCTGTTCAATCCGTCTGGTTGCAAATTTTAGTGATGTTATGCTTCTTTGGAAACTACTAAATACGGATAATTTTCATAATAAACCCGAAACAACGGTTTGCATATGTATAGAATATCGGATGATCAGTCGTGGGTTACCGACGATGGCAGAACCATCTACGGCAATCCTGAGATTAAACAATTTTGACAATATTGTTCTAGGTACCATGAAGTACAGTACCTGACGAAGCATTTATAAGACGGTATTGTGTTTTGAATATTTTTATAGTTCGGGAAAAAAGACACACGTGTACATTTATGATAAAGCAATTCCCTGTATAGTCTCATTGAAATGTTTGTGTAGCTTCTTTACATATTTATTTTCCCGGGAAAACACTAAATATAACTAGGATCGAGTAAAACTGTTTTATTTATAGATTGTCAAATTCCAGTGACACTGTTTGACCGCTATATAGCGACATTGACTATTGGTTACTGATATATCAAATTGGGAAATGTCAGTAACGTACTTACTACTCATATTTTCGCACAAAAATGTGTTTTCGCCATATCAGTGTGTATACATTTAACAGAACATTCAATTTTCTTTTTAAGATTTCCATTATATAGTCCAGCCTTCCACTTAAAAATAATAAACTATATTTTTCTCATTAAAATCGACATAATTCATGGAAGCCACAGTTTGTATCACATTTAAACATAGTAACTTTAATATCGCTGTATTTTATTCCTCGTCATAGCTCGGAATATTTTTACACGAAAATAATGTTACCAATGTTAAAATCTCCAACAAATTATAGCTTCCAGGAGTTATTTATTAAATAACATGTTCAAGACCCTTGTCGCAGGGATATGGGTTCCTTAAGTATGAAATAGCTTTTGCGGGATCCCTTTTTGGAAGATGGGTCGATATTGAAGATTTAATCACCTTTATGGGACCCTTGATACGAGAAGATGGGTCGATATTGAAGATTTAATCACCTTTATGGGACCCTTGATACGAGAAGATGGGTCGATATTGAAGATTTAATCACCTTTATGGGACCCCTGATACGAGAAGATGGGTCGATATTGAAGATTTAATCACCTTTATGGGACCCTTGATACGAGAAGATGGGTCGATATTGAAGATTTAATCACCTTTATGGGACCCTTGATACGAGAAGATGGGTCGATATTGAAGATTTAATCACCTTTATGGGACCCTTGATACGAGAAGATGGGTCAATATTGAAGATTTAATCACCTTTATGGGACCCTTGATACGAGAAGATGGGTCGATATTGAAGATTTAATCACCTTTATGGGACCCTTGATACGAGAAGATGGGTCGATATTGAAGATTTAATCACCTTTTTGGGACCCTTGATACGAGAAGATGGGTCCAATGTTTAACACCATGGGAAGTTTAAAAATATATCTTTTTATTGTTATCAGGCAACATACAAATGTCATAAACGTTCTTGTAATCTATGAAGGAAAACATGACAATTTTCTTTGTTTCCCGTTATTTTCTAAACATGTAGATGGGACATCCTTGAAAAAGACGATGTTTTCATATTGAATAAAATCAGGAACTCAAATGAAAAACTGACACTTCGTAAACACGGGATATAAAGGGGAAAATCGTATTTTCTAGCTTTATTAAGGTACAACATCTTATATTATTATACCTCACATAATAAAGAATCAATTCTATTGTTTAAAAGATAATCACATGACATAAAATAATCTGGATATTTTTGCTTCTAATCGCCGCCAACGATGAATAACCTCAAGAATTACACAGTCACACGTCCATTGAAATAACCCTATTATTCAACGGTGAATAACCCTCGAAAATTACAACGTCCAGTGAATAACCCTAATGAAATAATACTTTAACAATTCAAATATTAAACAGTATATTTCAACTGTTTGTTCGGTATAATAAAACAGTAACTGGATCGGTAACCCGAGGGAAATAACCCTAGTGGGGTTGACAATTTTGGATATTCACCTCTTCCGAGGTATAATATTTCTACAGTACTAGTGTCAAGTTAAGCAATAAAAATCGTAAATATCTGAATTAGTGCGTCCGAAGCGTTTCTGGAAAAACCTTTATCAGGTACAATAAACGTCAACTTTAAAATATTTGGGAGCAAGAAAACCAAATATCCTAAATCAGATAGCTCGGCTTAGGTTACCAATGTCTGAGGTAGATGAATCTTAGTTTTTATAAAGATTATTTTATTTATAAACTGTAAACCATTTCTCTAATAAGATATTACATATTTTTGAATGATCACTTTGAATTTTGATGTTCTTCATTTGTTTTCTGTTGTGATCTACAAAACATTACGTGGATGTAACTGATGGAAATAAGAAAACAAATCGTGGTACTAACAGTAAATAAGGTAAATATTCCTATTTTGTATACTAATAGCAAATAATCAACGAAATGCCAAATCGTTTACAAAAATAATAACTAAAACAAAACAAGTAAACTAAGGCCCCGTTTACACTTGCACAAATAGATCGATCTAAAGAAGATCGATGCAAAAAAGATCGATCTTTGTCTAGTGTAAACGGTTTAGATCGATCTAACATCGATCTAAACATCGATCTAAAAAAGTCCAGCTCCAGAGGTAGACTTAAAAAGATCGATCTTATTTACATCGATCTAACGTTAAGTGTAAACGCACAAGATCGATCGCGATCGAACTAAATAAAGTGAAACTTCATATGCACATGCTTGGCGCGAAAAATACACGTGTATTATTAGGAATATTTATGATTAGGAAAACAATGGCGGTCAGAGGATATTCCTGGACTCGCGACGAAACAATATTTTTTATATGTATATCTTTTGTATAACCTATTAAGTTGAAGGAGAATTTTAATGAGTGTATTTGTTCATTTATATCCATATTCTTTCTTACTAACTAAACATATATGGACTTCCCTAAAATATAATAAATACACTTCAAGGAACCTTAAAGGGTCATTAATATTATAGAGAAGTAACATTTCCTATTGTTTATTTTTGACGAACTTCCCTATAATTAAGTTTGAACAATACTGAAAAACCATTGGTCCAGACGAGCAAGGAAGCTCAATAGATGTCTAATATTCTACATAATACATATTTATTTAACCATGATTTAATTTTGAGGGGAAAATGATACAAATAGAATATGTTTGTTGAAACAGCGTAATGAATGATCTTGACCTACATAACTAGACACGTAACACATAAAAAACTAATTTACAATATGATTTTGTATTCATAATGAATAGTTTAGTATCATGCTAAATATTCGTCTGCTTATACTATCAGTAGCTTGATCGAACTTACTTGCTCCAAAAATGACTTCTAAATTATTTGGCTTTAAAATCTTCTACTATTCCAGAAACGCGTCTTGTGTACTAAATTAGATATCTATGTTTTAATACATACATATATATTAGTATGCACAACGTATATTAATGGATGTGCAGTAATTATTAAGGAGGTATAATGTTTCATATGATTTATTTTAATTCTTCTGTGTGTTAAACGTCGATCGGGTCAAACAAAGACTATACAATGTGTAGTTGTTGTTTCTCCGCTAAGCACACAGCATTACGGAGAAAGAGCAAAGATTGGTTGGCTCGGAATCAGGATACTTTGTCTGAGTAGGGCGACATGTCTATCCGCAGACTGTTGTTTCAGTGAGTTAGCACTATAAAAATTCAACTAAGCGTATTGGTCTAGTACAAACGGACCTCATCATCATCTCATTGAAAATCAATTTGTTCTCGCGCTGAAAAAATGCTGAGTTGGCGCTAAGCAACACTCACTCACTCACTCACTCACTCACTCACTCACTCACTCACTCAATGTGTTGAAAATTCAAAGATCAACAACAATAAATCACTGTTCATGTTCCATTTTCATTCATGACAATCGCATCCATTCCTCATTCATGACAATCCCATCCATTCCTCATTCATGACAATCCCATCCGTTCCTCATTCATGACACTCCCATCTATTCCTCATTCATGACAATCCCATCCATTCCTCATTCATGACAATCCCATCCATTCCTCATTCATGACTAATCACCGGGTTTGTAACAAGAGTAACACGATGTCACTAGAAGAGCAGGAACTGCCTACCCTTCTGAATCACCTGAGCTCACGGCGGTTTTATGTGGGTACGTATTGCTCAATCATTAGTTTTCTGTGTAGTATGTCATTGTTTTATGTGGGTACGTATTGCTCAATCATTAGTTTTCTGTGTAGTATGTCATTGTTTTGTCCTTTTTCTTTTGGTCATTGTATTTTTTTGTATTTCTTTGAATTATGGCTTCTGATTACTCCTTTGGTATCATCAAGAATTTTTAGTACATCCAGCATCCGGATTTCTTAGAAATATTCTATCATTTTTCAAAAGAACTTAACACCAACAATCGTTATATAAATCTCGGGTTTTGGAAACTACCTTGCATATTTCTACATATAGAATGCATTTTTTAAATTCTGATGAAAATGGTACGTGTCCACGGTCTAACAGTGTTTTGTTGGATGACTTCATCTTCAAAGGTCAAAATTCAAAAAATGAAATAATCTTCGTACAGAGATTTACACTAGCAAATCGTTTCCACAGTGTTAAGATGTCAATTTCGGAAAACTTAAAATAAACCTCTCAGTAAATGAATAATCTAAAAGAGTAGAGAGCGATAACTGACCTGAGGAAAATGTTGTTTTATAAAAGTATGTCTCTCCCATTTACATAAAACATTGTATAAATATAGCCCAACATTATTGTGTCACTATGTCATAATAATACAACGTATAACCTATATGTTATAAATAGTTATAACACATGTAAGATACATACATCATCAATAGTCTAATTTGATTTTTCAACAGCATTGAATGCATATTCCCACAATATATATCAAAATTAATTTATTAGATTTTTAACTATATATCTTATGTTCAGACTGTGTTCCACAACAAGGGGGGCAAATTCAACAGTAGATTAACAAAGTTGGAAAAAAACGAATATCACTAAAGTTTAAAGATCGTTTATGAAACAAAAACAGCATATAATTTAAATTTACCAATAAAATGAAAAACAGAAAATACCACACTGTCAGAACAATTCCAAAATACCACATTGTCAGAACAATTCTAAAATACCACACTGTCAGAACAATTCCAAAATACCACATTGTCAGAACAATTCCAAAATACCACACTGTCAGAACAATTCCAAAATACCACATTGTCAGAACTATTCTAAAATACCACACTGTCAGAACAATTCCAAAATACCACACTGTCAGAACAATTCCAAAATCTAATAGAAACATCATGGAAAGAGGCAAATACATGACCCCTCATATCTTTAGTTAGCAGCGACAACGAAAAGGTTGGAGCAAGTTGATAGATTGATATGAATTCCACAGAAATATAGCATAGTAATATTAGCACTGGAGTTTTCATTGTGAATAATATCTCGACGAGCACAACGGTGGAAGTGTTATTTACATGTATGATACAAATATTTTACGACTGTTGGATGAATGAAGATATGGTTTTCACTTACTTGAAACGATTATAAACTCCTTTACAGTATTTTTGGTTTGTTTATATACTTACATATGTATTATTTGATGATGGTAAGTTGTCAAATATAGTAAAATTAAACTGTGTTAATGCTCGAAAATCTCTACAACTCCGTATTCGCTGTAAAATGAAAAAAAAATTCAAATACATTTTATATGCATATTAAAAATTTCCGAAATATATGAAAACATATTATCACACAGATACAAATGAATATACACCAATTTACATATATGTTGGGAAACCAAAACGCGTAACGATACCGATCATGACACAATCTAAAATGATAGTACAATATGTTCTATTTCAAATTTAAATAATGCATGATAATGTTCACCATGATATATGTATTGACAAATTGTTAATTATGCCTTTAAATGTATTGTCGCTGATACATTTCTTACGTAGTGGTGAAGGTCGTATTGTAGTCATTATTGCAGACGAAACGTTCAACATAAACATCATATACAATTATACTTTTGTATAATAAATTAACAAAGTTATCAATAACTAAATGGCTATAAAGAACATTATTGTTATAGATTTACAGAATATTGGTGTCACAAATGACTATGGAAATGTTCCCTTTGTCGTACGTATTGACAATCCGGTCCTTTCCTCATTCATGAGTTATCACCAGGTTTGAAACAGAAGTAACACGACGTGTGCCACATGTGGAGCAGAAACTTCTTATCCTTCTGAAGAACCTGAGTTCATCCCCGGTTTTTGTGGGTTCATGTTTCCCGATCTATTTTTCCCTTCAGTGTAGTGTTTTATAGAGAATTGTTTGTCTGTTCTTTTGGCCATTACACTGTGTGTCTTCTTCGATTTACATTTCGAGAGTTAAATATTCTAAATAACATTATATTAAAATTGGAAGAACGATAACTTAGCTCTTATTCTGTCTTAGAATTAAAATTTGTTGTTTAAACAATATATAATAATGAACTCACTGGTTGGTGTTGTTGAAAACGAGACCGACTCAGCAAAAATCTAAAGCTAACATTTAAACATGCTTCTGTAACTGTTTTTGAAATAAAACGATCTACGCTTCTTTCTGCTTCGATGATCGGAATCTGTAATTGATTAAGTATTTCTGTCTTTGACAACGTTGGTTCTTCTTCATTCTCGTCATAATCGAATTCTATAATGTTTTGATCAAAACATGGATGTCTTAGACGCTGGCTTAATGATACTTGGCTTTTCGTGGGCAACGACCTGACAGTCCCATAGAAAACAACGATAGTAAAACTAATACTGACAATGTCTTGGTCTGAAATGAAGAAATAAATCAATAAAAATGGCTACGCCTTGTTTGGGACTTGTTCTCTTAAACATATGTTGTTTGCCAAGAACAAGATGAGACGTAAATATTAGAACTATGTCTACTATTAATGAAAACGTAGATATCTAATTTAGTGTGCACGGATTCTGTATTAATCTCCATCAGGTAGCCTCAAAGTCAATAAGGGTAATAACAAAATTACCGAACTCCGAACAATCTTACAAAGGGAAAGTCAAAACTCATAATTATATATTTACAATCTTTGAGAGCAACAAAACCAAAGGACCTAAACAGGATATACAAAATCTGTTAAGGTCACCTATGTCATAGGAAGGAGAACTAAGGTCACCTATGTCATAGGAAGGAGAACTAAGGTCACCTATGTCATAGGAAGGAGAACTAAGGTCACCTATGTCATAGGAAGGAGAACTAAGGTCACCTATGTCATAGGAAGGAGAACTAAGGTCACCTATGTCATAGGAAGGAGAACTAAGGTCACCTATGTCATAGGAAGGAGAACCTTAGTTTTAATAATAATTGAATTATATATGGAATGTAAATTTCAATAATGAATATATCTAATGGACTATATCAGTGCCGATACTTGGAGGATGATGAACGAATTTGTACTGAACAGTTACACTGTCCGTAATTGAGAATTTTAGAACGAATGCCATACATTGATGAAGCATTAGAGGGCCATCATGTACAAGCAGTTGATCTCACTTTATATCTTTTTTGGTTGTTTGATTTAAATACTTTTTTTTTATGTTTTATTTGTTAATAAACGTTAGAGAATACCGAAGGTGTAATCAGAAACGGACAATCCAGACAAATATATATAGAGTATACAGGACGACGATAAACAAAACAAAAACACAACACAATATGTGTTGGACACCACTATACACAAACAAACACAAATAACGTAGAAAAACATGAGTCCTCCTACAAACAACTGGAGATAAAGACGAACCGAACATCGTTTTATGCGGAAATCGTAACGGACATCACAACACGGAATTCAGAACGTAAAGACACATAATAGGACAACACAACACGGAATTCAGAACGTAAAGACACATAATAGGACATCACAACACGGAATTCAGAACGTAAAGACACATAATAGGACATCACAACACGGAATTCAGAACGTAAAGACACATAATAGGACATCACAACACAGAATTCAGAACGTAAAGACACATAATAGGACATCACAACACGGAATTCAGAACGTAAAGACACATAATAGGACATCACAACACGGAATTCAGAACGTAAAGACACATAATAGGACATCACAACACGGAACTCAGAACGTAAAGACACATAATAGGACATCACAACACGGAACTCAGAACGTAAAGACACATAATAGGACAACACAACACGGAACTCAGAACGTAAAGACACATAATAGGACATCACAACACAGAATTCAGAACGTAAAGACACATAATAGGACATCACAACACGGAATTCAGAACGTAAAGACACATAATAGGACATCACAACACGGAACTCAGAACGTAAAGACACATAATAGGACATCACAACACGGAACTCAGAACGTAAAGACACATAATAGGACAACACAACACGGAACTCAGAACGTAAAGACACATAATAGGACAACACAACACGGAATTCAGAACGTAAAGACACATAATAGGACATCACAACACGGAATTCAGAACGTAAAGACACATAATAGGACAACACAACACGGAACTCAGAACGTAAAGACACATAATAGGACATCACAACACAGAATTCAGAACGTAAAGACACATAATAGGACAACATAAAAAACTAAAAAGATAAATTTGTGTATTGTTATGTCCAGTACTATTTCTGATTAAAATGAAACACATTGTTATTATACAATACATGTAATGCATGGAGGAGATGTTGATAATCCTTTATAAAGACATGGGTTGTATATACATTGTATTCATCATAATTATATAGATATTGGTGGAAAATATGCTAACCTTTCCAGTCCACCTGGTCTTATTCCGTTTTTTAATGAAAGTTCGTGTTGCCCGAACATTTGTTATTTTGTTTTACATTTTTGATTTTATACTGCTGTCTCTCTTCGTATCTGCATCGTAACGTTACTCAAAAATCACATCGGACTTGGGTACTTTATGTTTCGTCTAAAGTCTTCAAAGTTGGCATGATGGTTGCGATAAATTATGGACTCGATATTAGCTCATGATTAGGGTAAGAAGACGAACATCTTAGCTATGTTAGAATAATATATTTACGCTGACATTATCTATAATATTTGGCATAGACTATCTTTAGCTATCTTTACAATTATGTTATGAATTTCGACCATTCAACTTTGAAACAATAAAACAAATATATTATACCACAAGATAAGGCCACTGCTATGCTTGTATATCGATTCTTACACTAGGGTTAGAGTGATATAAGGTATGGTTATTTTGTGTAAAACCACTAAGTCATGTAAGCATTATTAAAGCTACGTTTCATCCACCTCAAGCATAGCATTGGTAACCTTAGCCTAATTTTCAGGTAATAGGTATCATTAACCTAATTCCTCAAGTATAAGTAACATTAGCCTATTTCCTCAGGTATAGGTAATACTTGCCTATTTCCCCGGGTATAGGTAGCAATAGCCTATTTCCTCAGGAATCGGTAACAATTAGCCTATTTCCTTTGGAATAGGTAACAATTAACCTATTTCCCCAAGAACAGGTAACAATAGCCTTTTTCATCTGGTATAGGTAACAATAGCCTATTTCCTCAGGTATAGGTAACAATAGCCTATTTCCTCAGGTATAGGTAACAATAGCCTATGTCCTCAGGTATAGGTAACAATAGCCTATTTCCTCAGGTATTGGTAACAATAGCCTATTTCATCAGGAATAGGCAACATTATCCTATTTCTTCAGGAATAGGTAACAATAGCCTATTTTCTCAGGTATAGATAACATTAGTTTATTCCCTCAGGTATAGGTAACATTAGCCTATTTCCTCAGGAATAGGTAACAATAGCCTATTTCCTCAGGTATAGGTATCAATAGCCTATTTCCTCAGGTATAGGTAACAATAGCCTATTTCATCAGGAATAGATAACAATAGCCTATTTTCTCAGGAATAGGCAACATTATCCTATTTCCTCAGGTATAGGTAACATTAGCCTGTTTCCCCAGGAACAGGTAGCAATAGCCTATTTCCTCAGGTATAGGTAACAATAGCCTATTTCATCAGGAATAGGTATCAATAGCCTATTTCCTCAGGTATAGGTAGCAATAGCCTATTTCTTCAGGTATAGGCAACATTATCCTATTTCCTCAGGTATAGGTAACAATAGCCTATTTCCTCAGGTATAGGTAGCAATACCCTATTTCCTCAGGTATAGGCAACATTATCCTATTTCCTCGGTAATAGGTAACAATAGCCTATTTTCTCAGGTATAGGTAACAATAGCCTATTTCATCAGGAACAGGTAACAATAGCCTTTTTCATCTGGTATAGGTAACAATAGCCTATTTCCTCAGGTATAGGTAGCAACAGCCTATTTCCTCAGGAACAGGTAACATTAGTCTATTTCCTCAGGTATATGTAACATTAGCCTGTTTCCCCAGGAACAGGTAGCAATAGCCTATTTCCTCAGGTATAGGTAACAATAGCCTATTTCATCAGGAATAGGTAACAATAGCCTATTTCCTCAGGTATAGGTAACAATAGCCTATTTCCTCAAGAACAGGTAACAATAGCCTATTTTCTCAGGTATAGGTAACAATAGCCTATTTCCTCAGGTATAGGTAACAATAGCATATTTCCTCAGGAACAGGAAACAATAGCCTATTTCATCAGGAATAGATAACAATAGCCTATTTCCTAAGGTATAGGTAACAATAGCCTATTTCCTCAAGAACAGGTAACAATAATAGCCTATTTTCTCAGGTATAGGTAACAATAGTCTATTTCCCCAGGAACAGGTAACATTAGTCTATTTCCTCAGGTATAGGTAACAATAGTCTATTTCCTCAGGTATAGGTAACAATAGCCTATTTCCCCAGGAACAGGTAACATTAGTCTATTTCCTCAGGTATAGGTAACATTAGTCTATTTCCTCAGGTATAGGTAACATTAGTCTATTTCCTCAGGTATAGGTAACAATAGTCTATTTCCTCAGGAACAGGAAACAATAGCCTATTTCATCAGGAATAGGTAACAATAGCCTATTTCCTCAGGTATAGGTAACAATAGCCTATTTCCTCAAGAACAGGTAACAATAGCCTATTTTCTCAGGTATAGGTAACAATAGCCTATTTCCCCAGGAACAGGTAACATTAGTCTATTTCCTCAGGTATAGGTAACAATAGCCTATTTCCCAAGGAACAGGTAACATTAGTCTATTTCTTCAGGTATAGGTAACAATAGTCTATTTCCTCAGGAATAGGTAACAATAGCCTATTTCCCCAGGAATAGGTAACATTAGTCTATTTCCTCAGGTATAGATAACAATAGTCTATTTCCTCAGGTATAGGTAACAATAGCCTATTTCCCCAGGAACAGGTAACATTAGTCTATTTCCTCAGGTATAGGTAACAATAGTCTATTTCCTCAGGTATAGGTAACAATAGCCTATTCCCCCAGGAACAGGTAACATTAGTCTATTTCCTCAGGTATAGGTAACATTAGTCTATTTCCTCAGGTATAGGTAACATTAGTCTATTTCCTCAGGAATAGGTAACATTAGTCTATTGAGGCTATCCTGTCAATGCAAGTTATGACGACAAGGTGTAATAGCAGATATAATACTTACAGGAAAATAACATATTTATGAATGTTATGGATAAAACTATTGAAGTTGGAAGGTTGCTGTGGAATTTATAGTAAATGTGATGTCGAATTGAGAATTCCAGACAAAGGTTTCATTTCTAAATTTCAGGAATTAAAACAGCTGTAAATAAATGTTCTACATATATATTAGCGTCAATAATAACAATTACGTGGCTATCACTTTCATATGTACCAGTGGGAGAAGACACTGACGTTATGTGTTCATTAACACTGAGATAATCATGTATGTAAAACTTTTAAAATCAACAACTGCAAAGCGAAAGTAACATGTAATTATTTTCTGAAATCCATGTGCCATTTTTAACTATTTGCAGCATTCTTGTTTTTGAATGGTTAATGTACATAGCATGACAACTGAAATGAACGTAAGACTTTTTTGTATTTCCAAACGTTTCGGAATATAAAATCGTTAAAAATATATACACAACTCTTTTTCTAGAGAACAATATCTAAATTGAATGTGATACCTATTTCAAAGATACAGTTTCTTCATTTGTTCACGTTTTATGAGTTAGAATAAAACAATCTTACGTTTATTCAATACAGAGACAATTCTTTTTAAAATGAAGTCTTAAAATGAGCACAAACTAAGCTGTCACAGTAACAAAAATCAACGTGAACAAACACAGGAAACTAGATATGAACGACTCATACCTCGTCAAAATGCATGAGGGAACTCAGGTGCTCCGAAACCTCATCACAATGCAGGAGGTTCCGGAACGCAGGTGCTCCGAAACCTCATCAAAATGCAGGAGTGAACTCAGGTGCTCCGAAACCTCATCAAAATGCAGGAGTGAACTCAGGTGCTCCGAAACCTCACCAAAATGCAGGAGTGAACTCAGGTGCTCCGAAACCTCATCAAAATGCAGGAGTGAACTCAGGTGCTCCGAAACCTCATCAAAATGCAGGAGTGAACTCAGGTGCTCCGAAACCTCATCAAAATGTAGGAGTGAACTCAGGTGCTCCGAAACCTCATCAAAATGCAGGAGTGAACTCAGGTGCTCCGAAACCTCATCAAAATGCAGGAGTGAACTCGAGTGCTCCAAAAGAGTAAGCAGTTTTAAGTAAAAATCGCAGTAAACTGAATTAGAAATGAAAAAGTATAAACTATAGTGGAAGAAAATATGTCCAACCACAACAATACGAGCCACACCTCTGTCAAAAATCAAACCTCTAGCCACACCTCTGTCAAAAATCAAACCTCTAGCCACACCTCTGTCAAAAATCAAACCTCTAGCCACACCTCTGTCAAAAATCAAACTTCTAGCCACACCTCTGTCAAAAATCAAACTTCTAGCCACACCTCTGTCAAAAATCAAACTTCTAGCCACACCTCTGTCAAAAATCAAACCTCTAGCCACACCTCTGTCAAACATCAAACCTCTAGCCACACCTCTGTCAAAAATCAATCTTCTAATGAAATGAAAGAAACCAATGGAAATAGTTATTCCGGTCATCGTGATTACAACCCTCCATCTTGTTAACTAGATCTCCAAGAGTCAGATGATATCATTATAAATCCCGCGTAAATCGCTTCAACTCAGCAAATACTACATCGTTTCAGTGAATACACACCATAAACACGGTGAATACACACCATAAATACCAACTGAGGTGAATACACACCATAAACACCAACTGAGGTGAATACACACCATAAACACCAACTGAGGTGAATATACACCATAAACACCAACTGAGGTGAATACACACCATAAACACCAACTGAGGTGAATACACACCATAAACACCAACTGAGGTGAATACACACCATAAACACCAACTGAGGTGAATACACACCATAAACACCAACTGAGATGAATACACACCATAAACACCAACTGAGGTGAATACACACCATAAACACCAACTGAGGTGAATACACACCATAAACACCAACTGATGTGAATACACACCATAAACACCAACTGAGGTGAATACACACCATAAACACCAACTGAGGTGAATACACACCATAAACACCAACTGATGTGAATACACACCATAAACACCAACTGATGTGAATACACACCATAAACACCAACTGAGATGAATACACACCATAAACACCAACTGAGGTGAATACACACCATAAACACCAACTGAGGTGAATACACACCATAAACACCAACTGAGGTGAATACACACCATAAACACCAACTGAGGTGAATACACACCATAAACACCAACTGATGTGAATACACACCATAAACACCAACTGAGGTGAATATACACCATAAACACCAACTGAGGTGAATACACACCATAAACACCAACTGAGGTGAATACACACCATAAACACCAACTGAGGTGAATACACACCATAAACACCAACTGAGGTGAATACACACCATAAACACCAACTGAGGTGAATACACACCATAAACACCAACTGATGTGAATACACACCATAAACACCAACTGAGGTGAATACACACCATAAACACCAACTGAGGTGAATACACACCATAAACACCAACTGATGTGAATACACACCATAAACACCAACTGAGGTGAATACACACCATAAACACCAACTGAGGCGAATACACACCATAAACACCAACTGAGGTGAATACACACCATAAACACCAACTGAGGTGAATACACACCATAAACACCAACTGAGGTGAATACACACCATAAACACCAACTGAGGTGAATATACACCATAAACACCAACTGAGGTGAATACACACCATAAACACCAACGCTATAAGCGGGTGAATACACACCATAAACACCAACGTTACAAGCGGGTGAATACACACCATAAACACCAATGTTACAAGCGGGTGAATACACGCCATAAACACCAACGTTACAAGCGGGTGAATACACACCATAAACACCAACGTTACAAGCGTTAGTGATTGGTGAATACACATCATAAACACCAACGTTACAAGCGGGTGAATACACACCATAAACACCAACGTTACACGCGTTAGTGATTGGTGAATAAAGGTAATAACAAAATTACCGAACTCCGAACAATCTTATAAAGGGAAAGTCAAAACTCATAATTATATAAACAGACAAAATCAGTCAACAACCGGAAAACTGTGAAAACCGTAATGACCCTGACTTGGTACAGGCATTTCTAAAGAAATGGTGGGTTGAATCAGATTTTAAGGCGCCAAACCTCCCGCTCTCATTACGGTTCAAAGGTTCCGACTGTCACTGTAACAGTATTTAAATACAGGAACAAAATAGGTAAAATAGTTGTCAAAGCAGTACCATATTCGGTGACGTAAATGTCAAAAATATTTTTACGTCACACATTGACACACCATAAACACCAACGCTACAAGTGTTGGTGTTTGGTGAATACACACCATAAACACCAACGTTACAAGTGTTGGTGTTTGGTGAATACACACCATAAACACCAACGTCACAAGCGGGTGAATACACACCATTAACACCAACGTTACAAGCGTTAGTGTTTGGTGAATACACACCATAAACACCAACGTCACAAGCGGGTGAATACACACCATAAACACCAACGTTACAAGCGGGTGAATACACACCATAAACACCAACGTTACAAGTGTTAGTGTTTGGTGAATACACACTATAAACACCAACGTTACAAGCGGGTGAATACACACCATAAACACCAACGTTACAAGCGTTAGTGATTGGTGAATACACACCATAAACACCAACGTCACAAGGAGGTGAATACACACCATAAACACCAACGTCACAAGGAGGTGAATACACACCATAAACACCAACGTTACAAGCGGGTGAATACACACCATAAGCACCAACGTTACAAGTGTTAGTGTTTGGTGAATACACACTATAAACACCAACGTTACAAGCGGGTGAATACACACCATAAACACCAACGTTACAAGCAGGTGAATACACACCATAAACACCAACGTTACAAGCAGGTGAATACACACCATAAACACCAACGTTACAAGCAGGTGAATACACACCATAAACACCAACGTTACAAGGAGGTGAATACACACCATAAACACCAACGTTACAAGCGTTAGTGTTTGGTGAATACACACCATAAACACCAACGTTACAAGCGGGTGAATACACACCATAAACACCAACGTTACAAGTGTTAGTGATTGGTGAATACACACCATAAACACCAACGTTACAAGCGTTAGTGATTGGTGAATACACACCATAAACACCAACGTTACAAGGAGGTGAATACACACCATAAACACCAACGTTACAAGGAAGTGAATACATACCATAAACACCAACGTTACAAGGAGGTGAATACACACCATAAACACCAACGTTACAAGTGTTAGTGTTTGGTGAATATACACTATAAACACCAACGTTACAAGCAGGTGAATACACACCATAAACACCAACGTTACAAGCAGGTGAATACACACCATAAACACCAACGTTACAAGCAGGTGAATACACACCATAAACACCAACGTTACAAGCAGGTGAATACACACCATAAACACCAACGTTACAAGTGTTAGTGATTGTGAATACACACCATAAACACCAACGTTACAAGCAGATGAATACACACCATAAACACCAACGCTACAAGCGTTAGTGATTGGTGAATACACACCATAAACACCAACGTTACAAGCGTTAGTGTTTGGTGAATACACACCATAAACACCAACGTTACAAGCGGGTGAATACACACCATAAACACCAACGTTACAAGCGTTAGTGATTGGTGAATACACACCATAAACACCAACGTTACAAGGAGGTGAATACACACCATAAACACCAACGTTACAAGGAGGTGAATACATACCATAAACACCAACGTTACAAGTGTTAGTGATTGGTGAATATACACCATAAACACCAACGTTACAAGCGTTAGTGTTTGGTGAATACACACCATAAACACCAACGTTACAAGCGGGTGAATACACACCATAAACACCAACGTTACAAGTGTTAGTGATTGGTGAATACACACCATAAACACCAACGTTACAAGCGTTAGTGATTGGTGAATACACACCATAAACACCAACGTTACAAGGAGGTGAATACACACCATAAACACCAACGTTACAAGGAGGTGAATACACACCATAAACACCAACGTTACAAGGAGGTGAATACACACCATAAACACCAACGTTACAAGTGTTAGTGTTTGGTGAATACACACTATAAACACCAACGTTACAAGCGGGTGAATACACACCATAAACACCAACGTTACAAGCAGGTGAATACACACCATAAACACCAACGTTACAAGCAGGTGAATACACACCATAAACACCAACGTTACAAGCAGGTGAATACACACCATAAACACCAACGTTACAAGCAGGTGAATACACACCATAAACACCAACGTTACAAGTGTTAGTGATTGTGAATACACACCATAAACACCAACGTTACAAGCAGGTGAATACACACCATAAACACCAACGCTACAAGCGTTAGTGATTGGTGAATACACACCATAAACACCAACGTTACAAGCGTTAGTGTTTGGTGAATACACACCATAAACACCAACGTTACAAGCGGGTGAATACACACCATAAACACCAACGTTACAAGGAGGTGAATACACACCATAAACACCAACGTTACAAGGAGGTGAATACATACCATAAACACCAACGTTACAAGTGTTAGTGATTGGTGAATATACACCATAAACACCAACGTTACAAGCGTTAGTGTTTGGTGAATACACACCATAAACACCAACGTTACAAGCGGGTGAATACACACCATAAACACCAACGTTACAAGTGTTAGTGATTGGTGAATACACACCATAAACACCAACGTTACAAGGCGGTGAATACACACCATAAACACCAACGTTACAAGGAGGTGAATACACACCATAAACACCAACGTTACAAGGAGGTGAATACACACCATAAACACCAACGTTACAAGGAGGTGAATACACACCATAAACACCAACGTTACAAGGAGGTGAATACACACCATAAACACCAACGTTACAAGCAGGTGAATACACACCATAAACACCAACGTTACAAGCAGGTGAATACACACCATAAACACCAACGTTACAAGCGTTAGTGTTTGGTGAATACACACCATAAACACCAACGTTACAAGCGGGTGAATACACACCATAAACACCAACGTTACAAGGAGGTGGAATCTGTTTGTTGTAAACCAGTACTCTGAGGAAAGCAAATCATATCTGATAAATCTAATTGTCTTAAACATCCAAATGAATTTGTGGTCTTTGTTCGAGACCTAGTTGTCTTCGTGAGATACCA
Source organism: Bathymodiolus brooksi (assembly GCA_963680875.1). Classification (NCBI taxonomy): domain Eukaryota; kingdom Metazoa; phylum Mollusca; class Bivalvia; order Mytilida; family Modiolidae; genus Bathymodiolus; species Bathymodiolus brooksi. The sequence goes on from OY804577.1 coordinate 31,657,172, forward strand.
TGAGTAAAAAAATTAACAATCTATAAGAGTGAAATTGAGGCTAATAACACCAATCTATTATACCTAAAAAATATAGTTATAAGATATACTTACTATTTCAACAAATACAATATCCATATCTTTAGAAAAGACAACATTTCTCAAAGACTATTGGCGTATTGTAGCATTTGCGAATATAATTAATTAAAAATTAACATTGGACTAAAGTAATTACTTTCACCCAATTTAATTGATATCCCATCGTTATGATCTACATTCCTTTATGTGACACAATATATCTCTTTCAGAATTCGGGTCGTCATGGTCGTGATCGATCGTATGGTAGTTGGATATGGTAGTTGGATTTACAACTACCTTTGGAATCAGTGCCTTTCACTACTGAAGTTGCGAGTTCGAATCGCGCTCAGGCGAGGTGTACTCCATACAACATTATATGATAAAGTTTGTCAGAGACTTGTGACAGGTCGGTGGTTTTCTCTGAGTTCTCCGGTTTCCTTCACCAATAAATCTAACCACACAATATAACTGAAATATTGTTGAAAGTGGCGTTAAACACAATAACCCTAACCCTCTTTGAGAATTCATTGAGGTTTATTTCGATATATAATGCCATTTATCTATACATATGCGATACCTTTCTTTAAAACGTATATGGACATTGTTGGTTGTTTATCTCGACTTGTGAGATATATCTTGGCGAACTAAACGGATTCTGATTACCCCTTTGGTATCTTCAAACTCTTCTTAAGTAATATTAACATTCATATATAAGTACATGTATAAACTTGTAAATTAAAAGCTCTTATTATAAGTCTGAATCTCTCACCTGCAATTATTCCCTATAGTAGCACATGGTAATTTTCCAGCTTCGAAGCTTGGACCCTTTACCATTAGGACATCCATTTGTACAAGCGTGAATCTTTATATCACAAGGATGATGGCACCCGATGTCAAATATGATACAGTTTATATTACTTGCTCATAGAGACGCTCAATTCATTTTTATTTCTGAGTAGTATAGCCTATGTTAAACGTTAGATCCATAGATCATGTGTGGCCTCCATTTACATAAGTCTAAATCTACATATAGCAGTGAAGATATTATAGTCTTTCTAATGTTGGCTTTGGAGAAGATATCTTAATGATTATCAATAAATGTATCTGTTCTGACGGTGAGGTATTTTTTCTTTCATTTTATGATACCCGGTACCTCTTCGTTTTTAAGTACCATACCAGAAAATAAAGGCTAGAGAAAACCGAAGGGGCAATCAAGAATGGACAAACCAGATACACTAGCAACATTGGGAATACAAGACACAGGACGAAGACAAACCAGATACACTAGCAACATTGGGAATACAAGACACAGGACGAAGAAAAACCATATACAATAGCAACATTAGGAATACAAGACACAGGACGAAGACAAACCAGATACACTATCAACATTGGGAATACAAGACACAGGACGAAGACAAACCAGATACACTAGCAACATTGGGAATACAAGACACAGGACGAAGACAAACCAGATACACTAGCAACATTAGGAATTCAAGACACAGGACGAAGACAAACCAGATACACTAGCAACATTGGGAATACAAGACACAGGACGAAGACAAACCAGATACACTAGCAACATTGGGAATACAAGACACAGGACGAAGACAAACCAGATACACTAGCAACATTGGGAATACAAGACACAGGACGAAGACAAACCAGATACACTAGCAACATTGGGAATACAAGACACAGGACGAAGACAAACCAGATACACTAGCAACATTGGGAATACAAGACACAGGACGAAGACAAACCAGATACACTAGCAACATTGGGAATACATGACACAGGACGAAGACAAACCAGATACACTAGCAACATTAGGAATACAAGACACAGGACGAAGACAAATCAGATACACTAGCAACATTGGGAATACAAGACACAGGACGAAGACAAACCAGATACACTAGCAACATTAGGAATACAAGACACAGGACGAAGACAAACCAGATACACTAGCAACATTGGGAATACAAGACACAGGACGAAGACAAACCAGATACACTAGCAACATTGGGAATACAAGACACAGGACGAAGACAAACCAGATACACTAGCAACATTGGGAATACAAGACACAGGACGAAGACAAACCAGATACACTAGCAACATTGGGAATACAAGACACAGGACGAAGACAAACCAGATACACTAGCAACATTGGGAATACAAGACACAGGACGAAGACAAACCAGATACATTGGCAACATTGGGAATACAAGATACAGGACGAAGACAAACCAGATACACTAGCAACATTGGGAATACAAGACACAGGACGAAGACAAACCAGATACACTATCAACATTGGGAATACAAGACACAGGACGAAGACAAACCAGATACATTGGCAACATTGGGAATACAAGACACAGGACGATGACAAACCAGATACATTGGCAACATTGGGAATACAAGACACAGGACGAAGACAAACCAGATACATTGGCAACATTGGGAATACAAGACACAGGACGATGACAAACCAGATACATTGGCAACATTGGGAATACAAGACACAGGACGAAGACAAACCAGATACACTAGCAACATTGGGAATACAAGACACAGGACGAAGACAAACCAGATACACTAGCAACATTGGGAATACAAGACACAGGACGAAGACAAACCAGATACACTAGCAACATTGGGAATACAAGACACAGGACGAAGACAAACCAGATACACTAGCAACATTGGGAATACAAGACACAGGACGAAGACAAACCAGATACACTAGCAACATTGGGAATACAAGACACAGGACGAAGACAAACCAGATACACTATCAACATTGGGAATACAAGACACAGGACGAAGACAAACCAGATACACTGGCAACATTGGGAATACAAGACACAGGACGAAGACAAACCAGATACACTAGCAACATTGGGAATACAAGACACAGGACGAAGACAAACCAGATACACTAGCAACATTGGGAATACAAGACACAGGACGAAGACAAATCAGATACACTAGCAACATTGGGAATACAAGACACAGGACGAAGACAAACCAGATACACTAGCAACATTGGGAATACAAGACACAGAACGAAGACAAACCAGATACATTGGCAACATTGGGAATACAAGACACAGGACGAAGACAAACCAGATACACTAGCAACATTGGGAATACAAGACACAGGACGAAGACAAACCAGATACACTAGCAACATTGGGAATACAAGACACATGACGAAGACAAACCAGATACACTATCAACATTGGGAATACAAGACACAGGACGAAGACAAACCAGATACACTAGCAACATTGGGAATACAAGACACATGACGAAGACAAACCAGATACACTAGCAACATTGGGAATACAAGACACAGGACGAAGACAAACCAGATACACTAGCAACATTGGGAATACAAGACACAGGACGAAGACAAACCAGATACACTAGCAACATTGGGAATACAAGACACATGACGAAGACAAACCAGATACACTATCAACATTGGGAATACAAGACACAGGACGAAGACAAACCAGATACACTATCAACATTGGGAATACAAGACACAGGACGAAGACAAACCAGATACACTAGCAACATTGGGAATACAAGACACAGGACGAAGACAAACCAGATACACTAGCAACATTGGGAATACAAGACACAGGACGAAGACAAACCAGATACACTAGCAACATTGGGAATACAAGACACAGGACGAAGACAAACCAGATACACTAGCAACATTGGGAATACAAGACACAGGACGAAGACAAACCAGATACACTAGCAACATTGGGAATACAAGACACAGGACGAAGACAAACCAGATACACTGGCGACATTGGGAATACAAGACACATGACGAAGACAAACCAGATACACTAGCAACATTGGGAATACAAGACACAGGACGAAGACAAACCAGATACACTAGCAACATTGGGAATACAAGACACAGGACGAAGACAAACCAGATACACTAGCAACATTGGGAATACAAGACACAGGACGAAGACAAACCAGATACACTAGCAACATTGGGAATACACAAGACACAGGACGAAGACAAACCGGATACACTAGCAACATTGGGAATACAAGACACATGACGAAGACAAACCAGATACACTATCAACATTGGGAATACAAGACACAGGACGAAGACAAACCAGATACACTAGCAACATTGGGAATACAAGACACATGACGAAGACAAACCAGATACACTATCAACATTGGGAATACAAGACACAGGACGAAGACAAACCAGATACACTGGCGACATTGGGAATACAAGACACAGGACGAAGACAAACACACAAAAACACAACGCAGAAAACTAAAAAGATGAGCAACACGGAACCCACCAAAAATCGGGGGTGAAATCAGGTACTCGTGAAAGGTAAGCAGTTAGCTATATATAGTAGTTCCTGCCTTTTACAAGACACCAGCCATGTTACTCATATAGTCAAGACGTCGTGGACACCACTATGCGCAAACACAAATAACATAAATAAGACAGAACATCTCCAGATTAAACTGTGCCCCAGGAGAGATGTAATAAGTGAACACCGATAGACAAAGTGAAAAAGTAATCAAATTTTAGCATATGAAACAATGCTAATAAGCTGTACATTTGAAAATAAGACCAGGTATAGCATTTCTACAGATATTAGATTATACAATGGAGATTTTTTGGAATTCAAATAATCAGCAGGTATTATTTCATCTAAAATGATGAAAATTTTCAAATGGGAGTATATCCGTAGACCAAATTGTGGTTGCAACTTTGTTAACTGAAATGTAAAAAAAATAAAAACATACAATCGAAAGCAAAATTTATATAAACCTTCAATTTGATTCGTCAGTTGTGTAATTATATAACGAGAACTTTCATAATTAATATGTCAGTCAATACGTTTGGTGTATTATATAACTTGCGACAATACATTACTAACATAGTTTCGATATAAATAAGGTTATATATAGATTTATTAAATTGACGGTGTTGGTATTATAGAAAATGAAAGACCTGCACATTTTACTGCCTCTCTTGAGTTATTCAACTTTCCAGTCTGTTGACTATGTGCACGACATTAGATATCTAGGTTGTTAAGCACACCCATATTGTAGGATTAGTGGAATCAATTGATATAATTTTGAAAGTAGAAACTATAAGCAATGATGATTCAGGCCGAACTAGTGATTTCAGTGGTCTTTTTTTGGTGAATCACTTTGGAATTCGGTTATGAGGCCATCTTTAACCCATGCTTGTGCTGTTTGGATGCCTCTTTCCGAAACGTGTAAACAAGCGCTAGAATCCTGGCAATATCGGGCAGCTAAAATCGTTATAAAAACTAGAATGAATATACCAAAAGCTGCCCTGTTACTAGAACTGTGGTGGGAACCTATTCTCGACTTTATTAATAGACAGAAGGTCTCATATTATAAAAGGCTCTTAGAACTTCCCGATAATAGACTATGCAAATCCGTATTTAATGAAATGGTTAGAAAAGGCGACAGCTTTTGGAATTGCAAGGAACATGTTTCTAGTTTAATAAACCAGCCTGACGTAAATTTTAGTATAAGCATTAAGGAATTTAACAAGTTATATGGATCTCAGGCCAGAGACAAGTTACTAATGGAAGTCTCCTCTAAAAGTAGCCTTGATTTCTATCAACAGAGTTTTGTTAGTTTAGGCAAACAAAACTACTTAAATAACCATAATGATTTTTATGCCTCCCGTCTGAAACTACTGTCAAGAACCAAAACCATACCCCTTCAGAAATATCTGTTCAGGATGCACGTAAGTGCACACAGCAAATGCCTTTTATGCAATAACGGTGAAGATGAAGATCTCGCACATTTTTTGTTAAATTGCCCTGTCCTGTCTAGTGTTCGCGATGAATATTTTAAAATTGTTTCTAAACAGTCTAGTGATTATTATATTGGTGTAGACTTTATGGAACAGTCACCTAGTGCCAAATTACAGTTTATTGTTGGTGATATTGGATATGCTTTTAATAATGATATTGGAATATTTTATGATTTTATCGGTAAAATGTATATTGAAACATGTTTTAGATTACGAAGTGAAGTATAGAGTGTTACTGTTTAAAATATTTTATGTATAATTATAAATGATGTTTTATGGAGAATTTATGGACAGTTTATAAAGTGTGTGTACATATGGCAGATGTCTTATCATATTTTTGATGCATGTGCTTTTATCATAATAAATGTACATTTTAATAACTGTAGTCAGACGCGCCACCGACACCCCGGCGGTTGGCGCCCCCGATGTAAAGGGGTAGTTTCATAATAAATATATATATATATTAATGATTACAACCGACAACGATAGACGCCAAGTGATGGTAAATGCTCGCATGATCCTTTGGGCCATGCATTTTATATATTTAAAACGACATGCATTATTTATATCAAGTAACAAATTGGGACTTGATAGTTTCAGAGAACATTCTTTATACACTTTCAGCCAAGCAAAAACATAGCTATGTCGTCGATGATTATATTTCCAGCAGTGTTAGCTAATCTAATATAACACACACAAAAACTACTAGTCTTTCTAATATACATGCAAATGCATATATCTGCATCTAAATTTCCTTCTTTTCTTGATTTGTTGGAAAACATCAAGTAATTTACAGATATACGATAATTCTCTAATATGCTCATTTCACATGATAATACTAGTAATTGTTATTATTTTGAGTTCATGGTGTATGTCAATGTCAGGTTTCTAATATTTCCTTTCTTTTGCACATAGCTTATTTCCTGGAGTCAATGATTGTCATCATATGATATCGACATTTATTAAAGGTAATACACCAAATTGTGTAAACAGCAAGATACAATATAGAAGTTTTAAAGATTTTGATGTTAATAAATATATTAGTGATCTAGATAATACTGTTTATTTACATGATTCTAGTGAGTGTGTAGATGATATACACACTATGTATAATGTTTTTGAAACTAAAGTCTCACAGGTCATTGATCATCATGCACCCATAAAGTATAGATACCCTCGAAAAAACTCAGTACCGTATATGAACAGAGAGCTGAGAAAAGCCATATACTGCCAAAAACAAATCCTAAGATCGAAATTTGAGAAATACAAAACAAATAAAACCTGGGAAGCATACAGAAAACAAACTAAAAAGAAAATCTATAAACACATATTTTCAAGAAAGATGTACTGGTGGACAAAAATCTAAACATTTTTACACCACAGTCAAACCATTTCTATCAAAAAAATCTACAGGTAGTCAACAGAAAATTGTACTAGTAGAAAATGATAAGATTGTGAACAACACTAAAGATATATGTAATACCTTTAACACCTTTTTTGTAAATGTTGCAAATGACATTGGCAAAGATGTTATTTTTGATGGAAATAGTCACCCTAGTATATTGAAAATTAAGAACAATACACAACATAATACACTGTTTGATTTTAAACCTACAGATGTTGACACTGTAAACAAACTGGTTAGCAAAATAAACATCAAGAAAGCTACTGGTGTTATGGTTTTTTTTCTAAAAAAATATTCTGATTCCCAATGTTGCTGAACAAAATATTCTGATTTTGGTGGAGGAAAAAAAAATAATCTGATTCAGAGTTTTTGTCATATAACCTAATGTTGAATTCTGGAAAAAAATTCATCGCGCTTTGTGCGACAAAAAAAAAAATATTCTAACTCTCGTGTTGTCCGAAAAAACATTTCTGAACGAAACAAAAAACCATAACCCCCCTTCAAGTTAAATGGTCGGTCCCTAACTGATTTATTTGAAAATATTGTTCATACTTTTTTATGCGCTTTTAGAAAGGGTCATGGTTGTCAGCCAACTTTGCTGAGACTCCTTGAAGATTGGAAAACAGCTCTAGATAAAAATCAGTATGTGGCAGCAATTCTTATGGATCTTTCGAAGGCTTTTGACTGTCTGCCACATGACATTCTCCTTTGTAAGCTGTCTGCATACGGCCTATCTCAAAAATCTGTGGAATTACTTAGAAATTATTTAACTGGTCGTAAACAACAAATCAAACTTCAGGGAGATCTCAGCAGTTGGGCTGATATACAAAAAGGGGTACCTCAAAGCTCTATACTTGGCCCCTTGTTATTTAAAATTTTTATTAACGACATCTTTTATTTTATTGAATATGGTACATTGTATAATTATGCTGACGATAACACCTTGTCTTATGTAAATGATAATTATGAGAAATTAATTGATATACTTAAAAAAGAAAGCTCAGTATTGATAGACTGGTTCAAATTCAATTGTATGCAGGCTAATCCAGATAAGTTTCAAGCCATTGCAGTTGGCAATAAGACACATGCCAAGACACCAGTATTTAAAATAGAGTCAGCTGAAATTACTTGTGATGAAGTGGTAAAATTACTAGGAATAGATATTGATTACCAACTTAATTTCAATTATCATATTAAAAATATATGTCGTAAAGCTTCTCAACAGTTGAATGTTTTAAAGTTCATTGGTTGTTTTCTTTCAAAATTAAATAAATTAACAATTTTTCATACTTTCATTTTGTCTAATTTTAATTTTTGTCCTTTGGCGTGGCATTTTTGTAATAAAGTATAAATACCTCTAAATTAGAAAAAATCCAGGCGAGGGCTTTACGATTTATATACGAGGACTATGAGAGCACATATGATGAGTTATTAGAAAAAGCTAAAGTTCCATCTCTGAAAGTTAGAAGAATGCGTACCATGGCTATTGAATGTTTTAAGATTTTAAACAAACTGTCACCATCTTGTTTACATGATTTAGTTGTTTTTAAAGATTGTAAATATAATTTTAGATATTCCAATATTGTAGATATACCTAGGGTGCGAACATCTACCTATGGTAAGAATAGTTTTAAATATGCAGCAGCTGTTTTATGGAATGACCTACCTGATGATTTTAGAAAAATTTCCAATTTTAATCAGTTTAAGAATATTTTAAAATCTTGGAATGGAAATGTATGTAAATGTTCAGTTTATGCTGACTTTTAAATTTGTTTAAATTTCTACCATCTAGGTCATATCCAGTTTTTATTTATTGTGCTTATAAAAAAATTATGCTTTGCTCATAATATCAGCTTTTAGTTGTTCATAGTTTGCTACTTTAGCTCTTGGTATGCTTAGCTTATAACATCAGCTTTTAATCTGCTTTTTTGCTTATCTTGTAACTGTTAGTATTTTACATGTAGTGCTTACTTAGTCTTGTATTTTAGTTGTATGTTGCATGCTTGTTATTTGTTATTTATTCTGTGTCTGTGTATGTCGGTTAAAAGCTCAACAGAGCTTATGTTGTATGTTGTTTTAACCATGCCGACTCTAAATAAAGCTTATTTATTATTATTATTTATTATTTCCATAGTGGAGGCCTTCTTAAATTCTCAATAGACAGTTTTTTTTAAACTTTGCAAAAGGACCTTTCATTTGGTTTTCCAATCTTTCGATTTTGAGTGTACCTGATGAAAGTTATTTCAGAAATGCGTCGTAGGCACTAAATTTGAAAATCTACATTTTTATTACTTTTAATGATCTTCATCCCAAAGTTACAAGTGTCTCTAGATTGTCCTTTCAGTTTTCTCTAACATTTATTTTATATATTCAGTTCAATGGAACTCAGGGACATATTACACCTCTCTGCCACATTTTTGTGTCTGCCCCAAACCAGGGCTTGGATTTCCAATGACATACGTCATGCTCATTTTTATGTGCAATTGTTTAAGGTGAGAGGTGGTTGTTTGTTTTGTTGATATTGGTGGAATTAATATTGTTGACAATCAAACTTTCATTTCATAATCTTATAAAAAGGTTTTTTTTTAAAGTTTCACCATTGTAGTCTATGATAAACAGACAATACAATGGCCAAAAGTCAAAAAATAATACAGAGAAAGGTTGAACAACACGAACCCCAGAGCCAGAGTTGAACTCATGTTATCTGGAAGTGTAAGCAGACTAAGCACTAGTGGCATCCCTCATGTTACTCTTGTAACCAGGTGACAAGTCATGAATGAGGATAGAACCAGACTATGATTACCACAAACAGAACATATCATTTGTGACACAGATATTCCATAACAGTAAACCAAGTCATTGGGGTGACCGCAATAATTTCGAAGTGATGACTTCACACTTGAACCACTAGGAACCCAGGTCCCTTGGTTCAGTATCTTCCTTGTTCGCAGCAACCCTATATCAAGAAAGTCCTGATAGGAACCACAAACTCTTGAAAATCATTTCAACTGAGAAATATATACTCCATAGAAGATTAAAATGTGAAAAGTTTATAGATGTACAGAGACCAAGCCATTGCAAAATAGAAGCTTTTAAGATTCTTTGCAGGTCCAAATGATACCTATATTATATGAAAAACTAATAAAAAAACATGATCAAGCACTATGTAGAAGAAAATCCTGAGAGTAACACACTCATATATGGCAACACGAGCTCCCCTTATAGTAAAAAAACAACCAACATTTTATTTACATCGATGAATGAATTCCAGTTAGTCTGAAGAAACTAAAATTAGAACATAAATACAGTCAAACACTCAGATGGGTAGAATACCATGGATGGCTCGAACTGATTTGAAAGTCCGGTCAATTTTCCCTATATTTCTAAGTAAAAAAAACTCTTTTCGCCCGAACACCAATACCTCGAACAGTCGAACTCAATAAATGGTCCCATCAATAATAAAATCACGAGTTTTACCATGCCAAACTCGAACATGGCAATTTAATTGACAGATGTATGTTATGGTTGAATGTGCTTACTGCAAGGTGTGATAAATGTCAGTTTACCAACAGATGATTGTTTACTTAACAATTACAGGTAGAGGGATAAACTTGTCATCATTTGTGTTAATTAGTCATTAAATTCAGGTTAATAAAGAACAATTATTGAACCCAAGACCTGTGTCACTGTCTTACCAAGCCGAGCCTACACTCGACAATAATTAAAACAATCAAATGTTTACAATCGTAATAAAGTTGATTAAAACAATATTTAAAAATTGTAATAAAGTTCATTAAAACAATATTTAAAATTGTTATTACATGAATTATTATTATTGAGAATGTTATTCTAATTTTTTTTTTAATTTTTTATAGTTGCTGGGATTGAATAATATCAAACTGCGTGGTCTCAAGGTTCATCTAAATACCGAAAATAAAAGAAATGTACTCGTTCTGAAGTTCTGAAATTTTCTTAAATTGGCCATTAAAAATATATATCCGAATTATCAGCATTATACCGATATCGATCCAAGTGTTAATGCCCAACCTTATATTTCCTATTTATAAAATAGATCACGAACAAAGTGAGAAAACGTTTCTAAGGAACATTTGAGGATACCAAAGAGGTATTCAGAAGCCAAGTCTTTGAGAACTGTCCAAAGGATTAAATATTTTTTATGAGAAAGGCCCACTTTATTCTGCATCAGTTATCATAGCGTAATGAAACTGCCCACCGGGTCAGAACTCGATTTTTATTCTCTCTAAAATTTCGGGACCTTGGTGGCTCGAACTGCCGATAGCTCGAACAGATTTTGACAGTCCGTTCGAGTTCGAGCCAGCGAAGTTCTACTGTACTTAAAATTAAGTACCCTATACATCCCTGCTACAAACAATATTTTAACTATTAAATAAAACTGTATTTATAAACCCAGAAGATACCAAGATAAACAGATAGGAAACAAACAGATTAACGAAAGGGTCTAGAATCTTAAACTATTTGAGAGGTTGGGGTAAGGGTTATGGTGTTTAATGCCACTTTCAAACAATATTTCAGTTACATCATGGTGGTCAGTTTTATTGGTGGAGGAAACCGTATTACCCAGAAAAAACCACCGACCTGCCGAAAGTCACTGATAAACTTTATCACATAATGTTGTATCAAGTACACCTCGCCTGAGCGTGATTCGAACTCACAACATTAGTGGTGATAGGCACTGATTGCATAGGTAGTTATAAATCCAACTACCATACTAAACCATTTGATCCTAATAATATGCATGGGCTATAATTAGTTAGTGGCTTGATAAAATAGACAATATTAGAATAGTTAAGACTCTGTATATAATACCAGTAAGCTATTATATGTCTTTTATAGAGTTTTCAATGATATGCATGACGTAAACATTGTATAAAAAAGTTGTTTTAATCAAAGTTTAATTTCATGTTATTGAGTCATGGCAGTGATACACAATACAAAAATAAATAATATTGTCTCTATCATCACAATATTTTAGGTTGGTCTTATTTTAGCTGTATTCATCATTGCCTTATTTGTCAGAAGTGATCGAAGATTGGACGATGACTCTTGAAATTTTGATCCTGAAAAACAAACAAATAAAACAAATAAAGAACATGTATATTCATAGGTACTGTAGTAATTTACACTGATGTAATCTTTATAATCCTTTTTCTTTTAATTATTTTTCACATACATTAAACATGGTAAAACATGTCTTTATAAAGAACGCTCAATAAACTGAATCTGGTGTAAGGACGATCGTCAAATAGCATCAAATAGTTTTCATTAAATCTTTGTTAACATCATATGTTTAATCCAATCAGAGTGAGTGATTATGCTTAACGCCAACTCAGCAATTTTTCAGCTATATCATGGCAAAAACAAGTTAATTTTGAATAAAATGATGATGAGGTCCGCTTTGTACTAGACCAACACACTTAGTTGGATTTTTATAGTGCTAGTTCACTGAAACAGTCCACGGATAGACATGTCGTCTAACTCGGACACATTATACCGATTCCGAGCAAACCAGTCTTTGCTCTTTCTCCTTAATGCTGTGTGCTTTAGTGGAGAACCAACAAATACCAATTTAAGTCTTTGGTTTGACCCGATCAGGGTTCGAATCCACGATCTACCGCACTCAAGGCAAACACGCTATTCATTACACAACCAATGTTACTTGATCTTGAGTTTTATGTGTATGTTTTGTAGTGGTGCACCGATCATCGGAAACATCGACTAATCAGTCAGACATCATCATATGATCCGATGATCGATTCTTAAACCTTGTGGTCGATTCTGATTTTATAGTCTAAGTGTCTAAAATATATATGCTTAACTTTGTTCTTTGGTTGTTGTTTTTTTGTTTGTCTCCATACTGACAAAAATATTGCAGTTTTATCCCAGCTGGGTTTTTTTGCCCTCATACTGACAAACATCTGGCAGTTTTGTCCAAGTGTACTTTTGACACTCAGTCAATACACATATTTGGACTAGTCTATTATTTATCTACTTCCCGGAATAGTCCATTTTATATCAGGTGTTACACATATGGAAAACGATCTTTTGTTTTGTTCTAAGTTAATGTTTACAAATGGAAAAATTGTAGTTTGTAAATATATTATTTGATTTTATTCAAATCTTTACTTTTGTCAAACATATATTTGGACTAGTCTAGTATTTATCTATCTATATCAGGTGTTACACATATGGAAAACGATCTTTTGTTTTGTTCTAAGTTAACGTTCACTAATGGAAAAATGTTAAGTTTATAAATTTATGATACAATTTTATTCATATCTTTACTTTTGCCATTAATCCTCTTGAAATAAAGACTATTTGATTAATTATAGTCAGTAAATACATTTAGCAGGCAATTCACTGATGATCGTCGATGTTGATATAACGATCATCGATCTTGAAAATGTTACCGATTCCCATCACTAATGTTTTGTAGATCGTTGTTTGTCCTTTTGTCCTTTTTCTTTTGGCCATTGTGTTGTCTGTTTTTCGATATATGGATTATGATTACCCCTTTGGTATCTTCAAACTTTTCTTGGCAATAAAATTTAAAAAAAATTACCATTATTTAGAAAAATTTTCAGAGCATTATAACTTGTTGTAGGGTCAAGAGAATCCATTTCTACAGAGTCAGCCATTTTATTTATTTCAAATTTCACCCATCTGTAACCAGTACATCTTCTTGAACCAGGACAACTTTGTATCAAGTTCTGAACTACTGGATGTGACAAACCAAAAAATTCAGCACCTTTTCCTGTAAGTTCTAACTGCTCCAATTTTCTGGAAGAAGAAAAGAATTGTATGTATATATTGTTAATGATGTGATTTGTCTTTGAAATTTCTTATGGAGACAAGAAAATGAAAGCTCACTTGCATCAGATTTTCTAATTATAAATATTCCATCAGGACAAGAGGAAAAAGGTACAGCTATATATTTCTGTGAAGAATATTACAGTCTATTATAATTATAAATGTATAATTGTTTTCTTTTTTGCCATTTTTCTTCCAAGAAAGTACTGGTCCAACTTGTATTTATCTCGTTCCAAGTAAATTTGGACTGTTATGAGGAAGAGAGATGAACAATTTTTGCTAAAAACTGCTTAAATAATATAAAAGTCAACAAAGGCTTCCCTATACACCAGTTTCCAGAATATCATTGTCTAACAAAAGTCATCTCTTAGAAGAAAGTACAGGAAAGAATCTCATGGAATTTAAGAGAAAAAATAAGAAAGTTACCTCATAAATTTACTCATTGATGTGCAATTTACCCCCACAAAAAACTTTCATTTTCACTGACTACTCATGAATGAAATGTTGATCACAATAATCTAATATTCTTTATTGTGTAAGATATACACAAACATTGACTATATCAATATTCTTTTATTTACAAAGTATAGGATTTGAGTAACGGTCAAGGTAAAAAAAGATGTTCTATCTCCATTCTAATTTTATTTGGTAAGAAAATAACAAAAGATTCATGTCAAATGATTTCTTCAAATTTGAGGTAAAATTATTTTCATTTGTATTTGGGATTTGGTTAATAAATCTAACTTACTTATTTTTCTTTACTATTTTCATGAGTTGGTTGTGACAATCTGAGATAGATTTACTACAGAACACAACACCAGGATTTTCTTCTGAGGCTATCTCAAACTTAAAAAAAAGGTACATTAGAATTGCATATATTGATACTCAAAAACACATGTTATATTTAAAAAAAAATTCTGTGAACATGGATTCACATAGAACCACTAAAAATACATATGACTCAGCAAAAATTAACTTAAACATAGAACTACTAAGAACACATGTCACTGTGAAAATGGGCTAACACACAGAACCACTAAAAATACATGTCAATCAGTGAAAATGAGCTTAAACTTAAAACAGCTAAAAATACATGTCATTTCGGTGAAAATGAGTTTAAACATAGAACTGCTAAAAATACATGTCACTCTGTCAAAATGAGCTCAAACATAGAACAACTAAAAATACATGTCATCCGGTAAAACAGCTCAAACATAGAGCCATTAAAAATACATGTCACTCAGTAAAATAGCTATAATGTTAGACAATAAACATTAAATGTCACTTAATAAAAGCGATCAAATTTGACTGTAAATATTACTCACCACCGGACCTTTTCCACCATCAGATATTTTACAGGTATACAGACATCTATTATCTACATTATGTACATCAATGTATACCCTTGTACTACAGAAACCCTCAGGATAGATGTTGGACATTGAGTGAAATCCTGGCCTATCAACTACAATCTAGGAATATAAAACAAAGTACATTTAATACCGGATAGATGCTTGACATCGAGTGAAATCCAGGCCTATCAACTACAATCTAGGAATATAAAACAAAGTATATTTAATACCGGATAGATGCTTGACATCGGGTGAAATCCAGGCCTATCAACTACAATCTAGGAATATAAAACAAAGTACAGTTAATACCGGATAGATGCTTGACATCGAGTGAAATCCAGGCCTATCAACTACAATCTAGGAATATAAAACAAAGTACATTTAATACCGGATAGATGCTTGACATCGGGTGAAATCCAGGCCTATCAACTACAATCTAGAAATGTAAAAGATGGTACACAGAGATTACCAAAGTCTGTCTCACTTTACCAGACATTCGGTCTGGTAAAGACTCCCTTTTCACCAGAGCAAACAGAATTTCACAGGACCGAAAAAATATCAAGCTTTTCCTGCAGTGGTTACTTTCAACCAAGGGCTACCAATTTTCCATTTCTCGTTTTAGTAATGCAAATTAACTATATATATATATTTTTCTGAACATTGTTTGCTAAAACAAGTCTGCTTTGAAGTAAACATTTTGTAGAATTTATTTTTTTTATATAAATAAAGCAAAGTATTTTATTTAAATTCACAGAGAAATAAAAATTTTAGTGGATCTTTTCAACCATTTGTCTTAATCAGGAAAAAGCTTGTAATATTTGTCCATTTCAAAATTTCTCAAAAGCCTAAATCATGTCCTCTATCGTATTTTGCACAAAAGACGAGTTTAAATTTGGCGTCAAATTGATATCCGATAATTTTTACGTGTCTGGTCCGGAGTGATTCTTGTTCTTATATTTCAAATATTGATATTTTCGTTCATTAAAGCGTTTCTGAGATTGCGACTTTAATTTTGACAATGTCCTTGAACTTCATCAAAGCATGGAGGAACGATAAATGATACAATAAGATTTTTGATCTGGCGTTTCACTTTAATTTTAATCAAAATAAATTATGGACAAATTGAAGATCAAACAGGGCTCTTTTATACAACAAACCCAGTATTTTATACCGGACAGTCTGTCCGGTGGAAACCCAATGTTTTTCCGGACCGAATTGAATTTTACCGGATTTGTCCGTTGGACCGGCATGTTTGGGAATCTCTGGGTACATTTTATATTACAAAAGAAAATAAGAAAGTGTCTAACAATAAATCTGTGAAAAACATGCATGTATTATCTGGCTTTTTTATTTTGATATTGTGAAATAATGGCCTGAACATGAAGCTTTGATGGTAAGTAAGCTTTAGAGAAGGAAACAGAAAGACCATGCCCCACTGAGAGACTGATATTTGACAATTCTCATAAAGCAATTGGTTTATATGTAATATGAATAAGATTGTCTTAGCTAAATTCCTGACAGGTCCTATGTTAAATTAGCATCCAGTGACAGTATATGTACTGATGGATTTTAAACTGCCACCACTACATGTACAATGTACATACAACAAATCAGTAAATGACAATCTGATGATTGTTGTCTCTAGAATCAACTTTATTCTGGGTTTGTGTTTACGTTTATTGTGTTTAATGCCACTTTCAACAATATTTCAGTTATATTGTGATAGTCAGTTATATTGTGGTAGTCTGTTATATTGTGGTAGTCAGTTATATTGTGGTAGTCAGTTATATTGTGGTAGTCAGTTTTATTGTGGTAGTCAGTTATATTGTGGTAGTCAGTTATATTGTGGTAGTCTGTTATATTGTGGTAGTCAGTTATATTGTGGTAGTCAGTTATATTGTGGTAGTTAGTTATATTGTGGTAGTCTGTTATATTGTGGTAGTCAGTTTTATTGTGGTAGTCAGTTATATTGTGGTAGTCAGTTATATTGTGGTAGTCTGTTATATTGTGGTAGTCAGTGTTATTGTGGTAGTCTGTTATATTGTGGTAGTCAGTTATATTGTGGTAGTCTGTTATATTGTGGTAGTCTGTTATATTGTGGTAGTCAGTTATATTGTGGTAGTCAGTTATATTGTGGTAGTCTGTTATATTGTGGTAGTCTGTTATATTGTGGTAGTAAGTTATATTGTGGTAGTCAGTTATATTGTGGTAGTCTGTTATATTGTGGTAGTTTGTTATATTGTGGTAGTCTGTTATATTGTGGTAGTCAGTTATATTGTGGTAGTCAGTTATATTGTGGTAGTCTATTGTGGTAGTCTGTTATATTGTGGTAGTCTATTGTGGTAGTCTGTTATATTGTGGTAGTCTGTTATATTGTGGTAGTCTGTTATATTGTGGTAGTCAGTTATATTGTGGTAGTCTGTTATATTGTGGTAGTCTGTTATATTGTGGTAGTCTGTTATATTGTGGTAGTCAGTTATATTGTGGTAGTCTGTTATATTGTGGTAGTCTGTTATATTGTGGTAGTCAGTTATATTGTGGTAGTCAGTTTTATTGTGGTAGTCAGTTATATTGTGTTAGTCTGTTATATTGTGGTAGTCAGTTATATTGTGGTAGTCTGTTATATTGTGGTAGTCTGTTATATTGTGGTAGTCAGTTTTATTGTGGTAGTCTGTTATATTGTGGTAGTCTGTTATATTGTGGTAGTTTGTTATATTGTGGTAGTCTGTTATATTGTGGTAGTCTGTTATATTGTGGTAGTCTGTTATATTGTGGTAGTCAGTTATATTGTGGTAGTCTGTTATATTGTGGTAGTCAGTTATATTGTGGTAGTCAGTTATATTGTGGTAGTTAGTTATATTGTGGTAGTCTGTTATATTGCGGTAGTCAGTTTTATTGTGGTAGTCAGTTATATTGTGGTAGTTAGTTATATTGTGGTAGTCTGTTATATTGTGGTAGTCAGTTTTATTGTGGTAGTCAGTTATATTGTGGTAGTCAGTTATATTGTGGTAGTCTGTTATATTGTGGTAGTCAGTGTTATTGTGGTAGTCTGTTATATTGTGGTAGTCAGTTATATTGTGGTAGTCTGTTATATTGTGGTAGTCTGTTATATTGTGGTAGTCAGTTATATTGTGGTAGTCAGTTATATTGTGGTAGTCTGTTATATTGTGGTAGTCTGTTATATTGTGGTAGTCAGTTATATTGTGGTAGTCTGTTATATTTTGGTAGTCAGTTTTATTGTGGTAGTCAGTTTTATTGTGGTAGTCAGTTATATTGTGGTAGTCAGTTATATTGTGGTAGTCAGTTATATTGTGGTAGTCTGTTATATTGTGGTAGTCTGTTATATTGTGGTAGTCAGTTATATTGTGGTAGTCTGTTATATTGTGGTAGTCAGTTTTATTGTGGTAGTCAGTTATATTGTGGTAGTCAGTTTTATTGTGGTAGTCTGTTATATTGTGGTAGTCTGTTATATTGTGGTAGTCAGTTTTATTGTGGTAGTCAGTTATATTGTGGTAGTCAGTTATATTGTGGTAGTCAGTTATATTGTGGTAGTCTGTTATATTGTGGTAGTCAGTTTCATTGTGGTAGTCTGTTATATTGTGGTAGTCTGTTATATTGTGGTAGTCAGTTATATTGTGGTAGTCAGTTATATTGTGGTAGTCAGTTTTATTGTGGTAGTCAGTTATATTGTGGTAGTCAGTTATATTGTGGTAGTCTGTTATATTGTGGTAGTCTGTTATATTGTGGTAGTCAGTTATATTATGGTAGTCTGTTATATTGTGGTAGTCTGTTATATTGTGGTAGTCTGTTATATTGTGGTAGTCAGTTATATTGTGGTAGTCTGTTATATTGTGGTAGTCAGTTTTATTGTGGTAGTCAGTTATATTGTGGTAGTCTGTTATATTGTGGTAGTCTGTTATATTGTGGTAGTTAGTTTTATTGTGGTAGTCTGTTATATTGTGGTAGTCAGTTATATTGTGGTAGTCTGTTATATTGTGGTAGTCAGTTATATTGTGGTAGTCAGTTTTATTGTGGTAGTCAGTTATATTGTGGTAGTCAGTTATATTGTGGTAGTCAGTTATATTGTGGTAGTCAGTTTTATTGTGGTAGTCAGTTATATTGTGGTAGTCAGTTATATTGTGGTAGTCTGTTATATTGTGGTAGTCAGTTATATTGTGGTAGTCTGTTATATTGTGGTAGTCTGTTATATTGTGGTAGTCAGTTATATTGTGGTAGTCTGTTATATTGTGGTAGTCTGTTATATTGTAGTAGTCTGTTATATTGTGGTAGTCAGTTATATTGTGGTATTCAGTTTTATTGTGGTAGTCAGTTATATTGTGGTAGTCTGTTATATTGTGGTAGTTAGTTATATTGTGGTAGTCTGTTATATTGTGGTAGTCAGTTATATTGTGGTAGTCAGTTTTATTGTGGTAGTCTGTTATATTGTGGTAGTCAGTTATATTGTGGTAGTCAGTTATATTGTGGTAGTCTGTTATATTGTGGTAGTCTGTTATATTGTGGTAGTCAGTTTTATTGTGGTAGTCTGTTATATTGTGGTAGTCAGTTATATTGTGGTAGTCTGTTATATTGTGGTAGTCAGTTTTATTGTGGTAGTCAGTTATATTGTGGTAGTCTGTTATATTGTGGTAGTCAGTTATATTGTGGTAGTCAGTTATATTGTGGTAGTCAGTTATATTGTGGTAGTCAGTTTTATTGTGGTAGTCAGTTATATTGTGGTAGTCTGTTATATTGTGGTAGTCAGTTATATTGTGGTAGTCAGTTTTATTGTGGTAGTCTGTTATATTGTGGTAGTCAGTTATATTATGGTAGTCTGTTATATTGTGGTAGTCTGTTATATTGTGGTAGTCAGTTATATTGTGGTAGTCTGTTATATTGTGGTAGTCTGTTATATTGTGGTAGTCAGTTATATTGTGGTAGTCTGTTATATTGTGGTAGTCTGTTATATTGTGGTAGTCAGTTATATTGTGGTAGTCAGTGTTATTGTGGTAGTCAGTTATATTGTGGTAGTCAGTTATATTGTGGTAGTCAGTTATATTGTGGTAGTCAGTTTTATTGTGGTAGTCAGTTATATTGTGGTAGTCAGTTTTATTGTGGTAGTCAGTTATATTGTGGTAGTCTGTTATATTGTGGTAGTCAGTTATATTGTGGTAGTCAGTGTTATTGTGGTAGTCAGTTATATTGTGGTAGTCAGTTATATTGTGGTAGTCAGTTATATTGTGGTAGTCAGTTTTATTGTGGTAGTCAGTTATATTGTGGTAGTCTGTTATATTGTGGTAGTCAGTTATATTGTGGTAGTCAGTTATATTGTGGTAGTCAGTTATATTGTGGTAGTCTGTTATATTGTGGTAGTCAGTTATATTGTGGTAGTCAGTATATTGTGGTAGTCAGTTTTATTGTGGTAGTCAGTTATATTGTGGTAGTCAGTTATATTGTGGTAGTCTGTTATATTGTGGTAGTCAGTTATATTGTGGTAGTCAGTTATATTGTGGTAGTCTGTTATATTGTGGTAGTCTGTTATATTGTGGTAGTCAGTTATATTGTGGTAGTCTGTTATATTGTGGTAGTCTGTTATATTGTGGTAGTCAGTTATATTGTGGTAGTCAGTTATATTGTGGTAGTCTGTTATATTGTGGTAGTCAGTTATATTGTGGTAGTCTGTTATATTGTGGTAGTCAGTTATATTGTGGTAGTCTGTTATATTGTGGTAGTCAGTTATATTGTGGTAGTCAGTGTTATTGTGGTAGTCTGTTATATTGTGGTAGTCAGTTATATTGTGGTAGTCAGTGTTATTGTGGTAGTCAGTTATATTGTGGTAGTCAGTTATATTGTGGTAGTCAGTTATATTGTGGTAGTCAGTTTTATTGTGGTAGTCAGTTATATTGTGGTAGTCAGTTTTATTGTGGTAGTCAGTTATATTGTGGTAGTCTGTTATATTGTGGTAGTCAGTTATATTGTGGTAGTCAGTGTTATTGTGGTAGTCAGTTATATTGTGGTAGTCAGTTATATTGTGGTAGTCAGTTTTATTGTGGTAGTCAGTTATATTGTGGTAGTCTGTTATATTGTGGTAGTCAGTTATATTGTGGTAGTCAGTTATATTGTGGTAGTCAGTTATATTGTGGTAGTCTGTTATATTGTGGTAGTCAGTTATATTGTGGTAGTCAGTATATTGTGGTAGTCAGTTTTATTGTGGTAGTCAGTTATATTGTGGTAGTCAGTTATATTGTGGTAGTCTGTTATATTGTGGTAGTCAGTTATATTGTGGTAGTCTGTTATATTGTGGTAGTCATTTATTTTGTGGTAGTCTGTTATATTGTGGTAGTCAGTTATATTGTGGTAGTCTGTTATATTGTGGTAGTCAGTTATATTGTGGTAGTCTGTTATATTGTGGTAGTCAGTTATATTGTGGTAGTCAGTTATATTGTGGTAGTCTGTTATATTGTGGTAGTCAGTTTTATTGTGGTAGTCTGTTATATTGTGGTAGTCTGTTATATTGTGGTAGTCAGTTATATTGTGGTAGTCTGTTATATTGTGGTAGTCTGTTATATTGTGGTAGTCAGTTTTATTGTGGTAGTCTGTTATATTGTGGTAGTCAGTTATATTGTGGTAGTCAGTTATATTGTGGTAGTCAGTTTTATTGTGGTAGTCAGTTATATTGTGGTAGTCTGTTATATTGTGGTAGTCAGTTATATTGTGGTAGTCAGTTATATTGTGGTAGTCTGTTATATTGTGGTAGTCAGTTATATTGTGGTAGTCAGTATATTGTGGTAGTCAGTTTTATTGTGGTAGTCAGTTATATTGTGGTAGTCAGTTATATTGTGGTAGTCTGTTATATTGTGGTAGTCTGTTATATTGTGGTAGTCAGTTATATTGTGGTAGTCTGTTATATTGTGGTAGTCAGTTATATTGTGGTAGTCTGTTATATTGTGGTAGTCAGTTATATTGTGGTAGTCTGTTATATTGTGGTAGTCAGTTATATTGTGGTAGTCTGTTATATTGTGGTAGTCTGTTATATTGTGGTAGTCAGTTATATTGTGGTAGTCTGTTATATTGTGGTAGTCTGTTATATTGTGGTAGTCAGTTTTATTGTGGTAGTCTGTTATATTGTGGTAGTCTGTTATATTGTGGTAGTCAGTTATATTGTGGTAGTCTGTTATATTGTGGTAGTCTGTTATATTGTGGTAGTCTGTTATATTGTGGTAGTCAGTTTTATTGTGGTAGTCTGTTATATTGTGGTAGTCAGTTATATTGTGGTAGTCAGTTATATTGTGGTAGTCTGTTATATTGTGGTAGTCTGTTATATTGTGGTAGTCAGTTTCATTGTGGTAGTCTGTTATATTGTGGTAGTCTGTTATATTGTGGTAGTCTGTTATATTGTGGTAGTCAGTTATATTGTGGTAGTCTGTTATATTGTGGTAGTCAGTTATATTGTGGTAGTCTGTTATATTGTGGTAGTCAGTTATATTGTGGTAGTCTGTTATATTGTGGTAGTCAGTATATTGTGGTAGTCAGTTTTATTGTGGTAGTCAGTTATATTGTGGTAGTCAGTTATATTGTGGTAGTCTGTTATATTGTGGTAGTCAGTTATATTGTGGTAGTCTGTTATATTGTGGTAGTCAGTTATATTGTGGTAGTCTATTATATTGTGGTAGTCAGTTATATTGTGGTAGTCTGTTATATTGTGGTAGTCAGTTATATTGTGGTAGTCTTGTTATATTGTGGTAGTCTGTTATATTGTGGTAGTCAGTTATATTGTGGTAGTCTGTTATATTGTGGTAGTCAGTTTTATTGTGGTAGTCTGTTATATTGTGGTAGTCAGTTATATTGTGGTAGTCTGTTATATTGTGGTAGTCAGTTATATTGTGGTAGTCTGTTATATTGTGGTAGTCTGTTATATTGTGGTAGTCAGTTATATTGTGGTAGTCTGTTATATTGTGGTAGTCTGTTATATTGTGGTAGTCAGTTTTATTGTGGTAGTCTGTTATATTGTGGTAGTCAGTTATATTGTGGTAGTCTGTTATATTGTGGTAGTCAGTTATATTGTGGTAGTCTGTTATATTGTGGTAGTCAGTTTTATTGTGGTAGTCAGTTATATTGTGGTAGTCAGTTATATTGTGGTAGTTTGTTATATTGTGGTAGTCTGTTATATTGTGGTAGTCAGTTATATTGTGGTAGTCTGTTATATTGTGGTAGTCAGTTTTATTGTGGTAGTCAGTTATATTGTGGTAGTCAGTTATATTGTGGTAGTCAGTTATATTGTGGTAGTCAGTTATATTGTGGTAGTTTGTTATATTGTGGTAGTCAGTTATATTGTGGTAGTCAGTTTTATTGTGGTAGTCAGTTATATTGTGGTAGTCAGTTATATTGTGGTTGTTTGTTATATTGTGGTAGTCTGTTATATTGTGGTAGTCTGTTATATTGTGGTAGTCTGTTATATTGTGGTATTCAGTTATATTGTGGTAGTCTGTTATATTGTGGTAGTCAGTTATATTGTGGTAGTCTGTTATATTGTGGTAGTCTGTTATATTGTGGTAGTCAGTTATATTGTGGTAGTCAGTTTTATTGTGGTAGTCAGTTATATTGTGGTTGTTTGTTATATTGTGGTAGTCTGTTATATTGTGGTAGTCAGTTATATTGTGGTAGTCAGTTATATTGTGGTAGTCAGTTTTATTGTGGTAGTCTGTTATATTGTGGTAGTCTGTTATATTGTGGTAGTCTGTTATATTGTGGTAGTCAGTTATATTGTGGTAGTCAGTTATATTGTGGTAGTCAGTTTTATTGTGGTAGTCTGTTATATTGTGGTAGTCTGTTATATTGTGGTAGTCTGTTATATTGTGGTAGTCTGTTATATTGTGGTAGTCTGTTATATTGTGGTAGTCAGTTATATTGTGGTAGTCAGTTTTATTGTGGTAGTCTGTTATATTGTGGTAGTCAGTTATATTATGGTAGTCTGTTATATTGTGGTAGTCTGTTATATTGTGGTAGTCAGTTATATTGTGGTAGTCTGTTATATTGTGGTAGTCTGTTATATTGTGGTAGTCAGTTATATTGTGGTAGTCTGTTATATTGTGGTAGTCTGTTATATTGTGGTAGTCAGTGTTATTGTGGTAGTCAGTTATATTGTGGTAGTCAGTTATATTGTGGTAGTCAGTTATATTGTGGTAGTCAGTTTTATTGTGGTAGTCAGTTATATTGTGGTAGTCAGTTTTATTGTGGTAGTCAGTTATATTGTGGTAGTCTGTTATATTGTGGTAGTCAGTTATATTGTGGTAGTCAGTGTTATTGTGGTAGTCAGTTATATTGTGGTAGTCAGTTATATTGTGGTAGTCAGTTATATTGTGGTAGTCAGTTTTATTGTGGTAGTCAGTTATATTGTGGTAGTCTGTTATATTGTGGTAGTCAGTTATATTGTGGTAGTCAGTTATATTGTGGTAGTCAGTTATATTGTGGTAGTCTGTTATATTGTGGTAGTCAGTTATATTGTGGTAGTCAGTATATTGTGGTAGTCAGTTTTATTGTGGTAGTCAGTTATATTGTGGTAGTCAGTTATATTGTGGTAGTCTGTTATATTGTGGTAGTCAGTTATATTGTGGTAGTCAGTTATATTGTGGTAGTCTGTTATATTGTGGTAGTCTGTTATATTGTGGTAGTCAGTTATATTGTGGTAGTCTGTTATATTGTGGTAGTCTGTTATATTGTGGTAGTCAGTTATATTGTGGTAGTCAGTTATATTGTGGTAGTCTGTTATATTGTGGTAGTCAGTTATATTGTGGTAGTCTGTTATATTGTGGTAGTCAGTTATATTGTGGTAGTCTGTTATATTGTGGTAGTCAGTTATATTGTGGTAGTCAGTGTTATTGTGGTAGTCTGTTATATTGTGGTAGTCAGTTATATTGTGGTAGTCAGTGTTATTGTGGTAGTCAGTTATATTGTGGTAGTCAGTTATATTGTGGTAGTCAGTTATATTGTGGTAGTCAGTTTTATTGTGGTAGTCAGTTATATTGTGGTAGTCAGTTTTATTGTGGTAGTCAGTTATATTGTGGTAGTCTGTTATATTGTGGTAGTCAGTTATATTGTGGTAGTCAGTGTTATTGTGGTAGTCAGTTATATTGTGGTAGTCAGTTATATTGTGGTAGTCAGTTTTATTGTGGTAGTCAGTTATATTGTGGTAGTCTGTTATATTGTGGTAGTCAGTTATATTGTGGTAGTCAGTTATATTGTGGTAGTCAGTTATATTGTGGTAGTCTGTTATATTGTGGTAGTCAGTTATATTGTGGTAGTCAGTATATTGTGGTAGTCAGTTTTATTGTGGTAGTCAGTTATATTGTGGTAGTCAGTTATATTGTGGTAGTCTGTTATATTGTGGTAGTCAGTTATATTGTGGTAGTCTGTTATATTGTGGTAGTCATTTATTTTGTGGTAGTCTGTTATATTGTGGTAGTCAGTTATATTGTGGTAGTCTGTTATATTGTGGTAGTCAGTTATATTGTGGTAGTCTGTTATATTGTGGTAGTCAGTTATATTGTGGTAGTCAGTTATATTGTGGTAGTCTGTTATATTGTGGTAGTCTGTTATATTGTGGTAGTCAGTTTTATTGTGGTAGTCTGTTATATTGTGGTAGTCTGTTATATTGTGGTAGTCAGTTATATTGTGGTAGTCTGTTATATTGTGGTAGTCTGTTATATTGTGGTAGTCAGTTTTATTGTGGTAGTCTGTTATATTGTGGTAGTCAGTTATATTGTGGTAGTCAGTTATATTGTGGTAGTCAGTTTTATTGTGGTAGTCAGTTATATTGTGGTAGTCTGTTATATTGTGGTAGTCAGTTATATTGTGGTAGTCAGTTATATTGTGGTAGTCTGTTATATTGTGGTAGTCAGTTATATTGTGGTAGTCAGTATATTGTGGTAGTCAGTTTTATTGTGGTAGTCAGTTATATTGTGGTAGTCAGTTATATTGTGGTAGTCTGTTATATTGTGGTAGTCAGTTATATTGTGGTAGTCTGTTATATTGTGGTAGTCAGTTATATTGTGGTAGTCTGTTATATTGTGGTAGTCAGTTATATTGTGGTAGTCTGTTATATTGTGGTAGTCAGTTATATTGTGGTAGTCTGTTATATTGTGGTAGTCAGTTATATTGTGGTAGTCTGTTATATTGTGGTAGTCTGTTATATTGTGGTAGTCAGTTATATTGTGGTAGTCTGTTATATTGTGGTAGTCTGTTATATTGTGGTAGTCAGTTTTATTGTGGTAGTCTGTTATATTGTGGTAGTCTGTTATATTGTGGTAGTCAGTTATATTGTGGTAGTCTGTTATATTGTGGTAGTCTGTTATATTGTGGTAGTCTGTTATATTGTGGTAGTCAGTTTTATTGTGGTAGTCTGTTATATTGTGGTAGTCAGTTATATTGTGGTAGTCTGTTATATTGTGGTAGTCAGTTATATTGTGGTAGTCTGTTATATTGTGGTAGTCTGTTATATTGTGGTAGTCAGTTTCATTGTGGTAGTCTGTTATATTGTGGTAGTCTGTTATATTGTGGTAGTCTGTTATATTGTGGTAGTCAGTTATATTGTGGTAGTCTGTTATATTGTGGTAGTCAGTTATATTGTGGTAGTCTGTTATATTGTGGTAGTCAGTTATATTGTGGTAGTCTGTTATATTGTGGTAGTCAGTATATTGTGGTAGTCAGTTTTATTGTGGTAGTCAGTTATATTGTGGTAGTCAGTTATATTGTGGTAGTCTGTTATATTGTGGTAGTCAGTTATATTGTGGTAGTCTGTTATATTGTGGTAGTCAGTTATATTGTGGTAGTCTATTATATTGTGGTAGTCAGTTATATTGTGGTAGTCTGTTATATTGTGGTAGTCAGTTATATTGTGGTAGTCTTGTTATATTGTGGTAGTCTGTTATATTGTGGTAGTCAGTTATATTGTGGTAGTCTGTTATATTGTGGTAGTCAGTTTTATTGTGGTAGTCTGTTATATTGTGGTAGTCAGTTATATTGTGGTAGTCTGTTATATTGTGGTAGTCAGTTATATTGTGGTAGTCTGTTATATTGTGGTAGTCTGTTATATTGTGGTAGTCAGTTATATTGTGGTAGTCTGTTATATTGTGGTAGTCTGTTATATTGTGGTAGTCAGTTTTATTGTGGTAGTCTGTTATATTGTGGTAGTCAGTTATATTGTGGTAGTCTGTTATATTGTGGTAGTCAGTTATATTGTGGTAGTCTGTTATATTGTGGTAGTCAGTTTTATTGTGGTAGTCAGTTATATTGTGGTAGTCAGTTATATTGTGGTAGTTTGTTATATTGTGGTAGTCTGTTATATTGTGGTAGTCAGTTATATTGTGGTAGTCTGTTATATTGTGGTAGTCAGTTTTATTGTGGTAGTCAGTTATATTGTGGTAGTCAGTTATATTGTGGTAGTCAGTTATATTGTGGTAGTCAGTTATATTGTGGTAGTTTGTTATATTGTGGTAGTCAGTTATATTGTGGTAGTCAGTTTTATTGTGGTAGTCAGTTATATTGTGGTAGTCAGTTATATTGTGGTTGTTTGTTATATTGTGGTAGTCTGTTATATTGTGGTAGTCTGTTATATTGTGGTAGTCTGTTATATTGTGGTATTCAGTTATATTGTGGTAGTCTGTTATATTGTGGTAGTCAGTTATATTGTGGTAGTCTGTTATATTGTGGTAGTCTGTTATATTGTGGTAGTCAGTTATATTGTGGTAGTCAGTTTTATTGTGGTAGTCAGTTATATTGTGGTTGTTTGTTATATTGTGGTAGTCTGTTATATTGTGGTAGTCAGTTATATTGTGGTAGTCAGTTATATTGTGGTAGTCAGTTTTATTGTGGTAGTCTGTTATATTGTGGTAGTCTGTTATATTGTGGTAGTCTGTTATATTGTGGTAGTCAGTTATATTGTGGTAGTCAGTTATATTGTGGTAGTCAGTTTTATTGTGGTAGTCTGTTATATTGTGGTAGTCTGTTATATTGTGGTAGTCTGTTATATTGTGGTAGTCTGTTATATTGTGGTAGTCTGTTATATTGTGGTAGTCAGTTATATTGTGGTAGTCTGTTATATTGTGGTAGTCAGTTATATTGTGGTAGTCAGTTATATTGTGGTAGTCAGTTATATTGTGGTAGTCAGTTATATTGTGGTAGTCTGTTATATTGTGGTAGTCTGTTATATTGTGGTAGTTTGTTATATTGTGGTAGTCTGTTATATTGTGGTAGTCAGTTTTATTGTGGTAGTCTGTTATATTGTGGTAGTCTGTTATATTGTGGTAGTCAGTTATATTGTGGTAGTCTGTTATATTGTGGTAGTCTGTTATATTGTGGTAGTCAGTTATATTGTGGTAGTCAGTTATATTGTGGTAGTCTGTTATATTGTGGTAGTTTGTTATATTGTGGTAGTCAGTTATATTGTTGTAGTCAGTTTTATTGGTGGAGGAAACCAGAGTACACAGAGAAAACCACCGACCTGTTGCAAGTTACTGACAAACTTTATCACATAATGTTGTATCGAGTACACCTCGCCATGAACAGGGTTCGAACTTACAACATTAGTGGTGAAAGGCATTGATTGGACAGGCAGTTGTAAATCCAACTACGATACGATCTCGACCACAACGGCCCTGAATCAAGTTCGGCTGTAACAAACTCTTAATTGACAAATAAGAGAATGAATGATTGAGTGAGTGACTGTTTAACGTCAACTGAACAATTTGTCAGCTATATCATGGTGAGAATAAGTTTAATTTCAATGAGATGATGATGATGTCCACTTTGTACTCTACCAACATGCTTAGCAGAACTTTTATAGTGCTAGCTCACTGAAACAACATTCCACGGGTAGACATGTCGCTCAACTCTCACACATTATCCTGATTCCGAGCCAACCAGTCTTTGCTCTTACTCCTTAATATTGCATGCTTAGCAGAGAATCAACCAATACAATTTCATAGTCTTTGGATTGAACCGACCAGGGTATAAATCCATGATCTACTGCACTCGAGGCAAGTATGCTAAGCATTGCACCGATGCGGTTAGAATGAATGTTTACTGCACTGAATGAACTGACAAATACAAGCATCAAGGTTGAACATATATAAGTAACTGTGTACAACAGTACATCCAGACAGGACTAATGACAAGTTTACCTCTCCAATACTATGTATTGTGAGATCTCCAATATTGAGTGGAAACACAGGTCTGCCTAAAGAATCCAGCTGTAATGGTGGTATGACTTTCTTTGTTGGCTGACTTTTACTACCTCTCTTTGGTTTAGGAGGAGGTAACCCTTCTGTTTAAATAATATCAAATATACTTCTGTAAATAATCTTAAATTACTTTATTACATTTTTCTACACAATAATATTGATCTGCTTTGTTCGACACATTTTTTTCACTCTTACCTAAACAGAATTAAAAAAGTCAAAAGGTATGTAGATACATTTACTTATTAAAAGATGTATATTTACATATCTTTAAGGGGCTGTCACAGTCATGATCGTATGTTAGTTGGATTTACAACTACATGTACCTGTGCAATCAGTGCCCATCACAAATAGCATTGTGAGTTCGAACCCCGTTCATGGTGAGGTGTACTTGATACAATATTATGTGATAAAGTTTGTCAGTGACTTTCGACAGGTCGTTGATTTTCTCAGGGTACTTCGGTTTCCTTCACCAATAAAACTGACCGCCACGATATAACTGAAATATTGTTAAACACCATAACCCTAACCCTAACTTTCTGTAATTACTGACAAATTTAATTACATTAGGTCATATTAAGTACATTACCATAAGTTGATATTTCTTATAGCAAATATGATTATTTCATTACATTATTAATATGTGGATTGAAACTCTTATAACTCACTGCTATTAATAAAACAAAAGGAAGATGTCTTAAGCTGTTGAGAATGTAAGTCCTATTTTGAGAAAGACACAAAAATGTGGCGAGGCTGACCTTGTTAATAAAATCTTAACCCTCTCCTGTTTAAAGCAAAATTTTCAATGCCCAAACAATTTAAAACAAACACAAAAAATATGTTAAGTATAGAGAGACTGGGTGTCAGATATCTGACGTAACAAGAATTTTACACAGTCCACGAAATGAAAATTTTGATTTACTGGTCCGAATCTAAATCTTGACTTTATTTTTATATAGTTCTAAATAAAAACTGAAAAATTACTAGTCAGAACCAAGTTTGACTGATCTTGGGCCAGAGGACTGGTGCTCATCGTGAGGTCTGTTTACATACCAAGTATTTGTTTTGTAGTAGGTGGTCTCTTCTTATCTGTCTTTTTCTTAGGTTTGGCTTTAGGTTGTATCTCAGGCTCCTCCTTCACCTTTATTACTGGTGTAGGGGGTGTTGTTTTGTTGATGGGTACTCCTCCTTCTCCCTGAGATTGATAATGTAAAACTTTTCTCAACAGAAATCTGAAAAGAAATATATACAAATTAGAACTATTTCAGAGAAAAACTTGTGAAATTTTAAAATTCTAAACAGTTTGCTTTAAGCTTATCTATCTATATATTTTTATGAATAGAGTGTGGTGGTCAAGAGGTTACTGTGACTGTCCATCTACTTTTTAATCTTTATGGAAAGGGTGCAGTTTTCAAGTGATTAAGGTGACTGATCATCTACAGTATATTCTCATAGAGGGGGTGCAGTGGTAAAGTGATTAAGGTGACTGATCATCTACTTTATATTTTCATGGAGGGGTGCAGTGGTAAAGTGATTAAGGTGACTGACTATCTACTTTATATTTTCATGGAGGGGTGCAGTAGTAAAGTGATTAAGGTGACTGACCATCTACTTTATATTTTCATGGAGGGGTGCAGTGGTAAAGTGATTAAGGTGACTGACCATCTACAGTATATTCTCATAGAGTTGTCAAGTAGTTAAGGTGACTGACCATATTCTTTATATTTTCATGGAGGGGTGCAGTGGTAAAGTGATTAAGGTGACTGACCATCTACTTTATATTTTCATGGAGGGGTGCAGTGGTAAAGTGATTAAGGTGACTGACCATCTACAGTATATTCTCATAGAGTTGTCAAGTAGTTAAGGTGACTGAAAATATTCTTTATATTTTCATGGAGGGGTGCAGTGGTAAAGTGATTAAGGTGACTGACCATCTACTTTATATTTTCATGGAGGGGTGCAGTGGTAAAGTGATTAAGATGACTGACCATATTCTTTATATTTTCATGGATGGGTGCAGTGGTAAAGTGATTAAGGTGACTGACCATCTACTTTATATTTTCATGGAGGGGTGCAGTGGTAAAGTGATTAAGGTGACTGACCATATTCTTTATATTTTCATGGAGGGGTGCAGTGGTAAAGTGATAAAGGTGACTGACCATCTACTTTATATTTTCATGGAGGGGTGCAGTGGTAAAGTGATTAAGGTGACTGACCATCTACTTTATATTTTCATGGAGGGGTGCAGTGGTAAAGTGATTAAGGTGACTGACCATCTACAGTATATTCTCATAGAGTTGTCAAGTAGTTAAGGTGACTGAAAATATTCTTTATATTTTCATGGAGGGGTGCAGTGGTAAAGTGATTAAGGTGACCGACCATCTACTTTATATTTTCATGGGGGGGTGCAGTGGTAAAGTGATTAAGATGACTGACCATATTCTTTATATTTTCATGGAGGGGTGCAGTGGTAAAGTGATTAAGGTGACTGACCATATTCTTTATATTTTCATGGAGGGGTGCAGTGGTAAAGTGATTAAGGTGACTGACCATCTACAGTATATTCTCATAGTGTTGTCAAGTAGTTAAGGTGACTGAAAATATTCTTTATATTTTCATGGAGGGGTGCAGTGGTAAAGTGATTAAGGTGACCGACCATCTACTTTATATTTTCATGGAGGGGTGCAGTGGTAAAGTGATTAAGATGACTGACCATATTCTTTATATTTTCATGGAGGGGTGCAGTGGTAAAGTGATTAAGGTGACTGACCATATTCTTTATATTTTCATGGAGGGGTGCAGTGGTAAAGTGATTAAGGTGACTGACCATCTACTTTATATTTTCATGGAGGGGTGCAGTGGTAAAGTGATTAAGGTGACTGACCATCTACAGTATATTCTCATAGAGTTGTCAAGTAGTTAAGGTGACTGAAAATATTCTTTATATTTTCATGGAGGGGTGCAGTGGTAAAGTGATTAAGGTGACCGACCATCTACTTTATATTTTCATGGGGGGGTGCAGTGGTAAAGTGATTAAGATGACTGACCATATTCTTTATATTTTCATGGAGGGGTGCAGTGGTAAAGTGATTAAGGTGACTGACCATATTCTTTATATTTTCATGGAGGGGTGCAGTGGTAAAGTGATTAAGGTGACTGACCATCTACAGTATATTCTCATAGTGTTGTCAAGTAGTTAAGGTGACTGAAAATATTCTTTATATTTTCATGGAGGGGTGCAGTGGTAAAGTGATTAAGGTGACCGACCATCTACTTTATATTTTCATGGAGGGGTGCAGTGGTAAAGTGATTAAGATGACTGACCATATTCTTTATATTTTCATGGAGGGGTGCAGTGGTAAAGTGATTAAGGTGACTGACCATATTCTTTATATTTTCATGGAGGGGTGCAGTGGTAAAGTGATTAAGGTGACTGACCATCTACTTTATATTTTCATGGAGGGGTGCAGTGGTAAAGTGATTAAGGTGACTGACCATCTACTTTATATTTTCATGGAGCGGTGCAGTGGTAAAGTGATTAAGGTGACTGACCATCTACAGTATATTCTCATAGAGTTGTCAAGTAGTTAAGGTGACTGACCATATTCTTTATATTTTCATGGAGGGGTGCAAAGGTAAAGTGATTAAGGTGACTGACCATCTACTTTATATTTTCATGGAGGTGTGCAGTGGTAAAGTGATTAAGGTGACTGACCATCTACAGTATATTCTCATAGAGTTGTCAAGTAGTTAAGGTGACTGACCATATTCTTTACATTTTCATGGAGGGGTGCAGTGGTAAAGTGATTAAGGTGACTGATCATCTACTTTATATTTTCATGGAGGGGTGCAGTGGTAAAGTGATTAAGGTGACTGACCATCTACTTTATATTTTCATGGAGGGGTGCAGTGGTAAAGTGATTAAGATGACTGACCATATTCTTTATATTTTCATGGAGGGGTGCAGTGGTAAAGTGATTAAGGTGACTGACCATCTACTTGATATTTTCATGGAGGGGTGCAGTGGTAAAGTGATTAAGGTGACTGACCATATTCTTTATATTTTCATGGAGGGGGGGTGTTGGTAAAGTGATTATGGTGACTGACCATCTACTTTATATTTCCATGGAGGGGTGCAGTGGTAAAGTGATTATGGTGACTGACCATCTACTTTATATTTTCATGCAGGGGGTGTGTTGGTAAAGTGATTAAGTGACTGACTATATTCTTTATATTTTCATGGTCAAGTGGTCAAGTAGTTAAGGTGACTGACCATATATAATAGTCTACATGTATATCAGGTATTGGTTTTGTGTCCAATTTAGTGTCATGTGCATCACTTAACTTGTACTTTTAGTGAGAAAGTTAACAAGATAATTACAGATGCTCAGTACATGTGGTTTATTTTGGTTTTATATTAACAGCCAAACATATCACAGACACAGTTTTATATTAACAGCCAAACATATCACAGACACAGTTTTATATTAACAGCCAAACATATCACAGACACAGTTTTATATTAACAGCCAAACATATCACAGACACAGTTTTATATTAACAGCCAAACATATCACAGACACAGTTTTATATTAACAGCCACACATATCACAGACACAGTTTTATATTAACAGCCAAACATATCACAGACACAGTTTTATATTAACAGCCAAACATATCACAGACACAGTTTTATATTAACAGCCAAACATATCACAGACACAATTTTATATTAACAGCCAAACATATCACAGACACAGTTTTATATTAACAGCCAAACATATCACAGACACAGTTTTATATTAACAGCCAAACATATCACAGACACAGTTTTATATTAACAGCCAAACATATCACAGACACAGTTTTATATTAACAGCCAAACATATCACAGACACAGTTTTATATTAACAGCCAAACATATCACAGACACAGTTTTACATTAACAGCCAAACATATCACAGACACAGTTTTATATTAACAGCCAAACATATCACAGACACAGTTTTTTATAAAGGAAGGGATGTCTATGCAAATCAAAATGATTAGATGAAATGGATGGGTGGTATTTACTGGTGCATTATCGACAATAAATTCTACATCAATTAGTTAGATCTTGTCTTTTATAATCTGTTCAATCCTAGACCTTTTAATATTAAAATTTGAGTGATGTTATTTTGTTGTGGAAACTACTACACAGATCAGCTACATATTCTAACATGACCTTACTCTTTCCCTTTGTAAAAAAAAACCATAATTATTTCTTCGTATTATCTCATTAGCACATGCGCCGATGAATGTGACTGACGTTTCCATTGGCAGCATAAATTGTGACCCGAATAATGCCAATAGAGGGCGCAGTATTATTCGAGTTACATAAATTGTGTGCGACATTTTCCATAAGCGTATGTATAAATTACCGTCTTCCAATCAAAGTATACTACCGTATTTGTACTCTTGGACATAACAGAATCAACATACATCATGGAAGCCAGAATGTGTTTTAAGTTTTAACATGGATTGGCAGATATTAGTAAATTGTATTCCTCGCTTCTGGCTCGGGATAAAATACTAATATCCGCCAATCCATGTTAAAACTCCCAACACATTCTGGCTTCCATGATTTATTTCTTAAACAAACTTGACGGTTTTCACATGAATTAACCCACGAGTGATGAGTGTGGAGTAATCGACTGTGCTCGGCTGAGTGGTACCGACGATGTACTTGATCTAGTATTTCATTTTAACAATTAATTCTAATGTCTTTCTAAAGGTATATCAATATATCAGATTTCACTAAAGAACTCCTTAAATACAAAACAATATCTATATTCACATATATTGATCAGGACAAAATAGTCTAAGTTTTGCCAGTTGTTTAATTTTATCTTGCAATATATGAGAAATAAGAAATGCTGTTGAAAATTATTTATTTTTGTTTAATGAAACAAATTGCATTGTCGTACCGTCTTTCTTCTTTTGCCTTAGCCACCTTTTCTTCCACTCGTACAACTTCATCACATATGGCTGCATTTACCTATAAATAAAAGTTCTATTTATTTTCAGATTGTCATATCCATTTTGAAAAGTTGCAAAACTATTCTTATCTAATTCTTACAAATGTATTTGTATAAACTATATTCATCAACTGATTTCGGGCATGTGCAAGATATATGTCTATATTAGATTCCCTGATTCAGAAAAAAAAATGCTTTTGACAAAAATCAAATTGGGATGAATGACATTTACAGTGAAACTGTCTAAACCGAATCTCCTTGGAATCAACTTTTATGCTTGGAATAGGCAGATGTTCAGGCTGAATTAACAAATATTTCCAACTTTGGGACTTTATTTGTTGAGATTCTTTACTTAACTCTCTTTTCATATAATTTCTTGTATTTAGCTGAATCAAATAATAACTAGGAAGAACTGTTTTAGATACCTAAAACTTATGTCTCCCCTTAATGCGGCCATCTGTACAGCAACCTATCTCGAAAGACAAAAATGTTATGGCCTGGACAAGAAAATACTATTTAAAAAACCATTATTTGACCTTGAGGTCAAAGGTCAAGGTCCAACGAAGGTCATTACGGTATGTGACACACCGCCTTATGATCATGCACCCACATACCAAATCTCATTGACCTATCTCGAAAGAAACAATTATTTGACCTTGAGGTCAAAGGCCAAGGTCCCACAAAGGTCATTACGGTACGCGACACACCGCCTTATAGTCATGCACCCACATACCAAATATCATTGACCTATCTCGAAAGACAAAAATGTTATGGCCCGGACAAGAAAATACTATTTAAAAAACAATTATTTGACCTTGTGGTCAAAGGTCAATGTCCCACAAAGGTCATTATGGTACGTGACACACTGCTTTATGGTCATGCACCCACATACCAAATATAATTGACCTATCTGGAAAGACAAAAAAGTTATGGTCCAGACAAGCTTCGCTGAGAAGAAGCAGAAGCGGAAGCGGAAGAAGAAAAAATCAGACTAAAACAATATGTCTCCCTTCGTTCGAAGGGGAGACATAATCATTAAAAAATATGTATGAATTAAAATTAAAATTTATAAAGTACTGAAATATTAAGGACAATCAACATCCAGTTTTATTCATCAACATAAAATGTAAGTACTTACAAATATGAGATCTTTGATGACTTTTTTTAATCTTTTAAATTTTCTGTAATATTGTTTCTGTGCAGCAGATCTGCCAGTTAATCTATAAGAAGATAAAAAAAAATTATGCAACAATAACATTTGTGAATGATTGTATAAATTTTATCTGTTTACAAAATGTACTCATCAGATTAAATTTATTAATACTTTCATAAACATGTATCTTAATTACTTTTCTAGATGTTAAAGTAAACTGTAAGGTCAATCATTCTGCCCGTACTGTGGAAATACCATAAATGTACCAGTCTACTGAACCATGAATTAATTTGTCAAGTAAACAAAACAATGTACATACCTTGTTGGCTGATTTTGTAGAATACTGCCTGGTAAATGACTGCCAACCTGAAGAAAAAAGACTTTATCAGCTAAAAAGAAAAATTCTTATTTCCAATTGAATCATCAAGTATTTGTGGCAAGAGATTTTGCTTGTCAGCTTGATCTATGTGACATTGTTTGTTTTGGGGCTTGTAAAAATACATTGTATATTTATTTATAATGAACCTTTAGAAATAGGCACTGGCTACGAATACCTGGATTTACCTGGATTGGGTAATAATAATGAAAAATTAGGATTACCTGAAAGACTAAGTACCGGAATACAATTCCGATTCAGGAACCTATTTCACGGAAAAAAATCGGGTAATCGCAATTTTATTTGTTAGAATTACCTGGTCTTCTTATTACCCTAAAAAAACGAATCCGGGTCGTTTCGCCCCGAATCCTGTTCGCTCCGTGAGTCGTTTCGCTCCTATTCCCGTTCGTCCCGGGTCATTTCGCCCTCATTTTATTAATAGTGCTTTTAAAAAATGAAATATGGAAAATACCATTGCAAATATTTGTATTTTGGATGTTGTAAGGCTTGTTCATGGGTACTTTATTTTTGTCTTCCTCATAATTAACATGCTTTCTTGACGTGTTTAATATTATGTACGGCTTCACTTTCATTGTTTGACACCTAAAATTTCTTTGAACAATACAGTAATAAATTAGTATGTATGTATTGTTTGTTCTGCATGGCTTTAAATTACAGTATTCTGCCAAAAGTATTGCAACATGTAAAAAAATCCCTATATAATCAATCAAAACCATATTTTTTCAAAAAATTATTGTGAAGTCATTTCTGTATAGATTTTAACAAATTTTTCACCAAAACATTCAGAATTGTTTATATTATGATTGCTTATTTGCTCATTATGTTTATGATGCATTTTCTATTAACTGGTATTCTTTTAGAAAAAAAATCTTTCATTTCCATTTGTGTGCGATTTTCTAGACTGCATGCTGAACATAAACTTGTTCAATATACCATTGGTACATTAATATTCTTTTATTTGTTTTTGTTTGTTTGTATATTTGTTTTTTGGTTTTTTTTGTTTTTTTTGTAAGTGTTCTTTTATTTATACATGAGCACTGATGTAGGGTTTGTTTAGTGTTTTAAATATTCTGTACCAGTAGCTATTAGTCTTCTTTTTATATAAAATTTATACCAAGTCTGAACCTTACAGTTTGTTGGTTTTTACATTATTTTCTAATTGTATATGATTTCTTGTGTGGTAAATCATGATAAATCGTGCGGCCGAATTAGTGATCGACAGATCAAAGAATAAAAATAATTTCAATTTTTAATTTTTTATTAATTTCTCTTTATTTTTTTTTGCATTTTAATTAGTAATAATTGACCAATAATTATTAAATATTATAATATAACATCATGATGATGTTAACTCTGTTGTTTATCATATATTTTTATTATTTTTATTTTATTTTTATGTTATTATTTTTTTTGTATACAACTAATAAATAAATAATTACCAAAAAATTGTCGAAAAAGACTTCATCTATTATTATATAATCAGACTTTTTGAAATTTGTTTTCATTTTGCTGGACATAGGCATACCTGCCAAGTAACCCGTTTTCGTCTGGTCACACCCGGAAATTGAGCTTGTCACCCTCATTTCCCTGAACACCCGTCGGGACACGGATTTCACTACGATGACCCGGAATCACCCGGAATTGGTCCTGATATTAGAAATATTTATTTATTTATTCGGAAAATACCGGGATTTTACCTATCGAAAGGACAACAATCCGAATGGTCAACTACAATCAACAACAATATACCTTCGAGGCAAGTAATTAGCGATGATTGGGTCTTTTACAATAAAGTTTTAATCCCCTTGTGGAAAGTTTGAGTTGTTTTTACAATTAAAAAGTTAAATTATTTCTGCAAAATTAGTTGGCTCAGTCACAGTGATCGTAGCGTAAATGATGCATATTGCATTCTTTGTAAATCACATTTAGATAAGATAAGATAAGATTTTATTGGTCCAAATTAAAGGGCCCACGAAGGGGCATATAAACATAATAAAACATAAGGTGATTGCATAAAATATCATAATCAATGTCTTTGTTTATAACAAGGCCAAACAATTCTTTGAAGAGTAATATTGAACAGTTTTGAGGGGAAATGGGGAAACTTGATGACATTTTTTCTGGAACAAAAAGATTTGGTGTTCTTTCAAAACTTGCAAAAACTTTATTAGTATTACCAAACAGTAATGCTGATTCTGAAAGAGCTTTTTCAATCATTAAGAAGATACACACTGAATTCAGATCAGATTTGAACAATGACACCATATGTGGGTTACTGAGTTGTAAATTCAATCACAATCAATGTTGTTATGAATATCAACCATCTCATGATCTGCTTCTGTTCTAAAATCTGCAGAGTGCAACTAGTCTAGTGATTATAACCAGAGCTTAGAGTCTATGACATAGTTTATTGATACAGCTGTTTATCTGTACATACATATGATCATTAATAATACATATTAAACTAAATAAGATATCATACGATTTACAATAATTATGGCCGAAAATGTCGTTACGCGTCATGACCCTCATTTTCATTTAGGAATGAGGGTCATGACCCTGATTTGGTGTTTCAGAGGTTGGCAGGTATACATAGGTCCAGCACCCAGGAATTTTCTGCTGGACCCTCTGAATTTTTGCTGGACCTACATTTTTTATGTAAAATTGTTTTAAAGCCAAGCAATGTCATACCGTTATTATTATTTTAGTCTAGCAGAGCGCTTCCTGTATTTAACTTCATTAGTACTGGTAGAGGCCTAAAAATAGGAAGACCAGTCACCATCCAGAATAAGCCAAAAAGTTGAAACCATGCACCAAAAAAGAGTAGCCAAATCCAGCTAGGATAACCTCAAACTTTGAAAAATTTACCAGATTTAAAACATAATTTTTAAAATTTTTATTGAGATTACAACAACAATATTCTAAAAGTCATTAGACTCTCTCAATCTCCAGTTCAATTTCCCTCTTTGTAAATATATTTATGAAGTATATTTCATATCTTTTTGATGTATTGATTTAAAATGTATTATCAATTACAAATTGATATATAATAATAATAATTCTTTCAATTCTTTATGTCCAATAATGAAATCCCTAGAACTTCAGGGTAATAATAAGACCAGGTAACTCTAACAAATAAAATTACGATTACCCGATATTTGTCCGTGAAATAGGTTCCTGAACCGGAATTGTATTCCGGCACTTAGTCTCTCGGGTAATCCTAATTTTTCGTTATTCAATATTGTTACCTATTGCAGGTAATCGTAGCCAGTGCTTTAGAAATAATGTTAAAAATGATGCTTTTATTAAATTTCAAATCAAAAAAGTTCAAAAAACAAATATCATTTGAGATTTTGAGCATGCTGCTTGACCTTCTTTAAATAATTAACTGTGGTATTAAAATAAATTTGGAGAAAACATGTTTCCCTTACAAAAATTGAAGTGCTTTTTGTGTGCAATCTTTTTTTTTCACCAAAAAACTTATTGGTGCAAGGTTAAACAAAATAGGGTCGGTCTTGAAACCTAATAGTAATACACATATTTTTATTTTTGGCCTAAAAATGTAACAAAGAAATGACACCAAATCAAAACTTTCTAGACCCTATTCTGTCTTTATTTTTCTGTTAACAATGTCTAATACTACTGAAAATAAAACTTAGTTAATTGTGGGTAGGTCAAATAGTGAGCATGAAAAAAAAATCTGGTTTCAACATCATCGATTTTTGATCATTGTACTTTTGTAGTTTAATTTATCCAGTGATGTTTGATGTTTCACAACTGCCACACTTATAATGAGATATCAAACCTGTCCTGACAACAAACTTATTTGTTGCGCTGATTTGTGGTGTATTTGTTTGTACATATTGGCTTGATACTGCATGAGGAATGCCGAATCTTCACTAAACAATCTTTTATTTTCATGTGCCATGGTCTGGTGATTGTTTTGATCGAATCTAAATCATCAATACGATTCTGATCAGCGTCTCGAAGCGCTTAAGAAAAATTGTGTCCAACAAATCCGACCTTGACGTCAGAGCTGTATATTCTGCATATCTTTGCACGAATTGCACAATTTCTTGCAAGTTTCTGATTGACAGCATATTTGTTATGTTTTGTTGACGTGTTTTTCAACAAACAGTCAACATTCATGTGGGTACCAATTAAAAAACTGTGTTCCTCTTCTCGCCGAGTTGTTCCTTTGTTCCTGTGAGACGTCGGAGACTTCGTACTCAGGCTTCTCAAGACAAGCGAAGAAAAGAAGTTTGCCTGATCCTTTAATTTTACTTTCCTCTATATAAATGATGTCTTTTCACAAAATAATTCTAAGTTTGTTGATTTTGCTTATCGCTTCTATCCCATTGATCTTGAAATAAAGGACACCACAGATACAACTAGGTCTGCTTCTTTACATGTCCCAACCATAGTTTAAAAGATTACACTTTTCTGCTAAATTTTGGCTCAGGTATCACTGAAAAGTTGATATTGAAGGATTTGATCTGATTTCAATAGGTATATTGTTGCAGGCTCTGGTGGTTGAAGGCAAAAATGAGTTTTGATAATATAATGTCCTGCATCTAATGGTTTCTATATTGTGTGCTTGCCTGGTCCTGTGACATGTAGATCAGATAGTTGTCTTGGAACTACTAGATAATTATGAAAAGAAAGTTTAAACAATAACGGTAATCAATTTCACCAATATCAACAAAACGAACAATCACCTCTCTAATTAACTGAACTCACTGAACACAAAAAGACCACGACATATGGCGTTGGAAATTCAGGTCCTGGTTTGGAACAGGCACAATAATGTGGCGGAGTTAAACCGGTTAATGAGATCACAACCCTCTCCTCTTGATAATTGGATCTCCAACGTCAATACTTAAATAACCAAAGGATAAAAAAATCAGCACAGATTGGCTTCCACTCAAGAAGACGACATACCATCACAAAGAATGAATGATAACATAAACATGGACAGTACAATAGCACAGCCATTGAATGCTTTTTGTTTTTGCACAATAATGTGCACTTTGTGATTTGGTTTATCCTATTTAGGCCCTTTGGTTTTCCTGTTCCCAAAGTCTTTTAAATTGTTTGACTTTCAAATATTTTAACTTTGAGCGAACCTGATGAAAGTTATTCCAGAAACGCGTCGTTCGTTCTAAATTTGATATCTACGTTTTTATTATAATATGTGGTAGACGAGAAGACCACTGAGCAAGCAATTTGTTACAGATTAAAACATTTCTATTACTATCATTATACCTGCATTCTTAGAATTATGCAATGAGTGATACGACAGTATACATTTTTTATACTTTTATTGTTTAAAATTTAGCTATATCAAATTTGATTACCAATTACAACATGAAATATGGTCATATATATTCACATGCCTAATATATCCTATCTGTGGCACATAAGACACTGGTGCATTTTTTAACCTTGCTCTGTCCTTGGCAACTGTTCTACTTGCACTTTTTTCCTCATAGCCAGAAATGATAGGTGATTTGCTCATTTGCATATTCAAAATGGCGGCTCAAAGAGAATTTGGATTTTAACATATAGTTGAATGGGAAACTTTCTGTTAGCTTGGACCGGACAATTTTCCGGGATAAAAAATTAAACTATGCACCGGTTTGAACAATATCTCAAAATATTACAGCTGTACCATGAAAACTCAAGGTTCCCACCTAGTTTCAAATTTTGAAGCGTAAGCACCATTGAAAAGCATTGAGAAAAAGTGAAAAAATGCATCCTGCACGGTTTTCAAGACCTAAAAGCACTTTTCTTACAATCGCCATTCTAGTTGCCGGGACAAATTCGGTCAGTTCCGGTAACATTGTTGAGGAATCGTTCTTCGATAAATATTTTGCTGAAAAATTAAAGGTTCCCACGATAATTCAAAAGAGGGCTTCACAAGTTTTTTTTATACCTTTCTAGTAGAGATTCAATAGGGGTTCACGCAAAAAAATCTACTATTTCGTAAAACTGCTTCTGCTAGACATAGCATTATTTGAGTAAGCACCGCATTCCATTGTAAATGTA
Source organism: Bathymodiolus brooksi (assembly GCA_963680875.1). Classification (NCBI taxonomy): domain Eukaryota; kingdom Metazoa; phylum Mollusca; class Bivalvia; order Mytilida; family Modiolidae; genus Bathymodiolus; species Bathymodiolus brooksi. Next base: position 31,700,556 of record OY804577.1, read on the forward strand.
AATAAACAATTAAAAAAGGCTCCACAAGGGTATTTTTCTTATTTCGACAAAACAACAGAAGAAGTAACTATAATACAATTGGTAACAATACTGCTGATATATAAAGTTCAAAAAATTTAACAATATATATACTAAACGATTTCAATGACACACTAATACTTATGTGGGGCAGAAATTGAAAAAAAATGCACAATATATTTTTTATTTACATATTTTTATTTCGTGGAAAAAAAGGGGGGGGGGGCAGTGCAATAAATATATTTTCGATCTTTTACACACATCATCGGATTCCTAATAAACATATGATGACAATTAATTTTGATACGATCACAAATAATTATGAAGTTATTTATATCTATGTGATCAAAACTGTGATGAAATATTATTTAAAAAAAATAGGTACGAGTTTTCATCAGCGTCTTCCAAATATGGTTCAACGTTTATTTGCTGACGTCATACATGACGCGATTTGGTTTATGAATATTCATGAGCAAAATCACCCATGATTTCTGGCTATGTTGTATATATGGCTCTGCTGTTCCAACAGATGGGCATACTTTTTGTTGGTTTCATATTATAGACTTGAAATGGGTTTCGTTGACGATCTGTCAATGTTTTCTGTACGGCACTGTTTGGTTACATTTGCATGCTGGGCTTCTTCTCTACTCTTTCTCCGTAAGACTGATATAGAGAGATGAATCTTTTTACATATGTTCTTCCGTTCCGTTCTACTATTTTTAGTCTCGACTGAGTTGAAAACGTTTGTTATTCTTCAGTGACACTTTTTCAGTGCAAGTTTCAAAATAACAATCTTGGTTCCAAAATATGATTCACCTGTTAGAATAATTTTTAACATTAAAAAAAGAAACTGATCGCTATCTTTTATATTTATCAAAGGAAAATACCGTAAGATTGCATATCATATGCGAAAATGACAGATTCTGATAGTATTAATCTGATAGTATTATCAGTTTATTATCTCTGGTGGCTAGTAAATATGGATTGAAATGGACGACACTAAGTTGTCAGGAATTAAAAGAAGTGTGTCCGTTAGCAGACGACTGTCTATGATTGGTGGACCATATGCCAGTGGAAAATGGAATAGAATTGCGTTTGTAATCATTGTGTTGATATTAGGAATCATTAGCGGGAGTTTTGTATTCAAACTCGTTTTTAGTGAAGCAAAATTTGACGAACGCGTAAAACACATCAAGCGACAAAATATCCATGAACCTCCAAGTTCAAGGCCAGGAATAAGTATAAAGAAGGATTTAAGTATACAGTTTAGAGATTATTTGCCACGAAATATTTTCATAACAACAGGAAGTTGGTATAATCAGAGGGAAAGTCTTAAACTCTTCCGTCAAGCTTACACAGATTCTTTTAAATATGATTTATTCTGTTTCTTGGAGGATACATCGCAGAAATTGTTCTTTACACCTTTTAAAAATTTAACTATAGTACAATCAAAAATTGTAGCTGATGTAAACAAGACAGTTCAAAAACGTGTTAAAAGGTTTGGAAGTGATGTTGTTTCCAAAAACAAAACTTATTTTGACTTTGGTGCCTGGATAATTGACACTTTCCACCAAGATGATTATATTGTTTTACGAATGGAGACAGAAAACGAAACTTCTATAGTAAAACATCTTGGTCAGATTGGTGCTTTAGATTGGATTGATAAATATTATACCACGTCAAATGACAACGACACACTTTCAGTTTATCATGAAGTATTTAAAACGTTGAATATTCCACTTTTTGCGTGGAAAGATAATGATTTTACTTTCAGCGATTTCGATGACCTTAATGACCCTGCTGGTCCCAAGGTTACAACATCAGTTATAACAGAATGTGGTTATCATGAACAGTTTCTACTGATAATGTATGTTCCATTTGTATCGAGACAAGGCGTTTATGCTCTAGAAGTTTTGAAAGCATTTGCAGGACCTAGATTTTTGCAAACTTCTGTTTTTCTATCGAAGGATTTCATTTTTGAACAACGAACTGTAACCGAGTCACTTATTCATGCAATTAACGTTGGGGTGTACATGGAAAACAAAACGTATGTTGATGTTTTAAATTCCTATAATCATATTCGGAGCGATTTCATAGAAGTTGAACATGTATTTCAACAATTTGAAAGCAACAGAGTTAATGTAAAATATGCGCTGACAATGGATTTAGACGATAATCTCTCAACGAAATTATCAGAAGAGCGGTTTGTCAATGTTTTCAACAAAGTTTTAAACATTAACTATTTAATACCTCAATTTGTGAAGGAAAATGGGTTCAATTTTGAAAAAATTAAGAGAAAGCATGGTCAAATTTTGGCTCTAGATTTAACTGTTGAAAATTCAGAATTGTTGATGGTTTATATATTGAAAAAATATGGATCGGGTATGATTTCAGTTGACAACTGTTGAGAAAGCATGAAGTTTGTTTCATTCATTTTGACTTCATTTTATTGTTTTGAAATGTATGTTTGGCTAATATGATACACGTTTTGTGTTTGAGGGTTGCAATTTTGAAATATTTCATAGAACCTGTTTTAGTCATTTAATTGGTAACATCTTTTACATTTTACATTACATACCGGTAAGTCTATATCGTTGCTTAATAAACAATAAATGTTATACTAGGGTTGTTTTTATCCGTATTACATTTGAATATAAGAAACATTTGAAGATAGCAAAGGGGTAAACAAAAGCCTTAAATATTAGAAGGACAGGACAGGCAATGCAATGGTCAAACGAAAAAGGGCAAAGGGATAAACAACGATCTACAAAACACTACACAGAACACTAAAGATCGAGCAACACGAACCCCACTAGAAACGGGTGAAATTAGGTGCTCTGGAAGAGTATGCAGTTTCTGCATCACACGTGGCACTCGCTGTCTTACTCTTGTTACAATCCCTGTGATAAGTCATGAATATCCTTAAAGGACCGGATTATGATTACGACAAACGGAACATATCCATGGTCATTTGTGACACAGATATTCCGTAGCGTTTAACCAGGTCATGGCGACCGTAAAACTTTCGAAGTGATGACTTCAACTTAACCACTAGGAGCCCTTGCTTCAGTAGCTTCCTTGTTAACAGCAACTCTCTATGAAGTAAATAATGATAGGAACCACAAGCTCCGGAAAATCGCATCAGCTGAAAGGTTTATATCCATAAACAAGTGCTGTTGGAATTTTGCTACACATAATTGGAAAGTTCACAATGGGAAAACTGAAATAATCTCTTTTGTCGTAAAGTTTCTATCTTTACTGGCCCCCACTGTCAATTTTGAGGTGTTAATTTGGGATTGAGTACCACTGAAGGATTTAAATACATAATGTTGATGCCACTGTTGCTTGGTGTATAATCAGCCACACTGATTGATCACCCGTAAGTCCCTTTGAAGATCGCCAGCCATTTTTTGATGGACCGTTAGTTCCGTTCTTGGTGGTATCAGTAGTATATCAGGACGGACAAAGTAGTATCTGAGGAGGAGCTACCGGCAGTGACATCAGTCACGTGACCGGAAGTATGTTCTGCGTATTCCCGGATTTTCCACCATACTTTTTTCACGTACTTTTTTTTCGGTTCCCCGCGCTGTTTTCTTACCATAGTAGTAGTACAGTAGTACAAGTACCATGGTTACCGCAATATCCGCCCTAGTGGGCCTTTTGACCGGAAGTGACGTTATGAATCGTCACCCGTAGTGACCGAAGGTCACGTGACCCCGGCCTTTTCACCGGAAGTGATGTCATCAAACGTCACGTGACCCCCAAGGGGTTCCCTTGGAAGGGTGGGTGCGCGCATGCGCAACCGGAAGTAGGGATCTCTCCCTATTAGAGTCTTTTGACCGGAAATGACGTCACCCGTAGGGGTTCCCCTGGAAGTTACGTGATCGGAAGTGCCCTTGGGGTGCTCTCCAGGACGTCCGCGTTCTATTATCATTTTCTAGCCCTTTCACTGGTTATCTTCCCGCCATTTTCATGGGGAGCACTTTCTTACGTTTGTTGTTTTCGGATATATTGTGTAGTACTCCAAGTAGTCTATCATGTCCGCGTTGCATTTTTGTTATATTTTCAGAGGTCTTTTAACGTTTTATTCATTAATTGTTCGTTTTTGCTATATTTTTTTCGTGAACTTTCTATCTATAACGACGTTTCTTGATTCCTTCCTCTAATTTTCGTGTTTATTCAAAAATCACTAATTTGTTGACTTGTTGCAGTTTTGTTATAGATGTTTACGTTAATGTGTGATATTTTCATAATGTGTTTCGTTTTGTTTTTGTTTGTAACCTGTTTTGGGTGGAATTTCAACGCTATTGCTGCCGCTGCGGCGGCGACGGCGGCGGAGGAGGAGGACGGCGGCGGCGGAGGAGGGCAGCGGCGGAGGAGGAAGAGGAGGACGGCGGCGGAGGAGGAGGAGGGAGAGGTCTCTTTTGGTGTAATAATGACTAACACATAAATCTTCCATATTTTCCATATCATTTCACTATTCATCTTGCCTTTTTTCCATATTTTCCATATCTTATCACTATTCAACTTACTTTTCCTCCATATTTTCCATATCTTTTCACTTTTCAACTTACTTTTCTTCCATATTTTCCATATCATTTCACATTTCATCCATATTTTCCATATCATTTCACAATTTTCTTCTGTATTTTCCAAATATTTTCACTATTCGACCTGCCTTTCTTTCATAATTTCCATATCTTTTCACTATTTTCTTCTTTATTTTCCATATCTTTTCACTATTCAACTTGGGTTTCTTCCATATTTTTCATATCTTTTCACTATTCAACTTGCCTTTCTTCCATATTGTCAATATCTTATCACTATTCGACTTGCCTTTCTTCCATATTGTCCATATCATTTCACAATTTTCTTCTCTATTTTCCAAATCTTTTCACTATTCAACTTGGGTTTCTTCCATATGTTTCATATCTTTTCACTATTCAACCTACTTTTCTTCCATATTTTCATATCTTTTCACAATTCAACTTACTTTTCTTCTGTATTTTCCAAATCTTTTCACTATTCGACTTACTTTTCTTCCATATTTTCCATATCATTTCACAATTCAACCTACTTTTTTTTCCGGATTTTCCATATCTTTTCACTATTCAACCTACTTTTCTTCCGTATTTTTCATATCTTTTCACTATTCAACCTACTTTTCTTCCATATTATTCATATCTTTTCACTATTCAACTTGGGTTTCTTCCGTATTTTTCACATCTTTTCACTATTCAACTTGCCTTTCTTCGATATTTTCAATATATTGTACTACTACTATAGTAAGAAAAAAGCGCGGGAAACCGAAAAAAAGTACGGGAAAAAAGGATGGGGGGGGGGGGGGGGGGATCCGGGCATGCGCAGAAGATACTTCCAGTCACGTTACTTACGTCACTTCAGGTCAGGGTCGGTGACATCACTTCCGGTAGCTCCTCCTCAAATACTACTTTGTCCTGATATACTACTGGTATCCTTATGGGTATTACTAACCACTGTGGATGGACCACCAGTCCCCGGTCTGGAGTATTACCATTCAATGATGAATGTTGGTGTATCGACCGTTAGACATTGGGGTGGGGGGGAGGGGGTAATCGCAAACCAAGTTTAGTGCCTCTAGGCTGCCGAATATTTAATTGAAACCATTTCAAAGATGTAGACAATATATTTGATACATAACATTAGCTTGATTGTCCTCTATTAGTTGTGACAATCCTAGCATCCCTCCATACTATGTCCTTCCTAGTGCCACCATTTTAACGACACGAACATAATAGTAATACTATTCAGTTGTCGTTTATCATGATATATAATGAACAACAATCAAGAGCACAATTCCTAAATAAATATACAAAAGGAATACACATTAATTAAGCAAGCACGATGAAAACAGAAAGCACAAGGAATAAACTATATCAGCATTGACGGTTTAATAGTTAGCATACTCGCCTCGAGTGCGGTAAATCGTGGGTTCGAGCCCCGATCGGGTCAAACCAAAGACTATGAAATTGGCATGTGTTGCTTCTCCGCTAAGCACGCAGCATTAAAGGAGAGGCTCGGAATCATGATAATGTGTGTGGGGCGACATGTCTATCCGCAGACGTGTTCCAGTGAGCTAGCACTTTAAAAAAAAAATCCAACTAAGGGGCCGACCATTTAACTTGCAGGAGGGGGTTATGGTTTATTGTTTAGTTCAGAATTTTTTTTCGGACAACACGAGAGTTAGAATATTTATTTTTTTTGTAGCGCAAAGCGTGAATTTTTTTTCCAGAATTTAACATTAGGTTATATGAAAAAAACTCTGAATCAGATTTTTTTTTAACTCCACCAAAATCAGAATATTTTTTTCAGCAACATTAGGAATCAGAATATTTTTTTAGAAAAAAACCATACCCCTCCCCTGCAAGTTAAATAGTCGGTCCCTAAGCGTGTTGATCTAGTACAAAACGGACATCATCATCATCTCATTGAAAATTAACTTGTTCTCGCCATGATATAGCTGAAACATTGTTGAGTTGGCATTAATCAATAATCACTCACTCACTCACTCACTAACGCAATGTCTTTTAATCGTCATTTCCATTACTGGATGGTACATACTACATAGGGTCACTCGCATGTGACCCGTGGTTAATCCAGTAATGAGGCTTCCCCATATTCTCAGAACCGGGCACAGTAACAATTAAAAAATTTAAAGAACAAAACTACATAGAAACAACAAAAAAATACCATATCATGCACAAATCACAGTATTGCAAAATTACTATCAAACCTTGATCCATCAAAAGCAGCAGGTCCTGATGAACTAAAACCACAAATTTTAAAAGAACTTGCACCTAACATCTCACCGATATTATGCCTCATCTTCAATAAATCTTTAGAAACTGGGGTTGTCCCTATACTGATTAGCGCACTGCACATGTTTCACCCATTTACAAGAAGGGTCTAAGTATTCTCCTGAAAACTATAGACCCATATCACTTACATGTATATGCTGCAAAATCCTGGAACATGTTGTAGTTAGCTCAATCATGACCCATGCAGACAACCACAATATTCTGTATCCCCTTCAACACGGTTTTCGCAAAAACAGATTATGTGAAACACAACTTTTAGAATTCATTGACGACTGCACAAAAAATATGGAAAATTCACTTCAAACAGATGTTTTAATTGTGGATTTTTCTAAAGCTTTTGACAAGGTCAACCACAATCTTCTTTCACACAAACTACATTATTACTGGATACAGAGTAAAACAAATACATGGATACATAACTTCTTATCAAATCGTATACAGGCTGTTTTACTGGAAGGAGAGGCATCAGACTACATTCCTAGCTGTAATGTCTGGTGTGCCGCAAGGTTCTCTTCTGGGCCCAAGTCTGTTCCTATTTTACATCAATGACATCCCTGACGGTATGACATCAACTGTCCGTTTATTTGCAGATGACACGATTGCTTACCTGACAATAAAATAGAGATTGTACCACCCTTCAAAATGATCTGGATAAACTCAGCATATGGGAACAAAAATGGAAAATGGCCTTCCACCCTGACAAATGTAACGTGCTATCCATCACACGGAATAAAGCATTAATAAAATATTCATACACCCTACATGCCGATAAAGCCAAATATCTGGGTGTCACTATACAATCGAATATTAAATGGGATAGCCATATAAACAGTATTACAACAAAGGCAAGCAAGACATTTGGGTTCCTCCGTAGGAACATTAACATCAGTTCCACCTCAGTCAAAGAACAGGCATACAAATCTCTAGTTCGACCATCACTTGAATATGCCTGTACTGTATACACCAAAGAAAACATAATTCAACTTGAACAGGTACAGCGTAGGGCTGCTAGGTATGTTACTAACCGCTACCATGACACCTCTATCGTTAGTAACATGATAGAACATATACAGTGGCGAACCCTAGCAGATCGAAGATCAGATGCACGCCTAGTCATGTTATATAAGATCTCGCATGAACTAGTAGCCATCCCCAAAACAGACATACTAATACCACCATTTAGATTTTACAGGAACATGTATTCACTCTCATGCCAAATACCACCAACACGCTTACAACTCAGACAGCAATCTTTCTTTCCGCGAACAATACGAAACTGGAACAGTCTCCCCCTGAACACTATGAAGAGTGACTCTGTTCGGTGCACCCTCTGTTCAGTCATTCAAATCAGCTGTCTCACTCATTAACCACTAGTTCATCAAAACTCCTGTATATAATTTTATCTTAAAATCAAATGTAAAAAAAAAATACTCATTAAATTTCATTTTCTAAAGTAAAATTGTAAATTTTAGGGCGTGAAGCGCAGTACCCAACGTAATTGGCGGAATCTTCAGTTAGCTGAAGGCGGTCTCTTATATTGTAGAAGTAGAAGTCGACCACCCCGCGACATATATACTGTAAAGGGGGGAAGTGAGTGTTCTGATTTTAATCAGATTGAACTTCATTCAATCATCAATGATGTTTAAAAATTATATATTTCCTTGCTCTAATCAAGCACCAGTAAACATATCCCAGAAGGGGGAAGAAAATCATATGCTGTACAGTATTTCTTATCTTCTTCAATGCTGAACAGTATTTCTTATCTTCTTCAAGCTCTAAAATAAATTACTTACTGTAACATTTTTTAGTTTGGGTTCCACATTTCACCTTATGGAAAATAGCTTATTCGTTATATGGAAAGTTCTATATTCCTAAAAAAAATGGTGCATAGATTGTCTTTTCATCAACGAAACTGTGTTTTATGTACGGAGATTCTGAGCACGGATTCGGATTACACATTTTATCCCTATACAAAAATAGGCCTATGTGCTGACAGGAAACCAGTCTCTCTATCAAAAAGGGGGAGCCGAAGATTAAGAAGACTTAGAAGTTGGTCTGTGTTAAATTGTATGTGCTGGTGTAATTTAGGTGTGTTGTGGAAAACATGCAATTTAAAAGTTCGTTTTTTCCCTGTTCAGATTGATAAATAGTTGTACATGAGAATAAAAATGACAGAGAAACGGGAAGACGAAACTTTCGAAAATCATAATAATATAGTATCAGGACATCTCGGTACTGAACATGGATCTCCTGTACTTGGCGATCACTAGTATAATTTTTTTTTCCAGTATTGTGATTTTTTTTCAAAATTTTGTACAATACTGGTATACCAGTAATGTAATTAAGATATTGGTATTGTAATTCAATTATGAAATTGGATTGCTTCATATTAGAAGGTTCATGTTATCAACTGTTTAAAAGCATACTAAAAGTACAAGTAGTAGTAGTATGAGGGTTTAACGTCCGGCTCACCAATTGAGGTATTGCAGACAAGTTCATTGTGTATCATTTTATTGGCATGTATAACATCGTATCAGTAATACATCACAATACACAACAATCCATTATGGATAGAGTCAAGATTATTATACAGCGACACAAGAACAACTACTTCAAGAACTGGTCTACCCAGGAACTAACATTCCCACAATACCTATTATAATACTTACTACAATACTATACACAAGTAAAAAAAAAATTTTTTTTAAATCACAATACTGGTACAATACTGGTATACAATACTGGAACAAATTTTTATACCAGTATTGTGCACAATACTAGTATACCAGTATTGTGATCGCCAAGTACAGGAGACCCCTGAACATATGCGACATCTCGGTACTCGGTACTGGAAATTTCGGTACTGAATAATAAAAATAATTTGATTGAATTTAAAAACTTTTTTAACAAAATTTTTACATGTAGACGTTGTTTACATCCTCGTCTGACAATAAGTCGGTCAGTCATTGGATAATGTTTGATTATTTTTTTCATGTTTGAAAAGTAAACATTTTTTTCTTTTTAATTATGTTCCTCATCTATTCTTGCTCACATGTGTAAAGTTCCATGGAAAAAAGATCGATAATAATTACACACTGACCCATATTTGTTTACTACCCTTTTTCCAAATGGCGTCCTATTACGTCACATAAAGTCGGTCAAAGGTCAATAAAGCACTTAAAAAAAGTAAACCAGATTAAGAAAGTACAGTATTTTAGCTTTTTCAGTGTAATTGTTTTGTCTGAAAAATTTCAAAAGATGTTTTTTTTAAATAGTTTGAAATTGAAGTATTAAAAATTAATTATTTGATGCAAATATTAAACTTGCTTACCCACATAAAAAGTATTTAATCCAGTGAATTTGGTGTTTTTGCTTTTGTCAATACAATCTATTAGACTGACTACATCCTGCCATATTTTTGTAAAACAATTAATGACTGATTTCAATTTATTTTAATCACATTTATTATCACAGAGTGGTAACAATACAGTTTTGTTGATGCTATTTGCAATAATGACAGGTTTTTTTTTACCCAGATAATCTCATTTTTCTCTCTGGTTTAATTTAATTCTCTGTTCAATTTATGCTATAAATTTTGATTATTGCTGTTAAATTAATTCTTTTTCTATCTTCTCTGTGAATTTCATTTCATTACCCCGAGAAGTAAGGGGTATATTTGTTATCAAAGCAGCAGTGGAAATGCAAAATAATCTGCCATTTTGTGATTAATGGAGAGCACTTGCATGTATTTTCCCGGTAAAATCGGCCATTTTCTAGAAAATGGTGGAATCTGAATGATCAATCATCATATTTTCAAAGTATTTTAAAATACAATTTGCTTGGCCTACATTCCAGAAATGGTCATGAACTGTGATGACGATTATGTCAACAAGCCGGAAAAATACAAATGCTTGGGGAATACCATCGATGGAAACATGTTTAACAAGCATAATGATCAGGAAAAAAAGACATTAGTAAAAAGGATCTTTTTTAATTGCATGGAATTTATTAAATTCAAATTTCTCTGTATTAATCTCATCTTGTAATTTTGACATTGAAAAGAATTCCCTCTGTGTTTATGTACGCTATGAATATACAGAATGACGTCATTGGTCTCGTGCTGTGCGAGAATTGTAAATCAAAACAAGAGACCGACTTTATTGCATGACTGAGCAGATGTCACGGTAGGATACAAATTTTTATGTGTTTTTTTTTATCATCTTTAATTAAATGGACATCAAAGAGGCAATTCATTAATATTTGTAAATAACTTTTGTTTTGATAACTAAGTCTCTTTATCAATAAATCACAGATAAACTTAACGGGATGATTATTTTCATTTCTGTTTTGATTACATAAATGTTTTAATTAGATAGCTTTAATTACCAAATTTAATTTCTTTAATCATAGATCAATGCTTTAATCTTTTGTTTGACTTCAAAAGACGATACAAGCTGAATTTTATTTGAGAAATATTTGCCAAACCGATATATAATGGAGGGTTACCCTAATTTGAGATTAAAAATGCAAAATATCCGTGTATAGATTGTGGCAGCAATGTCCGTCCCAGACAGGAGGCTTTACAATGTGACCAGTGTTCACAGTGGCAGCACAGATTATGCAACACTGGTAAGACCTTTTTATCTAATTGTATCGCTTTTGTATATTATTTAACCCCCCAAATTATAAACAGAAAATCAAGAAATTTTTGTGAGGAAAAGCAATAAATCAGTCCATTTTAATGAAATGAAAGTACCAGGGCTTTCTTAACAAATGCGCTGAATTTCATAATTTGCCTAATTACTTTTGTAAATAATAAATGGAGGTCAAAACAATGAAAATATAAATAAAAATCAATATACAAAAACAACGATCTCCGGGATCGATCTACACTGGAATTATCAAAAACTCATATCGATCCACGTTTGGGTCATATATGTATTAAAGAACTACTAGTACAAAAATATTGACAATTAATAAGTGCCAAACAATTGTGGTCAGTACCGAATATTGTCTCATCCATGTCCCGAACTGTCCAGTACCGAGTACCGAGATGTCCAGGTCAGTAACGAAATGTCCAGGTACCGAGATGTCTAGGATTCAATAATATGACCACAGCACAGAATAGGTACTTGTGGAAAGGACCCTATATGGTGCCTCTGATTGCCCCTCCCTCTTTTTTTTAACATCAATTTTTTTTCATGTACACAACATTTTGCAACTTTCTATGTATCACTGTATGACATATGATGGGGTAGTCCAAGATTCCTCTGCCGCCCGACGGCTTTTATGGACTTGCTGTAGCTGTGGGACGTCAGAGAGCTCTACATACGGAAAACAGCGGATTTTCCCTCCAACTCTGGGTCAGCACATTTCCACGTTTCGTTGCTATTTGATTTTATTTTCTATCAGAAACCCTTATATAAATCGCTTCACCAATCATTTTTCTATTCATTCATAACCATCTTACCCTCAGAAAGTGGTGTTACACTCAATTACAGCACGATTTTCCCTTAGACCCTATGATTTCATCATTACACATCCATTTTGGAACATTTGCCACATGACTTTGAGAAAACTACGATTACTGCAATGTATCATGGGAGATGATTTGCATATAAACAAACAAACAAACATTTTTATTGCCAATCATAGGCAGTCTTCACGCTTAACTTTTTACCTTACAAGCCCACCGGGCCTGTAAGTTCAAATATTTACAGGCCCACCATCAATTCTACAGGCCCGAATTTGAAAACTACATTAATGACCATTAATTCAAACCACCAAAACTCAAAACATGATAATGTACCAAATATTATGTGGACATGTCAATTATGCATTAGGTAAGACCAGAATGCAAGTAAAAAAACCAAAAAGACACTTTATTTTGGATTCATGTTAATATTAATCTCCTGAAAATCATATTGTCAATAGCATCCTCAGTATATTCCATATCATCACTGTCCACCTCCTCCTCATCATCACAACCAATATTGTTGTAAGACTCTTATAGCAAAAACTTGTGGTGTCATCATTGTGTGTGACATATAATTTGGTGATCATTTTTAATATGTATCCCCCTTTTTTTTTAAATATCACTATGCTTTGAATTAATACCACACGAAATGCAAAAAGTCATATTTGTCACTTTGTAGCCTTCAGCAGAAGAAATATGCATATGCCAATTTGCTCAACGGTCCAACTATATATAGATAGCTAGAGAATGCAAACATAGCACGAACTATATTTACTGACAGTCATAAACTGAAGCAAGTAAAGATTGTAATTATTATTTGTCAGACCTCAAATCAGAGTGCAACAATGGAACAAAACTACCAGTACTGTAGTTCAAAGTCTATTTTCTAACTGCAGAGGTATTAACGTAGACACAGGTCTGTCAGCAACAGTTCTATAAATAGATCGCAATTAATAAAAAAAAATACCGATCGGATTTGGAAGCAGATCGAAAAAACTCTACGGAGAGTGCATTTCAACGAATTTTGAATGACCAACCTTCTCAAATATGAACATTTTATATACGAGAACTCAGACTTTATGTCACAGGATTGAGAAAAAAATTAATCAAAAGTTTGCTTGGTCAAAAGTAGCTTCGATCAACATTTCCCGTAGCACAGTGTCTGATTGCGCCCCCTTTCTCGTGGTGCCATTTTTATTTGATATTGAACGAAATTAAAGTTTCTTTAAACCGAAATGGATTACTTTTCAAGAAATTCACCTTCAAAATACTTAATGAATACCCTAGAATTCAATAAACACGATGTCGATATTTTCATAAATGGCATGTGGCAAAAATACGCGGGCAACATAGGGTGACTCTCTAAAATTACAAAGCTACTTGAACTTCGCTTTTGACCAACGAGAAATCGAAGTCAACCTTCACAAGGCAACTACTCAGGGTGCCCACTGAGTTTTGAAACTGGGGGTACAATGGGGTACAATTGCTGTTTTTTCGTTAACTTTGTACCCCTGCATATAGAAAGTCCCTACAATTTTGAGGGTAAAAAACCCTCATGCTGCTACTTCGCCCTCTAACGTGAGCCCTGCTTCTCGTCCTTTTTTAAAACCTACATGATGGTAAAAATATCAACCAATCAAATTGCAAAAAACAGACACACCTAAATCTATTTCGAATATCGGAAATTCCTAAAAGGACTTGTTTGCCTACCCATTTCTTGCATTGACTCGGCAGCAACTGAAAATGGAGAACAATAAACTAAATATCTACACACAATATCTTATGAAATCAACTTTTGAAACTACAGGTATGACTTTTTTTTCACAGGCCCGTCGGACTTGTGGAACTACTCATTTTATACGCCCGTGTACAATTTTACACGCCACGGGCATCGGACTACCGCCTAATTTCGAAGACTGCATAGGTGCCTGTTAAGGCAGAACAATTAACATAAAATTTAATACAGTTGATTATATTGATTGGTAATGATTTTAACAGCAATAGTGAATTACAGATAACCATAAGAAAAAAAAAAGATCAAATACCTTGTCCAAAAAGGGGGGACGTAACACATGCTCTTTCCGAAGCCCATTGGTAACACTCTGCCATTGAATCTTTTCTTACCAACACATTCTGTATTGTTTCCTTCTGCTCTGATTTGAGCTGTAGTTGTGTAGATGGAACTGTTTGTCCTGCAGAATACGCTTTATATCGTCTTCCATGTGATTTGTATGTTGTTTACGTATGCAAATAATTTGGCGTGCTGCATTAAGTAGCTCCCATCATGCAATGCGTTGCTGTCATTATTCAGTTAGTATCGCGAGATCACGTTTGTAGGTTCGAAAATGAAAGTGATATGGCGAAATAATAGGGTCTAAGGGAAGATCGTGCTGTAATCGAGTGTAACACCACTTTCTGAGGGTAAGATGGTTATGAATGAATAGAAAAATGATTGGTGAAGCGATTTATATAAGGGTTTCGGATAGAAAATAAAATCGGATAGCCACGAAACGTGGAAATGTGCCGAACCAGAGTTACAGCGGCAAATCTGCTGTTTTCCTTATGGAGAGCGCTCTGACGTCCCACGGCTCCAGCAAGTCGAACAAAAAGCCATATCGGGCGGCAGAGGAATCTCGGACTAATGATGGGGTACTGTAGTAGTTAAAAAAAATGACCAAAACTGGTTGAAATAGAAGGTTAGGGTTAGGGTATTTAACATCACTTTCAACAATATTTCAGTTATACATATTGGTGGTCAGTTTTATGCCATATTGGTGGAAGAAAGCAGAGTACCTGTAGAAAACCGCCGACCTGTCGCAAGTCGCTGACAAACTTTATCACATAATGTTGTATTGAGTACACATCACCTGAGCAGGATTCGAACTCAGGTTAGTGGTGATACAAAATGTAGGCACTGATTGCATAGGCAATTATAAATCCAACTACCATACGATCACGACGGGCCCCAGTTGAAAAAAACTGATTTCATTCCTTAAGCTATTGTTAAGGAAAATAAAGAAAACAGAATTCTAATGCAATTTGTTTGTATCGATGGATTAAATGGCTAACATTCTACGTAAAATTCACATCTACATGCAATAAATAAGAAGGAGCCGCCATATTCATTATTGAAAACATAAAATCCTACATGTTATAATTACAACAATACAGACAAAATAACGAAAATCTATACCTTCAAAACATCTTTTTGTTAAAATTTATCCACATTTGAAGTGTACAGGAAGCCAATAACCGTCTGATGTTTACGTTTGAAATGGTAAGTATTTGAATGACGTCACATTGTTTATGTACCGAAGTCAGCAACACCATTTTGCGGCATTTTTATTTTTGGAAGTTTGAGACCCAAACAAAAGCAATAATAATATGATAATAGGTGTTACCTAACTTGGGACAAAGTCCAATAATTTTTTTTTAATTTTTTATAAATCCATCCGAAATGGTAGGATATATATATAGTATAACTAATCGTAGATTTTGAATATCAAAATAAGACCACTAGTGACCGAAGTACGCATAATGATTAAATGAGTGGGCGGAACTTGTTCTGTCCACGAGTTTAATCATTAATGTGTATTCGGTCACGAGTGGTCTTATTTTAATATTCAAAATGTATGATTTAGTTATACTGTTTATTATATAGACTTTCAACATTTCTGATATATTATTTTTGTTATTTGTATATTTCATTCCACGCGTGTGAAATTCAATCTACAACCAATGATACTAAGGGGTTCAGCTGGAAGGGTCTGCCATCTTGAAAATGTGAAATCCTACATGTCATTTTACAACAATACACAAAAATAATTAAAATGCTTACCTTGAAAACTTATTTTAGGAAGTTAAATTTGATCAAAATTGAAGCGTACACGAAGCCAAATGACGTCTAACCTTTATGTTTCAAACTGGAAGTCTTCATATGACGTCATGTTGGTTATGTGCCAAAGTCATCAATGACATTTCGCGAAATTTTTTCAGTTTACAATCCTCTAGAAGATTACAGATTTTTCCACCACTGGTTCAGCGGGGTTAAAACGCCGTAATAATGGGAGAAATCCCCATAATTCACACCTATCTATATAATAAAATTGTTTTATCATTTTTCAATATCATTATTCAAGTATTAAAATTTTGAAAATTTTATCATTTTGAAAATTTTGAAATTTTATGAAATTTCTGATTTTTTTTTTTTTTGGAAAATTTTGAAATTTGACATTTTTTTGTATATTGCCACGAGTACCAGGTTACTGCGCATCCTTACGGAGTCAAATTCCACCAGTAATTCCAACCATTGGTTTCCGGTTGCGTCATTTCCGGTGCAAGGAATTTTATCCATTAGTGCTATGGATCTGGAATCAAAATATTGCTATTTCTACCATAGTTGGGACTTCGTCCCATAATATGAGACAGGCACAACCTGTTTGAAGGACGAAGTCCTATAATTTTAAGAGGGAGGCGTGAGAAGGGAATGTATTTTTTTTTTTTCAAATACTTTTTAAAGTTTTTTTTTAATTATTTGGCTGGAGTTATCTCTCTTTGACTTATAGCTGTTCCGTTCATTTTACCTACGCCGTTCTTCCGCCGAGAAAGAGATTTTTTAATTAGAATTTTATTTCAAGTTTATTTCAATTTTGCATAGAGTAAATAATTAAAGAAATGGGAATTTTCCATTGAAATATATATTTTTTGCATTTCTAAATATCAATTGATCTATTTTTTTAAACTTCCGGTGAAAAGATATTTGGCTATGAATAGATACATAGGAGGAAAAATCGTACAGCCCACAGTTAAAAGGACTTTGTCCTTTATAATTATTTCTGTATTGTATTTTAAGCTTTGCGGACATAAATCTTGGTTATACTGTCACAAATAACCGTTTTCCTAGCTCTGCTAGGTAAACTCAATTTACGACCGTAAAACCAACGATTTATGTCCACAAAGCTTAAAATACAATACAGTTATCTCCATTCTAATGCAATACTAAACATAAAAATGAATTTTTGCATATCTTTGGGTCTAAAAATCACACTAATTAAAATTCCGCGAAATGTTGTTGACGACTTTGGAACATAAACAACGACGTCATTGACATCATATGAAGACTTCCAGAATAAAGGTAAAGATCAAACGTTTTTTGGCTTTGTGTATGTTTCAATTCTATTGTTGTAAATATGACAATGTATGATTTCACGTTTTCAAGATGGCGGATCCTTTTTAAAGAATTTTATGTAGAATAATAACCAATCAAATCCGACGATACAAACAAATTGCATTAGAATGATCTATTCTTAGAGCTTGTGGTCGATTCTGATTCCTAGTGTTGAAAAAAATGTATATTTTTATTACGTTCTTTGTCTTTGTCTTCATACTGACAAATGTCTTGCAGTTTTATCCCAGGGTTCTTCTAACTTGAATAATACTGCGCCCTCTATTGGCACTCGCTGGATGAGGACTTGAATGCTCTTAGTGGTAAAAATCTGTCAGCTGCTGGCTGGTTCAGTCGACCAATCAAATGTCAGATATTAGCGTGTATGCGCATTAGTGACTCCCTATACTTCCGTTTGTAAATATTGACAAAACAAACACGGAGAAAGATTGTGCACGTGCCTTTGTATATTTAGAAAACAAATACACCTTTATTCTCATAATTATGATTTAAATTGCCATAGATTCACAAATCTTTAAAGATTTAAAAAAATAAAACACTGTAATCATTTTTTGAAGTTTTTATGTTTTAATCTAAATTTGCTAAAATGTCACAATACAAATCTAACATGTATTTTTGTAATGTATGTGGGACAATAAAAGTAAATTTATTGTGGATAATAGGGTCGACACACTAACTTGCAGTTAACATAAGATTGTACAAATATGGATATGCACAAGTTAAATTAAGGAAAATGGGATGAAATAATAAAGAAATTTTATTGTAAATAAATATGTAAACAGAAAGTTGATTATTTCATAAATTAAAATGATTTTTGATACAATTTATAAAGAAATACCCATCACAATATCATTATTTAGGTAAATACTTATTAGACTGATTTTTTTTAAACCCATTTTTGTCTTTAATTGATAACTGACCCAAGTTAGCCTAAATAAATGAAATGTGACTTAATGTGTTAATTATATATACCTTGCCTTCTATCAATTTTAATTTCTTATCTAATTCTTATTCTTATTATGCAACAATGGCCAGGTTGTTATTTTCATTGAATGGCATCTCAAAATAGATGGCTTCACAGTAGGAGCTCTTCCTGTATATTGGTTACATCCTGTATATTACAACTGACAGCTAATGCATGACAAACAATTTTAATCAGCCATCAGTATCATAAAATATATATTTTTTTAATCTTTATTTTAAATGAAATTAAAAAATCATTATAAGAGTGAATTCAATTCAAGCTTTTATTTACTTTCCAACTTTGAAATAAAAATCATTATGTTTTAATATTTAAAAAATAGTAATTATTCATTTAAGTTTTATTTCATGTTTGGTTGTATTTATACGGATATGTGTATTGCATACAACATTACATCATCTGATCGCTCCATTGGGCATTATTTACAAACACTTTAGCTCCTCCTATTTTATGTCGTAATACCCATAAGTCATAGCGATTTACTATTTCCGGTTTGACGGATTTTTTTCAATGAATGCATCCAGGCGTTAATGTAGCGACCAGCGTATTTAAACATATATTATTGTTCAATAAGAAACAATTGGATAGGTCACAAGTTTCACAACTTAGAAACGTCTTCTCCAATACATACATGAATATGAATTGGTGACGGTCCGATAGTCCGGAGGTTTGATAGTCCGAAACCCAAATAGATTTTTTTTTTTTTTTAATTTTATTCCGACAGTAGCTCGATAAACGGTTTACACCCCGTTTTTAAGCATTTTCAGTGAATCGTCTTTGAATATCAAAGTTGATAAAAGATGGATCCTCTTTGTTAGAAATTGGAAATCTTAACTTCACGGTAGTACAGCAGATTAAAAAAACACAGTTTAGCTACAATAGCGTATTTGTTTAACCAAGGTGGTGACAGTTACAAATGTATATCGGCTCTGACTACAATTTCATTTAAACATATGCATATTATATTTCCACCGTTAATTTTATTTATTCTTTTATTTATTTTTAAAGTAATTTAAAATCGGAATCATTTTTTGCAATAGAAAACATCCAATGTTGTTCATGGGAAATTATCAGAAATTTCAAGTTGTATCATTTGTGCATGATCTGACAGGTAACATCTCTGCCAAATTTAATTGAATTCATTCTCTTTAGTGCCTCTCCGAAAGATGATAATGACTTTCCCATAAAGCTACAGTGTAAAGTTTGACCGTGGCTGATGGTCATTTTAGACTTCTGATCTTCACCAAAACTATTATTGGGGCCGTCAGGATCGCATGGTAGTTGGATATATAACTACCTATGCAACCAGTGCATATCACCACTAACGTTCGAATCCCGCTCAGGCATTATGTAATATAGTTTGTCAATGACTTGCGGCAGGTCGGTGGTTTTCTCCACCAGTAAAACTGACCACTACGATATAACTGAAATATTGTTGGAAGTGGCGCTAAATACCTAACCCCTCCATAAACTATTAACTTGTGCGCACGACTTTGTTACCCAAATTTTTGTCGGTATGACTTCTTTCTTTATTTTTTCCAGATATATAACAAAATATATTATATCTGAAGTTATGTGACTGTTGTGCCACACCTCGTTGGGAAAATTTCTACCAAATATGGTTAAAGTCTGTTTAGCGGTTCTACAGCAGATGAACATGTTTTCCCATAGAGTTTCTATGTAAATCATGACCTCTACTGTCGGTCATTTCCGATCGACATCAAAGTACCAACGTTGATAGGAACATAAATATCAAAGTTCCATTTAACTCTCTCAATGTTTTTTTCAGAGTAAGTTTCACCCATGAATTAATACAAAATGAACTTATATAATATTATATACATTGTACATATTTCATATTAAGTGAAGACATGAAAAAAACAAAAACTAACAATGTTGAGCGTCATGCAGGTGGATTATCCAAGCTAAAATATACTTAATCGAACACACCCTTTTATCTTAATAACACGAACACACCAAACATTCAATTGGGATTTAATTTTCTAGTGGATTTATATTTAAAGTGGGTGCTTAATTAAGGTAGTTAACATGTGAAGATATAGGGAGGAATCATCATTCTATTAACGTTCGGCAAGTATATTGCTTTTTTCTTTTTTTTTGGTTAACAACTGTTATTTATGATATGATGACTCGATAATCCAGTTGCATGAGGCTGTCTCGAAACTAGTTCATACGATCTTGATCTATAAAGTAAGACATAAATCTGTTACATGTTACAAATATGACTAATTTACAAACAATTATGATCATGACATAGAAAAGCGACAGGTGTTTTTAATGTATTTTTGTACATCTAAAAATATGGAACAATTTATATATATCACAGCTAGGTGATTCATTTCCGAATAATAATAAATCAATATTTACCGGAATTCCAATCAAATTCAACTTATTTATTAGCCGAGTTGCAACGAAGTTGAAGTCGGCTTATGTTTTGGCGAAAGGCGGGCGGGCGGGCGTATGTTAGCCTATCTTCGTTAACACGATAGCGCTCTTAGTTTTTGGCCGATCAACATAATTGTTGGTAGGAAGCATTATTACACTATTATTTAGAGCGAGTTCGAAATTCAGATTAATCTATTGTTTTTTTTCTTGTAAAATCATGGTTTTTTATAGAAAAAGTACATATTGTGAGAATTATCTTCGTTAACGCGATAGCGCTCTTAGTTTTTGGCCGATCAACGTAATTTTTGGTAGGAAGCATTATTACACTATTATTTAGAGCGAGTTCGAAATTCAGATTAATCTATTGTTTTTTTCATGTAAAATCATGGGGTTTTTTTTATAGAAAAAGTACATATTTTGAGAATTATCTTCGTTAACACGATAGCGCTCTTAGTTTTTGGTCGATCAACATAATATTTGGTAGGAAGCATTATTACACTATTATTTAGAGCGAGTTCGAAATTCAGATTAATCTATTGTTTTTTTTCTTGTAAAATCATGGTTTTTTATAGAAAAAGTACATATTTTGAGAATTACACATTTCTCTGAAACTACAAAAGATAGAAACTTAATATTTAATATGGGTGGAGATGCCAATGTGAAGTTGTGCTTTCAACATTTTTATCCCCGGGGCTGAGCCCCACCCCGCTGGGAAATCTGTTTTAAAAAATGTGACCGAGATCCCCACCCTAAACCATATATATTTATGATCAGGGTGACTAGGCAAATTAAATGCATTATAGCTCAGGCCCCCAGGGTCATACCCCACCCCCTACCTGAAGTGAACTTTTTAATGGTTGAGATCCCCACCCCTAAACCATATATATATTTATGATCAGGGTGACTAGGCAAATTAAATCCCTTATAGCTCAGGCCCCAGGGGGTCATACCCCACCCCTACATGAAATGAACTTTTTAATGGTTGAGATCCCCACCCCTAAACCATATATATTTATGATCAGGGTGACTAGGCAAATTAAATGCCTTATAGCTCAGGCCCCGGGGGTCATACCCCACCTCCTACCTGAAGTTGTTAAAAACTGTTATTTATGATATGATGACTCGATAATCCAGTTGCATGAGGCTGTCTCGAAACTAGTTCATACGATCTTGATCTATAAAGTAAGACATAAATCTGTTACATGTTACAAATATGACTAATTTACAAACAATTATGATCATGACATAGAAAAGCGACAGGTGTTTTTAATGTATTTTTGTACATCTAAAAATATGGAACAATTTATATATATCACAGCTAGGTGATTCATTTCCGAATAATAATAAATCAATATTTACCGGAATTCCAATCAAATTCAACTTATTTATTAGCCGAGTTGCAACGAAGTTGAAGTCGGCTTATGTTTTGGCGAAAGGCGGGCGGGCGGGCGTATGTTAGCCTATCTTCGTTAACACGATAGCGCTCTTAGTTTTTGGCCGATCAACATAATTTTTGGTAGGAAGCATTATTACACTATTATTTAGAGCGAGTTCGAAATTCAGATTAATCTATTGTTTTTTTTTCTTGTAAAATCATGGTTTTTTATAGAAAAAGTACATATTGTGAGAATTATCTTCGTTAACGCGATAGCGCTCTTAGTTTTTGGCCGATCAACGTAATTTTTGGTAGGAAGCATTATTACACTATTATTTAGAGCGAGTTCGAAATTCAGATTAATCTATTGTTTTTTTTCTTGTAAAATCATGGTTTTTTATAGAAAAAGTACATATTTTGAGAATTACACATTTCTCTGAAATTACAAAAGATAGAAACTTAATATTTAATATGGGTGGAGATGCCAATGTGAAGTTGTGCTTTCAACATTTTTATCCCCGGGGCTCAGCCCCACCCCGCTGGGAAATCTGTTTTAAAAAATGTGACCGAGATCCCCACCCTAAACCATATATATTTATGATCAGGGTTACTAGGCAAATTAAATGCATTATAGCTCAGGCCCCCAGGGTCATACCCCACCTCCTACCTGAAGTGAACTTTTTAATGGTTGAGATCCCCACCCCTAAACCATATATATATTTATGATCAGGGTGACTAGGCAAATTAAATCCCTTATAGCTCAGGCCCCAGGGGGTCATACCCCACCCCTACATGAAATGAACTTTTTAATGGTTGAGATCCCCACCCCTAAACCATATATATTTATGATCAGGGTGACTAGGCAAATTAAATGCCCTATAGCTCAGGCCCCGGGGGGTCATACCCCACCTCCTACCTGAAGTGAACTTTTTAATGGTTGAGATCCCCACCCCTAAACCATATATAATTATGATCAGGGTGACTAGGCAAATTAAATGCCTTATAGCTCAGGCCCCGGGGGTTACTTATTTATAAAACAAGACCAAATGATTATGACTTGCAACTCGGCTGTTGCATCTCTGATGCTTTCTCGGTTTTTTCAAATAACAATAATACGCGATAAGGTAAATCTGTTACAGTGTAACAAGTAATGCTCTCTGCATTTTCATTAAAGTATCTAAATATAAACAATTATAATTTACAATTAAATTTGCATGATATAAATCTGCATTTTATTCGCATTCTAGAGTGCAATACACTGAGAAAGCGGTCACCTATAGAATAATATTGAGGATTTCTCCTCTTAGTAAAAAATATTTGTTGAAGTTTTAGTTTAAAAAGAGGAAAACGTAGGAAGATTTCTAATAGTTAGAACTTAGATCCAAAGAATTCCATGCTTGAATAGTACATGGAAAGTAAGAATTTTGGTAGACAAACGGTTAAAAGGTACATGTATATTGTGACTTACATGTACGTAAATTATAATTAACGTTTACTGTCACTGAAGGCGGAACTAATTCATATAAATAATCTGGTGCTTCTTTATTGACAATTTTGTAAAAAAAAAATTTATTTAAATAGCAGTTTTTTAACTTCCCTTGTACTCAATGTTTCCCACCCCATTTCCTTGTAGATTGAATCAAAACTAGCATATATAGATAATCCAGTCACTATACGGGCTGCTTCTATTTGTATTTTTTCTAGACGATTACAATTTGTTTGTCCACAATTATCCCAAACTTCTGAGGCATATTCCAAAATAGGTCGAATGAAAACTAAATATATTTTTTCAAGATAATCCCTTTTTAACCTGTATTTAAGTTTTCGTAATATGTTAAGTTGCTTGGAAGTTCTTTCAATAAGTACATCAATATGTTTTGTCCACTTACAATCATTGCTAAAAATAACACCTAAATGTGAAATATTGTTAAAGTCAAATAGTAAATTATTTTCTAAATGCCTAGTACTAAAAATCATAATATCTGTTTTATTGGGATTGAATTTCACAAGCCATCTATATGCCCATGCATTTAAATATTTAAGTCTTCCAAACAACTTTTGGAGACTTATTGTTTTTGCTCCGTTTCTTATTATTAAGTCTCCCAAACAACCGTTGTTTGGGAGACTTATTGTTTTTGCTCCGTTTCTTATTAAGTCTCCCAAACAACGTTTGGAGACTTATTGTTTTTGTTCCGTTTCTTATTATTATTATTATTATTCTTCTTTCTTTCCGTGCACCATGAACTTGTCCACAGCAGATCTCAGGAACTACAGGACAGAATTTCATGAAACTTGGTGGAGTTATTGATATATGTTTCTAGTTGATCCTAAAGTTTTCAGATTTGTGGTAAAGGGGGTCAAAGCCATATTTTTGGGGGTTCAAAGGGGGTGGGGGTTACTATATAATCCTATGGGAAAGTTGAAATTTCGCACATTAATGTTGATAACTTCTAAATGGATAATGATAGAGACATAAAATTTGACATAGTGATAGGTCACCATTAGAGGAGCAATTCTGCGTTTTCAAAATTTTCAAAATGTCTGCCATTTTCAAAATGGCTGCCAAATCACGGCATAAAAATGGGCAGTAAAAATTCAACATTGTCCGATATCATCAAAATTTTATATGCGGGTAGATAATGATGTCCCGAATTGATTCCCGTTATTGAAAAATTTCTACCGATCGCCATTTTCAAAATGGCCACCACAATACCGCAAAAATTCAACATTGTCCGATATCATCAAAATTTGATATGTGGGTAGATAATGATGTCCCGAATTGATTCCCGTTATTGAAAAATTTCTAGCGGTCGCCATTTTCAAAATGGCGGCCACAATACCGCAAAAATTCAACATTGTCCGATTTCAACGACATTTCATATGTGGGTAGATTATGATGTCCCGAATTTATTCCCGACATTGAACAATTTCTAGCGATCGCCATTTTCAAAATGGCCGCCACAATACCGCACAAATTTGTTCGATTTCAACGACATTTCATATGTAGGTAGATTATGATGTTCCGAATAGATTTCCGACTTTGAAAAATTTCTAGCGGTCGCCATTTTCAAAATGGCCGCCACAATAACGCACAAATTCAACATTGTCCGATTTCAACATTTCATATGTGGGTAGATTATGATGTCCGGAATTTATTCCCGACATTGAAAAATTTCTAGCGGTCGCCATTTTCAAAATGGCCACCACAATACCGCACAAATTCAACATTGTCCGATTTCAACGACATTTCATATGTGGGTAGATTATGATGTCCCGAATTGATTCCCGACATTGAACAATTTCTACCGGTCGCCATTTTGAAAATGGCCACCACAATACCGCACAAATTCAGCATTGTTCGATTTCAACGAAATTTCATATGTAGGTAGATTATGATGACCTGAATTGATTCCCGACATCGAAAAATTTCTGCCGATCTCCATTTTCAAAATGGCCACCACAATACCGAAAAATTCAACATTGTTTGATTTCAAAGGTAGCTTTTGATTTGTTTTTTAAACCTGTTGTCAGTGACCGGTTTGGGAGACTTGAGACTTCATAATCGTTAGATTATAATCATATCTTGTCTAAATATGTACTTATTAATGTATGTAAATTTTCTGCATTATGTGCCATATGGCCAATACAAGTGTCATCAGCAAATAGTCTACCAAAGCCAGTCATATTGTTTGCTACGTCATTTATAAAAATTAGAAAGAGCAATGGACCCAAGACAGATCCTTGGGGCACACCAGCCTTTAATTCCCCAGTACTTGATATTGCATCTTTAATAACTACTCGTTGTTTTCGTCTTGAAAGATAAATGTTTAACCAGAAAAGAAGCTTCCCTTTTGTGCCATAATTCTCAAGTTTTAATATAAGCGCTTTAATCCAAACTGTATCAAAGGCTTTACTAATATCATCAAAGGTTATACTAGTTATTTGTTTTTAGTTCACCTGGACCAAAGGTCCAGGTGAACTATTGCCATCACTTGGCGTCCGTCGTCTGTCGTCTGTTGTCTGTCGTCTGTAAACTTTTCACATTTCAAGCTTCTTCTCCGAAACCACTGGGCCGATTGGAACCAAACTTAGCTGGAATGTTCCTTGGATGGTCCTCTACAAAGTTACTGTTTTTCGTTCCAGTCGGATATTCAATATGGCTGCCAGGGCCAATAATATGCTCTGATTGGCTGAAATTTCAAAGATCTTCTTCTCTGAAACTAATAAACTGACTGAACCCAAACTGTAAATGAAAGATCATTGGAATGTCCTTTACCAAGTTTCTGTTTTTTATGCCGATCGGAAATCCAAGATGGCCGCCATCGCAGGACATAGATTAACATTGGACCCTATGGGAAAATGTTCAAATGCCTTCTTCTCAGAAACTACAAATATGATTAAAGCCAAACTGTACATGAATATTTATTAGATGGTCCTCTACAAACTTTAGGTTTTTTGTTCCGGTATGAAATTCAAAATGGCGGCTACGGCAGGACTTAGTTTAACATTGGACCCTTTGGGAAAAATGTTTCAAAACGCTTCTTCTCTGAAACCACTTGGACAATTGAAACCAAACTGCCCAGGAATGATCATTGGAAGGTCCTCTACAGAATGTTTGTTTTATATGCCGATCGGAAATCCAAGATGGCCGCCACCGCAATACATAGATTAACATTGAACCCTATGGGAAAATGTTCAAATGCCTTCTTCTCAGAAACTACAAATATGATTAAAGCCAAACTATACATGAATGTTCATTGGATGGTCCTCTACGAACTTTACGTTTTTTGTTCCGATATGAAATTCAAAATGGCGGCTACGGCAGAACTTAGTTTAACATTGGACCCTATGGGGAAAATGTTTCAAAACGCTTCTTCTCTGAAACCACCTGGACAATTGAAACCAAACTGCCCAGGAATGATCATTGGAAGGTCCTCTACAAAGTTTCTGTTTTATATGTCGATCGGAAATCCAAGATGGCCGCCACCGCAATACATAGATTAACATTGGACCCTATGGGAAAATGTTCAAATGCCTTCTTCTCAGAAACTACAAATATGATTAAAGGGAAACTTCGCAAAAAAAAAAATTTTTTATATGCTTTTCCTGATGTATAAATATGGATGTTTATATGTATATTAACGTTTTATTATGTTGGATAAGGGAATGAAATCGATTTTAAAATTCTGTCAACGATACATGGAAGTCGCCATTTTGATAGCATCTCAATACCAAGTATCACGTGACGTCTAAATTCCACCACTCCCCTAAACAAGCGTGACAAACCAGGGTCCTCATTCAGTGTCGATATGGCTTGTCAGGCGTACGGTTGTTTAACTTGATGGTAATTCTTTTTATTTTTCTTATCATTCTAAATTAATATGAATTTATTACACAATCATTTTTTGCAGATTTACGTTTTGCTTCTATAGATTATGGCAAAACAAATGAATCGGGGGGGAAAGGTTCGTCTTTAATGAGACAAATTTACAAAAGATTTTTTTCCAAAATTGAAGAACTACGAAATTAAGTTAGAAAATGAACGGACATCGGAACAATGCCCTGAATTCGTTAAAAAAAAATCCAAAAAGGCCTATACTACGGGGCAAAATTGTTTTAATGACATTATTCAGTAAGATCGCACTTTGTAATCGATCGTGCATGCACTACAATAAAGATACGCATAAGCTAAAAGCACAGAAAGTTACAGGGTAGGAAGCCATACAATTGAGAGGATTATGTAAACATATACATTTTATAATTTGTAATAGATTTCATTTGACAATTACAAACGATGTGTATTATAAATAAGTTTATTATACAAAAACAAAGCGTAACATATAATATGTCTCTGCGTAACATATTTTGTTTATTTTAATCACGTCTTTCGAACTGGTGGACCCTTCTGATTAATCTAAGAATAGTCATAAACAAAATTTTCATCACAATTATTGATATTTCACCGCGAATATTTAGTTTGATGTATTGTTGTTGTGTATCAATCATAATTGTTATTTGTATATGCCCTCCTGGGGCCCTGATTTGGTTAATAAACTTATTTTAATTTCTATTTCTATAAGGAAAAATTGCATACGAATGGTTTTTTGTCTATTTTGCAAGAACAATTTCTACCCTGCCCTGTTCACCGTGTTTTATTTAATAATATTGGTTGTTGATACATCATTCTGATGGGGCACAAAAAAAATTAAGATAAAAATGAACAATTCAATATAG
Source organism: Bathymodiolus brooksi (assembly GCA_963680875.1). NCBI lineage: Eukaryota > Metazoa > Mollusca > Bivalvia > Mytilida > Modiolidae > Bathymodiolus > Bathymodiolus brooksi. The sequence goes on from OY804577.1 coordinate 31,729,089, forward strand.
CTTACGATCAATGGTAATCTTTTTTTTGTGAAAATAGCCCATGAATCATTGCTGCATTAGGTGCGGATCCAGCAGTTTTGAAAACGGGGTGCCAGGCTCTTGTTTGCCAATTTTTACCCAATTTATACACGAATTTTACTAAATTGTCGAACACCCCCTTGATCCGGCAGTGTGCATTAATATGCACCCATTCCTAATGTATACTTCAACGTGATCAAGGTCGTGTATTTTGATCACCTATTAGAACCTTTAAAATGTGTATTGCATCTGCTATTCTAGTCACGGGTAGAGTAATTTGTTTTCATTTTATTTTCTGTTCTTATTATGTTTTTGTCTATTTGACTTGTGTACGTTGTTTGTATATATTCCTTGTACATGCCTTCAACCCTTAGGGGTAAAATTTTAGTTAGTTAACGGGTCACAAAATGTGCATTGCGTTTCTGATTATTGCCAAATATTGTGACACATGTATTCAGGTATTCGGTCAGAGGCCCGTCGACCGGATGTAAAATGACACTTGTATATTCTGCCTGGCGATTTCCTGTGTGGACCTAAACTCATTACGCAATATTAGGTAACCTGCTGAGTGAACCGGTGTGAATGTACCTGTCGTTTTCAGAATGAAGATAAAAATAAGTAAATCCCGCATTTCACTTCTTACTTCAGGAATTATTTGCCTTAATTTTTTGAAGAATAAAATATTTAAAATTAAAATATGGTCTCTCGCTTCTGAAAATACATGAAAAATATAAGAAATATATTTTTCGCATAATAAATGACAAGCAAAAAAAGGAAAAGAAATTAACATTTTTAAATCACTTGCTCGCTCTGGACAACGTTTTTAGCACAAAATCCGAAGAACAAGAAGTAAATCTGGTGTGGCCTAATCTCTTTTTAATTTTTGACTGCCCTTCATCTGTTTATACCGCTCATGATCATTCATGATCTCTTCCGAACTTTGTCTAAATGAATATCAGTGGATATCAAATTTGTGTCGTTCTGACGTGGGTTGTTCTCGATTTCCCGACGTTGGGCACTCGCTGCCTCTTCCATTTGTCTGAGTTCTTCTTCCGTATATTCTGGTTCAAGTTGGTAACCAAACACCCCATAGTTGTCGAAATCTACATCACTTGAGGCGCTAGTTACTTTCCGTACCTGAGCTCGACATATTTAAGCTATAACCAAAACGTTAATTTTGGGGCTTTATATAGAAATGTTCCCAAACAAACAACACGCGTTGAACAAAAGAAAAGTAAAGAAATATTGATTGAGTAAAATCATAATCATTTGATTAAATTATATTAATTAAAACATTTTTTTTTGAACACCGACTGTTAAAATAATGATTGAGTAAAATCATAATCATTTTCTTTTATTGTTAAAAAGAAAAATTCATTTCTAAACGTTTAGGCCTAAATCATTTTATTTAATATTAAAATTAAAACATCCTTTATGAACATCGATCGTTAAATTATTATGATGAGAGAGCTATATATAGTTAGGCCAATTTGGCGCCTCTCATAATGAACACATAATTTCAAGGATGGTGTATACTTTTTTTTATCATCTAAAACATGTTCCTGTTATTTCAACATTATATTTATTCTAATGTTTTAAGAATATTTTATCTTTAATAGATAATAAACGATCTACCAACTCGTCTTGGAAAGCAAATAGTGTGTATTCAAATTCCCATTTTATTAATCCGGTCACCTTGAATTTTACACCTGTATAATTTTACCCTCCGGCTAGAAAACACACAAGCGGACATCTACATGCGGAGATCAAAATAACAGTAAACAGCATGCCGAATAATGATTATAAAAAAGGGATTAAAACAGAATCTAGCAATCAATACACCAGTTACGCGTTGTCAAAATTATCCATTATATTTTTCAGCACATTAGCAGTAAAACAAAATGAACATAATTGTAAAAGGGATCCATTATATAGCGAATATAGGTGACTGTTATAAAACACTCTTTCCGTTGTAAATATAAAGGAAATGAAACATTTTGTTCATTTAAAATAGTTGTTTGTCAAAAAAGTACGTAGCTGTTCACTTCAGTATTTAATTTTCCAACGGTTATTATATTTAAATTACAGTCCTCTGAGCGCTTTAAATGAAGCGAATTTAACATCAGCGACCCAGACTTTAAATTTCAAGCCCACAATGCATTTTTAGCTTAAAACGTCACAAGCTAGTTGAAAAATTAGAAATTAAAATTACAAATTTGCGATTTGCTTCGTTATTTGTGGAAATATGTCGATAAAACTTTGTGAATATGTATTTTATATCACCAGGAACATATTTAGCTAACATGTAAAAAATCGCGAAGTTTCCCTTTGAAGCCAAACTGTACATGAATGTTCATTGGATGGTCCTCTACAAACTTTACGTTTTTTGTTCCGATGTGAAATTCAAAATGGCGGCTACGGCAGAACTTAGTTTAACATTGGACCCTATAGGGAAAATGTTTCAAAACGCTTCTTCTCTGAAACCACTAGGACAGTTGAAACCAAACTCCCCAGGAATGATCATTGGAAGGTCCTCTACAAATTTTATGTTTTTTATGCCGCCACCGCAATACATAGATTAACATTGGACCCTATGGGAAAATGTTCAAATGCCTTCTTCTCAGAAACTACAAATATGATTAAAGCCAAACTGTACATGAATGTTCATTGGATGGTCCTCTACAAATTTTACGTTTTTTGTTCCGATATGAAATTCAAAATGGCGGCTACGGCAGGACTTAGTTTAACATTGGACCCTATGGGAACAATGTTTCAAAACGCTTCTTCTCTGAAACCACTTGGATAATTGAACCCACACTGCCCAGGAATGATCATTGGAAGGTCCTCTACAAGGTGTGTGTTTTTTATGCCGATCGGAAATCCAAGATGGCCACCACCGCAGGACATAGATTAACATTGGACCCTATGGGAAAATGTTCAAATGCCTTCTTCTCAGAAACTACGAATAGGATTAAGGCCAAACTGTACATGAATGTTCATTGGATGGTCCTCTACAAACTTTACGTTTTTTGTTCTGATATGAAATTCAAAATGGCGGCTACGGCAGGACTTAGTTTAACATTGGACCCTAAGGGAAAAATGTTTCAAAACGCTTCTTCTCTGAAACCACTTGGACAGTTGAAACCAAACTGCCCAGGAATGATCATTGGAAGGTCCTCTACAAAGTTTCTGTTTTTTATTCCGATCGGAAATCCAAGATGGCTGCCACCACAGGTCATAGTATTAACACAGGACCATATGGGGAAAATACAGAAATATATTCTTCTCTGAAGCTATTGCACTGATTGAACTTAAACTGTGCATCAATCATTAGAAGGTCCTTTACAAACTTTGTGTTTTTTATGTTGATTGGAATTCCAAGATGACTACCACTGCAGGACATAGTTTTTACATAGGACCAATTGGTTCTTTTTATAACCAGGTGAACGATATAGGCTCTTGAGACCCTCTGGTTTTATATGCAGATGATTATAAATCTGTTTATAAACAATTTTTTCTAAAATCTTACTAACACATGACAATAAGGAAACTGGACGATAATTTGACGCTAGAGATTTATCCCCCTTTTTAAACAAAGCAATGACATGTGCAATTTTCCACTGATCTGGAAAAACCATTTCTTGTATCGATCTATTGAATAACATTAACATGGACAGTGGTTTTGCTATTTCATTTTTTACAGCTAATAACATTCGGTTACTTATAATATCATGTCCAACTTCTCCTGAAACCACTTTTCCAAATTAACTTTGGCTGTGATACCATTAACCAGTTGAAATATTCCATTTGCTATGCATGCCCCAAGCTATATGTAGGACCTGTATTTCCAATGCCATATGTTTTGGGGATTTTTTATGATCACTGGTTTGAGGTGAGAGGTAGTTTTCATATTGATGGAGTTCAAACTTGTTTACATCACTGTTTAAACTTTTTCATAATGGAATGGTCCTTAATGTAGAAAATTCTTAAAATAGCAAAAACATCTACACTTTAAACTTTAACTCAAATTTGAAAGGAGTTGTCTAACATCTACACACACAAATATATCTACTCAAAATCTAAAATTACAATATAGTTTAAGCAATATATATATTTTTTTTATTTAAAGATTGACTAGTGCAAGTAAAGAAGAATTTCAAGATATCTAAATCATATTCTTGATATAATAGAACTTTCTGAGAGGAAGAAAAAGATGGAAACTTCACAAGAAGAAAATCAGACTAATGAGAAGAAAGAAAGACAAACGTTGAAAAATGGTATGGAGAAGGAGAAAGATGAGACCAACTATAGACACAGATGTAGTCTGTGTACAAAATCATACAAGAGTAAATATGACCTACAAAAACATGTGAGAGGTCATACAGGTGAAGCATGCTACACATGTGGCCAATGCTTGGAAACATTCAGGTTATATTCTCTCTATAAATTACACATGAAAATTCACCCAGAAAGTAAATCATACATATGTGAATACTGTGCTAAACAATTTGTTACAAGAAATAAATTAACAAAACATATGGTTATCCATACTGGGAAAAAATCGTTCATATGTGATCAATGTGGAAGGGCATTTCTAAGAAAATATCATTTAGAGATGCATGTAAAAACACATTCAGAAGAAAAACCATACATTTGTGATCAATGTCGGAAGGCATTTAGAAGAGCATCTCATTTAGAGAGACACAAAAGAACTCATAGTGGAGAGAAGCACAAAAGAAATGATCGTGGAGAGAGACGGTATCAATGTGGTGTATGTTGTCAACAGTTTGATTCTAATAGTATGTTGAATACCCATATGAAAACTCATACAACACAAACAGAAGGTTCCCTTGATGGTTCTAGATCTGATGAATTTATTTGTGAGCGTTGTGGTGAAGGATTTAGTTCAAATGCTTCTTTAAATCGTCATAAACTTCGACACACTGAAGAGAAACCTAATCAATGCAATAATTGTGATAAATCTTTCACATATTCAAGTGAACTACAAAGTCACATGTTAACCCATACAGGAGTGAAATCGTTCCCATGTGGCAAGTGTGATAAACATTTTAGTGCAAAAGAACATTTAAAGAGGCACACAAGAGTTCATACCATGGAAAAACCTTATCAATGTAAAGTATGTGGCAGTTGCTATGGTTATTCGTCAGGTTTGGCATATCACATGAAAACGCACACGGGGGAGAAGCCTTATAAATGTGACTGGTGTGGCAAAGGCTTTATTAAAAGTAGTTCATTAAAGATTCACATAACTGAACACACAGGCGAAAAACCCTTCAAATGTCAAGAATGCGGCAAATGTTTTCGTCAGAAAAAATATTTGAGTATGCACATGTTAACACATACTGGTGATAAACCCTGTATGTGTGATGTGTGTGGTCGAAGGTTTGGTCAAATGTCTACTCTTAAGATACATAGGAGAGTACATACTGGTGATAGACCGTTTAAATGTAATCAATGTGGTAAAGATTTTACATCAAGAAGTCAATTGACAGTCCACACAAAGAACCATTTCAATAATTCTTGTAAATTGATTGAATGTTTTAAGGAATTTACTGAGAATAGTAGTGTAGAAACAAACTTGGTCTCACAAGATGGAGAAAACTCTTATCAATGTGATCTATGTAACCAAGGTTTTGATGAACTATCAACCTTGCAGGCACACATGGAAATACATACTGGAGAGATGGTTATTATTTGTCCAAAACCCAGAACATCAAAAACAGAACAAAAGACTTATGCTTGCAGTGTATGTGACAGAACTTATAAAAGAGACTCTAAACTAAAAATACACATGAGAACTCATACAGGTAATAAACCCTTTACATGTGAAATATGTGGTACATCTTTTAATGATAATAGTTCATTAAAAAGACACATGGGAGTACATTCTGATGAGAAACCTTACACTTGTGAAGTTTGTGGCAAGTCATATAGACTGATTTATCATTTACAAATACACACACGTTCTCACACAGGAGAAAAACCATATAAATGTAATGTATGTGGAAAAAGGTTTGCTCGAAGTGAAGTCATGCGGAAACATAAGTGTGTGAGTAAAGGGTTTGGTGAAATTCTTACTTTGTATGGTAATACAGACCGGCATACTCTTGTGAAAGCTTACAAATGTGACGTGTGTGGCAAATCTTTTTCTATGGAAAGTATGTTGACGAGACACAAGCAACGTCACGATGCAAAGAAACTGAAGTGTGACGAATGTGGTAAAATCTTCAACAAACTTTATTCGTTACAGAGACACCTGAGAACACATACAGGTGATAAGCCTTCATACAGTAATCAATGTGATGCAGCTATTTCTAGTGATTTTCAATCAGAACCGCACATGAGATCTCGCTCAAAAGAGAAGCCCTATAAATGTGATCAATGTGGTAAAGAGTTTACTCGGAATAACGTTATGCTTCAACACCGAAAAAAGCATTCTGAGGAGATAGTTTACAAATGTGACCATTGTGGGCAAGAATTTAGTAAGACTTGTGCACTATATTATCACATAAGACAATGTACTGGTGGTGAAGACAAACAGGAATCTACTCAGGCTATCTCATCTTCTAATCAGGAACTTGATGCAATTCATAATGAAACAGAATTTAACACAGTAAGCACCACTGAGAATGTATTGGAGTTTAGCATAGTGGAATCGGCTACAAATCAGTTTGAATTTAATGGTGTTGAGTCTACTCCAGAACAATTAGAATTCTGTATTGTTGATACTCCTCCAAATGAAATGAATTACTTTGTCGTCACATCTGTACAAAAATGAAATAAATAAAATAAAACATTTGGATCATTAAGGCAAAAAGCATTATACTGAGATACGAGTCATATGTCTGCAAGGTGTATGTGTTGCCCTTTTAGTTTGTCATAAAGCATAAACAGTTTCAAGATCAATAGCATTTATGAATTTTGTCTTTAATGGCTAAACCACATTGGTGGTGTAATGGTTATCATGCTTGCCTTCAGTGTGGTAGATCATGGGTTCGAACTCCAGTCAAAAAACTATAAAATTGGTATTTCCTGCTTCTCATTCAGCATTAAGGAGGAAGAGCAAAGACTGGTTGGCTCGGAATCAGGATAGTGTGTGACTGTCTGAGTGGAACAAGATATCTACATGCGGACTGTTGTTTCAATGAGCTAGAAAACTATAAAAATCCAACTAAGCGTGTTGGTCTAGTACAAAGTGAACCTCATCATCATCTCATTGAAAAGTAACTTGTTCTTACCACGAGTGGAACGAGATATATACATGCTGAAAAATTGCTGAGATTTGACCCCAAAGTGCATGTTAGTTATTGTAATCTTTGGGAATATTCATATCATACTGAAGCACCACTAGTATTCATACAATGTAAGACTCTGTACATTTCCAATCGTTTACTTTTAACACTTTTGGCTCACCGGACGAAAGGCCATGAGAGCATTTTGACACAAAACATGATAAATCATTCTCTGAAACTAGGAGGCACAATGAATTGTTATTTTGTGGGAATGATGTATGGGATATCCTGTACAACATTTCCATACTCCATGCCGATCGTATGACTAATATGGCGGCCATAGGCAGTTTGTGATTGGCCAATTAAAAAAATCTTTTCTAAAACCATTTGGCCAAATTAATTGAAATTTGGTAGGAAGCACTTATTGAAGGTTCTGTATAAAGTTTCCTTAATACAAAATGACAGATAAGCGTCTAGTTCTGTTGGCCATTGTATTGTCTGTCCTTCGATGTATGCCTTCTGATGGACACGTTGGTACATGTATCTTTATTTTTTTTCTTATTGGTAATGCCTGAACACTTCGCCTTGCAACGGACCACCAGCAACCGATCATAACGAGCTGTTATATATTAGGAGCAGCTGATTGGCCAAGAAAAAAAACTTCTCTAAAACCATTTGGCCACATTAATTGAAATTTGGTAGGAAGCACTTGTGGAAGGTTCTGTATAAAGTTTTCTCAAAACAAAATGACAGGTGAGCGACACAGGTTCAGCCCACTGAGCTTCTAGTTCTGTTGGCCATTGTATTGTCTGCCTTCTGATATACACTTTGGTACATGTATCTTCATTGTTTTCTTATTGGTAATGCCTGAACATTTCGCCTTGCAACCGATCATAACGAACCGTTATATATTGGGAGCAGCGGTAAACATGACATTCTGTAAACATATGGCACACATATGCATTCACTAACCGTCCAACGTCGGAAATTTCATGATGGTAATACTTGTAGTTCAACTATATGTTCATGATAAAATGCGAAAACAAGTTCACAAACTGGTATGAGTATAGACGGGTGTTAATACGTTCATCCCAAGTAAAAGGGGGATAAGTTGTTGCTCGTTAATTAGGAGTTTTTATAAGTTTCTTTAACGTATTATGAGAATGAAACTCTCCAGACAAATATATACATGTATACTCATTTATGTCCCGTCTTTCAGGCAAGTTGTTTACTGTCATGTCAGGTTCAATTTTCAGATGGGAAATACGTGTTCTACTATGAAACTGGTCTCTGCAAGAACAATCAAACTGGATACATTTTGTGGTTTGACCGGTTAAAACCTGGAATATTGCTTTAGAATTTTCCAATTTCATATTGTTTTATTTAGACGTTTAGTGAAATTTCCTTTCATGTAACAAATGGAATCTGAAGCACTTGGTAGAACGTTTGGAATTTTGTATTATTGTCTCACTCTGTTGTAATCAATGTGTCCTTTATGTTGGGGGGAAAAACCCATTTAAATTTGTTATTTCTCATTCGTTTATTTTTACGATTATATCACTTCTTTTACTCAAAAATAGATTTTTCTTTACTTTCGTCTTCCTACTACATTACTAAAGAACTTTATACATATTTAGACATTGTGTACTTTCTTTTACAAGTGTAATTTTTTATCTGTTGAAATTTTTATAATGTAAAAAAAATCGCTTCAGAGATTCTCTGGTCATCATCATGAATTGGTTGATCCATCATCGTTTCTTGTGTCTCATCTGAATGTAGGCATGTTTCTTGTGTCTCATCTGAATGTAGGCATGTTTCTTGTGTCTCATCTGAATGTAGGCATGTTTCCAATATTAACATTAAAATCACTGTTTCATTAACCGGCTTGAATAACGGAGATTTAGATATGTGCGAGATGATTCTAACCCTTCAGTATGATTCTGTCTCGCTTGGTTTTTTTAGTTTGTATTGTCCGAGTTATTGGTCTGATATCGATTTACGTCTGTTATTGTACTACTATTATCAACGAATAATAAAATTACTACCCGGTAATACCTTTCTACATATTGTATTGTGGTATATATATCAAGTATTAGATGGAAATATATCACTATACAAATGTAAGCAGTACAGTAGACTATATATTCAAATACAACAAGAACTGCCCCTCTAACATGCGTCAATTTGTATACCGGTATTCAAATATATATGTTGTGTACAAGTTGTAAGTTTGTACAAATTATAATTTGTATTTTAGGTTTGTACAAATTATAATTTGTATGAAATTAGAGAATACAAATTATAATTTGTACAAAATCAGCATAAAAATCACTTATAACTTCTACAAATTTTCTTATATTTGCAACTATTTAAAGTAAAGAAATTATTAAGAATACAAACCAATTTTTATTAGGGATTCTATAAACTAATCAGTATATATTGAAATTGAATAAAATATATCACAATTGTGCTTAAGGTAATAAAGTTTTGGCGACTTCCACTTATATATGGTTAATCTTAGTTATTGATTTTGGGTGAACAGTTCTTTCAAATAAGGGTCATATTTGAGATTCAGTTAAGTTGGGAGGTAAAAACTGTAAGAATGGTAGATCAGCAGGATAGGTTTTACCGTGAAGTGTTGGAGCTATCCAGGAATAATACTTCCAAACACTTTTGTTAGGGGCCCCTCACATTCTTCAGAGTGACAATGGGAGGGAGTTTACTGCCAACATTATAACAACTCAGATCACTATGGCAAGAACTTGTAATTGTTCACGGCAGGCCAAGGCACCCACAAAGTCAGGGTTCTGTTGAAAGGGCCAATGCTGACATTAAAGAAATGATAATATCATGGATGAACCTCCATATAAAGCTTTGTTTGGTGCTGACCCCAAAAATTGGCTTGTCTTCTTCTTCTATACCCAAGGAATTACTTCCTCAGCTAGAGACTGAAGAAGACCTTGAGCAAATATTAGCAGATGCAGGTGAAGGTGATACAACAGATGGCACAACTGATGACGATGAATCTGCTATCTCCACCGATATATCTGAGGCAGATACAGATTCCAATATTGTCTCTGCCGAGGCACTTCAGTCTACATCATCTTTAGTTACCACTGAAATCGCCCCCAATAGTGAGGAAACACATGATGTTCATTTGGTTGAACCGGTCACAGAAACGCCTATTCAACATGCACGAAAACGAGCCCTATCAGGACAGCAAATTCAGGCCGGGAAATTGATGAGAACCACAAAACGAAAGTTAAGTGAACTTTCTGTTGGAACAATGTAATAATTCCGATTCCACAGTATGATCGTGGACCAACAGATCCTAGAAATATATTGGGTGTAATTGAAGAGGTGTCTGAGTATGGCTATCGTGTTGGCACTTCTGTTGGGACATTGTCAGGGTATCTTTGCAGGAACCAAATAGAAGCTGTAAATGATACGAGTCTTAGCATCTCAATGATTCCATCTCTACAAATATCCTGGCGTGAGGCAGTTCGCAAAATTTCAAAATCTGGAGGTCAAGGTTATCTGAGTTGTAAGTGCAAAGGTGGTTGCAAAACTTCAAAATGCAAGTGCAAAAAAAAATATATCCTGTGTAATTCACGTTGTCATAGTTCTATGACATGCTCAAACAAGTAAATGTGAAAACTGGAAGTTGATTGAACTAAGAGTACTTTTGACAGGATTTTGTAAAATATTGTTAATGTGTTTTCTTCTTTATTAAAATCAGTTTGTATTTATATTAAGAATTCCTTCGTTTTGAACAGTTGCAAATAGGTACAAAATTGTACAAGTTGTAAATGATTTTTAGGCTAATTTTGTACAAATTATAATTTGTATTCTCTAATTTCATACAAATTATAATTTGTACAAACCTAAAATACAAATTATAATTTGTACAGAATTTTCATACAAATTATAATTTGTACAAACTTACAACTTGTACACAACATATATATAAAATAGAAATAATACAGACATATACTTTCATTGGGAACCAAGATTACAGTACAGATGTGGGGTCGTCGTTGAAGGGATCGTATATATAGTTGACCGCTGCGATGGTGTAATGGTTAGCGCGTTTACCGCGAGTGCAGTAGATCGTGGGTTCGATCCTCGGTCGGTTCAAACCTAATAAGACTATATAAGTTAGTATTTGTTGTTCTCCACTAAGAACCAGCCTTAAAAGGGGTAAGAAGTTACAAAGACTGTCTGACTCGAAATCAGGTGTCCGAGTTGATCGATATGCTTATCTGTGGACTGTACGTTGCTTTAGTGTGTTAGCGTGTTAGTCTTGTACAAAACGAATTCAACATCATCTCATTCCAAAATAATGTGTTTTCGTTATGATATAGATGGAAAAATTACTCCTTTGGCGCTAAACAACAATCACCCAATTACCTTTGCAATCGATGTCTACTATCGCCAAATTTGAGAGTTCGAGTTCTGTTCTTGGCGAGATGTATATGAAAACGTTTGTCAGTGACTTGTGGCACGTGGGTGGTTTTCTCTGAATACTCTGGTTTCGATTTAAAAAAAAAATGTATTTGTCCAATGTAATAAATTTTCTTGCATTCACGAAAATGTTTCTTCACAAAGACCACTGTCTGCGCACGCACGACAAATTAGTATCAATTTAATAAAAAAAACAAGTAAAATGAAACTAAAAGAACAGGAAATAATACATTGTGACTGGTAATATTTCGTCACTATGTAAATTACGTTGTATTCACAATGACGATAGAAATTAATAAGGGAATCCATATTTAGAGAATTTCGTTTCCGCTATGTGTTATCTAAAGGGAAATATATAGATATCAGAAACAATACAATTAATACTCTTCCGTGTGAAAGTTACAATGACCTTTTGTTTTATGTAGTGTCAATACGGCGTGTGCTGTGTTGTTTTTATCAAAACTAAAGAAAAGAAATAGTATTTATACATTTTGTACCTATATGAAAATGATAAATACAATTAAATGTATTCCTCAACGAACTTAGCATCGTCAATGATTTTCCATGAAAAACATTTGAAATTTGGAAATTGCTTAAAATAAAAGCGTAGATATCTAATGTAGTGCGCACGTCCCGTTTCTTGAACAACCATTATCAGGTACCCTCAAAATCGAAAGCCAAATAATATAAAAGTTTTTCGGAGCAAGAAAACCAAAGGGCCTAAATCAGGATAGCTAACTGTTTTAGTAAATAAACACATTTGAAATTTGATTTTTTTTTAAATATTTCAAACAAAATTTTGTTTTATGCAAACACAATAATTTAATCTGTTATGAAGTAAAACGCTATTAAAACCCACGGTAGTTTCAAGTAACTTTATGAAGGTGTCGTTATTTCTCCATGGTTATTAAAAGTGACCATATGGAATATTTTCAGCCAATCAACTATTATGATTCCGTTTACCTTTTAACAGAGGTTTCGATTCCAACTCTTCGATAATCGGAAATAATTGTCAAAGCAAATTAATTAATTAAATTTTTCGAGATGAATCAACGGTTTCGAACACAATTTAATTAGATTTATTATAAAATTCGTTGTTTGCAGATTGATTTTACCAAATCAAAATGATCGTTCCACTAGGTAAGAGATCAAGATAAAAGGGGTCTAAAAATAAATGGGACATTAAAAATAATACAACATATCACTGTGGAAAATGAAGTTAAATACCAGCGATAATTTGTTTTACATTTATTATTTACGTATTTATTACAATAATTCGCGATTGACGCCCAAAAAAACATTGCGCATTATAAAAATGATTTTTCTTTTTCTTATTAATTGGAAATATTCATTGTATTTAAAAAGAAATCGAAATCATTAACTTCATAGTCAATAAAATATTTTAATGACCACTCTGATTTCTGCCTTTGCTTAATGCTGCAATTTTTAAAGTGAGACAAAACACTTAAACTGTATAAAAAATTATTTTTGACGTTTTTTAGAGATACGATGGAAACGATATTTACGAACTTCTTTTTGTTTGTATGTTGTTGTTTTTTTTGTTTTTTTTTGTTTTTTTTTTGTAATTTCAATATAAAATTCACCTTTTAACTAATAAAATATTTGAAAAAACAGTTTATTAATTTTCAATGTTCCTATACAATCATATTACCAAGCAAACATTTTTGAGAGAAATTATTGAATACACTAATATTTAATATACAGAATATTTTTAGTATATTTATCATATAAGATATACATTGTAAGTTGATTGACAGACATCATTATTGTTAGTTCAAAAGTGAAACTATTTTCTTTAACATTGTCTATTCCATAACGTGTATACTGTGTCACGGACTTTTCTGGCCAATAAAACAAGACTATTCATTGTTAGTATACTCATGTTTTGTTCATTCAACATACGTTCATTGTCTAAAATTCAATGTCCAATAATAAACACTATACAAGCTCGAAATTTCAAATAAACATGTTTCAAAATACTTGAATATATTTATATGTTACCGAAGCACTGTTTTGCCGATATGAAAGTATCAGAAAACATCGCCGTTACATATTCAGTTTATTAACTACATGTATTTTAATTTATTAAGCCTATCGTGTATAGATTTCAATGTACTCGATACAACATTATGTTATAAAGTTTGTCAGTGACTTGCGACAGGTCGGTGGTTTTCTCCGGGTACCCCGGTTTCCTCCAACAATAAAACTGACCGCCACGATATAACTGAAATACTGTTGAAAGTGGCGTTAAACACCATAACCCCTAACCCTCCATATTCTGCTTCAATTACATTATAGTCTTTTGCATATATTTTGGTTTCGAGGGTTTCAAGCAGCACTGATGAAACCTTATTAGCAGAAACATTTATAAATACATGTACACGTACATGAATAGCATTTCTTGTCAGGTGTTTATCGAGTCACTAAATAAATATAACAATACATATCATGATTGCAGCAGAAAAAAATTCACTGCGGATTTAATTACATGAAGTTGGTTTGTTCTACTTTGCATAGTGAAAATAGTACATTGTATTCCTTTTAATATTTAAAGGAAAACGAAAGCTGATATACGCATGCTGTTTATTCGTTTTCACAAGAAGTGTATCGTTGCAACAGTCGTCATGCCCCCTAAAAGGCGGCCAAATTCCTTGGAAGAATCCATGTGGAGGTCAATCCAGTAATGAAGCACCCACGGAAGTACCCCCAAATATTTCAAATGATAAAGAATGGATGAGAGATTTGTATGTCGTCCTGATGGAATTAAATTATAACTTTATTGCACTAAAGGCATTGTATGTAAGTATACTTTTTAGCAATGAATATTTAAGAGGTATTTTGAATGAAGATACTAGCAATCAAAGACGGATATTATAGTGGTATTGAATAAATATGGCATGAGCTTGTAAGAGCTATGTTATATTTTACACAGGGCCATACATACATAGTCACGCATATTCGTGCTTACGAATATGAAAGTATACAAATCGTCCAAATAATTCCGTAAAAGAAGGCAAACCCGAGAATAGATGAGTCAAAACTACAACGAGTAAACATTCGATGTTCCTTACTGCCTCCTGTGTACGACATGTGTCAGATATACCGTGAATGTTAACTCTCTATAAAGGTGCCACGGACGGCTAGGTACACGTAGCAGTTATTAATGGAGCTACACTCCTGTATCAGTTCTAAAAGTGTTAATGTTAAATAGAAGGATAAATTCACACAACTTTCATGCAAAAACAAAAACAAGAAAAACAAAAACAGGAGAAATAAAATCTTACAACGCGTTCCCACAAAAACAGAAAGTTTACAGACTGTTTACATGACGAGATCGATATCGTTTACAAGGGGAAATATTGTTGAACATTACAATACTTAAATCAACACATAAAACATAAAGTTTGGCATAATTTCCTTATAGAATATCGAACATCACACGGGAAACAACTCTAGATCGTACTGTATCCCATAACCTAGCACAACACATATGCTTCTAATTTGCATAGGCTTGCATTGCACCAACAGTGAAGTCCTCCTATGCAAAGTCGGTGTGTGTAGGTATAAAAGAAAGTTGGAAGGACAATAACGATATACCGTAATATATATATAACTGGTGTGAATATGAAACTATAAGGAAGCTACGAAACCAAGGGTTCCTAGTGGTTAAGTTGAAGTCATCACTTCGAATGTTTTACGGTTCCCGCCATGACCTGGTTAACCGTTATGGAATATTTGTGTCACAAATGACCACTGACATGTTGTGGTAATCATAATCCAGTTATTTCCCCCAATGTATGACATATCACCAGGTTTGTAAGAAGAGTAACACGACGGGTGTCACATATGGAGCAGGAATGACGACCGTTCCGGAGCACATAAGTTCACCCCGGTTTTGAGTGTGGTTCGTGTTGCTCTTTATCTTTAGCTTTGTTGGTAAATGTTTTGTATATCATTGTTTTTGTCCATTTTCTTTTGAAGTGTACATTTGATTGACTTATTGCATAAATTCCATTCCTATAATATAGTACTTAAATATTCGTTTCAGTATGAGGATGCAGTTGTTTACAGACACATAGCTAAATGTGGATATATGGAATCCGACTTCTTTCATCTGGAAGGGTTTCCCGATGCTGATGCGTCTAGACTTCCTGATGATCTGTCTAGTGTCAATGTGAGACGATAATTTGGTATTTTATTGCACAAAACATCGAAAACTTCCATATAAAATTAATACCAGTTAACAATACAAGAATTGATCGAATAATTAATTGTTGTTTGAATAAGAAATGTTACTGTGAACACAAACATGAACCTTCGTTTGTTTTCTATTGATATATTTCCGAACATGATGATGTAACTGAACTATTGTTGTAAGTGGCGTTAAATACCATATTCCTACCTCCACCCCACCTCAACATCATGATATTCAATACAAATACAATGATATTTTCAGTGGTAAGATGAGATGGTTATAATATTCCATCCGATATAAATAAGAAAACATTCGACGATTCTAATACATTTGTAATATGAAATCACATCTAACGAATAGAAATGCATTCTTAGAAATCTAAATGCAAAAGGCACAAACTATTGATCAACTGTGCACTTTATATAAAGCATGTTGAGGGTGAAAATGGCTATGACTGTTGATGAATTTCTACTTATACCAAATACTGATCGCCTTCAAGAAGTTGACGAGTATGTCAATTGAAAAAAGGTTAAAGCTATTTACATGTTTCATAAATTAGCTATTGATAGAGGCCACATCAGTATCGAAAATTTCAACCGAACAACTCGTAACTATGCGCTGTGACAGCCAAATCAAATATGGTACGAGAGAAAACGATTACTGTCTTTGTCGAGTTCTACAAGGAGGGAAAATAAGAGACGAAAGGAAATCTATATATAGATTTTAACTATACGCTTTTCCATGGGAGAAAGATGACCATCAGAACCATTTGTCCTGGGGAGATGACTCTGGGTGTCATGACTTTAGAACGCCGATAGAGAAGCAACAACATTAAACTATTGAATTATCTGAATGTGGCAGGTCGGTGGTTTTCTCCGGGTACTCCGGTTTCCTCCACAAATAAAACCTACCGCCACGATATAACTGAAATATTGTTGAAAGTGGCGTTAAACACCATAACACTACCCTAAATGCGTTATCGGTTTTGCAATCGTAAATAAACGACGATGTACTTGTAATACCAGTCGTACATTTATTAGTGCATGGTTGCTATGTGCGATCTTTTTTCTTCCTAATACTAATTTACCTTCCAATGACAAAACCTAATAAAAGTTTGTAGTTTTGTGTCTACATTTTTCCAGATGTCGGTTGAGATATTGAAAGATTATAAAAAGATGGCTACAGTTCTTATCTTTGTTGAACAAATGGTAAATGATGGAGACACCCATGGCGGACAAGACAATACGGATACTTTGTGTTCATTGTATTATAAGTTAAGAACAGCTCTATGTTTATTACAAATACATAGTAATAGCGTTATGATTGACGACATTACTCCAACCAGAAGTGCTATGAAGAGAGAATATAGAACAATTAATAAAATATCTAGGATGACAAGGAACTATATCATCTTTAAAGATGGAACGAATTTCCTAAACATTATTATAAACAAATATGTCAGATTGTACTTTACATTGTAAAGTATTTATTCCGCATTACTGTTAACTATCTCCTGGCTACAAACACAAACAATTCGTTTTTCGTTAATCACAGATTACAAAAAGAAATACAGTCAAAAGATGTTGATGGTGGTTATTTTCGTTACGTTAATTGACAATTCGCCTGCAGAAAAGGTCTATGTGCATGTGTAAATTTTATGAGATATTCGGTCCTTGTTGTTTTCACCAAAATACTTGGATTAAATACATGTAACACTTGTAGAAAAGGTTTATGTGCTTGTGTAAATGTTTTTAGATATACGGTCCTTGTCGCTTGGATTAAATACATGTAAGACTAGTGTGTCAATATTATTTCTACTGTTTTCTCTTTTTGGAGCACATGTCTATTTTATTTATGGGTTATTGAATGACCATAAAAAAGACTTTGCTCTTTTATTTCGAAAAGGGGTCTGGGATTTTTCATAGTTGCAGGGCATATTTAACATTTAAAATAGTAAAACAAGACAAATATCAAAAATATAGTGGGTCCAGTAAATTACTTTATCCTGCAATCAGTACATTTGCTTACAAATATGCTATACGAATAAATTTTTGCTTTATTCGTACTAGACGAATAAACTTTTCGTACTATACGAATAAACTTTTCAAGCTACGAATAAACTTTCCTGTTACCCTGTAGCTATGTACAGCGGAGGGCGCAGACAAGTATGAAACTGGTACTAATGTAACGCAGACCACGAAGAAGACACCCTTGACAACATTTATGAAAGGCGAGGAATGACGCTTGTTTCTGTCCTTTTTGTTTAAATCTGACAAGTTTTCCGACTTTTTTGACATTGCAGGATAAACACAATATACGTACATTGTCGTTAAATATAAAATTCATTTGTACTCGCTGCGAAACAGGCCTGAAAAGCTCGCTGAAGGCTCGCTATTCTGCCTGTTTCTAAAGCTCGTACAAATAAATTTTATATTTACCGACAATGTACGTATATTGTATATGTGTCCAGCATGTTATTGTGTCTACCAATTTACTGTGTGATGCAAAATAATATGTCCACACTTGTTTTTAATATACATTTGTTCAACTTCCCCTTGTCGGCTTGCTGCGATCGTATCATGCTTCGCTCTGTGTACTAGCACTTTAAATTGCGATCATTGTTTAAAACTACATTAAATTATTCTGCTTTTGTTGATATAAATATTATCAAAATAGGACGTGAATAGACTTCAGGATAATTTCGTTTTAGAAAAATTATAGTTTTTATAATGAAATATATCAAGAAACTGGATGTACGTTTGTCCACTGTCAGAAACTTGTTGTCGTATTAATAGATGGAAAAGACCTGTCTTCCCTACAAGATGTTTTGTTTATATTGTCCTCCTCATGAATATAGCTGGAGAAAAATACCTCACGTAAAGCAACAATCAATCAACTTTTGTTGTTAGTAAATCTTGAATTGTTAGTCTTCTTAACAATAAAAAAAAATTCAGATGAGATTAAACGTAAACTTTGTACACAGGTTTACCATAATACAAAACTATGTGAAAGACATGACGTGTAGAATATTAAACTAATTTAATATTACATTACCCATAAAAAAATCTTTGAAAAAAAACCAAGAATATTATTGCTGAATAAAGATAAACAATAAAACTTCATTTTGAGGATTTTAGAAGACTTTTCAAATTCAAATTTCAAAATAAGGATTACAAATTACGTGTAATTTATAATAAATCTAGGCATCAGTTCTGCAATAACTGCCCTGATAACAAAATCATATTTACATCTAACCAATCAGGAGATAACATCACAATCGGAAGTCATTGTCTATTTTCAATCATTTTACTAGGAAATAAAATATATTTTGTAATTAATGTAATACACAGGCTCTTGTTTGAAGTAGATTTTAATTTTAAACTCCCAATGTGTTTTATATAATTATTTCATATAAAAACTAATTAATTGACACATATTTCTCAAATTCAAAATGTATACGATCACAGGTAAGAGTAGTCCTACAATATAAAACTCCGATAGGCGCGATGTTTACTTTACATGTTTTAATTTTATTTTTCATTTTTATTATTTTTTGTTATTTACTATTTACTGTTTTCTATTTTTTTTTTTTTTTTATTTCTGATGGCTGCGCCACAGGGCCTTGTCACTATCCAGGTAAATATACTATCAATGTATAAACATATACAAGGGCGGACATCTTTTTTTACCCCCGCTCGCTTCAAGTCGTGTTTGTTTTTTAAATTCCTTCTAATATATTCAAAACCCTGTTTGATTCAACTCCCAAGACCTTATTCTTTTAAAAAAAATATCATGACCCCCCCTCGACTACCTCTTGTGAAGGCGCAGCGGTCGTTTTTGTCAGGAATTCGCCCGAGTAGAGAACAACATGGACCCAAAGTGAAAGTAACAGCGGCACCTAAAAAAAACCCCGGAAGTTCGGAACTCTCGGGGTTTTAGCTTTGAGGTAAAGAAAATACCGTTAAGATTCAAACATCATTAAACGAGCGGGACGATTTGAAGTGAAAACTGAACATTTTTGACTTGTACATACAATGAATGATAAATGCCATTTTCAAGGCTTTTTCTTGATTGCTGTCCATTTTCTTTAATTTATTATTTCGTCTGTTATTTCCCGCGGTATCTTATACTTAGAAACTAGCGAGAAAACCAAATATCGAATGGTAAAACCCCGAGAGTTCTGAACTTCCGTTTTTTTATAGGTGGCGCTGTTACTTTCACTTTGGGTCCATGTTGTTCTCTACTCAGGCGAATTCCTGACAAAAACGACCGCTGCGCCTTCACAAGAGGTAGTCGAGGGGGGGTCATGATATTTTTTGAAAAGAATAAGGTCTTAGGAGTTGAACCAAACAGGGTTTTGAATATATTAGAAGGAATTTAAAAAACAAACACGACTTGAAGCGAGCGGGGGTAAAAAAAGATGTCCGCCCTTGTATATGTTTATACATTGATAGTATATTTACCTGGATAGTGACAAGGCCCAGTGGCTGCGCCTCGGAGTCTTATGTAGGAAGCCATTTTTCCCGTAGCATTTTTAAAAATCCAAGAAACACCCGTTACTGCGGTGTATGAGTAAAATCTATGATAATATAGTATGCAAATGTAACTTACCTTGATTTTGTGTGTCAATTAACCGTCCAATTAATTTAAATTAGGTAGCAGGTGAGAATCGTGGCGTGTTCCGGAGAAGTGTTAGGTCACGTGGAGGTTTGCATACTTTACGGATTTGTGCCTTGGAAAATAACGGTTTGCATAGAGCATATTAATATTATTAAGAACCAATTATAGATATTTAGATATCATGACACTAGAACATGCGTTATTTGCTGAATTAGAATCTATTTCATGTCGGTTGTGACAAATACACACAAGAGATATTTCATGAAACAAGTACAGTTTCGTTTCGTAAACCAAATTCCCAAATATAGGATTCACTTGTTTTTCACTCGGATTCTCTCGGAGGATGACATGTCGCATCATTGTAGACGAGAGGGGGGCCTGGCAAAATCACAATAAAAAACATGGAAATCGGACTTGACAGATAAAAGTAAGTGCATTTTTATTCTTTTTTAACATATATGTTCCAGCGTGTGCAGTTTGAGCTATGATGAAATGTTATTATAATAGTGTAAAATGGTCCAAAAGTTCCCATCGAAATTTGATGGGAACTTGCTAAAGGAAAAATGGCTTCCTACATAAGACTCCGAGGCGCAGCCATCAGAAATAAAAAAATAAATAGAAAACAGTAAATAGTAAATAACAAAAAATAATAAAAAGGAAAAATAAAATTAAAACATGTAAAGTAAACATCGCGCCTATCGGAGTCTTATGTTGTAGGACTAAGGAAAGAGAAAATGTCTACGAATTATACAATTTTAGAAGAACAGAAAAATGCATGTTTATAAACCCCATAGATAAAAATATAAGACAATACTTCTAATTAAAACAACAATTATGCCTTATTTTACTAGTATATCCATTGCTAAATTTTACCTTTTGAAATCGTCTCAATTTAAGTAGTTTCTATATTTTCATAAAAGGCTAAAGGAGAAGACAATGAACTAGGCCTGATTTGCTCATAGTGACCTAATATTTTATTGTTCGAAGAAGCTGGGTTTAAAAAATAAATAAATACATTAAACATAACATACAACTGTAAACTACTATAGACACGATATAACTGAAATATTGTTGAAAGTGGTGTTAAACACCATAAACCTACACTACTATAGGAAAACACAATGAAATATACTTATAAGCAGAACGTTTAAACACGTAAAGTCACTGAAAGAAATTCAGTGCTATCACAAACCAAATATTTATTGGTTTGACTTCTATAACTGACTTAGATGATGAATCTGAGCAATTTTTAAACCTATGTTTTAGCCATGTAGTTCAGTGTTGTGCTGAGTATAACCGTGTTTCAAAGAGAGTATCAGCAGGACACGTCAATACATGATCGGCATCAGCAAATAAACACTCTTACTAACATTACACAGCTACCTACATGTAGTATATATATATATAGATATATATAGGGAGTGGCTGTGGTCGAGTGGTCTAGGGCGCTGGATATAAGGCTAAGCGAAATGGTGCTGCAGTGTATCAATGATGTGAGTTCAAATCCTGTCGAGGGAAGAACAAAAATTTGACAGTTCTAAAATCTAATTCTAACACTGTTTGGTTTAATTTTCAGACGTATATACATGTATATATAGATATATATAATTAGATATATATAATATTCCCTGTAGATGATTTTGCTGTTATATTGTTAAATGTCTATCTGAACTATTTACTTATTTAAACACATCTCTGCTATGAGGAAATAAGGAATGAATTCAATTCAATTCAATATTTTATTTGCGTCTCATCTCTCAATATTATAATTTCTGTACAATAAAAGAAATAAAGACACATACACAGAGCTCCAGATAAGCTGCGTATTTGCGCTTTTACGCTATAAAAACGAGTAAAAACGCATGTATTATCAGATCAGAGTGTACACATTACGCATACATATTGCTGTGTAAGCAAACTTTCCAAATTTGGAGCGTACTTGTACGCTGATAATACAGTCGTGTACATTAACAATACATTTTTGTCTTTGAGAAATTCCCTGTAATTACTTACCTATTTTGTTCCTGTTTTTAAATACTGTTATAGTGACAGCCGGAGCCTTTGAACCGTAATGAGAGCGGGAGGTTTGGCGCTTTAAAATCTGATTCAACCCACCATTTCTTTAGAAATGCCTGTACCAAGTCAGGGTCATTACGGTTTTCACAGTTTTCCGGTTGTTGACTGATTTTGTCTGTTTATATGGTTGTGAGTTTTGACTTTCCCTTTGTAAGATTGCTCGGAGTTCGGTATTTTTGTTATTACCCTTATTTATTATACTTTTCGAAGGAGAGAGCGTATACATCCGAGAGGTACCGAATGTTTTCCTTTCTAAGCATCGATGTCAAAAGATATCTGATTGGATGTTTACGATAAATCATCCAATCGTCGTCAATATTACAAATAAATACGGTGCTCCTTATAAGGAGTGGTTTACGTAATAAGTAAGAATTTAAAAAGAAAGTAAATTTGGGAACACGTTGTTCGTTTAAAATGAGCAAGAACATGAATAAGCACGCTACTAAGCGCAAGAGCCCTCCGGAAAATTCTATACTTAAGTTCCTGACAGTTTCATCTGTGTCTAGTGACAGTATAGTTAAAGGAATCATTAATGACATTATCAAAATGGCTGTGAAAACTGCTGAAGTCGAGAGCAAAAAACAACGAAAACATGAAAATGTTATCAGTCAGTTATATAAAGTAAACACAGAACAAAATATTTACAACATTTTATTAATAAACATGACACAATCGTGTCAAATTAAACAGAGATATACATTTCACTTGCATCCTGCGTTTATTAAATAACACTTGTGTCAAACATAATTTTAAAAGTGTACATGTAAGCAATCTTTTCTGAAGTAGAGAGTACAACAGTGCAAAGGAAATATGCAAATGCCCATCATTTCCAAAAGTAGGGTGTAATTACCCTTTGGACTTGAAAATTATCTGGAGCTCTGATACATAAAAATAATAAGAGCCATTCAATACAGAATTATAAGAGACTATATATATTTAAATAATTTCATAATATCATAAAAGCTACAATTCATGTACAAATATAAGAATAAAAAGTATTTACAATATCAACTATTTCTACGTCTTTTTAAAATTAGAAAGTAGGTTCTGGCACATATCATCATAATTTCATTTGAGAATAAAAACATTATTTTTCTCAAAAGACATAACCCTAAAACGTTTCACACCATAAAATAAATTCTCTCTAAAATCATCATAAAATGGACAGTTTAAAAGTACACGTGTTTCATCCTCTTTAAAATCAGTACAAAAAAACAAATTCATTCATTAACTCTCAAATTTTCAAAACGATCCGTTTCTGTTCTAAGTGGTGAAGCCCCTCATCTAAATTTGGCGAATGCACTCACTCGTGTGTGGAAATGGCAGATCTATTTTACAATAAATTTTTGTTTCAAACCTATTTTTAAAAAGTGTATATGTTCGGTGTTTATTTCCACCTCTACCAGAAACAGA
Source organism: Bathymodiolus brooksi (assembly GCA_963680875.1). NCBI lineage: Eukaryota > Metazoa > Mollusca > Bivalvia > Mytilida > Modiolidae > Bathymodiolus > Bathymodiolus brooksi. The sequence goes on from OY804577.1 coordinate 31,753,149, forward strand.
TCTTTCTAAAATTAAACAGTAATGTAAATCATTAACAAGTTTATCAAACAATCTCGACAAGACCTGATAACAATCAAAGTAGTATCAACATTTTCTGCATTATTACAAAAGTGACTTAAATTAAGACCAAAGAAGGCTTTATTTAGAATTGTTTTTTAAATCTATGACGTATTAGACTCATGTTATTGAACCATACGTAAACTATTGTATTTAATCTAACAGAAGTCATATTATTAACTCGACACCATAGACGTATAAATGCATTTCCATTGTTTGTGGAAAGGGGATAGCCATCTCATATCTCCGGTGACTGTGGCGTTTTGTGTATATGAATGATTGAATGAATTTTCTTCTTGAAAACTAGTAGATCAAATTATTTCAAACAGCTAGGACCACCTTTAGGTGGACCCCATTCAAAATGTAAGTTGTAACCAAACAGCCCTCTATACACCCGAGATGATGGCCTTTTCCAGAGGTGTATCCAGACATTTCCATAAAAAAATCGTATTTCAAAGCAATTTGTTTTAAGAAAAATCAAAAAATACCGAGGCGTAATTCAAAGCGAAAATTACAAAACACGGTAAAAAGAAAGAAAAAAAAACAAGAACGAAATTGGAAATATTCTATTAAAACTAGTTTGACCTATCTATAGCTTAGCTAAAAAAAAGGAGCGACCCCCTGCCCCACCCCACCACTGGAACCGACTATGGTTACTGGAAATAATTCTATAAATAGGTAAACGTTTTCACGTCATGTTTGCATAGGATGCGATTTCATCAGTTGCTTTATTATAATGAGATGTACGAAGCATAATATATGTAAAATCATAGATACATTTTTTAGCGTACAATATGTACATGCCGTTGAAAGGACAAAAACAAAATAACTATTTTAGATAAGTCAAACTCAGGGGCGGATCCAGGATTTCAAGTTAGGGGGGGGCGCACTTTAAAAAATTGCGCCGAGCGGAGGGAGGCGCGAACATTTTTGGGGTATTTCGTGTGAAAAATCACCATTTTACGCAAAAAAATCATATCTTTTCCAATTTTAGGGGGGAGCGCGCCGGGTGCGCCCCCTCCCCCTGGATCCTCCCCTGAATTAGGAGTTGCGGGTTGCAGAATCATCCTCCTACCCCCTCCACCCGGCTTCAATGAAAAATCTAAAAACCATTGTGGACAACTACAATGTATTTCAAGTCCATTATATAGTTTAACGTCAATCAATTGCGTGGTTACAATCAGGGGAGTTGCGGATTGCAGAAATCTTACAGACGGACGGACGGACGGACATCAAGTGTTTGAGCAACGGGCGTAAAAACCTCATTACACTAAAAGATCAAACAAAAAAAATGTATCAAAGTTCTCGAGAAATATGTTTACGGAAATCAGGTGCGAGATATGCATAGACCATTTTGTCGAGATTATTTTCACACTTTCATGTGCAGTTGTAGATATTAAATAATTACAAATAAATTGTAGTCAGAATTTTTTGTTAAAAATGTGTAAAAAAATTGTACAGACATCCATTGGTAGATATCAATAATATAAACGTACCGGACAAAGGATTTGTTCACACTTTCTTGTGCAGATACCTCGGGCAGATAGAGATTGTTACAAATAAATTGCAGCTAATTTTTTTTTTTATTAATATGTTACTTTTGTATTTTAATGTACAATATACCAACGCGTATTTTTACTGATCTTTACTTGAAGAGTAAAAGGCAACATTTTCGGGTATTTGTATACAAATCAAACTTATATTTTTTTTTTTCATATGAAATTGCAGAATTTCGATTTCAAGAACTATCTGAATCATTATTTAAAGAGAAGTGACCATTTTCATGGGACACTCAAGTTTCTCCACACTGTCTCAGTTTCATCATCTGATTCTCTCGTTATAGGTTTTCGTTGTATGTTTTATAAATGAGATCAATTGTTAAATTAATTATTCGAAGTATTGATTGAATTTACTTTTTAGTTTACCTTTGACTTTTCTCGTCTCGTCGAGGAATCAGAAATGTATCCAATCTTGCTTGTTTTCTTGGCCTAGAATTTTCGTCCATTTTATAATTTCTAAATAGCACCTGTACATGTAGTTGTAAAATTGACTGACGGCGAATACATATATGAATCAGCGAACACATCCAACGTGTATTTACAATGTGTAAGAATATTTTACTACAGGTCACGAGTTAACCATTCATGAAAAAGTTATGTATTGAACTGCTTAATTAACGTTGTATAACATATGCTTTGCGAATTTTAGGGGGGCGCACGCCCCGCACACCCCCCCCCCCCCCTCTAAATCCACCACTGAAACTGTTTATTTATTACGTTTGTACATGTACAAAATGCAAGTTGATCGAATTTGGTGGACAATTTTTCATAATTACATTTGAATTATACTCTAAATTATCCTTCTATAGCTATAATAGGTATATAACAGACCTATTTTAAATTGATTTCACAATGTAAAAAAACGGATGTGGCCAAATTAACCCTTAAAATAAAAATCAGTCTGTGTAAAAATTTAAAGCGGTCAGGGTTTAAATGTTTAAATATTGATAAAGTTACAATGGTGGGTCAACAACTCCTGATAAAAGACGAAGAAGCAGACGATAATTACTTGATTTCACTTGTCATTTTTTATTGGGTAAGTTATCTTCAGGTGAAGTTTAATACTTCCTGAATTAAATTTACATTTGGTAAAGGGTCTGTTCTTCATGTTTAAAAATAACTTCGATCATGCTAAAGGTAAGATCAATTTATTATATGATTTATACATGACGGCAAATGTTGGCATCGAGTTTATTTATGCATAATTATTAGGTTATTATCTAATACAGCGTAAGAGTGTAATTACGTGAATTTTCAGTTATCACGGAATCTGCCAAAATAATCCCTCGTTGTGACAGTTTTTAAAAGAATATTATATGTATCGAGTTTATTTATGCATAATTATTAGGTATTATCTAATACAGCGTAAGAGTGTAATTACGGGAATTTTCAGTTCTCACGGAATCTGCCAAAATAATCCCTCGTTGTGACAGTTTTTAAAAGAATATTATATGTACTTAATAAATTGACAATTTTTTTTCATTGGGAGGCGCCATTAACAATTGTGATTGTTGAGTACGTATTGTCACTGAAGTAGATGTACAGTGTTTATTGAAGTGGATACTTAGTGTTCCTTCCAAGTTGACAAGTAATGGTTGAAGATTTTAAGAGTCATTCTCTTTTATGTGTATGGTGAAATACCAACCAAATCTACAAATACAATTATTTCTGATCTCTGATTGGACGAGACCAATTTACAGTAAAATCACCCCTGTTAACATACATGCTGTCACGTGAAATCAATCTCCTTTAAAAACTAAATTATCCTGTTTTCATTCATTCTTATGGTTTTAATGCAGTTTAATTTCACTTACAGGTTTAACAAGATTTATATTGTATTTATGTTGTGTGGCTGACTTAACCGGAAGTAATCCAATTTCTCAGAATTTATGTCTCCCAGAAGGACAAATACCATGGGAAAATCCGTGTGGAACATCAGCTAATCACCGTTCTCCACCAAATAACACGGACCATAATTGGAGTGAATTTATTAAAGTTCTTACTGAATTGAGGCAACAATTCACTAGACTTAAAGCTACATATGTAAGTAATTTGCGAATAATCAGCTTTTGAATAATAAAAAAGGTATCCTCGAGCTATGTGGGACGAATAATCATATAACAAAACTAGCCATTAGGACGCAAGACAACCTGCACCAACCCATATATCAGTTTGTTGATGGCCCGTTGCAAGGCAACATTTTCATACTCTCTCCATTTTATCCTCTTTTCCCACGGCTGCTATCTGTATGCCCCAGTGCCACAATCATAATTGATTGATTGCTTTCGTCATGAATTTATTGAAACACTGCTCACTAAATGTTAAGCAACTATTAATCAATTAATTCCCGATAAAGGGAAATATGTCTAACGACGAAAAAAACAGAAATTAAATATATAAAGGGGAAATAACTCTTTTAAATGCAAATGTTTTACTGCCAGTTACCAACAATATATCCTCGCGGTATCGGTTTTGGAGCCCTTAAAAGGATATTAAAGCTCGTTTTAACATATATTTTTTCAACTCGTGACGAAGGTTGTTTCTTTTCAATTTAATTGTAAAAACAATCCAAAAATACTATGCACGCCCATATAATCCCTAATATCGTTAAAATATCACTTAAAAGGGTCGAAATGAATTTTTGTCCAGGAAGCAAAAATTCAGTTATTGGAAAAAAAGCGAGAAAACCGCAAGATATGACAGAATTATCAACGAATTATGTCACTTTTACAAAGTTTCATTGATAAAAACCGGGTTAATGTTTCATAAATATCTCCAAAATCTACGTACTTTTTTTTTCATGTGTCACTCACAATCGTAACTACTCGGCCATTCTCGCTACCCTACAAATAACCTCGTACGTAGATAGTAGAAATTCTTCTTAAATTGTTTGCCGGAAGTTAAGTTAAGTTAAGCGCACAAAAATATAGTCCACGAAAATCCAATATGGAAGACATACTAAGTAAAATCTAATCATGCAAAGCTAATTAAAACTTTAACTTTTATCCATGAAAATAATTGAAATATAGAAAATTGTTTAAAATATAACTTTATCAAACTTTCATGTAACTGACATGTGAAAAGTAGTGCGATTTATACGCCTAATGCATACGAGGTTATTTGTAGGGTAGCGAGAATGGCCGAGTAGTTACGATTGTGAGTGACACATGATTGGTGTCACTCAATTATATATTTGTAGATTTTTTTACATAACATAACATAACACATCAATATTTTCTTTTTTCTTCAATCACTAATTTATTTCTATTGCAAGTTGTTGATGCTGCAATTTGATTCATATTACAAACATGAAATACAATTATTTTTTTTTAACAACGTGATATCTTTTATTCAAATGCTTGCTACAATTAACACGCCAAAAGTCCAATCTCCTTTTGGTGTTTCCCTGTTACATCCTGTTCTGATTATCCAGGGCTATAATCAGAATTACATGAAATATATATAAACTAAATACAATTTCTATTTTAATACCTTTTGGAAACATTTATTTATTTTCCATTTAGTATATAATTTTTTACTTTAATTACAAATGTAAACTTTTGAAGTGTTTTATTTTCTTTTATTCTTTTAATATACATTGACAAATATTTATTTTTAAATACAATTATTTTATTTTTTTCAGATGGATGATTCAAGAATACGAACAACTATAAATAGATGTTGGAATTTGGATTCTGACTTTTATCATTTAGAAGGATTCCCTGTACCTAATACTGCAATACTCTCTATGAGGCCATCTGATCTTAATGTAAGTTTAATTACTTGAAAATTGAAATTTAATTACATCGAAATGATAGTGTAATTACTATCTTAATTTTTCATTTAAACTATAATACACATTCGTTTTAAATATCTCTCATCATGCGGAAAGAAATCTACATAATGAAACAAAAGGAAATAATTCGGAACAAAATTTAGCGTTTACTATCTCAATTTTCACTTAAATACATATCTGTATTAAATATCTCATCATGAGATTGGACAATAATATATTAATTCAAAAACGTACACCATTGCTGAACGAAATCTCCATACCGGAACAAAAGGGAGTAATTTGGAAAATAATAGTGTTTACCTCATGAACATCTAATAAACGTTAGAGAAAACCGAAGGGAATCAAGAATGAACAACCTAGAGACATATAGTCGACATTGGACACAAAAGCAAAACGAAGACAAGCAAAACAAAAAATACATCACAGAAAATTAAAAAGATCGTCTGGACACTCACTCCAACATATATTTTAGCTGATATTTTTGTTCGTCCCTCGGTGGGATTCGAACACACACCCTCGGTATACCAGCACCGATTAACTTAGCATTATGGTGAACCATTAAGCCCATCGCCCCCAATCCACAATTAAAATATACATTATATTTTCATTTAACAATATGATACATTGTGACGCAAGGTGAAACTAAAGGCTGTGATATGTATTATACTGGTGTTTAACCGTGTTACGGTGGTATATACACATTTAACAATATGATACATTGTGACGCAAGGTGAAACTAAAGGCTGTGATATGTATTATACTGGTGTTTAACCGTGTTACGGTGGTATATACACATTTAACAATATGATACATTGTGACGCAAGGTGAAACTAAAGGCTGTGATATGTATTATACTGGTGTTTAACCGTGTTACGGTGGTATATACACATTTAACAATATGATACATTGTCACGCAAGGTGAAACTAAAGGCTGTGATATGTATTATACTGGTGTTTAACCGTGTTACGGTGGTATATACACATTTAACAATATGATACATTGTGACGCAAGGTGAAACTAAAGGCTGTGATATGTATTATACTGGTGTTTAACCGTGTTACGGTGGTATATACACATTTAACAATATGATACATTGTGACGCAAGGTGAAACTAAAGGCTGTGATATGTATTATACTCGTGTTTATCCGTGTTACGGTGGTATATACACATTTAACAATATGATACATTGTGACGCAAGGTGAAACTAAAGGCTGTGATATGTATTATACTGGTGTTTAACCGTGTTACGGTGGTATATACACATTTAACAATATGATACATTGTGACGCAAGGTGAAACTAAAGGCTGTGATATGTATTATACTGGTGTTTAACCGTGTTACGGTGGTATATACACATTTAACAATATGATACATTGTGACGCAAGGTGAAACTAAAGGCTGTGATATGTATTATACTGGTGTTTAACCGTGTTACGGTGGTATATACACATTTAACAATATGATACATTGTGACGCAAGGTGAAACTAAAGGCTGTGATATGTATTATACTGGTGTTTAACCGTGTTACGGTGGTATATACACATTTAACAATATGATACATTGTCACGCAAGGTGAAACTAAAGGCTGTGATATGTATTATACTGGTGTTTAACCATGTTACGGTGGTATATACACATTTAACAAGAAAGGAAATGGATTCAAATGAATATGAGAAACTACCCAACATTACATGTAAAACATAGAAACAGCGCTTTTATTGCTGTTCTACATTACACAGTCACAACAGTCTTCAACTATCAGTATAAAATGAGTGTAAATCGGCCCCTAGCCTGCAGTTGGTGGAGTAGAGAGATACTCTTTTCTTCTATCAATAAAGGTTACATCTGGACATCTTTATCGTTTACATGTTAGTTGGTGTATACATTTTATTTCCCAGCTGCAGAGTTATCAGCAAGAAAACTAAATACGGGTGAAATAATTCTACAAATATGTATTTTCCAAAAACAATCCTTAATGACCCTTAGTCAGCATTGTAAATTATACATTTTATATCATCACTTTTTGATATGATTCAGTCACGAGAAACAAATATTTATTTCCTGTGAAGATCGAATGCATGTTTATGACACAACATGGAAATATTGAATTTTACAAGGTCTTTTTTTATATTGGATTGGAAGGTAGACTACAGGGAAAGAACTTAAAATGGAAGTAAGCTCAACATTTTATGATCTGTTTGAATTAGAAATGGGTGATTGGTGGATATAAGGTATTCATTTTTTCTGTTGCATTATTATGCTCACCTGTGAGAGTCGACATTCTACTCACATGGTAAAGAATTAGCATGAATGCATCATTTCATTAAGAGGGGACGTTTGGGCACACTACTTTAACCTCTCCACTTTTCATTGAAGTGCTGGTACCAAATCAGGAGAGTGAAAGGTCATGTATAAGTATATGTCGGTGTGGTATTTTTTAAAACTTTTTTTTAATTTAGCATTAAGATACATACTAGTGTTTACTTTTCTTCTAGTTAAAACTATGCTTTAGTTAATATAGAAAAAATGGCTATTTGTATTTGCAGGAAACAGTCGAAGCATTGAAAGATTTTAAACAACTAGGTATTATTTTAATATTTGTGGAACAAATGATGTGGGACACACTCTTTTATGGGAACAGTGCTCGTGAGTTTTGTGATATAACAATTAAAACACGAAGCGTCATGTGTACATTAGAGGAATATATTAACAACCCTGGTTTGATCGACACAGTTAGTCTCGACAGAAGTGCAATGAAGACGGAATATCGGTTAGGTGACAGGACTAGCAAACTCAGTAGAAATTATCTAATATTCAAAGATGCCGGTAGATACCTGGGAGTGGCAATTCATAAATACATTAGGTTTATGTTTTTCAAGTTGTCAATACTGTAATACATGAATTTTTCACGATTTATAAACGTTTGTTTTTTACGGACTGTCCTTTACACAGCCATTATGCCATTCATTCTAACCATTTTTAATCCTCAGAAATAATCCACCGTCAGGTTTTAAATATTATAATATTTTAGATGATACGTATTATACAAGTAGGACAGTCAAATTAAAATTAGATGTTTGTGGTATCTTTTATTATTATTTTTCGCGAACCGCCACGATATAGCTGAAATGTTGTTAAAAGTGGCGTTAAACACCATAAGTCTATTTTTCGCGATGCACAAACATTTTACGACATGCCGTATGGATCATGTCCATTGACCAATCAGACAATAGTTCTCGGTGTGTGTTCGGTTTTAATACCTCAAGAATTGGTAAACTCATCGCTGATTGGTCGGTTGAAAGTATGAACGTTGACATGACTCCATCAGGAATATCGCTTGATGTTAATGTATCACCAATGATAATTAAAAAAAAAAGAAGATACAACTCGCATATAATTTTAATTAGATTGACAAGAAGGAAGTAATGCATTACTGTCAATCATAACTATACCTATTTGGAATTAATGTTTTCCAAATAATAAGATTCAACAAAAATTTATAATGAACTCTCACTACATTTATACATCTGTGATATTTACATAGTTTATGTGTTTGTACTTTTTATTTTAAATCGCAATGTTTAATAAAAATATTTTTTTAAAGTTATCTGAGTTTTTCATCTTATGTGGCAAGTGCTGCGACTACCAAGAATATACATGTACCTATAATATATGACCCGGTATCACATTGTGCTCATAATGCACACAAGAAAACCATGCAACCAGATAATATTGTGTGCCGACATGTTGTGTCAGTAAAACATCAATGTTAGCCTTGTATGCATCGTCGGTAACCCACGGTTGATTCCGATACGTTCCTCTCTCTCCCATCACCCGTGGGTCAAATCGCTTGTAAACATTCGTACTCGTGAATAATTCATAAGTCTTCGCATTACAAACTTCAAATGCGATTCAACCAATCAAATCGTTCCTTTCATAATGAGTTTGGTTAAAAGTTAAAAATGTCGGACCTGTTGCAAAAATTTGGAGTGAAAGAATTGAGGGACTTTTACAAGTTGACTCATTGTTTCTATACAGCACTACACTTCATCCACACATTTTCATGGGCGCATCCATTACTGACAGAACGATTTTTACCTCCGATACCAAAGAGTTTCACTTTCATAAACGTGATTTTGATTGGTTAATTCGAAACTTTGAATATTCATGAAAACGAATGTTTACAAGCGATTTGAATCACGGGTGATGGAGAGCGATGAACGTATCGGAATCAATCGTGGGTTACCGACGATGCCTTGTATGATGTTTGGAATCCGATGGGGGTTTTTTTCTAAGACACTGTGGATCCAGACAAGGTCGACGTACTTTATACCATCTTGTGTGTTTTAAAACATCAATATGAAACGCTTTTGTGTTTTTCTTCTACGACCTGAAAAAAGTTTTAGCACAACATACTGAAGATAATTTTGATATGATTTGACAGGTTGAATATCCGATGTCATTTCTATTTATCTAAAAGTCATTTGAAGTAAAAAGTAAACCTCAAGCTTTCAAGGTGCTCCTTTCTGTTACATTATTTATCAGTAAGTTTAATTAATAATCCCGTCGGAGCACCTGGGTTCATACCCAAGCCCTGTTTAGTGGATACGGGTTGAGCAATCTTTAGATTTTTGTGTAGTGGATTGTGAACTATTGTTTGTCTGTTTGTCTTTTATCTTTAGCCAATTGTATTCTTGTATTTTCATTTGTGGATTCTGGATACCCCTTTGATATCTTTAAAGTCGCATTGGTATATACGGAAACACAGTTGTCGATCAAGAGACACAATAACTGATTGTTCTATTCATATTTCGGATTTACCTTCATGTTTAGTGAAACACATTTTGAAACTGTTGCTGGATATTTAGTACATGCAAAGCAATCAAAAATTGCATAAAAATGAAGTCAACAGTATGTTGGAGTTCCTTATCAATAACATGTTTGAGGGGAGGGGGCACATTTATTTTCAACAAGTCATCGGCATTGCAATGGGGACATCAAATGCCCTCTCTCCTCGCCAATATTTTCCTTTACCCCTATGAGACAAAACTTCATACTAAAACTATTAAAAGACAAAGGAGTTTCGGAAGTTAAAGCCTGTCATCTCACTTTCATGTTCAAATGTATATTGATGATGTTCTGTCAATTAATAATCAAAACCTTGATAACTTTATTCCATTTATATACACAGGCGCTCATGGCACGGACTTACCACTCCTCCCCTTTTTTTCTAACTTTCTATTTACAAATTTATTTTCAATAACATTTCTATATTTCTTTATCACTTCATCTCTTTTTCCTTATTTTAACTTGTTCGTGTCAATATTCATACAATCTTATGTCAACATCAAATTGCATGTGTCGACCCTGACCCTATATAGATACTAGGATTATTAGTATCTATATAGGATCGACACATACAATTTGATGTTAACATAAGATTGTACGAATATTAACACGAACAAGTTAAAATAAGGAAAAAGAGATGAAATAATAAAGAAATAAAGAAATCTTATTGAAAATAAATTTGTAAACAGAAAATTAGAAAAAAGGGGGTGGTAGGTCCGTGCAACGAGCGCCTGTGTTCTTCTTCTTCTTTGGTTACGGAAAACCATCAACGTACTGATGTTTACTTTCCGGCGCATGCCTGGTAAAATGTTTTCAAATTTATAAAAATTTTGTTCTTTTAATTTTGGATTTTTACAATTTTTTTATTTTTTATTTTTTCATTTATTAAGATAAAAACATGATTTCTATTTATTTTATTCTGTGTGGATAAGTATCAAGGAGCACATTGTGAGTGAGTGCACCCTTGAAGGATTCTGTAGTGGTGTTTTTGGTTATGTCGGGGGGGGGGGGGGGTAATTTATTCCAGTCTTTAATGGTTTGACAAAAGAAAGAAAATTTATAACTGTCTTTATTGCATTGGATTTGTCTGTAGGAGTCTTTTCGGGAAGATCTTGTCGTAGACAGGCTCTGAAGTAATATATTTTGTGTAGGGATAGCAATATTTTCATTTATTACTTTGTGAAACATTATGAGCCTAGTTCTTAGTCGACGTTCTTGTAGAGTTTGCCAATTCATGGTGTTTAACATCTCAGACACACTGCTGGTGTTATGATGTCTGTTGCATGTATACCTGGCTGCCCGTCGGTGTACCTTTTATATACACCAAAGAACAGGAGATAAAAGAAAAATAGAAACAACTTTCTCTGTCTCATTTCTTGACATTTACTTCTACCAGACTCCATGACAAAAGCGACGACTCCAATTTTGCCATTATAAATTTTCCACACATTGACAGTAATAAATACCAACCGCTTCCGCGCATGTATATATTTCACAACTCATACGATATGATCGAGCTTGTAGTTTGTATTCAGACATTTCACAACATGACCGGGGCTTTTGCTACCCGCTATCACACGAACGTGTTTCTGCTGAACTAGCTATTTGTCGTAACAAAAATCCAAAATCGCTAGAAGTTTTCCATATTTTATTTACAGCCGTATATTTCAACGGTCAACAACCAAACTGAATATCACAATAAAAAAAATAATACAAAAATCAAACAGAGTAATTAAAAATGACTGATAAATAATGGCGGTTTATATAACAATTTGCGTTATAGCCTAGAGTTCTTGTATCGAGAATTAACTAAATCAAATTTATTAAAAGCTTGTCAAGTCTAGATGTGACAGATAAACAATAAGTGATAATTTAATAATTTCCCTCTGATCTTGGAGACACAATTTTGATAAAAATGGAGGATAAACGGCATTATTATTTATACATATATAGAGATTATTTTGACTTATAACACTTATTTTAAAAATGGAAATAATAATGAACTATAAAACAAAATTAAATATGAAATATGGAAATAAAGAATTTCTAGAATTACATTTTCCGAAGTACTAAATGTCTCGGTTATAATATTATCAGTACTAAGCTATTATCTCATCTTTCAAAAGATGCATTTGTAGTTTACAAATATTCTGTCATCTGCGTGTGTAGCATTTAATTGTGTCCTCTAGTTCAAAGTGTCCGCCGGACACTTTTACATATGTTATAGTGTCCAGCAGTCACTATTTCATATCGCAATCTCTATAAATATTGTCCGGAGGACACTTTAACATAGGACACTATTATGTCTTACCCTAACCCTAACCCTACTAACCCTATACTAGGACACACTTTCATAGCACCGGACACTATTTCATATCGCAATCTCTATAAAATATTGTCCGGGGGAACACTTTAACATAGGACACTATTATGTCTTACACGTGCAGATACCGAAAGATGGTATTGGCAATTTTGATTCAACGTTGGCTTGTGTGCCACTATTATATGTCCTACGATGGCCTTGTATACTATAATGGTTGAGGAGATCGACTCCCTTTAATATAAATAATAGACTAGTTTACACAAGACAACTTCTGTGTTACGAAGATTAAATATATATGTATAATATTCAAGATGAGAGCATTCCTTATAACAACGGTGTTCGTCCTGTTCGGTGCGAGGGTTGGCATTTTACTCACATATGGAAAGCACATGCACGACCGCATCATTTCACTAAGAGGGATTTGGGCCTATACAACTATTTTAACCCCGCCATTTCGGTACTCAGCCAGGGAGCGAGTAGGTGTATACGTCTTAAGGGTATAGATTCTGACTCTTTCTATGATTTTTCTATTGGATTTTAGAACTGTTTAGAACCCAACAAAAGTTCTGATCCAAATTTATGACAGTATGGTCTGCTCAATCTTCAACTACGCTAGCAGTGTATGGCAAATTGGAAATACAAATAGTTTGCAAAAAATAAACGAAGTACAAAGAAAAGGACTAGCATTGTGTCTGGACTTACCAACTCAATCAAGTTTAGAGGCATTAGAAGTAGTAAGCAACACTTCACCAGTAGATTTGAGAAGAGAAGAAATTGCAATTAGGCAATTAGGCAAGATCAATTCATATAAGAATACCATCCCAATTAAAAGAAAGTTAGAAGTATGGAAAGAAATAGAAGAACCAGAAAGACATATATCACCACTAGGAAAAATGTACCAGCAAGCAAAAGATATGAAAACAACAGAAAATATCGTTGGCTGCATAGAACCACAATATGAATATCAGGGCCTTGTATCAACCATCCATCCACCAGACCACTGGAGAAACCTTGGCAGTTCAAAATCAAGGACAAAACAACAACAAGAAGCAGGGAAAAGAATTATTCTGGATTTGCTAAATAATCAGCCATCCAATTCAGCAGTCGCATTTACAGACGGCTCGTGTTGCGGCAATCCTGGACCCTGTGGATCTGTAGCAATTATTTTCCACAAAGAAGAAGAAATAGAACTGAAAAGAGCAGTTTCCAACAGAGGCTCCATTCTTCTTGCAGAAATAATTGCAATATAAATTGTACTTGACTACTTCATCAACTCCAAGGACCAGGAACTACACAACATCACTATATTTTCGGACAGTCAATCAGCTCTTGGTATTCTTGCTTTAAATTGGAAAAGTGAAAATTACTTCCAGTCAATAAATGAAATTAAAAGTCAAATAAATTATCTCAAAGAGCAAGGAGTAGTGGTCAGTTTCAATTGGACACCAGGCCATGCTACTATTAAAGGAAACGAAATTGCAGACCAACTTGCAAAAGAAGCAGCAAAAGAAGCTGAAGCATTGGAAGTAAATACACAGGTTTTCACAAAGCAAGATATCAGAAAAGCTGCAAGGGATATAGTTACGAAAAAATGGCAAGTAAGATGGGACAGCAGCAACAGTGGGGGGCACTACTATAGATTTCACAAAGTATTAAAAGACAAAGTGAAAAAAGATTTACCAAACAAGAGACTATACACTGTTATTAACAGTCTAAGAACTGGATATTCCAAATTAAACGCTTACCAATTCCACCTAAACCAACATCTTAAAAACGACAAATGCGAACACTGCAACTAACGAGAAGATGTTGAACATTATTTGTTAAATTGCATAAAATACGAAAATGAACGAGAAAGACTCATCCAGAAACTATTTCATCAGAGGAAACATTAATTGGATTTGGATATACATGTACTACTTGAAGTGAACTCGCCAGATATGGAAAATATCCTTCCAGCTCTGGCGGATTTCATCGAGGAGACCAATAGATTTTAAGATCAGAATCGCTTTATTTATTTATTTTATTTTATTTTTCCCGTCATTAACAAGTTCTTTTCTTTTTACTTTTCTACCTTAAAGGTAGAAAAATAAAAAGAAAAGAATTAATAATTTCTAGCGCCCACCTACAAATTAACATTAGTGTAAATACAAGGGAGATAATTATGTACATGCGCGATGAAGATTCCACAGCACATATGTGATTACACTGTCATTACGACAAAGATTGAAGGTTCATGTAGTGTGGTTTTTTTTTTGCTAATTTGCTTTACATTTCATTCCCTTTTTTCACAGACATTTTCATTACTCCACCATCGACAAAGCTATTACCGAATTTTAACATGAGTAACTCTAACATGTCGGATGCCTTATAAGAAACGACAACGGTTTACCCTTCGGGAGCACCTGGGTCCATTCCTTTTTTTTGTGGGGTTCATGTTGCTCATCTTTTCGGTTATCTGATTTGTCTATTCGTAATTGCCCCTTCGGGTTTCTCTAACGTTCATTATATTATGATATACCGTAGGTAGGGAACGTAAATGAGTGCTTCTTTGGAGAGTGTCGTGTTCCTTGCATGCAAACGACAACTTCCATAAGGCGATAAGCCATCATACATAAGGAGCAAGTGCATCAGAAGTGGTCGTTGATGGCACAATATTTTTCAACCATATTCATCATTTCCTATTTTCCTTGTGACAATCAAAATACCTGAAATTGGTCACCATTTTGGAATGCACTGTCACGTGAGTTCAGATGTCGATGACGTCATTTATCCTGCAAATTGCGTCCAGAAATAGATAATCGATTTACTTTCACTTTCGGAAGTTAAAGCCTGTCATCTCACTTTCATGTTCAAATGTATATTGATGATGTTCTGTCAATTAATAATCAAAACCTTGATAAATTTATTCCATTTATATACACAGGCGCTCATGGCACGGACTTACCAATCCCCCCCCCCTTTTTTTTCTAACTTTCTGTTTACAAATTTATTTTCAATAACATTTCTTTATTTCTTTATCATTTCATCTCTTTTTCCTTATTTTAACTTGTTCGTGTCAATATTCATACAATCTTATGTTAACATCAAATTGCATGTGTCGACCCTGACCCTATATATATACTAGGATTATTAGTATCTATATAGGGTCGACACATGCAATTTGATGTCTACGAAATGTCTACGATTTAATCTTGATGCATCTCTTTGTTTAGTCTTAAACTGTTTCTGTAACTGGATGATTTGTAAATTTTAAGACACCCTTAAAGCACACTTAGCTTGATCTTGACCATTTACGAGTGTAACAAGCCAACATCTTAGTATCCAAAGATAATTGTAACTTTAAGTGTGGGTCAGACCACACTTAGGGCTAACCATCTCTTCAAAAAATCAAGAAACGGGTTAATATAAGTTTTGTAACTTGTTTCCGAATCCTATTACAGTCAAGGAAATTAGGAATTTGAATTCACAGGACATTCGGTCCTGTAAACTGTGAAGAATTACAGGACCGAACTAGATTTTACAGGACCGACAATAAAATAATGATTTTTTTTTAAATAATAAATTAATTTTATTTAAGTGTCGCATATTGATTGCATTAAACTTGCAATCACAAACAGCAATATCTAGAATTAAACAGCGGCGTAAAGGTTAGCATGCGAGTGCTCATGTGTTCGTGCTCCAGTCGGGTCAGACCAAAGACTATAAAATTGGTATTTTTTGCTTCTCTGTTAAGTACGCAGCATTAAGGAGAAAAAGCAAAGACTGGTTGGCTCTGAATCAGTATAATGTGTCCAAGTGGGATGACAATTTGATGTCCATAAATATATTATTGTATACAGCATGATCATATTCATTAAGGTATATTTCCACTCTAAAATTACAAAACTATTTGTGACATTAAAAATTACTAAATGAAATATTCATTCTATCTAAACAAATGAATCCTTATATGTATATATATATAAAAAAAAAAAAAAAATAGAATAAAATAATAGCTCTAAAAGAAAAAGTATAATTAGAAACCAGAATTTAGAATTACAAAAGAATATATATATAGCTCTTTTGGTCCATTGGCTTCGATTCACCAGTTGCAGACAATAACATTTTGTTCAACATGGTGATGAAGCCAGGGTCGGTCCTACTTCCAAGAATCAATAAATTTACGTTCTCAGTCTTTTTCATACTGTTTCTGCCGTTCTCTCGTCTCCTCTGTGGTTACTTTTCTCTTTAATGGCTCCTGTCTTATACTGCAAGAAAGCCATTACCACCGTGTTTTGAAGTGATAAAATGTTCCAAATTAACGACGATTGTTAATGAAAAAAACTCTAGAGAATAATATTATTTTTCCGAAATACATTGTACCACGATCACTGTAGTCACACGAAATATTTTACGACATCAAAATTTTACGACAATAACTGTCCGTAAATAGTTAGTGTCTTTGTCAAAACTCGTGATTATCAATTACGATATGTATTATTTATTTTCGATTTTTCTTGATCTAAAAATAACAGAATTAGAAATATTTTTAAGTTGAATTTACCGAGAACCTTGATTTCTCTATTCTTAAAGGCAGCGGCTGACAAAACAATTTACTGGACAGTCGGTCCGGTGAGATAGCGAAAACTACCGGACCGCCGGAAAATTTATCGGACGCGGTCCGTCGGTCCGGTGCTAATTTCCATGACTGCTATTAATGATTCATCCGAATAGTTTGTACATATTCATGCTTGTATTGTCTTAATGAATTACTTAATAAAATATGTTTACACTAAAATGGCACTGATGCGGAAAAATTCTAATATTTTTTCCAGATTTTTTATGACCAAAAACTTGTTTTGTTTAATAAAATTTGACATAAAAATTATGGAGGCTTGCGCAAAGGAAATAATATTAAAATAAAAAAAATATTAATTGAATAAGTGTTCTTGATATTATTTATTATTTCCTAGAGACTGGGCAGTTTGTGGACAGTAATGCAAGTTTCAGCCTTGCAAGTTAAAGGTTTTTGAAGATATCTGACCACAAACCTGGTAGTTTGAACAAGCGGACGGCTGACACATAAATTAAAAAAACTAAGTCCAAAGGGTATTTTCAAAGTTTTAAATTCTGTGACATTTTTTTCATATAACACCTACAGGTGTGTATAATACCTCTTTTTGAAGTATAAGGAGGATACATTACTATAGAAGAAAGCATGATAACCTAATAGGTAGTGAAAATAATATATTTCGGTCCAAAAATGTAATTTCTTTTAACATTTTTCGAATTAAAAACCAGAAAATCGACCACTTTTGGCTCACCAAAAAAGGCCATAACTTTTGAACAGCTCAACCAATTTTAATAATATTTTAACCAAAATTTCCCATTTTGTATGTACTGTCAATATCAAACTATAATTGGATGATTTTTTTTGCATTTCAATTTTTGGCTTGACCCCCCCTACTATTGCACTACACTTGGTTGTGATGGAAATCCAAAGGTTTTTTTTCTTTCATTGCTAACCGTATCAGAAAACTTTCCAAGTATAACTGGGTTTTTTTTCAACTTCATCTACAAGGACAGATAGTTCTTCCTGTTTCTTGATCTTTTGCTATCAGCGGTTGCCATCTTGTCAATGTAAATAAACAACATTCAATTACAATGTCGTGTTCATTTAAAAATAAACGCATTGGTGATTATTCTAAGTGTACATTAAGTACGCTTCTTGTTACTGACTTAAGATAATCTTTGCTCTCACTTACGACAGTACATAAGCAGGCTTTAAGGGAGCTTTAAGAGGACTTTCTAGTTACCGGCCCCTGGTATGTATTAAAAAGAAGAAGGGAGGACACTTTTTGGGGGGCCAAAAGTGAAAGAGTTTCGGCACCTTTTTTCGCTTCAAAAACGGTTTAGTCTTTGTTCTTCCCATAAAATTAATGCAAATATCGATGTTTTTTGCTGATTGACTGGTTTACAGTGGAATAACACTCGTTTTTAAATTCCAAACGGTTTGGACAACTTCTTATCATACTCAATTCCGGTTTATACGGACTTAATAATATTGATAGAAATAAAAAAATCGAAATATAATTTTAAAAAGTAGGAAAAAAAAAACTTAAATCTCTTGCATTAAAATATTTTTTTTCCTTGTTTCAATCAATCTGGAAATATAGGAAGACAGCATTTTAAGAATATCTTTTGACAAGATGAGTAAATAATTTCCCGCAAAAATGCCAGTTTAAATCCTTCGACCAATGAAAACTCACCTTGATATTTAGTCCGTATAAACTGCCACTCCTTACAAACTGTTGGGTATCCAACTGCCACTCCTTACAAATTGTTGGGCAACCAACTTCCACTCCTTACAAACTATTGGGCATCCAACGGCCACTCCTTACTAACTGTTGGGCGGCCAACTCTCACTCCTTACAAATTGTTGGGCAGCCAACTGCCACTCCCTACAAATTTTTGGGCTGCCATCTGCCACTCCTTACAATCTATTGGACAGCCAACTGCCACTCCTTATAAATAGCTGGACAGCCAACGACCACTCCTTACAAACTGTTGGGCATCCAACGGTCACTCCTTACAAACTGTTGGGCATCCAACGGCCACTCCTTACAAACTGTTGGGCATCCAACGGCCACTCCTTACAAACTGTTGGGCGACCAACGGCCACTCCTTACAAAATGTTGGGCAGCCAACTTCCACTCCTTACAAGCTGTTGGGCATCCAACGGCCACTCCTTACAAACTGTTGGGCAGCCAACTGCCACTCCTTACAAATTGTTGGGCAGCCAACTTCCACTCCTTACACACAGTTGGGCAGCCAACTGCCACTCCTTACAAACTGTTGGGCATCCAACTGCCACTCCTTACAAACTGTTGGGCATCCAACTGCCACTCCTTACAAACTGTTGGGCATCCAACGGCCACTCCTTACAATCTGTTGGGCATCCAACGGCCACTACTTACAAACTGTTGGGCATCCAACGGCCACTCCTTACAAACTGTTGGGCAGCCAACTGCCACTCCTTACAATCCATTGGACAGCCAACTGTCACTCCTTATAAATTGCTGGACAGCCAACGGCCACTCCTTACAAGCTGTTAGGCATCCAACGGCCACTCTTAACAAACTGTTGAGCAGCCAACTGCCACTCCTTACAAACTGTTGGGCAACCAACGGCCACTCCTTACAAACTGTTGGGCATCCAATGGCCACTCCTTACAAACTGTTGGGCAGACAACTGCCACTCCTTACAAATTGTTGGGCCGCCAACTTCCACTCCTTACAAACTGTTGGGCAGCCAACTGCCACTCCTTACAAATTGTTGAGCATCCAACGGCCACTCCTTACAAACTGTTGGGCAGCCAAAGGCCACTCCTTACCGTCTACCGATATTGGACAGCCAACTGCCACTTCTTACAAATTACTGGACAGTCAATGGCCAATCCTTACAAACTGTTGGGCATCCAACGCCCACTCTTAACAAACTGTTGAGCAGCCAACTGCCACTCCTTACAAACTGTTGGGCATCCAACGGCTACTCCTTACTAACTGTTGGGCGGCCCCTGTCACTCCTTACAAATTGTTGGGCAGCCAACTGCCACTCCTTACAATCTATTGGACAGCCAACTGCCACTCCTTATATATTGCTGGACAGCCAACGACCACTCCTTACAAACTGGTGGGCATCCAACGGCCACTCCTTACAAACTGTTGGGCATCCAATGGTCACTCCTTACAAACTGTTGGGAATCCAACGGCCACTCCTTACAAACTGTTGGGCATCCAACGACCACTCCTTACAAACTGTTGGGAAACCAACTGCCACTCCTTACAAACTGTTGGGCGGCCAACTGCCATTCCTTACAAATTGTTGGGCAGCCAATTTCCACTCCTTACAAACTGTTGGGCATCCAACAGCCACTCCTTACTAACTGTTGGACAGCCAACTGCCACTCCTTACAAATTGTTGGGCAGCCAGCTTCCACTCCTTACAAACTGTTGGGCAGCCAACTGCCACCCCTTACAAACTGTTGGACATCCATCTGCTACTCCTTGCAATTGTTGGGCATCCAACTGCCACTCCTTGCAAATTGTTGGGCAGCCAACTTCCACTCCTTACAAACTGTTGGGTATCCAACGGCCACTCCTTACAATCTGTTGGGCATCCAACGGCTACTCCTTACTAACTGTTGGGCGGCCCCTGTCACTCCTTACAAATTGTTGGGCAGCCAACTGCCACTCCTTACAATCTATTGGACAGCCAACTGCCACTCCTTATATATTGCTGGACAGCCAACGACCACTCCTTACAAACTGGTGGGCATCCAACGGCCACTCCTTACAAACTGTTGGGCATCCAATGGCCACTCCTTACAAACTGTTGGGAATCCAACTGCCACTCCTTACAAACTGTTGGGCATCCAACGACCACTCCTTACAAACTGTTGGGAAACCAACTGCCACTCCTTACAAACTGTTGGGCGGCCAACTGCCATTCCTTACAAATTGTTGGGCAGCCAATTTCCACTCCTTACAAACTGTTGGGCATCCAACAGCCACTCCTTACTAACTGTTGGGCAGCCAACTGCCACTCCTTACAAATTGTTGGGCAGCCAGCTTCCACTCCTTACAAACTGTTGGGCAGCCAACTGCCACCCCTTACAAACTGTTGGACATCCATCTGCTACTCCTTGCAATTGTTGGGCATCCAACTGCCACTCCTTGCAAATTGTTGGGCAGCCAACTTCCACTCCTTACAAACTGTTGGGTATCCAACGGCCACTCCTTACAAACTGTTGGGCATCCAACGGCTACTCCTTACTAACTGTTGGGCAGCCAACTGCCACTCCTTACAATCTATTGGACAGCCAACTGCCACTCCTTATATATTGCTGGACAGCCAACGACCACTCCTTACAAACTGGTGGGCATCCAACGGCCACTCCTTACAAACTGTTGGGCATCCAATGGTCACTCCTTACAAACTGTTGGGAATCCAACGGCCACTCCTTACAAACTGTTGGGCATCCAACGACCACTCCTTACAAACTGTTGGGAAACCAACTGCCACTCCTTACAAACTGTTGGGCGGCCAACTGCCATTCCTTACAAATTGTTGGGCAGCCAATTTCCACTCCTTACAAACTGTTGGGCATCCAACAGCCACTCCTTACTAACTGTTGGACAGCCAACTGCCACTCCTTACAAATTGTTGGGCAGCCAGCTTCCACTCCTTACAAACTGTTGGGCAGCCAACTGCCACCCCTTACAAACTGTTGGACATCCATCTGCTACTCCTTGCAATTGTTGGGCATCCAACTGCCACTCCTTGCAAATTGTTGGGCAGCCAACTTCCACTCCTTACAAACTGTTGGGTATCCAACGGCCACTCCTTACAATCTGTTGGGCATCCAACGGCTACTCCTTACTAACTGTTGGGCGGCCCCTGTCACTCCTTACAAATTGTTGGGCAGCCAACTGCCACTCCTTACAATCTATTGGACAGCCAACTGCCACTCCTTATATATTGCTGGACAGCCAACGACCACTCCTTACAAACTGGTGGGCATCCAACGGCCACTCCTTACAAACTGTTGGGCATCCAATGGCCACTCCTTACAAACTGTTGGGAATCCAACTGCCACTCCTTACAAACTGTTGGGCATCCAACGACCACTCCTTACAAACTGTTGGGAAACCAACTGCCACTCCTTACAAACTGTTGGGCGGCCAACTGCCATTCCTTACAAATTGTTGGGCAGCCAATTTCCACTCCTTACAAACTGTTGGGCATCCAACAGCCACTCCTTACTAACTGTTGGGCAGCCAACTGCCACTCCTTACAAATTGTTGGGCAGCCAGCTTCCACTCCTTACAAACTGTTGGGCAGCCAACTGCCACCCCTTACAAACTGTTGGACATCCATCTGCTACTCCTTGCAATTGTTGGGCATCCAACTGCCACTCCTTGCAAATTGTTGGGCAGCCAACTTCCACTCCTTACAAACTGTTGGGTATCCAACGGCCACTCCTTACAAACTGTTGGGCGGCCAACTGCCACTCCTTACAAATTGTTGGGCAGCCAACTTCCACTCCTTACAAACTGTTGGGCATCCAACGGCCACTCCTTACAAACAGTTGGGCAGCCAACTGCCACTCCTTACAAATTGTTGGGCATCCAACGGCCACTCCTTACAAACAGTTGGGCAGCCAACTGCCACTCCTTACAAATTGTTGGGCAGCCAACTTCCACTTCTTACAAACTATAGGACAGCCAACTGCCACACCTTATAAATTACTGGACAGCCAACGACCACTCCTTACAAACGGTTGGGCATCCAACGGTCACTCCTCCTTACAAACTGTTGGATATCCACCGGCCACTCCTTACAAACTGTTGGGCATCCAACGGCCACTCCTTACAAACTGTTAGCCATCCAACGGCCACTCCTTACAAACTGTTGGGCAGCCAAAGGCCACTCCTTACCGTCTACCGGTATTGGACAGCCAACTTCTTACAAATTGTTGGGCAGCCAGCTTCCACTCCTTATAAACTGTTGGACATCCAACTGCTACTCCTTGCAATTGTTGGGCATCCAACTGCCACTCCTTGCAAATTGTTTGGCAGCCAACTTCCACTCCTTACAAACTGTTGGGTATCCAACGGCCACTCCTTACAAACTGTTGGGCATCCAACGGTCACTCCTTACTAACTGTTGGGCGGCCAACTGCCACTCCTTACAAATTGTTGGGCAGCCAACGTCCACTCCTTACAAACTGTTGGGCATCTAACGGCCACTCCTTACAAACAGTTGGGCAGCCAACTGCCACTCCTTACAAATTGTTGGGCAGCCAACTTCCACTCCTTACAAACTGTTGGACAGCCAACGGCCACTCCTTATAAACTGTTGGGTATCCAACTGCCACTCCTTACAAATTGTTGGGCAACCAACTTCCACTCCTTACAAACTGTTGGGCATTTAACGGCCACTCCTTACTAACTGTTGGGCGGCCAACTCTCACTCCTTACAAATTGTTGGGCAGCCAACTGCCACTCCCTACAAATTGTTGGGCAGCCAACTGCCACTCCTTACAATCTATAGGACAGCCAACTGCCACACCTTATAAATTGCTGGACAGCCAACGACCATTCCTTACAAACTGTTGGGCATCCAACGGTAACTCCTTACAAACTGTTGGGCATCCAACGGCCACTCCTTACAAACTGTTGGGCATCCAACGGCCACTCCTTACAAACTGTTAGGCATCCAACGGCCACTCTTAACAAACTGTTGAGCAGCCAACTGCCACTCCTTACAAACTGTTGAGCATCCAACGGCCACTCCTTACAAACTGTTGGGCAGCCAAAGGCCACTCCTTACCGTCTACCGGTATTGGACAGCCAACTGCCACTTCTTACAAATTGCTGGACAGTCAATGGCCAATCCTTACAAACTGTAGGGCATCCAACGGCCACTCTTAACAAACTGTTGAGCAGCCAACTGCTACTCCTTACAAACTGTTGGGCAGCCACCGGCCACTACTTTCAAACTATTGGGCAGCCAACGGCCACTCTTAACAAACTGTGGCATCCAACAGCCACTCCTTACAAACTGTTGTTGGACAATCAACGGTAATCATGAGTGTAAACTATCTTAGATTATGTAAACCTGAATAAGAGTAAGATATTTTGCCGACAATGTTTGTGTTCTTCCGTCAGAAAAACCAACAGTGTTCGCGTAATAATTTTAGATTACAATATTGTTCTTCTTTTCTCAGCGGAATATGAACCATTGGCACACAGCACCACTGAATCGCTTTGCATAATGACCAAATCCAGTATGCTTAGAGAATCGGTATTGCGGTGTTCCAACATTGTGGGTTCAAATCCCGATGAGGGAAGAACAAAACATATTGTGGGCTAATATTCTTACAATGTTGGCTTGAATTTTAAGAAGTTTGCATAAATATCTTTATGGTAACATAGCCCGGTATCTTGTCGGGATCCAATGAGGTAGATACATTGTTTAGTTGTCACTTATTATAGAACATAAATTGTTCTTTCTAACGTGACACTAAATAAATCTAAATCAATGTCATTTATCAGAACATCCTGATGAATGTCTATATTCATCACTCCTAATCCCAAAGGCAACCTTGGTGACAGTTTGATATCCAGGGTGCGTATTCTGTACCTGTGATAAAAAAGGAAGTTTAAGATGTTGCGAGCGAGTATTTAGTATCATACATAGTTGTTGAAGAAAAGGTTGAAGATGCCAAATCGTAAATGGAAGGACAGACACTATAATAACCCCCGAACAAACGGATGATCTACAAAACACTACACAGAAAACTGAAGCACGAACCCCACTAAAAGATTAGGGTAAACTCAGGTGCTCCGGAAGGGTATTTAGTTCCTGCTCTACTAGTGGCATCAGTCGTGTTACTCCTTTTACAAACCCTGTGATAAGTCATGAATGAGGAAAGGACTAAATTGTGATTACGACAAACGGAATGTTTCCGTGATCGTTTGAGGCACAGATACTTTTAAACGGACACAGAGCACAGTGACATAATTATGTTTCACATTCACTTTTCATAAATAACAGTCAAACATACTGATGACCATTTTCCTACTCAGCAAAATCGAAGTGTGTGTGACCTGGATCTCTATTCTTAATTTTGTTTCCGTGTGCAGTTGATGAACAAATACATCTGTTTAAAATCACGCTTTTTGGTAGCAGTGTATAAATAAATATTTCCCAATTTTAGATATTTGAATTATTCCCAATTTTAGAGAAAACAAAATCGTATATCTGCATGCATGCATTTTCACACAGAAATTATGTATGTAGTATTAACCTGAATGTATGGTACACCATATCGCTGACTAGTTTCCCATTACTAATTAGTATCGTTCTGTGTGTATCCAATTAAAACAAAAAAATCATACCGTCATCATTTCCATCTGTGCCTATCTGTAGGTTCATTGTACATGTGCGCTTAACCAAAGATATGATAATTAATAGGTTCATATAACATATTAAGGGATAAAAGTCCAATAAACTGTAACAACTCTTTATGTAGCAGATGGGGGGTTAACAAATAATGTTAATAAGTAAAGTTTACTAGAATGATACATAAAGTTTAAAAGTTCTACGATGAGGTCGATGTTTTTCGTGTGGTTCTTTCTGGCTTTGAACGTTGATATCTGTATGTCAGCCTGTTTTCATGCTCATCCTGATCCAGGTATATATTTTTTGTACAATTTATATTTATTTATTAAGCATTTTTCTTCACTAATGAAGATATTTTGAGCACAGAATTTATATATGTATTTCTGACACAAAGGGAACAAGAAAAGTTTGAAGATACCAAAGGGGCAATCAGAAGCCGTAAATCCAAGATACCAAAGGGGCAATCAGAAGCCGTAAATCTAAGATACCAAAGGGGCAATCAGAAGCCGTAAATCTAAGATACCAAAGGGGTAATCAGAAGCCGTAAATCTAAGATACCAATGGGGCAATCAGAAGCCGTAAATCTAAGATACCAAAGAGGTAATCAGAAGTCGTAAATCTAAGATACCAAAGGAGCAATCAGAAGCCGTAAATCTAAGATACCAAAGGGGCAATCAGAAGCCGTAAATCTAAGATACCAAAGGGGTAATCAAGCCGTAAATCTAAGATACCAAAGAGGTAATCAGAAGTCGTAAATCTAAGATACCAAAGGGGCAATCAGAAGCCGTAAATCTAAGATACCAAAGGGGTAATCAAGCCGTAAATCTAAGATACCAAAGAGGTAATCAGAAGTCGTAAATCTAAGATACCAAAGGGGCAATCAGAAGCCGTAAATCTAAGATACCAAAGGGGCAATCAGAAGCCGTAAATCTAAGATACCAAAGGGGCAATCAGAAGCCGTAAATCTAAGATACCAAAGAGGTAATCAGAAGTCGTAAATCTAAGATGCCAAAGGGGCAATCAGAAGCCGTAAATCTAAGATACCAAAGGGCAATCAGAAGCCGTAAATCTAAGATACCAAAGGAGTAATCAGAAGCCGTAAATCTAAGATACCAAAGGGGCAATCAGAAGCCGTAAATCTAAGATACCAAAGGGACAATCAGAAGCCGTAAATCTAAGATACCAAAGGGGCAATCAGAAGCCGTAAATCTAAGATACCAAAGGGGCAATCAGAAGCCGTAAATCTAAGATACCAAAGGGGCAATCAGAAGCCGTAAATCTAAGATGCCAAAGGGCCAATCAGAAGTCGTAAATCAAAGATACCAAAGGGGCAATCAGAAGCCATAAATCTAAGATACCAAAGGGGCAATCAGAAGCCGTAAATAGGAGGACTGACAATGGTAACAAGAAAACAGACAAAAGAACAAACAATGACGTACAAAACATCACAGAAAACTAAAGATCGAGCATAAAGCCGAGTATGAACTCAGGTGATCCAAAAGGAACAATAAATTCATCACGTAAATAACAAAATATTCTGGAAAATTTTGATTGCCATCTGGAAATATGTTGGATGATGAATATCCTCGGATACGTTGCGAAAAGGCAACAAAGCGATATTCCTAGCAAACAGCCACCTACTAATACCTAACAAACAGTTGGGCAGCCAACGGCCACTCCTTACAAACTGTTGGACAGCCAACGCCCACCCCTAACAAACTCTTGGGGAGCCAACGCCCACTCCTAGCTAACCCGTTGGGCAGCCAACGGCCACTCCTTACAAACTGCTGGGCAGCCAACGTCCACTCCTAACAAACTGTTGAGCAGCCAACGGCCACTCCTAGCAAACATTTGGGCAGCCAACGACCACTCCTAACAAACTGTTTAGCAGTCAACTGCCACTCCTAGCAAACTGTTGGGCCGCCACCGGCCACTCCTTACAAACTGTTGGGCAGCCAACGGCCACTCCTTACAAACCTTTGGACATCCAATTGTCACTCCTAGCCTAGATGTTGCTCATTGTATCTTACACACAATGAACGTTGTGTAATTTAATCATCCCTAATCACAACCAGTGGACGGCAGCATTGCAGAATATTCCGTCAGATGGATTTGAACTTATATCATTGGCACACTGCAGTACTTATTCGCTTAGCATAATAACAAACCATTTATCCCCCTCGACCAAATTCAGTATGCTAAGCTAATTGGTGCTGCAGTGTACCAACGTTGTGGGTTCAAATCCCGCTGAGAGAATTGTGGGCTAAAAATTTACACAAACACTTTTGAATTGAATTTTAATACGTTTGCATAAAAAATATTTACGGTAACACAACCCGGTATCATTTCGTGATCCATTAAGGTAGATACAGTTTAGTTGTCACTTATTGGAAAATATTATCTGTTCTTTCTAATGTGACATTAAATAAATCAACATCAATGTCATTTTCAGAGCATCCTGATGGATGTCTGCATTCATCATTCTTAATTCCAAAAGCAATCTCGGTGACGGTTTGGTATCCAGGGTGCGTCTTCTGTACCTGTGACAAAAAAGGAAGTTTAGGATGTTGCGAGTGAGTATTTAGTATCATTAGTATTTAGTTGTACTCTTTTTGAATGAGGGATATGCTGATGAACGCTATCTTTATAAGTGATCTTGTGATGGTGGTTGATAAAAATGGCTTGAGAGTTGAGACTGCATACCAAAGGTCGGATTGACTGAGACAATTGTTTCTTTTACTGACAAACTTTACTATACAAGGTCGTGTCTAGTATGCTTAGCCCTAAGGGGGGAGTGCCCTTGGAAAGCAACGACGTTTTGAAAGTCCCTGTCAAACTTTAACACACAGGGTCGTATACAGTGCGCCTTGTCATAGGAAGGGAATACCCCGCGAAATAACGACTTTTTACAAGTCACTCACGAGCATTGATCACTCAAAGTCGTGTCCATAGAGGTAGTTAAACTCTTTTAGTTATCAGCAATGGTTGCGTATTTAGATGTAAATCTAATCACCGTATATATAAGATCAGAGTACCTGTAATCAAGGAAATTGATCTACAGATGAAATTATCCTTTGTAAACCTTATTCTTATTTTTATTAATGAAATTTTATATATTAAAAGATAATATTGTCAAACAGTTCGTGGTAATATAATAAAATTAATGATGAAACGAAACTCATTGGTTGCAGTTGAAAATTGATCGTTGGTTTTACAATTTTCAAAATCACTACCATTCTTTATTTTCTATAACAAATTTAAAAAAAACAAGGATACTTAATTTCACTTTTCAACACTTTTCAATAACAAATTAGTTATAATTTGACGTATTGTCTGTTATTACAGTTTGTATGGTTATCCTGTTGAGTTCCCCGATGATTGCGAGGTCGTAATGTTCGGATGTGAGAAACGAGCAGTTAAGAAACATGACCATACCATTGAATGTAAAGTGACTGCTATGATTGGCTAACCATGTTGTATTCTCTTATTATTGTATTGTCAATAATATATATATATATATATATATCAAATGCATGTATTTAAATAGTCTTTTATATATCAAATGTAAACCTTTAAATGACCCCCCCCCCGGGGGGGGGGGGGGAGGGGCGTCGTGCCCATGATCGTATGGTAGTCGGATGTATAGCTGCATATGCAAACGGTGCCTATCATCACTGATGTTGTGAGCTAGTATCTCGATCAGGGCGAGGTGTACAACATCATGTGATAACGTTTGTCACCAATAAAGCTGACCGCCACGATATAACTGAAATATTGTTGAAAGTGGCGTTAAGCACCATCAAACAAACAAATCCTCAATCCATGGAATATTTATCTCATGAAATCTTTGGGAATAGAAATAGGACACAGTTTCATCGACTTGGGCGTCCGTGTTAGATTCCTGTTTGGATAATGTCAGGCCCCTCTTAGGGAAAGAAAATATTCAGCCGCTCACAAATTATCAAGTTTGTTATATTGTCTTTGGTGGCCAAAAGAACCATTTTTAGTGAAAATAATGTTTCCCAATCTTTAGTTTTATGTGTAGTGATTTGTTGACAATTATTTGTCTTTTCATATTTTCTCATTTGGCCATTATCTTATATGTCCTTGTGAGTTCCCTTTTGTTTTCTTCATTTTCCCATACTCGTTCCATCGTCTCCCTTTTTCTGTATGACAATGGAATTATCAGTCCGTGGGTTCATAGCGATGGTCACCAATTCCACCAATATCAACAAAATGAACAACTACATCTCACATTAAGCCATTGAACAATGAAAAGAAGACGACATATCACTTTGAAAATACGTACAGGTGCTGGCTTGAGACAGGTACAACAATATGGCGGAATTAAACAGGTTAGTAATTGATAATTGGATTTTCAACGGTAATACAGATCTAAACAAACGATTAAAAAATCGACCCCTATTGGCTTCCACTCAAAAGAACCACACACTATTACAAAATTGATATACAATATAAATATAGGGAGTACAATAGCGGGGTCAATGACTGTAGTAAACTAACTACTAGTTAGGAAGGTAGAATCTGTTGGTTAAACCTGGAAGCAATAAATCTAGCGATATCTCGGACTGAACAGTGTCCTTCTTTCAGAGCGACACTCTATAAAATAGACATAGTTCCGTATTTATTAATTAACTATAAGGTATAATACCACTAAACACACAGGTGCTAGGTGCATCCGAAAAAACCAACTACACTAACAATTGGGGTCTCTTTGGAAAGGAAAATTACTTGGCTTTCGACTGGTGAAAGCATTGTTTGTAAATATTAAGGCGTTCTGAAGTTACGATCAATTTAACACGACCACTTGAAAAAATGCAAGCAAGTGAGTTCCTCCCCTTGTTGTATTATTTTTTTTTTCGGACGCACCTAGCCCTTGTGACTAAACATTGGTACCAATCGAAAAGTAGTATGTAAACACAAAATGGATTCCTACATTGTTGGATAAAAAATTAACCCTATTAGATACCATACTGCAAAATACTGAATGTCAGCAGAAACCTACATATTTTAGGATAATTTTAAGCCCATATTTGATGTCCTTGTGGTTTTAAATAAAAAATTGATTGTATTGGAAAGAAACCACCTGAATTTGTGTTAAATCGAAAGTGAAAGTAGAATGTTTGACGGTAGACATCTTCGGACTGTCTGTTTTTTCTTATATGCCATTAAATGTATGTTGATTTTCGGAGTTAAGCTTCCAATTAGGTACCACTTCCATGAGATATGAATGTCACTTAGATTAAGCTTAAGATGAATCCTGTATGAAAGCTCAATTTTTTTTATTTAACATAGAAGGCTATGGAGAATTCTTTAGTGGTATTACTCCATAGGACAAAAACATTACATGTTGTGTTTGTTAATTTGTTCTCAACTTGAATATAGATGAAATTCTGTTGACTTAACGTTAAACAATCAAACCAGAAATGGCAGTTACACAATATATTTTTTTTAGGGGGGGGAGGGTTAAAATAGTGGAATCTAAAGCGCAAAGCCTAAATAAACGTTAGAGAAACCGAAGGGGCAATCGAGAATGGACAATCCAGAGAAACTGACAACATTGGGCACACAAGACACAGGACGAAGACAAACAAAACAAAACACACAACACAAAAAACTAAGCTAAAAATTTGAGCAACACGGACCACACCAAAAACCGGGGGGAGGGAGGGGGGATCCAGGTGCTCGCGAAGGATAAGCCGTTCCTGCTTCTTATAAGACATCCGCCATGTTACTCATATAGCTAAGAGGCGTTGGACACCACTATGCGCAAGCAAACACAAATAACATAAATAAGGTATACGTATCAGTCACATACAACCAACCGTGGATAAATACGAACCGAACATCCGTAGCGGACATCACAACATGGAACTAAGAACTTTAAGACATATGATAAGACAATTAAATATAATCCCTCCTACAAACAACTGACGAACCGAACGTCGTTTTTATGCGGAAATAGTAACGGACACCATAACACAGAACTAAGACAAATAATAGTACAAAATATACAACACGAACCCCACTGCTTAAAACCATGGGTGAACTCACTGACAACATTGAGAACAAGTTAACTACAAAGACACAAACACAACACAGAAAACTCAAATAATGTACAACACGAACCCCACTGCTTAAAACCATGGGTGAACTGACACTGACAACATGGAGAACAAGTTAACTAAGCACAACACAGAAAACTCAAATAATGTACAACACGAACCCCACTGCTTAAAACCATGGGTGAACTCACTGACAACATGGAGAACAAGTTAACTAAACACAACACAGAAAACTCAAATAATGTACAACACGAACCCCACTGCTTAAAACCATGGGTGAACTGACACTGACAACATGGAGAACAAGTTAACTAAACACAACACAGAAAACTCAAATAATGTACAACACGAACCCCACTGCTTACAACCATGGGTGAACTCACTGACAACATGGAGAACAAGTTAACTAAACATAACACAGAAAACTCAAATAATGTACAACACGAACCCCACTGCTTAAAACCATGTGTGAACTGACACTGACAACATGGAGAACAAGTTAACTAAACACAACACAGAAAACTCAAATAATGTACAACACGAACCCCACTGCTTAAAACCATGTGTGAACTGACACTGACAACATGGAGAACAAGTTAACTAAACACAACACAGAAAGCTCAAATAATGTACAACACGAGCCCCACTGCCTAAAACCATGGGTGAACTCACTGACAACATGGAGAACACGTTAACTAAACACAACACAGAAAACTCAAATAATGTACAACACGAACCCTACTGCTTAAAACCATGTGTGAACTCACTGACAACATGGAGAACAAGTTAACTAAACACAACACAGAAAACTCAAATAATGTACAACACGAACCCCACTACTTAAAACCATGGGTGAACTCACTGACAACATGGAGAACAAGTTAACTAAGCACAACACAGAAAACTCAAATAATGTACAACACGAACCCCACTACTTAAAACCATGGGTGAATTCACTGACAACATGGAGAACAAGTTAACAAAGCACAACACAGAAAACTCAAATAATGTACAACACGAACCCCACTACTTAAAACCATGGGTGAACTCACTGACAACATGGAGAACAAGTTAACTAAACACAACACAGAAAACTCAAATAATGTACAACACGAACCCCACTACTTAAAACCATGGGTGAACTCACTGACAACATGGAGAACAAGTTAACTAAGCACAACACAGAAAACTCAAATAATGTACAACACGAGCCCCACTGCTTAAAACCATGGGTGAACTCACTGACAACATGGAGAACAAGTTAACTAAACACAACACAGAAAACTCAAATAATGTACAACACGAACCCCACTGCTTAAAACCATGGGTGAACTCACTGACAACATTGAGAACAAGTTAACTAAACACAACACAGAAAACTCAAATAATGTACAACACGAACTCCACTACTTAAAACCATGGGTGAACTCACTGACAACATGGAGAACAAGTTAACTAAACACAACACAGAAAACTCAAATAATGTACAACACGAACCCCACTGCTTAAAACCATGGGTGAACTGACACTGACAACATGGAGAACAAGTTAACTAAACACAACACAGAAAACTCAAATAATGTACAACACGAACCCCACTGCTTAAAACCATGTGTGAACTGACACTGACAACATGGAGAACAAGTTAACTAAACACAACACAGAAAACTCAAATAATGAGCAACATGGATCCAACAGAAATAGGGAATGAACTCAGGTGCTCTCGAAGAGAAAGCAGTTCCTGCTTCTTATAAGACACCCGCCGTGTTACTCATATATACGATCAAGTCCGGTAACAGTATTGGTAGTAAAACATATTTAACCTGTCCAATTTATTATATGATTACTGTCTGTCAGTTATAAAGAAATAGCCCGGTTACGTACGATTGGACTAGTCACTTCTCTCCCGTTGAATCGACACAAACGTTTAATGATTTGATTTGGTTTTTGGTGTTTTAACGCCACTTTCAGCAATATTTCAGCTATATCATGGCGACCAGTTTTAGTGGTGGAGGAAGCCGGAGTATCCGGAGAGAACCACCGACCATGGGGGGGCAAGCAACTGGTAAACTCTATCACTTGCGGCTGCGCGTCGAGTGCACCCTTTTTGTAATTTACAAAGCCGGGCGCGAACCCACGCCGTATTGGTGATAGGCTTGTATGAGCTGTTAGATCCAGCGACCTAACTCATTGAGCCACCCGGGCCCCCACAAACGTTTACGCCACTGAATCATTTTAACCAAAAGAAATTGTTATTTTTTTCTTTTATTGGAAATCTCATATATTTTCATATATGAGAGTAGCCTCGTAAAAAAGATTATTTGTTTGCAACAGTTGGTAAAAGGTAAGCATTTTATAGATGTTTCATGTTTATAATCGTATTAGGGTCACTTTATTGACAAATGGATTTCTCTATAATGTTTACAAATGGCAATTAGTTGACATTTCCAGTACATTGACGCCATTGCCATGATGAATCCTGGAATTTTGTTTCTGTTTTCTGCATTGGTGACAGGGCAGTGTTATTCCTGGTGTATCTATTATCAACCAGAAGGTATGTATTATTACTGTAGAGACCATTGTTATTCGTGGTATAGTTATTGTAAACCTAAAGGTATGTGTTATTACTGTAGAGGACACTGTTATTAAGGATGTAGTTATTATAAACCTAAAGATATGTGTTATGACTGTAGATGATACTGTTATTCCTGGTGTAGTTATTATAAACCTAAATGTATGTGTTATTACTGTAGATGACACTGTTATTCCTGGTGTAGTTATTATAAACCTAAAGGTATGTGTTATTAATGTAGAGGACACTGTTATTCCTGGTGTAGTTATTATCAACTAAAGGTATGTGTTATTACTGTAGATGACACTGTTATTCCTGGTGTAGTTATTATAAACCTAAAGGTATGTGTTATTACTGTAGAGGACACTGTTATTCCTGGTGTAGTTATTATAAACCTAAAGGTATGTGTTATTACTGTAGATGACTCTGTTATTCCTGATGTAATTATTATAAACATAAAGGTATGTGTTATTACTGTAGAGGACATTGTTATTCCTGGTGTATTTATTATAAACCTTAAGGTATGTGTTATTACTGTAGAGGATATTGTTATTCCAGGTGTAGTTATTATAAACCCAAAGGTATGTGTTATTACTGTAGATGACACTGTTATTCCTGGTGTATTTATTATAAACCTAAAGGTATGTGTTATTACTGTAGATGACTCTGTTATTCCTGATGTAATTATTATAAACATAAAGGTATGTGTTATTACTGTAGAGGACATTGTTATTCCTGGTGTATTTATTATAAACCTTAAGGTATGTGTTATTACTGTAGAGGACATTGTTATTCCAGGTGTAGTTATTATAAATCCAAAGGTATGTGTTATTACTGTAGATGACACTGTTATTCCTGGTGTATTTATTATAAACCTAAAGGTATGTGTTATTACTGTAGAGGACACTGTTATTCCTGGTATTTATTATAAACCTAAAGGTATGTGTTATTACTGTAGATGACACTGTTATTCCTGGTGTATTTATTATAAACCTAAAGGTATGTGTTATTACTGTAGAGGACAGTTATTCCTGGTGTAGTTATTATAAACATAAAGGTATGTGTTATTACTGGAGAGGACACTGTTATTCCTGGTGTATTTATTATAAACAAAAAGGTATGTGTTATTACTGTAGAGGACACTGTTATTCCTGGTGTATTTATTATAAACCTAAAGGTATGTGTTATTACTGTAGATGACTCTGTTATTCCTGGTGTATTTATTATAAACCTAAAGGTATGTGTTATTACTGTAGAGGACACTGTTATTCCTGGTGTATTTATTATAAACCTAAAAGTATGTGTTATTACTGTAGAGGACTCTGTTATTCCTGGTGTGTTTATTATAAACATAAAGGTATGTGTTATTACTGTAGAGGACACTGTTATTCCTGGTGTATTTATTATAAACCTTAAGGTATGTGTTATTACTGTAGAGGACACTGTTATTCCTGGTGTAGTTATTATAAACCTAAAGATATGTGTTATTACTGTAGAGGACACTGTTATTCCTGGTGTATTCATTATAAACCTAAAGGTATGTGTTATTACTGTAGAGGACACTGTTATTCCTGATGTATTTATTATAAACCTAAAGGTATGTGTTATTACTGTAGAGGACACTGTTATTCCTGATGTAGTTATTATAAACCTAAAGGTATGTGTTATTACTGTAGATGACACTGTTATACCTGGTGTAGTTATTATAAACCTAAATGTATGTGTTATTACTGTAGAGGACACTGTTATTCCTGGTGTAGTTATTATAAACCTAAAGGTATGTGTTATTACTGTAGATGACACTGTTATACCTGGTGTATTTATTATAAACCTAAAGGTATGTGTTATTACTGTAGAGGACACTGTTATTCCTGGTGTATTTATTATAAACCTAAAGGTATGTGTTATTACTGTAGAGGACACTGTTATTCGTGGTGTATTTATTATAAACCTAAAGGTATGTGTTATTACTGTAGAGGACACTGTTATTCCTGGTGTAGTTATTATAAACCTAAAGGTATGTGTTATTACTGTAGAGGACACTGTTATTCCTGGTGTAGTTATTATAAACCTAAAGGTATGTGTTATTACTGTAGAGGACACTGTTATTCCTGGTGTATTTATTATAAACCTAAAGGTATGTGTTATTACTGTAGAGGACACTGTTATTCCTGGTGTATTTATTATAAACCTAAAGGTATGTATTATTACTGTAGAGGATACTGTTATTCCTGGTGTATTTATTATAAACCTTAGGGTATGTGTTATTACTGTAGAGGACACTGTTATTCCTGGTGTATTTATTATAAACCTAAAGGTATGTATTATTACTGTAGAGGACACTGTTATTCCTGGTGTAGTTATTATAAACCTAAAGGTATGTGTTATTACTGTAGAGGACACTGTTATTCCTGGTGTATTTATTATAAACCTAAAGGTATGTGTTATTACTGTAGAGGACACTGTTATTTCTGATGTATTTATTATAAACCTAAAGGTATGTGTTATTACTGTAGAGGACACTGTTATTCCTGGTGTATTTATTATAAACCTAAAGGTATGTGTTATTACTGTAGAGGACACTGTTATTCCTGGTGTATTTATTATAAACCTAAAGGTATGTGTTATTACTGTAGAGGACACTGTTATTCCTGGTGTATTTATTATAAACCTAAAGGTATGTGTTATTACTGTAGAGGACACTGTTATACCTGGTGTATTTATTATAAACATAAAGGTATGTGTTATTACTGTAGAGGACACTGTTATTCCTGGTGTATTTATTATAAACCTAAAGGTATGTGTTATTACTGTAGAGGACACTGTTATTCCTGGTGTAGTTATTATAAATCTAAAGGTATGTGTTATTACTGTAGATGACTCTGTTATTCCTGATGTAATTATTATAAACCTAAAGGTATGTGTTATTACTGTAGAGGACACTGTTATTCCTGGTGTAGTTATTATAAACCTAAAGGTATGTATTATTACTGTAGAGGACACTGTTATTCCTGGTGTATTTATTATAAACCTAAAGCTATGTGTTATTACTGTAGAGGACACTGTTATTCCTGGTGTAGTTATTATAAACCTAAAGGTATGTGTTATTACTGTAGAGGACACTGTTATTCCTGGTGTAGTTATTATAAACCTAAAGGTATGTGTTATTACTGTAGAGGACACTGTTATTCCTGGTGTAGTTATTATAAACCTAAAGGTATGTGTTATTACTGTAGATGACACTGTTATACCTGGTGTATTTATTATAAACCTAAAGGTATGTGTTATTACTGTAGAGGACACTGTTATTCCTGGTGTATTTATTATAAACCTAAAGGTATGTGTTATTACTGTAGAGGACACTGTTATTCCTGGTGTATTTATTATAAACCTAAAGGTATGTGTTATTACTGTAGAGGACACTGTTATTCGTGGTGTATTTATTATAAACCTAAAGGTATGTGTTATTACTGTAGAGGACACTGTTATTCCTGGTGTAGTTATTATAAACCTAAAGGTATGTGTTATTACTGTAGAGGACACTGTTATTCCTGGTGTAGTTATTATAAACCTAAAGGTATGTGTTATTACTGTAGAGGACACTGTTATTCCTGGTGTATTTATTATAAACCTAAAGGTATGTGTTATTACTGTAGAGGACACTGTTATTCCTGGTGTATTTATTATAAACCTAAAGGTATGTATTATTACTGTAGAGGATACTGTTATTCCTGGTGTATTTATTATAAACCTTAGGGTATGTGTTATTACTGTAGAGGACACTGTTATTCCTGGTGTAGTTATTATAAACCTAAAGGTATGTATTATTACTGTAGAGGACACTGTTATTCCTGGTGTAGTTATTATAAACCTAAAGGTATGTGTTATTACTGTAGAGGACACTGTTATTCCTGGTGTATTCATTATAAACCTAAAGGTATGTGTTATTACTGTAGAGGACACTGTTATTCCTGGTGTATTTATTATAAACCTAAAGGTATGTGTTATTACTGTAGAGGACACTGTTATTTCTGATGTATTTATTATAAACCTAAAGGTATGTGTTATTACTGTAGAGGACACTGTTATTCCTGGTGTATTTATTATAAACCTAAAGGTATGTGTTATTACTGTAGAGGACACTGTTATTCCTGGTGTATTTATTATAAACCTAAAGGTATGTGTTATTACTGTAGAGGACACTGTTATTCCTGGTGTATTTATTATAAACCTAAAGGTATGTGTTATTACTGTAGAGGACACTGTTATACCTGGTGTATTTATTATAAACATAAAGGTATGTGTTATTACTGTAGAGGACACTGTTATTCCTGGTGTATTTATTATAAACCTAAAGGTATGTGTTATTACTGTAGAGGACACTGTTATTCCTGGTGTAGTTATTATAAACCTAAAGGTATGTGTTATTACTGTAGATGACTCTGTTATTCCTGATGTAATTATTATAAACCTAAAGGTATGTGTTATTACTGTAGAGGACACTGTTATTCCTGGTGTAGTTATTATAAACCTAAAGGTATGTATTATTACTGTAGAGGACACTGTTATTCCTGGTGTATTTATTATAAACCTAAAGCTATGTGTTATTACTGTAGAGGACACTGTTATTCCTGGTGTAGTTATTATAAACCTAAAGGTATGTGTTATTACTGTAGAGGACACTGTTATTCCTGGTGTAGTTATTATAAACCTAAAGGTATGTGTTATTACTGTAGAGGACACTGTTATTCCTGGTGTAGTTATTATAAACCTAAAGGTATGTGTTATTACTGTAGATGACACTGTTATACCTGGTGTATTTATTATAAACCTAAAGGTATGTGTTATTACTGTAGAGGACACTGTTATTCCTGGTGTATTTATTATAAACCTAAAGGTATGTGTTATTACTGTAGAGGACACTGTTATTCCTGGTGTATTTATTATAAACCTAAAGGTATGTGTTATTACTGTAGAGGACACTGTTATTCCTGGTGTAGTTATTATAAACCTAAAGGTATGTGTTATTACTGTAGAGGACACTGTTATTCCTGGTGTAGTTATTATAAACCTAAAGGTATGTGTTATTACTGTAGAGGACACTGTTATTCCTGGTGTATTTATTATAAACCTAAAGGTATGTGTTATTACTGTAGAGGACACTGTTATTCCTGGTGTATTTATTATAAACCTAAAGGTATGTATTATTACTGTAGAGGATACTGTTATTCCTGGTGTATTTATTATAAACCTTAGGGTATGTGTTATTACTGTAGAGGACACTGTTATTCCTGGTGTATTTATTATAAACCTAAAGGTATGTATTATTACTGTAGAGGACACTGTTATTCCTGGTGTATTTATTATAAACCTAAAGCTATGTGTTATTACTGTAGAGGACACTGTTATTCCTGGTGTAGTTATTATAAACCTAAAGGTATGTGTTATTACTGTAGAGGACACTGTTATTCCTGGTGTAGTTATTATAAACCTAAAGGTATGTGTTATTACTGTAGAGGACACTGTTATTCCTGGTGTAGTTATTATAAACCTAAAGGTATGTGTTATTACTGTAGATGACACTGTTATACCTGGTGTATTTATTATAAACCTAAAGGTATGTGTTATTACTGTAGAGGACACTGTTATTCCTGGTGTATTTATTATAAACCTAAAGGTATGTGTTATTACTGTAGAGGACACTGTTATTCGTGGTGTATTTATTATAAACCTAAAGGTATGTGTTATTACTGTAGAGGACACTGTTATTCCTGGTGTAGTTATTATAAACCTAAAGGTATGTGTTATTACTGTAGAGGACACTGTTATTCCTGGTGTAGTTATTATAAACCTAAAGGTATGTGTTATTACTGTAGAGGACACTGTTATTCCTGGTGTATTTATTATAAACCTAAAGGTATGTGTTATTACTGTAGAGGACACTGTTATTCCTGGTGTATTTATTATAAACCTAAAGGTATGTATTATTACTGTAGAGGATACTGTTATTCCTGGTGTATTTATTATAAACCTTAGGGTATGTGTTATTACTGTAGAGGACACTGTTATTCCTGGTGTATTTATTATAAACCTAAAGGTATGTATTATTACTGTAGAGGACACTGTTATTCCTGGTGTAGTTATTATAAACCTAAAGGTATGTGTTATTACTGTAGAGGACACTGTTATTCCTGGTGTATTCATTATAAACCTAAAGGTATGTGTTATTACTGTAGAGGACACTGTTATTCCTGGTGTATTTATTATAAACCTAAAGGTATGTGTTATTACTGTAGAGGACACTGTTATTTCTGATGTATTTATTATAAACCTAAAGGTATGTGTTATTACTGTAGAGGACACTGTTATTCCTGGTGTATTTATTATAAACCTAAAGGTATGTGTTATTACTGTAGAGGACACTGTTATTCCTGGTGTATTTATTATAAACCTAAAGGTATGTGTTATTACTGTAGAGGACACTGTTATTCCTGGTGTATTTATTATAAACCTAAAGGTATGTGTTATTACTGTAGAGGACACTGTTATACCTGGTGTATTTATTATAAACATAAAGGTATGTGTTATTACTGTAGAGGACACTGTTATTCCTGGTGTATTTATTATAAACCTAAAGGTATGTGTTATTACTGTAGAGGACACTGTTATTCCTGGTGTAGTTATTATAAACCTAAAGGTATGTGTTATTACTGTAGATGACTCTGTTATTCCTGATGTAATTATTATAAACCTAAAGGTATGTGTTATTACTGTAGAGGACACTGTTATTCCTGGTGTAGTTATTATAAACCTAAAGGTATGTATTATTACTGTAGAGGACACTGTTATTCCTGGTGTATTTATTATAAACCTAAAGCTATGTGTTATTACTGTAGAGGACACTGTTATTCCTGGTGTAGTTATTATAAACCTAAAGGTATGTGTTATTACTGTAGAGGACACTGTTATTCCTGGTGTAGTTATTATAAACCTAAAGGTATGTGTTATTACTGTAGAGGACACTGTTATTCCTGGTGTAGTTATTATAAACCTTAAGGTATGTGTTATTACTGTAGAGGACACTGTTATTCCTGGTGTATTTATTATAAACCTAAAGGTATGTGTTATTACTGTAGAGGATACTGTTATTCCTGGTGTAGTTATTATAAACCTAAAGGTATGTGTTATTACTGTAGAGGACACTGTTATTCCTGGTGTATTTATTATAAACCTAAAGGTATGTGTTATTACTGTAGATGATTCTGTTATTCCTGATGTAGTTATTATAAACCTAAAGGTATGTGTTATTACTGTAGAGGACACTGTTATTCCTGGTGTATTTATTATAAACCTAAAGGTATGTGTTATTACTGTAGATGACTCTGTTATTCCTGATGTAGTTATTATAAACCTAAAGGTATGTGTTATTACTGTAGAGGACACTGTTATTCCTGGTGTAGTTATTATAAACCTAAAGGTATGTGTTATTACTGTAGAGAACACTGTTATTCCTGGTGTAGTTATTATAAACCTAAAGGTATGTGTTATTACTGTAGATGACTCTGTTATTCCTGATGTAGTTATTATAAACCTAAAGGTATGTGTTATTACTGTAGAGAACACTGTTATTCCTGGTGTAGTTATTATAAACCTAAAGGTATGTGTTATTACTGTAGAGAACACTGTTATTCCTGATGTAGTTATTATAAACCTAAAGGTATGTGTTATTACTGTAGAGAACACTGTTATTCCTGATGTAGTTATTATAAACCTAAAGGTATGTGTTATTACTGTAGAGAACACTGTTATTCCTGGTGTAGTTATTATAAACCTAAAGGTATGTGTTATTACTGTAGAGGACACTGTTATTCCTGGTGTAGTTATTATAAACCTAAAGGTATGTGTTATTACTGTAGAGAACACTGTTATTCCTGATGTAGTTATTATAAACCTAAAGGTATGTGTTATTACTGTAGAGAACACTGTTATTCCTGATGTAGTTATTATAAACCTAAAGGTATGTGTTATTACTGTAGAGGACACTGTTATTCCTGATGTAGTTATTATAAACCTAAAGGTATGTGTTATTACTGTAGAGGACACTGTTATTCCTGATGTAGTTATTATAAACCTAAAGGTATGTGTTATTACTGTAGATGACTCTGTTATTCCTGATGTAGTTATTATAAACCTAAAGGTATGTGTTATTACTGTAGAGGACACTGTTATTCCTGGTGTAGTTATTATAAACCTAAAGGTATGTGTTATTACTGTAGAGAACACTGTTATTCCTGAAATAGTTATTATAAACCTAAAGGTATGTGTTATTACTGTAGAGGACACTGTTATTCCTGGTGTAGTTATTATAAACCTAAAGGTATGTGTTATTACTGTAGAGGACACTGTTATTCCTGGTGTAGTTATTATAAACCTAAAGGTATGTGTTATTACTGTAGATGACACTGTTATACCTGGTGTATTTATTATAAACCTAAAGGTATGTGTTATTACTGTAGATGACTCTGTTATTCCTGGTGTAGTTATTATAAACCTAAAGGTATGTGTTATTACTGTAGAGAACACTGTTATTCCTGATGTAGTTATTATAAACCTAAAGGTATGTGTTATTACTGTAGAGAACACTGTTATTCCTGGTGTAGTTATTATAAACCTAAAGGTATGTGTTATTACTGTAGATGACTCTGTTATTCCTGATGTAGTTATTATAAACCTAAAGGTATGTGTTATTACTGTAGAGAACACTGTTATTCCTGGTGTAGTTATTATAAACCTAAAGGTATGTGTTATTACTGTAGAGAACACTGTTATTCCTGGTGTAGTTATTATAAACCTAAAGGTATGTGTTATTACTGTAGAGAACACTGTTATTCCTGATGTAGTTATTATAAACCTAAAGGTATGTGTTATTACTGTAGAGGACACTGTTATTCCTGGTGTAGTTATTATAAACCTAAAGGTATGTGTTGTTACTGTAGAGGACACTGTTATTCCTGGTGTAGTTATTATAAACCTAAAGGTATGTGTTATTACTGTAGAT
Organism: Bathymodiolus brooksi; assembly: GCA_963680875.1. Lineage (NCBI taxonomy): Eukaryota > Metazoa > Mollusca > Bivalvia > Mytilida > Modiolidae > Bathymodiolus > Bathymodiolus brooksi. The sequence goes on from OY804577.1 coordinate 31,796,403, forward strand.
GACACTGTTATACCTGGTGTATTTATTATAAACCTAAAGGTATGTGTTATTACTGTAGATGACTCTGTTATTCCTGGTGTAGTTATTATAAACCTAAAGGTATGTGTTATTACTGTAGAGAACACTGTTATTCCTGATGTAGTTATTATAAACCTAAAGGTATGTGTTATTACTGTAGATGACACTGTTATACCTGGTGTAGTTATTATAAACCTAAAGGTATGTGTTATTACTGTAGAGGACACTGTTATTCCTGGTGTAGTTATTATAAACCTAAAGGTATGTGTTATTACTGTAGAGGACACTGTTATACCTGGTGTAGTTATTATAAACCTAAAGGTATGTGTTATTACTGTAGATGACACTGTTATTTCTGATGTAGTTATTATAAACCTAAAGGTATGTGTTATTACTGTAGAGAACACTGTTATTCCTGGTGTAGTTATTATAAACCTAAAGGTATGTGTTATTACTGTAGATGACACTGTTATACCTGGTGTATTTATTATAAACCTAAAGGTATGTGTTATTACTGTAGATGACTCTGTTATTCCTGGTGTAGTTATTATAAACCTAAAGGTATGTGTTATTACTGTAGAGAACACTGTTATTCCTGATGTAGTTATTATAAACCTAAAGGTATGTGTTATTACTGTAGAGGACACTGTTATTCCTGGTGTAGTTATTATAAACCTAAAGGTATGTGTTATTACTGTAGAGGACACTGTTATACCTGGTGTTGTTATTATAAACCTAAAGGTATGTGTTATTACTGTAGAGGACACTGTTATACCTGGTGTAGTTATTATAAACCTAAAGGTATGTGTTATTACTGTAGAGAACACTGTTATTCCTGATGTAGTTATTATAAACCTAAAGGTATGTGTTATTACTGTAGAGAACACTGTTATTCCTGGTGTAGTTATTATAAACCTAAAGGTATGTGTTATTACTGTAGAGGACACTGTTATTCCTGGTGTAGTTATTATAAACCTAAAGGTATGTGTTATTACTGTAGAGGACACTGTTATACCTGGTGTAGTTATTATAAACCTAAAGGTATGTGTTATTACTGTAGAGGACACTGTTATACCTGATGTAGTTATTATAAACCTAAAGGTATGTGTTATTACTGTAGAGAACACTGTTATTCCTGATGTAGTTATTATAAACCTAAAGGTATGTGTTATTACTGTAGAGAACACTGTTATTCCTGGTGTAGTTATTATAAACCTAAAGGTATGTGTTATTACTGTAGAGGACACTGTTATTCCTGATGTAGTTATTATAAACCTAAAGGTATGTGTTATTACTGTAGAGGACACTGTTATTCCTGATGTAGTTATTATAAACCTAAAGGTATGTGTTATTACTGTAGAGGACACTGTTATTCCTGGTGTAGTTATTATAAACCTAAAGGTATGTGTTATTACTGTAGAGAACACTGTTATTCCTGGTGTAGTTATTATAAACCTAAAGGTATGTGTTATTACTGTAGAGAACACTGTTATTCCTGGTGTAGTTATTATAAACCTAAAGGTATGTGTTATTACTGTAGAGGACACTGTTATTCCTGATGTAGTTATTATAAACCTAAAGGTATGTGTTATTACTGTAGAGAACACTGTTATTCCTGATGTAGTTATTATAAACCTAAAGGTATGTGTTATTACTGTAGAGAACACTGTTATTCCTGGTGTAGTTATTATAAACCTAAAGGTATGTGTTATTACTGTAGATGACTCTGTTATTCCTGATGTAGTTATTATAAACCTAAAGGTATGTGTTATTACTGTAGAGGACACTGTTATTCCTGGTGTAGTTATTATAAACCTAAAGGTATGTGTTATTACTGTAGAGAACACTGTTATTCCTGATGTAGTTATTATAAACCTAAAGGTATGTGTTATTACTGTAGAGGACACTGTTATTCCTGATGTAGTTATTATAAACCTAAAGGTATGTGTTATTACTGTAGAGAACACTGTTATTCCTGATGTAGTTATTATAAACCTAAAGGTATGTGTTATTACTGTAGAGAACACTGTTATTCCTGATGTAGTTATTATAAACCTAAAGGTATGTGTTATTACTGTAGAGAACACTGTTATTCCTGGTGTAGTTATTATAAACCTAAAGGTATGTGTTATTACTGTAGAGGACACTGTTATTCCTGGTGTAGTTATTATAAACCTAAAGGTATGTGTTATTACTGTAGAGGACACTGTTATTCCTGATGTAGTTATTATAAACCTAAAGGTATGTGTTATTACTGTAGAGGACTCTGTTATTCCTGGTGTAGTTATTATAAACCTAAAGGTATGTGTTATTACTGTAGATGACTCTGTTATTCCTGATGTAGTTATTATAAACCTAAAGGTATGTGTTATTACTGTAGAGAACACTGTTATTCCTGATGTAGTTATTATAAACCTAAAGGTATGTGTTATTACTGTAGAGGACACTGTTATTCCTGGTGTAGTTATTATAAACCTAAAGGTATGTGTTATTACTGTAGAGAACACTGTTATTCCTGGTGTAGTTATTATAAACCTAAAGGTATGTGTTATTACTGTAGAGAACACTGTTATTCCTGATGTAGTTATTATAAACCTAAAGGTATGTGTTATTACTGTAGAGAACACTGTTATTCCTGGTGTAGTTATTATAAACCTAAAGGTATGTGTTATTACTGTAGAGGACACTGTTATTCCTGATGTAGTTATTATAAACCTAAAGGTATGTGTTATTACTGTAGAGAACACTGTTATTCCTGATGTAGTTATTATAAACCTAAAGGTATGTGTTATTACTGTAGAGGACACTGTTATTCCTGGTGTAGTTATTATAAACCTAAAGGTATGTGTTATTACTGTAGAGAACACTGTTATTCCTGGTGTAGTTATTATAAACCTAAAGGTATGTGTTATTACTGTAGAGGACACTGTTATTCCTGGTGTAGTTATTATAAACCTAAAGGTATGTGTTATTACTGTAGAGAACACTGTTATTCCTGGTGTAGTTATTATAAACCTAAAGGTATGTGTTATTACTGTAGAGGACACTGTTATTCCTGGTGTAGTTATTATAAACCTAAAGGTATGTGTTATTACTGTAGATGACTCTGTTATTCCTGGTGTAGTTATTATAAACCTAAAGGTATGTGTTATTACTGTAGAGAACACTGTTATTCCTGGTGTAGTTATTATAAACCTAAAGGTATGTGTTATTACTGTAGATGACTCTGTTATTCCTGATGTAGTTATTATAAACCTAAAGGTATGTGTTATTACTGTAGAGAACACTGTTATTCCTGATGTAGTTATTATAAACCTAAAGGTATGTGTTATTACTGTAGAGGACACTGTTATTCCTGGTGTAGTTATTATAAACCTAAAGGTATGTGTTATTACTGTAGAGGACACTGTTATTCCTGGTGTAGTTATTATAAACCTAAAGGTATGTGTTATTACTGTAGAGGACACTGTTATACCTGGTGTAGTTATTATAAACCTAAAGGTATGTGTTATTACTGTAGAGAACACTGTTATTCCTGGTGTAGTTATTATAAACCTAAAGGTATGTGTTATTACTGTAGAGAACACTGTTATTCCTGATGTAGTTATTATAAACCTAAAGGTATGTGTTATTACTGTAGATGACACTGTTATACCTGGTGTAGTTATTATAAACCTAAAGGTATGTGTTATTACTGTAGAGAACACTGTTATTCCTGGTGTATTTATTATAAACCTAAAGGTATGTGTTATTACTGTAGAGAACACTGTTATTCCTGATGTAGTTATTATAAACCTAAAGGTATGTGTTATTACTGTAGAGAACACTGTTATTCCTGGTGTAGTTATTATAAACCTAAAGGTATGTGTTATTACTGTAGAGGACACTGTTATTCCTGATGTATTTATTATAAACCTAAAGGTATGTGTTATTACTGTAGAGGACACTGTTATTCCTGGTGTAGTTATTATAAACCTAAAGGTATGTGTTATTACTGTAGAGAACACTGTTATTCCTGATGTAGTTATTATAAACCTAAAGGTATGTGTTATTACTGTAGAGGACACTGTTATTCCTGATGTAGTTATTATAAACCTAAAGGTATGTGTTATTACTGTAGAGAACACTGTTATTCCTGATGTAGTTATTATAAACCTAAAGGTATGTGTTATTACTGTAGATGACACTGTTATACCTGGTGTATTTATTATAAACCTAAAGGTATGTGTTATTACTGTAGATGACTCTGTTATTCCTGATGTAGTTATTATAAACCTAAAGGTATGTGTTATTACTGTAGAGAACACTGTTATTCCTGGTGTAGTTATTATAAACCTAAAGGTATGTGTTATTACTGTAGAGGACACTGTTATTCCTGGTGTATTTATTATATATACATCAATTTACGTGCTTTTACTTTACTGGGCAATCTTATTTGTGGTGTATTTGATGTAAACCCCAGGTAAAATCTCTTTATAAGTCATGAAAGAAGAAAGGACTGGGTTTGATGATGTAGCAGTACGTGTAGTGTATAGTGGCAATCTCATCAAAATTAGATCTCAGCACTTGCTCATCTCCAACACAGCGTGCAAGTCAAAACAAAATGAGCAAGTGTGGAAATCTAATTTAATCATACGCGTGATAAAACAGTAAAAAAGACACGCAATGCATTTGATTTTGAAAACGACAGTCCAGACAGGATAAAGATCGGACAATTATTTGCATATCTTTCAATATTTCAGTATGTTTAACTTGCAAATAGTTTTTATTTGTATGTTCTTAGCTTAACAACATGGTTTAACTACATGTAGTTAATTTGTTTTTTCTTGTTTTTTTGTTTTGTTCTTGTTTGTTTATTTTTCTTTTGTTTGTTGTTTGGTTTTTGGTTTTATTTTGATCTCCAAAATTTTTGAAGGTTTTGAATTTTCACATTACCACTGTTAATAGTGTATCTCTTATTTAAATGTACATTAGTTTATTAAGTTTATATCATATCAACCTAAAATGTATACCGTTGTGTATTTATTTTATGACAAGAAAGTATCTTTTCCATTTGGATGTTACTATGGTGGAGGTCACATCCCTAACAATCAGAATAGAATTATTAACTGTGTCAGCTGTTACTGTAGAGCAAATGGTGTACTACGATGTTGTCCGTGAGTTTTATATTACCTTAAAACTTATACATTTTGTAGTTCTTATAATTTAGTTTGTAATTTAGGAAAGTTTATCCATCTCGCATGTAAAGCTAGAAATAATTTGGTATGATTAACATGTGTGTTTATTATAATTGTTCTTAATTTTCTGACATACTTATGCTATTTCTTAATATGTCACATATATACATTGTATGCTGTACAATCATGTTATTATAACATGCCACATTGTATACTGATGAACTGTTATGTTCAAAGTTAATAATGAATTTGAAAATTTGAATTTATAGTGGTCTATATACATGTGTATATTACCGTTTGAAAGAGTCGTAAGTTCGAGTTAGTTGTATAGGTCGAATCCAATACCCAACTAGCCCCTGGGACGGGGCTTAAATTAATGTCTCGTCAACTAGTCCCTAGGACCGAGCTTAAATTACTGTCTCGTCAATAGAAAATGTCGTTACTTGCACGTAAAAGATAATGTGCAGCAACTCTAAATAACCAACAGTTTGATAGGAGTGGTAGTTTGTGTTCCGTTACTAGGTAAAATTGCCTGAACGTATCAATATCTTCTTTGTTCTGTGACAATATACACTTATTGACTGGGTATGAGGGTAATAGCACTTTTATTGTCCCCAAGGTACCAACTATTTTCCGGGGCAACGCCGAGGAAAATAGTTGGTACAGAGGGGACAATTAAATTGCTATTACCCGAATATCAAGTATATAAGTGTTTTATTATACTGAACAACTGTGCAATTCAAAATTCTAAATTAGGTTCTTTTCTGATGGATTTCTAGTCTACTTTATTAATGCTTTTTAAAACTAATACATTTTCATGTGTGCATTTGAAGAAGAAATGAAAAAAATTTAAAACACAAAAAAACATGTGATTAAAGTGCTATTCACCGGCTGGTGAATAGTCATTTGTGCTATTCACCGGTGAATAGTATTTTTCAGACAAATTGAATGAAACTATGGAAATAGTATTTTTATTGCAATAAAATTTATATAGAAAAAAGTATGAGAAGTATAATAATCTAAAATGATATCCATAGGTCAACCACACTGTCATCTTTTTACTTGAATAAAGTTCTCCTCATGAAAATAGCTGAAATGCTGTCCATATGCCAATCACTCAACTATAGTGCTACCTATGTTTTCCCACCTGACCTACTTAACATGGGTGAATAACATTTTGAACAGGAAGTAATGCAAAAGCATGCTTTATCATTAGACTGATATGCATCGATAACAGGCTGAATATGATAAAGACAAGAAATATACAACACTTTTATCATATTTTATCTTAAAAGAATTGTTAAATAAGTCAAAAGTCAATGACTTGTCAATTATAAAAATAAATACTGCATATTGATCAAATTAAAACAGGGTACAATAATTTGAAGGGAGTTTCTACTAAAGAGGAGATATTGATGTACACACCACAAAGGTACCAGTATAAGATAAAAAATAAATATCAAAAAGATATTGAATTACATTGTGTATTCTATTAAGATACGTTATTGGTGAAAGGAGAAATATGTGCATTTCAAGTAAAAATAGTTTCACTCCTTACCTTCTCAATTAATTAAGACGTCTATAATCATCTTTATAATACTATAATTGACTTCTTGTTTGTTTCAGAGTTGGGATAAACATTTTTCGTTCAATTTCGAACCACGTGGTAGACAAAGATGAAAGACGGTGCTTTACCCAGAAAAGGAGGGTGTCACACAAGATCAAATATAAAGAACTAACGCAAATTGTACAACATGGCGGAGCATTACTGTGAAATGCAAAATAACATGTTCTCTATTACACAATAGATGCACATGAATGTATTTGTGCAATTCTAAGAGGAGGCATGTGATTTATTAATAAAGAATTTTGGAAATATAATTGGCTGTGGTACAACAAATTAAAATAACTGTTATATGCAATTCAAGAAGGTGTTTAATTAGTTAATTTAAATGTAACAGTTCACTGGTATTGTTATCTATGATGATTTTGTTACTGTTCTGGGTATAACCTTGAGAAAAAAAAATTGTTTATCGGAGGTTCTTTGAAACTACTATTTAAATATACGAGACAGTAGAAGCATTTCATTTTAAACACATATTTTCTCTCTCGCGGTTTTGGTAAGAGTCCGTGTTGTCCGATCTTAACTTTATTTTCCCCAGATTGGTAGTGTCTATTCACATTCTGATTCCGTTCTCTTGGTTTGTACATTGCCTTATCCTCAATCTGACATTTCAGATAAATCTTTGTGTCAACTATAAAGTTTAATATTCCATAATTAGACACATAATGTATTATAAACGATGTGGCTATTTGTCCGGACCCGGACAAATAGTCTGTGGGCTATTCGTCCGGACCCGGACAAATAGCCTATACATCATGTTTTGGCTATTTGTCCGGACCTTTAGTGTACTTAGAAATAGTACTGAAAAATATGACATCTTACAGAAATAATTTAATGAATGCAGCAATATTTTATGCAGCTGTACATTAGGTTCTCTTGATAGTTCTTGTTTGGTGCCCTCTTTTCATAGCTTCAATTGTTCTGGCATCTCTTTTATACAGTTGCACAAAATTTGTTCTTTGGTAATGTGCAACAGATTCTTTCAATTCATCATATGCATCAAAAGTAGTATTGAGTTCAAGTGGTTTAACACTTCCATCCATATTTGTGTTTTGATCTCAAATAGTTGTGACTACATGTTAAACAGTATATAATAGAATGGTTGAACAGAGTTCAATACATTAACTACTGCCATATGCTCTAGGGTATATAGGATTAAATTGATCAAAACTGGTGATCAAGATTACAGGTACTAGTTTTTGAAGGTTAATTTGGTTTAATTGAATGATGATTATAATAAAAAATATATATATATATATTATTACAAGTGTGGACACAGAAATGTGCCTGTCCAAAAAGCAAGTGTGGATGTCAATATTTCATATTATTAACTTAAAAAAAATAAAATTCTTGGACACAGGGGTCCTGGATTTTTTTGATAAAAAACTAATTCTGGATTAATATTTTTGCTTTAAGTCCGGTCCTGTGTTTTTATTTCAAATTTTCATCATAGCCCCCCTCCACCTCCCAAGGGATATACAATTGTATCATTAATACATGTAATAAATTAATAAATAATAAATTCAGATTTTCTATTTAAAATAAATCTCATTTACAAAATCACTGATAGTTGTTCAATTTTTAGCGCTGATTTAAGATTTAGTCGCAACAAATTTAAGATAAAAATACATCGCTAAAATTACCTGTGGGTGTTTCCTCACTTCAACTCGTAAATTTACATAGAAATTGGAGATATTTCGTCATAAAACTTCACACATGGTTTTGTCTATCATATTTCTTGAAGACAAACATAAAATTTTTATTGCATTTATCAATATTTTATGAGTATCAACAGTTTTTCAACACCGTATCTGTTTCTCGATACAGTCGCCCGATACTCACTGTGACCTGTGACCCACTTTAGCACGTTCTACCAGTTTATTCTTAATATGTTGTTCAATTATTATTATTTTGCTTAGTATATTAAGCATATTTCAATGCATACACCTGTCGAGTTGAGGAGTGTTATTTATTATGTGTTTTGATTTCTTTCCTCACTTTTACTTATATATTCAATAATAGCCTTTAGAGTTAATATATTATGGATTTTGCATGTGTCCATTAATTTATGCCACCAAAGAAATTACTTGTATTAAAAAAATCCCACTTTTTTCACAAATAGCCAATGTATAAGCTATTTGTCCGGGTCCGGACGAATAGCATGCAAGCTATTTGTCCGGGTCCAGACGAATAGCCCGCAAGCTATTTGTCCGGGTCCAGACAAATAGCCACGGCCTATTATAACTGATCTTAAATGGTGCATCTCGAGTTATAGCAAGTTAATTTTGAAGATATCAAAGGGGTAATCAGAAACTGATTTCGAAGGACAGACAATACAATGGCCAAAAAAATGCACAGACAATACAATGGCCAAAAGATAACGGACAGACAATACAATGGTCAAAAGATAAAGGACAGACAATACAATGGCCAAAAGATAAAGGACCGACAATACAATGGCCAAAAGATATAGGACAGACATTAAAATGGCCTAAAGACAAAGGACAGACAATACAATGGCCAACAGATAAAGGACAGACAATAAAGTGGCCAAAAGATAAAGGACAGACAATATAATGGCCAAAAGATAAAGGACAGACAATACAATGGCCAAAAGATAAAGGACAGACAATACAATGGCCAAAAGATAAAGGACAGACAATAAAGTGGCCAAAAGATAAAGGACAGACAATACAATGGTCAAAAGATAAAGGACAGACAATACAATGGCCAAAAGATAAAGGACAGACAATATAATGGCCAAAAGATAAAGGACAGACAATACAATGGCCAAAAGATAAAGGACAGACAATACAATGGCCAAAAGATAAAGGACAGAAAATACAATGGCCAAAAGATAAAGGACAGACAATACAATAGCCAAAAGATAAAGGACAGACAATACAATGGCCAAAAGATAAAGGACAGACAATACAATGGCCAAAAGAAGGACAGACAATACAATGGCCAACAGATAAAGGACAGACAATACAATGGCCAAAAGATAAAGGACAGACAATACAATGGCCAAAAGAAGGACAGACAATACAATGGCCAACAGATAAAGGACAGACAATACAATGGCCAAAAGATAAAGGACAGACATTACAATGGCCAAAAGATAAAGGACAGACAATACAATGGCCAAAAGATAAAGGACAGACAATACAATGGCAAAAAGATAAAGAACAGACAATACAATGGCCAAAAGATAAAGGACAGACAATACAATGACCAAAATATAAAGGACAGACAATACAATGGCCAAAAGATAAAGGACAGACAATACAATGGCCAAAAGATAAAGGACATACAATACAATGGCCAAAAGAAGGACAAAGAATACAATGGCCAACAGATAAAGGACAAACAATACAATGGCCAAAAGATAAAGGACAGACATTACAATGGCCAAAAGATAAAGGACAGACAATACAATGGCCAAAAGATAAAGGACAGACAATATAATGGCCAAAAGATAAAGGACAGACAATACAATGGCCAAAAGATAAAGGACAGACAATACAATGGCCAAAAGATAAAGGACAGACATTACAATGGCCAAAAGATAAAGGACAGACAATACAATGGCCAAAAGATAAAGGACAGACAATACAATGGCAAAAAGATAAAGAACAGACAATACAATGGCCAAAAGATAAAGGACAGACAATACAATGACCAAAATATAAAGGACAGACAATACAATGGCCAAAAGATAAAGGACAGACAATACAATGGCCAAAAGATAAAGGACATACAATACAATGGCCAAAAGAAGGACAAAGAATACAATGGCCGACAGATAAAGGACAAACAATACAATGGCCAAAAGATAAAGGACAGACATTACAATGGCCAAAAGATAAAGGACAGACAATACAATGGCCAAAAGATAAAGAACAGACAATATAATGGCCAAAAGATAAAGGACAGACAATACAATGGCCAAAAGATAAAGGACAGACAATACAATGGCCAAAAGATAAAGGACAGACAATACAATGGCCAAAAGATAAAGGACAGACAATACAATGGCCAAAAGATAAAGGACAGACAATACAATGGCCAAAAGATAAAGGACAGACAATACAATGGCCAAAAGATAAAGGACAGACAATACAATAGCCAAAAGATAAAGGACAGACAATACAATGGCCAAAAGATAAAGGACAGACAATACAATGGCCAAAAGAAGGACAGACAATACAATGGCCAACAGATAAAGGACAGACAATACAATGGCCAAAAGATAAAGGACAGACAATACAATGGCCAAAAGATAAAGGACAGACAATACAATGGCCAAAAGATAAAAGACAGACAATGCAATGGCCAAAAGATAAAGGACAGACAATACAATGGCCAAAAGATAAAGGACAGACAATACAATGGCCAAAAGATAAAGGACCGACAATACAATGGCCAAAAGATAAAGGACAGACAGTAAAATGGCCAAAAGACAAAGGACAGACAATACAATGGCCAAAAGATAAAGGACAGACAATACAATGGCCAAAAGATAAAGGACAGACAATACAATGGCCAAAAGATAAAGGACAGACAATACAATGGCCAAAAGATAAAGGACAGACAATACAATGGCCAAAAGGACAGACAATACAATGGCCAACAGATAAAGGACAGACAATACAATGGCCAACAGAAAAGAACAAAAAGACAAACAAGTCGACAAGATAAAACTAGAGGCTCAGCCCACTGAGCCTGTATCGCTCACCTGACAATAGAATGATACTGAAGCAAATTTCAAAGGGAGATAATCATTACCTTAAAAAAACAGCAGCCATCTTGAATGGAGAGTGGGGCTGTCGGACACAATTTTGAAAGGGACACACCAAGGGACCATCTATGCCAGGTTTGGACCTTACATAGATGCTTCCTGCCAAGTTTGGCTCCATTTGGCCAAGCTGTTTCAGAGGAGAAGTTTTTTTAACATTAGCCAATCAGAAAAAAGAATTAATCTTGGCGGCCATGTTTGTTGGCCGAATGGAACCAAATGAAGAAGCTTTATAGAGGATCTTACATAGATGCTTCCTGCCAAGTTTGGCTTCATTTTGCCAAGTAGTTTCAGAGGAGAAGATTTTTTAAACAGTAGCCAATCAGAAACAAGAATTGCCCTTGGCGGCCACATTTGTTGGTGGAACGGAACAAAATGGAGAAACTTTATAGAGGACCTTACATAGATGCTTACTGCCAGGCTTGGTTCCATTTGGCCAAGTTGTTTCAGAGCAGAAGATTAAAATATGAAAAAGTTAACAGACGGACGATGGACGTCAGGTGATGGCAATACCTCACATGGCCCTTTGGTCCAGGTGAGCTAAAAATGATAATAAAAAAAAGGGCAATAACTCCTAGACGGGTAATCAGATTTACTTCAAAATTGCAGGGCATGTAGATCTTGATAAGCTGAACATGTTTTCAGTTTACACTTAACATCTATCTCTTATAGTTTTTGAAATAAAGGATGAAAAGTATCAACATTTTAAAAATTTGATGAAAAAAAGGGCAATAACTTCAAGATGGGTAATCAGATTTACTTTAAAATTGCAGGCGACGTAGATCTTGACATGCTGAACATGTTTGCTGTTTAAACTTAACATCTATCTCTTATAGTTTTTTAAATAAAGGACAAAAGGTATTAAAATATTGAAAATTTGATGAAAAAAGAGCAACAACTCCAAAATGGGTACTCAGATTTACTTAAAAATTGCAGGGTAGGTAGATCTTTATATGCTGCACATTTTTGCAATTTAAACTTAACCTTTATCTCTAATAGTTTTTGAAATATCAAGACAAAAATGTCTAAATTAAAAAACAATTAATGAAAAAAGGGCAATAACTCCTAGACGTATAATCAGATTTACTTCAAAATTGCAGGGCATGTAGATCTTGACAAGCTGAACATGTTTTCAGTTTACACTCAACATCTATCTCTTATAGTTTTTGAAATAAAGGATGAAAAGTATTAACATTTTTACAATTTGATGAAAAAAGGGCAATAACTTCAAGATGGGTCATCAGATTTACTTTAAAATTGCAAGCTAGGTAAATCTTGACATGCTGCACATGTTTGCTGTTTAAACTTAACATCTATCTCTTATAGTTTTTGAAATAAAAAACGAAAAATATTAATATTTTGAAAATTTGATGAAAAAAGGACAATAACTCCAAGATAGGTAATCAGATTTTCTTCAAAATTTCAGGGTAGTTAGATCTTGCTGTGCTGATCATTTTTACCCCGTCAGATTTCTGATATTATTAATGGTTTTTGATTTATTACCAAAAACGTGCAATTTTACCACATGTTCTATTTTTAGCAACAGTGGCCATGTTTGTTGGCCGAATGGAACCAAATGAAGAAGTTTTATAGAGGATCTTACATAGATGCTTCCTGCCAAGTTTGGCTCCATTTGGCCAAGCAGTTTCAGAGGAGAAGATTTTTTAAAATTAGCCAATCAGAAACAAGAATTGCCCTTGGTGGCCATAGTTGTTGGCGGAATGGGACGAAATGAAGAAACTTTATAGAGGACCTTATATAGATGCTTTCTGCCAAGTTTGGTTCCATTTGGCCAAGTTGTTTCAGAGGAGTAGATTAAAATATGAAAAAGTTAACGGACGAACGGACGCCAAGTGATTGCAATACCTCACATGACCCTTTGGGGATGAGCGGTAAGCAGCTCCTGCTCCACTAGTGGCACCCGTAGTGTTACTCTTATTACATAACCGGTGATAAGTCATGAATGGTAAAGGACGGGATGTGATTACAATGAAAGGACAAAATATGTGGTCATTTGTAATATAGATATTCTGTAGGTTGATCAAGTCATAGTGGCGACCATAAAACATTGGAAGTGATGACTTCAACTTAGCCACTAGGAACCCTTGGTTCAGTAGCTTCCTTGTAAGCAGCAACCCTCTATCAAGGAAATCCTGATAGGAACCACAAGCTCTGGAATAACATATCAGATGAGAGATATATATTTCATATGCAGGTGCTGCTGGAATGTTGCTACATATAAATGGAAAGTTTTCAATATGAAATTGAAATCATCTCTTTTGTTGTAAAGTTTAGTTCTTAACCGACCCTCATTGTCAATTTCGAGGTGTGGGTCAAGGTATGAAGCAGACCTAAATTAAAGTTTGTTTTTGCCGCAAAAACGTATGTCTCCCCCCGTCCCACAAACTGTAGTCAAAGGTAAAAAATCTAAATTAAGCTTCAATGAATAAAAAAAAACCTGTTTTTAATCCATGAAACACCAACAAAAATTTGATCAAAAGTGCTACAGCAAGGGTTACAGGTACTATTCCATATTGTCATGGCAAAGTTCCCCATTCCAGAAAATTGCTCAGCCTATGTTCCAATGATTTTAAAGGAGTTTTGTTCTTCTAAAATCAATGGATTGGTGATGAAAAACTTTTTCAGGGAAATAGTGACATTATGATAGACTCTTGTACATATATATATATATATATATATATATATATATATATATATTCACTGTTTGGTTTAATTTTCAGACGTATATAATATTTAGTATTAACCTAGTATCCTTTAAAGTAACTTTGAGATCCAGTGGGACAGATATATTGTATGGTTGTCACTTGCTTCTAGACGTTTGTATAATATACTTTATTTTCCTGTGACTGTATAATGAATTCTTCATTATCCTATCCAATATATTAAAAATTGCTGAGTTAGATTGCTGTCAAATTATAATATTAAGTATATATGTACCATCTACACACGCTTATACACATGTCTTGCGTCTATCCCTAGATTTGCCTTACGAGACAAGGTAACACTACGACTATTGAAGCTCCTTTTTTTAGGGAGTGGATGTAGTCGAGTGGTCTAGGGCGCTGGACGTAAGGCTAAGCGAATGGTGCTGCAGTGTATCAATGGTGTGGGTTCAAATCCCGTCGAGGGAAGAACAAAAATTTGACAGCTCTAAAATCTAATTCTAACACTGTTTGGTTTAATTTTCAGACGTATATAATATTTAGTATTAACCTAGTATCCTTTAAAGTAACTTTGAGATCCAGTGGGACAGATATATTGTATGGTTGTCACTTGCTTCTAGACGTTTGTATAATATACTTTATTTTCCTGTGACTGTATAATGAATTCTTCATTATCCTATCCAATATATTAAAAATTGCTGAGTTAGATTGCTGTCAAATTATAATATTAAGTATATATGTACCATCTACACACGCTTATACACATGTCTTGCGTCTATCCCTAGATTTGCCTTACGAGACAAGGTAACACTACGACTATTGAAGCTCCTTTTTTTAGGGAGTGGATGTAGTCGAGTGGTCTAGGGCGCTGGACGTAAGGCTAAGCGAATGGTGCTGCAGTGTATCAATGGTGTGGGTTCAAATCCCGTCGAGGGAAGAACAAAAATTTGACAGCTCTAAAATCTAATTCTAACACTGTTTGGTTTAATTTTCAGACGTATATAATATTTAGTATTAACCTAGTATCCTTTAAAGTAACTTTGAGATCCAGTGGGACAGATATATTGTATGGTTGTCACTTGCTTCTAGACGTTTGTATAATATACTTTATTTTCCTGTGACTGTATAATGCATTCTTCATTATCCTATCCAATATATTAAAAATTGCTGAGTTAGATTGCTGTCAAATTATAATATTAAGTATATATGTACCATCTACACACGCTTATACACATGTCTTGCGTCTATCCCTAGATTTGCCTTACGAGACAAGGTAACACTACGACTATTGAAGCTCCTTTTTTTAGGGAGTGGATGTAGTCGAGTGGTCTAGGGCGCTGGACGTAAGGCTAAGCGAATGGTGCTGCAGTGTATCAATGGTGTGGGTTCAAATCCCGTCGAGGGAAGAACAAAAATTTGACAGCTCTAAAATCTAATTCTAACACTGTTTGGTTTAATTTTCAGACGTATATAATATTTAGTATTAACCTAGTATCCTTTAAAGTAACTTTGAGATCCAGTGGGACAGATATATTGTATGGTTGTCACTTGCTTCTAGACGTTTGTATAATATACTTTATTTTCCTGTGACTGTATAATGAATTCTTCATTATCCTATCCAATATATTAAAAATTGCTGAGTTAGATTGCTGTCAAATTATAATATTAAGTATATATGTACCATCTACACACGCATATACACATGTCTTGCGTCTATCCCTAGATTTGCCTTACGAGACAAGGTAACACTACGACTATTGAAGCTCCTTTTTTTAGGGAGTGGATGTAGTCGAGTGGTCTAGGGCGCTGGACGTAAGGCTAAGCGAATGGTGCTGCAGTGTATCAATGGTGTGGGTTCAAATCCCGTCGAGGGAAGAACAAAAATTTGACAGCTCTAAAATCTAATTCTAACACTGTTTGGTTTAATTTTCAGACGTATATAATATTTAGTATTAACCTAGTATCCTTTAAAGTAACTTTGAGATCCAGTGGGACAGATATATTGTATGGTTGTCACCTGCTTCTAGACGTTTGTATAATATACTTTATTTTCCTGTGACTGCATAATGAATTCTTCATTATCCTATCCAATATATTAAAAATTGCTGAGTTAGATTGCTGTCAAATTATAATATTAAGTATATATGTACCATCTACACACGCTTATACACATGTCTTGCGTCTATCCCTAGATTTGCCTTACGAGACAAGGTAACACTACGACTATTGAAGCTCCTTTTTTTAGGGAGTGGATGTAGTCGAGTGGTCTAGGGCGCTGGACGTAAGGCTAAGCGAATGGTGCTGCAGTGTATCAATGGTGTGGGTTCAAATCCCGTCGAGGGAAGAACAAAAATTTGACAGCTCTAAAATCTAATTCTAACACTGTTTGGTTTAATTTTCAGACGTATATAATATTTAGTATTAACTTAGTATCCTTTAAAGTAACTTTGAGATCCAGTGGGACAGATATATTGTATGGTTGTCACTTGCTTCTAGACGTTTGTATAATATACTTTATTTTCCTGTGACTGTATAATGAATTCTTCATTATCCTATCCAATATATTAAAAATTGCTGAGTTAGATTGCTGTCAAATTATAATATTAAGTATATATGTACCATCTACACACGCTTATACACATGTCTTGCGTCTATCCCTAGATTTGCCTTACGAGACAAGGTAACACTACGACTATTGAAGCTCCTTTTTTTAGGGAGTGGAT
Organism: Bathymodiolus brooksi; assembly: GCA_963680875.1. Classification (NCBI taxonomy): domain Eukaryota; kingdom Metazoa; phylum Mollusca; class Bivalvia; order Mytilida; family Modiolidae; genus Bathymodiolus; species Bathymodiolus brooksi. The sequence goes on from OY804577.1 coordinate 31,813,427, forward strand.
GTAGTCGAGTGGTCTAGGGCGCTGGACGTAAGGCTAAGCGAAAGGTGCTGCAGTGTATCAATGGTGTGGGTTCAAATCCCGTCGAGGGAAGAACAAAAATTTGACAGCTCTAAAATCTAATTCTAACACTGTTTGGTTTAATTTTCAGACGTATATAATATTTAGTATTAACCTAGTATCCTTTAAAGTAACTTTGAGATCCAGTGGGACAGATATATTGTATGGTTGTCACTTGCTTCTAGACGTTTGTATAATATACTTTATTTTCCTGTGACTGTATAATGAATTCTTCATTATCCTATCCAATATATTAAAAATTGCTGAGTTAGATTGCTGTCAAATTATAATATTAAGTATATATGTACCATCTACACACGCTTATACACATGTCTTGCGTCTATCCCTAGATTTGCCTTACGAGACAAGGTAACACTACGACTATTGAAGCTCCTTTTTTTAGGGAGTGGATGTAGTCGAGTGGTCTAGGGCGCTGGACGTAAGGCTAAGCGAAAGGTGCTGCAGTGTATCAATGGTGTGGGTTCAAATCCCGTCGAGGGAAGAACAAAAATTTGACAGCTCTAAAATCTAATTCTAACACTGTTTGGTTTAATTTTCAGACGTATATAATATTTAGTATTAACCTAGTATCCTTTAAAGTAACTTTGAGATCCAGTGGGACAGATATATTGTATGGTTGTCACTTGCTTCTAGACGTTTGTATAATATACTTTATTTTCCTGTGACTGTATAATGAATTCTTCATTATCCTATCCAATATATTAAAAATTGCTGAGTTAGATTGCTGTCAAATTATAATATTAAGTATATATGTACCATCTACACACGCTTATACACATGTCTTGCGTCTATCCCTAGATTTGCCTTACGAGACAAGGTAACACTACGACTATTGAAGCTCCTTTTTTTAGGGAGTGGATGTAGTCGAGTGGTCTAGGGCGCTGGACGTAAGGCTAAGCGAATGGTGCTGCAGTGTATCAATGGTGTGGGTTCAAATCCCGTCGAGGGAAGAACAAAAATTTGACAGCTCTAAAATCTAATTCTAACACTGTTTGGTTTAATTTTCAGACGTATATAATATTTAGTATTAACCTAGTATCCTTTAAAGTAACTTTGAGATCCAGTGGGACAGATATATTGTATGGTTGTCACTTGCTTCTAGACGTTTGTATAATATACTTTATTTTCCTGTGACTGTATAATGAATTCTTCATTATCCTATCCAATATATTAAAAATTGCTGAGTTAGATTGCTGTCAAATTATAATATTAAGTATATATGTACCATCTACACACGCTTATACACATGTCTTGCGTCTATCCCTAGATTTGCCTTACGAGACAAGGTAACACTACGACTATTGAAGCTCCTTTTTTTAGGGAGTGGATGTAGTCGAGTGGTCTAGGGCGCTGGACGTAAGGCTAAGCGAATGGTGCTGCAGTGTATCAATGGTGTGGGTTCAAATCCCGTCGAGGGAAGAACAAAACTTTGACAGCTCTAAAATCTAATTCTAACACTGTTTGGTTTAATTTTCAGACGTATATAATATTTAGTATTAACCTAGTATCCTTTAAAGTAACTTTGAGATCCAGTGGGACAGATATATTGTATGGTTGTCACTTGCTTCTAAACGTTTGTATAATATACTTTATTTTCCTGTGACTGTATAATGAATTCTTCATTATCCTATCCAATATATTAAAAATTGCTGAGGTAGATTGCTGTCAAATTATAATATTAAGTATATATGTACCATCTACACACGCTTATACACATGTCTTGCGTCTATCCCTAGATTTGCCTTACGAGACAAGGTAACACTACGACTATTGAAGCTCCTTTTTTTAGGGAGTGGATGTAGTCGAGTGGTCTAGGGCGCTGGACGTAAGGCTAAGCGAATGGTGCTGCAGTGTATCAATGGTGTGGGTTCAAATCCCGTCGAGGGAAGAACAAAAATTTGACAGCTCTAAAATCTAATTCTAACACTGTTTGGTTTAATTTTCAGACGTATATAATATTTAGTATTAACCTAGTATCCTTTAAAGTAACTTTGAGATCCAGTGGGACAGATATATTGTATGGTTGTCACTTGCTTCTAGACGTTTGTATAATATACTTTATTTTCCTGTGACTGTATAATGAATTCTTCATTATCCTATCCAATATATTAAAAATTGCTGAGTTAGATTGCTGTCAAATTATAATATTAAGTATATATGTACCATCTACACACGCTTATACACATGTCTTGCGTCTACGAGACAAGGTAACACTACGACTATTGAAGCTCCTTTTTTTAGGGAGTGGATGTAGTCGAGTGGTCTAGGGCGCTGGACGTAAGGCTAAGCGAATGGTGCTGCAGTGTATCAATGGTGTGGGTTCAAATCCCGTCGAGGGAAGAACAAAATTTTGACAGCTCTAAAATCTAATTCTAACACTGTTTGGTTTAATTTTCAGACGTATATAATATTTAGTATTAACCTAGTATCCTTTAAAGTAACTTTGAGATCCAGTGGGACAGATATATTGTATGGTTGTCACTTGCTTCTAGACGTTTGTATAATATACTTTATTTTCCTGTGACTGTATTATGAATTCTTCATTATCCTATCCAATATATTAAAAATTGCTGAGTTAGATTGCTGTCAAATTATAATATTAAGTATATATGTACCATCTACACACGCTTATACACATGTCTTGCGTCTATCCCTAGATTTGCCTTACGAGACAAGGTAACACTACGACTATTGAAGCTCCTTTTTTTAGGGAGTGGATGTAGTCGAGTGGTCTAGGGCGCTGGACGTAAGGCTAAGCGAATGGTGCTGCAGTGTATCAATGGTGTGGGTTCAAATCCCGTCGAGGGAAGAACAAAAATTTGACAGCTCTAAAATCTAATTCTAACACTGTTTGGTTTAATTTTCAGACGTATATAATATTTAGTATTAACCTAGTATCCTTTAAAGTAACTTTGAGATCCAGTGGGACAGATATATTGTATGGTTGTCACTTGCTTCTAGACGTTTGTATAATATACTTTATTTTCCTGTGACTGTATTATGAATTCTTCATTATCCTATCCAATATATTAAAAATTGCTGAGTTAGATTGCTGTCAAATTATAATATTAAGTATATATGTACCATCTACACACGCTTATACACATGTCTTGCGTCTATCCCTAGATTTGCCTTACGAGACAAGGTAACACTACGACTATTGAAGCTCCTTTTTTTAGGGAGTGGATGTAGTCGAGTGGTCTAGGGCGCTGGACGTAAGGCTAAGCGAATGGTGCTGCAGTGTATCAATGGTGTGGGTTCAAATCCCGTCGAGGGAAGAACAAAAATTTGACAGCTCTAAAATCTAATTCTAACACTGTTTGGTTTAATTTTCAGACGTATATAATATTTAGTATTAACCTAGTATCCTTTAAAGTAACTTTGAGATCCAGTGGGACAGATATATTGTATGGTTGTCACTTGCTTCTAGACGTTTGTATAATATACTTTATTTTCCTGTGACTGTATTATGAATTCTTCATTATCCTATCCAATATATTAAAAATTGCTGAGTTAGATTGCTGTCAAATTATAATATTAAGTATATATGTACCATCTACACACGCTTATACACATGTCTTGCGTCTATCCCTAGATTTGCCTTACGAGACAAGGTAACACTACGACTATTGAAGCTCCTTTTTTTAGGGAGTGGATGTAGTCGAGTGGTCTAGGGCGCTGGACGTAAGGCTAAGCGAATGGTGCTGCAGTGTATCAATGGTGTGGGTTCAAATCCCGTCGAGGGAAGAACAAAAATTTGACAGCTCTAAAATCTAATTCTAACACTGTTTGGTTTAATTTTCAGACGTATATAATATTTAGTATTAACCTAGTATCCTTTAAAGTAACTTTGAGATCCAGTGGGACAGATATATTGTATGGTTGTCACTTGCTTCTAGACGTTTGTATAATATACTTTATTTTCCTGTGACTGTATAATGAATTCTTCATTATCCTATCCAATATATTAAAAATTGCTGAGTTAGATTGCTGTCAAATTATAATATTAAGTATATATGTACCATCTACACACGCTTATACACATGTCTTGCGTCTATCCCTAGATTTGCCTTACGAGACAAGGTAACACTACGACTATTGAAGCTCCTTTTTTTAGGGAGTGGATGTAGTCGAGTGGTCTAGGGCGCTGGACGTAAGGCTAAGCGAATGGTGCTGCAGTGTATCAATGGTGTGGGTTCAAATCCCGTCGAGGGAAGAACAAAAATTTGACAGCTCTAAAATCTAATTCTAACACTGTTTGGTTTAATTTTCAGACGTATATAATATTTAGTATTAACCTAGTATCCTTTAAAGTAACTTTGAGATCCAGTGGGACAGATATATTGTATGGTTGTCACTTGCTTCTAGACGTTTGTATAATATACTTTATTTTCCTGTGACTGTATAATGAATTCTTCATTATCCTATCCAATATATTAAAAATTGCTGAGTTAGATTGCTGTCAAATTATAATATTAAGTATATATGTACCATCTACACACGCTTATACACATGTCTTGCGTCTATCCCTAGATTTGCCTTACGAGACAAGGTAACACTACGACTATTGAAGCTCCTTTTTTTAGGGAGTGGATGTAGTCGAGTGGTCTAGGGCGCTGGACATAAGGCTAAGCGAATGGTGCTGCAGTGTATCAATGGTGTGGGTTCAAATCCCGTCGAGGGAAGAACAAAAATTTGACAGCTCTAAAATCTAATTCTAACACTGTTTGGTTTAATTTTCAGACGTATATAATATTTAGTATTAACCTAGTATCCTTTAAAGTAACTTTGAGATCCAGTGGGACAGATATATTGTATGGTTGTCACTTGCTTCTAGACGTTTGTATAATATACTTTATTTTCCTGTGACTGTATAATGAATTCTTCATTATCCTATCCAATATATTAAAAATTGCTGAGTTAGATTGCTGTCAAATTATAATATTAAGTATATATGTACCATCTACACACGCTTATACACATGTCTTGCGTCTATCCCTAGATTTGCCTTACGAGACAAGGTAACACTACGACTATTGAAGCTCCTTTTTTTAGGGAGTGGATGTAGTCGAGTGGTCTAGGGCGCTGGACATAAGGCTAAGCGAATGGTGCTGCAGTGTATCAATGGTGTGGGTTCAAATCCCGTCGAGGGAAGAACAAAAATTTGACAGCTCTAAAATCTAATTCTAACACTGTTTGGTTTAATTTTCAGACGTATATAATATTTAGTATTAACCTAGTATCCTTTAAAGTAACTTTGAGATCCAGTGGGACAGATATATTGTATGGTTGTCACTTGCTTCTAGACGTTTGTATAATATACTTTATTTTCCTGTGACTGTATAATGAATTCTTCATTATCCTATCCAATATATTAAAAATTGCTGAGTTAGATTGCTGTCAAATTATAATATTAAGTATATATGTACCATCTACACACGCTTATACACATGTCTTGCGTCTATCCCTAGATTTGCCTTACGAGACAAGGTAACACTACGACTATTGAAGCTCCTTTTTTTAGGGAGTGGATGTAGTCGAGTGGTCTAGGGCGCTGGACGTAAGGCTAAGCGAATGGTGCTGCAGTGTATCAATGGTGTGGGTTCAAATCCCGTCGAGGGAAGAACAAAAATTTGACAGCTCTAAAATCTAATTCTAACACTGTTTGGTTTAATTTTCAGACGTATATAATATTTAGTATTAACCTAGTATCCTTTAAAGTAACTTTGAGATCCAGTGGGACAGATATATTGTATGGTTGTCACTTGCTTCTAGACGTTTGTATAATATACTTTATTTTCCTGTGACTGTATAATGAATTCTTCATTATCCTATCCAATATATTAAAAATTGCTGAGTTAGATTGCTGTCAAATTATAATATTAAGTATATATGTACCATCTACACACGCTTATACACATGTCTTGCGTCTATCCCTAGATTTGCCTTACGAGACAAGGTAACACTACGACTATTGAAGCTCCTTTTTTTAGGGAGTGGATGTAGTCGAGTGGTCTAGGGCGCTGGACGTAAGGCTAAGCGAATGGTGCTGCAGTGTATCAATGGTGTGGGTTCAAATCCCGTCGAGGGAAGAACAAAAATTTGACAGCTCTAAAATCTAATTCTAACACTGTTTGGTTTAATTTTCAGACGTATATAATATTTAGTATTAACCTAGTATCCTTTAAAGTAACTTTGAGATCCAGTGGGACAGATATATTGTATGGTTGTCACTTGCTTCTAGACGTTTGTATAATATACTTTATTTTCCTGTGACTGTATAATGAATTCTTCATTATCCTATCCAATATATTAAAAATTGCTGAGTTAGATTGCTGTCAAATTATAATATTAAGTATATATGTACCATCTACACACGCTTATACACATGTCTTGCGTCTATCCCTAGATTTGCCTTACGAGACAAGGTAACACTACGACTATTGAAGCTCCTTTTTTTAGGGAGTGGATGTAGTCGAGTGGTCTAGGGCGCTAGACGTAAGGCTAAGCGAATGGTGCTGCAGTGTATCAATGGTGTGGGTTCAAATCCCGTCGAGGGAAGAACAAAAATTTGACAGCTCTAAAATCTAATTCTAACACTGTTTGGTTTAATTTTCAGACGTATATAATATTTAGTATTAACCTAGTATCCTTTAAAGTAACTTTGAGATCCAGTGGGACAGATATATTGTATGGTTGTCACTTGCTTCTAGACGTTTGTATAATATACTTTATTTTCCTGTGACTGTATAATGAATTCTTCATTATCCTATCCAATATATTAAAAATTGCTGAGTTAGATTGCTGTCAAATTATAATATTAAGTATATATGTACCATCTACACACGCTTATACACATGTCTTGCGTCTATCCCTAGATTTGCCTTACGAGACAAGGTAACACTACGACTATTGAAGCTCCTTTTTTTAGGGAGTGGATGTAGTCGAGTGGTCTAGGGCGCTGGACGTAAGGCTAAGCGAATGGTGCTGCAGTGTATCAATGGTGTGGGTTCAAATCCCGTCGAGGGAAGAACAAAAATTTGACAGCTCTAAAATCTAATTCTAACACTGTTTGGTTTAATTTTCAGACGTATATAATATTTAGTATTAACCTAGTATCCTTTAAAGTAACTTTGAGATCCAGTGGGACAGATATATTGTATGGTTGTCACTTGCTTCTAGACGTTTGTATAATATACTTTATTTTCCTGTGACTGTATAATGAATTCTTCATTATCCTATCCAATATATTAAAAATTGCTGAGTTAGATTGCTGTCAAATTATAATATTAAGTATATATGTACCATCTACACACGCTTATACACATGTCTTGCGTCTATCCCTAGATTTGCCTTACGAGACAAGGTAACACTACGACTATTGAAGCTCCTTTTTTTAGGGAGTGGATGTAGTCGAGTGGTCTAGGGCGCTGGACGTAAGGCTAAGCGAATGGTGCTGCAGTGTATCAATGGTGTGGGTTCAAATCCCGTCGAGGGAAGAACAAAAATTTGACAGCTCTAAAATCTAATTCTAACACTGTTTGGTTTAATTTTCAGACGTATATAATATTTAGTATTAACCTAGTATCCTTTAAAGTAACTTTGAGATCCAGTGGGACAGATATATTGTATGGTTGTCACTTGCTTCTAGACGTTTGTATAATATACTTTATTTTCCTGTGACTGTATAATGAATTCTTCATTATCCTATCCAATATATTAAAAATTGCTGAGTTAGATTGCTGTCAAATTATAATATTAAGTATATATGTACCATCTACACACGCTTATACACATGTCTTGCGTCTATCCCTAGATTTGCCTTACGAGACAAGGTAACACTACGACTATTGAAGCTCCTTTTTTTAGGGAGTGGATGTAGTCGAGTGGTCTAGGGCGCTAGACGTAAGGCTAAGCGAATGGTGCTGCAGTGTATCAATGGTGTGGGTTCAAATCCCGTCGAGGGAAGAACAAAAATTTGACAGCTCTAAAATCTAATTCTAACACTGTTTGGTTTAATTTTCAGACGTATATAATATTTAGTATTAACCTAGTATCCTTTAAAGTAACTTTGAGATCCAGTGGGACAGATATATTGTATGGTTGTCACTTGCTTCTAGACGTTTGTATAATATACTTTATTTTCCTGTGACTGTATAATGAATTCTTCATTATCCTATCCAATATATTAAAAATTGCTGAGTTAGATTGCTGTCAAATTATAATATTAAGTATATATGTACCATCTACACACGCTTATACACATGTCTTGCGTCTATCCCTAGATTTGCCTTACGAGACAAGGTAACACTACGACTATTGAAGCTCCTTTTTTTAGGGAGTGGATGTAGTCGAGTGGTCTAGGGCGCTGGACGTAAGGCTAAGCGAATGGTGCTGCAGTGTATCAATGGTGTGGGTTCAAATCCCGTCGAGGGAAGAACAAAAATTTGACAGCTCTAAAATCTAATTCTAACACTGTTTGGTTTAATTTTCAGACGTATATAATATTTAGTATTAACCTAGTATCCTTTAAAGTAACTTTGAGATCCAGTGGGACAGATATATTGTATGGTTGTCACTTGCTTCTAGACGTTTGTATAATATACTTTATTTTCCTGTGACTGTATAATGAATTCTTCATTATCTTATCCAATATATTAAAAATTGCTGAGTTAGATTGCTGTCAAATTATAATATTAAGTATATATGTACCATCTACACACGCTTATACACATATCTTGCGTCTATCCCTAGATTTGCCTTACGAGACAAGGTAACACTACGACTATTGAAGCTCCTTTTTTTAGGGAGTGGATGTAGTCGAGTGGTCTAGGGCGCTGGACGTAAGGCTAAGCGAATGGTGCTGCAGTGTATCAATGGTGTGGGTTCAAATCCCGTCGAGGGAAGAACAAAAATTTGACAGCTCTAAAATCTAATTCTAACACTGTTTGGTTTAATTTTCAGACGTATATAATATTTAGTATTAACCTAGTATCCTTTAAAGTAACTTTGAGATCCAGTGGGACAGATATATTGTATGGTTGTCACTTGCTTCTAGACGTTTGTATAATATACTTTATTTTCCTGTGACTGTATAATGAATTCTTCATTATCCTATCCAATATATTAAAAATTGCTGAGTTAGATTGCTGTCAAATTATAATATTAAGTATATATGTACCATCTACACACGCTTATACACATGTCTTGCGTCTATCCCTAGATTTGCCTTACGAGACAAGGTAACACTACGACTATTGAAGCTCCTTTTTTTAGGGAGTGGATGTAGTCGAGTGGTCTAGGGCGCTGGACATAAGGCTAAGCGAATGGTGCTGCAGTGTATCAATGGTGTGGGTTCAAATCCCGTCGAGGGAAGAACAAAAATTTGACAGCTCTAAAATCTAATTCTAACACTGTTTGGTTTAATTTTCAGACGTATATAATATTTAGTATTAACCTAGTATCCTTTAAAGTAACTTTGAGATCCAGTGGGACAGATATATTGTATGGTTGTCACTTGCTTCTAGACGTTTGTATAATATACTTTATTTTCCTGTGACTGTATAATGAATTCTTCATTATCCTATCCAATATATTAAAAATTGCTGAGTTAGATTGCTGTCAAATTATAATATTAAGTATATATGTACCATCTACACACGCTTATACACATGTCTTGCGTCTATCCCTAGATTTGCCTTACGAGACAAGGTAACACTACGACTATTGAAGCTCCTTTTTTTAGGGAGTGGATGTAGTCGAGTGGTCTAGGGCGCTGGACGTAAGGCTAAGCGAATGGTGCTGCAGTGTATCAATGGTGTGGGTTCAAATCCCGTCGAGGGAAGAACAAAAATTTGACAGCTCTAAAATCTAATTCTAACACTGTTTGGTTTAATTTTCAGACGTATATAATATTTAGTATTAACCTAGTATCCTTTAAAGTAACTTTGAGATCCAGTGGGACAGATATATTGTATGGTTGTCACTTGCTTCTAGACGTTTGTATAATATACTTTATTTTCCTGTGACTGTATAATGAATTCTTCATTATCCTATCCAATATATTAAAAATTGCTGAGTTAGATTGCTGTCAAATTATAATATTAAGTATATATGTACCATCTACACACGCTTATACACATGTCTTGCGTCTATCCCTAGATTTGCCTTACGAGACAAGGTAACACTACGACTATTGAAGCTCCTTTTTTTAGGGAGTGGATGTAGTCGAGTGGTCTAGGGCGCTGGACGTAAGGCTAAGCGAATGGTGCTGCAGTGTATCAATGGTGTGGGTTCAAATCCCGTCGAGGGAAGAACAAAAATTTGACAGCTCTAAAATCTAATTCTAACACTGTTTGGTTTAATTTTCAGACGTATATAATATTTAGTATTAACCTAGTATCCTTTAAAGTAACTTTGAGATCCAGTGGGACAGATATATTGTATGGTTGTCACTTGCTTCTAGACGTTTGTATAATATACTTTATTTTCCTGTGACTGTATAATGAATTCTTCATTATCCTATCCAATATATTAAAAATTGCTGAGTTAGATTGCTGTCAAATTATAATATTAAGTATATATGTACCATCTACACACGCTTATACACATGTCTTGCGTCTATCCCTAGATTTGCCTTACGAGACAAGGTAACACTACGACTATTGAAGCTCCTTTTTTTAGGGAGTGGATGTAGTCGAGTGGTCTAGGGCGCTAGACGTAAGGCTAAGCGAATGGTGCTGCAGTGTATCAATGGTGTGGGTTCAAATCCCGTCGAGGGAAGAACAAAAATTTGACAGCTCTAAAATCTAATTCTAACACTGTTTGGTTTAATTTTCAGACGTATATAATATTTAGTATTAACCTAGTATCCTTTAAAGTAACTTTGAGATCCAGTGGGACAGATATATTGTATGGTTGTCACTTGCTTCTAGACGTTTGTATAATATACTTTATTTTCCTGTGACTGTATAATGAATTCTTCATTATCCTATCCAATATATTAAAAATTGCTGAGTTAGATTGCTGTCAAATTATAATATTAAGTATATATGTACCATCTACACACGCTTATACACATGTCTTGCGTCTATCCCTAGATTTGCCTTACGAGACAAGGTAACACTACGACTATTGAAGCTCCTTTTTTTAGGGAGTGGATGTAGTCGAGTGGTCTAGGGCGCTGGACGTAAGGCTAAGCGAATGGTGCTGCAGTGTATCAATGGTGTGGGTTCAAATCCCGTCGAGGGAAGAACAAAAATTTGACAGCTCTAAAATCTAATTCTAACACTGTTTGGTTTAATTTTCAGACGTATATAATATTTAGTATTAACCTAGTATCCTTTAAAGTAACTTTGAGATCCAGTGGGACAGATATATTGTATGGTTGTCACTTGCTTCTAGACGTTTGTATAATATACTTTATTTTCCTGTGACTGTATAATGAATTCTTCATTATCCTATCCAATATATTAAAAATTGCCGAGTTAGATTGCTGTCAAATTATAATATTAAGTATATATGTACCATCTACACACGCTTATACACATGTCTTGCGTCTATCCCTAGATTTGCCTTACGAGACAAGGTAACACTACGACTATTGAAGCTCCTTTTTTTAGGGAGTGGATGTAGTCGAGTGGTCTAGGGCGCTGGACGTAAGGCTAAGCGAATGGTGCTGCAGTGTATCAATGGTGTGGGTTCAAATCCCGTCGAGGGAAGAACAAAAATTTGACAGCTCTAAAATCTAATTCTAACACTGTTTGGTTTAATTTTCAGACGTATATAATATTTAGTATTAACCTAGTATCCTTTAAAGTAACTTTGAGATCCAGTGGGACAGATATATTGTATGGTTGTCACTTGCTTCTAGACGTTTGTATAATATACTTTATTTTCCTGTGACTGTATAATGAATTCTTCATTATCCTATCCAATATATTAAAAATTGCTGAGTTAGATTGCTGTCAAATTATAATATTAAGTATATATGTACCATCTACACACGCTTATACACATGTCTTGCGTCTATCCCTAGATTTGCCTTACGAGACAAGGTAACACTACGACTATTGAAGCTCCTTTTTTTAGGGAGTGGATGTAGTCGAGTGGTCTAGGGCGCTAGACGTAAGGCTAAGCGAATGGTGCTGCAGTGTATCAATGGTGTGGGTTCAAATCCCGTCGAGGGAAGAACAAAAATTTGACAGCTCTAAAATCTAATTCTAACACTGTTTGGTTTAATTTTCAGACGTATATAATATTTAGTATTAACCTAGTATCCTTTAAAGTAACTTTGAGATCCAGTGGGACAGATATATTGTATGGTTGTCACTTGCTTCTAGACGTTTGTATAATATACTTTATTTTCCTGTGACTGTATAATGAATTCTTCATTATCCTATCCAATATATTAAAAATTGCTGAGTTAGATTGCTGTCAAATTATAATATTAAGTATATATGTACCATCTACACACGCTTATACACATGTCTTGCGTCTATCCCTAGATTTGCCTTACGAGACAAGGTAACACTACGACTATTGAAGCTCCTTTTTTTAGGGAGTGGATGTAGTCGAGTGGTCTAGGGCGCTGGACGTAAGGCTAAGCGAATGGTGCTGCAGTGTATCAATGGTGTGGGTTCAAATCCCGTCGAGGGAAGAACAAAAATTTGACAGCTCTAAAATCTAATTCTAACACTGTTTGGTTTAATTTTCAGACGTATATAATATTTAGTATTAACCTAGTATCCTTTAAAGTAACTTTGAGATCCAGTGGGACAGATATATTGTATGGTTGTCACTTGCTTCTAGACGTTTGTATAATATACTTTATTTTCCTGACTGTATAATGAATTCTTCATTATCCTATCCAATATATTAAAAATTGCTGAGTTAGATTGCTGTCAAATTATAATATTAAGTATATATGTACCATCTACACACGCTTATACACATATCTTGCGTCTATCCCTAGATTTGCCTTACGAGACAAGGTAACACTACGACTATTGAAGCTCCTTTTTTTAGGGAGTGGATGTAGTCGAGTGGTCTAGGGCGCTGGACGTAAGGCTAAGCGAATGGTGCTGCAGTGTATCAATGGTGTGGGTTCAAATCCCGTCGAGGGAAGAACAAAAATTTGACAGCTCTAAAATCTAATTCTAACACTGTTTGGTTTAATTTTCAGACGTATATAATATTTAGTATTAACCTAGTATCCTTTAAAGTAACTTTGAGATCCAGTGGGACAGATATATTGTATGGTTGTCACTTGCTTCTAGACGTTTGTATAATATACTTTATTTTCCTGTGACTGTATAATGAATTCTTCATTATCCTATCCAATATATTAAAAATTGCTGAGTTAGATTGCTGTCAAATTATAATATTAAGTATATATGTACCATCTACACACGCTTATACACATGTCTTGCGTCTATCCCTAGATTTGCCTTACGAGACAAGGTAACACTACGACTATTGAAGCTCCTTTTTTTAGGGAGTGGATGTAGTCGAGTGGTCTAGGGCGCTGGACGTAAGGCTAAGCGAAAGGTGCTGCAGTGTATCAATGGTGTGGGTTCAAATCCCGTCGAGGGAAGAACAAAAATTTGACAGCTCTAAAATCTAATTCTAACACTGTTTGGTTTAATTTTCAGACGTATATAATATTTAGTATTAACCTAGTATCCTTTAAAGTAACTTTGAGATCCAGTGGGACAGATATATTGTATGGTTGTCACTTGCTTCTAGACGTTTGTATAATATACTTTATTTTCCTGTGACTGTATAATGAATTCTTCATTATCCTATCCAATATATTAAAAATTGCTGAGTTAGATTGCTGTCAAATTATAATATTAAGTATATATGTACCATCTACACACGCTTATACACATGTCTTGCGTCTATCCCTAGATTTGCCTTACGAGACAAGGTAACACTACGACTATTGAAGCTCCTTTTTTTAGGGAGTGGATGTAGTCGAGTGGTCTAGGGCGCTGGACGTAAGGCTAAGCGAATGGTGCTGCAGTGTATCAATGGTGTGGGTTCAAATCCCGTCGAGGGAAGAACAAAAATTTGACAGCTCTAAAATCTAATTCTAACACTGTTTGGTTTAATTTTCAGACGTATATAATATTTAGTATTAACCTAGTATCCTTTAAAGTAACTTTGAGATCCAGTGGGACAGATATATTGTATGGTTGTCACTTGCTTCTAGACGTTTGTATAATATACTTTATTTTCCTGTGACTGTATAATGAATTCTTCATTATCCTATCCAATATATTAAAAATTGCTGAGTTAGATTGCTGTCAAATTATAATATTAAGTATATATGTACCATCTACACACGCTTATACACATGTCTTGCGTCTATCCCTAGATTTGCCTTACGAGACAAGGTAACACTACGACTATTGAAGCTCCTTTTTTTAGGGAGTGGATGTAGTCGAGTGGTCTAGGGCGCTAGACGTAAGGCTAAGCGAATGGTGCTGCAGTGTATCAATGGTGTGGGTTCAAATCCCGTCGAGGGAAGAACAAAAATTTGACAGCTCTAAAATCTAATTCTAACACTGTTTGGTTTAATTTTCAGACGTATATAATATTTAGTATTAACCTAGTATCCTTTAAAGTAACTTTGAGATCCAGTGGGACAGATATATTGTATGGTTGTCACTTGCTTCTAGACGTTTGTATAATATACTTTATTTTCCTGTGACTGTATAATGAATTCTTCATTATCCTATCCAATATATTAAAAATTGCTGAGTTAGATTGCTGTCAAATTATAATATTAAGTATATATGTACCATCTACACACGCTTATACACATGTCTTGCGTCTATCCCTAGATTTGCCTTACGAGACAAGGTAACACTACGACTATTGAAGCTCCTTTTTTTAGGGAGTGGATGTAGTCGAGTGGTCTAGGGCGCTGGACATAAGGCTAAGCGAATGGTGCTGCAGTGTATCAATGGTGTGGGTTCAAATCCCGTCGAGGGAAGAACAAAAATTTGACAGCTCTAAAATCTAATTCTAACACTGTTTGGTTTAATTTTCAGACGTATATATATATATATACAAGTTTCAGTAAGGGATATTACACTAGTGTTTGCAAATAACTCCCACAAAATTTAGGGGATCAAAATTTCCTGGTAATATGCATAACTACATATGGTGTCCTTACTACCTACCAAATTTCATGAAATTCTGTTCAGTAGTTTCAGAGGAGTTGCACTGACAAGCTGCTTCAGTAGTAAATTTTGGGAAATTTCTAAGTTCAAAGGGGCATAACTCCCACAAAATTCAGGAGATCAAAATTTCCTGGTAATATGCACAACTACATATGGTATCCTTACTACCTACCAAGTTTCCTGAAATTCCGTTCAGTAGTTTCAGAGGAGTTGCGCTGACAAGCTGCTTCAGTAGTAAATTTCGGGAAATTTCTAAGTTCAAAGGGGCATAACTCCAACAAAATTCAGGCGATCACAATTTCCTGGTAATATGCACAACTACATATGGTGTCCTTACTACTTACCAAGTTTCATGAAATTCTGTTCAGTAGTTTCAGAGGAGTTGTGCTGACAAACTGTGTGACGGACAGACGGACAGGACAAAAACAATATGTCTCCCCACCAAAGTGGGGGGGGGGAGACATAATGTATCTGTAGTATCCTTTATTGCAAGCTCAATGGGATAGCTGTGATCAACTTATCATTTAGTGAAAGAACATCATCTAAATAGCAGAACATGAAATTAAAGTCTCAGGCTAGCCCTGTGAGTCTGTGAGAAGAGGAGCACAGTTGGTACCCATAAGAATACTGTGGTAAAATACCAAGGTTGATTCATATCTCATTTAAATGTGAAATGTTGACTGTAATTAATTATATAAGAATATAGTTGTATGTCAGTTTTTTTTTTATTGGGTAGCAACCAGATTTAGTAAATGAAGCTTAGTTACCAAGATAAAATTGTCCTGTAAGTACCAGTTTAACATTGTCACGTGTTGAGTATCCTTAAAAACAAAGCTGATAACAAACCTATTTCTAAATGCTATACAGGTTAATTAGCTGTTTAGACAACTGATTACCTTAGACCACTAGATCACCAAACCTTTTATAGATTTAAAAGAAAGCTGAGAACAAATCAATTTCTCCTCATTGTACAGGTAAAATTACCTATACAAGACAACTGATTACAAATGTACCTTAGACCACTAGATCACCATACCATTTAAGGGGCAGTCGTGGTCATTGTTAATGCAATCAATGCCTATCACCACTAAAGTTGTGAGTGTGAATCCTGCTCATGGCAAGGTGTACTTGATACAACATTATGTGTTAAAATTTGTCAGTGACTTGTGACAGGTCGGTGGTTTTCTCTGGTTTCCTCAACCAATAAAACTGACCACCATGCTATAACTGAAATATTGTTGAAAGTGGTGTTAAACACCATAACCACCACCATATCTTTTATAGATCCCAAGAATGAAGCTGAGAACAAACCCATTTCTCATCATTGTACAGGTACAGACGACTGATTACCTTAGACCACCATACCTTTAATAGATCCCTAGAACAAAGCTGAGAACAAACCTGTTACCTTAGACCACTAGATTGCTGCACCTAATATGGCAATGTAAGCAGTGCATAAAACAAGAATAATTCATGTTTATGTTTCAATATAATGTTATTATTTACTTATAAAAATATATAAATAACAAAAAGCTTTGTAACAAAGAGATTGCAAACACATGATTGTTAGATCATATATGTAGTTAACAGACAGAGTGAAATGCCCTTGATATTAAATATTGAAATAATTATATACATATTCATATATTCATTTACATATTCATAACCCATATTCAAATCACAACCGAAATATCTCTCTACTTTACCATAAACAGCAGAGTCTTCATCTGATTTGACACGTGCACGGCTCATGA
Organism: Bathymodiolus brooksi; assembly: GCA_963680875.1. Lineage (NCBI taxonomy): Eukaryota > Metazoa > Mollusca > Bivalvia > Mytilida > Modiolidae > Bathymodiolus > Bathymodiolus brooksi. The sequence continues at coordinate 31,830,450 of OY804577.1, forward strand.
TGGATACTAGGTTCCACTTTTCAACAAACAAAATCATCTTTTGACAGAAATAGTCGACATAAATGTAACAAATTATTATATGACAAAATAATAATTTCATGATAACAAGCATTTTAAAATGCTGAATTGTGACAACAAATATTGCAAACATGTTTTAAAAAAGTTATAAAAATAACAAATTAGTATGCTAAAGTTGTTGATATAAATCTGGGTTGACATAGCAATATATAAAGTTAAATATATTTATACAACCAATTATAGTAAATTAGTCTAAATCTATAAAATTTCATTGTTTCTTTGCTATAATAATTAGAGATACACTTAAAATTAAATAATAAATGATCTAGTTTATAATGAAACACAGAACAATATCAATGTTGTCATTTTATAAATTATCTAGTTTATAATGAAACAGAACAATATCAGTGTTGTCATTTTTCACTTTTGGCAAGATAACAATCCAAATATGATATTATATATACTAAGGTATATCAAAACTACTTCCATTATTAAATGCTTACGGTATTCTATCTTGGGATAAATATGGATGATAGTAATGAAATTGATAAATGTTGGTTTCAAAACAAGATGGAAGACATTGTATGGATAAAATGTTTGGCAGTAAAATTGAATAATTTTGATGTTTAATTATTGCACTTCTTTATAATAAATAATAAACTAATGGTTTCTTCTGAGAAATGAACATAATTACAAAAATGTTTTTCAAAATGGACCCTAGTTATTTGTTGTACTAGTAGCTTATTAGCACTGTGAGACCATTAGGCCATCTTTGAGAATTAAATGTCAGTGACCTATGTGCACTATCTTCCTGAGTGGTAAACACAGCAGTTTTCTGACTGTTATCTTGTGTTGTATTTATGGGACTCGACATTGTATTTCTGAAGAAAAAAAAAAGAATGTAAATATATATGAGTGGGTGAGTGATTGTTGTTTAACACCAATTCAGCAATTCTTCAGCTATTTCATGGTGAGAACAAGTTAATTTTCAATGAGATGATGATGAGGTCCGCTTTGTACTAGACCAACACGCTGAGTTGGATTTTTATAGTGCTAGCTCACTGAAACGACAGTCCGAGGGTAGACATGTCGCTCCACTTGGACACATTATTTTGATTCCGAGCCAACCAGTCTTTGCTCTTTCTCCTTAATGCTACATGCTTAGCGGAGAGGAAACAAATACCAATTTTAAAGTCTGATTTAACCTGATCGAGGTTGGAACCCACAGAAGGATTTGTATGCACACTGCAGCACCAATTCCCTAGCAATATAATGAACCATTTAGCACCCTTAGCCAAATCTACTATATAATGGTAAAACAAAATTGTCAGCTAAAAAAACCTAACTATAACAATGTTGGGTTGAATTTTCAAACATATACGTGTGTATATGTAACATTTTATTTTATCCTCCATAATATTCTTTCTTGCAAATTATTCTTAATATAAAATATTATCCTTGGACAATATTTCAATATCAAATTTCTTCCAATGCTATTATATATTTTCCAGATGCGGTGGAAGAAATTTTAAATCAAAATATATCCGTGGATAACATTGCACATTATAACTTTACAATGGGTTTGAAGATTACTCAATCTGTCATTTAAATTGACAGTGTTCTGGCTATAATATATTTTCCGTATATATATTTATCCTGCAATGACAGCATTTACCGACCAATATAGCCTGCCCAATATTTTTTTTTATATTGGTCAGTTATAAATAGAACATTTTTTGATATTGGTCAGTTATAAATAGAACATACAAATGTAAAACGGGGCACATCGGGGAATATTGTTTTCAAATACATACACTAAATTATTTCAAATACTTTTATCATCGTACAGTAAACGTTTATTTACGATTTGAAATTGCAGGATAAATACAATACATGTGGACTGTCGAAGCATATAGGTAAATATGTGTATTCGGCGCGAAATGCGGGAAAAGGCTCGGCAAAGCCTCGCCCTTTTCCCCCGTTTCTAAGCCTCGTACACATATTACCTATATGCTTCGACAGTGCACAAGTATTGTATATTTATCCTGCAATGACAGCATTTACCGACCAATATAGCCTGCCCAATATTTTTTTTGATATTGGTCAGTTATAAATAGAACATATAGCAAACTCATCGGGGCACATCGGGGGATATTGTTTTCAAATACATACACAAAATTATTTCAAATACTTTTATCATCGTCCAGTAAACGTTTATTTACGATTTAAAATTGCAGGATAAATACAATACATGTGCACTGTCGAAGCATATAGGTAAATATGTGTATTCGGCGCGAAACGCAGGAAAAGGCTCGGCTAAGCCTCGCCTTTTCCCCTGTTTCTAAGCCTTATACACATATTACCTATATGCTTCGACAGTGCACAAGTATTGTATAAATATATATTTACCTGTAAAATTTATTTATAAAATATTTTCCGGATGGGTCAGGCAATTTATTAATCAGCGTCGGAAATAATATTACATACCTTAGAATAAAATATTATCCGGATTAGCTCATTTGATGGATCGGGTGATTTATCAACGAGCGTCGGAAATAATATTACAGATGCGTCTCGTGATTTAATAATCAGCGTCGGACATAATATTATATCTTAGTATAAAATATTATCCGGAATATCTCATTTGATGGTTCAGGTGATTTATCATTAATCGTTGGAAATAATATTACAGATGTGTCTCATGATTTAATAATCAGCGTCGGAAATAATATTATGTACCTGTTTATTGTACACTAGGATACTTTTTTATAGCAATGGAAAGTATTTTATTATAAAATATTTCCGTGACATAAAATTTAATATTAAATTCTTTCCACCGGATAAAATGTCAACCGGAAAAAATTATGTCTTACATATATAATAAAAACAAAACTATAGCACTGTTTGGAGCTTTCGATAGTGCTACCCATATTCATCAGCATGTTTATATCAGTGTGTTCCAATGGCTCTATCAGAATGGCTGCCAAGAACACCCCAGGCAATGAAAATTATGGGTGCCCTCTCAAAGTGACATTTGTCAGGCTAAATTACAGAAAGTTTGACCATTGATCACAGTTGGTAACTATCAACCTGTCACTCATCATTAAAACTCACATTTACATGTACATATATGACAAATGTTGTACACAAATGGTACTTAAATCATTTTTTTTCTGATATTTCTAATATGAAAATTTTATATTACATGTACATTGTATCCTCACCTACTAAAAAATAGGTTAAAAAAAAATCATGCATCTGTCATATTTCTTCTATCTTTACCAAATATTTTGATACAAAAACTCATTTCATTTATAGTTATTTCCATACTTTAGCTGAAATTTACCTGTGTAATAATTCCACCTAATGAAATATGAACATTAACCCAAATGAAAAAACAAGAATTTACAAAATCAACCCAAATAAAAAACAATTTTCAAAATCAACAAAAAAGTACTGCACCCCAGAAGATAAATAAATCCAAAGTACTTTTAAGCGTCAAGATATGTGCTTATTAACAATTTTATTAAAAACTTACCTGTCTGCTAGATTTTGGAATTTCTTCTACGAAATATGATGGAATCAGACCATACTGCCCATCAACCTATAGATAAATAGACTTCAGTTAAGTATATATATCTATATAATAGTTACTGATATGGAGGGCAATATCAGGATATACAGACTGCCCAAGGGTCGTGGTATGGACCAGTGGAAATGATATTGCCCGAGCCGGAGCTGTCTATCCTGATATTGCACTCCATATCAGTAACTATTTTGTTTATTGCATTGAAGACCAGAATCTGACACATACAATATAAATGCATATAAATTTTTAATCAGGATCATTGAAGGTTTCCCTAGGCAATATCACCTTCGTCATTACCTAATTTGAATTGACTACAGCAATTGTTTGAATGGTGTTCAACTTATAATGAGAAATAAAATGAGATTACAAGTAACATTGTAATTACGTAAAACATAAACAAACAAATATCCGTGTATAGACCAGTAGTACCACATGGTTTTTGGACCGGTCTGTATCAGCATTCCAGTCTATATCGCGGAATAGTGAAGGTCACGTGGAGAGTGTTCAGCCAATTAAATGTATGATTTTTATTCTGATATGCAATAATCATAAATAGACTTCAGTTAAGTAGATATATTTATAAATAGACTTCAGTTAAATATATATATATATCTATCAAGATATAATGTTCTATATGATAAAAGACAAGGTACATAAACATGGACAATCTTCACTTTGATATTATATATATATATATAGATACATTTTATATTAAAACATTGTCATGCCAATTTTGTTTCAAATTAGATGGGTTTATTTTATATAAATAATGACGTTCTGAATGAAGCAATATAAAGGTATCGTGCATGATACTTATTTTAAAACCAATATTTCTCAAGAGCTCACTCATTTGACTTCCAACTGTGTAATGTGAATAAATATGAATTGATACTAATATTAAACAATGACCAATACTAGTGTCCATTCTTGATTTTGTGCTTTGTAAAAACCCATCCTGTGATCATTATGCACAGTTTGATTTGTTCATAGAATAAGAATTCCGATAGGTCCTATTCTAAATTATATCTGCATTCATAAATATATTGAGAATGTAGGGTTAAGAACTTTGGATCCCATTACATTGTGTAATTGGTTTTAACAAAGAAACTTGTGTGTGTCTGTCCAAGACTAGATTTTTACCAGTATATCACACATTCTCTTCGTTGTCCAATACTTTACAATGATTTAGGAGTTTTTTGTCAATCATCAAAGTTTAACTTTTCTCATTTAAAGCAGATTTATAAACTTACAGAACCATAATAGTATCCATCACGTCTCTCCTCCCCGTAAATTGTTATTGAATCTCCAGCGTTAAATGCCAGTTCCTGTGATGTATCAGCTCTTGGCGATTGTTTCCTTGGATCATAATCATAGATACCAAGATACTGAAAAATAGGTAAACAAAATAGATGAGACTTCATGAGGTGGTAGTGAAAATGGTCTGTTTATTTATTCAATTAAAAAAAAATAGAAAAGAGATAACAGTATCATCAGAAATTTATTTTTTGACAAAATAATAAATTAGAGAATACCCATCAAATATATATAACATTTTTTTCTCAGTTTTATGCTATAAATATTTAAACATTCATATTTTATTTCAATTTTTCTTAAATATATTTTCTGGCAAGATCATAGACTGACTTAATATACAAAATGGTAGCAAATGAACTTTTCATAAAATTGGATGATATGATTGAGAATTTCAAGATTTTGCAAATGAATTATGAAAACTAATGGTAGACTTTCCAATAAACATTTGATTACCTGTCGCTGTGCTAACTTAGTAAATTCTTGACTGGTGAGGATCCTGTCCTCTTTAGTCTCGGTATCACCATAGAATATATCTATGATTTCTGATACTTGTCTGTCACAAACAGATTCTATACCAAATATATGATCTCTGTCCATGTTGATAGTATGGAGAACAAGTCTCGTTATATTTGGCTTGGTCAAATGTCGATGGAGTTTCCCATCCACAAATATCTACAATAAAAGATAAAAATAATTAAGTTATAAATATTAACATACAGTCAAACCTGCTTTAGTGACCACCTCTATTAAGTTACAGTCAAACCTACATTAGTGACCGCCTCTATTAAGTTACAGTCAAACCTACATTAGTGACCACCTCTATTAAGTTACAGTCAAACCTGCTTTGGTGACCACCTCTATTGCTGACCTTAATTTTAATTTCCATTAACAGTGCATTTTATATCAATTAAACCTGTATTTAGCGACCACCTGTCATATGTGATCCTATTTAAATGCTCCATTGGAAGGTCATATAAGACAGGTTTTACTGTTAAATAATAGTGTACAAAATCTTAAGCTCAAACAGCGGTAAATCAAAACTTCCAGGCATACAAAAAATATGTGTTTCCATCAAAGTAAAGGCATTCTGTAATCAATTAAGTCATAAATATTTACATAAAATAACATTGTACAAAATCTTAAGGAAAATCAAAATTTCAAGTATATAAAAAATATGTGTTACCATCTTAGTAATATAAATCTGGTTAATATGAATGACAGAGTATGTTTGTTTGTTTTTGCTTGTTTGATGGTGTTTAACGCCACTTTCAATAATATTTAAGCTATATCGTGGCAATCAGTTTTATTGGTGGAGGAAACAGGAGGACCCGAAGAAAACCACAGACCTGTCACAAGTCACTGACAAAACTTTATCACATAATGCTGTACACCTCGCCCTGATCAAGATTCAAACTTACAATATCAGTGGTGATAGGCACTGAAATCCAACTACCATACGATCATGGCCACGACAGATTATGTCGAACAGGATGCAGACATATAATAATTTCTCAGCCTCCCAAGGTTAAACTAATAAATCTCTCACACAAAAGCTTCTATGAAATTCTAAAAAATCCTAAGAATTTTTAATACAAATTACCTTGTACCCTGTCACTGGAGTTGTGGGAGGTTTCCATGACAAAGTTATCCCCCTTTCTGAATCAACAGCTTGAAAATCTTCTGGAGGATCAGGAACGGCTGCAAACAGAAACAATTATAGTGCTTGTCAAAACTCAATCTTAAAGACTCTGATATGTAAGCAGATGTATCAGAAGATGTACATTTCATTAATTTCTTTATCTCATATGATACAGGAAATAGTATGGTAGTGCACATCGTGGACGAGATTGTATGGCGATTAGATTCTAAATCTTTCTTAACATTAATGGGGGATTGAGTACTAGAGGGTTAAAGGCAAATATCTTAATGCATAGAAATTTGAATCCTATAATGAATGTGATGTTAAATATTAATTACATTTTAATCACATGTTCTGATAAGATGTGTGTTTGTACCTGTTAACATTTATATTTCAGATCAACATTGTTTCATCACATAACACCTTTTTGCACCAGTAGGCATGTTTCATCACATGACTTTTGTAACCTGTTATCCCTTTTGTACCCCTTTATATTTCAAACTGACCTCATTTCAACCTCCTTATATTTTAAACTAACCTTGTTTCAACCCCCCCCCCCCTTTATATTCTTACCTCACCTTGTTTCAACCCTCTTATTTTTTTTTTAATGCATCTCATTTCATCACATGACTGTCTCAAGTGTTACATTTAGGACTAGCCTTATTTCATCATCTGTTGTCATTTGTACCCACTTTAAGATTTAGACTCCCCTTGTTTAATCATTTAACTTTCATGACCTGTTGTCCCTTTGTACCGGTATCATTTTATATTTTAGACTCACCTTGTTTCATCATATGACTATCTTGACCAGCTGATTTCTGGTACCCACTAGATTTTGGACTAGAGTAACCAGTTCTTCCTTGTTCGATGAGCTGGCCATACATCTGTACAATATTTTCTGGTGATGTGTCAAGGTGGTTGGGTGGCCTCTCATATTGTTGCCATCTCCTGTCTTTAGTGGAAGGAAGATGGTGGCCATTTATTTGTGTGGCTCTGCTGAGATAGGCAGACGGCACCAATCCTACCTTACCATTTACTTCAGCTTCAAAATAACCTTTATCATCTAATGGACCTATAAATACATATTATACATACCATAATAATTCATCTAACATTTTACTAAGTAACAAATCTTGACTGACTAAAAAGTGCAAAACACTCCAAAATTACTTTCAACAAGCAAAAAAGCAATAAGAAAAGTTTGAACAATAAAACAGGTACCAGAAGTAAAAGGATGAACAAAATTATGAATATCTACACAACTAATCAAAATATGAAAAATTAATTCTAAATCTCATAACAATATGACACAAAGGGTCAAAATAGACAATGTACATATGAAAGTCCAGACTTGAACTTGGAACAGAAACAGAAGTGACCATGTGTAACTGGTGAAATAAAATCCCATTAACACAATTAAACTAATTAAATAAAATTAAATTAAAAAAAACCCTGCACAGATAGACCATAAACAAATAGTCTTCTTTTTAAAAAGACAAATAAACATAAAACAAAACAATACATGGATCATTGAAGTTAAAAATTAATTCTATTGTATTAACCTATAAAAAAATTACCTGTAACTTCCACATTATCTCCCTTTGTGAGTTTTAATTCTAATCGTGGACGATTACTTTTAGAATATAATGATGGATCATAATCAGAAACAACTGTAAAATGTGGATTTCTAGGCATCTCTCCCTGTACAAACTGATCAGATACTGTTAATAATCTATCATTCTGATCTGACAATCTTCCATTAGAGAGCTGAAAATTATAAATAAATAATGACAATTAATTAATTGTTTGATACAAAATTCCTAATCTAAAACTTGAAATACTTTCAATTTGATCAAGTAAATCTTGCACAGGTAAAAAACACTTCTCTTGAGTGGACTTTCAATAAAAATTAACTTTAAAATTTTCATTCATGTGAAACTAGCTGAAGAAATACACATAAAATCTCATGTGCATGTGTTGGCAAAATGCTGAAGAAAAAACTTAAGATTTCACTTTCAGTCTTGAATGTTTGAAGGGAGACATTGGATGTTGAATGCGTTCATTTTTTCTGGAGAAATCAAATTACATGTAATTTTTTTTTATTAAAAATGTAATCAGGACAAATATATACTTTTTAATCACGACTTGTAGCCTTTTTTAAACCATAGTGAAATCTGTCTAAAATGAACCCTGAATAAACTGGTATCCTCTCTAATCCAAACTTTAAATAAAGTCCCAAACCAGAAAATCTGTTTAATTTAACCTGTATTAACCAAACGATGATCTATTCTGAACACAAAAGTTGGTCCTAAGAAGGTTCAGTATAGATAGGTTTAACTGTACTATTTTAATAAATATAATGAAAGTTTTAAAAAATACTGAAAGACTAACAATAGAACTGGGCATTAAAAGTTTCATTTTGAAATATTATACAATTTTTTTTATAGACAGTCCCATTCTTACCATTTTTTTTTCACATGGAAATCTATGGACAATAGATTTGGAGAACTTTAAATTCTACATATTGTATATTTCTGATTTTTTAAACATGTTAAAACCTCTCAAAGAAATTGTTTCCAATCCTACATACCAGTGATGAATTATGATAATCTTCTTTATCTATATATGATTCCATAACTTTTAGTTCCTCTAATAATGCTGATGATTTTCCTGAACCTTGACAAAATTCATCTTTAAGACGTCGTAACAAATTGTCCTGAAATTTAAAACACAGGGTTTTTATTATATTGTCGTGGTCATGATCATATGGTAGTTAGATTTATACCTACTAGTGCAATCAGTGCCTATCACCACTAACGTTGTGAATTCAAACTCCATTCATGGTGAGGTGTACTCGATACAACATTATGTGATAAAGTTTGTCAGTGACTTGTGACAGGTCGGTGGTTTTCTTCAGGTACTCTGGTTTCCTCCACCAATAAAACTGACCACCATGATATAAATGGAATATTGTTGAAAGTGGCATTAAACATCATAAACCAAACCTAAACCAAATCTTTTAAAAGTATTTTTATCTTGATGAAAATTTGATCTGTTTTAACCAATTTCTCATAAAAGGTTGTAATGTTAATACATAAATGACCCAATCCTACGAAATTATACAAGTATCATATAAACTTCAATCAATCCTTTTAATAGAAGCTTTATTTGGCTTACAGTATGTAATTTCAACTTAAAACTCTTATATAAAAACAAATAATTATTAGATTTTCTGTATACAGATATCATCAAATATCAGTCTTGAATTCCATACCTACAAATTTAAAGTTATAATGCATGTAAATATATTTGTTAATATGACCTTGATAAAAAGATCAGAAGTGAAATTTTAGGTAAATGTCTTAATTAGATAATGTCAGGAACTGAGACATCATAGAAGTTCAGTGGGGCATGAAATGACTTTTTGTAAATGATAAAGAAGACTAAAATAGGAACGAGGTAATTCATTACAGTAGTTACCTTCTTATAAATAGGAACGAGGTAATTCATTACAGTAGTTACCTTCTTATAAGATCATCCTACTGTAATGATAAAGTGACCTTATGGTGGCCTTGTTTGAGGTGGACAGTTTAGTAGTATATTACTATTACAATGCATCTGGCCTGATAAGAGCAGTGGTCTTTGGTGAGGCGTTATAAGATTCTGGACTACTATAATTGTCAATTTGTTCACAAAGAGGAATGTTTCCATTAATTTAATATGTTACTTATGTGCTATCAATATTTATCTGTTTCTAACATTTACCTTTTCTTTACACTTCTGTAACAAATGATTTAATCGTACTTTCATTGTAGCAATCGTCTTTGATGAATCTTCTTTCCCTTTTTCTAAAGTAGATATCTACAAATACAGAGTAAAGACATGTATCAATCTCTATTCTTTTAATATGAGTGTCAAAATGTAATGAAAATTACTGAAAGAACAACTAAATAATGTCTACATATGCCATTTATTTGTTTAAAACCATTTACATGAAAATACTAATTTTGATATTGGGACTATAATAAATACAATTACAGTTTAATACAGAAAACAACTCCTAATTATTAGTAAGACAGGATATGGATGTAAAGGAACATGAGAGACTATCTAACATTACACTTAGACATAAATTAAAGTAAAGGAACATGAGAGACTATCTAACATTACACTTTGACACAAATTAAAGTAAAGGAACATGAGAGACTATCTAACATTACACTTAGACACAAATTAAAGTAAAGGAACATGAGAGACTATCTAACATTACACTTTGACACAAATTAAAGTAAAGGAACATGAGAGACTATCTAACATTACACTTAGACACAAATTAAAGTAAAGGAACATGAGAGACTATCTAACATTACACTTTGACACAAATTAAAGTAAAGGAACATGAGAGACTATCCAACATTACACTTAGACACAAATTAAAGTAAAGGATCAGCTTGTAGTAAGAAATGATATTGAGTAAATGAACATGAGAGACTATCTAACATTACACTTAAGACACAAATTAAAGTAAAGGAACAGTGCTTTTATTGCTATTCTACATTTCACAATCACAACATCAACAATGAACATATCTCATACCCTAAAATGACATCACAGTTACTAACTTGTGTCCTATCCAATTGTTTCTTATTGAACAATAAAATATGTTTAAAGTAATAGTCCTGGTTTGTGATTGGACAATGCTGTAATTTTCACGGTATCAATACCACGGTTGAAAAGCATGAGATATTTTTTTAGAATTTTATCCGCTTACGTCATCTTGTCAATAATGTGGCAATACACATCTATACACATGATTACATTAGAATGGAGATAACTGTATTGTATATGAAAATATCATGGTATCAATTGTCAATTTAATGGTCTTACATGAAACTACTTTTTTCAAGGACGAAGGAATATTCCCACTATTCACTATCTGTCAGCTGATTACCGTTTACGTCATCTTGTCAATAATGTGGCAATACACATCTATACACATGATTACATTAGAATGAAGATAACTGTATTGTATTTGAAAATTTCACGGCATCAATTGTGGATTTAATGGTCGCAAATATCCGTTTACTGGCTCCGCTAACGCATCGCCAGTAAACTCAATTTCCGACCATCAAATCTCCAATTGATGCCGTGAAAATTTCAAATTTCAGTTATCTCCTAATTTACATAGTGACTTAGATGGAACAACAAAAATGAATCACATGATATAAATTTAAACAAGATGCAATTGAAACATGTGTGGATTGTCTCCCTTTAACCAAAGGAATAAAGAAAATCTTCAAATAAATACACTGGTTGCTGTGATGATTTAAAAATGCAACATTATTACATTTTTTTGCATTTCATGATTTATTTCTGATTAAGGAAAATGTACTTTTTTGAGAATACAACATATTTACTTGCAGTATCTAAAAAAAAGTAGACTGTGCATGTGCTAGATCCAGTCAGATAAAAACAAATAAAATTTCAATTTTTAAAATAAATCTGGATTGTTACCTATTAAAGTATTAATGAAGCTAGAAATATAAAATTAGTCTCGACCTAATATGGTAACAGGAAACAAGATGTTGAGCTACAGCTCACAAAGAATACTCTCATCTCTATTTGTCGAGTGAAAACATGCTTTTTTTTATAAAAAATTGCTACAAAAGTTAACTTAAGATAAGTTTGTGCAGATGTTGGAAGGGTGTATTTAATGTAGAAGGAGTTTCAGTGAGTACACAAAACAACATATTATAGTACCCTCAATTTGATTTTATCATAATCCTGTATGGAGCGTTGTAAACTGAATTTCTCTTCTTCAAGGGAGATAACTTGAACTTTGAGATCTTTTATTACCTTGATTTGTTCGTCAACTTTCTGAGACTACATTTGAAATATTAAATGGATGATTTTTACTCATAAATATGTAGGAAATTTTAATATGAATATCAATTATGATGATATGTCCTTAATAACATTCATCTATAGAGAAATACACTTCTGAATATCTATATTAAATTAATGAATCGTCTGTTTCTGATTATATCACAGCATCTCACCACATTAATTATAATTCAATTATAAGAATAAAATACAAAAATATTTTAAAGTTATATTTAAAGCAAAAAAAGATCAGCCACCATTCTTTTCACTTTTATCATTAGGTTTTTCATGTTATTCTATAAACAAGAATTTCAGTGGTATCAATAAATATCTAAATCTTCACTAAATTCCAACCAATTGGCTGCCCTACATATACATACATCCAAAGTAAACACTATGCTATAATCTATTTTTCTAATGCATTTGCATCTGAACTCTTCATTATTTCACTACATACAATTGTAGTTGTTCAAAGAATTCACAAAAATGATAATAGTCCATACATACAGATACACATAGCGCTTTCTGTAATATTTAAAAATAAAAATTAATGGCAAAAAGACTCCTTTAAATGTTAAAACGCTTAAATGCATCTATTAAAAGTTTCTTCAATATGAACATATGCAAATTTTAATGTAAAAAAGTTGTCTTGTACCTTGTCTTCCAAAAGCCTTGACACACTCTGCATTCTTTCATCAAGACTTGTTTTCTCAAAGTCTAGCCGATTTACATTTTTAGTATTTTCCTTTAATTCAGATATGTTAAATCTCATTTCATCTCTTTCTACTTTCAATGTGTGCACTTCTGTTTCCTTGGCTTGTAGCTAATGTTAGTAAAGTAGTTAGTATGGAGAAGTGTTAATAAACATATGCATACATGTATAGGTAGGATAAAGGTAAGAAATTACAAAATATACATTTTTGAAGTTAATATAAGTATAGAAGTTTGTTAGTGAGTGAGAGAGTGATTGTTATCTAAAGCCAAATGAGCAGTTTCTCAGCTATATCATGGCAAACAAGTAAGACATCTAGATATGAGTTACCAGTCATAAATATAGTGGAAATCAAAAAATAAAAATCTTTAGTTTCAAAGAAAAGCAGTTTACATTATTTCCATTACCAAATTGCCTTTTGACAGTAATCTATATATAGATTTTAGTTCAACTACCAGTGGATTACGATATTTTTCCACTTGAGATAGTTTTAAAAATTTTAAAGTACGAGCTTTAGAATTGGAAATGATCTATTTAGAGGGGAGACATATGATAAGCCACTGGTAGCAGAAGGGCAATCTGTTTCCTATATAACCAAAACGTCAAAAAATATCTTTAAGTTGCTAATTTCCGTCTTTAGTGACTGTCGAAGGAAATTGGTGGGAATTTTCATGCAGCTGGCTAAACACACTAAGAATAGCAGACGTAGAGTAAACTAACATCAATAGAATTACAACTCGGTACTGGGCGATCAAACTGAATTTTCTCCATATGTAAGGAGGTAATGATGTTAAATATTATAACTTGCATACTTTATTATAATTTAAATGTATTATAAACAATGAGCATGAGGTATGTTTGTTTTCTATAAAGTTTACAAGAGAAGTAAAGTATTTACTTTAGTTCAGAAAATATACCAAAAGAATGATAGTCAAGAGAAAGCATCAACTGCATATAAATTTGATAATAAGACCAACCTGTTCATAAAGATGATTGTAATCTTCCTTTAAATGTTTCTCTGTAAAGCCTGACTCTGATATTTCTTGTTCTAAACAATGTAAAGATTCTAAGGCATTCAATCTCATGTCCTCTATAGTCCTACATTCCTGCTGCCATTGTCTTAGTTCCTGTATTAAACTGTCTACTTCATTCCTCTGTAAATAAATAGTCATTTTATAGGTAAAACATATGCATCAAGTGATTGTCATAGCAACTGAAGAGTACCCTGTAGTGAACTGGACTAATGGTCATAAAACTTTTGTACTCATTCTCAAAAATCGTCCAATTAGAACGTTACATTTATTGGATATGGCTTTCTGATTGGATGTTTATCCAAGTATAAGTTCAAACCTCATACACGAAAGTTTTATTACCGTGAGACTAGTTGTACTGTGTATACTAGCATAATTAATGGCTGATCATACAATTACGGTATATAAAACAAGAGCACTGCTTTTAAAAGATGTAAAAGAGGATCAGTTTCAGTTAAAAGTGCATCTTTGCAGAAAAAAAAAAGAAAAAAAAAAAAAGGAAGAAATCCCTCAGTTAAATATACTACAAGTGATATCAAACAATTCTTATATTAAACCAGAAGTTTTTTTTCTTTCTTTAACTGAACTTTTCAGATATAAGACAAAACATTTAATGATATTTGTAATAATATACCTTTGCAACAAGTTCCCGGTCTTTTCGCCGGAGTTCTGTTGTAATGTCATTACCCGTAGTTTGATTAATCTTATTAGACAGATTTTCTTTCATTCTATGTAATTCTACTTCTACTGAATTCAGGATTTCTCTGTCACCTTTATTCTCCTGAAAACAAAATAAATGAAAGTCAAAAAATGTTTTTATATTACTGCACATGATTAAGATACTTTCTTCAACTTGCATAAAATCTTTTTCATATCCTAACTAATTCTCTCCCTCCCTTACTCTCAAATGAAAGTCCATTCTGAGTATAGGAGAACAATGAACTATAATTCTAATACACTGTATTATATAACAAAACAAGTACTGGTATATATTCTTATGCATTCATCCCTATTCAAATAATTTTTTTAATCAAATCAGATTTACTTAAGACTATTTTTAGTAATTACATACAGTTACCAATGATGTTAGTGACCAAAGAAACAGTGGGAAAGAACTGAACAGATGACTTGTTTGTGAGAAACTTTCTCAACTTAAGATCTGGGTATATCCTAGTTTCTCAGTGGCCAGAGGTTCAAGGTCCATCAAGATATAAGCAAGACATTAAAGATCACCCCCCCCCCCCATCCCTCTCACACTAAACAAAATTTGAAGAAACTACACAAAACAAAATGGAAAGTAAAATTTACTTACTTTGTTACAGAGCAGATTTTGCAAAATTTCTATAAAAGTTTCTAATATTTCTATATATCTACACTTCTCTTCAAGTTCCTTTTCCAACTTGTTGATCTACAAACACAAATAAAATTAAAAATTGATGTAAGGAATTTAGATATTAGCTTCTGACCTCCATTATTCTGTCTAACTATAGAGGGAATTTAGATATTAGCTTCTGACCTCCATTATTCTGTCTAACTATAGAGATTTGGAACAGAAAATTTAGTGTAGTTCATCATATAAAATTGAAATATCATAATTTATTATTTAATTATCAATTAATTAAATATTTAATATAAGAAAGTCTGATCTAGATATTTGATACATAGTACAAATGTACATGTGTTGCACATGTAAAATTATAACTCAGTGGAAGGAAGAAATCATGCATATTTAATATTTACAATAGATTTATTTACTTTCGTTGGTATAAGATATGTGTATTAACATTTGATATTGTAGGTTAAATATTTACAATAGATTTATTTACTTTCGTTGGTATAAGATATGTCTATTAACATTTGATATTGTAGGTTAAATATTTACAATAGATTTATTTACTTTCGTTGGTATAAGATATGTGTATTAAGTTTGTCAGTGACTTGCACAACATTATGTGATAAAGTTTGTCAGTGACATGCACAACATTATGTGATAAAGTTTGTCAGTGACTTGCACAACATTATGTGATAAAGTTTGTCAGCAACTTGCAGCAGGTTGGTGGTTTTCTCTGAGTACTCCGGTTTCTTCCATCAATAAAACTGACCACAACATTAAACACCATAACCCTAACCCCCCTCTTCTTTTTCTCTTTCAGGGAAGCAAAATTCTTAACATTTTATTCAAAAAGTGAACTAATTAAATTTTCAAAAGTGAAATTTGAGAATTGTGATGACTGATTTGATCCATGTGTGAATTTAAATATTGGTAGTGCACAGTTTTCTTTGAATAGTGTTACAACATTTAGACATACCCGTAACCTGCGCTTTTTGGCAGGAGACATAAGCTTAAAACAGAAAGAATTGAAAGCTATGGTAATTATTCTATAAAATACAAAAATGCCACAAAATTTTTTAATATAGTTTTGAAATAAACAAATTTATCAGAAACATTTTCAAGTGATATTGTGATCAAAAGATATCTTGTTTTAATAAATATTTTGACTGGAGGAATTATCAAAGTACTTTCATCAGCTTACCTCCTCCTTACTGTGTTTGATCTCCTTCTCTGCATTTTCATTATGTCTCCTAGCTTCGTAAGCCTAAAATAGAAAAATCATCAGGAAATATTTTTCTTGAATGCAAAACGTCGAAAAAAATATTTCCAATTCCAACAAAAATAAATAAAACTGTACTTCTAAAATTTATGGCAGGACATCTTAACTCTTTATGTTTTTAGACAATACTTCAATCAACAGTAGTAAGAAAGGATATGGATATAAATGAACACAAGATACTGTCCAACATTACACATTGTATATATTAATACCTTTCACTCATATATTTGTAATATATTAAATATTAAAACAGGAAAAATGGTATTAAATTTTAAGTTTTGAAACAATATTTAATCACCAATATTTAATTAACTATACCTTTGTTTTCCATGTAAACAAACTTTCATCTTCATCTGACATCTCTGAATCAGAGGCAGATCTTTTCTGAAAAAAATAATAATTCTCATTTTAAAATTTGTTTTCAAAGTAAATTTTCCCCATAAAATTCTGCAAAAAAAAAAACTTTATTTGTATTACATAATGAACTCATTGGTTTCATATGAAATAATTTATTTTAAATTAAACAGAAAAATTTTTAAATAATAAAATTTGTAGTCTTATTATCTTCTTTCAATTTTCTATAAGATCGAAACCTTTTTGTTTTCACATCTATGACATTAGATTTACCAAATACAATTTAAATTCATTACTTTATCTGGATGGAGTAAACTAAATTACATAGAATATACATGTATATAATTTAAATTACTTTATTTACCATAGTTAAAGTAATAATCTTTGAATATACTTCCTATTCATGGGTTTAGGGTTAGGGGTTATGGTGTTTAACACCACTTTCAACAATATTTCAGCTATATCATGGTGGTTAGTTTTATTGGTGGAGGAATCTGGAACACCCAGAGAAAAACCACTGACCTTGCCTTCCTATTCATGTACATGTAATATATATTTTCTATAATGTGATCATATATCTTGTAAATAATAAATATTTGTAACACGAAACAGACAAATAATTGATGTTTTTATTGACCAAGATCGTATGAACTAGTTCTGAGACAGTCACATGCCATGGGATTAACATGTAATCGAATCATTCGTAATCAGTTTATAATGAAAAAAGTCAATGCACTGACCAAACTTGGACCGTTAGGGTATCATCTGCCCAGTAGTCAGTTCATTGGCACCAACATAGTTTATTAGATACATTATACTTGAAATTTACAGTTTTTACGATTAAATAAGGGTAATAACAAAATTACCGAACTCCGAACAATCTTACAAAGGGAAAGTCAAAACTCATAATTATATAAACAGACAAAATCAGTCAACAACCGGAAAACTGTGAAAACCGTAATGACCCTGACTTGGGACAGGCATTTCTAAAGAAATGATGGGTTGAATCAGATTTTAAGGCGCCAAACCTCCCGCTCTCATTACGGTTCAAAGGTTCCGGCTTAGTTGTCAAAGTAGTACCATATTCGGTGACGTAAATGTCAAAAACTAAGGTTAATCTCAGACAAAGGTAACCTCAGCCGATTTTAACTATCTTGTTTAGTACCTTTGGTTTTCTTGCTCCCAAAGACTATAATTATTTGGCTTTCCAATCTTTTGACTTTGAGCGTCACCTGATGAAGGTTATTCCAGAAACGTGTTTTGTTGATATCTACATTTTATTAACTATTTATATATGGATATCGTCACATGTCAGTCATGAGACACAATATAATATGAGCTTTGCTGAACGAGTGAGTTTTAGCAAACAAGCCAGCTAGCTTCATTCCTGATCAAGCAATTGATATTTGACGATATATTTTAATTGTAGATTTATTAACCTCTCACATCGTGTGACTTTAACGCAATAACTGGATGTTGTTTGGATCCAAATAGCAAATTCAGAATTGAAATAAAAGAAAAGATATTAAATTATTCTCTGTGGCATTCTCATTCGAGTTCTTACCAAGTCTTTGGGAATAGCTAAGGAATTGTAATAACTCGGTTCATCAGTGTCTTTATTACTACATACAGCAAATTTGAGGTCGAAGCATTTTTTTAAACTTGAATCATTTCTTCAATAACAAAAAAACAGATAACAGCATAATTGTATTACCTCTAATGTTTTTCCAATTTCTACAATTCTCTCCCTTAGAGATGTGCCTCTTCCTGTAGAGGCTGTCACATGACCACTGTCATGGAGACTGGCGGATCTAGGAGCACCAAAATTAACTGGTGCAGCATGGCTCTTGATTTCTTCTACAAAACCTTCAAAATAAATACAAAACATCATAATTTGAGAATTACTCATTACTCAGAGATACTACATTTGTTAATGATAAATTCCATTTAAGCTTAATTTAAATGTGTACCCAATAAAATATTCTATTTCATAAAGGTTGAACAAAGTGAAATTAAATATGTAAAAAAATACTTTATTGAGGGACAATATAAGGAAAACAATAATTAGCTATCACTGGGATCTAAGTAAAGATAATAGAAGGACCAATGTCCTAACTTGATATAGGTGGTTGGTGGTTTATGGTGTTTAACGCCCCTTTCAACAATATTTCAGTTATATTATGGCGGTCAGTTTTATTGGTGGAGGAAACCAGAGTGCCCAGAGAAAACCACCGACCTGTCACAAGTCACTGGCAAACTTTTATCACATAATGTTGTATCGAGTACACCTCGCCATGAACTAGGTTCGAACTCACAACGTTAGTGGTGATAGGCACTGATTGCATAGGTAGTTATAAATCCAACTACCATACAATCACGATGACCCCTAACTTGATATAGGAATTTACATAGAAAATATAACATTACATAATCATTATATTGCTTAAATAAATGGCTATGCAAGACACAGCATGATAAGACCACAGCAAGTCAACAATGGCTACCTCCTGCACAAGTTTAACTTGAAACCCATAACTGATTAAAGTCATCTGCTGGAATACTACCTGAAGTCCTTTAAGCAATAAATTCAACAACAAAAAACAAACACTGCAAACATGTCAAAATTAGATGAATAAAAATAATTGTGTGCATCTTCCAAATACAAAATTTTTAGATTTGGTCCCCATTTAACCCCTTTTCAATTATAAAAATATCTCATTTTTTTTTGTATTTGTGCCAAGATTCTTTGTGTTTAAAATGCAGATGGATCATTCAACTAGAACTAAAGTTATCATACGCAAACCATTTTGACTACAGATGAATGACAATGACATAGGCAGACTCATAACTTAATACGACCACAAAACTGTTACGGTGAAATAAAAAAAATATTTCTTAATACCAATATTTAAAATGATCAACATTACTAAGACAATCAAAATAAATAGTGTAAATGTAAAACATACCATGCATATCATCCACACTACTTTGTTCTGAGCTTGGTAAATAATATGATAGACTGTCTGGTGTCCTAGAGTACGTTGATGGAGGCATCATGCGATGTGGCCCTGAATGTGGCTTTGCTGCCACTGTTACGAATTTGCGTCTTTTCAGCACGGGACTAGATGTATTGGATTCTGTGTCATTCTGAGTTAATCCTTCTGTTTCAGAAGGTAAATCTAAACCAATCACGAGTTCCTCTTCCTTATTATGGGAATCCCTTGGTCTGCCGGAATGTAAGCTGGTTGCCTGTCCAACTGTTATCCATTTTCTGTCTTGAGATTTGATTGGGACATGTGACTCAACAGTTTTCCAATGAATGTCCTCTATGGAACTGTCAAGGTCATCACTGTCCTTATCAAGATGGCTGATAAGTTCATTAATCAACTTCTTTTTCTCACCTGCTGTAGGTTTTCTTTGATCTGTACCCCTTTTATTCTGAAAATTTTAAAACAATTTTTCTTAGACATTCATTCTTAACAATTCAAAAGTACCTATTTTTATTCAGTATTGTACTGATGTTTTGGCATAATATGTGAAATATTGTTAAATTCCTAGTCAGTATAAAAAAATATGTACTTTGTTCTCTACTTTCTACATGATTTACATAATATTTTACAATCATTTCATCGTGTCATTTTTTTTAGTTTACATTAAAAAAAAAAAATTATTTTAAATGTCCATTAAATTTATCAATTTAAAGTTATAAATCTGAATTTTGTGTAGTTATAAATGAATAATACCTAGACCACATTAATTAATTAAACCAAATCATCCTAGCTCAGCCCAAAGCATTTCCTTTGCTCCTGCAAGGTAAGCTTTTTTTACCATAGTACAACAAAAATCTAACAGACAAATACAAACAGTTTTTTTATTCCTTCAAAGAAGTAACACTGATAAGACTGATTTTGACTATTTAAATTATAAATGTTTGAATGAAAGCATATATAGTGACAATACTGATTTAGTAGAGTCAAATAATAAATGCTTAAATGAAAGTATTCTCAATTGTGATAAGACTGATTTTGAGTTTAGTAATTTAAATAATAAATGTTTGAGTAAAAGCATAAATAGTGACAACACTGATTTCAGTGATCTAAATAATAACTGTTTTAATGAAAGTATATATAGTGATAACACTGATTTTGGTGAATGTTCGAATGAAAGTGTAAATAGTGAAAGCACTGATCCCGATTAAATAAATGCTTAGAGAACGATTCTAAAGTTGACAATTTTAACATCTTGGCTCTGAATTGTTGTGGACTCAAAAATAAATTGCAATATCCGGAATTTCAGGAACTTTTGAGTGCTAGTGATATTATATGTTTAGTCGAATCAAAGACCGATGGTACTGACGAAATTTTGCTGCCAGGTTATATTTTTAAAATGAAAAATAGAAAAACATTTGCCTGTCGAAAGTCTGGTGAAATAGTATTAGGTTACAGAGAAAAGTTTGAGGGTGATATAGAAGTAATTGAAACTGAAAATAAGTTTGTATTGTGGTGCAAAATATCATCAAAATTGATGAAACTAAACTCTGATCTGTTATTAGGTATAGTGTATATTCCACCAGAATACTCTCGTTTTACTTAATTTATGTAGGGGGAATGATTTGTTTATTGTAAATGGAAGAATAGGTGACAATAAAGAAGGTAATTTGACATGTCGAAATGCAAGCGTAGTAGATTATACTATCTGTAACTCAGAATTTTTAAAAAACATTGTAAATATGAGTATTTTAGATTTTTCAAGACTATTTTCCGATGTTCGTTCACCGTTTCGTGTAAGCATTAATCCGTCTCAACCAATTAGGGAAGAAAAAACAGATTCAACAAATAATCAAAGTTTTAAAAACTTACAAAATATTAAAAAATGGAATCCGTTAAAGGCCCAAGAGTTCATAGAAAGCATAAATGTCAACAATTTCAATGATCTTTCTGAAAAGCTCAATAATATTAATCCGGAAGAAATAAACCAGGATTTCATTAACACTTGCACTTCAGATTTATGCCACTTATTTATTTCAGCAGCAAAGAATACATTTGGAACTCGTTCCGTCTATAAGGGAAAACCAAAAATAGTAAAGGGGGATAAACCGTGGTTCAATTTAGATTGCAAATTTGCACGACAAAATTACCGAAAATTAAAACGTAAGAAAAAATTATACCCTTGGCAAATTACATCTAAAGAAGTAAATAACGCTGAAAAACACTATAAAAAAAACTTTAGACAGCAATCTGAAAAAACACCATAAGGAAATGTCAAGGCATATGAAAACTTTACGAAAAAATGATCCTAAAGAATATTGGAAAATTTTAAATACTGGAAAGTCTACTAAACAACCCGATATTGAATTTAAAGAACTTTTTAATTTCTTCAAAGACTTGAATACTTTAAAGGAAACCAATGAACCGGAAAACACATTGAACATTGATCCAACAATCACAGCCGAATTAAATGAAAATATGAATTCTCCCATTACGAAAGATGAAATCTTTAAAGGGATAAAAAACCTTAAAAACAATAAAGCCTTTGGCGATGACCAAGTTATCAATGAATATATGAAAACTACTAGTAACCAGTTTGTTGATATTTACGAAAAGCTTTTTAATTTAATTTTTGACACCGGGATTATTCCGGAAAGCTGGTTATTAGGAACTATAAAACCTTTTTATAAAAATAAAGGTAACAAAAATGACACCAAAAATTATCGACCGATTACAATTCTCAGCTGTTTGGGTAAACTGTTCACTGCAATCTTAAATAATAGATTAAATACTTATTCAGAAAGTTTCTTATTGTTGAATGAAAATCAATGTGGTTTCCGTAAAGGCTATTCTACTTTAGATTGTATATATAGTATTCATGCCTTTTTTGAGATAATAAAAAAGAAAACAAAGAAAATGTACTGCGCATTCGTAGACTTCGAAAAAGCATTTGACAATATTTGGAGGGTAGCATTGTGGTATAAGTTGTTATTAAATAAAATAAATGGAAAAATGTATAATTTTATAGTAAATATATATAATAGTATTAAATCATGTATTGTTTATAATGATAACAAGTCAGATTTCTTTTCAAGTGAAGTGGGCATTAGACAAGGTGAAAACTTGTCACCTTTCTTATTTGCAGTATTTTTAAATGACCTTGAACAGTTTATGGAAGACAAGAATATTACAGGTTTAGAAAGTATTTCTAGCGAACTAGAAGCACAATCGGAAATATATTTAAAAAAAATTGCCCTTTTATATGCAGATGACACTTCTAATGTCGGAGACTTCTGATGGGTTACAAACTTTACTAAATAATTTTTATGAATACAGTAAATTGTGGAAACTTAAAAAAAAAAAAGGAAACAATGACAAAACCAAAAATATGGTTTTTTCCACGAGTCGAACTGCAGAAAATGTACACTTCCTGTATAATGAAAAAGAAATTGAAACTGTGACCGAATTTAATTATTTAGGTGTTACTTTTACAAAAAATGGAAAGTTTAAATTAGCAAAACAAAAAAATATTGAAAAAGCTACAAAAGCCATGTATGAAGTTATCAGAAGGGAAAAAAGACATAATCTATCAATCGAATGCTTGTTAGATTTATTTGACAAAATTGTAAAATCTATATTACTATATGGCTGTGAAGTTTGGGGATTTAGTGATAATTATGCAATTGAAAAAATTCATTTGAAATTCTGCAAATTAATACTTCACTTGAAGCAAAGCACGCCAAATTTTATGATATACGGCGATCTTGGTCGCTTTCCACTTTACATAGATATAAAAACTAGAGTAATATCTTATTGGTGCAAATTACTTACTGGAAAAGCTTTCAAGCTGTCGGCCATATCTTATAAACTTTTGCATAGTTTTTTTTATAATGGAAATATATCTGCTCCTTGGGTGAAATTCGTAAAAGATATATTGGATAATTGTGGCTTATCAAATGTATGGACATTTCAGAATATAAACTTTAATACTGAGTGGGTGATCACTTATGTAAAATTATGTCTCCAAGATAATTTTTTACAAGAATGGAATAGCAATTTAGAAAATTCCCCAAAGGCACTGAACTACAGACTTTATAAACAAATATTCGAATTTGAAAACTATTTTAATACTTTAGAAAATAAAGACATTTTCACTTTTTGCAAATTTAGAACCATCAATACTAAATCACCCATAGAAACTGGAAGATGGAATAATATCGCCAGGGAAAATAGAAAATGTCAACTCTGTCAAGAAAATCAAATTGGGGACGAATTTCATTATATAATGCGATGTAGTTATTTCCATGACAAAAGAGAATCATGCATTGAAAAGCGGTACTTAACTAGAATTAATGTTTTGAAATTTAAAGAAATAATAAGTAGTAAAACACAATCAAAATTAAGGAAACTCTGTCAGTTGATCAGAAACATTAATTCTAGTTTACTACCTCCTGGGTAATTACTATTGTTATTATTGTATTTATTGTTTTTATTTATTTTCTGTATATATTGTATATCTATACCAATGTATTACGATGGTTTATGAGAATAAAGATTGTTGTTGGTAGTGGAAACACCAACAAAGGAATCCTTATTTTCAAATGAACCAACATCAAATATCCACAAAAAGCTTGTATTAGTATAGATGAAAGCTTATTTCCTATAATAATTAAATGCACATAAATTTAAAATTATTCCCTTTGTCATTTTTAACTTTCTACAATGGGTAAAATGCTTGTTGCCTGTCCAAAAGCTGCTGGTTACCTGATTTAAAACAATGAAGTGGCCATCCTCTGTCACCTCTAGTTCAAGTAAACTTGTTTCTACCTTTTTCTAAAAGTGATGTTCATTTAAATTGTATTCATTTGGAACTGCCAGCTAATCTTACAAATATATACCACATCCTCTTAGAAAGATAAACTTTCCAGAAATTTTAATTTAGCATTACAATATGAATCAGTCCAGCCAATTCTGCCTATCTACATACAGTACTGGTAAATGTCAGAGAGTTTTTATTATTCATTTATCTGGAGTATTTCATTAGCAGATTAACATGTGTTCATCAAGGGGAGATAATACATCTAATATATGATATTTTCATAAAATAAAAGTTTCCAGACAGTAAACAAGCAGGAGATAAGTTATGAGTTTTGATTGGACAACAAATTCATAATTCCACTGTCAACACTAATATTGTTATACTGAGGTGGTAACATTTATTGTTGGAGGAAACCAAAGCACTCAATGTAAGCTAACAGAACTTCAGTAACCAATAGCAAACTGAATCACATCATGTTGTATAAAGTCAATTTTGTCACAAGTATCCATTAATTGTACAATTTTGAATATTTTCTAACGTAATTTAATCATAGTGGTTCTACTGTTGTAAACAAAGTTTTGCTGGTGACACTTTGATGGATGATTTTATACAACAGATATTAATATAAGAGTAAAAGAGTAAACATGATCATTCCTAATACGAGTAAAAGAGTAAACATGATCATTCCTAATACGAGTAAAAGAGTAAACATGATCATTCCTAATACGAGTAAAAGAGTAAACATGATCATTCCTAATAAGAGTAAAAGAGTAAACATGATCATTCCTAATACGAGTAAAAGAGTAAACATGATCATTCCTAATACGAGTAAAAGAGTAAACATGATCATTCCTAATAAGAGTAAAAGAGTAAACATGATCATTCCTAATACGAGTAAAAGAGTAAACATGATCATTCCTAATAAGAGTAAAAGAGTAAACATGATCATTCCTAATAAGAGTAAAAGAGTAAACATGATCATTCCTAATAAGAGTAAAAGAGTAAACATGATCATTCCTAATAAGAGTAAAAGAGTAAACATGATCATTCCTAATAAGAGTTAAAGAGTAAACATGATCATTCCTAATACGAGTAAAAGAGTAAACATGATCATTCCTATTAAGAGTAAAAGAGTAAACATGATCATTCCTAATAAGAGTAAAAGAGTAAACATGATCATTCCTAATACGAGTAAAAGAGTAAACATGATCATTCCTAATAAGAGTAAAAGAGTAAACATGATCATTCCTAATACGAGTAAAAGAGTAAACATGATCATTCCTAATACGAGTAAAAGAGTAAACATGATCATTCCTATTAAGAGTAAAAGAGTAAACATGATCATTCCTAATAAGAGTAAAAGAGTAAACATGATCATTCCTATTAAGAGTAAAAGAGTAAACATGATCATTCCTAATACGAGTAAAAGAGTAAACATGATCATTCCTAATAAGAGTAAAAGAGTAAACATGATCATTCCTAATAAGAGTAAAAGAGTAAACATGATCATTCCTAATACGAGTAAAAGAGTAAACATGATCATTCCTAATACGAGTAAAAGAGTAAACATGATTATTCCTAATATGAGTAAAAGAGTAAACATGATCATTCCTATTAAGAGTAAAAGAGTAAACATGATCATTCCTAATAAGAGTAAAAGAGTAAACATGATCATTCCTAATACGAGTAAAAGAGTAAACATGATCATTCCTAATAAGAGTAAAAGAGTAAACATGATCATTCCTAATACGAGTAAAAGAGTAAACATGATCATTCCTAATAAGAGTAAAAGAGTAAACATGATCATTCCTAATAAGAGTAAAAGAGTAAACATGATCATTCCTATTAAGAGTAAAAGAGTAAACATGATCATTCCTAATAAGAGTAAACATGATCATTCCTAATACGAGTAAAAGAGTAAACATGATCATTCCTAATAAGAGTAAAAGAGTAAACATGATCATTCCTAATACGAGTAAAAGAGTAAACATGATCATTCCTAATAAGAGTAAAAGAGTAAACATGATCATTCCTAATACGAGTAAAAGAGTAAACATGATCATTCCTAATACGAGTAAAAGAGTAAACATGATCATTCCTAATACGAGTAAAAGAGTAAACATGATCATTCCTAATAAGAGTTAAAGAGTAAACATGATCATTCCTAATACGAGTAAGAGAGTAAACATGATCATTCCTAATACGAGTAAAAGAGTAAACATGATCATTCCTAATAAGAGTTAAAGAGTAAACATGATCATTCCTAATACGAGTAAAAGAGTATGCATGATCATTCCTAATACGAGTAAAAGAGTAAACATGATCATTCCTAATAAGAGTAAAAGAGTAAACATGATCATTCCTAATACGAGTAAAAGAGTAAACATGATCATTCCTAATAAGAGTAAAAGAGTAAACATGATCATTCCTAATACGAGTAAAAGAGTAAACATGATCATTCCTATTAAGAGTAAAAGAGTAAACATGATCATTCCTAATAAGAGTAAAAGAGTAAACATGATCATTCCTAATAAGAGTAAAAGAGTAAACATGATCATTCCTAATACGAGTAAAAGAGTAAACATGATCATTCCTAATAAGAGTAAAAGAGTAAACATGATCATTCCTAATACGAGTAAAAGAGTAAACATGATCATTCCTAATAAGAGTAAAAGAGTAAACATGATCATTCCTAATACGAGTAAAAGAGTAAACATGATCATTCCTAATACGAGTAAAAGAGTAAACATGATCATTCCTAATACGAGTAAAAGAGTAAACATGATCATTCCTAATAAGAGTAAAAGAGTAAACATGATCATTCCTAATAAGAGTAAAAGAGTAAACATGATCATTCCTAATAAGAGTAAAAGAGTAAACATGATCATTCCTAATAAGAGTAAAAGAGTAAACATGATCATTCCTAATACGAGTAAAAGAGTAAACATGATCATTCCTAATACGAGTAAAAGAGTAAACATGACCATTCCTAATACGAGTAAAAGAGTAAACATGATCATTCCTAATATGAGTAAAAGAGTAAACATGATCATTCCTAATAAGAGTAAAAGAGTAAACATGATCATTCCTAATAAGAGTAAAAGAGTAAACATGATCATTCCTAATAAGAGTTAAAGAGTAAACATGATCATTCCTAATATGAGTAAAAGAGTAAACATGATCATTCCTAATAAGAGTAAAAGAGTAAACATGATCATTCCTAATAAGAGTAAAAGAGTAAACATGATCATTCCTAATACGAGTAAAAGAGTAAACATGATCATTCCTAATACGAGTAAAAGAGTAAACATGACCATTCCTATTAAGAGTAAAAGAGTAAACATGATCATTCCTATTAAGAGTAAAAGAGTAAACATGATCATTCCTAATAAGAGTAAAAGAGTAAACATGATCATTCCTATTAAGAGTAAAAGTGTAAACATGATCATTCCTAATACGAGTAAAAGAGTAAACATGATCATTCCTAATACGAGTAAAAGAGTAAACATGATCATTCCTAATAAGAGTTAAAGAGTAAACATGATCATTCCTAATAAGAGTAAAAGAGTAAACATGATCATTCCTAATAAGAGTAAAAGAGTAAACATGATCATTCCTAATACCAGTAAAAGAGTAAACATGATCATTCCTAATACGAGTAAAAGAGTAAACATGACCATTCCTAATACGAGTAAAAGAGTAAACATGATCATTCCTATTAAGAGTAAAAGAGTAAACATGATCATTCCTATTAAGAGTAAAAGAGTAAACATGATCATTCCTATTAAGAGTAAAAGAGTAAACATGATCATTCCTATTAAGAGTAAAAGTGTAAACATGATCATTCCTATTAAGAGTAAAAGAGTAAACATGATCATTCCTAATAAGCAACAGTTAGAACCATCTTTAAGTTAAAATTATCAGAAAAATAGGCTTCGTCTAAATAGATGTTCCAACAACTTTACCTCCTCAATAAATTGCTGTTTGAGATCCAGTTATCAAGAAAGGAAGGCTGGGATCCCATTGACCGGTTAAATACCACTACATTTTTGTTCCTATCCAAAGTCAGGACCTAGATTTCCAGTGGTATATTTTGTGTTCAGTGAATTAAAGTGATTGTTTGTTTTGTTGATATTGGTGGAATTGATGACCATCACTGTTTAAACTTTCTTTTCATAATAGTATGTCCAGAACAATATCAGTCCTATGACACCAAGGATGTTGCCCTTTATATAAACTTACTCTATTCATATACTCCTCTACTATATCAGTATCAGACTGGTCATCAGGATATCTGGCCATCTCTAGGTCAGTATGAACCAGTTGTCTGGCCAGTTCTTCTAAAGGTTGACCAGTCGTAGAGGTTACAGTCTTCATATTTCTCCCCTCTGTCTGGAGACCAGCCATCTCTACAGGTCGATGGTCTTTAATTAAATTCACTGAAATGCATGAAAATGCAATTATGACTACACAAATATATTTGATGCTTATAAGAACATGTCATTCTTGCTGAAATGTTGGATCAGAACAAAATAAGATATCTCTTGTCAGATCCAATGAAAATATATTTGTTCAAAATCAGCCTACCGGGCAATTTGAATATTTTTGTCAAAATCAGCAAAACGGAAATTTTTTTCTGCCAAATTTGCCAGAAATTATGTCATACTACTCATTAAAATTTAACTATTATTCAAATTTCAGTTGGTTAAAAATTTGATTCTCTTTGTGTTTTATCCCTATGTTATATTTATAGTAACAGCAAGCCATGTTGGTTGGTTGGAGGGTGTGATTTTCTGACATATTCTTATTATAAGGATCATTCAGGCTATGTTAGGTTCAAATTGACCCAGTGATATCAGAGGAGATTTTCTAAAAGTTTACAAATGCTGATGATGGACGACGACGACGATGGATGCCAAAACTGCACATAACCTTTTGGGTCAGGACAGCTAAAAAGTTATAATAAAAGTTGACACTCACATTTGACCATGTAGGATAAAAAAAAGAAAAGAAAAGAAATAATCGTGGTGAACAGAATCCTCATTGAATACTACCATCAAAAAATCAATATTGTATTGCCACTGGAATGTTATAAATGTAATGTATATTATGTTATCAGTTTATTTCAAGGACTAAATAATATTGAAATGACAGCTTTTTTGTCAAAGTAAATTTTAAAGACCTGAAATATTTGTCAAATTCTAACAGAAATATCTTTGTTATTATTCCCCCTTAGTCAAAATCCAGTCATCCTTTGTAATGATACCTTAATTATAATCCACTTGATAAAATATTTAAACCCCCACCTGTTGTATAGTTTTTATCTCATGTTTATGTCAATAATATATCAAAGAAGTGCAGAGAAAATAAAGAATGAAGACATGTGGTACTTTATAAGGCTTCCAAGGGATCAATTTATTTAAATTTGACATCTTTATTTCAATATACAGTCAAGCCTGCTTTAGTGACCACCTCTATTAAGCAATAATTTGTATTGTATGACATTAATTTTAATTTCCCTTCACAATGCATTCTATATTAATTAAACCTATATTTAACGACCACCTGTCTTACATGACCTCATTTAAATGTTCCCTTGGAGGGTCACATAAGACAGGTATGACTGTATATGGTAGATGGAGAAAATAATAAAGGTACCGGGTATATAATGTTGTATAAGTGACCATAAATTGAAGATTCTGACAATGGACAGGTAAAATTGCCTGTACATCCATTTTTTTCTTTTTTTCGTGTAAATAAATGAGTTTTCTGCTATGTGAGACTCACAAAACTTATAACTATTCTATTCATAACACGACTATTACATATTTTTGTGAAGGTTTAAATAAACAAACAGTGGTATTTGAGTTATGGGATCATTTATTAAAGGTAAGATCCTGCTGGTAAAATTTACATAACAGTAGTCTTCTTTTAATTTGAAGTATTTGTATACCCAGTAAAGAATACATGCTGATTATTATGTAATTTCAAGAAGTGTTTTCTAAACAGTATTTCAATGTTAGAAAAGAAATTCTTTTCAGAACGAGAAATAAACTATTCAGCTTTTAAAATTCATTATTAATTTATTAATCTGGAATATGAAAAAAATCATATTATGGCATATCTAAATACTCATCATAAAAAGGAAATATAAAGTTGCATTCTTAGGTCCTATCAGGAGGCCCCATCAGGTCATTTTAAACTGTAAAGAGGTAGATTAAATGTTGATCTTAGAGTGATCACTGGTGTTGTTGCTGGTCATGTTTTGTGAAACCCTTAACACTCAAAAGTTATCATTCTAATGTTTATGGTCAATAAACCCTCTTAGAATCTCAATAAGATTCTTGCTTGTACATTTGCCTTATAAATGCTTGGGTTTTTATTTTACATTTACAAAAAAAATGGCTTTCCCTTTAAAGTGAAAACTTCAATTTACAGTTGACAAAAAATTCTTTAATTTAATTTCATTTCAACGGCAAAACTAACAGTAATCATTATTTATGAAACATTTCCCCTTTGTATCCTTACCAACATCTGTTTCCAAATATAATAAATAAAATCAATAATTAATAAGACTACATGTACATTCTCACGGGATTCAAAATAAAAATAGTAACATTCTTTCTTTCAACAAAAATACAATAAAACTAAAAAATAAATGTATTTTATTGCCAAAATAAGTATGCATGATTCAAGCGTTTCTTTGTTGTAATTTTCAGAAAAGGGAACTAATTTACGATAATAGCTATATTTTATTTAATAGCAATATAACACATTTTTGAGGAGTTATTTTATTTTTAAAATCTCCATACAGACACAATTTTCCCACAAAACAACTTTTGAGGGTTAATTTAAGTGCACAAAGAAATGTTAATTTAGGAGTTTAGGAACATTAAAATTCAAATTCTACCTAAAGACAACAGGGCTTGTTCTGCTTTTTGAGAATATAAACCATTTTTTACTATTCATGGGAAATGTAAAAAAAAATCCAATATGAATTATTTAATTACCCCATAATGTCACATAGAAATCTTGACTACATCCCCATGCCAATTTAAATTACATACCTGAATTTAAAATAGGAAGTATCTCATCCCACTGACCATCTGTAGCAAGCTGTCTGAAAATCTACAACAAAAAATATCAAACTGTGTATTGAACATGTGGCTCACACATACATACATTATACTGTATATCTATAATGTAGCAGGTATTAAAGGATTATTTCTTATAAACATTGTGTCTTTTTTCTTTTAAAATGTTTTGACATTCATGTTTTGATGTTCTTTCATTTTACAAGAACAATTAACTCATTTGATACTTAGCTTCATCCTTTCTAGCATTTATTTCTAAATTTCTTTTATGTCTACTCTTTTGTTATGTTCATCAAAATTCTTCATGTACCATACATACAAGATAAGTCATATTTTCTTTTCAAAATGTTTACAAATTTTATTTTCTAATTTCCTTTTTTTGGGGTCTTTTTTGTTACCTCCTGTGTCAAACTACTAGTAGTGTATATATCACATAATACATTTTCTTAATAATAGTGAAAGAAAATGAAGACTATATTTATCTTTGAACAGCTAAAAAAATGGAAGAATGTGTCTATAGATCACAGATGCACCTGCTTCCAGCTAAAGTAAACAGGAGCCATAACTCTGGAACAGAAATTGTGGTCAAAAATCAAACTTGGCTTTCCTTTTATGATTCCTGTCTTTGTGTATAAATAACAAATTATTTGCATAAGGGGAACTTAAAACTATTAAACGGGAACCAAATATGAACGGATGCCCTTCAACGCCTAGTGGTAAGGGCATGGAAATGGCTGGATTGCATTTTCAAACATCTCTACAATATGAGGTACACAAAAATTCTAGTTTCAAGGATCTGGGTTGAAAAATGTTAGAGGAATAAATTACATGAAATAGACAACCTCTTCTGGAAATATTGTTGAAAGATGACCAATACTTCTATAATGAGCAGTACATAACTTCAAATAGTATACAAACATTCTGTAAAGTTTCAAATATCTGGCTTGAAAACATTAGAAGTTGATAACACAAATTAGATACACCCTTGTTATTGCCATTCACTATGGTAGGATCATGACTCACACCCATTCTGTGTTACCCAGCTAATATGAACGTTTGACATAACTACTTTACATTCTTGGCCAATCCTTGGTATATATCTTGTTTATATTTATTAATATATAAACCTTAATTTTTTACATTGTATTAACAACAAAAATAGACTCAATAAAAGTGAACTATAAATGAACTTTTAAAATTCCTCTTGATAAAATAATCCAATTTATGTTTATCATAACATCTTAATTGGATATAAAGATTTAACAACTTTGCCATTTTAAATATTTACAATCGACCAATTAGAACTCAAAGTTCCATCTGAAGTAACAAAAGACAAAGTTTAAGGGGCATGTATGTGTGTGTGTGTGTGGGGTGGGGGGTGGGGGCAGGTTCAATCAATAAATAATTACCTGAAGATATTTCTCCTTCTGTTGCAATCTATCTTTCAGTATTCTCAATTCTTCTTGAGTTTCAGGTGCTTGCTGTAAACAAATTCAGAATTTCTATATGAGCTGTTGATATAATTACATTATATAAAATTCAAATGTTGTGCTTACTTAATTTTTTTTCATCATTGTACCCCATGTTATGGCTATATAGATGATGGGACAGTATCTAACAGAATCATCCTATAAAATAACTAATTGAGGCACCTGTTTACATTGTACCTCTTCCTGTGTGGAGCCTGTGGTATAGAGGTAGGATTTAGTTTCTCTGCTGTGAGGTACAACCCTTCCAAAATGGACATCTGCTGGTTATCCTGGACATCTTAAATATACAACTTGACTTCAGGAAAGAAAGTTAATGAGTGCCTCGTATACGATGATGTTGAAAAACAACATGCAGCAGCATCTAATGACCCTATCCATTTTATCTTTGTTTTCCTGTGACAATTAAAACCTTTTTAACTGCCATAGGCCCATCCGAGTGCTATATTCTTAGCTAGATGATATATTGACAGTAAATTTGCTCTTGTCATGAATCTAGCTGAAAAACTGCTGATTTGACATTAAATCAATCAACATTATCTCTAATCATCTTCCGTAGGAATAAAGAAGACTGATCTCAGCTTCAAAATAAAATGGTACATTTGTGATACATTAATTTACTGTGTAACGAAACAGGTTTTATGGTACTCATTCTATTTCACCAAATAATGACATCGTATGATCATTTCCTTAATTTCAACCTCAAATTTTCCTATACTATGCACAGCTATTAGAGGACAGGATACAGTATATGGGCTACCCTGTGGTGCCCATATGGAGGAGTGATTTACATTAGAATAAAATATGTATTTTTCTCTTATTTAGCATAAGGGTAGCCCAATAAATAAGAGAAAAATACATATTTTATTCTAATGTAAGTCACTCCCCCATATGGGCACCATAAGGGTAGCCCATATACTGTATCATGTCCTCAAGTAGCTGTGATAATAACTTGCAATATTAGACTATTTACCTTTCCCTGTTGATGCTGGTCGATCCTCTGTTGTAACTGAGCATTCAACTGCTCGATGTTACTCAATTGAGCCTCTGTATGCTCTAGCAGGGCCACATGTGCCTCCATCTGTCTAAACTCCTTCTGTGGGAGTTTGACAGTAGATTTTGAAGAAGCCAGATTCTGGTATTCCAACAATCTGTTCTTCAAATGAATGTTTTGTTTCCTTAGTAACACCAATCTTTGTTGACATTCCTCAAGTTTATGTGGAATTCTATTTCCTTCTGAGGAATCCTACAAATATTATTTTAAGATTTGTTATTGTCATTAATATACCAAATCTACAATATGTTTGTTCATGGATATCAAAACATGCACAAATTATGTACAATTGTCAGAAACATCCTTGTTTTAGAATTTTTGCAAAATAAAAAGGCATCCATGTTCCAAGAGATTAATTCAAACTGTTTGAGATATTTTAAAATAAATATTTTGTGGAAATGGTGAAAATCTCATCCAATTTCTTACAATACATATATAATGCTTAGATCTTTGAAAAAACTGTGAATCAAGTCCAAATTTTGAAAGTAAATTTTTTTCAAGAAATTGATGGTACATACTACAATAGGTTAATTCAGACATCCTCTGTAAGACAAACAGTATAACATCAAAGTTTCTATTGGAGGGTTCATTTTTTTGTGAGATATAAAATGATTTTCTTAATTTTACACAGAGCTACAAAGTATGGAAATCAAAGAACAATAATCTAATAGCTACACACACATCTGTGTCTTTGTGTGAGATCAGTACTAATCAAAGATGTCTCATTGCAGTTCTACTTCTAACAAATACTGACTACCTTTAACAAGTTTAAGATTATATCACAGTTAATTAGTACTAGTGTATCAAATTAACAAGATTAAAGGAATCAACAAGATACAATAACACAAATGAAAATGTCATACAAATACTGTCACCAATCTGCTCTATTTACAATAAAACAATATCTATTGTTCTTACCTGACTGTCGAAACTCTCCATTTGCTGAACTTTGTATTTCAAACGATTTTCACTTCTTTGTAAAGTACTTATTTTTTCCTTCAACATTTTTTCATTTTCTTCCAGTTTATGTAACTGTTCTTCTACATCAACTCCAGATAATCGTTTTTCTTTCACTCTATTTTCTAATTCTTTTTCTGATTTTTCTAATGTATGTTTTTCGTCTTTGAGTTGCGAGTAAGCTTCATTCATTGAAACACATTGTTGCTCCAACATGATCAGCTGACTTTGCAGCTGAGACGACTGATGGACTAAAGCACCATTTTCCTGGATAGCCTGATTTAATTGTTGAGTCAGCACTATATTTGCATTATGAAGTTCAACTGCTTGAGCTTCAGTGTTATTTCCAGAGTTCTGTAAAGCAGATAATCGTTCATTCAGATCCTTTTCTTTATTTTCCTGTTCTTTCATTCTCTGTACAAGGTTGGCTTCAGCATTTTCTAATTCTTTTAATCTTAATGTTAAATATTCAGATTTCTCTGCTAAACTTAGTTTCTCTTTTTCTACACTTATCAATTGTCTTTTCAGATTATGTTCCGAGACAGTTAATTCAGAGACAGATGTTTCCAAATTAGCTGATTTTGATAACCACACTTCCTCATCAAGTTTATATTTCCTTACAAGTTCTTTCAGTCTCATTTCTAAGATTTCAAGTTCCTGAATTCTGTCTTCCATTTTACTGACCTCATTCTCAAGCTCTTCTACTCGTTTGTATAACTTACTTTCGGATATTTCAAAATTTGTTGCTTGTTGTTTTAGCATTGTTTCTGCTAGCTGAAGCTCTCGAATTCTGACATTTTGCTCATGAATCAGAGTTTTGTCTTTCCGTGCAATTTCATGCAACTCCTCTCTATCAGTTTCTAAATCTGATACCTAAAAAATATATTACCGGTATATACAAATAAGTAGTTGTAAAACACCCTGTCTATTTTTAGATTCATACTAGATTATATGGAGCTTGCATTTTATTCTACAATTGTAATATAATACAAACAAATTATGTCCTTCAGTTGTAGTGCAGAATTTAGACTACCAATCCTCGTGAACCATCAGTGGTATCGTGATTATTGTGCTTACCTCAAGTGTGATAAATTGTGCGTGCTAGTCCCGGTCAAACCAATGACTATACAATTGGTATTTGCCTTTTCTCCACTAATCATGCAACATTAAGGAGTAAAAACAAAGACTAGTTGGTTCTGAATCATGATAATGTGTGGAGCAGTATGTCTACCCACAGACTGTTGTGTAAGTGAGCTAGTATTACAAAAATCCAACTAAGCATGTTGGTCTAGAGCAAAGCAGACATTATCATCAACCCATTGAATAAATGTATTTGTTCTCATCCCAATCCTCCCCTGCTTGATAATCGGATCTCCAACACTAATACAGATATACAGTATGCACTGACATATACCAGTAATATGCATCCTTTTCATGATTCTTCCAAAAATTGAGGGCAATAGAAGTATTCAATCTTTTAATGTGCACCATTTTCATGGTCCTTTCAAAACTGGAGGGCAATAGAATTAGTATTTAGCTTTTCTGATTTCTTGTGTGTAATACTCTCCCAGACTCTAGTTAAATGATTTTCTGGGCAAAATATTGAGTATTACAAATGTAGATATATATATATATATAAACTGATTACTGTACCTGTTTATATGTTTATATACACTGATTAATGTACCTGTTTATATGTTTATATACACTGATTAATGTACCTGTTTCTTTAAATGCTTTTCCAGTTTTTCTAATTCCATGATTCTCTGACGAAGAATATCTTCAGGCTTTTCTAATTCACCTGCCATTGTCACCTGTTCTGTTCCTGAGGTAGTTGTTTGATTAGAATTGTCCACTTTGTTCACACATAATTTATCCTCCAGTTGTTGAGAATACTCTTTGTTTTTCCCCTCCAAGACATTCAGTTGGCCCTGGAGGGTATCTTTGTCTTGTTGGACCGTGGACACAATTCGTTGTAAATCTTCTATTTGAGACTTGTACTGGTTTTCTTGTACCTTATTGGCATCCCTGTAAAATAAATTAGTAAATAAAATCTACCCAGCTTTACAAGTTAATAAACTAAGGATTATTAGATATCTAAGCTTAATCGTTGTTCTATAAAAAGAATTGAAAGTATTAAATGTATATGTGGTTCTATTATTAGTCATCAAAGCAAGGTGTGTCTGTATGGCTGTATGTATGTTTGTCTGTTCCTGTCCTATCTTGGTGCACATGTTTCATTTTATACATTGTAAGCTTATATATGCATTACCGGTATTGAAATTAAAACAAAAATATGAGTGACACTAAATATGAGGTGTGATTAAGCACATCAATGTAGAACTCACAATGATTTTGAGATTAACAACAGCAATAAAATAATGTTTCTTAACTTTTATTAAATTTTACATCAGTCTTCAATGATTTAATTTAATGTTCACTGAGAATGCAAATCCTTTCTTATAAAAATTGTAATTATGAAGAATTAAATTGGTTTTATTTTCTATGAATGGTAATAGCTTGATTTATATTTTCTTATTCTAACATGACATCCTTGGAATTCATTGGCTATACAATATAAATAATGCAGTGATAAAACTCCTGATATATTCTAATTCGCACATGTGTATTGTCAGACAGCTTAATGACATCATTCCTATGTGATTTCAAGTACATGTATTTACAAAGGATCATGGTGCATGCAAAAATTAAAATATTTGCTCTGTATTTTTTTTACATATTCCTTTTTTTCCGGAAAAAATATTAAAAATAACTTTTATAGATTGCTGCATTGTGGTGATGTAGTTACAAATGAAAGCTGGTGACATTGACACCTGGTTACTGATTTAGTCTATGATTTTTTTTAAGCATTTCGCTTGTTTCAGTTGCTAAAACTGAAATGCCATCAAATTGGAAAATCTCAGTAACTTAAAAGCATCTAGGGTTAAAAGAAAAGTATGACTGCAAAGATGAGGGTTAGTGGATTTTTGTAGATGGATCTTAATGCACACTCTTTCATTTTTTGTTTTGTACACATAATTGTAAAATCTGATATGAAATATTATTCACTGTCTCTTTATCATTTATTCTCTGCATTTTAATTTGTGAGTGAAAACTTGAATTTGAAAATTTCGAAGATGGGAATGGCCAATGCCTGAATGGTATCACATAAATTGTGTATGACATTGCCAGCAATTGTAAACATAAATTACCATCTCTCTTCAAAGTGTATTATCTTATTTGTACTGTTAGATATATTAGAATCAAAATAAATCATGGAGACCGTAATGTTTTGTGAGTTTTAACATGGGTTTGCAGGATATTAGTAAATGTTTCTCTTGCTGCCGCTAGGAATAAAATACTAATGTGCTGTTATAACTCACAACACATTATATATTCCATGAATTATTTCTTAAATTTGTGTTCCTCTCTTCAGTAATACGATAGAAATTATAACTAATGGGACAATATTTGCTGAATATCATAACGGTAAAACAACAAGACCCTGTCCTTAAGAATCACAGCAAACAACGCTAAAGTGTAGTATAACTAGGTTAAATTTCTTATCTGGGGGTAAATATTTATTGTCATGCAATGTACACAAAACATTTAAACTATGTTAACGTTTGATTGTAATTTAATGGCATACCATTACCGGTATTATTTCCATTTAAAGCACCGACTGACAAACTCCATTTACTAAAGTATGTCAGAAATCCTTAACATTGTCTACATACATAACATTTTAGAGCATCTCTTTACAAGTAATGAGGGTAAAGGGCAAACCTTTATATTAATTAACAATCAACTCAATTTAAACAATGGAACTTTTTTTCTCTTTACATTTTGTGTAGTGAAAACATGTGCTCATAAAATAGTGTTTGAATTAGATGAAAAGTATGGTTCTTAGACTTTATTTAGCAAAATTTTAAATCTATTAAAACTGATTAAAAATAAAAATTTGTAAACAGATACCCATAATTTTATCACTGGTACCCCATTGTATGACAGATAAATCCATCTCATTTGTACACATGGTATATCACAGGAAACGTTGCAAATTTTTTTAAATAGTCGAAACAAACAATAATTACAGTAGTTGGTTTATAGTGTTGATTTCAATATTTGTTTCTTCAAGCCAAAGTTTGTTTGTTTACAAGTCAAATAGTAAAGACAATCAAGAAGAATAAGATATGATTTCTTACCTTATAGAAAGTAATATGAAAATCCAAGTGTTTTGATTATATCAACAAGATACAGCTTGTCAAACATTTAATTTTATTTACACCTGGATTTAAACAGGTACAGGTAAGAAGGATTAATACAAAGTTAATCAATAATCAATCAGCTTTGTTTGGATGGAGATTAATTATTGACCTGATAGAAATTGATGCCAAATGTCACGATTGACTGCAGGTAAAGTTTCCTGTGTGCTGGTTGATTATTGGTTAATTAGTGAAGTCGATCAAAGATTGATACCTGATGAAATTGTAATTGAAAATCTATTGCTTTATTCTGGGTTAAAGTTTCCACTAATGGTCATTTTATTAACAATAAAATATATTGTAAAGGTTATTCTTAAAATGAAAATAGTAATACACAACGTTTCATAATATAATACTAAGGTGCAGCTAACTCTTAAAATAACTAGAAATACATTGTACCTTATTTATG
Source organism: Bathymodiolus brooksi (assembly GCA_963680875.1). NCBI lineage: Eukaryota > Metazoa > Mollusca > Bivalvia > Mytilida > Modiolidae > Bathymodiolus > Bathymodiolus brooksi. The sequence continues at coordinate 31,870,674 of OY804577.1, forward strand.
ACCAATGAAAAATAATGTAGCTATACTCAAATATTTTAATCATAGTAACATTAAATCAACAGATGGGACAACTGGCCACTTTTTATATGGGGAATTAAATGGATTTTTATTTATCAAGGGCCACCGTGGCTGTGATCATCTGCTTGCTGGATTTATATCTACCTACATAACCAGTACATATCACCACTACAGTTGTAAATGTGATTCCTGCCCATGGTGAGGCATACTTGATACACCCTTCGGTGATTGTCAGATATTTGTGGCAGGTTGGAGGTTTTCTACGTTTACTCTGGTTTCCTTCGCCATGATATTTTCAAAGTGGCATTTAAAACCAGTATCTTTCACACTTTATCTATTTTACCTTATTTAACTTTCACTTTAAAACATACATACACGGTACCTTGAAAAATCTATCAGGATTTAATCAATCTATTTCTTAAACAATAGAATTTTGCCTATGGGTAAAAAAAAAGTGTTAGTAGCAATAACGTGTCCAACAATCCCCTTCAAAAGGAAATGGTGGACATAACATTACCTCATTGACTTGTCTTGGCCTTCGTAACCCGTAATTCTATTCAGTATACAGTCTTTACATGTAATTAAATCCTTCAATATCACTTGGAATGGTTCGTTTAATGACAGCTAGAATGAAAACAACAAGAGATAAATATTGTTTTGACTCTTTAATAATCATGTAACATTAATCTGAAAATAATCACACAACATTAATCCGAAAATAATCACGCAAATTTATTTTAAAATATAATTACATGTATGACCAATTGCATTACAACAAGTGCATTGTAGGTAATGATGAGATATTTATATTATGGGTATAATAAGGTAATAACCGGTACCATGTACCTTTTAGGAGGGAGGGTGGCTATCATAGATTAATAGTATGATTCTCATCTATTGTAAGGTTTACATGATACAACTTTATATGATCAAGTTTGTCACTGACTTGTAACAGATCAGACAGTGGTTTTCTCTAGGTAATGATACTCAAGTTTGAACCACCAATAATACGGACCATCAGCCGTGATATACCTGTAATATTATTGAAAGTGACATTCAACTCCAATATATCTAATCCTTATTGAGGGAAATTACAGATCTGCAACATGTTAACTTTAGCTTAATTATTTATACTGTATATCTTGGTATAAGAATACTTGACCTTCAACATCCTTGAAAATGTTCATGAACTTCCATTGGTGTTTTGTCTGTTTGTTTTTGTTGGTGTGATTACTATAGAATCTCTTGTTATGATATATCTTATATTACAATGTATAACTGTTATTCTTGTTTTACATATCTACTCATTCTGTACATAAAACAACAAACATTGGTAAATCTAAGTAGAAAACTATTTACTTTTACTTTGAAGAAACCATTGAAATATGTGGTCTTTCATTACAGAGAAAATAATGATAGAAGGTTGTACCTTTAGCCTTAGGAGGTAAACACTTTACAGCATTATTATAGACTAATATGGGCAAGGTCTATAGTTAATCCATTAATATAAATAACAGACCATTTTCCCAGGAAACCAAAGATTCTATTAACATTCTGTTCTACTTTCTCAGTAAAACAAATGTGAAGATGTAGACATTATCACTGATACACAATATTAAGTTATATGGCTTTGGGTTATAGATCTTACAAAGGTGTTTTTAATTGAATGAAAACAGCCCTTAGCTAACGTGACAAGGATTTACACCCTGTTTTATCATCTTTCTCAGACCTGGGAAAAGTTTAAGGTGACTTTTTTTAACAACTACTAAAACTGGAAAACCATAATTCACACTCAAGACCACCAATTACAGGTACTAATCCTATCGCTAGTGCCACGCCATGTCACAGATAAATACACAATAATATTCATTGACAATTTAGTCCCTATGGCATGGAATACATCTGGATGTGGATATCCCTGGACAGCTACAATACATAGCAATCTTAACACTTAAGGTGAACATCATGACTTTAACTCCCATGGCTGGTGATAGGCCAGAGGTTCTGCCCCACCTTTTTCCCCCCTCCTCTCACTTATCCCTAAATTTTATCCAAGTTACTGTTAGACAAGTAAAGATTCATACTAAGAAGAGAAATTTAAATGTCATTGGATGCTAGAAATTAGACTGGCATGGTCCATCATGGAGACCATCTTCCATTACACTGGGGTTATACTACAACTTACCATGTGACTAGGTAGTATACACTCAGTTGAAGATGCCATATCCAGCTGTAATTGGTCCCTATAATTCTGAACTACATCCTCGAGAGCTCCTTGGAATGTGGATAATTGTTTAGGTAAACTCAGATTAGACCCACACGTCATACATGTATCACTATGGATACTTTCTACAGAATTTTGATTTTTATCAGGACCAGAACCTTTCATCACTTTTGATTGTAAATAACTATTTGATTTTCTAACGATTTCTAATTGTTTTTCTGCATCATTTTTTGTTTTGATATTTTTTTCCACTTGAATTTGTAAGTCCATCTTTGATTTTTCTGCCTTTGTCAGTTTGTATTTCAAATTTAATATTGTCTTCTTTGAATTGTCCAAGTTAGACTGTACTTCAACATATAATTCATCCATATTTTTAAGTTTATTTTCCATTTGTTCTCGTGAACTTTCTGCAAATATCATTTTTCGTTCTGCCTCTTCTTTCGTTTGTAAAGCACCTTTTATTGTCTTTTCGATTTCCTCCTTTTCTTGCTGAACATTTTGTAAATTTGATTGTAATTCAACGTTTGTCTTTTCGACATTTTCCAGTTTTGATTCAGTTTCCGTTTTGGCATCCTCAACTTCTTTTAGTTTGATTTTTGTTTCTTGAAGTTTATTTTCAAGGTCTGTATTTGATTGAGTCAGTTTTTGATTTTGACCGTGTATTTCAATATTGTCTTTTTTCAAGGCAAATTCACTTTCTTCAACTTGTGTCAACTCATCTTCAAGTCTCTCAATTTTCATATCCAATTTATTTTTCAACATATCAAATTGTTCTATGTCTTCTTCAGAAGTTTGTAATTTAATCTCAAGTTCATCTATATTATCCAATAATTTTTCTTTTTCTTTTTCTAAAGAATTCAAATTGTCTTTCAAAGTTTTGTCAAAATTTTCTGTTTCCTCAAATTTTGTCTGAACTTCATTTAATTTATTTTCTAACTCTTTTAAATCAGTTTCTGCTTTCAATGACTTTGCTTTTTCCTCTGATAAATTTTGTATCAAGCGTTCTTTTTCCTTTGTTAAATCTGCCTTCGAGTGTTCAAGCTCCAGAATTTTTTCAATATTTGCTTCATTGTGACTAGAATCATTTGAACCAGAAGAATGCAGTTCATTTCTTAGCGTATTATTTTCCAGCTGTAAATTTTCAACCTTAGTTTCCAAATCTTCCACTGTATTTTGAACTTCTGATAATTCCTGCTCAATTTCAATTAGCCTATTTTCTGCTGACTTTGCTCGCCTTAACTCACCTCTAAGACGATCTTCAATTTCTTCCAACTCCATAACTCTCTCCATCAATTTATCTTCTGATCCTTCCAAAATTTTTATTTTTTCTGATTGTTGTCTAACCTGTTTATCAGTCGCTGTCAAGTTAAACAATTTTTCTGTCAAACTTTGATTTTCATTTTCTAAATCTTGTAACCTTTCAAACAATCCAGTTACCTTACCAGGTCCTTCAGCCTTAATATCCATTAAATCAATGGTATCAGTTTCTTGATCACAGTTTAAATGGTTAGGCTTAGTCTCTGGGATAAATGCCTCGGACTTAACGTGAAATTCTTTAACACAACTGTCATCTAAAGGAATTTCACAAGCTGTCAGAGATGATGGAATGTTGTAATCGGCCAGGTCACTTGTATCAGTATCTTGTTTATATACATCCTTATTATACTTATTTAACTGTACCCTAAGGCTCTCTTCTATCTCTTCTAGTTCACTGACACGGTTGGTAAGTTTTATCTCAGCATCCTTCTTATTATTACCTAACTGAGCCCTCAGGCTCTGTTCAACCTCTTCAAGTTCAGAGACTCGATCAACAAGCTTTATCTCTGCATCTTCTAGTACGTCAACCTTTTTACGAAGGTGTGCTACTTCCGCTGCCTGATGCTCATATTTGTGCAACTTTTCAAGATACTCCTCCTCAGAAGAATCAAGTTCAATCAATCGTTCATTCAGATCATCATTTTCTAACTGAATTTGTTGGAGTTCTTTCTGTGCCTTTTGTAATACTTCCTCTAAGTGACACTTTTCACTTTGAAGTTCAACTAATTCCTCTTTAATTTGATTGATATCCATTGTTTCACCATTAATAACAACTGTTTCACTGACTTTATGATCCAGTTCCTGTTTGTTTTGACTAGATTTTAATACTTTGTCAATAAGAATTCTATTCTCTTCTGCTAATTGTTGATTTTCTTCATCAGTAGCCTCTAACTTCTCCATCATTTCAGTTTCAAACTTTTCAAAGTCACTTATCTTATCATTGAACACTTGCTCTTGTTCTATGTATTGTGCTATTTCTCTTTCTAAATGTTCAATCTTTCTATCATATTTTTCCTCCATATCTTTCATTCTTTCTTTTAAATCTGATTCCAAATCTTCCATAGAATCTAATTGACGCAAGAGATTTTCTTGAGAACGATTTAACTCATGGATTTTTCCTTCGTAAAGCACTGCTTCATCATTAGAATATCCTCTTGTTTTATTTAATTGTATTTGAGATCGTAACTCCTTTTCTTCCCTTTCCATTTCAACCACTGTTTCACTAAGTTTTATTTCATTTTCTCTTAATTTAGATATTTGTTCGTGTAAACTTTCAATTTTTGTATTTTTGGTCTCTTCCAATGAACTCAAAGTACTCTCTAAATTGTTAATTCTATGGAGTAAAAATTGAATGGTTTGATTAATTTGAGTATCATCTTCTGATTGGTTACATTCAGAAAGTTCTACAGCCAATGATGGCCAATGTGTATGCACAGTAGTGTCTTGTTCTTCCAGTTTACATTGTAACTCTATTTTGTATGTTTCTAATGTTTTGATTTTTTCTTCTAGTAAATGAATTCTGTTAACATGATCCTGTGCACTTTTCTTCCAATTATTTCTTAGAATTTCTTCATTTTCTTCTAGTTCAGAACATCTTATAGTTAGAGAATCATTCTCAGATTGTAGTTCCATTATGGTTTCATTCAGTTTTTGATCATATATAGTAGCATCAGCTTCTATTTCTTCCTTTAGATCAAGCCTCTGTTTCAGTTCTAGGTTTCTCATCTCAAGGTCGTTTATCTTCTCTGTAGAAATCAGTTCTGCTTTTTCCAAAATTGAAACCTGCAAAATGATGATAAGAAAATATTATCTAATAAAGAAAACAGCACAAAACAAACTATTATGTCTTGCACATGTATTATAATAATCTTGTTAGACTGCTTAGTGTTGAAAGTATTTTATTCAAATTTGATTTAACAAAGAATTAAGGGTGGAGGGGTGGGTGGGGTTTATGATGTTTAACACCACTTTCAACAATATTTCAGTTACATCGTGGCAGATAAGGAGGAGAGAAATACATATTTGGAATAGAAAATTAAATCTGACATTTTCAGATGGTTCTTTTTACAATGTACAATGTATTGTTGTTGTATAATTCTGTGATAAAGTAGGTATATATATATATTGTAGTGTATTTAAAAAAAACCTCTTATTTTTTAAATCATGTTTTAAAGTTAAATATTATCAAATAGAAAACATCTAGCATTTTCTCTTTTTTTCTATAATTTTTTTGTTTTCTTTGTACTGTAAACAAATCTTAATATTGTAAGTATTTATTTTTATTTTATTTCACACATTCAAACAGATAAAAGCAAAATATTTTTTAAATTAAAATTTTAAAAAATGTTAAAAAGTAGATTAAATTTTCTTTGAAAAATGAAAAAAATCGTTTGATAATTCTGTAAAAGAAACATTAAAAATAATGCACTATTAAGTTATTATTTGTTTATATTTCATGCACTTATCAAAGATTACAAATACATTAAAAAAATGTGATGAGAAAATAGCTATTCCATGCACAGTCAAGCAAACAAATTTTGTTATGAAAATATGTAGTATTTATGATCATAAATGATGATATCATGTGATGTCATGTAAAGCAGTCATGCAGAAATGAGATGACAAAATTATAAATATGTATAAGTTATTAATAACCATTCATGGTAATTCAAACAGAAATATTTAGTGGGTAATTCAATATATGTATTAGACCACGCTTCACACACAGAAAAATAACAAAATATTGTGAAAATGTTTTATAGCATGTTTATTTAAAATAGTTTCAGAAAACATAATTTCATTGATAAAACTGAAATCATATTTACATTTAGACTTTAGAGAAAGAAACCTTAAATAAAAGGCTTCTTAAAAATGATACCTTTTTGTATCATACTTCATAAAAAAAATTCTTAAGTTGTCTCCCCTTTGCTACTAACGTGCATACTTTCCAAGCAAACTGCATTACATATCAAACAAAATAACATTTAGCAGCAGACATTTTGACTATTCATAAATATCTATCCGCTACTTTGTACTATACTATAACATGCTTACACTTCAATACTTCAACAGTCAATTCACTATCAATGCCTACTTTATTATACTTAAACAGTAAAGATTGATCAAAGCCTATCTCAGTCCTCGAAATGAAAATTTGAATTTACTGGTCTGAATCAAATTCTTGAATTCATTTTTATATATTTCTTTATAAAAAATGAAAAATTTACTGGTCCGAACAAAGTTTTACTGGTCTTGGGCTGAAGGACCAGTGCTCATCGTGAGGACTGCTATCTACCGTTATAACGGACCCACTGTTAGTTTACCCATGTTTCAATTGGTATTGTGTTAGGTGTTTAAAAAACTGCAATTGGAACTGATCTATTGAAGGAATACAATTGCCTTTGTTTACAGGTGAATCCTATTGTTGGACATTTCAACTTCTTATTGTATGACTGGAAGAGAAAAGTCAATCACCCATTGATTAAAAATCTCCAGAAAAAAATTCAACTCAACTTATATAGATGTATATGTGCATGACCTATAGAAAGAAATACTATCATTACTGTTGCATAAGGCGCATTGGTGCATAATGCGCACCCCCTCTTGGCCTTGAAATCTCCACTCTAGAAAAAAACTAGTTTGTCTATAATGCTATTTTAAGCCTATTATGGTGAATAATTATTTGCCTCAATTACTAATGCAGACTGGAGTTGTTCTAAAATTTCAACCTCCATACCATCCTCAACTTAACACATGTGAATATCGTTTCCATATCATAAAGCAAATATTAAGATCAGACAGTGACTACTTTTGACCATACTCAAACAGCAATTTGTGATGCTATTATTGATGGAGTAACCTTTGAAAAATCAGAAAACATCTTTAAGCATTGTGGATATATTCATTAAAATTATATAAAGTTTTTTGTAGGAGTACATGTTATTTGCATTTATTATTTTTCTGATTAAAATTTGTACCTTCTTATTATTTTTTTTTTCATATTGATTTTCCTTTTTCTCAATATTCCCTCTAAGATGGTTACTGTAATTAGACACCCTACATTTGTTGAATGATGTTTGAGGGATAGGGTCATGGTGTTTAATGCCACTTTCAACAATATTTCAGCTATATCGTGGCTGTCAGTTTTATTGGTAAATGAAACCAGAGTACCTGGAGAAACCACAGACCTGCCGCAAGTCACTGATAAACTTTATCACATAATGTTGTATCGAGTACACCTCACCATGTGCGAGATTCAAACTCACAACTTTAGTGGTGATATGCACTGATTGCATAGGTAGTTGTAAATCCAACTACCATATGATCATGACCAAGGCAGCCTCTGAATAATGTTTGATTTTTAGAAAACAATTTATTCAAAAACCAAGTTTTTTTGTTGTTTTCCCAATACACATATTTAACCATATATCCAGATTATTTGCAACCAGAATGAATTGTTTTACTTGTGGCAAATAATTTTCAAAATTAAAGTTTTTCCTATTTCTCTAATGTCAAAAATAGACTTAAAATGGCATTATAGACACAAACTAGTTTTTTTCTGGAGATTTCAAGGCCAAGAGGGGGTGCACATTATGCACCAATGCACCTTATGCAATGGTAATGATAGTATTTCTTTCTATAGGTCATGTACATATACATCTATATAAGACGAGTTGAATTTTTTTCTGTGGAGTTTTAGTCAATGGGTGATTGACTTCTCTTTTCCAGTCATACAATAAGAAGCTTAAATGTCCAACAATAGGATTCACCTGTAAACAAAGGCCATTGTATTCCTTCAATAGATCAGTTCCAATTGCAGTTTTTTAAGGTATGGCTTTTCTACAAAATGATGTTAAATAATATCAATGGCAAAATGTATAATGTTATTATTAATATGTATGATAGTATAAAATCTTGTATCTCATACAATAATTGTATATCAAATATATGGGAAACAGAACTTTTTGACAATGTAGATTATTTGAAATGTGTAATTAAACAGCGATTAGAGGATCAGTTTCTTCAAAATTGGAATTTTTTAGTACAAATTTACCTAAAGCCATAAATTATAAAACATTTAAAACAGAGTTCAAATATGAAGAATATTTAAATATTTTAGAAATAAAAGATGCAATTTTTCTTTGCAGATTTAGAACAACAAATAATAAACTCCCCATCGAAACAGGGCGATGGCAGAACATTCCAAGAGAAAATCGTAAATGTATATTAGGTAATAGATCCCAAATTGGAGATGAATACCATTATATTTTTGAATGCATTTATTTTAACCAAAAACGTAAGCAGTCACTGTTAAATTATTTCATATATAGACATAATATTATCAAATTTTCTGAACTTATGTCAAGTAAAAGAAAACCAATACTGAAGAAACTCTGTCATTTTATAAGTGCTATCAATATCGGTGTTTGTCCTCCAGGCTCTTTTATTGTTAGATATCTGTGCCATTGTTATACATAGGCTTTATGAGAATAAAGATATATAATAGATCAGTTCCAATTGCAGTTTTTTAAACTCCTAACACAATACCGTGGGTCCACTATAATTAACACAATAATTTATAATGTTCTTACATTTGAATATTCCCCCCCATTTACCATGCAATTATATTTTTGTAAAAGAGAAATAGCATTGATCCTTAAACTGTAGAGGACAAGATAAAGATGGATGGAAAGTAAAATCATCTTATGATGATACTTTTTTAATCAATTTTTGTAATTTTCATTCAATTTGCAAGAATTCTTAATCAATCTTTAAATGTGCAATCAAAACTGAAAAATATATACAAAATTATCAATCAATATGCTGACAAGATGCCTTGTTGCATGCTGCCATTTTGTACCTTCTCACAAAGTCGGGTCTCTGCTATATCTTTATCCAGGATTATTTCCTTCAGCTCCTTAATTTTTGACAGATATTCTTGAGTTTGGTGTCTAGCATTATTTCCTTTGTCTTCAGCTTTTGCAGTTCTCTCACGCAATTGAGATTCACTCTGCTCCATTTCAACTGATGTTTTTTCAGCCAGTTTTAATTTTTCTTTTAATTGTTTTTCAGACACATCAAATTGATTCACTTGATCTTGTAGATTTTGACATAATTTTAAAATTTCAGCCATTTTATTTTCATCTTGTTCTAGTTCTTCTTGTCTAATACTGCTATTGTGCAGTTCATTCTTCAGAGATACATTTTCTTCATGAATCTTACAGACTTCCTGACTTAAAATATTGAGATGAAGCTTCAGTTGGGACAAATCTGTCGAGGACATATTCGGTTTGTCAAATATTTTATTTAATGCAAAACTGCTCTCGCTACTTAAACTTTCAAAGTTTACGCAACTGTCAGAAAATGGCTCAGAATTTAACGTAAATGACAGATTAGCATCTCCACTGAGGTCCAGACTTGTGTTGCTCATATCTTTTGAGGAGGAATTAGAGTCAAATGATCCTGCTCTACTTCTCGGTGAAGCTGCCGTGCTGTCGTCCTGGACCTGTAATTAGCAGTGTCATATTGGCATGTATGTTAGTGGGTGTTATACCAAAACCACTACAACTTTAACCCTCATACCCAGCAAATCTATGAATGCCATGAAATGAATTCTATTTGCTGTTGCATGCAAATGAATTGAATGATAATGATATTGCTTTAAAGAGGGTAGAAACGCAGTGTAAGTACATGAAGCTTCTACAAAAACTTAGCTTTAAAAAGAAAGAAATAAGGCAGTGGATGTTTCATTACCAGTGTGTAGTCATAATTAGCTAAAATTAACTATACATCTAAAATGATAATTACATACAAATTTAATATAAAAACTTAATTCAAAAGATAATTTTGGCATAAAAGAGAGACTTTATTTTTTTAGTTATTTACTTGAAATATTTTGTCAAACAAGATGAACTGTGAGCTAATGCTCACTTATGATACCCCCGCTCTTCAGCAAACAGGAAGTAGGAATCTGACGGGTCAAAAAACGCTTCCCACGATATGGGGTACCTATATGAAGCTTGTGACCAAATATCAGATTTCTGCCATCAATAGTGGCTGAGAAAAAGGTGACGAAAAATGTGCATATATGTTCAATGTGTATAAAAACCAATTAAGTCGGCAAACAGGACGTAGGAATCTGACGGGTCCAAAAACACTACCCACAATATGGTATACCTATATGACACTTGTGACCAAATATCAGATTTCTGCCATCAACAGTTACTGAGAAAAATGTGACGAAAAATATCTTGGACGGACGGAAGGAGGGACAGACGGACAGAGGTGAAACAGTATACCCTCCTTCCCCTTCGGGGAGCGGGGTATAATTATTTGTGATTATATTTTTCCACCCTCTTTATCATAGCAATTTAAACTTGATATTTAAGTAACACCCAAGAAACATAATTTTAAATGATCAGATATTATAACAATAGAAAGAATGTGATGTGTACAAGATTAAAACTGAGGATGGTTACAGTAACAATAAGAAGCTACAAATGAATCTTAAATATTTCAGATTCTATAGACAAACAAAGTGATTATCCCCCCTTTTAAATACCTGTTACTAATTCCTCTTAAAATATTTAAAATAAATTAGATAAAATAATTGGGATTTAAAATTTGTATTATGTAAACATGATAAAGCTAAATAATAAAATAATTTGAATAAAAATTGAATGATAAGCAAAATGAGAATTAAAGATGTGTACGAAAGTGGAATACAATAAAAAAAAATATATATATAAAAACACAGAATTATGGCTTGAAAATGAACCTTCCTAATACCAGAACTATCTTTAAATACTAAAGAAAGAATTTATCTCAATTCAAAATGGTTCTCTAAAATATATTGACAGATATGTAATCAAACCATCAAGTTACTTTATCTGTAAAACACGACCTAGGTGTGCCCCACAGAATAAATTAAATCTCTATGAAGACTTTCATGACCTTATATATCCTGTTCCAAAAAATAATGTGAAATAATGGAGAAACTCAGAAAATATATCATTTTAGTTACTAATGGAAGAAAGGTTCCTTATCAAATATTTTATAACCATAATTCTAAATTTAAAGCATAATTTACAGAAACAGACGTGTACCTGAGCTTCCATGACTTCCATCTGCTCTCGCTGTTCCAAGCTATTCCCATGATGCTTTAGTTTACCTTCCAGTACTTCTTTCTCCTGTTGCAATGTAACAACTTTGTTCTGGAGTTCATTAGCAGTTTGTTCAAGGCTATTAACATGCTAAAATATAGGATTATAAATTGTAAACTGGTACATTGTACTGCAATATCTCATTTTTGAAGTAGTTTATTAACACTTAAATTTACTAAACATTTTTTTGCTTAGTGATTTTGAAAACCTTAAATATTACAAAATTGTACATAAAATTCCTCTTGACAAAGACATATAACCTAACTTATATTGTTTATATTAATCCACAATAAAGCAGCCCCCCCCCCCCCCCCCCCCCCCCTCTAGATTGGAAGTTTCCTTAGATTCAGATACATGTATTACAAAATGTTTATTTCTTCTTGAAGAAAAGATAATATATATTTTCTAATTTATACCTGAATTAATTTGTCTTTGTCCATAGTTTCTTCATCAACAGGACTCCCATCCATTTCTAAAACTTCACCAGGCTCTTCAATGATTGTGGCCAGTATTCCACCATCATTATAACTGACAGGAGCCTGAAAATAGATTTTTAAAAATGGATAAAAAAATGGCTTATGTTCTGGTAATCATTATCATACTAATCTATTTCAACATATACAATGTATTACAAGAACCGATGGATATCTTTCACAATATATATGCACTGGTCCACTTGACTTAAATGCTTACATATTTATCTTTTTGAGTGCAAAAAAAAATACTAAAGAGACTAAATACTTTTAATTTTCCAGGTTTGTATAATTACAATTCATTTACAAACCAACATATTGTCCAAACCTCCATTTCCAGAAAAATATCATATTAATTATTTAAATATATAAGTTATTGTAAAAAATGTAGATGGCATCAGAGATGAACAAGCTGATTGGTAGAGCTGTTGTGTAGGTGATATGTTGATATCAGGTCCACTACGTTTGAAGTAAAAATATTTTTTCTTAATTAAGGGCTATAACTTGGAAACAAGGGGCATAACTTGAAAAGGAAAAATATGTCAGATATCTCAATTTCAAATGTGACCTGTATTTTTTACAGTCTAAAGCTAAGTTTCCAAATTTTTAAATCAATCTGTAAATAAAATTTGAAATAAACCAAAAGTTAGAGCACTGATATGTTGTACATTAAAGTTTTGTAGAATTTTGTAGGGATCCCATTCCCATTTTACCTGCAATCATCCATACCTGTATGTGGAATCATTAAAATCATATCGGCTCCTCTAAGCATATCCCAAAAGGAAATTGATTCAATTATTGAACATATGGAAATCGTGTTAACAAAATCAGGGAAAAGAATATTTCCAGGAATATTTGTGACAGTAAATTTTCATATTGATGTGAGAAAATATAATACTGTTGTATCTACTTGTGTTCTATTATATGGTACAATATACATTCAACCAACTTAATTTGGTATACCGGTATTTTGGTATCTAGAAAATTGTATTGAAAACATGTCGCCTGTAATTATGACAAGCATTCTGACAGGTAACCCTCTAAATTTGAGCTTTAAAAGTTCAAAACAATGCAAAAAATTATATTTACAATAGATTTCAAAATATTAGAACCATTCTATGTTTGGTAAAGTTCCCCCTTGTTGCCAATTTATACATTATCACAATTAAGGTGTCATTCATGTTGACTGGGGTTTATACATGTTATACAGGTATAATCTGTGTCTCTATTATAATACAGTTGTAGATCGTTAGGTGGTCTGCTGACCTGTATACATCCTGATTGTTTACAATATTAGGTAGTCCTATCTAAATATCTTACTATTAAGATGTTATCTCTAAATAGTGTCAAGAAGGGCTAAATGGTTTGGATCAATGCATTATAACCATAAAATGATATTAGATCCTCTAATTCTAAATTTTTTTCGTGATAAATATTTTATTGTTTGTTCAGAAAGCTTACATATAAAATCATAACCAACAGAACTACAACTGGTATTATCACAGTTATATATATACAGGTACAGGTACTTCATCTCTGTCATACCTAAGCATAACTAGATTGTAACCCAGTTGACCTTTTCAATGTCAATGAAAATATTTAATCTGGACAAGAGTTCAAAATAGCTAGTTAATTTTACTAAAAGAGCATGTTGCATTTTGACAAAAATAAAGATAATTAATAGGTACCAATAATGTTAAGGACTGCTGATTGACAAAACCATCCAATTGCTACAAAGAACCATATAATCCAAAATCTACACTTATCTGGCCAAGACATCATTGAGACACACTTGAAATCCTGTTCTCTCAACTAACTACATCAATTTATGTTGGAATCAAAATATTGCCCACTGGCCAACAGTATCAAATTACTGGTAGGGTAGATTTAAATCTTGTCCACTATGCAACAGCATCAATCATAACAGGAGATAAAAGGTTGGTTGCTAGACAATAGTATCAAATTGAATGCCAGTTTGGACAACAACATCAATTTCAGCTATATTCTCCTCTAAAATTTAACAAACAATAATTGAGCAAATACACAAACAGACGACATGGTGATGGATCATAGGTAAGATGTTTTGAAAGCCACAAGTAAAAGAAGCTATAATAAATATGGTTAAAATGTTTGACCTTACAACAGGGAATCAACGACCAATTCTAACAAGTTGTTGCTTATTAAGAAATGCAGGAGGTTTAATTTTATCTATAAAGAGTGTGCTATTGTCCAAACGAGGCATATATTTATGCTCCGTCTTTGGGATGAGTCGTGTAACTGGTATACTCTGTACAGCTAGCAGGAATCTGATTGTTTTGGATGGGTTGTAGCCGGCATCAGAAAAAAAACTAGGACCTATTTCTATTACCCTGATGGCTCAATGTGGGTGGGGGGGAGGGGGGGGGGTTCTTAGTGTAAAACTACTTTAATTTGTTTACTGCTGTGCTTTGTAAAACAAATAGACTTATTTGTTAGCAGAAGTAATCTTGTTTATGGTTAATATATACATATATAATAATATATAAAAAGTAACACACAACAGCTGTCAGATACTAAACCAATGATGAACATGTACAATAGTCCCCATCTTATAAGGCCTTCCTCTTCTACAATTTAAAAGTAGCCTTATAAGAGGGGTGGAGTCTCTTAAGGGGGACAATTTAGTGGTATCTCAGTGCATATAAAATCTGACCTGACATCAGAGGTGGTCTTTGGTGACCTTATAAGAGGGGGATTACTGTATTATACTTATTGATATGGTTGTATATAATATGGAAGAGAAATGACAGACAACAACAAAACTCTAATCAAATTTGTCGTTGTGATCTTCTAAACAAATACAAAATTAACCCTCTATTGGCACAGTTTACATACATATTACATGACACATAAATCCATGTAAGAGATGGAATGTAAACATTCAATGATTGTTGAATGCTGTGGGTCATGTTTGTTTCTACTAAATGGTGAGAAAAAAAAACATACCTCATAAATGAATAAGTCAATCAAATATACAAAACATATTAATCGGGATTAATGAATGTCTGATAATTTCTGATCACCAGTTGTTAGGATGGTAGCTAGGTATTGTGTACCATAATTGGATATCAGGAAGGAAACTTGAGTTAAACTAGGGCATTTCTGTAACCAGTTGTTAGGATGGTAGCTAGGTGTTATGTACCATAACTGGATGTCAGGATGGAAACTTGAGTTAAACTAGGACATTTCTGTAACCTAAGCTAATCTATTCAGTTAAAAACTTAAAAATATACTCTCATATTTTTTCTACAATTTATTGCACAATCACAAAATGACAGAAAAAATTATGTATTACATATAAATCCTGCAAACATAATGCAATAATCAATAAAGAGATAGGAAAATAAACACCCCTTGTTTTGACCTCCAAAAAATCTATTGAAAATGATGTGTATGAAGCATTCATGTTAATTGAAAGCAGATAAAACAGCTAGAATTGTGAAATTACGTAATGTTAAACATTAAGAACGATGAGTCAATCTTTGTGATGATAAAAGTCACTGTTGTGTAAACACTGTTTATATCATTTCTAATTCAATGAACTCCTTCTTTTCGTTATCGATTACACCCTTTTAAGTTAAGTATGATGTCAGTAACATACAATGTACAAATGTACCACCCTGATGACTTTCATAAAACATGAACACAATATCAAAAAGTTACAATGTTAAAATAAAAACTATTGATATATAAAACATGGTGAGAAAAACTATAGAACAGACCTGGTAATCCATAGTAAAGCCATATACAAATTATATGTTGTCCTTTTAACGTATAGCGATCACTATAATAATATCGTAATAATTTGCTCAGCTGTCTTTTGTCCCCGGTAATGTCATTATAACAGTTTGTCTATCTGATATTGTAATGTAATATACAAATTTAAAAACCCTCGATAATCATCATTTTGTTAAGGCCTTCAGGATTGATGCATAATTTTAATTTCCTTAATGAAAATGTTTTGCCTTTGCCTAAAGGAAAATTTTTGTGTGAAACTTAAAATATTTAAAATGCAATACTAAAAATATGTGACAATTGAGCACAGGTAATGAGGTATGTATATTTGTGTAGTTTTTTTTAAGATACAGTTATACATAGTGAATCAATGACATATATGAGGGGGAAATGCAGTTTTTTTCCACATTGTTTGTAAATAGAGATATCAAATTTCTATTTAAGAACTAGGTAAGACATTATAAAAAATAAAAGCCAAAAGCACAAGTGAACATCTAAGATAAATCTAATACCTAAAGCAACAAAATTTGAATTGATGTATTCTGGCTTACATTTATATTCATAATAGTGCTAGTTTTCTACAACAAACCAGTAAATCTGTATTGGCTTCAATTGACAAAAAAAAGCTTACCGGTTATTATAATGATACTGTTTTTCATCCCCTTTCTATGGCCATACAATCAATCTTGTCAAAAAACACTATAGACTGGTGGCAATTTTTCTAATTATCATGGGTTTTAGATAATTATCTGTGATTCTATTTCCATGGTAATATACTAGGTATGTCAGGCCAGAATTTTCTTAAATGATAATGGATACTTGAGAAAACTTGTGTTTAAAGCCTTCCCTCTACATCAAAGGAATCCCCTTTATATCATATTTACCTGTTATGTTTATGCCTACCTGTATACAGTGGATATTTTAAGGTATAGACCAAGGGTTGGTAATATGCATCTGGGTAACTCATATTCTTACTTGCCCTTTTGCACTGGTCACAAGGAGGACTAATTATATAGATACATTGTACATGTTTCTCCTTTGGGTTCCTTTTATTTTCATTTCTATTTTTATTTGGGTTCCTTTTATTTTCATTTCTATTTTTATTTTTTTTCTAGGATGAATATCCTTTAGCACTGGCCCTGGGTGACATCTGTACCTAAACAACTACAAATTATAAATGTACTTGTTTATATGCTTTTATGCCACGGGGGGGGGGGGGAGAGGGGAGAGTTCATATAAATATAATACATGTACACATGTAGTATTGAATTGTTGCATGGATGGGGACTGTTCTGTTGCAGCTTCTGGTAATAATCAACTACCTTGTCCTCTTTATTGAGTGTGCTTATCAGACACTTGTTGTGTATCCTATGTTATATACAAACGGTAGGTATCATCCAATATTATTGTTATATTGTTATTTTATTTGTTACATTGTATTGCGTGTATATATTACACATTGTACCCATATATTTAATCATTGTAATGATCTTGCCCTTAATGGGTCCTCGATTGGAAATAAACACATTTGTATTGTAGTATTGTTTTCTCCTTTGTGTTTTCACATGATATATTGTCACAAGCCTGTGTAAGAAACTGAGATGTTATTCTAAATCAGGGAGATAACAACATGTTGTTTTGCATGTGTTTAAATCCCTTCAAAATATACATTTTTATTTTATTTTTGTTATTCACCAGAGGATAAGGAGTAGGGACAACTTTCGTTCAATATGCTTAACCTAAAATTAGCAAAAAGAACAGTTTATAATGTACATAAACCTCAAACATTTTAATTTTCCTTTCTTTCACATAACTAACTCTCATCAATCAAATTTTAAAAACTTTCAAAGTTTGGAAATGAACACTTTAAGGTCCCTTTTGGTCAAGTTGATTTCAGAAACTGTAAGGGTTATGTAAATCTGTCTATTTACGTCAGACAGTTCTCAACATATTCAACTTTTCCCTTCATCAAATTTTAATGTGTTTTTCTTTAGCTATTTTATTTCGAAAAGAGTCTAAAAGGGCTCAGATTCCCAAACAGTTTACATATTTGGAAACACAGAAGACAAGGACAGACCCATAATTTAATATGACTGGCAAAATGTTTGTGGACATATAAAAAAAGGGGGGGGGGGGGGGGGGGGGCAATTATAGATCTAATCTTAATCAGATATTCTTGTTGTTAAAATGTGGTCAGACCTACTAATGTGAAGACAAATTATCCTTGTTAACATAACATAACACATTAACCATCATTAAATAGTTGTTTTCAGCAAAAAAACTGGGCCAAACAAATTATTTCATTCAGCAGAGGTCATAAAAAATCTAGGTAAAAAAATTATTTCAATCATCATTAGTCAGTAAAAAAAAACAAGGTAAAACAAATTATTTCATTCAGCAGTGTCATCAAAAATCTTGTTAAAAAAATTATTTCAATCATCATTAGTCAGCAAAAAAACAAGGTAAAACAAATTATTTAAATCAGCAGTGTTACGAGATATGAATAATGAGTCAATTACAATATCTATTTCATGTATATTTCTACTGATGAATACATTTGTATATCATAATATTTGACAAACAACTACATGTATATCACGGAGGTCACCTAATGCACTAAAAAAATCCCTGACGTCAATGATGCAGAAGTTCCCAACTATTTGTACATTCCATGACCTTGACCTTTAACCTCACTCAGACAAAATTATCTCATAATCCTTATAACTTCTACATACTGTCATTAATATCTCTAATCCCCTGTATATTACTTATATAATAATGTTGTGTTAGCAATGACTATGTCAATATAGTGGTCAGGGTTGAAGACATAGTGCACGACCCGAAGGAGAGTGCACTATGTCTTCAACCCTGACCACTATATGGCATAGTCATTGCTAACACAACATTATTTTTATTATTATGCTGACTGTTATATGTAGACAAAATATATTGAGAACTATCACAATAAAGGAGGTTCTGATATTGGTGACTAATATATTGGATCAGATAGTCTTGAAAGTGTGATAATATTCTTTGTTTCATTTAAGGCTTTAAAAATATAAAGATTTTTGAAGCTTGAAATTTAATTAACAACAATATCAAGTATTAAAAAACGTTTAGACCACTATGATAGATTGACAGATTGGACCCACCCCCTTGCACATGGACTAGCTATAAATAGCTTGACAGACAGCTGAAAACCCAACCTTCCCTGCGTGAAACTGGCATAGTAGATGTACTATTTTCGCATAGTATATCAACGCTATATAATTCTTTGTGATATATGCCAAAATATCGTATGAACTTATATTACAGAAGAAATTTACAGAAAGCATATGTACATGATAGCCTTGAGATAGTACTAAATAATCTTACATAGAAAATATTAAACACAATAAAAATGCAGAGACTTTGAATTGGTTTATGGTGTTTAGCGCCACTTTCAACAATATTTCATTTATCTTGGCGGTCAGTTTTATTGGTGGAGGAAACCAGAGTATCCGGAGAAAACTACTGACCTGTGGCAAGTCACTGACAAACTTTATCACATAATGTTGTATCGAGTACACCTCGCCATGAAAAGGGTTCGAACTCACAACTTTAGTGGTGATAGGCACTGATTGCACAGATAGTTGTAAATCCAACTACCATACGATCATGACCATGATGGTCCCCAGAGACTTTGGAGTAAAGTGAGTTATGAACAATGCAGTTGGGGAATGGGCATACAGGAATTTGGGAAATGCCCAGTTGGCTTACATAAGCAACATATTAATGAACAATGGGCCCACCTGATAGGTGACAGTTCCCAGGGCCTGTTTTAAGACATAGTCCCCTTCTGGAACATTGGGAGGGGTTCTTCACTTTATGTATACATTCTATATTCCAATGGTACATGTATATGGCATAGGTACAAAATGTACATGTCAGGTAAGGATATGCATAACATGTAATAAATTTGATTTATAAGAGTCTTCCTGACATCATAGATTTTTTTAAAACTTTTTACATTCCTTTCCTACTCTTGATAACTACATATGGGTGTTACAATGTACATGAACTGGGATATAAATCAGAATTATCTTGTGTCTCAAATAAACACTACAAATCTGATTTATAACTCTTAAAAGCAAGTTTTGTTAAATAAAAATCTTTTTATGTTAGCTCAGATAATTTCTTATGTAGATATGTTACACTTTTATTGTAGACAGAAATCTGTATTTTATGCAAAATGATCAACCCTAAAGAATGTCACAGGTGTTCCTCAGGTACACTCAAGATCAAAAGATTGGAAACAAACAAAGTCATGATGTTGACCATGATCATCAGGTACACTCAAGATCAAAAGATTGGAAACAAACAAAGTCATGATGTTGACCATGATCATCAGGTACACTCAAGAGCAAAAGATTGGAAACAAACAAAGTCATGATGTCGACCATGATCATCAGGTACACTCAAGATCAAAAGATTGGAAAGCAAAACAATTTAAAAGTCTTTTGAAGCAAGAAAACCAATGAGCATAAACAGGATGACCAAAATCCTTTGAGGTCTCCTGTGACTAAACAGAGGGAAATTAATAATGTATATGAAGCAGATGCTGAATCTTAACATAAAATAAATTGTAATTATATAGTATTAATATGGATCATCTACAATTATATGTTAAACAATGTTATTTTAGCCAATCATTGCATCACTCATGATCAGATCAATTAAAAGTATAAATGGACCTTTTAATAATACAACAGAATTATCTACATACTCATGATACTAGTATATCCTCTACTAGGTATATTACTTTTTTTATTTTTAAATTTAAGGATTGTCTGAAGAGGGATGCAATGTTTTAAGTAAATATTTTATTTAAACTTTATAAGCTGGTTATAAGGGATGCATTAAATATTAGAAAGTACTTAATTCTAAATAAAATATTGACTGTAAACAAAATCAGAAAGACATGAGTGTTGTACTCTAACACAGAAGTGGTTTTGACATTAAGCCCGAGGGTCTGACAGGTTTATGATGGATAGACTATATAATTAGAGAGGTCTGGCCAGGTAATAGTGTCCCTGAGGATCAATTGACAACATACCTGATGATTTAATGTTTGTATATAGTGTCCACAAGCAGGACATGATGCCTTATCTGGTCTTATCAGTAGTAAAACACACATTTACACATATGCTATTATTTGTAAATGGTCATTTCTTCTAAGTGGACAAATTATTCTACTTAGGTTAGTCAGTGAATAAAAAGACCTTCATAAACTAAGTGACTTGGTTAATAAAACCATGAGCCTAAAGGTTTTATCAAGAATCTTTAGAAAACATCTAGCAGTTCCATTTAATTGTGATAAAATCTAACATTGTCCTTTATTCATTTCAGCCAAATCAAGAATGATCACTGTGTCAGCAAGATTGCCATTTTCAGTTGCAAAATTTCTACCCTGCAGTATGCAGATCAGCAGTCTCAAAACCCTACAGGTGTTAGGTCCGTAAAATATCTAGAACCTGACTAAATTTCTTCCCTTTCATAGAATCATTACTTGTTGCTATCCTCAAACAGATAAAAGAGATTAGCTTTATTTACAATATGAATTCTCATTTAAATTCTTATATTAACTAGTACTACCAACTACTGATAGTATTTGAAGGGTCTTTCAAGATGTTTACAGGCTTGGTTAATGTCCACTTCTGTTATAGATAAGCCATCCTACAACAGGCAGTGCCCTAAAATATTTCTCATACTTCCTGTCAATAATCTGAACATTTTGTCAACTGTCAATAATCTTTTGTAATAAGTCATGTGTTTGTCCTTACTCAACTTATCAAACAGTAGATTCAACATATCAGTTTACAATTTGATTTTATGTGTATTGTCTGTATTTATAAAGAATGTCTCGTTCCATAATATTTGTAATACAATGAATGTTTTCGTAATGTTTGTAGTACATATATAATTAATCTTAAATAACATAAAAATATCATAAATTGTTCTATAATGTTAATGTTTGACAAACTATTATAAAAAAAAAAAAAAAAAAAAAAATTCTTGCATACAACCAACAGGAAATCTCTGCTGGTAAAATTTGTCTCAATTTGTCACTGGTGTTCAATGTCGTGGAAAAGAATTATTGTAAAATACAATTATTTTAACATAACAACACAATACTGTAAAAATAGTGTAATTTTAACATAGCAACCTTACACAATACAAAGGTTGTCATGGAATTAAACTGTTAAAAATAATTTCAAAATTATCCCATATTTTACAATAATGAGCACT
The DNA here is from genome assembly GCA_963680875.1 of Bathymodiolus brooksi. Taxonomy (NCBI): domain Eukaryota; kingdom Metazoa; phylum Mollusca; class Bivalvia; order Mytilida; family Modiolidae; genus Bathymodiolus; species Bathymodiolus brooksi. Next base: position 31,892,930 of record OY804577.1, read on the forward strand.
TTTTGTCCAATTATCTTTTCCCTCCATTTACGGCTTAAAAATTTAAAGAACACCTAAGCAGGATGTTTAAATACCGTTTTTTAAAAAGATAGTAAAATATTATTTTCTAAGAATAGTAACATCACATGGTTAATTCATAAACATCTTATATCTAAACCATCAGTCCACTTGCACCTGTAGAAATAACACAAAACATACCACACTGAAAACAATATAGATTTTTGGCTAAAATCTGTAATTCCTAAGAAAACTACTGTTACATACCTTTAAAGATGCCAATATCCATTATAATTTTTCAGAATATTATATACACATAAATCCAGAAAGAAAGAAAAAACAATAGTAAAGAAAGAATCAATGTGTAAAGAGATATCCCAGGTGTTATATTATTAATAAACTTCTACTTCTGATTGATAGAAGTTCATTTCTCTTATCTCTCAGAATGGCATAAGGGGAGATCACTCAGAAATGACCTAATTTTACCTGAGGAAAAAATACAAGTTATTCATCATTTTCAGCCCGATTAAATGTTGTAATAAATTCCTGGCAAAGTAATTAACTCAACATTCCCCCCAAGTCTATGTTGAAAATAATTCTTATGATTATACGATAATTGTGTATTGAATTTGAACATAAAAAGGTGTCAAGATATAAGTTGTAATAAACATAAAAATGAATATTTAATTTTGTTTATATAATTGAAGATTATCCTAAAAATGTACAACTTTTCAAATTTAAATTGACTGTTTGGTTTATTAGATTGTAAGAAAGGTGTTGATAAATTAAATAAAACATTAAATATTTATATTATTCATTTAAAAGTTGATTCGCCGATTTTAAGGGTGAAATGATCTTAACTAAAGATATAAACTGTTATGCGATTTTAAGGGTGAAATGATCTTAACTAAAGACATAAAATGTTATGCGTAGACATATATAATATATATTGATTAACATTGTACAATACTGTCTGACTTAGAAATGATTTTGTCCTATAAATAAAATATATGGTTCAATTTTATACTATGAAAATGTCAGATTATAGAGAAGTAAATATTAATAAAAGTTATTTCTTACTTTATAAAGAGTTGTCAAAAGTATGAAAACAGTACCGTATATGATTTATTAATTTTTTTTTTATCACATTATAAATATTTTTCAGTCCTCCAAATGAAAATTTGAATTTTCTGGTCCGATTCAAATTCTTGAATTTATTTTTGTAAAATTCTAAATAAAAACTGAAAAAATTTACTGATCTGAACAAAGTTTTACTGATCTTGGACAGGAGGACCTGTGATCATCGTGAGGACTGGATATTAATAGATTGCATGAAAATTTATCTTCAATAGATTATAGAACTACAGAAAAACATTTTCAGATCCAAATAAACTTTTTATTTTCCATTAAAAAATGTCAGAGTAATTGGTCAACACAGAAAAATGTTGGATAAAGAAAGGATCGTGTGTGGTTTATGTACCTAATGAGAATATAATGAGAGACCTGGGTTGTCACAAGATAATAAAAACAGACATCAACTGAAAGAAAATGACTATATATTACAAACATTCAAACACTGGTAATATATAATTTGATTCATATGACTACAGATTGTATTGTATGATCGATAACACACTGCCCAGATGATGTTAAATAAACTTAAAGGTCTACCTCCAATTAATTTTAGGAGCTATCGTGGTCATGATCATATGGTTGTTGGATTTACAACTACCTGTGCAATCAATGTCTATCACCACTAAAATTGTGAGTTAAAACCCTGTTCATGGTGAGGTGTACTCGATACAACATTATGTGATAAAGTTTGTCAGTGACTTGCGACAGGTCGATGGTTTTCTCCGGTTTCCTTCACCAATAAAACTGACCGCCACGATATAACTGATATATTGTTGAAAGTGGCGTAAAACACCATAAACCTAACACCTAAACCTTACCAATTAATGTTAATAGCATACAATACTGCCTTGTGATATAATCAATATAAAACACTTTCAACTTAAATCAAAATATTTCTGTGGCTAGCTTATAATGTTCTCAGATCCCAAATATTCCTACATTTCACATAGTGAGATATCTTTTTTTTTAAATATATTACCCCTAAATACAACAGTTAGTGTTCATTTGGACCTTGTTGTGTTGAAATTGTTAGAAGAGACTGGTGATTTTACATTGAATTATTTGAATTATCAAAAATTAATTATGCTAAAAGCTACTAGAAACTGACCAAATATTTATGTGGAATAATCCAACGTTCGGGGATGCATTTGTAATATCTATTGTCTCTCAAATATTTGAAACAAGCTTGTGTAAATGAAAAATAGAAAGAAAAAAAATCTTCTACAATTTCATTAATTTTTTTTTTGGAGGTATGGGCAGTATTGGTGGGTCAGTCGGATGAAAGCAAACTAAAATATTTTGATGGATGGCCTAATCCACATCAGAGAAGACAGAGAAAGCAGATTATAGTAGAAAGACTTGTTAGATTAGTATGGTAATGATATTACAATAAGGTCTATTATTGGAGGTAATTGTGACTAATGAGAAGTTACTATAACACTAATGAGATAGTTAACAGTAATTAAATACATGTGTTATCTACATCAACTGTGCTGATTCTCATTTTCCTAGTACATTATATATCTCAGCAATAGCACCTGTCTGTAGTTCTGCCAAATATTTTGATTTTTTTCTGGTTCATTTCAATCTTACAATCTTTGTAGATAGATTATTTTAGAATAAGGCTATGCTATTGCCAAAGATTATTTTAGAATAAGGCTATGCTATTGCCAAGGTAGGCATTAAACATCAATCAACTATTCAGTCATAATCTATTCTTCTGTCATGTTAGCAGGGGCATGCCAAGGTAGACATTAAGCATCAATCAAGCTATCAGTCACAATCTATTCTTCTGTAATGTTAGCAGGGGCATAACATGTGAGGTACCATTCATCTGGTTCCAGAATACAGATTATGAAAACATTTGTATCAACATTATACTTGCAGATATCTGTGATTTTATCATATGGATGTCAAAACATCATTGCAATTAAAATAATATGATAGTTGGTTCATTTTTTACTTTTTATTTATCAAGGAATCCATCCACTTTTACATCTAAAGCCAACATTCTTTATCAGGTCACATCAGAGTTCAAATTCCAAATGACCAATCATCAACGAGCTTAAATAATCTTGACATATTGACCATCATAGTTGTCTTATGAAGGAGTAGAGATCTTCCTAATGTAAGATTTCCTGGCATGGCTTATGACATGATACTTTTAGATGTTGGTGGATCAAAAATAATCTGATCAAACTATGAAATTTATTGGCTATAGCACTGATTGTGTAGGTAGATATAAATGTATTGGCTATAGCACTGATTGTGTAGGTAGATATAAATTTATTGGCTATAGCACTGATTGTGTAGGTAGATATAAATGTATTGGCTATAGCACTGATTGTGTAGGTAGATATAAATTTATTGGCTATAGCATTGATTGTGTAGGTAGTTATAAATTTATTGGCTATAGCACTGATTGTGTAGGTAGATATAAATGTATTGGCTATAGCACTGATTGTGTAGGTAGATATAAATTTATTGGCTATAGCACTGATTGTGTAGGTAGATATAAATTTATTGGCTATAGCACTGATTGTGTAGGTAGATATAAATTTATTGGCTATAGCACTGATTGTGTAGGTAGATATAAATTTATTGGCTATAGCACTGATTGTGTAGGTAGATATACATTTATTGGCTATAGCACTGATTGTGTAAATAGATATAAATTTATTGGCTATAGCACTGATTGTGTAGGTAGATATAAATTTATTGGCTATAGCACTGATTGTGTAGGTAGATATAAATTTATTGGCTATAGCACTGATTGTGTAGGTAGATATAAATTTATTGGCTATAGCATTGATTGTGTAGGTAGATATAAATTTATTGGCTATAGCACTGATTGTGTAGGTAGATATACATTTATTGGCTATAGCACTGATTGTGTAGGTAGATATAAATTTATTGGCTATAGCATTGATTGTGTAGGTAGATATAAATTTATTGGCTATAGCACTGATTGTGTAGGTAGATATAAATTTATTGGCTATAGCACTGATTGTGTAGGTAGATATAAATTTATTGGCTATAGCACTGATTGTGTAGGTAGATATAAATTTATTGGCTATAGCACTGATTGTGTAGGTAGATATAAATTTATTGGCTATAGCACTGATTGTGTAGGTAGATATAAATTTATTGGCTATAGCATTGATTGTGTAGGTAGATATAAATTTATTGGCTATAGCACTGATTGTGTAGGTAGATATAAATTTATTGGCTATAGCACTGATTGTGTAGGTAGATATAAATTTATTGGCTATAGCATTGATTGTGTAGGTAGATATAAATTTATTGGCTATAGCACTGATTGTGTAGGTAGATATAAATTTATTGGCTATAGCACTGATTGTGTAGGTAGATATACATTTATTGGCTATAGCATTGATTGTGTAGGTAGATATAAATTTATTGGCTATAGCACTGATTGTGTAGGTAGATATAAATTTATTGGCTATAGCATTGATTGTGTAGGTAGATATAAATTTATTGGCTATAGCACTGATTGTGTAGGTAGATATAAATTTATTGGCTATAGCACTGATTGTGTAGGTAGATATAAATTTATTGGCTATAGCATTGATTGTGTAGGTAGATATAAATTTATTGGCTATAGCACTGATTGTGTAGGTAGATATAAATTTATTGGCTATAGCATTGATTGTGTAGGTAGATATAAATTTATTGGCTATAGCACTGATTGTGTAGGTAGATATAAATTTAACTACCATATGATTCATGGCCATGGCTACTCCCTCATATATTACAAATATAGGGAAACCAAAATAAGAACCCCCCCCCCCCCCCCCCCACCAAGACAATAGTCTATAGTAAAGGAGGGACAATGCCACCTGATAGTGACATACCAATACAAAATTGTAAAGCTTTGAAACAACCCTTGTTCATATTTTGCTCTGACTTTGAAAATTAAAAAAATACACTTAATTGTTTCAACTTTAAATACACTAAACTGCTAAGTTTTTATTGGTTAGGGTTACTTAGGGTTATGGTGCTTAACGCCACTTTCAACAATATTTCAGTTATATCATGGTGGTCAGTGTTATTGGTGGAGGAAACCGGAGGACCTGGAGAAAACCATCAACAAGTCGTAAGTCACTAACAAACTTTATCCCATAATATTATATCGCCATGAACAGGGTTCGAACTCACAACTTTAGTGGTGATAGGCACCGATTGCTTAGGTAATTATAAATCCAACTACCATAAGATCTCGACCACAACGGCCCCTGCTAAGTGTTCAATGTATTTTTTTTTATCGTCCAATCTATTTTGGTGATAAAGTAATCTCTCTAGAATTAACTGATTTGAGATAAATTGTAAATTTTTCATTTAAGCGAATATATTTATCCTGTGTTTACAACTGTTTTACAGAAGGAAGGAATGCACAAATCAAAGATAATGCCATTTCAAGGTTTCATCAAACTTTAAATAGCTTCAGCTTTTTGGCATAACTTAAAGTTGTTTGATAAAACATGAAAATATCTTTTGAATCAAGCATTTTACATTGTTGGGTTGGTTTCAACACATTCCAGCTACCTGTTGTATTCCCCCATGTTCTGATTAAAAATACATAACAGCAGAAGAAAGTTTTAATGATATATTAAACATTGCTTAAAATTCTATATAAATACAATAGGGGCCATTGTGGTCATGATCATATGATAGTTGGATTTATAACTACCTATGCAATCAATGCCTATCACCACTAACGTTGTGAGCTTGAATCCCACTCAGGCAAGGTGTACTCGATACAACAATATGTGATAGAGTTTGTCAGTGACTTGCAACAGGTCGGTGGTTTTCTCCGGGTACTCCGGTTTCCTCCAGCAATAAAACTGACTGCTACGATATAACTGAAATATTGTTGAAAGTGACATCAAACAACATAACCCTAATCCTATTATATAATGAACACTTCTTTTCATAATAGCACTAGAAGTACTCAATCCACAAGGCTTAGTCTTAAAATGAAATAAATATAGATGAAACAGTTTGTAAATAAAAACTAGAAGCTTACGTGGCATGTATCACTTAACTGGAAAAGAATTATTATTCTGTTGCCTTTATTGAATGATATACACACCTAGACATTCTTTGGCACAAAATTGAACATTTATATCACAAGCCTGCTTCATGCCCAAAAGAACTATATATTCTTTCTCGACTCTTCCAGATTAATTTAGAAAATTTCCCCATTACAGCCTATTTTAATCTTTGAGCCACAAGATTTTGAACCCATATGCCTTGGGTCTACACACTTGTGCATACTTAAATGTACATGTCACAATGACAGTTCTGGAAAAAAATCATTTTTCAAAAATTTCCTATTGTAGTTTATGTTATAAGTAATCGTTCAATCCTAGTTCTTTTAGCCTTAACTGGACCACATAAAACCTGGGTGTTCATTTGTGCTATCTTGAATCTACATATTACAATTAAGATAAATGTCATTTACTGTAGTATTTTCATTACTAGTTCTTAAGAAAATCTTTTTTTTTTACATTTTCTATATTGCAGACTATGCTAAGCCACAAACTCAATATATCTTGGTCATTCATTTGTACAAGGCTGAATCTCCATTTTACATTCCTACTTAGTAACAATTCCATAACACATGTGGTTTCTAAGAAGATTTCTGAAATTTCAGCCAATCAGAAAGCAGCCATGTTGTATTTCAGAATGAAACAAAAATCACACTTGAAATATTGAGGAAAAACTTTTGAAATTTGAAAAGCTAAAAGACACAGGTGATGATAATGACAACAATGGATGCAAGGTCATGACAACAACTCAAGGTCAAAGCTACAAATTTATTTATTCATTTTCCATAGTGTCCTATGTTAAACTCTGTCTTGTGGTGGCAACCATCATATCTTGGATTTTCTATCAACACAAAAAAATACTCATCTTGTTGAGGACCATCCAGGGAATTTCAAGCTAAATTTCCTTTTAAATGGTTCAGTGGTTCAAGAGAAATAGATTAAAAAAATGGAAGAGTCCTATAATAGTCTTGTGGTGGCCATCTTGCATTTCTGATCCATATACATGTATACGGTAAAAAATGCCACCTTTGTAAGGGACCATCCAATGACCATTCATGTATATTTTGGGTTCAATCATATTAATGTTTGTAGTTCTTAAAAACCTATATTAATTTTTACCATGTGGACCTAGATGTCAAAATTAAGTTCTGTGCAATAATCACTTATTTTGTGAAGAACCAACCAAAGAACTTTCACAACATATTAAATTTCAAATCACTAAGTAGTTTTTGAACAATACATCTTTGAAGCCCAGCCAATCAAACTACATTTGTGGCCTCATCTATGTAGAATACTGGATCCACACCAAAATTTAAATTTTCATAGCACCAATCTATTTAAAGGGATTATCAATAAGAAAGAGAATTGCAGCAAGTCTTTGTTTATATTTGACCACATGGTTCCAGAGAAGATGTCAACATACGACACAGGATGCAGATGCCACTGTCTACGAAGACGATATTGATAGACACAATTTTAATGATGACAATATTCTATCAGATCCCCCGCAAATTAAAAGTAACAAATATAAGTCTGAAGTTAGCATATTCAAAAACACTTGCTAGCTTGGTATTCGAACAAACAAGTACGTGAAATGATATTTTACTTAAAACTGATATTAAATATGCCTAGTGCAGTCACCTGCTGGTTCATTGGGCCCTGTTAAAATCTATATTTTTGAAATTTAGTGCAGATCAATACTTTCTGTCTCACCATCATCAACTATTTTTTAACATGCAATATTTGGAAATAAAAGCATTATTCTTTCTACTTGCTTCATTTTCAAATATATTAATATGTATTATTCATATATTCAAATCGACACCATATTTTAGATTATTCTTACATATAAGTACTCCTTTCAAAGATTAAGTTAATTAACCAGAATCAATGTTACATGGGAAAACTGTATTTATTGTAATTGATAATACTATTTTTATTTATAAATACATATGTGATTTGTGATTTACATTTACCTGTTACAATAAAGCATGTTTTATCTCCAAAAGATGTAATGTCCCAGGACCTCTCGTATTGTAAGCCACCACTCTTATCAACTGAGTTAAATGAGATCTCCACTAATGCAGTTAGGAGAGGATGTTTATGAACCTACTACAGTTCCTATAACATTAGGGAGAGGAGTGCACCTGTTACACTATCCCCACCTCAAGAGTCATCATACACAGTTAGCAGAGGATGTTTATGAACCTACTACAGTTCCTATAACATTAGGGAGAGGAGTGCACCCGTTACACTATCCCCACCTCAAGAGTCATCATACACAGTTAGGAGAGGATGTTTATGAACCTACTACAGTTCCTATAACATTAGGGAGAGGAGTGCACCCGTTACACTATCCCCACCTCAAGAGTCATCATACACAGTTAGGAGAGGATGTTTATGAACCTACTACAGTTCCTATAACATTAGGGAGAGGAGTACACCCGTTACACTATCCCACCTCAAGAGTCATCATACACAGTTAGCAGAGGATGTTTATGAACCTACTACAGTTCTTATAACAATAGGGAGAGGAGTGCACCTGTAACACTATCCCAACCTCAAGAGTCATCATACACAGTTAGCAGAGGATGTTTATGAACCTACTACAGTTCTTATAACATTAGGGAGAGGAGTGCACCCGTTACACTATCCCCACCTCAAGAGTCATCATAACCAGTTAGCAGAGGATGTTTATGAACCTACTACAGTTCCTATAACATTAGGGAGAGGAGTGCACCCGTTACACTATCCCACCTCAAGAGTCATCATACACAGTTAGCAGAGGATGTTTATGAACCTACTACAGTTCCTATAACATTAGGGAGAGGAGTGCACCCGTTACACTATCCCCACCTCAAGAGTCATCATACACAGTTAGCAGAGGATGTTTATGAACCTACTACAGTTCCTATAACATTAGGGAGAGGAATGCACCTGTTACACTATCCCACCTCAAGAGTCATCATACACAGTTAGCAGAGGATGTTTATGAACCTACTACAGTTCTTATAACATTAGGGAGAGGAGTGCACCCGTTACACTATCCCACCTCAAGAGTCATCATACACAGTTAGCAGAGGATGTTTATGAACCTACTACAGTTCCTATAACATTAGGGAGAGGAGTACACCCATTACACAATCCCACCTCAAGAGTCATCATACACAGTTAGCAGAGGATGTTTATGAACCTACTACAGTTCCTATAACATTAGGGAGAGGAGTGCACCCATTACACTATCCCACCTCAAGAGTCATCATACACAGTTAGCAGAGGATGTTTATGAACCTACTACAGTTCCTATAACATTAGGGAGAGGAGTGCACCCGTTACACTATCCCACCTCAAGAGTCATCATACACAGTTAGCAGAGGATGTTTATGAACCTACTACAGTTCCTATAACATTAGGGAGAGGAGTGCACCCGTTACACTATCCCACCTCAAGAGTCATCATACACAGTTAGCAGAGGATGTTTATGAACCTACTACAGTTCCTATAACATTAGGGAGAGGAGTGCACCCGTTACACTATCCCACCTCAAGAGTCATCATACACAGTTAGCAGAGGATGTTTATGAACCTACTACAGTTCTTATAACAATAGGGAGAGGAGTGCACCCGTTACACTATCCCCACCTCAAGAGTCATCATACACAGTTAGCAGAGGATGTTTATGAACCTACTACAGTTCCTATAACATTAGGGAGAGGAGTGCACCCGTTACACTATCCCACCTCAAGAGTCATCATACACAGTTAGCAGAGGATGTTTATGAACCTACTACAGTTCCTATAACATTAGGGAGAGGAGTACACCCGTTACACTATCCCACCTCAAGAGTCATCATACACAGCTAGCAGAGGATGTTTATGAACCTACTACAGTTCCTATAACATTAGGGAGAGGAGTGCACCCGTTACACTATCCCCACCTCAAGAGTCATCATACACAGTTAGGAGAGGATGTTTATGAACCTACTACAGTTCCTATAACATTAGGGAGAGGAGTGCACCCGTTACACTATCCCCACCTCAAGAGTCATCATACACAGTTAGCAGAGGATGTTTATGAACCTACTACAGTTCCTATAACATTAGGGAGAGGAGTACACCAGTTACACTATCCCACCTCAAGAGTCATCATACACAGTTAGCAGAGGATGTTTATGAACCTACTACAGTTCTTATAACATTAGGGAGAGGAGTGCACCCGTTACACTATCCCACCTCAAGAGTCATCATACACAGTTAGCAGAGGATGTTTATGAACCTACTACAGTTCTTATAACAATAGGGAGAGGAGTGCACCCGTTACACTATCCCACCTCAAGAGTCATCATACACAGTTAGGAGAGGATGTTTATGAACCTACTACAGTTCCTATAACATTAGGGAGAGGAGTGCACCCGTTACACTATCCCCACCTCAAGAGTCATCATACACAGTTAGGAGAGGATGTTTATGAACCTACTACAGTTCCTATAACATTAGGGAGAGGAGTGCACCCGTTACACTATCCCACCTCAAGAGTCATCATACACAGTTAGCAGAGGATGTTTATGAACCTACTACAGTTCCTATAACATTAGGGAGAGGAGTGCACCCGTTACACTATCCCCACCTCAAGAGTCATCATACACAGTTAGCAGAGGATGTTTATGAACCTACTACAGTTCCTATAACATTAGGGAGAGGAATGCACCTGTTACACTATCCCACCTCAAGAGTCATCATACACAGTTAGCAGAGGATGTTTATGAACCTACTACAGTTCTTATAACATTAGGGAGAGGAGTACACCCGTTACACTATCCCACCTCAAGAGTCATCATACACAGTTAGCAGAGGATGTTTATGAACCTACTACAGTTCCTATAACATTAGGGAGAGGAGTGCACCCGTTACACTATCCCACCTCAAGAGTCACCATACACAGTTAGCAGAGGATGTTTATGAACCTACTACAGTTCCTATAACATTAGGGAGAGGAGTGCACCCGTTACACTATCCCACCTCAAGAGTCATCATAACCAGTTAGCAGAGGATGTTTATGAACCTACTACAGTTCCTATAACATCAGGGAGAGGAGTGCACCCGTTACACTATCCCCACCTCAAGAGTCATCATACACAGTTAGCAGAGGATGTTTATGAACCTACTACAGTTCTTATAACAATAGGGAGAGGAGTGCACCTGTAACACTATCCCAACCTCAAGAGTCATCATACACAGTTAGCAGAGGATGTTTATGAACCTACTACAGTTCCTATAACATTAGGGAGAGGAGTGCACCCGTTACACTATCCCCACCTCAAGAGTCATCATAACCAGTTAGCAGAGGATGTTTATGAACCTACTACAGTTCCTATAACATTAGGGAGAGGAGTGCACCCGTTACACTATCCCACCTCAAGAGTCATCATACACAGTTAGCAGAGGATGTTTATGAACCTACTACAGTTCCTATAACATTAGGGAGAGGAGTGCACCCGTTACACTATCCCCACCTCAAGAGTCATCATACACAGTTAGCAGAGGATGTTTATGAACCTACTACAGTTCCTATAACATTAGGGAGAGGAATGCACCTGTTACACTATCCCACCTCAAGAGTCATCATACACAGTTAGCAGAGGATGTTTATGAACCTACTACAGTTCTTATAACATTAGGGAGAGGAGTGCACCCGTTACACTATCCCACCTCAAGAGTCATCATACACAGTTAGCAGAGGATGTTTATGAACCTACTACAGTTCCTATAACATTAGGGAGAGGAGTGCACCCGTTACACTATCCCACCTCAAGAGTCATCATACACAGTTAGCAGAGGATGTTTATGAACCTACTACAGTTCCTATAACATTAGGGAGAGGAGTGCACCCGTTACACTATCCCACCTCAAGAGTCATCATACACAGTTAGCAGAGGATGTTTATGAACCTACTACAGTTCTTATAACAATAGGGAGAGGAGTGCACCCGTTACACTATCCCCACCTCAAGAGTCATCATACACAGTTAGCAGAGGATGTTTATGAACCTACTACAGTTCCTATAACATTAGGGAGAGGAGTGCACCCGTTACACTATCCCACCTCAAGAGTCATCATACACAGTTAGCAGAGGATGTTTATGAACCTACTACAGTTCCTATAACATTAGGGAGAGGAGTACACCCGTTACACTATCCCACCTCAAGAGTCATCATACACAGCTAGCAGAGGATGTTTATGAACCTACTACAGTTCCTATAACATTAGGGAGAGGAGTGCACCCGTTACACTATCCCCACCTCAAGAGTCATCATACACAGTTAGGAGAGGATGTTTATGAACCTACTACAGTTCCTATAACATTAGGGAGAGGAGTGCACCCGTTACACTATCCCCACCTCAAGAGTCATCATACACAGTTAGCAGAGGATGTTTATGAACCTACTACAGTTCCTATAACATTAGGGAGAGGAGTACACCCGTTACACTATCCCACCTCAAGAGTCATCATACACAGTTAGCAGAGGATGTTTATGAACCTACTACAGTTCTTATAACATTAGGGAGAGGAGTGCACCCGTTACACTATCCCACCTCAAGAGTCATCATACACAGTTAGCAGAGGATGTTTATGAACCTACTACAGTTCTTATAACAATAGGGAGAGGAGTGCACCCGTTACACTATCCCACCTCAAGAGTCATCATACACAGTTAGGAGAGGATGTTTATGAACCTACTACAGTTCCTATAACATTAGGGAGAGGAGTGCACCCGTTACACTATCCCCACCTCAAGAGTCATCATACACAGTTAGGAGAGGATGTTTATGAACCTACTACAGTTCCTATAACATTAGGGAGAGGAGTGCACCCGTTACACTATCCCACCTCAAGAGTCATCATACACAGTTAGCAGAGGATGTTTATGAACCTACTACAGTTCCTATAACATTAGGGAGAGGAGTGCACCCGTTACACTATCCCCACCTCAAGAGTCATCATACACAGTTAGCAGAGGATGTTTATGAACCTACTACAGTTCCTATAACATTAGGGAGAGGAATGCACCTGTTACACTATCCCACCTCAAGAGTCATCATACACAGTTAGCAGAGGATGTTTATGAACCTACTACAGTTCTTATAACATTAGGGAGAGGAGTACACCCGTTACACTATCCCACCTCAAGAGTCATCATACACAGTTAGCAGAGGATGTTTATGAACCTACTACAGTTCCTATAACATTAGGGAGAGGAGTGCACCCGTTACACTATCCCACCTCAAGAGTCACCATACACAGTTAGCAGAGGATGTTTATGAACCTACTACAGTTCCTATAACATTAGGGAGAGGAGTGCACCCGTTACACTATCCCACCTCAAGAGTCATCATAACCAGTTAGCAGAGGATGTTTATGAACCTACTACAGTTCCTATAACATCAGGGAGAGGAGTGCACCCGTTACACTATCCCCACCTCAAGAGTCATCATACACAGTTAGGAGAGGATGTTTATGAACCTACTACAGTTCCTATAACATTAGGGAGAGGAGTACACCCATTACACTATCCCCACCTCAAGAGTCATCATACACAGTTAGCAGAGGATGTTTATGAACCTAATACAGTTCCTATAACATTAGGGAGAGGAGTGCACCCGTTACACTATCCCCACCTCAAGAGTCATCATACACAGTTAGCAGAGGATGTTTATGAACCTACTACAGTTCCTATAACATTAGGGAGAGGAGTACACCTGTTACACTATCCCACCTCAAGAGTCATCATACACAGTTAGCAGAGGATGTTTATGAACCTACTACAGTTCCTATAACATTAGGGAGAGGAGTGCACCCGTTACACTATCCCCACCTCAAGAGTCATCATACACAGTTAGGAGAGGATGTTTATGAACCTACTACAGTTCCTATAACATTAGGGAGAGGACTGCACCTGTTACACTATCCCCACCTCAAGAGTCATCATACACAGTTAGCAGAGGATGTTTATGAACCTACTACAGTTCCTATAACATTAGGGAGAGGAGTACACCCGTTACACTATCCCCACCTCAAGAGTCATCATACACAGTTAGGAGAGGATGTTTATGAACCTACTACAGTTCCTATAACATTAGGGAGAGGAGTGCACCCGTTACACTATCCCACCTCAAGAGTCATCATACACAGTTAGCAGAGAATGTTTATGAACCTACTACAGTTCTTATAACATTAGGGAGAGGAGTGCACCCATTACACTATCCCAACCTCAAGAGTCATCATACACAGTTAGGAGAGGATGTTTATGAACCTACTACAGTTCCTATAACATTAGGGAGAGGAGTGCACCCGTTACACTATCCCACCTCAAGATTCATCATACACAGTTAGCAGAGGATGTTTATGAACCTACTACAGTTCTTATAACATTAGGGAGAGGAGTACACCCGTTACACTATCCCAACCTCAAGAGTCATCATACACAGTTAGGAGAGGATGCTTATGAACCTACTACAGTTCTTATAACATTAGGGAGAGGAGTACACCCGTTACACTATCCCAACCTCAAGAGTCATCATACACAGTTAGGAGAGGATGCTTATGAACCTACTACAGTTCTTATAACATTAGGGAGAGGAGTGCACCCGTTACACTATCCCCACCTCAAGAGTCATCATACACAGTTAGGAGAGGATGTTTATGAACCTACTACAGTTCCTATAACATTAGGGAGAGGAGTACACCTGTTACACTATCCCCACCTCAAGAGTCATCATAACCAGTTAGCAGAGGATGTTTATGAACCTACTACAGTTCCTATAACATTAGGGAGAGGAGTACACCCGTTACACTATCCCCACCTCAAGAGTCATCATACACAGTTAGCAGAGGATGTTTATGAACCTACTACAGTTCCTATAACATTAGGGAGAGGAGTACACCCGTTACACTATCCCCATTTCAAGAGTCATCATACACAGTTAGGAGAGGATGTTTATGAACCTACTACAGTTCCTATAACATTAGGGAGAGGAGTGCACCCGTTACACTATCCCACCTCAAGAGTCATCATACACAGTTAGCAGAGGATGTTTATGAACCTACTACAGTTCTTATAACATTAGGGAGAGGAGTGCACCTGTTACACTATCCCCACCTCAAGAGTCATCATACACAGTTAGCAGAGGATGTTTATGAACCTACTACAGTTCCTATAACATTAGGGAGAGGAGTGCACCTGTTACACTATCCCACCCCAAGAGTCATCATACACAGTTAGCAGAGGATGTTTATGAACCTACTACAGTTCCTATAACATTAGGGAGAGGAGTGCACCCGTTACACTATCCCACCTCAAGAGTCATCATACACAGTTAGCAGAGGATGTTTATGAACCTACTACAGTTCCTATAACATTAGGGAGAGGAGTGCACCCATTACACTATCCCACCTCAAGAGTCATCATACACAGTTAGCAGAGGATGTTTATGAACCTACTACAGTTCCTATAACATTAGGGAGAGGAGTACACCCGTTACACTATCCCCACCTCAAGAGTCATCATACACAGTTAGCAGAGGATGTTTATGAACCTACTACAGTTCCTATAACATTAGGGAGAGGAGTACACCCGTTACACTATCCCCACCTCAAGAGTCATCATACACAGTTAGCAGAGGATGTTTATGAACCTACTACAGTTCCTATAACATTAGGGAGAGGAGTGCACCTGTTACACTATCCCACCTCAAGAGTCATCATACACAGTTAGCAGAGGATGTTTATGAACCTACTACAGTTCCTATAACATTAGGGAGAGGAGTACACCCGTTACACTATCCCACCTCAAGAGTCATCATACACAGTTAGGAGAGGATGTTTATGAACCTACTACAGTTCCTATAACATTAGGGAGAGGAGTGCACCCGTTACACTATCCCACCTCAAGAGTCATCATACACAGTTAGGAGAGGATGTTTATGAACCTACTACAGTTCCTATAACATTAGGGAGAGGAGTACACCTGTTACACTATCCCACCTCAAGAGTCATCATACACAGTTAGCAGAGGATGTTTATGAACCTACTACAGTTTCTATAACATTAGGGAGAGGAGTGCACCCGTTACATTATCCCCACCTCAAGAGTCATCATACACAGTTAGCAGAGGATGTTTATGAACCTACTACAGTTTCTATAACATTAGGGAGAGGAGTGCACCCGTTACACTATCCCCACCTCAAGAGTCATCATACACAGTTAGGAGAGGATGTTTATGAACCTACTACAGTTCCCATAACATTAGGGAGAGGAGTGCACCCGTTACACTATCCCCACCTCAAGAGTCATCATACACAGTTAGCAGAGGATGTTTATGAACCTACTACAGTTCTTATAACATTAGGGAGAGGAGTGCACCCGTTACACTATCCCACCTCAAGAGTCATCATACACAGTTAGCAGAGGATGTTTATGAACCTACTACAGTTCTTACAACATTAGGGAGAGGAGTGCACCCATTACACTATCCCCACCTCAAGAGTCATCATACACAGTTAGGAGAGGATGTTTATGAACCTACTACAGTTCCTATAACATTAGGGGGAGGAGTGCACCCGTTACACTATCCCACCTCAAGAGTCATCATACACAGTTAGCAGAGGATGTTTATGAACCTACTACAGTTCCTATAACATTAGGGAGAGGAGTGCACCCGTTACACTATCCCCACCTCAAGAGTCATCATACACAGTTAGCAGAGGATGTTTATGAACCTACTACAGTTCTTATAACATTAGGGAGAGGAGTGCACCCGTTACACTATCCCACCTCAAGAGTCATCATACACAGTTAGCAGAGGATGTTTATGAACCTACTACAGTTCTTATAACATTAGGGAGAGGAGTGCACCCATTACACTATCCCAACCTCAAGAGTCATCATACACAGTTAGCAGAGGATGTTTATGAACCTACTACAGTTCCTATAACATTAGGGAGAGGAGTGCACCCGTTACACTATCCCACCTCAAGAGTCATCATACACAGTTAGCAGAGGATGTTTATGAACCTACTACAGTTCTTATAACATTAGGGAGAGGAGTACACCCGTTACACTATCCCACCTCAAGAGTCATCATACACAGTTAGCAGAGGATGTTTATGAACCTACTACAGTTCCTATAACATTAGGGAGAGGAGTGCACCCATTACACTATCCCACCTCAAGAGTCATCATACACAGTTAGCAGAGGATGTTTATGAACCTACTACAGTTCCTATAACATTAGGGAGAGGAGTGCACCCGTTACACTAATCCCACCTCAAGAGTCATCATACACAGTTAGCAGAGGATGTTTATGAACCTACTACAGTTCCTATAACATTAGTGAGAGAAGTGCACCCGTTACACTATCCCCATTTCAAGAGTCATCATACACAGTTAGCAGAGGATGTTTATGAACCTACTACAGTTCTTATAACATTAGGGAGAGGAGTGCACCCGTTACACTATCCCCACCTCAAGAGTCATCATACACAGTTAGCAGAGGATGTTTATGAACCTACTACAGTTCCTATAACATTAGGGAGAGGAGTGCTCCCGTTACACTATCCCACCTCAAGAGTCATCATACACAGTTAGCAGAGGATGTTTATGAACCTACTACAGTTCTTATAACATTAGGGAGAGGAGTGCACCCGTTACACTATCCCACCTCAAGAGTCATCATACAGTTAGCAGAGGATGTTTATGAACCTACTACAGTTCTTATAACATTAGGGAGAGGAGTGCACCCGTTACACTATCCCCACCTCAAGAGTCATCATACACAGTTAGCAGAGGATGTTTATGAACCTACTACAGTTCCTATAACATTAGGGAGAGGAGTACACCCGTTACACTATCCCACCTCAAGAGTCATCATACACAGTTAGCAGAGGATGTTTATGAACCTACTACAGTTCCTATAACATTAGGGAGAGGAGTGCACCCGTTACACTATCCCACCTCAAGAGTCATCATACACAGTTAGCAGAGGATGTTTATGAACCTACTACAGTTCCTATAACATTAGGGAGAGGAGTGCACCCGTTACACTATCCCACCTCAAGAGTCATCATACACAGTTAGCAGGGGATGTTTATGAACCTACTACAGTTCCTATAACATTAGGGAGAGGTGATATAAGAATATTACAGCAAGATCTGGTGTACAATTCTCAGTGTAATGTTTTCTCCACAAAACATGATCTACATATTGAAATTCATGCAAGCTAATAATTTCTTCTTAAAAGCAATAATTACTATAATTTGTACAATTATCCCAATCAAAACATATTACACATAATTCACATATAACTCCAGAATCAATAACAAGATCAGCTTTCTATTTTTATATGAAGTTAATACTCACCGCATGTTGACTTTCAATTTCTTCAAGTCGAAATTCTAAATCTTCTGCTTTCTCGTTTGCTTCTATTAACTCATCCTTCAAACTGGTAATTTCAGATACCAGCTCATTATTCTAAAAAAAAAGTTTAAAAAACTGATGTCAGAAAAAAGAAAAGTTAATCAATATATGTATACTTTAATTCCATATAATTCAATATTTTTTTTAGCTTTGTATATTTTTTTCTTCTTATACATAGTATTTACCTATTGTGATAAGTTGGCATCTAACAGAAGCAAGATAAGCCTAATGGATAATTAACATATTAAAATACAAATGTACATCATTTCCTGCAATAAATACTTGTAGAACTATGTTGTAGATAATACAACTGGTACTAATGATAGATGACCTTTATAAGGTACCGGTAATTACTCTTGACAGGTAATACATACATTTTCATTCAATCTTCTCACAGATTTTCTGGCTTCCTTCAGCTCTCTTTGAAGTCTATTAGATTCCTGAAGATGAAAGTACATTCATATTTTCAGAGAAGTTAACTACTTTTTTCTTTAGATTTAATCAATACAAAAAAAAAACATTGAAAAAAGAAAAGACTAAAGAAAACGTAATTTATCATGATAATAATTTTATATTCCATTTTTATTTGTTTCACTTTTATCAAATGTATTTATTATTATAATTATATAAGATAACATTCATAAGATCATAAAGGATTCTGATATGGTATAGCTTTATTATCATAGCCATAGGTCTCCATATAATATTAGATATAAAATGACCAAAGAACTGGGAGCAATACAACTTGTTTTATGACAACTTAATATTTTAACCAAAGATATAGCATTATATTATACTTAGTTAATATCTCTCTGTTAAAGGATGGGTATTATTTTTCTGAGCTCAATAAAAACTGAATAAGATTATAACAAGATATTATAATGACTAATATGATACAGGAAACATAAATGATTGTAACATCATAATAATTAACAAATCTTATTCTTGAAGCCAAATATATTCCATTCAGAGCTTTCAAAAAATAACTACCATAGTTAATAAAATGTTACAAAAACTCAGACATAAGTTTCATTTCTGTAAAAGTTTAGGTTTATTCCTGTAAAGTTTGGCTATAAATGGTCAAGAAATAACTCTGAAATAAGATTTGTTTCTGTAAAGTTTGGGTATTACTGGTCAAGCAGTACTCTGAAATAAGATTCATTCCTGTAAAGTTTGAGTATGACTGGTCAAGTAGTAACTCTAAAATAAGGTTTGTTTCTGTAAAGTTTGAGTATGACTGGTCAAGCAGTAACTCTGAAATAAGGTTCGTTTCTGTATATATGTAATTTGGGTATGGGTGTTCAAGCAGCAACTCTGAAATAAAGTTTATTTCTGTAAGTTTGGGTATGACTGATCAAGTACGGTAGTACTCTGTAATAAGGTTCATTTATACATAGTTTGTGTATGTATGGTCAAGAAGTAACTCTGAAATAAAGTTTATTTCTGTAAAGTTTGGGTAGGACTGATCAAGTAGTACTCTGTAATAAGGTTCATTTATACATAGTTTGTGTATGTATGGTCAAGAGTAACTCTGAAATGTAAAGTTTGTATATGACTGGTCAAACAGTAATTCTGAAATAAAGTTGATTTCTGTAAAGTTTGGGCATGACTAATAAATCAGTTTTGTTTCTTTTTAATTCCAGTCACTAATCAACGATATTAAATTGACAAAGTAGTTTTTAGTCAATGTTTCTCTAATTCTTGTTCAATTTTCACACTTCTCAACCAGTGTGAGAAGAAATCGATAATCAACGTGTGGATCACTTTGTTCTCAGTCGCTGATTGGTCAATTACGCAATTATGTCTCAACACTACTTTTCCCGTAAAAATGTTACGTTTCGCAAAATGTCATTGTGTCAATAAAATCGTTTAGTTAACCGTAATTAACCGTACCGTCATCAAGAACCCCTCATTTGGAATCTTGTCCCTTCTCCATCATTGCTTCAAAAACATTCCTTAACGGGTGTGACGTCAATTGAAGTATACGTCAGTGACGTCATTGAACGTCGATTTGAGAAAGTGAAAACGGCCATATATTTTGTTAAATTAGTGAGAAAAAGAATCAAACAAATTTTTAGTGGTTCATTAGAGAAACAATCTCTAACATTGTTTCCCGTTTATTACGATAATTTCTCAAATCTCGATAGTTAAATTTTTACATTTTAAAGTTCTCGGTAAACCTCGAACTTTAAAATGTGAAAATTTAACTATCTTGATTTCAGAAATTATCGTAATAAACGGGAAACAATGTTAGAGACTATATTTAAACGACAGAATTTTATAACATGTGTATGCAACATATACATTTCTGGATTTGGTATTTAAAAAGTGATTAACGATGATTTTTAAAATGAGAGAACGTTTCTCAGTCATCTCTCTTCGCCCTTCGATGAGAGATGACTGAGAAACATTCTCGAGTTTTAAAAAACATCTTTAATTATTTTATCGCTATGATAGTATGTTTATCAAGGATTTGGTAATGTGACGTCATTATAACATCATATTAGAAAACAGCGATATTACTACGCGTCCTTGACAAAGCTTAGTGATAATTTGAATCATCTCATGCGCTAACGTGATATGAAACATATTGGTTTTAAACATCAAAGGGAAAATAAACAAAATAGCGATAATTGGTTATTATCCAATTAACAAATCATGAAATGTTAATCCATTTAATTTTTTGTAGCTTCAGTATATTTTTTTTTCTCAAGAATTGGTTAAAATTGTTAATGCACTAACAACAATAAAATCTTCTTCACTAGCTGTGGTTTATATATAGAATCTCCTTCAGTTGCCCATGGGTTACGATATTTCTCCACTCAAGAGAGTTAAGAAATATCGCACCCCACATGGGCAACTGAAGGATAATTTGTTTCTCCCATTATTTAACACAAATTTTATTTCAAAATCCTTTGGCAGACCTCTACACAATTCTGTTACTAGGACGCAGTGCATCCTATATATTACTACGACACGAACTTGTAACGGCTGTTTGACACATTGACGGTAATTATGACTAGAATTTAAAGAGAAGTGTATTTATTTGCTGAACATTAGAAGTTTATTAAATAAATAATGTCAGACAACAATGTTAACTAATGAATGCAACAAATCGCGAGTTTTGTTTACATTTTTGGTCACGTTGTCAAGGAATTATTAATAAACCTAGAGATTTCTGGAAAAAAAAGAAGTCCCGACAGGATATGACCTTTTTCTAGCCAATTACCGATTTGACAACATACAGTGAAAGGCACGAGACATTTTAATCCTCTAGAGGATTACAGATTTTTCTACTACTGGTTCAGCGGGATTAAAATGCCATAATAATGGGAGAAAATCATATAATCTCCTTCTTCAGCCAAATGGTGCTTCCTTGAATGTACGATGGATTTGAAAAAGGAAACTTTTCTTCAATGATGTTCATCATAGATATCTTCTCACTGTATACAGGTTTGATAGAAATATATCACAATTTTTGTTGAAGGAAAATAAAACTCAAAAGCTGCTCATTTGCTCATATTTTATTATTATTTTGGAAAGAGAGACAGGATTGGATGTATCCATCTATTGCAGATACTATATAGCGAGTACATCGCCCAGCACATGCGTCAACTAATGAAGAACAAAAAGAAAGGCACTGTAAGCTGAAGCTCTACAGAGTAACCCCTTTTGTAGATTACATTGTATTATCATACACTTGTAACATATTTCTTACAACTGATAATATTGAAAAATATAGATTATCACTTTGGAGATCTTGCATGACAAAGTTATGTAGATATATATTATACACAATCAAGTAATTAACATTTATTGAACGTTTTCAATATTTTAGGGTGGAAGGAGGAAATATTAAAATTTGAGAATACTTTAATTGCAATCTATGAAAAAATATGCTGTACATTATCAATTTTCTCTATATATTGTACAAAATATTTATTCTCTTGGTATATTAAAGAAAACCATGCAAGCTTCCACTTCCTAAAAAAACCCACTTTTTATGCTGACAGAAGAGGTAACCTCTTAAGACAAACTTTTTATGTTGACAGAAGAGGTAACCTCTTAAGACAAACTTTTTATGCTGACAGAAGAGATAACCTCTTAAGACAAACTTTTTATGTTGACAGAAGAGATAACCTCTTAAGACAAACTTTTTATGTTGACAGAAGAGGTAACCTCTTAAGACAAACTTTTTATGTTGACAGAAGAGGTAACCTCTTAAGACAAACTTTTTATGCTGACAGAAGAGATAACCTCTTAAGACAAACTTTTTATGCTGACAGAAGAGATAACCTCTTAAGACAA
The DNA here is from genome assembly GCA_963680875.1 of Bathymodiolus brooksi. NCBI lineage: Eukaryota > Metazoa > Mollusca > Bivalvia > Mytilida > Modiolidae > Bathymodiolus > Bathymodiolus brooksi. The sequence continues at coordinate 31,915,911 of OY804577.1, forward strand.
ACTTTTTATGTTGACAGAAGAGATAACCTCTTAAGACAAACTTTTTATGTTGACAGAAGAGATAACCTCTTCAGACAAACTTTTTATGTTGACAGAAGAGGTAACCTCTTAAGACAAACTTTTTATGCTAACAGAAGAGATAATCTCTTAAGACAAACTTTTTATGCTAACAGAAGAGATAATCTCTTAAGACAAATGTTTTATGCTGACAGAAGAGATAACCTCTTAAGACAAATGTGTTATGCTGACAGAAGAGATAACCTCTTAAGACAAACTTTTTATGCTAACAGAAGAGATAACCTCTTAAGACAAACTTTTTATGCTGACAGAAGAGATAACCTCTTAAGACAAATGTTTTATGCTGACAGAAGAGATAACCTCTTAAGACAAACTTTTTATGCTGACAGAAGAGATAACCTCTTAAGACAAACTTTTTATGCTAACAGAAGAGATAACCTCTTAAGACAAACTTTTTATGTTGACAGAAGAGATAACCTCTTAAGACAAACTTTTTATGTTGACAGAAGAGATAACCTCTTAAGACAAATTGTTTATGCTGACAGAAGAGGTAACCTCTTAAGACAAACTTTTTATGCTGACAGAAGAGATAACCTCTTAAGACAAATGTTTTATGTTGACAGAAGAGATAACCTCTTAAGACAAACTTTTTATGCTGACAGAAGAGATAACCTCTTAAGACAAATGTTTTATGTTGACAGAAGAGATAACCTCTTAAGACAAACTTTTTATGCTGACAGAAGAGATAACCTCTTAAGACAAACTTTTTATGCTGACAGAAGAGATAACCTCTTAAGACAAATGTTTTATGTTGACAGAAGAGATAACCTCTTAAGACAAACTTTTTATGCTGACAGAAGAGATAACCTCTTAAGACAAACTTTTTATGCTGACAGAAGAGATAACCTCTTAAGACAAACTTTTTATGCTGACAGAAGAGATAACCTCTTAAGACAAACTTTTTATGCTGACAGAAGAGATAACCTCTTAAGACAAACTTTTTATGCTGACAGAAGAGATAACCTCTTAAGACAAACTTGTTATGTTGACAGAAGAGATAACCTCTTAAGACAAATGTTTTATGCTGACAGAAGAGATAACCTCTTAAGACAAACGTTTTATGCTAACAGAAGAGATAATCTCTTAAGACAAACTTTTTATGCTAACAGAAGAGATAACCTCTTAAGACAAACTTTTTATGCTGACAGAAGAGATAACCTCTTAAGACAAACTTTTTATGCTGACAGAAGAGGTAACCTCTTAAGACAAACTTTTTATGCTGACAGAAGAGATAACCTCTTAAGACAAACTTGTTATGTTGACAGAAGAGATAACCTCTTAAGACAAACGTTTTATGTTGACAGAAGAGATAACCTCTTAAGACAAACTTTTTATGCTGACAGAAGAGATAACCTCTTAAGACAAACTTTGTATGCTGACAGAAGAGATAACCTCTTAAGACAAATGTTTTATGTTGACAGAAGAGGTAACCTCTTAAGACAAACTTTTTATGCTGACAGAAGAGATAACCTCTTAAGACAAACTTTGTATGCTGACAGAAGAGATAACCTCTTAAGACAAACTTTTTATGCTGACAGAAGAGATAACCTCTTAAGACAAACTTTTTATGCTGACAGAAGAGATAACCTCTTAAGACAAATGTTTTATGTTGACAGAAGAGGTAACCTCTTAAGACAAACTTTTTATGCTGACAGAAGAGATAACCTCTTAAGACAAATGTTTTATGCTGACAGAAGAGATAACCTCTTAAGACAAACTTTTTATGCTAACAGAAGAGATAATCTCTTAAGACAAATGTTTTATGTTGACAGAAGAGATAACCTCTTAAGACAAACTTTTTATGCTGACAGAAGAGATAACCTCTTAAGACAAATGTTTTATGTTGACAGAAGAGATAACCTCTTAAGACAAACTTTTTATGCTGACAGAAGAGATAACCTCTTAAGACAAACTTTTTATGCTGACAGAAGAGATAACCTCTTAAGACAAATGTTTTATGTTGACAGAAGAGATAACCTCTTAAGACAAACTTTTTATGCTGACAGAAGAGATAACCTCTTAAGACAAACTTTTTATGCTGACAGAAGAGATAACCTCTTAAGACAAACTTTTTATGCTGACAGAAGAGATAACCTCTTAAGACAAACTTTTTATGCTGACAGAAGAGATAACCTCTTAAGACAAACTTTTTATGCTGACAGAAGAGATAACCTCTTAAGACAAACTTGTTATGTTGACAGAAGAGATAACCTCTTAAGACAAATGTTTTATGCTGACAGAAGAGATAACCTCTTAAGACAAACGTTTTATGCTAACAGAAGAGATAATCTCTTAAGACAAACTTTTTATGCTAACAGAAGAGATAACCTCTTAAGACAAACTTTTTATGCTGACAGAAGAGATAACCTCTTAAGACAAACTTTTTATGCTGACAGAAGAGGTAACCTCTTAAGACAAACTTTTTATGCTGACAGAAGAGATAACCTCTTAAGACAAACTTGTTATGTTGACAGAAGAGATAACCTCTTAAGACAAACGTTTTATGTTGACAGAAGAGATAACCTCTTAAGACAAACTTTTTATGCTGACAGAAGAGATAACCTCTTAAGACAAACTTTGTATGCTGACAGAAGAGATAACCTCTTAAGACAAATGTTTTATGTTGACAGAAGAGGTAACCTCTTAAGACAAACTTTTTATGCTGACAGAAGAGATAACCTCTTAAGACAAACTTTGTATGCTGACAGAAGAGATAACCTCTTAAGACAAACTTTTTATGCTGACAGAAGAGATAACCTCTTAAGACAAACTTTTTATGCTGACAGAAGAGATAACCTCTTAAGACAAATGTTTAATGTTGACAGAAGAGGTAACCTCTTAAGACAAACTTTTTATGCTGACAGAAGAGATAACCTCTTAAGACAAATGTTTTATGCTGACAGAAGAGATAACCTCTTAAGACAAACTTTTTATGCTAACAGAAGAGATAATCTCTTAAGACAAACTTTTTATGCTGACAGAAGAGATAACCTCTTAAGACAAACTTTTTATGCTGACAGAAGAGATAACCTCTTAAGACAAACTTTTTATGCTGACAGAAGAGATAACCTCTTAAGACAAACTTTTTATGTTGACAGAAGAGATAACCTCTTAAGACAAACTTTTTATGTTGACAGAAGAGATAACCTCTTAAGACAAACGTTTTATGTTGACAGAAGAGATAACCTCTTAAGACAAACTTTTTATGCTGACAGAAGAGATAACCTCTTAAGACAAACTTTGTATGCTGACAGAAGAGATAACCTCTTAAGACAAATGTTTTATGTTGACAGAAGAGGTAAACCTCTTAAGACAAACTTTTTATGCTGACAGAAGAGATAACCTCTTAAGACAAACTTTGTATGCTGACAGAAGAGGTAACCTCTTAAGACAAACTTTTTATGCTGACAGAAGAGATAACCTCTTAAGACAAATGTTTTATGTTGACAGAAGAGATAACCTCTTAAGACAAATGTTTTATGCTGACAGAAGAGGTAACCTCTTAAGACAAACTTTTTATGCTGACAGAAGAGATAACCTCTTAAGACAAACTTTTTATGCTGACAGAAGAGATAACCTCTTAAGACAAACTTTTTATGCTGACAGAAGAGATAACCTCTTAAGACAAACTTTTTATGCTAACAGAAGAGATAACCTCTTAAGACAAACTTTTTATGCTGACAGAAGAGATAACCTCTTAAGACAAACTTTTTATGCTGACAGAAGAGATAACCTCTTAAGACAAATGTTTTATGTTGACAGAAGAGATAACCTCTTAAGACAAACTTTTTATGCTGACAGAAGAGATAACCTCTTAAGACAAACTTTTTATGCTGACAGAAGAGATAACCTCTTAAGACAAATGTTTTATGCTGACAGAAGAGATAACCTCTTAAGACAAACTTTTTATGCTGACAGAAGAGATAACCTCTTAAGACAAACTTTTTATGCTGACAGAAGAGATAACCTCTTAAGACAAACTTTTTATGTTGACAGAAGAGATAACCTCTTAAGACAAACTTTTTATGCTGACAGAAGAGGTAACCTCTTAAGACAAACTTTTTATGCTGACAGAAGAGATAACCTCTTAAGACAAATGTTTTATGCTGACAGAAGAGATAACCTCTTAAGACAAACTTTTTATGTTGACAGAAGAGGTAACCTCTTAAGACAAACTTTTTATGCTGACAGAAGAGATAACCTCTTAAGACAAACTTTTTATGTTGACAGAAGAGGTAACCTCTTAAGACAAACTTTTTATGTTGACAGAAGAGATAACCTCTTAAGACAAACTTTTTATGCTAACAGAAGAGATAACCTCTTAAGACAAACTTTTTATGTTGACAGAAGAGGTAACCTCTTAAGACAAACTTTTTATGCTGACAGAAGAGATAACCTCTTAAGACAAACTTTTTATGTTGACAGAAGAGGTAACCTCTTAAGACAAACTTTTTATGTTGACAGAAGAGATAACCTCTTAAGACAAACTTTTTATGCTAACAGAAGAGATAACCTCTTAAGACAAATGTTTTATGCTGACAGAAGAGATAACCTCTTAAGACAAATGTTTTATGCTAACAGAAGAGATAATCTCTTAAGACAAACTTTTTATGCTAACAGAAGAGATAACCTCTTAAGACAAACTTTTTATGCTGACAGAAGAGATAACCTCTTAAGACAAACTTTTTATGCTGACAGAAGAGGTAACCTCTTAAGACAAACTTTTTATGCTGACAGAAGAGATAACCTCTTAAGACAAACTTGTTATGTTGACAGAAGAGATAACCTCTTAAGACAAACGTTTTATGTTGACAGAAGAGATAACCTCTTAAGACAAACTTTTTATGCTGACAGAAGAGATAACCTCTTAAGACAAACTTTGTATGCTGACAGAAGAGATAACCTCTTAAGACAAATGTTTTATGTTGACAGAAGAGGTAACCTCTTAAGACAAACTTTTTATGCTGACAGAAGAGATAACCTCTTAAGACAAACTTTGTATGCTGACAGAAGAGATAACCTCTTAAGACAAACTTTTTATGCTGACAGAAGAGATAACCTCTTAAGACAAACTTTTTATGCTGACAGAAGAGATAACCTCTTAAGACAAATGTTTTATGTTGACAGAAGAGGTAACCTCTTAAGACAAACTTTTTATGCTGACAGAAGAGATAACCTCTTAAGACAAATGTTTTATGCTGACAGAAGAGATAACCTCTTAAGACAAACTTTTTATGCTAACAGAAGAGATAATCTCTTAAGACAAACTTTTTATGCTGACAGAAGAGATAACCTCTTAAGACAAACTTTTTATGCTGACAGAAGAGATAACCTCTTAAGACAAACTTTTTATGCTGACAGAAGAGATAACCTCTTAAGACAAACTTTTTATGTTGACAGAAGAGATAACCTCTTAAGACAAACTTTTTATGTTGACAGAAGAGATAACCTCTTAAGACAGACGTTTTATGTTGACAGAAGAGATAACCTCTTAAGACAAACTTTTTATGCTGACAGAAGAGATAACCTCTTAAGACAAACTTTGTATGCTGACAGAAGAGATAACCTCTTAAGACAAATGTTTTATGTTGACAGAAGAGGTAACCTCTTAAGACAAACTTTTTATGCTGACAGAAGAGATAACCTCTTAAGACAAACTTTGTATGCTGACAGAAGAGGTAACCTCTTAAGACAAACTTTTTATGCTGACAGAAGAGATAACCTCTTAAGACAAATGTTTTATGTTGACAGAAGAGATAACCTCTTAAGACAAATGTTTTATGCTGACAGAAGAGGTAACCTCTTAAGACAAACTTTTTATGCTGACAGAAGAGATAACCTCTTAAGACAAACTTTTTATGCTGACAGAAGAGATAACCTCTTAAGACAAACTTTTTATGCTGACAGAAGAGATAACCTCTTAAGACAAACTTTTTATGCTAACAGAAGAGATAACCTCTTAAGACAAACTTTTTATGCTGACAGAAGAGATAACCTCTTAAGACAAACTTTTTATGCTGACAGAAGAGATAACCTCTTAAGACAAACTTTTTATGCTGACAGAAGAGATAACCTCTTAAGACAAACTTTTTATGCTGACAGAAGAGATAACCTCTTAAGACAAATGTTTTATGTTGACAGAAGAGATAACCTCTTAAGACAAACTTTTTATGCTGACAGAAGAGATAACCTCTTAAGACAAACTTTTTATGCTGACAGAAGAGATAACCTCTTAAGACAAATGTTTTATGCTGACAGAAGAGATAACCTCTTAAGACAAACTTTTTATGCTGACAGAAGAGATAACCTCTTAAGACAAACTTTTTATGCTGACAGAAGAGATAACCTCTTAAGACAAACTTTTTATGCTGACAGAAGAGATAACCTCTTAAGACAAACTTTTTATGTTGACAGAAGAGATAACCTCTTAAGACAAACTTTTTATGCTGACAGAAGAGGTAACCTCTTAAGACAAACTTTTTATGCTGACAGAAGAGATAACCTCTTAAGACAAATGTTTTATGCTGACAGAAGAGATAACCTCTTAAGACAAACTTTTTATGTTGACAGAAGAGGTAACCTCTTAAGACAAACTTTTTATGCTGACAGAAGAGATAACCTCTTAAGACAAACTTTTTATGTTGACAGAAGAGGTAACCTCTTAAGACAAACTTTTTATGTTGACAGAAGAGATAACCTCTTAAGACAAACTTTTTATGCTAACAGAAGAGATAACCTCTTAAGACAAACTTTTTATGCTGACAGAAGAGATAACCTCTTAAGACAAACTTTTTATGCTGACAGAAGAGATAACCTCTTAAGACAAACTTTTTATGCTGACAGAAGAGATAACCTCTTAAGACAAACTTTTTATGTTGACAGAAGAGATAACCTCTTAAGACAAACTTTTTATGCTGACAGAAGAGGTAACCTCTTAAGACAAACTTTTTATGCTGACAGAAGAGATAACCTCTTAAGACAAATGTTTTATGCTGACAGAAGAGATAACCTCTTAAGACAAACTTTTTATGTTGACAGAAGAGGTAACCTCTTAAGACAAACTTTTTATGCTGACAGAAGAGATAACCTCTTAAGACAAACTTTTTATGTTGACAGAAGAGGTAACCTCTTAAGACAAACTTTTTATGTTGACAGAAGAGATAACCTCTTAAGACAAACTTTTTATGCTAACAGAAGAGATAACCTCTTAAGACAAACTTTTTATGTTGACAGAAGAGGTAACCTCTTAAGACAAACTTTTTATGCTGACAGAAGAGATAACCTCTTAAGACAAACTTTTTATGTTGACAGAAGAGATAACCTCTTAAGACAAACTTTTTATGTTGACAGAAGAGGTAACCTCTTAAGACAAACTTTTTATGCTAACAGAAGAGATAACCTCTTAAGACAAACTTTTTATGTTGACAGAAGAGATAACCTCTTAAGACAAACTTTTTATGTTGACAGAAGAGATAACCTCTTAAGACAAACTTTTTATGTTGACAGAAGAGATAATCTCTTAAGACAAACTTTTTATGCTGACAGAAGAGATAACCTCTTAAGACAAACTTTTTATGCTGACAGAAGAGATAACCTCTTAAGACAAACTTTTTATGCTGACAGAAGAGATAACCTCTTAAGACAAACTTGTTATGTTGACAGAAGAGATAACCTCTTAAGACAAATGTTTTATGCTGACAGAAGAGATAACCTCTTAAGACAAACGTTTTATGCTAACAGAAGAGATAATCTCTTAAGACAAACTTTTTATGCTAACAGAAGAGATAACCTCTTAAGACAAACTTTTTATGCTGACAGAAGAGATAACCTCTTAAGACAAACTTTTTATGCTGACAGAAGAGGTAACCTCTTAAGACAAACTTTTTATGCTGACAGAAGAGATAACCTCTTAAGACAAACTTGTTATGTTGACAGAAGAGATAACCTCTTAAGACAAACGTTTTATGTTGACAGAAGAGATAACCTCTTAAGACAAACTTTTTATGCTGACAGAAGAGATAACCTCTTAAGACAAACTTTGTATGCTGACAGAAGAGATAACCTCTTAAGACAAATGTTTTATGTTGACAGAAGAGGTAACCTCTTAAGACAAACTTTTTATGCTGACAGAAGAGATAACCTCTTAAGACAAACTTTGTATGCTGACAGAAGAGATAACCTCTTAAGACAAACTTTTTATGCTGACAGAAGAGATAACCTCTTAAGACAAACTTTTTATGCTGACAGAAGAGATAACCTCTTAAGACAAATGTTTTATGTTGACAGAAGAGGTAACCTCTTAAGACAAACTTTTTATGCTGACAGAAGAGATAACCTCTTAAGACAAATGTTTTATGCTGACAGAAGAGATAACCTCTTAAGACAAACTTTTTATGCTAACAGAAGAGATAATCTCTTAAGACAAATGTTTTATGTTGACAGAAGAGATAACCTCTTAAGACAAACTTTTTATGCTGACAGAAGAGATAACCTCTTAAGACAAATGTTTTATGTTGACAGAAGAGATAACCTCTTAAGACAAACTTTTTATGCTGACAGAAGAGATAACCTCTTAAGACAAACTTTTTATGCTGACAGAAGAGATAACCTCTTAAGACAAATGTTTTATGTTGACAGAAGAGATAACCTCTTAAGACAAACTTTTTATGCTGACAGAAGAGATAACCTCTTAAGACAAACTTTTTATGCTGACAGAAGAGATAACCTCTTAAGACAAACTTTTTATGCTGACAGAAGAGATAACCTCTTAAGACAAACTTTTTATGCTGACAGAAGAGATAACCTCTTAAGACAAACTTTTTATGCTGACAGAAGAGATAACCTCTTAAGACAAACTTGTTATGTTGACAGAAGAGATAACCTCTTAAGACAAATGTTTTATGCTGACAGAAGAGATAACCTCTTAAGACAAACGTTTTATGCTAACAGAAGAGATAATCTCTTAAGACAAACTTTTTATGCTAACAGAAGAGATAACCTCTTAAGACAAACTTTTTATGCTGACAGAAGAGATAACCTCTTAAGACAAACTTTTTATGCTGACAGAAGAGGTAACCTCTTAAGACAAACTTTTTATGCTGACAGAAGAGATAACCTCTTAAGACAAACTTGTTATGTTGACAGAAGAGATAACCTCTTAAGACAAACGTTTTATGTTGACAGAAGAGATAACCTCTTAAGACAAACTTTTTATGCTGACAGAAGAGATAACCTCTTAAGACAAACTTTGTATGCTGACAGAAGAGATAACCTCTTAAGACAAATGTTTTATGTTGACAGAAGAGGTAACCTCTTAAGACAAACTTTTTATGCTGACAGAAGAGATAACCTCTTAAGACAAACTTTGTATGCTGACAGAAGAGATAACCTCTTAAGACAAACTTTTTATGCTGACAGAAGAGATAACCTCTTAAGACAAACTTTTTATGCTGACAGAAGAGATAACCTCTTAAGACAAATGTTTTATGTTGACAGAAGAGGTAACCTCTTAAGACAAACTTTTTATGCTGACAGAAGAGATAACCTCTTAAGACAAATGTTTTATGCTGACAGAAGAGATAACCTCTTAAGACAAACTTTTTATGCTAACAGAAGAGATAATCTCTTAAGACAAACTTTTTATGCTGACAGAAGAGATAACCTCTTAAGACAAACTTTTTATGCTGACAGAAGAGATAACCTCTTAAGACAAACTTTTTATGCTGACAGAAGAGATAACCTCTTAAGACAAACTTTTTATGTTGACAGAAGAGATAACCTCTTAAGACAAACTTTTTATGTTGACAGAAGAGATAACCTCTTAAGACAAACGTTTTATGTTGACAGAAGAGATAACCTCTTAAGACAAACTTTTTATGCTGACAGAAGAGATAACCTCTTAAGACAAACTTTGTATGCTGACAGAAGAGATAACCTCTTAAGACAAATGTTTTATGTTGACAGAAGAGGTAAACCTCTTAAGACAAACTTTTTATGCTGACAGAAGAGATAACCTCTTAAGACAAACTTTGTATGCTGACAGAAGAGGTAACCTCTTAAGACAAACTTTTTATGCTGACAGAAGAGATAACCTCTTAAGACAAATGTTTTATGTTGACAGAAGAGATAACCTCTTAAGACAAATGTTTTATGCTGACAGAAGAGGTAACCTCTTAAGACAAACTTTTTATGCTGACAGAAGAGATAACCTCTTAAGACAAACTTTTTATGCTGACAGAAGAGATAACCTCTTAAGACAAACTTTTTATGCTGACAGAAGAGATAACCTCTTAAGACAAACTTTTTATGCTAACAGAAGAGATAACCTCTTAAGACAAACTTTTTATGCTGACAGAAGAGATAACCTCTTAAGACAAACTTTTTATGCTGACAGAAGAGATAACCTCTTAAGACAAACTTTTTATGCTGACAGAAGAGATAACCTCTTAAGACAAACTTTTTATGCTGACAGAAGAGATAACCTCTTAAGACAAATGTTTTATGTTGACAGAAGAGATAACCTCTTAAGACAAACTTTTTATGCTGACAGAAGAGATAACCTCTTAAGACAAACTTTTTATGCTGACAGAAGAGATAACCTCTTAAGACAAATGTTTTATGCTGACAGAAGAGATAACCTCTTAAGACAAACTTTTTATGCTGACAGAAGAGATAACCTCTTAAGACAAACTTTTTATGCTGACAGAAGAGATAACCTCTTAAGACAAACTTTTTATGTTGACAGAAGAGATAACCTCTTAAGACAAACTTTTTATGCTGACAGAAGAGGTAACCTCTTAAGACAAACTTTTTATGCTGACAGAAGAGATAACCTCTTAAGACAAATGTTTTATGCTGACAGAAGAGATAACCTCTTAAGACAAACTTTTTATGTTGACAGAAGAGGTAACCTCTTAAGACAAACTTTTTATGCTGACAGAAGAGATAACCTCTTAAGACAAACTTTTTATGTTGACAGAAGAGGTAACCTCTTAAGACAAACTTTTTATGTTGACAGAAGAGATAACCTCTTAAGACAAACTTTTTATGCTAACAGAAGAGATAACCTCTTAAGACAAACTTTTTATGTTGACAGAAGAGGTAACCTCTTAAGACAAACTTTTTATGCTGACAGAAGAGATAACCTCTTAAGACAAACTTTTTATGTTGACAGAAGAGGTAACCTCTTAAGACAAACTTTTTATGTTGACAGAAGAGATAACCTCTTAAGACAAACTTTTTATGCTAACAGAAGAGATAACCTCTTAAGACAAATGTTTTATGCTGACAGAAGAGATAACCTCTTAAGACAAATGTTTTATGCTAACAGAAGAGATAATCTCTTAAGACAAACTTTTTATGCTAACAGAAGAGATAACCTCTTAAGACAAACTTTTTATGCTGACAGAAGAGATAACCTCTTAAGACAAACTTTTTATGCTGACAGAAGAGGTAACCTCTTAAGACAAACTTTTTATGCTGACAGAAGAGATAACCTCTTAAGACAAACTTGTTATGTTGACAGAAGAGATAACCTCTTAAGACAAACGTTTTATGTTGACAGAAGAGATAACCTCTTAAGACAAACTTTTTATGCTGACAGAAGAGATAACCTCTTAAGACAAACTTTGTATGCTGACAGAAGAGATAACCTCTTAAGACAAATGTTTTATGTTGACAGAAGAGGTAACCTCTTAAGACAAACTTTTTATGCTGACAGAAGAGATAACCTCTTAAGACAAACTTTGTATGCTGACAGAAGAGATAACCTCTTAAGACAAACTTTTTATGCTGACAGAAGAGATAACCTCTTAAGACAAACTTTTTATGCTGACAGAAGAGATAACCTCTTAAGACAAATGTTTTATGTTGACAGAAGAGGTAACCTCTTAAGACAAACTTTTTATGCTGACAGAAGAGATAACCTCTTAAGACAAATGTTTTATGCTGACAGAAGAGATAACCTCTTAAGACAAACTTTTTATGCTAACAGAAGAGATAATCTCTTAAGACAAACTTTTTATGCTGACAGAAGAGATAACCTCTTAAGACAAACTTTTTATGCTGACAGAAGAGATAACCTCTTAAGACAAACTTTTTATGCTGACAGAAGAGATAACCTCTTAAGACAAACTTTTTATGTTGACAGAAGAGATAACCTCTTAAGACAAACTTTTTATGTTGACAGAAGAGATAACCTCTTAAGACAGACGTTTTATGTTGACAGAAGAGATAACCTCTTAAGACAAACTTTTTATGCTGACAGAAGAGATAACCTCTTAAGACAAACTTTGTATGCTGACAGAAGAGATAACCTCTTAAGACAAATGTTTTATGTTGACAGAAGAGGTAACCTCTTAAGACAAACTTTTTATGCTGACAGAAGAGATAACCTCTTAAAACAAACTTTGTATGCTGACAGAAGAGGTAACCTCTTAAGACAAACTTTTTATGCTGACAGAAGAGATAACCTCTTAAGACAAATGTTTTATGTTGACAGAAGAGATAACCTCTTAAGACAAATGTTTTATGCTGACAGAAGAGGTAACCTCTTAAGACAAACTTTTTATGCTGACAGAAGAGATAACCTCTTAAGACAAACTTTTTATGCTGACAGAAGAGATAACCTCTTAAGACAAACTTTTTATGCTGACAGAAGAGATAACCTCTTAAGACAAACTTTTTATGCTAACAGAAGAGATAACCTCTTAAGACAAACTTTTTATGCTGACAGAAGAGATAACCTCTTAAGACAAACTTTTTATGCTGACAGAAGAGATAACCTCTTAAGACAAACTTTTTATGCTGACAGAAGAGATAACCTCTTAAGACAAACTTTTTATGCTGACAGAAGAGATAACCTCTTAAGACAAATGTTTTATGTTGACAGAAGAGATAACCTCTTAAGACAAACTTTTTATGCTGACAGAAGAGATAACCTCTTAAGACAAACTTTTTATGCTGACAGAAGAGATAACCTCTTAAGACAAATGTTTTATGCTGACAGAAGAGATAACCTCTTAAGACAAACTTTTTATGCTGACAGAAGAGATAACCTCTTAAGACAAACTTTTTATGCTGACAGAAGAGATAACCTCTTAAGACAAACTTTTTATGCTGACAGAAGAGATAACCTCTTAAGACAAACTTTTTATGTTGACAGAAGAGATAACCTCTTAAGACAAACTTTTTATGCTGACAGAAGAGGTAACCTCTTAAGACAAACTTTTTATGCTGACAGAAGAGATAACCTCTTAAGACAAATGTTTTATGCTGACAGAAGAGATAACCTCTTAAGACAAACTTTTTATGTTGACAGAAGAGGTAACCTCTTAAGACAAACTTTTTATGCTGACAGAAGAGATAACCTCTTAAGACAAACTTTTTATGTTGACAGAAGAGGTAACCTCTTAAGACAAACTTTTTATGTTGACAGAAGAGATAACCTCTTAAGACAAACTTTTTATGCTAACAGAAGAGATAACCTCTTAAGACAAACTTTTTATGCTGACAGAAGAGATAACCTCTTAAGACAAACTTTTTATGCTGACAGAAGAGATAACCTCTTAAGACAAACTTTTTATGCTGACAGAAGAGATAACCTCTTAAGACAAACTTTTTATGTTGACAGAAGAGATAACCTCTTAAGACAAACTTTTTATGCTGACAGAAGAGGTAACCTCTTAAGACAAACTTTTTATGCTGACAGAAGAGATAACCTCTTAAGACAAATGTTTTATGCTGACAGAAGAGATAACCTCTTAAGACAAACTTTTTATGTTGACAGAAGAGGTAACCTCTTAAGACAAACTTTTTATGCTGACAGAAGAGATAACCTCTTAAGACAAACTTTTTATGTTGACAGAAGAGGTAACCTCTTAAGACAAACTTTTTATGTTGACAGAAGAGATAACCTCTTAAGACAAACTTTTTATGCTAACAGAAGAGATAACCTCTTAAGACAAACTTTTTATGTTGACAGAAGAGGTAACCTCTTAAGACAAACTTTTTATGCTGACAGAAGAGATAACCTCTTAAGACAAACTTTTTATGTTGACAGAAGAGATAACCTCTTAAGACAAACTTTTTATGTTGACAGAAGAGGTAACCTCTTAAGACAAACTTTTTATGCTAACAGAAGAGATAACCTCTTAAGACAAACTTTTTATGTTGACAGAAGAGATAACCTCTTAAGACAAACTTTTTATGTTGACAGAAGAGATAACCTCTTAAGACAAACTTTTTATGTTGACAGAAGAGATAATCTCTTAAGACAAACTTTTTATGCTGACAGAAGAGATAACCTCTTAAGACAAACTTTCACAATAAATCTAAATACTATTGTTACATAAACAAGTGTGGACACAGAAATGTGCTGTCCAAAAGGCAAGTGTGGATGTCAATATTTCATATTATTAACTTTAAAAAAAAAATAATCATGGATTATTATTTTTGCTTTAAATCCGGTCCTGTGTTTTTATTTCAAATTTTCATCATAGCCCCCCTCCCCCTCCCAAGGGATATAAAATTGTATCATTAATAATAAATTAATAAACAATAAATTCAGATTTTCTATTTAAAATAAATCTCATTTACAAAACCACTGATATTTGTTCAATTTTTAATGCTGATTTAAGCTTTAGTCGCAACAAATTTTTATTTTTCTCTTTAAACTGTCGAAACATAACATTTATTTAACTGTAAAATTCACAAATAAAATTCACCCCCCCCCCCTTTTTTCCCTGTTTAAATCAATGATCAACAATATTCCAGAATCAAACAAATGAATAAATATAACAGATTTCTTTTACATGCATCTTTTTACCATGCAGAGTCAGTGTGTTTTAAATCGGTCATCCAATCAGGACGCTCATTATTCTTGTCCAAGATAAAAATACATCGCTAAAGTAAATTTACCTGTGGTTTCAGAGTAGAAGATTTTTAGAAATCGAACATAAAATTTCCCCACTTCAACTTGTAAATTTACATAGAAATCGGAGATATTTCGTCATAAAACTTCACACATGGTTTTGTCTATCATATTTCTTGAAGACAAACATAAAGTTTTATTGCATTTATCAATATTTTATGACTATCAACAGTTTTTTTCAACACCGTATCTGTTTCTCGATACAGCCGCAACTTCAACTCATAAATTTACATAGAAATCGTAGATATTTCGTCATAAAACTTCACACATGGTTTTTGTCTATCATATTTCTTGAAGACAAACATAAACTTTTATTGCATTTATCAATATTTTATGAGTATCAACAGTGTTTTCAACACCGTATCTGTTTCTTGATACAGCCGCCCGATTACAGTGACCCGTGACCCAGATTAGCAGGTTCCAGCAGTTTTTTCTTAATACTGTTGTTTAATAAAAAAAAAAAAACAAAAACATTTAAAATCAAAATGCAAAGAAACACTAAACAATACAACAAAATATTCTAAGATATGTTAATACCTTGAATAACTCCATGCAAAACATGCCACAATACCTCCTTGTTCTCTGTTAACTTTAAACGTAGATTTTCTATAGTGTGAGTGGCATCAAATAAGTCAGACTCTAACTGCTTACAATTCTAAAATAATTAAAATACATAATAATTACAATAAGTAATATTAAAGATATCTAAGTAACAGTAAATATACAACATTGTAGTATTACTGATATCAAAACTGTATGTTATGAAGAAATGAAGAATAAACATAAACCAGAGGCTTAGTGGAAGAAGAAACAATACAACTCAGTCGGCAGCCATCTCAACCATGCCATCTCAAACAGTAATCTGAGACATAGCAGCCCATCATCTAGGACAGATCAACCTATGTACAAGTCAACCTGGAACATTGTCTAAGATCATATTGGTGGCTTTAAGTCAGATAAGAAGCCACTTTATAAAGAAAACAGGAAATTAATGAATACAAAATTAGCTGGTTTGTTTCTTAGAAAATAATATGCTCAAATATGGCCTTATTTGTATATATATTACAAAAATGTCAGAATAATGACACACTATCCACACAACAGAGTGTTACAGCGTACTCCATTCAGCAACGATAATTTCCTATAAGAACATATTGTTGACGTTTTAGTCACATGTATGATAATTTCCTATAAGAACATATTGTTGACGTTTTAGTCACATGTATGATAATTTCCTATAAGAACATATTGTTGACGTTTTAGTCACATGTATGATAATTTCCTACAAGAACATATTGTTGACGTTTCAGTCACATGTATGGTAATTATCCCTGTTGTGATCATGATATTATTTAAGCTTGAAATCATGAAACTATAAAGAAGACCTGTAATGACATTTTTGTTATACAAGTTTCAGTTTGATCAGCCGTTGTGGAATCAGATGGATTCATTTAAATAAAGTACTGTTGGCAGCAATATTGAATGTCCTGTTGACATGTAATATAGATATGGATATGAGGACTCTCCTACCCAAGGTCAACCTCTTATCAGGCCAGATTTCAGAAACAATTAGAATAGTGAAATGCCCCCTTCGAGAAAGGTCAACCCGCTTATGAAGCCACTTTTTCACTACAGAAGGGGTGGCATTATAAAAGGGGGATTACTAGAATAGGTACTGTAATCATGATACAGTGCTGTACATGATTTATATGTTGTAAAATTTGTGAAAGTTTGTTTTCTTATGACTTGAATTTTTAATAAATGTTTTATTGGAGTTCCATTTACAAATACATTTGTACTTGTTTAATAGGACCAAATATGTATCTGTCTGAAACCAGATAAGAATACAATATACCTTTGACAAAGCGGTTTCAGAGGAGAAGATTTTCAGAAATTGACCAACCAGAAACAAGAATTGTAACGGATCGGGATGAAATGAGCAACTTCTTCATAGAGGATCTGCCATAGATGGTTCCTACCAAGTTTCGGTTCATTTGGCCAAGTGTCTTCAGAGAATTTTTAGAAATTTACCAACCAGAAACAAGAATTGCCTATGTCGGCCATGTTTGTTAACGGATCGGAACGATATGAGCATTCTTTATAGTAGGTCTTCCATAGATGCTTCCTACCAAGTTTTGGTTCATTTGTCCAAGCAGTTTCAGAGGAGAAGATTCAAATGTGAAAAAATTACAGACGACGGAAGACGGACGCCATGTGATGGCAAAAGCTCACATGGCATTTTCAGAAAAAATCCTTCAGTTATCAAAAGGACTATAAAAATATTGATACTACCACATTGAGAATTTATAACCCCCACTTTTTTTTGTCTTGGAATTTTATTTATTTTAATTTTTAATATAGTTTGTTGTGAGAAAACCAATTTTTTCCCTATAATATGAAATAATTTGAATGTGCTGAGAACAAAAGATATAATAATTACTGGTAATATTACTACAATATCACCTTGAATTGTCTCTCAGGATCTAGAGTTGAAGTACCACAATAGTTCTGTAGTATATTATGTAGTCTTTGTAACTCTAGATGTTCTTTCATCAGTTTTTGATAATTGTTCTCTATTTCCTCTCGTGTAAGCTAAAATAAGAATAAAAATTAGAAATTTTGTTTAATTTTTTTTACATCATGATGATTATAATTTTATTCTTGTGTCATATTAAAATAACAACATCCATTTTAAATTCTAATATCAGCCATCAACAATAGTCATAATGCTATTCTTGTCTTCTCCTGAGGGAACTGTTTTCCTATTGTGTTGTCTGGTGAGGTATAGTGCATGAACCAACTAATGATTGGAAACCAGCATATGTCACAAGTCCTGAGGTAATGACAGGAAACCAGCATGTCACATGTGCCAAGGTAATGATTGGAAAACAACATATGTCACATGTCCTGAGGTAATGATTGGAAACCTACATATGTCACATGACCTGAGGCAATGATTGGAAACCTACATATGTTACATGTGCTGAGGTAATGATTGGAAACCTACATGTCACATGACCTGAGATAATGATTGGAAACCTACATATGTCACATGACCTGAGGCAATGATTGGAAACCTACATATGTCACATGACCTGAGGTAATGATTGGAAACCTACATATGCCACATGTGCTGAGGTAATGATAGGAAACCTACATATGTCACATGACCTGAGGCAATGATTGGAAACCAGCATATGTCACATGTGCTGAGGTAATGATTGGAAACCTACATATTGAAGTGGTCATGGCCGTAGTTGAAAAAAAAAAAAATTAATTATAAATACCCTTCGAGACCTTCATTCTCGTACTATGTTATATCATTATTGGTTGATGTTATATGTAAATAATTTGTATTACATTGTGTAAACAGGGAGAGTTATCCTTATAATTGGCATGTTATTTAACTTGTATTTTCCTTTGAACTCTCACCGTGTCGTCACCCCCCCCCCCCCCCCCCCTTTTTTTCATGTTTACAGTTACTGTACACACTATTATCGGTGATAATAATAAGTTATTACCTTATTCGTTATATTTGTTGGTACATCACAGTAGCTTTCATGTTATTTCCCCACAAATTAAACAAGTCCTATTTACGTTTTCATCACTGTCACTGTATTCTTCGTGTCATAGACACTGGATTGTCTCTCTTGTAATCATCCGACACACTTTGCCGTAAGACAGGGTCGGACGCCATTGTTGTCATATTTAGACGCAATGCATCATGGTAAATCGTTGCAAATCTTCAGACGTAAATGACGTCACGAGAGTGTCTTAACGTCACGTTATTCTTATGTTAGGACCGTGTCGTGGACGTGTAGTAAGGGTATAAATTCCGAAGTAAAGAACACTCGGGTTCAGTCTTGTCTTAGCTGGGCGCCATTATCGAACACTTAATTATAAGGAGTCTCAGATCCATAGATCGACACACAGTAGGAATCCAATAGCTCTACTTTCGTGTTGAACGTTAGCATAGTGTCGCATTTTTATTGGACACACACTCGTGACACTGCAGTTTATCCATATAGAAAGTTAATAGAAGTCGGCTTTTACATAAGATATCGACACCTTTTACATCCTATATCAGGCGCGACACAGACCGTGTCGTAGACTTTATTGCCGAAAACAGTATTCTATTTATCCGGATACATTTCCATATAGTTTAATTTTATTTGTTATTTTATTATGTCATTCTTTCATGTACTATCTCATAATCTTTGTCAACCTTAATGTTCAATTATTGAGCTTTCTTTAATAAAGTATATCGTATTTCGTATTTCATATTCTAAGAAGAATTGTCTGTACGACAATAATCTTTGGTGTCAGGGCCACGAGCCTATGGACTATTTGTCAGTAGAAAACAGAAGATATATCGTGTCGTCGTCACGACACCATTATAATACTAGTATATTAATTGTATGCACCGTGTCGCCATCAAGACACTATCATAACATATTAATTGTATTCACCGTGTCGCCGTTGAGACACTATAATAATATACTAATGTGCGCACCGTGTCGCAATAAAGACATCACAACCGTGTCGCCATCAAGACACTATAATAACATATTAATTGTATTCACCGTGTCGCCGTTGAGACACTATAATAATATACTAATGTGCGCACCGTGTCGCAATAAAGACATCACAACCGTGTTGCCATCAAGACACTATAATAACATATTAATTGTATTCACCGTGTCGCCGTTGAGACACTATAATAATATATTAATTGTGCGCACCGTGTCACAATAAAGACACTATAACCGTGTCGCCTTAAAGACATTTATCTATACAAGGCAATATCTGTGGTTTACTAGTGAGTTAGTGTAGTGTATATTGATACATTTGAGGAACTGTATATTATTTAACTAACTGGTGAACTCTCTGAGCCTAGATAATCTACACTTTTACGGCCGAAACCACGACACGCTGTATATGTCGACATACTCATATTTTCGCACTTATTGAAGATAGTATGAATAAATAGTTAAGAGTATATTTGATATGTGATAGATACACACACATATATATATATATATATATATATAACACTTATATTATGCCCGTTTCCCATATTTTTATTGTACCAGAGTATACCAATTTTGAGCTACTGTGAGTGCCAGCGAAGTACTAATTCTAATCTATTTCTGGACGATTGTAGGGTAGAGACGCCATAGTTACCACATTGTCACTGTATACTTGTTTTTATAATCTTATTCAACTATTATTGTGAAGTACAATAAATCATTAATTTTCAATTGTTCTGGTATATATATATGCACACCATCTGAGACTCGTGAGATACTGTCCGCAGATTTATTGGGCACTCGGTCAGGAACAATCACAAGCGAAGACTCAACGCATAAACTTTATTTAGTGGCCAATAGTCTGCAGTCAGGTTATAATAGGAGCTCCATTTACATTCGTCTCCGGAAGGATATCTACCCATCAAAGGACGACATTCTGAACCCCCGGCCCACTGCAATTTGGTGGCAGCGGTGGGATCCAGTTATCAAACAAGATATTTTTGTGAGGACGAACTCAACCGCACGTTCGGAATGGCAAGTACAAGAAGTAGAGCTTCATCACCAATGGAGAGATACGAGATGGACCTCCTAGGTGCCCAGGAGACAGGACTCCCCGCATCTCCATATTTGGACGCCACACCAACCGGCGAAGTGCAGGTGCGGGTAAGGACAGAAAACGCTCGGATGTTAAAAGAAAATCGTCAATCCATCGATTTCAGGCCGGATGACACCAGGCAGAGATTGGATAATGTTTATCAAGGTGAACGTCCAGACGTGGCTGCTCGTTCTATTGAAAATAGAAACGAGCCAGCATATGTTGAGTCAGCGACAGCTAGACATCAACGGTCATGGAAGGGGAGATACAGCCACATATACACGTTCAGATTTTACTGAGGGGCTGGAACCCAAGGACATTCGGGAGGCTAGTGAGCCTCAGGGTATCTCCCATGGTTTTAACCCGTATCCGATGCCAATGGGTGTTAGGGCGGGTGAACGACCAGTTTCTATGACGTCCGGGGGCACGAGGTTTATCCCATGGAAGGTTCGCACTGGTACGGAGGTTCCAACTATGTGCAATGGCCATGCACGGGAACCGTCCGGGGAAATATCAGGGTCAGAGGACGTTTTTGGTCATTGCGATGATCAAGGTGTATTACGTCGGAGTTCACAGATAACTAATGATCAGATATCGGCAAATGAGAGACCGGGAAATGGACACCATTTTAGGAATAAGAAGGCTACAAATTATGATGGCATTAGCAGCTGGCAAGATTTTTTGGTTCATTTCGAAATGGTTTGTGAGATTAATGGTTGGGACGATATTACAAAAGCACTGGAATTAGCGACAAGCTTCAGGGGATCGGCACAAGCAGTTCTTAGTGACCTAAGACCGGATTTGAGAAGGAGCTATGTACACTTGGTAGCTGCACTGACATCCCGCTTTCAACCAAGCAACCAGGCTGAGCTATACAGGGCTCAAATGAAGAACAAATCGCGAGGTAAGACACAGTCGTTACCCGAGTTAGCACAAGATATCAAACGGCTGACAAGGCTTGCATACCCTACTGCTCCAATGGAGGTGAGAGAACAATTATCACGAGACTGTTTTATGGATTCGCTGAATGACCCCGATCTAGAATGGTCGATATTTCAGGGTAAACCTATGACCATAGACGATAGCGTCCGAATCGGACTGGAATATGAGGCATTTACCACCGGTCATAGACGCAAATTCCCGAAACAAACTGCATTACGACGCCAGACGGAATCATTTGAAGGACTAGACGAGGATGAGAATATGTCAGGTATCATTGACAGGCTAGCGAGGATCGAGAAACAATCCGCAAGACCAAAACCCAGTTTGACTTGCTATTTTTGCGGAATTAAGGGTCATATTAAGAGGGGCTGTAGAAAGTTCCAAACGTTACAAGGACAGCAACAGGGACGTTCAAACGGAGTAACACGATACACACAAACCACTAAAGAGTCGAGTGTGTCTCCGGATCGGGAAATTATTAGAGGCTGAAGGTGAGGTCCATCCTTTGGCTAAAACTTGTAATATATATGAGGGACCATCTCAAAGTGTTAGTTTGAATAAAATAAAACATGATAGTCTATATTTAAAAATGGACATAAATGGTATTTTTATTAATTGTCTTGTTGATACGGGGTCAACACTGACAGTTTTGCATAGTCGCAAGTATTTTGCGATTTCCCCCGACAAAAGACCGACACTCTTAAGGTGTGGAGTACGGTTAAAAATGGCTAATGGTGAATTGGTCACAACGATGGGGCAAGCATATTTTTGTATAGAAGTAAATGGAAAAAGTTTCAAACAACGTTTTATAGTAGCAGATATTGACGTTCCTGCTGTTCTGGGTTATGATTTTCTACACTTACACGATTGTAAGATAGATACAAAATGTATGGGGGGAGGCAAATTAACTATTGGTGTTATCGAGTTGATATGCAAGAAAGAGAGTCAGATGACAACAATATTTAACATTACAGTTCATAAGAATGTCGTCTTACCGGCTTATTCGGAGGTAGTAATAGAAGGTGTGATAGAAGGTTTTGATGGTGATAAAAATAGTTTAATAGTTGCAAGGGCATTAGTAGACCCGAGTAACTGTATACTGCCATTACGAATTGTAAACACATCGAATACTGAAATGGTAATTTACGCAAACACACGGCTTGCGACATGTCAGGCATACTCCAGTGTTATGAAATTAAATGCTGATTGGGAAACAGAGGAAGGGATTCGCATGATGAGAAAAGTAGATGAAATTGAACACAACTTGGAAAGAAATGATGATAAAAGGACCCCCCGGAGACAGGAGGGTGGTAAAGGTCAAAAAGAAGGAGTAAGACGCTCCAAAAACACTGTAAATAGTCGAGTTTTAACAGAAACCAATGTAAATAAGGTGATGGATTTTAATGGCATACAATGTTTTTATACAAATGCAGACAGTTTGCCAAACAAACTGGGTGAATTGATGACAAGAATGCAGGATGAAAAAAATAGTTACGAAGTGATTGGGATAACAGAAATCTACCCCAAGAATTGCAGATATATGCCGGGGAAAGCAGAATTACAAATAGAAGGTTATGAACTATTCCTAAGTGAATCCACAAGTTTTAGCAAACGAGGTGCAGCATTATATATTAATAAGAAGCTGAAATCAGAAGAAATAAAATTCAAGGAGAAATTTGATGAAAGTGTATGGGCACAGATTAAGCTAAACAACAACGATATGTTGTTACTGGGATGTATATATAAAAGTCCAAGTAGTAGTCCAGAGAACCTAGATGAACTTAACAAGCTATTAATTACGGTATCAAAGGAAAAGAGGTTCTCACATATCATGGTAATTGGGGAATTTTAACTTCCCTAAAATTGACTGGAAAAACTGGTTAACCAAGGGTGACAAAATTAGTGAAAACTTCGTAGAAAGTATCAGAGATAGCTATATGTTCCAACATGTTATGGAAAACACTAGAATGAGAGAAAATTGTGAACCAAGCACACTGGACCTAATACTGACAAATGATGAGAATATGATAGAAGAGCTAAAATACACTAGCCCACTTGGAAACAGTGATCATTGTAGCCTTGAATTTATACTCAAATGCTATTGTGAGGAAAAATCATGTAAAACGGAGAGATGGAACTACTTCAAAGGGGATTACACTGTGACTGGAATGATATATTAAAAGGAAAAAATGCTGGGCAACAGTTTGACATTTTTATGTCCAAGTTCAATGGAGCAAAAAAACAAATATATACCACATATGAATACAAAACCCAACAACAAAGCTAAGAAACACAACTATATTCCTCTGGATGCTAAAACCGTACAGAAGATTAAAAAGAAACATAGATGTTGGACTAGATACAGAGAAACTGGGGACAAAAAAAAGTACCAGGAATACGCCAAAACAAGAAATCAAGTTAAAAGCGCAATCAGAAAAGCAAAAGCTAATATGGAGAAAGAAATTGCACAAAATGCTAAAAGCAATCCCAAGATTTTTTGGAAATATGCTAACTCCAAAAGAAAAACTAACACTGGTATATCAGAGCTAAAATTTAAGTCAGAAGAAGGGGAAGAAAGGAAAACGACAACAGATAAGGAAAAATCGGAAGTCCTGGCTAGTTTCTTCAGTAGCGTATTCACAATTGAACTAGAGGGCGATCTACCATTGATGCATCCTATAGAGGTCAAACAGGAATGCATAGAGAAAACTTACAAAGAAAGTGAAATATTAAAATTACTACAAAATCTGGATGTAAACAAATCATGTGGCCCAGATGGTCTTCACCCTAACATGCTAAAGGAGCTAAGTGCAACAATATCAAAGCCTATAACAACTATATTTAATTCGTCTATGTGCCAAGGTTTGGTTCCTAAACTGTGGAAAGAAGGGAACATCACTGCACTATTCAAAAAAGGAGACAAGACAGAACCAGGAAATTATAGACCAGTCAGTCTGACCAGTGTAATCTGCAAAACCATGGAAAAACTAGTAAGGGAAACTATAGTAAAGCACATGACATGTCAACTAATAAGCTCTTCAGCAACAAGCAGTTTGGTTTCATCTCTGGGAGATCAACAACCCTACAACTCCTAAAAGTTATGGATGAGTGGACCAAAATTCTTGACAAGGGTGGGAAAATTGACTCAGTATATATGGATTTTATGAAAGCTTTTGACAAAGTACCACATAGAAGACTTCTGCATAAGATGCATAGATATAAAATAAGTGAGAAAGTAATTAAGTGGGTAGAAAGTTTTCTTAACAACAGAACACAAAAAGTAATTGTAAATGGCACTGAGTCCAAATGCCATCATGTCACAAGTGGGATACCATAAGCAGGGTTCGACATTAACGGTTGCCCGATTGCCCGGGGCAAGTGAAATGCGTCTTCGGGCAAGTGAAAACGGCACCCAACTTGCCCGATGGGGCAAGTGAAAATTATTCTGTGATATGTTCAATTCCTGAAGAGCAAAATGATTAATATTGAATTCAGTGTTGGAAGTCGCGGCGAATTTCACCTAAACAACGCGTCGTATATCCTATCGTGTATTTTACGCCATTTTGTTTTATTTTGTTAACTATGGAATTCCCCTTTCTCAAATAAAGATCGTGTTATTTATTTTAGCCAATCGCGAATGCCTAATTAGACGGCGGCGCTGCATCAACATCTTATTTATTTTCGCCGGCCAATGAAAAGCTAGAGTTATTTGCGGTGTTCTAATTTTAGAAAATTATCCCTGATGTGTATTGCCTTTGCGATCAAAATATTGAAAGCGTGATAGATTACCGGAATAAAAATTCAAACAAACTATAGTCATTGTCAGTCTATGATAAGAAACATTTATACTTAAATTTTCTAACAAAAATATTTCAGAAATCCTCATCAATCCCCCGTATTTATAAAACTTGTCATATTCCCGCAAATGTCTACTCAATATCTCAGACTCAGTCCCAGAATTTGGTGCCAATATGGCACAAGTAACCCTCGGGAAATTTTTCAGTGGGGTTCCTCAGATAAGGGAATCGGATGGTGATTCTAAGAAAATATATGAACATAAGAGGAAGAGAGGATTTATTGATTCATGGTCAAAAAATGTTGATGGATTACAGGATTCTTCTGATGGAATGATATGCACTTATTGCAAGAAGTTTCCAAATATTGCTGGACCTTCTAGTTTTATATCTGGAAATAAGTCCTACAGAATAGATGGCATTCGTTCACACTTTTCTTCAACAAAACATCTACAATGTTCTGAAGCCTATTTTGCTGCACAATGGATGTAGCAATTAGAAAACTCAGTGAAAAAAACAGGACACTTATGATTTACATGTTTAATACTGCATACTGCATAATGAAGGAGGAACTACCTTATACCTTGTTATTCTACTCTATGAACAGTCATTGTTAATGTAGATTGCATAGTTCTGCACTACATGCATATATGGCACTTGAGAATTCGGGCTAGTAGTTTACAGTTTCGGGCAAGTAAAATAAATTGGCACTTGCCCGAATGGACAAGTTGGTCAAAAAGTTAATGTCGAACCCTGATAAGGTAGTGTCCTGGGCCCTATACTCTTCGTTATATATATCAACGACATGCCAGAGATGGTAGAGTCATCCACCTATCTGTTTGCTGATGATACAAAAATTTTCAGAGAAATTAGAGAGGCAAAAGATGAGAAAATGCTTCAAACAGATTTAGATAACTTACAAAGCTGGTCAGATACATGGCTATTAAAATTCCACCCTAACAAATGCAAAGTGATGTCAGTTGCCAATAAACGCGTGAACAAAGGAACAAAACACTATCACCTATATAATAACGATGGCAACAGAATTGAGTTAGAACAATCTGACGGGGAAAAAGACATAGGAGTATTTGTAGATGAAAATTTGTCCTTTAATAAGCACATACAAAATCAGGTGAACAAAGCAAACAGCATCATGGGATTAATCAGAAGAACTTACACATATTTAGATGAACAAAGCTTCAAATATTTATTCCAAGCTTTGGTTAGACCTCATATTGAATACGCTGAAGCAGTCTGGTCTCCATTTAAAGTGGGGGATATTGAAAAAATAGAAAACGTACAAAGAAGAGCCACCAAACCAGTACCTACTTTAAAAAACATGGAATATAACGAAAGACTAAAGAAACTCAAGATGCCCACTTTGAAGTATAGAAGAATGCGAGGAGATATGATAGAAGTATTCAAAATAATAAATGATATTTATGATCCTCTAACAACAGTGGATATGTTTGAACTAAACACAACTTCAAACACAAGGGGACATAGTAAGAAGATGAAGATAAAAACAAGTAGGCTGAATGTGAGAAAATATACCTTCGTCGTTAGAATTGTCGAAATATGGAATAGCCTCCCAGAAACAGTTATACAGGCAAAAACAGTTAAAAATTTTGAAATCGGCCTAGATGAGCACTGGAAGCACCAAGAGTGCAAATATGACTTTACGGCAAACATAAACATAAGATCAAATTCCGGAAGTGACGTAAAGTCGCGCATCAATGATGTGGATTTAGAGGCGGACATAGTGGCAACAAGCCAGCGTCCACTGTAGTTCCTATGGTATCCTATGGTATGACGCACTGCCTAATCATCTAATCAATTTATTTGAATCAAGCTGTACAAACTTGTCTGAAGAACAAAGTTCTCAGTTAAAAGGTTTGCTCAAGCGACACAGTGGCGCTTTTGCAAAGTCAAAGAATGATCTAGGATGTTCGGATTTGATTAAGCACAAAATAAACACAGGGGATGCAGTACCAAGTAAGCAGAATCCCAGGAGACTTCCGTTGGCAAAGCAGCAAGAAGCAGACAGTGAAATTCAAAGGATGCTGGATAATGACATTATCGAGCCAAGTAAGAGCCCATGGGCAGCACCCATAGTTTTAGTGCCAAAGAAAGATGGTACTGTAAGATTTTGTGTCGACTTTCGAAAGTTGAACAACGTGACAAAGAAAGATTCATACCCTCTGCCTCGAATCGATGATTGTTTGGATGCACTGAGGGGCGCTAAATGGTTCTCGACAGTGGATCTCCAGAGTGGATATTGGCAGGTACAAATGGATGAATGCGACAAAGAGAAGACCGCTTTTGTCACATGTCGTGGACTTTATCAGTTTCGAGTCATGGCATTTGGTCTGTGTAATGCTGGGGCCTGTTTTGAAAGACTAATGGAATGTGTACTGGCAGGTCTGAACTGGCAAATTTGCTTGCTTTATTTGGATGATGTAATAATTTTCGCAGAGACGTTTGATGAGCATCTTAAGCGTCTTGAACAGGTGATTGCAAAAATAAATGAGCACAACTTGAAGATATCTCCCAGCAAATGCTCGTTCTTTCAGGAAAAGGTCAACTTCCTTGGACATGTAGTCTCAGGCGAAGGTATCTCTACTGATCCAGAAAATATTGCAGCAGTAACCAGATGGCCAATACCAAAATCAGTCCATGATGTGCGCAGTTTCTTAGGAACATGTTCATACTACAGACGTTTCATTAAGAACTTTTCAGAAAATTGACCGAAAAAGGAGAAAATTTTAAGTGGTCGCAAGAGTGTCAAGTCGCCATGACCACATTGCAACGGTGTTTGACGTCCACACCAATTTTATGCTACCCTGACACGACGAAAACTTTTATCCTAGACACGGATGCTAGTGGTTTTGGTATGGGTACAGTGTTGTCTCAGATACATGACAATCAGGAACACGTTGTGGCATATTACAGTAAGATCCTCAGCAAACCTGAATGCCAATATTGTGTGACTCGCCGTGAGTTACTTGCAATAGTCCAATCTGTCAAACATTTCCATCACTACTTGTATGGAACCCAATTTTTGGTTCGCACAGACCACGGTGCTCTAAATTGGCTGCTGAACTTCAAAAACCCAGAAGGACAGATGGCCAGATGGTTAGAGGTCTTGGCTTCATATCATTTTACAATTCAACACAGGCCGGGTAGGCAACATAACAATACTGACGGTTTATCCCATCGCCCATGTGAACCCTGCAATTACTGCAGCCGTCATGAAGAAAAAGACAATCAAGCTACAAATAAAGACGAGATAGAACATTTGAGGATCAACAAGATTACCAAAGAACCAGAAATCATGGACACAGAAGAACAAGACACAGAAGAGAGCGAAGAAAGTCACGACTGGATTAAGAAACGGAGCCTAGAAGAAATCTACACTTTTACAGCCGAAACCACGACACGCTGTATATGTCGACATACTCATATTTTCGCACTTATTGAAGATAGTATGAATAAATAGTTAAGAGTATATTTGATATGTGATAGATACACACATATATATATATATATATATATATAACACTTATATTATGCCCGTTTCCCATATTTTTATTGTACCAGAGTATACCAATTTTGAGCTACTGTGAGTGCCAGCGAAGTACTAATTCTAATCTATTTCTGGACGATTGTAGGGTAGAGACGCCATAGTTACCACATTGTCACTGTATACTTATTTTTATAATCTTATTCAACTATTATTGTGAAGTACAATAAATCATTAACTTTCAATTGTTCTGGTATATATATATGCACACCATCTGAGACTCGTGAGATACTGTCCGCAGATTTATTGGGCACTCGGTCAGGAACAATCACAAGCGAAGACTCAATGCATAAACTTTATTTAGTGGCCAATAGTCTGCAGTCAGGTTATAATAGGAGCTCCATTTACATTCGTCTCCGGAAGGATATCGACCCATCAAAGGACGACATTCTGAACCCCCGGCCCACTGCAATATGTCACATGACTTGAGGTAATGATTGGAAACCTACATATGCCACATGTGCTGAGGTAATGATTGGAAACCAGCATATATCACATGTGCTGAGGTAATGATTGGAAACCTACATATGTCACATGACCTGAAGTAATGATTGGAAACCTACATATGCCACATGTGCTGAGGTAATGATTGGAAACCTACATATGCCACATGTGTTGAGGTAATGATTGGAAACCTACATATGTCATGTGACCTGAAGTAATGATTGGAAACCTACATATGCCACATGTGCTGAGGTAATGATTGGAAACCAGCATATGTCACATGTGCTGAGGTAATGATTGGAAATCTACATATGTCACATGACCTGAGGTAATGATTGGAAACCTACATATGTCACATGACCTGAGGTAATGATTGAAAACCTACATATGTTACATGTGCTGAGGTAATGATTGGAAACCTACATATGTCACATGACCTGAGGCAATGATTGGAAACCTACATATGTTACATGACCTGAGGTAATGATTGGAAACCTACATATGTCACATGACCTGAGGCAATGATTGGAAACCTACATATGTTACATGTGCTGAGGTAATGATTGGAAACCTACATGTCACATGACCTGAGATAATGATTGGAAACCTACATATGTCACATGACCTGAGCCAATGATTCGAAACCTACATATGTCACATGACCTGAGGTAATGATTGGAAACCTACATATGCCACATGTGCTGAGGTAATGATACGAAACCTACATATGTCACATGACCTGAGGCAATGATTGGAAACCAGCATATGTCACATGTGCTGAGGTAATGATTGGAAACCTACATATGTCACATGACTTGAGGTAATGATTGGAAACCTACATATGTCACATGTGCTGAGGTAATGATTGGAAACCAACATATATCACATGTGCTGAGGTAATGATTGGAAACCTACATATGTCACATGACCTGAAGTAATGATTGGAAACCTACATATGCCACATGTGTTGAGGTAATGATTGGAAACCTACATATGTCATGTGACCTGAAGTAATGATTGGAAACCTACATATGCCACATGTGCTGAGGTAATGATTGGAAACCAGCATATGTCACATGTGCTGAGGTAATGATTGGAAACCTACATATGTCACATGACCTGAGGTAATGATTGGAAACCTACATATGTCACATGACCTGAGGTAATGATTGAAAACCTACATATAACAGATGTTTGGAGGTAATATTAAAAAACCAGCATATACCACATGTGCTGAGGTAATGACAGGAAACCTACATATAACACATTCTGAGGTAATGACAGGAAACCTACATATGACACATTCTGAGGTAATGACAGGAAACCTACATATGACACATTCTGAGGTAATGACAGGAAACCTACATACGACGCATTCTGAGGTAATGACAGGAAACCTACATATGCCACATTCTGAGGTTATGACAGGAAACCTACATATGCCACATTCTGAGGTGGTGATTGGAAACCTACATATAATGTCACATGTTCCAAATCAGAACCCGAATGTCCTTATGTCCTATGTCATGTTTTTACTGTGTTCAATTGTTTCAGGTAAGAGGTGATTGTTCTTTTCGTTGATATTGGTGGAATTGTTGACCATCACTGTTTAAACTTTCTTTTCATAAATGTGGTTGACCATTCATCAAACTATTACCCCCGCTAAACTCCTGAAGAATATAATCTTAACTAATCTTAACTAGTATGTAACATGTTAATCAACTCCTACCTCATCACATAGTTCATCATCAGATATGGTACTCTGTGACAAAATGGATGACGTCTCAGAAGAATCTATAGAATCTTCTACATATCCGAAAAATGTCTCTTTGACTCCTTTAGATGCCTACAATGATAATATGTCAGATGTAAACTTGCCTACAATGATAATATGTCAAATGTAAACTTGCCTACAATGATAATATGTCAGATGTAAACTTGCCTACAATGATAATATGTCAGATGTAAACTTGCCTACAATGATAATATGTCAGATGTAAACTTGCCTACAATGATAATATGTCAGATGTAAACTATCTTGTACATATAGATTCTCCTTCTGCTGCCACTGGATTAAAATATTTCTCCACTTGATAAATATTGTAATGAACTGGTAGCAGAAGTAGAATCTGTTACTCCAATGACCAAAATGTCAAAAATTATTTTGAGTTGTTAATTTTCGTTGTTAATTCTCAAGAATTCTCACGTAGAAATAAAATCATTATGGTGATTAAAAATACTACGAAAATTTAACCAATTGATTATACATGCTAAGAATAGGAGAAATATAGATTCTCCTTCAGTTGCCCGTGGGTTACGATATTTCTCCACTCAAGAGAGTTAAATTAAAAAATTTAACCACAAGCCGTCAGGTGAGTGGTTAAAATGTTTAATTTAACACTCGAGAGTGGAGAAATATCGTAACCCACATGGGCAACTGAAGGAGAATTTGTTTCTCCCATTATTTAACACGAACTTTATTTTATTTTCTAGCCAATTACCGATTTGACAACATGAGGGGAAAGGCACGAGACATTTTAATCCTCTAGAGGATTACAGATTTTTCCACCACTGGTTCAGCGGGGTTAAAATGCCGTAATAATGGGAGAAACAGTATTATACATGTCCAAAAGAGAAAACCTTGTTTTATTTCAAACAATAATCTTGCAATATTTTATGTTTTTCCTTTCTGCAAAGTTTATACATTTTTTCACAGAAATAATCTCTAATAAAAGAAATATTATAGAACTATAGTAAACTCTTAGAAAAACAGCACAGCATTTACACTTTAGGAAGTGAGGAAAATTACATACTTTTGCTATAAATAAAATAAAATTCAGGAGAGAAATTTATAAAGAAAGTTGACCTTTTCTATACTTCTATTCTGTCTCTTTTTCTTTTTTCTGTGCTGCAATAAATCTATTCTTCTGTCCTTTTCCTAGAAGAATCCAGAAATATCATTTTAATTATATAAGAATTTTGATAAATCTCAAACTCAAATAATAAAGATAAATATAACTGGAGTCACACACAAGTACATGTATCACTCACCTGGTAAAGAATCTTAATTCTGTCTTTTGTAACATAGGATAAATTTTAACCCCCTAAGACTTGAACCCAATAGACTCTGATACATATGTGCACAATTAAAATTCATTGTTGGTTCTCCAAGACATTTTTTTTTTAATTTTATCCATCACAGCATAGTTCAATTCTTAAACCACAATGGTTCAGACCTTATATACCCTGGGGCATAAATTTGTATAAACTTGAATCTACAATGATGCTATATAATCAAGTTATAATTGCATAAGCTAGTTCTTAAGACAAATCATTTTAATTAAGTTTTCCTGCTATAGTCTATGTTGATCTTTGGACCCTAAGACTAGAACCCTATTGACTAATGGGGTTGACATTGGTACAAGCCTGAATCTGCATTATTACAATGATGACCCATGCTACTAATAATAGTATTTAAATAATCCCTCCTTATATGGTAAACTACACTACAAGTATTTTCCATTTACAACACAGACTTTCCTCAGTACAGATACAGCCTGGTTATAGACAGTCTGACTCGGTGTAGGCATTGCCTACAGTAATATATATGTTAAACTAGTATTACCACACCTATAGTTTGGACAATCAGGTCCAGCTATATATATATATATAGAATAGTCAGATTATAGTAATATTTATTTACAATACAGGCTCGCCTTATTAAAGTTGTAATGTTGTTTTCAAAAGTCATATCCTGCTTAATATACACTCACAAAAAAGGCTGATCACAATACTAGTAGACTGTTTGGATAGACAGTCTAATCTATATTTTTGACAGTCATATACTGAATGATTGTTCATTACTTACAATATAGAATGACCACTGTACTAAATATGGACTGTTTTCAGCAGTCAGATCCTATATATACTTATATTTATATTTATGCTGTCAGTCATTTTTATTTATAGTACATTTGTGTACTGTATGCCTTTTTAAGTGGAAGCGAATCTGTGCAGTTTTTTTTTTTTTTTACAGATGTATCTGTATTGTCATAGGAGATCCAACTATCAAGAGGGAGATGGTTGGGATCCCATTACCCAGATTCACTCTGCCACATTTTTGTGCCTGTTCCAAGCTGGGACCTTGATCTACAATGACATTTGCCATGGTTGTTTTTAAGCTAAATGATTTAAGATGATAGTAAATTGTTAGTTTTGTTGATATTGGTGGTAGTGTCTACCATCACTATTTAAACTTTCTTTTTATAATTATATACAGACACAATCTTGTTCTGGACATCAGATCATGTTTTATCAATACTTACAATACAGGCTTGCTTCAGTGCAGCAACAGCTTTGTTTTGGACAGTCAGGTCCTGTTTAAACTTGTCCATTTCCTGGAGTTTCAGTTCTAACTCCCCATTTGTCAACTTCTCTTGGTTATTTTGTTGAGTTAACTGTTTTATTCTCTTCTTAGAGTAGTCCTGCTGTTCTTTCTATTAGAAAATGAAAATTAAATTAATAAATAGCTATAAAAGTACATGTGTACTCTAGAAAAGCAGATGATATTGTTTACAAAAAATTCTGAAGTCGAAAAGAACATTGAATCTTATGTCAAATGTGGAAAAATACATGTTCATCTCTGGTAGAAATGAAAGCAGATTAATTAAATTAAACAAAAGTCTGCTTCCTCCTAAAATGAATACCAACACCTTCCAAGACTACAATTACTATCAGTATTAATCATGAATGTATCAAAAATTATGTAAATGTTGAGGATCCAAGAAACGGTAAAATGAAGTAGACTTGTAAGTATTTTGACATTTTCTTAAGTTTGATGGCAAAGGTCTTCAACACTTAAAAAAAATATAAGATGCTTGTTAAAATTCTTCCCCAGAGTTATCCATCAGAATATCATTAAACTGATGAACAAACTGACATCATAAGATGGCTATGTGCTCATGTTTGTAGAGTTAGGAGTGAGGGAGAATAGAAACATAGTTGCCTTGATATTGGGAAAGGGGACAGTCTTGGGAATACAAATTTGATTAAAACCAAAATTTAAATAAAACTTTTGGGAGCATTGTTCATATAAAAATCAACTTTACACTAGATTATTTACAAATTAAATCCAGCTAAAACAATCTTGTCGGACCACAACCCTGACAAATAACAGCCCATGTTATATCTGGAAGCATGCCATGGTACAAATGTATATTACATGAGGATTTTGATTGTTTTGTTTGTAAACATCGACACATGTCTATTATCATGTAAACATTACCAGTTTATTATTTTCTTTGGTCATTGACTGTAGATTATCTGTTAAATCTCTGTTTTTTGCAGTTAACTCAATATTTTTCTCTAGAAACTTTTTGTTCTTTTCCTTGAAATTCTTAAGTTTCTGTTCACAGTTTTTCAACTTCTGTAAAAGTAAAAATAAACACAATGGTAGATTGTATATCTAAGAAATAATTCATGGAAGCCATAGTTTGTATCCAGTTTTAATATGGGTAACATTATTTTTGTAAATATTTTATCTTGAGCAACAGCGAAGGATAAAATGTGATGAAAATAATGTTACCCATGTTTAAAGGCATTTTGAATTTAGCTACTTAAACAAGTAAAATGCTCACAAAATCATAAAATAAATCAGTAACGAGCTAGTGTCAATGTCACCAGCGTTCCTTGTAAACTACATCATCGGAAGACGAAAAATTACAAAAGCCAATAGATGGTTGTTTTAAATATTCTTTCCGGAAAATTATGTGTCAAGAAACATTTCGAAAATTTTTATGTTTGTATACACCACGGTCCTGTATGAACACATGAATTTACTTAGGAATTATGTTTATAATTTGTTCTTCAATACACATGTGCGAATTAAAATATATCAGGAGTTTTATCACAGTATTATCTATAGAGCCAATGAAGGACGTCATGTTAGAATAATACTATGATCACTGATATCTGTATCGCAATAAATGTCTAATTTGTGAATGTACATGTTAAATGTGAATTGAGGTTTTTACAAAAGCATAAATAGAGATCTTTTTATAATGTAGCAAACGAGGAGTTCTACAGAAATGATCACCAATTTAAGAAAAAGCAACAGCACGAAACACACCTCTTATCCAAAAAAATAAAAATAAAAATAAAAAGACTGTCATTTTCTTGCATTACTCTCTAAAAGACTGTATAAGTTGTTCACCAAATCATTTTTTGTGTTTTAGTTTGTCATACATTTTTTGTGTTTTAGTTTGTCATATATTTTTTGTGTTTTAGTTTGTCATACATTTTCTGTGTTTTAGTTTGTCATACATTTTTTGTGTTTTGGTTTGTCATACATTTTTACAATATACTAGAGCAATAGTAAATGACAAGTGTAATATATTAATTATTTTTAAAAGTTGTCAAATGATAAAATTTATGTAAATTAATCCCTGACTTTTTGTCAGCCATTCAAGACAGAAATTACATAAGATTGCAAATGAAACTAAAATGTTTGTTATCTGTAAGATAAAGTTCAATCCCTGTTATTGGTACAAGTTTAATTCTTATTGCTTTATACTTACTGAGGTTGTGTTCCTCATATCAAGCTCAGAACAACTCTCCCTTTCCTGTAAATAATTAACTTTTATTAGTTAAGATATGTAACAAAAAAATATCTTGCATTAAAATAAATTCTGATGTGGAAGAATTTGTCTTACGGACAGATTCCATATAAAAATATGTATTCACACTTACAATCCTAATAATGCTATCTCCATTGATATTTCAAAAGAAAATAATTTCCGAGGAAAACATGCAACTGTTTCAAACATGCTGCTCAGTTCTTCTTGTAAATAATGTGTAATTTGCCACATGTAAAATAAGAGATTAACATCTCATACCAACCCTGAGCAAGAACTGATTATACCACTACCAGGAAACAAGAGGCTTACTATTGTATGTTGTCATTGTACCAGTGTTATCCTATACAACTTATAGTAAATTAATGTTGTGTACATCAATGCTTTATCAGCATCCTTATTTAGATGTCTATTTTGTCTTTTATACATATGTACATGACAACTTGTGAAAGTCTGCTGCTTTGGGGGAATTTGTGTCCCAAGATATTTTCTTACTTGATGCATTTTCCATAATTTGTAAATACTGATATACGAATTGTATCTTTTATAACTGTTTTCCATTTATTTTCTTAAGTGAAACAGTGAAACCTCTGTTATTAGAAACAACTTTCCAAATATGATAACTCATCATTACTATAACACAAACCTCTTTTGAGACACTGTCCTGTCTTGAAAGATCAGAGTAAGTTAACAGACAGGATCTTCTCTCAATACAGAGCTCTCATAAATTATATCTTGGTATTTTTAATTTTGCATTATGTACTTTATATTGGAATACATAATAGTTCACCATCCCTGTTGTTATTTAAATTGCAGACCTCTTTCAGAATCACAAATTTTTCCCTAATAGTCTTACTTTGTTTGTCAACTTACATTTTGGGAGGTTATCGTCCCTGTTTGGGACTGTAATATAGACATTGCCCCAGAACTGCCCTGGGCAGCCATCGTATCAAGACATGATTCACATTCCAGCAGTAGTTTTATGGTGTTTCTGGGCAGATCTGGTTCTGGATCATCTTCATTCCTCAGTTTCTCTATCTAAGAATAAATATATATAGTATAACTAATCGTAGATTTTGAATATGAAATAAGACCACGAGTGACCGAAGTACGCATAAGGATTAAACGAGTGGGCAGAACTTGTTCCGTCCACGAGCTTAATCATTAATGCGTATTCGGTCACGAGTGGTCTTATTTTGATATTCAAAATGTATGATTTAGTTATACTGTTTATTATATAGACTTTCAAAATTTCTTATATATTTTTTTTTTATTTGTATATTTCATTCCACGCATATAAATCTACGAGCAATGATACTAAGGGGTTCAGCTGGAAGGATCTGCCATCTTGAAAATGTGAAATCCTACATGTCATATTTACAACAATACACAAAAATAATTAAAATGCCTACCTTGAAAACCTATTTCAGTTAAATTGTATCAAAATTGAAACGTACACGAAGCCAAATAATGTCTAATCTTTACGTTTCAAACTGGAAGTCTTCATATGACATCAATGACGTCATGTTGGTTATGTTCCAAAGTCGTCAATAACAGCGAAATTTTTTCAGTTTACAATCGTATGTGTTTTCACAGTAACACCACAAGGGACGTAACCACCACACTTATAGTTGTGTAAAAGTAGTTCCGGCGGAAAAAAACTGATATTTCACATGTGAGATATCGGAATTTATTTCACCGATAAATCCCCATAATTCACACCTATCTATATAATAAACAATTATATTACAAACTACAGGTATATAATATACATTGTTACTCTTCGAAAAAGACATTGTCAACCTCGGCTTCGCCTTGGTTGACAATGTTTTTCTCAGGGTAACAATATATAAATAAGTTCATTGTCAACCGAGGCGAAGCCGAGGTTGACAATGAAATTTCTAAGGGTAACAATTTGCTCTACCACCCTCTCAGCTATGTGTTATTTGTTTTATTATACTGAATGTTCTTTTCTCCTGGTTTCATTCTTTTTTATGATTTTGATGCCCTGAATTTCAATTGATGTTGTCTTTAAATGTGTTAAACTGTGATATCGATGATGTGTAATAAATAAGATTACATACATTTTTTGTATTTGTTAATATTTTTCTGCCATTTTGGAGTATGTTTTATACACTTGGGTGTTCTTAAATGAAAAGTGAGCAATTTAATAAACTTACTATTCCCCGAATACCTAGTTAATGAGTGTTTTATTATACCGAAAGAGACGTCAGATGCAAAATGATGGCTGAAGGTAAAATAATTGATGTGGCAGTAAAAGTCATTCAATACATTTGCCAAAACAAAGTCATCAGACAAAAAGTCAGGAATTTCCAGAACATTTTCATTCCTTCACCGATATTATTTTTCAATATAAATTCTGACTTTGATTATCCGATCTTTTAAATCGTGCAATTGACTCAGACATAAAAGTTTTAAATCGAGAGGGTGATCGACTAAATTGTCACACTCTGCCATGTGATAGACTAAATTGGCACATGCTCCTTAACCAATGAGAAGACAGGAAATTTACATGAAGTATAATAATCTGATCTATCACCCTCTCAATTATATGTTATTTATATATTAACTACAAGACTATTATTAAATCCTGCAGTTTTGGCATTTGGCTTTACTTCAAATATTAAATATTAAATTTTACACAGTATGATAAGATGAAGGATTCAAAGAGTAACAGTGATCAACATTACTTTAAAATGTTTATGAAATGATTGTATCTTTGCATAAACATTCCATGATCTGTTTGATTTTCATGATAACCACTCCTTAATTATTAGAATGGTCATTGACTTGAAAGCAGGAATCAGAATTTTGGAATTTTTACATATTTAAGTCCCTTTTCCAAGGAAGAAGAGGTAATTTTCTTTACTGACTCATAAATATCTCAATAAATTGTGCATTTTGCAAAAATTAATGCATCAAAATTGGACCAAAAATAAAAACATTCAAATTTGGAAACTGGCACTTGAGAACCATAATTTTTTTAGAACAAATCTGTTGACATACAGCCGACAGCCCTCGACAAAAAAAATTCAAGGAAAAAAACATCAAAATTGGATGAAAAACAATTCTATATATACCTACCAAATATGCATAATTTTGTAATTTTTTTTTTTTTTTTTAATAAAATAGCTATAATTTTAAATGGTTCATCAATAACACATACAAAGGAGCATTTTGCATAAACAAATCATATTGATTTGGATGAGAATTTCTTTAAATGCTTTGCATTTTTCTGAAAGTGATTTTCCTAAGGAATTCATTAACCAGCCTCATCAATATCAGATAAACAAAGCTCCATATACAAAAACAGAAAACACCTTTTCTGCAGCTTTTTTTTGGGAGGGGGGGATATGTATACAAAACTCCAATTCAATCCACACCTTTATTCTGTGCCAAACATCAAAGGTTCAAATTTCAAAAGGATCTGTCAACTAGAACAAAAGTTATAACATCGAAACCATTTTATCTACAAACGGTCTGCAGCAATGACAACTGCAACAGTCTATAATACAACCACAATGTTTTTAGGTCATATAAAAGTACTTACTAGATTGATAAAAAGTAATTTTTAATGCAGGTTTAGCTTATTTTTTCAACACTTTCTGTGTTTCTTTTTTTTTTTTGGTACTACATACATGTACTTATTTGTTTTACTGACAGAATGTTCAACTTACTATTTCCAGAATGATATCTCTCACAATATCTCTATCACTTTGAGCTTTTAGTCCCCAAGGGTGTCATTAGCCAATATATTGGTATAGAATCTTTTTTTTTAATAATTTCTATATCCACAGATAAAACTATTGTACAGGTTGTAGGGAGTCATCATTGGTCCATTTTGACTGAACATGTTCTATCATTTTAGGTTTGATTCTTTCAAATCTGTCAGAATATTTTGTTTATCCTAACTTTCTGATTTAGTACTATTGAGGAGATACATGTATAAGTTATCAAACTGTACATCTACATGTATGTAAATTCATTGGTATGTCTTGTTTCTCTAGTCAAATATATTGGCCATGAATCAGAATACCTAATGTTAGAACCCTTGAGAGTCTAAACAGAAAACATCAAAATAAAATTCAATTCTGATCTTTTGTTCAATAAATGTTAAGAGTATTTACTGTATGTTCTTAGTAAAACATCATTTTTTAAACTCCTGTATTTTGTTATATGCATAATTTTCAGAAAATATGAAAACTGATAATAATTTACTCATCTAATTTCTTTCCACACCAACAATAAGCAGTTATAAAAGATGTTACACATAACTGTTAGTATGAGGTTCACAAGGGGTTTATTTCAATTATTTGCATCTTTTAAAACATGGTCTAAGATAAGATAAGATAAGTTTTATTTATAGTCGGCATATTTAAATAACAATACAACACAAGCCCTAGTGGTCTATAAACCACAATTTCTTTAAACATATTTTCACTAAAAACAAGGGCCCAAACTTTTGACCAATATTTCCTAGACAAGTGCTGTACAAGAGGGGTGAGGTTTCCCTTCGTTCCACCTATATGTTCAAATCCCTATACATGTATATGTAATAGATACATTACTTTCATAATAATAGAAGTAGCTTGTAATGAACATTAGAGACTTGTTTTCCAGATAAATACCCAAATGATTTGAAATGCTTGTGCCGAGAACCTTTCCACTTGTGTGCGAATCTGGAAAAATGAGTATTTAATGTTTAATTGCAGGTCACTTATTTTGTTATAAAAAAAAATCAACAAAATTTAGTTTTAATAAAAAATTTGATAATTTTCATTGTGATTTTATTCATAACGAGATATAGTATGATGACATTATACTATGTAAAGATGACTACACAGGTTAACAATAAGATCTGCTGTGATTTAGATGGAACATTTTAGTGGCAAATCTAGCGACAGTTACAAAAATTTGCCTTAGTTTTCACTTCAATTCATTTTATGTTTAATCACCTTTATATTGGACAATATTGTCTACTGTTTAATCACCTTTATATTGGACAATATTGTCTACTGTTTAATCACCTTTATATTGGACCATATAAAAACAGCCTGTCTTAGCAAAAGTAGACACCACTTTTACAATCTATAGCTCTGCAGGTGTTAGTTTTGTACAAAGATAGATTATATATAAAACAATGAAAAGAACATGGTAATTCACATTTAATATTCCCAATTGACCTAGTATATTTGGCTTTTTATCATCTTTCTGCATAGTTCTTGTGAAGTCCTAGTGAAATGCCCGAAATATTATTTTAAGACATAAAAATGCTTTTGTTTTGAAAATGGAAAAAAAAAAAGACTTACAATTGTAATGAGATGTCCCAATGTTCTATAAATAGGCTTCAAATGACATATGTCGTAGCCTTCAGAATGACACAGTTCCATTTCACCTCAGCAGAGGGGTGTTCTCTACAGCAGGGCTAAGTTCTTACTGACGAAATTCTCTCAAGTTTGGCACAAAATCAGATTGCCATGGAGAACAAAGATATAAAAAATCTTGGCTATAAAATAAACAGTGTGTGGAATTTGGCAATCAATCACCAGTTTCTTTGTATCCTGTATATTTCATAATACAAAAAATATACCAGGAGTTAATAAATTAACTTACAGTAGCTGTTAAAATTGTCTTTATTCCTTTCACTCTGCATTATAATTACATGAGGCACTTTGGAGGTATGTTTATTCTATTAAAATCAGAGATAATGTATTTCTAGTATTAAAAGATTACAACACTAATTATATATATCTACAATTTATTTTTACATCAAATTTTTACAGGATATATTTCAAATTAAATGCAAAATCAATAAAATACAGACATTACATTGCTCCAATTTCCCCACTGGTAACCCCTGAGTGTGATGCTGTCTGGAATGTATCTGATACTGATAATAGTGTGTTTTAGTAATCTCTAGATATCTAACTTGATTAAAACTATTAGTCATAGTTAATCAAAATTAGGTTGGATATGATGAAGTCTTGGCAACATTTTCAATTTTCAGGGTAAACAAATTGTATTTGGTTTTTTTTTAACTTAATGATATTTTTGTGTATAATTTTCCAATACTTGGATACCTGAGAAAATTACCTTTGTATTCAATCAAATTCTTTTTTTCTTGAATCTTTTATCATTATTATTAATAATAACAAAATTTGTTATAAACAAAAATCCAATTGTATGGAAGCAACATTAATAATTTCAAAGTAATTTTTTTCTCTCTGTTTTGTTTCTCTCTCATTTGATCACAGCCCCTTGATCATCCATTATGCCATCCTGTCTGTGTCTCCATATTTTTTAACAGTAGACATTTATGTACATTCCATTGTACAAGTAAGTTGAAGAGTAAATTTTTTTTTTATTAAAGCTCTTATCTTACCAACAGCAACTATTATTAATCCATTAAAAATATATTTGCCAGTCAACAGTTTCCATTAACCTCCTGAATTTATTGAGAAATATACTGAATAACATGTTAGTTTAATATATGTAATTATATGTCCAGTCCTTGTATGACTGTAATTAAGAAGTAACGTGACACTTTTGTCTCACAAAGTTCAAAATTTAGAACAATAGTCAGATTTACAAGTGATATGACCAATATCAAATTCCTGTCTGATCATAGCCATGTAGAGACTAAATTTGTATTTAAAATTAGCAACAGTTTTGTTCCTCTAAAGCTATTTTCTTGTTTTAAATAAAGCTATTTTCTTGTTTTATATTAAGATCATTGCATCTTGTATTATTTGTATTTTTTATAACATTAATTATAATATAGCTGATTTAAACATATTTTATTGTCAAATATATACAATAGGATTGATAATATAGCTGTAATGTTGAAGCTGTTATTCTATTATCAGGCAAAATACAGGAAAAAGAATATGTTGCTAATTTTAAATACAAATTTAGTCTCTACATGGCTATGATCAGACAGGAATTTGATATTGGTCATATCACTTGTAAATCAGACCTATTGTGCAACAATACATAGCAGTTGTATCAAATAATATTTCTCAGTCTACCAGGAAATTTACCAAATTATGAAAAGATAGTTTAAACAGTGACACCAACAATTTCACCAATATCTACAAAACAAAGTTGGAATTCAAAATATTTTTTGAATCCAATTGTTCCATGTCACAGTTATTGTTCTTGAACTTCTGTATATGTGGGTCATGTTGGTACATGTTAAGATGATGCACCCACATGGCAAATATTATGTCTAGGTGAAAAAACAAAAACAATTGGACAAGATTACTTGCCAAAAAAACTGAATAATTAATTTGATCGTGAGGTCATAAAAGGGTCATGATGGTGTGACACACATTGTCTTAAGGTGGTGCAACCATGTGCCAATAAGACCCAATAATATGACTGAGCCCAGGTGGAGGGATAAAAAAAGTTCTGGCCTGGACAAGATTGCATGAGAAAAAAAACCAACAAGAGTAAAACAATGTCTTATTTACATTTTGCTTCTCATTTACAACAGAAACAAACCAGACAGGAAGAGTGTCATTTAAATCAATCCTGAAAAAAATCATTTAATCATAAATGAGTCTGTTATTCTGTATTGTTTCAGTTTATGCCATAACCATTTATTGTAAATGTGTTCGTGCAATTAAATATTGTCATACAGGCCCTTAAGCAATAAAGCACAAATAAATCATGTCTGGCTTATAAGATATTTCAAAGTTCACCCTTCCCCATCAAAACTCACCCTCCACTGCCATACTCTAACCAATCAACAATCAGTTCACTCCACTTATGTTCTGCATATTTGTTTGAGATAAAGCAGTTTAAATTTAAATAAACAGATGATAGAAGCAACTGGTGCTCCCTGAATAACATATCAATGTCCTAGGTATTTACAAATTTATTAGATCAAAACAGTTTGTTCAGTATAACTTCAGAACAGTACACAGCATTATGGTAAAATTCAATTTTGGCATTTTCTTATAGTTTCTTATCCTATAGAAGAGAACAAATATGTACAATATTGTATGGCATAGTACAAATATCACCAAGAATCTGACAGGAAGCAGCAATTATCAGAACCACCTAAATCTTTTCAAGGAGCATAAAATGTGTATTGTCAGAGGAAAGCACAGGGAAGTATTTCTATGAGGAAAGTTAGATTTAATAAAACATTATTTAGTCAGTACAATGTTAATGTATTGTATGCACCAATCTTGTTTGCATCACTGTTAACACTACAGACTAGGATATAATTTGCAGACAAATAACTAGCCAAACCCAACAAAAACTAGTATTTAGTCTTAATTCAGACCAAATTTCTTAGCTGTGGGGTATGTACAACCCATCTCAAAGGGGAGTCCACTAGTTATGAAACAAAAGCATCAACTCTTAGATTCTCCTAATGACCAACATCTTTTGAGATTGCTAGGAGTGACTTTGTGATCCTTTGTCTTATTCCTGTGACAATCGGCGCATCCTATTCATAGTGCCAACTTTTTAACCAGATCCTATGAATTATTGCAAATTTATTGTCTTCACAAATAAATCTAAAATACTCCTCTCTACATAGACATATTCGACCCTGCCTTTCTCTATAGATATATTCGATCCTGCCTTTCTCTATAGATATATTCGACCCTGCCTTTCTCTATAGATATATTCGACCCTGCCTTTCTCTATAGATATATTCGACCCTGCCTTTCTCTATAGATATATTCGACCCTGCCTTTCTCTATAGATATATTCGACCCTGCCTTTCTCTATAGATATATTCGACCCTGCCTTTCTCTATACATATATTCGACCCTGCCTTTCTCCATAGATATATTCCACCCTGCCTTTCTCTATAGACATATTCCAGGGGTGGATCCAGGATTTTAAGTTAGGGGGGGGGTGC
Organism: Bathymodiolus brooksi; assembly: GCA_963680875.1. Lineage (NCBI taxonomy): Eukaryota > Metazoa > Mollusca > Bivalvia > Mytilida > Modiolidae > Bathymodiolus > Bathymodiolus brooksi. The sequence goes on from OY804577.1 coordinate 31,960,837, forward strand.
AGTTAAAAAAAATCACGCCGAGCGGAGGGAGGCGCGAACATTTTTGGGGTATTTCGTGTGAAAAATCACGATTTTACGTTAAAAAATTATATTTTTTCCAATTGCGGAGGGAAGCGCGAAAATTTTTGGGGTATTTCGTGTGAAAAATCACGATCTAACGCCAAAAAATCATATTTTTTCCAATTTTAGGAGGGGGCACACACCATACAAACAAAATTTACAGTCCATGAGATTGTACAGAAGTCAGACCTTTGAGAATAACAGTCGTATGAATTTTAGTCACAAATAGAGAAAAATTAGATGTTCGGGTAATATAATATATATATAAGAAAAAATAGATGTTCGAAATAGATGTTCGAGTAATATAATATATATATAAGAGACTCTTAGTAATATAATATATATATAAGAGACTCTTATATATATATTATATTACTCGAACACCTATTTGTTTCTCCATTTCAGTATTTGTGACTAAAATTCATACCGACTGCGGTAGGTTACATACATTTTTCTGTAAAACGATAGTTTTTGTTTCTATGCCTCCAACATACACATCTGTAACTTTCCATTTCTTGTAGGATCATGAGGATACATATCAGTAAAAGTGTAAGATTAAGCTTAAGCTTAAGGGAGACTGGAACATGGGATCATATACAACTAAAAAAGAACATTTGCGAACCGGATGTTTAAATAGTAAATTGCTGACTGAAAACGGAACAGAAACGAATATATAAGAATAAGAATAAGAATATTTATTATTCTAATCAATGGGCCCACAATAGGGGCAAACAAATTGCATACATTGATTTTAACAATCTGTTTGTTGTGCGTGATACACTGCTAGCCTTTATTCCAGCACCATGAAACTTCGCTGCAAATAGGATCCACGGTAACTGTTTTAATGGTATAACCGTATAAGTAATGTTAAAACTGTAAACTATGGCTTACATGCATTATTTCGATTCTAGCAAGGAAAATCTAACTTCTTTTTTCAAGTGGAAGATTAAGTCAGTAATGGAAATGCATGTCATAAAAAAAAAGCCAAAATTCACTAACCTTCATGTTTACAGTTTTTTTATGTAGATAACTAGACAGTGTTGAAATTAAGCTACTGATATTTTCCAATTTAATGGCAGTTCAATTTTAGCAACTTAAACAAGTAAAATACTAAAAAAATCGTAAATTAAATCAGTAACTAGCTTGTCTGAAATGTCACCAGAAGATGACTAATTACAAAAGTGGATAAATACAATTCGTCTTTAGTATTTTTCTGGGGGGAAATATATGCATTTAACAATATGAGTACTTCTGTGTTTGTATGCACAACGTTATTTTATTGAAATTTGACTTCCCATGAAATCCCCCCTGTTGCATTCCAACGCATAATTTGGCTTGGACGGATTGTGTCAGATTAAGCGCAAGTAAGATTTCATATTTACCACAGATCAAGATTTAGCTCAAGAAAACTAAAAATGCTGGTTTTCTACACTAAATAAAATATTTAAAATACTTAAACTTGATATCAAAGATTTGGCAGATAATAGCGTTTTTAGAAATAATTTGATAGAGTATTACCATCAGCAATCTGACTCACCACTACAAAAATTAAATCTGGGGCTGTAGACAGTAAATTGATACTTTTTAGCAATATTTTTATTCCAAATTTTGTTCCCTTCTATCTTGAAACCAATCTAAGCAAAAGTATAAAAAGTAAAATTACACAACTACGTATCAGTGCTCATTGTTTAAATATAGAGCGGGATAGATATAATAAACCTAAAATTCCAAGAGAAGAACGATTCTGCAAATTCTGTACTGAAGTAGAGACAGAAGAACATTTTTTGATATCATGCCATAAAAATAAAGATATAAGGAAAACTTTTTTCCAGTCTTATGGTTTAGATCTAAAAGATTCACATAATACTTATTTTTTACTGTCTAAACTTTTAAATCCAAGAAATATTATTGAATGTAATTATTTATATAAATTCATTAGCGACACATTAGAAATAAGAAACACTTCTTAAAATATGTGTACAACTGTATTATTATATACTGCATGTAACTTTTAAATGTTGTTTTGTATATTATCATATGATTTGTAATGGTGAACAGTAATGTATCATTATTAGTTATCTTTAATAAAGAATTGAATTGAATATAGACATCTTTCCTAGTTCAAAACTGCAACAATATTGATAATTTCTTCCCGTTTTAAGTGGTAAAAGATCCATAAAAGCAATTATTTTTCTTACAAAACTCCACCATTCTCTACTGTGGAAAAGAGAAAGGCGGAAGTGGGGAAAAAAACACTGGAATTCACAGTCATTGGCCTCTTTCGGAACGTACACTTCTTCTTCCAATACAGTGCTGTCCTCTAATTGAGTATTATCGCACTATTGCCCATACTGGGTGTGATAAGAAAGGTGCAAAAAATATTTACTGTCTGGGAAGAAGGAGTGCCTGTTCAACCAATCTTTTTTCGATATGGGTGTTCCAATTGATGGTTTGATGGTTTCAACCAAGTTCTGGCATATGGGACAAGGAATCAGGCTATGTGACCTCTAGCTACGGATGATGTAGTATGCAGCTCAAGTGGTGGTATTGCTACTTTTTAAAGAAAAGGGTTAATTTAATAAAAATTCTGTCTGATTTTTAAGTGTGGATGTTATAGAGACGACCTACACCTTTAAGGACATGACTGTGGTTACTCTGTTATATTTTACCTTTTAAGAATAAGACATGTCAGTTTTACCTTTTAAAGAAAAGGGTTAGTTATATAAAAACTTAACCTGATTTTTAAAATATGGATATTATTACAATACCTAGTATAAATTCTTCAATACTAATAAATCAAGGGTGCTCGACATATATATATATACTAGGGTGACATACATGTATGAGCATAAACCATTGTGTTAACTGAAGGAATTGGAAATGAACAGTTTATATTGTCAGTGAAAGGCTAATCAAGTGCTTTGTCCAAGGAACTGCAGAATACTGCTTATGCAGCTTACATAGAGACATTGTATATAAATTACAAACTGTGAATATGCGAAAGTATATCTGCGGTGGCGGAATACATGTATAGATCATATTAACGGTGGTGGTTACCGATAGAAACTAGTGGTGGAGGTTATTGGTCTTTTAAATTCCTGAATTATACTGAAATTGGTGAAGAATTTTCCTGAACTAATTAATACATGTTAGCAGCACACTTGCAGAAGTGGTTCTCCGAGTAGCGGAGGGATATACACATAAAGAAGAAGAAGGTACAGAAAGTTGTTTTTTTCGGAGTGGCAAAGTTGTACACACAAAGGAATAAAACATATTGGGGGGGTATGGTTTTTAACGTCACTTTCAACAATATTTCAGTTATATCGTTGCGGTCATACTTTGGTGTAGAACAGAAGTTCAAAATGGACATCAGCCACGGTCAAAGTTTATATTGTAGCTTTATGGGAACTTCATTATCATCTCTCGGTGAGGCACTAAAGAGAATGAATTAAATTAAATTTGCCAGAGATGTTACCTGTCAGATCATGCACAAATGATGCAACTTAGCTACAAGTAAATAAAAAAATATGCACACAGATATGGCAGGAAAGGCATCAATTGAAATTTCTGATAATATCTCATGAACTTATCCCAGGTGAGCAATTCCCGATCTTGTGAGACTGTCGGTGATTTTTTTCCATCTAAGTTCAAATTATTAAAGTATGTGCTTCAACTTAAATATACATTGGCGCATAGCCAAGCCAAAATTGGATGCTTTCTATTGCAAAAATGATGTATTTTTTTTTAGAAAGCAACAAACTACAGTATATGTATCAGTATGCATGCACGTAGTAGCAACGCTATTTAGTTATTAACTGATTTCGAATTTAAATTACCGGTACTTTAAAAAATAAATAAAAGAATACATAAATTAATGGAAGAAATATGTATAATAATGGGCCGCTATGCATTTGTAACTGTCATCACCTTGTTCCAAAAATTCACTATTGTAGCTAAATTGTGTTTTTTTTTTAATCTACTGTACAACTGTGAATTTAGATATTCACTGAAAATGTTTAAAATGACCATGGGGTGTAAGCCGTTTATCGAGCTCCTGTCGGCATAAAAAAAATTTGGGTTTCGGACTATCGGACATTCGGACTATTGGACCGTAGGTCGATAGCTAGGACATTCGAACTATCGGACCGTCACCCTCTACAGTAGGCATAGGCTTATATACTACTACAATCTTGTCTAAAAATTGTCATATTGTCAACAAGGTCCTTATAATGAAGTGTTGCCTTCTTTTGGGAAAATGCCAATTGTTTCTAGGTTGTTGAACAACTCTATGTGGAAAACAAATGATTACAGTTGTCTTTTTAATTTAATTTTCTCCATTGAATATGAAGAAAAGTATTTTTGCTTAATGTTTTAAAAGAATCCCCTGCCTGCTTACTTTCATTTTGATTAGTAGATGGGTTCAAGGAGCATAAATATTGAAGGAACTGTTGGGACCAAATCTAGTTTCACAGTGGTACTAAACAGGATTTTAAATTTTCAACCAGTCAGATGCATTGATGGCCATTTTAAACATACACAAGATCACCAGACAGGATTGTGGAAGAGGACAATCCAAGGAGTATCATATTTCTAAGTTTGACTACTTTGACCAAGAGGTATTTTGAGATGGAAATCAAAATAAAAAACGCCAAGTGATAGTTAGAGCACATTTGAGCCTTTTGCTCTTGTGAGCAAAAAATGTAGAAACCTTCATTACCACTAAGATTTGTGTGCCAGTTCAACCTATGATAAAAGATTTTCAGTGACTTACAAAATGTTGATAGCACTTATTGGTTGGTACATATACTCATGTTTCATCCACCAATAAAACTGACTGTCATATACAACTGAAATATTGTTGATAGTGGCGTTGAACACATAATCCATAATAAAATAAAGATTTCTCATTCAATAGGGTATAGATTATAGGAGTTTAATGCATTTACAATGTAATATGTGTGATTTCAGTCTCACAAATCCATGTATTTTAAAGCATTTGGTCTTTCATGAAAACTATTAATACCTATGGGTATGTATGATTAACAGTTACAAAGCAATTAGATTTGTCAATTCTAATTATTTTATACCAAGCTAGCAAGTATTCACATGGCTTATATTTATATTGTTCATGTTTATGTGGCCATATAGAGTTGAAGCAAATTTGTGTATTTTATTATTTTTGTATTCTTACACCTGCAAGACCCTTTTACAGCATCATCAGTGAACACCATGTGTGCAGTGGGGCAGATAGTACATTTTGTAAATATCAACTTGTGCCCTTACTTTGGAAATAAACCTGATGGTTAAATCAGTGAATAAAGGAATAGTCCCAAATCAACACCACCCACAATGCTACCATTCTTCATGAAGTGACGCCAGAGATCCTAACAACATGTTTTACATAGCCACATTTTTGTACCTGTTGCAAACCATAATCTAGATTTTCATAGCTTTCTGCCATTGTCTTTCATCAGTAACAGATTTCTTAGGAGAAGATTTGTTTTATATTTCACCCAATGTCATACTATTACACCTGTGGTAGCCACATCAGATGTCAGATGGAACAGAAATGGGAAAGAGTTCCTTATGGCACCCCCACCCAAAAATAGTATATTTACCCGAACCCTAACCCTAACTTTATGATCAAAATCATTAAATTAATATGGTTATTATTAAATATACAAATACCATAGATTTTTAGGTGGGGGTGCCATAAGGAACTCTTACCTATTCAATATATTTACTATCATTATGGTAATTAAGAATCTATCTCATCTCGTTTCTTGTACACTATAAAATGACACCTTCTGTATTCAATTGGGGAAGAAAAAAATCCACTAAAGGGAAATAACTCTGGAATATTCATTGAACAATTTTCTGATTTTTTTTATTACTAATAGTAATAAAGAAAATCAGCAATGTCTTTACTTTTGGTCCTTACTTGTAAGCAGAATAATCAAACACATTGATTTTTTAAATTAAATCAAAACAATAATAATATATTATTTTAATTATTATGCAGTTTCAACAAACAGATACAACAACAAAACTCACAAAATGAAAAAAAAACAAAATATCAACAACTAGACATGACATAAATTAAGTACCAGTAAACATTTCTTATGATAGACACTGAATACCAAATATCAATTATTAATTCTCTATAATCTTATGATAAACACTGAATACCAAATATCAATTATTAATTCTCTATAATCTTATGATAAACACTTAATACCATATATCAATTATTAATTATTAATTCTCTATAATCTTATGATGAACACTGAATACCATATATCAATTATTAATTCTCTATAATCTTATGATAAACACTGAATACCATATATCAATTATTAATTCTCTATAATCTTATGACAAACACTGAATACCATATATCAATTATTAATTATTAATTATTAATTCTCTATAATCTTATGATAAACACTGAATACCATATATCAATTATTAATTCTCTATAATCTTATGATAAACACTGAATACCATATATCAATTATTAATTCTCTATAATCTGGGTTTTTTTTCAATTTGACTATTGTTTTTTTTTTCTCCAGAATTGTTGCAAGAATAAATAGAAGCATGCTGCAAAATTTATAATATCTGAAGAATAGAATAATCACACAAAAAAAAAGAATAATTTTTAATACACAGTTCAGAATTTCCAAAAAATGTATGACAAGTAACAATTATCTGGCATTCTACACAAAGACATTTAATATTTGCATTTTCCTCAGCCTGCATCAGTTTTTAAAATTTGTAATGTTACGGGCACTAAGAGCTTATCGTCACAACTTATTTAATATTAAGTAGTTATGATATGTAAGAATAAACATCTAAGCAGATAAATGGAATAGGAAGCTTGCTAGCTAATTTGTCCACAAATAGTTACTTGCTCAGCAATACTCTGTATTACATCTCACAGCTGATAGTTGAATTATCTTCACAGGAAAATCAATGTAATACATACCTATCAGTAAAAAGCTTTATTTGACATTATCTGATGCAGAAGGCTAATATTTTCATCTAATCTCAAATCTCACATTTCTATCCAGGATTCACATCATACTGGTAAATTGTCCTCCAGTATGGTTAAGAGACATTTAAGAAAAAAAATTGGGTTATTATCTGATCAAGGATTATTTCAACAGCAATCACTTTTCCTACTTGAAAATGTGAGCAGCTTCCAGACCTGTTAATTTAATTGCAATCGAGGAAATTAGTCCTTTCTCAAATGTTAGACAAGCAACTGTCAACTAATATTCCATGTCAAAAGGGCAATAACTCTTGTCTGATGAAATTGTTGAAATAATATGTTAATCTACATTTGGTAATAAACAAGCATGCACAGATTTGAGGAATTCCAATTGAAAATGTAGGAGGAGTTGCACATACAAACTTTTGGATGAAATATTTTAAGTGAAAAAAGGGCAATAGGTTCCTTAAAAAATTATCAATCTGCTGTAATGGTATGCTAATCTTCATATTGTAATAAGCAAGCTTGCAGTGTTCAGGAGAGGGGGTAGGGGGAGACATGAATAGTACCTTTCTCCTCATAAAGAACATTTAATCATTCTTGTATTTCATTGGAGTAGTATTTCACCTTCAGCTTCAAATTCATTAATATAATTTGTGAACAAATTAAAATCTAAAAATAGTTTCTAAATATTTTTTTTTTCTATAAAATAATTACCATGTAAAAAATGTACATTGTATCTCATAAAAATCTATTGTCTAATATATACCATCTGGCATCAGTCAAGGTCTAATTTTCTTATATTTTGGCCTCACAAGAGTTTGTATCATTGATTAAGCTTAAAAATAAACAATATTGGCAGTCATCCATGATTTTTTGTCTTAAAAAATCCAGTTTACTTTGTCTAATAGAATAACATTTTATAACAAATTTCCCAATGGTCTTTGAATTTCTGATAGGCACAAAGAATAAACTTGGTAGAGTTTATTCCAATGAACATTCATGCAATGTTTGATTTTAAATGTTTTAGTGTTTTGAAAGATGAAGAATTTAAAACATTTGTTTACATGTTTACGAAGGGAATTGGGTGATCATACAACAAACAGTTATACCAAATATGGTTTCAACTGGCCCAGTGGTTTCAGAGAAGAAGATTGAAAAAGTAATAGTTCACAGACAATATTCACAAATTGATCACAACCTTTATGTAATTTCTGTTTTCTCATTTCAAATAAGTAAATTAATGCACAAAATTTACTGAAGAAGAAAATCAGGATGAAAAACAATTATTGCTCAATTTGTGAGTATTCAAATCTATGCTCAAGACTACTTATTTCTAATATTATCCAAATATCCAAGTTCATTCCAAATACAGTCAAACCTGTGTTAAGAGGTCACCTTTGGGACAAAGAAAAAGTGGCCTTATAAGACAGGTGACCTCTTAAAAGAGGTTCAATTGATATGAAATGTTCTATGTCAGGACAAGAACAAGGTGACCTCTTAATACAGGTGACTGCTTAATAGAGGTGACCTTATGGACAGGTTTGACTGTATATGACAACATATGACATTTACATAAATATTTCTATGCAAAAAGGATTGTTTTCAAGTCCTACAATTTTTCCAGATGATGTCAATTGTTCATGATTTATAGAGCAACGTTTATATTTTCAGTCTCGATGGCCATTGTTTGGGCAAGGTATTAAAAGCACATGTTTAAAAATTATGAAAACATACATAATCATATTCATAACTATTTACAGACAATTATGTGATAATCCATCATGCCATTTAATATATATAGAATATCAGCAGCTATGAAGGATGAGACAGACATTATCACTGGTATCACAGTGAGTACAATAAGATGACCTGTGATTATGTATGTCGTGACAATCAAAACTGCCGTTATTGTTTTTGTCTGTAATGTAATAATGTAATTGACGTCACACTGACCGATAATTTAGTGTCATGGTCAGTCCCTTGATACTGGAAATATTATTCTGTGAGATCAAAACAAAAATGTATAAAAATTGCCCTAAATTTGCAACATAATGCAAGGAAAATTGTTATGGCTAACAGAATTGATACAACTTCAAACAAATGATTTTCTGTCATGCTTAAGTAATTTTATTTAGAAGATAAATACTTTCTGATAAATATACAAAATGTATCTTAGTGACGTTATGTAATTGCTTGCTTTTCTTCGTCATCACTTGAATATGTATGGTCAAATTGATCACTGTAGTCCAATGGTAAACTTTTATGGATATAAGTGGCTTTTCCTTCACTGAAGTCAGAGGCAGTGTGACCATGGCCATGTAAGATCCATTTAGATGTAAGAAGACCTTCTACCCCTACAGGTCCTCTGGCATGTATTCTTGTAGTACTGATTCCTACTTCTGCACCTAAAAGTACAAATACAATACATTTTTAGTGAGGTTCGTGTTACTTGATCTTTAGTTTTATGTGTGATGTTTGTAGATCGTTGTTTGTCTTTAGTGAGGTTCGTGTTACTCGATCTTTAGTTTTATCTGTGATGTTTGTAGATCGTTGTTTGTTTTTAGTGAGGTTCGTGTTACTCGATCTTTAGTTTTATGTGTGATGTTTGTAGATCGTTGTTTGTCTTTAGTGAGGTTCGTGTTACTGGATCTTTAGTTTTATCTGTGATGTTTGTAGATCGTTGTTTGTTTTTAGTGAGGTTCGTGTTACTGGATCTTTAGTTTTATCTGTGATGTTTGTAGATCGTTGTTTGTCTTTAGTGAGGTTCGTGTTACTTGATCTTTAGTTTTATCTGTGATGTTTGTAGATCGTTGTTTGTCTTTAGTGAGGTTCGTGTTACTAGATCTTTAGTTTTATCTGTGATGTTTGTAGATCGTTGTTTGTCTTTAGTGAGGTTCGTGTTACTGGATCTTTAGTTTTATCTGTGATGTTTGTAGATCGTTGTTTGTTTTTAGTGAGGTTCGTGTTACTGGATCTTTAGTTTTATCTGTGATGTTTGTAGATCGTTGTTTGTCTTTAGTGAGGTTCGTGTTACTCGATCTTTAGTTTTATGTGTGATGTTTGTAGATCATTGTTTGTCTTTTGTGAGGTTCGTGTTACTTGATCTTTAGTTTTATGTGTGATGTTTGTAGATCGTTGTTTGTCTTTTGTGAGGTTCGTGTAACTGGATCTTTAGTTTTATGTGTGATGTTTGTAGATCATTGTTTGTCTTTTGTGAGGTTCGTGTTACTCGATCTTTAGTTTTATGTGTGATGTTTGTAGATCATTGTTTGTCTTTTGTGAGGTTCGTGTTACTGGATCTTTAGTTTTATGTGTGATGTTTGTAGATCATTGTTTGTCTTTAGTGAGGTTCGTGTTACTGGATCTTTAGTTTTATGTGTGATGTTTGTAGATCATTGTTTGTTTTTAGTGAGGTTCGTGTTACTGGATCTTTAGTTTTATGTGTGATGTTTGTAGATCATTGTTTGTTTTTAGTGAGGTTCGTGTTACTGGATCTTTAGTTTTATGTGTGATGTTTGTAGATCGTTGTTTGTCTTTTGTGGTGTTCGTGTTACTCGATCTTTAGTTTTATGTGTGATGTTTGTAGATCGTTGTTTGTCTTTAGTGAGGTTCGTGTTACTGGATCTTTAGTTTTATCTGTGATGTTTGTAGATCGTTGTTTGTCTTTAGTGAGGTTCGTGTTACTTGATCTTTAGTTTTATCTGTGATGTTTGTAGATCGTTGTTTGTCTTTAGTGAGGTTCGTGTTACTTGATCTTTAGTTTTATCTGTGATGTTTGTAGATCATTGTTTGTCTTTAGTGAGGTTCGTGTTACTGGATCTTTAGTTTTATCTGTGATGTTTGTAGATCGTTGTTTGTCTTTAGTGAGGTTCGTGTTACTGGATCTTTAGTTTTATGTGTGATGTTTGTAGATCGTTGTTTGTCTTTAGTGAGGTTCGTGTTACTTGATCTTTAGTTTTATCTGTGATGTTTGTAGATCGTTGTTTGTCTTTAGTGAGGTTCGTGTTACTGGATCTTTAGTTTTATGTGTGATGTTTGTAGATCGTTGTTTGTCTTTAGTGAGGTTCGTGTTACTTGATCTTTAGTTTTATCTGTGATGTTTGTAGATCGTTGTTTGTCTTTAGTGAGGTTCGTGTTACTTGATCTTTAGTTTTATCTGTGATGTTTGTAGATCGTTGTTTGTCTTTAGTGAGGTTCGTGTTACTGGATCTTTAGTTTTATCTGTGATGTTTGTAGATCGTTGTTTGTCTTTAGTGAGGTTCGTGTTACTTGATCTTTAGTTTTATCTGTGATGTTTGTAGATCGTTGTTTGTCTTTAGTGAGGTTCGTGTTACTTGATCTTTAGTTTTATGTGTGATGTTTGTAGATCGTTGTTTGTCTTTAGTGGTGTTCGTGTTACTCGATCTTTAGTTTTATGTGTGATGTTTGTAGATCGTTGTTTGTCTTTAGTGAGGTTCGTGTTACTCGATCTTTAGTTTTATGTGTGATGTTTGTAGATCGTTGTTTGTCTTTAGTGAGGTTCGTGTTACTTGATCTTTAGTTTTATCTGTGATGTTTGTAGATCGTTGTTTGTCTTTAGTGAGGTTCGTGTTACTTGATCTTTAGTTTTATCTGTGATGTTTGTAGATCGTTGTTTGTCTTTAGTGAGGTTCGTGTTACTTGATCTTTAGTTTTATGTGTGATGTTTGTAGATCGTTGTTTGTCTTTAGTGGTGTTCGTGTTACTCGATCTTTAGTTTTATGTGTGATGTTTGTAGATCGTTGTTTGTCTTTAGTGAGGTTCGTGTTACTTGATCTTTAGTTTTATCTGTGATGTTTGTAGATCGTTGTTTGTCTTTAGTGAGGTTCGTGTTACTCGATCTTTAGTTTTATCTGTGATGTTTGTAGATCGTTGTTTGTCTTTAGTGAGGTTCGTGTTACTCGATCTTTAGTTTTATCTGTGATGTTTGTAGATCGTTGTTTGTCTTTAGTGAGGTTCGTGTTACTCGATCTTTAGTTTTATCTGTGATGTTTGTAGATCGTTGTTTGTTTTTAGTGAGGTTTGTGTTACTGGATCTTTAGTTTTATGTGTGATGTTTGTAGATCGTTGTTTGTCTTTAGTGAGGTTCGTGTTACTGGATCTTTAGTTTTATCTGTGATGTTTGTAGATCGTTGTTTGTCTTTAGTGAGGTTCGTGTTACTGGATCTTTAGTTTTATCTGTGATGTTTGTAGATCGTTGTTTGTTTTTAGTGAGGTTCGTGTTACTGGATCTTTAGTTTTATGTGTGATGTTTGTAGATCGTTGTTTGTCTTTAGTGAGGTTCGTGTTACTGGATCTTTAGCTTTATCTGTGATGTTTGTAGATCGTTGTTTGTCTTTAGTGAGGTTCGTGTTACTGGATCTTTAGTTTTATCTGTGATGTTTGTAGATCGTTGTTTGTCTTTAGTGAGGTTCATGTTACTGGATCTTTAGTTTTATGTGTGATGTTTGTAGATCGTTGTTTGTCTTTAGTGAGGTTCGTGTTACTTGATCTTTAGTTTTATCTGTGATGTTTGTAGATCGTTGTTTGTCTTTAGTGAGGTTCGTGTTACTGGATCTTTAGTTTTATCTGTGATGTTTGTAGATCGTTGTTTGTCTTTAGTGAGGTTCGTGTTACTTGATCTTTAGTTTTATCTGTGATGTTTGTAGATCGTTGTTTGTCTTTAGTGAGGTTCGTGTTACTGGATCTTTAGTTTTATCTGTGATGTTTGTAGATCGTTGTTTGTCTTTAGTGAGGTTCGTGTTACTCGATCTTTAGTTTTATCTGTGATGTTTGTAGATCGTTGTTTGTCTTTAGTGGTGTTCGTGTTACTTGATCTTTAGTTTTATCTGTGATGTTTGTAGACCGTTGTTTGTCTTTAGTGAGGTTCGTGTTACTCGATCTTTAGTTTTATTTGTGATGTTTGTAGATCGTTGTTTGTTTTTAGTGAGGTTCGTGTTACTGGATCTTTAGTTTTATGTGTGATGTTTGTAGATCGTTGTTTGTCTTTAGTGAGGTTCGTGTTACTGGATCTTTAGTTTTATGTGTGATGTTTGTAGATCGTTGTTTGTCTTTAGTGGGGTTCGTGTTACTGGATCTTTAGTTTTATGTGTGATGTTTGTAGATCATTGTTTGTCTTTAGTGAGGTTCGTGTTACTGGATCTTTAGTTTTATGTGTGATGTTTGTAGATCATTGTTTGTCTTTAGTGAGGTTCGTGTTACTGGATCTTTAGTTTTATGTGTGATGTTTGTAGATCATTGTTTGTCTTTAGTGAGGTTCGTGTTACTCGATCTTTAGTTTTATCTGTGATGTTTGTAGATCGTTGTTTGTCTTTAGTGAGGTTCGTGTTACTGGATCTTTAGTTTTATGTGTGATGTTTGTAGATCGTTGTTTGTCTTTAGTGAGGTTCGTGTTACTGGATCTTTAGTTTTATCTGTGATGTTTGTAGATCGTTGTTTGTCTTTAGTGAGGTTCGTGTTACTAGATCTTTAGTTTTATCTGTGATGTTTGTAGATCGTTGTTTGTCTTTAGTGAGGTTCGTGTTACTGGATCTTTAGTTTTATCTGTGATGTTTGTAGATCGTTGTTTGTCTTTAGTGAGGTTCGTGTTACTGGATCTTTAGTTTTATGTGTGATGTTTGTAGATCGTTGTTTGTTTTTAGTGAGGTTCGTGTTACTGGATCTTTAGTTTTATGTGTGATGTTTGTAGATCATTGTTTGTCTTTAGTGAGGTTCGTGTTACTGGATCTTTAGTTTTATGTGTGATGTTTGTAGATCGTTGTTTGTCTTTAGTGAGGTTCGTGTTACTGGATCTTTAGTTTTATCTGTGATGTTTGTAGATCGTTGTTTGTCTTTAGTGAGGTTAGTGTTACTGGATCTTTAGTTTTATCTGTGATGTTTGTAGATCGTTGTTTGTCTTTTGTGAGGTTCGTGTTACTGGATCTTTAGTTTTATCTGTGATGTTTGTAGATCGTTGTTTGTCTTTTGTGAGGTTCATGTTACTGGATCTTTAGTTTTATGTGTGATGTTTGTAGATCGTTGTTTGTCTTTAGTGAGGTTCGTGTTACTTGATCTTTAGTTTTATCTGTGATGTTTGTAGATCGTTGTTTGTCTTTAGTGAGGTTCGTGTTACTGGATCTTTAGTTTTATGTGTGATGTTTGTAGATCGTTGTTTGTCTTTAGTGAGGTTCGTGTTACTGGATCTTTAGTTTTATCTGTGATGTTTGTAGATCGTTGTTTGTCTTTAGTGAGGTTCGTGTTACTTGATCTTTAGTTTTATCTGTGATGTTTGTAGATCGTTGTTTGTCTTTAGTGAGGTTCGTGTTACTGGATCTTTAGTTTTATCTGTGATGTTTGTAGATCGTTGTTTGTCTTTAGTGAGGTTCGTGTTACTTGATCTTTAGTTTTATCTGTGATGTTTGTAGATCGTTGTTTGTCTTTAGTGAGGTTCGTGTTACTGGATCTTTAGTTTTATCTGTGATGTTTGTAGATCGTTGTTTGTCTTTAGTGAGGTTCGTGTTACTGGATCTTTAGTTTTATGTGTGATGTTTGTAGATCGTTGTTTGTCTTTAGTGAGGTTCGTGTTACTTGATCTTTAGTTTTATCTGTGATGTTTGTAGATCGTTGTTTGTCTTTAGTGAGGTTCGTGTTACTGGATCTTTAGTTTTATGTGTGATGTTTGTAGATCGTTGTTTGTCTTTAGTGAGGTTCGTGTTACTGGATCTTTAGTTTTATCTGTGATGTTTGTAGATCGTTGTTTGTCTTTAGTGAGGTTCGTGTTACTTGATCTTTAGTTTTATCTGTGATGTTTGTAGATCGTTGTTTGTCTTTAGTGAGGTTCGTGTTACTGGATCTTTAGTTTTATCTGTGATGTTTGTAGATCGTTGTTTGTCTTTAGTGAGGTTCGTGTTACTTGATCTTTAGTTTTATCTGTGATGTTTGTAGATCGTTGTTTGTCTTTTGTGAGGTTCGTGTTACTGGATCTTTAGTTTTATGTGTGATGTTTGTAGATCGTTGTTTGTCTTTAGTGAGGTTCGTGTTACTGGATCTTTAGTTTTATCTGTGATGTTTGTAGATCGTTGTTTGTCTTTAGTGAGGTTCGTGTTACTTGATCTTTAGTTTTATCTCTGATGTTTGTAGATCGTTGTTTGTCTTTAGTGGTGTTCGTGTTACTCGATCTTTAGTTTTATGTGTATGTTTTGTAGATCGTTGTTTGTCTTTAGTGAGGTTCGTGTTACTGGATCTTTAGTTTTATCTGTGATGTTTGTAGACCGTTGTTTGTCTTTTGTGAGGTTCGTGTTACTGGATCTTTAGTTTTATGTGTGATGTTTGTAGATCGTTGTTTGTCTTTAGTGAGGTTCGTGTTACTGGATCTTTAGTTTTATCTGTGATGTTTGTAGATCGTTGTTTGTCTTTTGTGAGGTTCATGTTACTGGATCTTTAGTTTTATGTGTGATGTTTGTAGATCGTTGTTTGTCTTTAGTGAGGTTCGTGTTACTTGATCTTTAGTTTTATCTGTGATGTTTGTAGATCGTTGTTTGTCTTTAGTGAGGTTCGTGTTACTGGATCTTTAGTTTTATCTGTGATGTTTGTAGATCGTTGTTTGTCTTTAGTGAGGTTCGTGTTACTTGATCTTTAGTTTTATCTGTGATGTTTGTAGATCGTTGTTTGTCTTTAGTGAGGTTCGTGTTACTGGATCTTTAGTTTTATCTGTGATGTTTGTAGATCGTTGTTTGTCTTTAGTGAGGTTCGTGTTACTCGATCTTTAGTTTTATCTGTGATGTTTGTAGATCGTTGTTTGTCTTTAGTGGTGTTCGTGTTACTTGATCTTTAGTTTTATCTGTGATGTTTGTAGACCGTTGTTTGTCTTTAGTGAGGTTCGTGTTACTCGATCTTTAGTTTTATTTGTGATGTTTGTAGATCGTTGTTTGTTTTTAGTGAGGTTCGTGTTACTGGATCTTTAGTTTTATGTGTGATGTTTGTAGATCGTTGTTTGTCTTTAGTGAGGTTCGTGTTACTGGATCTTTAGTTTTATGTGTGATGTTTGTAGATCGTTGTTTGTCTTTAGTGGGGTTCGTGTTACTGGATCTTTAGTTTTATGTGTGATGTTTGTAGATCATTGTTTGTCTTTAGTGAGGTTCGTGTTACTGGATCTTTAGTTTTATGTGTGATGTTTGTAGATCATTGTTTGTCTTTAGTGAGGTTCGTGTTACTGGATCTTTAGTTTTATGTGTGATGTTTGTAGATCATTGTTTGTCTTTAGTGAGGTTCGTGTTACTCGATCTTTAGTTTTATCTGTGATGTTTGTAGATCGTTGTTTGTCTTTAGTGAGGTTCGTGTTACTGGATCTTTAGTTTTATGTGTGATGTTTGTAGATCGTTGTTTGTCTTTAGTGAGGTTCGTGTTACTGGATCTTTAGTTTTATCTGTGATGTTTGTAGATCGTTGTTTGTCTTTAGTGAGGTTCGTGTTACTAGATCTTTAGTTTTATCTGTGATGTTTGTAGATCGTTGTTTGTCTTTAGTGAGGTTCGTGTTACTGGATCTTTAGTTTTATCTGTGATGTTTGTAGATCGTTGTTTGTCTTTAGTGAGGTTCGTGTTACTGGATCTTTAGTTTTATGTGTGATGTTTGTAGATCGTTGTTTGTTTTTAGTGAGGTTCGTGTTACTGGATCTTTAGTTTTATGTGTGATGTTTGTAGATCATTGTTTGTCTTTAGTGAGGTTCGTGTTACTGGATCTTTAGTTTTATGTGTGATGTTTGTAGATCGTTGTTTGTCTTTAGTGAGGTTCGTGTTACTGGATCTTTAGTTTTATCTGTGATGTTTGTAGATCGTTGTTTGTCTTTAGTGAGGTTAGTGTTACTGGATCTTTAGTTTTATCTGTGATGTTTGTAGATCGTTGTTTGTCTTTTGTGAGGTTCGTGTTACTGGATCTTTAGTTTTATCTGTGATGTTTGTAGATCGTTGTTTGTCTTTTGTGAGGTTCATGTTACTGGATCTTTAGTTTTATGTGTGATGTTTGTAGATCGTTGTTTGTCTTTAGTGAGGTTCGTGTTACTTGATCTTTAGTTTTATCTGTGATGTTTGTAGATCGTTGTTTGTCTTTAGTGAGGTTCGTGTTACTGGATCTTTAGTTTTATGTGTGATGTTTGTAGATCGTTGTTTGTCTTTAGTGAGGTTCGTGTTACTGGATCTTTAGTTTTATCTGTGATGTTTGTAGATCGTTGTTTGTCTTTAGTGAGGTTCGTGTTACTTGATCTTTAGTTTTATCTGTGATGTTTGTAGATCGTTGTTTGTCTTTAGTGAGGTTCGTGTTACTGGATCTTTAGTTTTATCTGTGATGTTTGTAGATCGTTGTTTGTCTTTAGTGAGGTTCGTGTTACTTGATCTTTAGTTTTATCTGTGATGTTTGTAGATCGTTGTTTGTCTTTAGTGAGGTTCGTGTTACTGGATCTTTAGTTTTATCTGTGATGTTTGTAGATCGTTGTTTGTCTTTAGTGAGGTTCGTGTTACTGGATCTTTAGTTTTATGTGTGATGTTTGTAGATCGTTGTTTGTCTTTAGTGAGGTTCGTGTTACTTGATCTTTAGTTTTATCTGTGATGTTTGTAGATCGTTGTTTGTCTTTAGTGAGGTTCGTGTTACTGGATCTTTAGTTTTATGTGTGATGTTTGTAGATCGTTGTTTGTCTTTAGTGAGGTTCGTGTTACTGGATCTTTAGTTTTATCTGTGATGTTTGTAGATCGTTGTTTGTCTTTAGTGAGGTTCGTGTTACTTGATCTTTAGTTTTATCTGTGATGTTTGTAGATCGTTGTTTGTCTTTAGTGAGGTTCGTGTTACTGGATCTTTAGTTTTATCTGTGATGTTTGTAGATCGTTGTTTGTCTTTAGTGAGGTTCGTGTTACTTGATCTTTAGTTTTATCTGTGATGTTTGTAGATCGTTGTTTGTCTTTTGTGAGGTTCGTGTTACTGGATCTTTAGTTTTATGTGTGATGTTTGTAGATCGTTGTTTGTCTTTAGTGAGGTTCGTGTTACTGGATCTTTAGTTTTATCTGTGATGTTTGTAGATCGTTGTTTGTCTTTAGTGAGGTTCGTGTTACTTGATCTTTAGTTTTATCTCTGATGTTTGTAGATCGTTGTTTGTCTTTAGTGGTGTTCGTGTTACTCGATCTTTAGTTTTATGTGTATGTTTTGTAGATCGTTGTTTGTCTTTAGTGAGGTTCGTGTTACTGGATCTTTAGTTTTATCTGTGATGTTTGTAGACCGTTGTTTGTCTTTTGTGAGGTTCGTGTTACTGGATCTTTAGTTTTATGTGTGATGTTTGTAGATCGTTGTTTGTCTTTAGTGAGGTTCGTGTTACTTGATCTTTAGTTTTATCTGTGATGTTTGTAGATCGTTGTTTGTCTTTAGTGAGGTTCGTGTTACTGGATCTTTAGTTTTATGTGTGATGTTTGTAGATCGTTGTTTGTCTTTAGTGAGGTTCGTGTTACTGGATCTTTAGTTTTATGTGTGATGTTTGTAGATCATTGTTTGTCTTTAGTGAGGTTCGTGTTACTGGATCTTTAGTTTTATCTGTGATGTTTGTAGATCGTTGTTTGTCTTTAGTGAGGTTCGTGTTACTGGATCTTTAGTTTTATCTGTGATGTTTGTAGATCGTTGTTTGTCTTTTGTGAGGTTCGTGTTACTGGATCTTTAGTTTTATGTGTGATGTTTGTAGATCGTTGTTTGTCTTTAGTGAGGTTCGTGTTAATGGATCTTTAGTTTTATCTGTGATGTTTGTAGATCGTTGTTTGTCTTTAGTGAGGTTCGTGTTACTGGATCTTTAGTTTTATGTGTGATGTTTGTAGATCGTTGTTTGTCTTTAGTGAGGTTCGTGTTACTGGATCTTTAGTTTTATGTGTGATGTTTGTAGATCGTTGTTTGTCTTTAGTGAGGTTCGTGTTACTCGATCTTTAGTTTTATCTGTGATGTTTGTAGATCGTTGTTTGTCTTTAGTGAGGTTCATGTTACTGGATCTTTAGTTTTATGTGTGATGTTTTGTAGATCGTTGTTTGTCTTTTTGTTCTCTTTCTTTTTGCCATTGTGTTGTCTGTCCTTCTTCAATTGATGGATTCTGATTTATCCTTTAATTTGGTACATTATTTTATGTATCTTCAAACTCTTCTTAAAAGACTTATTTGGGTTAGAGTGTTATAAATATCTTACTAAAATAAATTTAAATGTTGCTATAATGTTATAGAACAAATCTGTACAACAAAAACCCAAAATGAAGTGATGATAATTTTTGGTTGAAGCTTGGGGTGAAAGTGAGGTATTCATTAAGACTAACCTAATCCAAATCTGTAACCATCAGCAAATCTAGTACTAGTATTGTGGAAGACACAGGCACTATCTACACCTTCTAAGAACTGTTTGGCCGTGGATTCTGAAAACAAAAATCATGGTTTTCTTGTAACAATCAAATAATAACATATAAAAACACAGTTGGTTGCTTAGTACAGGTTAAATTAATATGAAATGAACTTTTGAGGTTTCAGATGTGAAAAAGGTTTGTCAATTAATAAGGTCAACCAAAGCACTAGCTTTTATCATGATTTTCATGTTAATTTATTTAATTACCTTTTTTGTGTTTTATTGGAAGTTAGAAGATACAGGTTATAATTTAGAATGGAATTGCAAGTTCAAAACTCAGAATTTCAATACCAGTGCCTTTCTTTCTATTTGGTCACTATACAAACAATTACTCAAAAATGATAGATTTTATACAAATTAACTGGGACAGAATATCAAATTAAAAAAGAAAAAATTTAAACTTGTTTCTGTAGTACCCTAGTCTTATATTTCTTAATTGATATTAAAAATAAAGAAATCATGAAAAAAGAACATCTTTAAAACTTCAAGCTGTTATTTGGAAGAAAAATATACAAAAAAATGTATCTTAGAAATGACAAGCATGAAAATTTGTTATTAGGAAGAAAACACAAGGATAGTTTCATACATAAAAGTGATAAAATAATTGTCCTGTTAGATAACCAATTTGAGTTATCTCCCTTTAATAGAGACATTATTTTTTTGTTCACGGAACAATCTATTTAATCTGTTGTCTGTCATATATTTTTACAGGAACACCTCTTTAGTCATTATATTTCATGCCACACATCTATATCATTTTGAAGTACAAATACACACGGTAATCAGCCAGGAAGATATCATTATCATTGTTGTTTTTATGTTTTAAATGCTATTATGACTATATATAGTAATTAGCAATATAACTAAGCAATAGGTCAGCATGCGAGGTCACAGATAGCCATTCAAGATAATTACTCTTTGATGAATTATAAAGTGTTGTACAGAATTTCAAATCCTTTTTTTTTTATTACAAAAGATATGCTGATCAATATAGAAATGTATTATAAACAAGGGGGAAGACTCAACCATTAAAAAACAATTCAGGATACTGAATTTGACTGAGATACACATTATAAAGAATAAAAATTTGATTTAAATCTGTTGAATACTAAAAGTACTTTTATGATTTATCAAGTTAATGACAAACTATAACCCTAATAATATTTCCATGCCTTTTAAAACATATGCATAGAGGAGCTTCATTCCCATTTGTCTGATATTTTTCATAATAAAAATAAATACCATCATTTGTAACTATGGTATCAGTATGTGAGCTTCCATATTTGTTAATATGGTTGATAGCTTCATTGACATCTTCTACAATTTCGATGGTAAGTTCCAGTCCTCCATATTCTCTTTGTAATGATCCTGCCAGAGGTGGACCAAACTTTAATATGCTTGTCATCCTAGGCCCAGCATATATCTTTACCTACAAAGTACAATTCAAATTTATCAATTACCCATCTAAAATTATCAAAATTTGGATTATGTTAATTAAGTTTTAGAGTATATTACTTTCGCTGTGCCTTGTAATTTTTTTGTGTATAGGACAGTTTCCACATGGGTAACCATTGTCAGCAGTTCAATAGTCCACAAAACAGTAGTCATCTAATAACATATATAGGATTTGTCTTAAATAAACATAAATCTCATATGAGAACAGATAAAGGCCTTTTACTGCCAACAGATTGATCGAAAGTTATTTACAAGTCAGAATGTAGAATATTAAACTAAAATGGCAGATAAAGCCAGGAAATTTGCAAAAATTTAACCATTTAAAAAAAAAACATAAACCATAGAGTAAAATATTAAATCATTGTAACTGCTTTTGAATTTTCTTTTTGTGATTAAATTATCAACTAACTGTTTACAAAGAACAAAATATTTACAGATTATGAGAAAATCATATGCAAATTGAATATCTTGGCTATTGGTCTTGCATGGACCAGGAATCTGTTCATCACCTTTAAGGGAAATAACTCTTTAAAAAAATATAATATATGAATCAATTCACAAATGTGGAAATGATCTATTGAACATTCAAGTAAAATTGAGTTTAATTATGTCAAAAAGAAGATTTTTGCAAATATTTTGTTATTTGTGTCCTATGTTAAGCAATGTCCCAAAGTGGCAAGACAATATATAAGTTTAAAACTTTATTCCTATCAGCTTCTGTTATATGTATTCGTTATGATTGTGGGTTAACAGCAGGTCTTAGCAATTGTTTGCATTGTTGTGGTCGGTGGAACTGGCAACCATCATTGTTTATCGTCACATTTTTTAATGAGAAAAGGATCATGAGAGGAACAATTCTAACATTGAAAAAAGTAAATAAAAAGAGATAGTTGACAATATCCCCAAACATAAAAATTTGAACCACTCCTATAGCTCACCATTAACTCCTAAAACATAAGCAGGATGACAGAAGGTGTTGTGGATTCCCATCTATCATGTGATGTGGTTTCTTTTGAGAGATTTGAATATTCAATCATTCAGAAAAAAATAATTTGATCCAGTGACAAATTAATGTTGCATTTCAAAACTTACGATAATAAAACTTTTTTTTCATATTTTCATATTAAGTACAGCTTATGCTCAAAAAGTTTTATGACCATAAGTCCTGAGTATCACTACAAATATGCACTTTCTAAATTTGCAGCCATTTGGTCCAGTGGTAGCAGAAAAGAATACCAAATTGCAAAAGATGATATAAATAGATGAAGAGAGAGATGACTGATGCCAAGTGACAACACTGTCTTCTATGGGCCTTGTGCCATGACTGTGAGGTTACCAATTGTTGAGATGTAGAATGTTACAGTACAGGAAGGGGTATTGACAATATATATGTGTGTTTATGATATTACATGTACTCAAAAGGTCTGAATTAGAAGGTAAAAAAGGCATCAAAATCCAACTTATTAGTATTCTAATTTCTGCTTAAGGTGAAGCTCACCCCCAGTTTTTAGTGGTGTTCGTGTTGCTCAATCTTTCTGTGTAATGTTTTGTAGATCATTGTTTATCCCTTTGTATTTTTTCTTTTGGCCATTGTATTGTCTGTCTTTTGGCCATTGTATTGTCTGTCCTTCTTTGATTCACAGATTCTGGTTACCCCTTTGGTATTTTCACATTTTTCTTCTGAGTAAATCACACCCACAGAAAGGACTCACACCCCCTCCACCTTCTACAAATCAACTTACTTTTTCACTTCTCAGCATGTCACATAATCTCTCAAAGAAATGTGTTTTCAGTAAACTTTTATTTAACAGCACAGTTTCTACAGCATTACATGCAGCTGGATAATCACACTTGGAATCATGCACTAAAATATAAATATCAAACATTAGTTTCTATCATGTTACCATAGAAAAATAAACCATTGCCCCATTTTTTGCTGCTTTATTCAAAAACCTGTTATTGGAATTTAAAAAAATGTTTACCAATTTTTTCAGCCATATCTGGATCTGCATCTTTGTCAATATAAACATGACAAACACCCTCACTATGACCAAGAACAGGAATCCCTTTACTGGCAGACTGTATCTTAGCAATCATCTCAGTAGATCCCCGCGGTATCACCAAGTCAATGTAATCAGTCATGTGTAACAAGTCATCGATATCCTCCCGTCTGCTAACCTAGGAATACAAATAACACTAGAACTGTTAGCAGATGGATTTATTAGATAAATACAGACTTATAGTACAACCTTTGACTAAAAAGATTTTTCCAACAATTCCTTTATTTTCAATGTAAGTTACAAACAAGCTTGGATCATTTCAATTTCTTGAGTCATTTAGATTGAGTAGTATAGTATAGTTAATTAATCAGAAGAAATACAATTTAAAACTACCCTATACAAGTCTTATTACTATGACAACAATGATAAAAGATTTAATATTTACCAGTGATATAGATTCCTTAGGAACAAATGGCTCTAATGCTTCCTCCACAAGTTGATGTAGAAGTTTGTTGCTGTAATTGGCTTCTTTTCCTCCCTTCAACAATAAGCCATTTGCACTACTTATGGCTAAGGCTGCAACCTAATGCAAAACAAATAATATTGGCTTAGAAGATGACTGTTTTGTATTCGACAATTTGCTGACAACAATTGTTGATTTGATGGTCGCAAATTGAGTTTACTGTTAACACGTCAGTAAATCTCCATATGGTAATAACCAAGCATACGAATTCACATTTAAAATGTAGCAGTTACACACACACACACACTTCTTAATGAAAAAAGGACAACAACTCCTTCGAAATTGTTCTGATCAAACTGCTGTAGCAATATGCAAATATTCTCCAAAGCTAATTGGGAGAAAATCAAAACCGACATCACTGAAATTGCAAAGGACATTAACAACAATATAAACAGCAAAGACATTAATTACTCCTGGAACCAACTCAAACATGGCATATTATCAACCGTCGACCAGAATGTACCATCAAAAAGGATTAGGAAAAAATATCATATACCATGGCTAAATAGATCTCTAAAAAAAATGCTCAGGAGGAAAGCAAGACTCCATAAACACGCAAAACGTACTGGGAATTTTAAAGAATACAGACATTTCCAGAAAGAATGCAAAAGACAATTCAGAAAAGCCGAGTGAGAACCATATAAATAACATCATTAGTGAAGGATTTGAAAACAAAAACTCAAAACCATTCTGGAATTACATGAAATCCAAAATGCAAGACAATATAGGAGTAGCGCCACTTAAAAGATCCGGTGGACTTACAAACGAGAGTAAAAAGAAGGCTGAAATTTTAAGCAATCAATTCAAATCAGTCTTCACAAAGCCAAAACAAAACATCCCTACAACAGTACTACCACAACGAGCTGGCTCAACAATGCAAAACCTAAAAATCACAGTCTAAGGGACCGACCATTTAACTTGAAGGGGGCGGGGGGTTATGGTTTTTTGTTTCGTTCAGAAATTTTTTTTCGGACAACACAAGAGTTAGAATATTTATTTTTTTTGTCGCACGCAAATTTTTTTTCCAGAATTTAACATTAGATTATATGACAAAAACTCTGAATCAGATTATTTTTGTTTTCCTCCACCAAAATCAGAATATTTTTTTTCAGCAACATTGGGAATCAGAATATTTTTTTAGAAAAAACCATAACCCCCCCCCCCCTTCAAGTTAAATGGTCGTTCCCTAAAACATGCGGTGAAGAACTTGCACCCTGCTTAAGCAACATTTTCCAAAAATCAGTGGACAGTGGT
This sequence comes from Bathymodiolus brooksi, assembly GCA_963680875.1. NCBI lineage: Eukaryota > Metazoa > Mollusca > Bivalvia > Mytilida > Modiolidae > Bathymodiolus > Bathymodiolus brooksi. Next base: position 31,985,532 of record OY804577.1, read on the forward strand.
ACTCTACCAAATGATTGGCTCAGTGCAAACATTGCTCCAGTACTTAAAAAAGGTGATGTCCATGCAGCGGAAAATTATAGACCAGTATCTTTAACTTGTGTATCCTGTAAGATACTAGAACACATAATTTGTAAGCACATGCTCAAACATTTGGAAAACCACAAAATATTGACCAACCTTAACCACGGATTTAGATCTGGCTACTCATGTACAACACAGCTCTTAGTTACGACAGAAGACCTACTACGAAGCTTTGATAACAACATTCAACTAGATATGGCAATACTAGATTTCTCAAAGGCCTTTGACACAGTTCCACACAAAGAACTCTTAAATAAACTACACAGCTATGGAATTGAAGGAAATATACATCAGTGGCTATCATCAGTCCTACAAAACCGCAAAATGAGAGTAGTAGTTGAAGGCGAAAACTCAGATAATGCCCATGTAGACTCGGGCGTACGACAAGGCACAGTATTGGGACCGCTTCTATTCTTATGCCACATAAATGACCTTCCTGAATGTGTCAAATCCCAAGTCAGACTCTTTGCCGACGATTGCCTCTTATACAGAGAAATAAAATCACAACAAGACCATCAAATTCTCCAAGAAGACCTCAAATCACTAGAACTTTGGGCCGACAAATGGGGCATGAAATTTAAAGCAAAGAAATGCTACATAACGAGCATGAGACAGAAATCGAACTACTTCTACCAACTAGATCAGCACATTCTCGAACAAGTAAAGACAAATTCATACTTAGGACTTAACATCTCCGACGACTTGAAATGGAGTAGCCACATCAGTAAAATCACTAGTAAAGCCAGCTGTACACTTGGTTTCCTTCGAAGGAATCTATGTCAATGCCCCCAAGAGTGCAAAAAATGCATAATATGGGATCTGTATACCAACAAGAACATAGATAAATTAGAAAGCATACAAAAGAGAGCCGCACGTTTCATCAAACAGGATTATAAGTCCAGGGAAAGCGGCTGCGTTACCAACATGCTGAAAGATCTAGAATTCAAACCACTACAGGAAAGAAGGAAACATATACGATTAACTATGTTTTACAAAGTGGTTGAGGGACTGGTGCCCGCCATCGCATCAGAAGACTATTTGAAAGAAATAAGGAACAAAAGAAAGAGAAAAGCCAAACAATACGAAGGATTTGAAACATCAAATATAATAGATCGACAAACAGTGAACAACTCTAGACCCTTCGAACTCATCCAATTTAAGACAGACACCAGGAAAAATTCATTCTTTTCAAAGACTATAGTCGATTAGAACCACCTTGAGGACAGCGTAGTGCGCGCAAAGACAGTAGAGGGCTTTAATAGTGCCCTCCAACAGTTGGACTAATCCAACCGCTCTCCTTCCAGTGCATCTATAACCGTGATCGGTTCCTGCACTGTAAATATACAGATACAGATATGCATATGATAATTAGCATGCAAAGTGTTTAGTAATTACCATCTAAAATGTATGGAGGAGGTGTGCCTTCAAACTTAATGATGAAATACTTTAGGCCTTAAGGGAAATAATTTCTTCATAAAATGGTCCAATCACTGCTCGAGTGATATGCAAATCTCCAATGGTAATTAGCAAGCTTGACAAAAACTAGTGTTACAATATCAAACTAGTTTTCAATATCAAACTAGTGTTACAATATCAAATTAGTGTTACAATATCAAACTAGTGTTACAATATCAAACTAGTGTTACAATATCAAACTAGTGTTACAATATCAAACTAGTGTTACAATATCAAACTAGTGCTACAATATCAAACTAGTGTTACAATATCAAACTAGTGTTACAATATCAAACTAGTGTTACAATATAAAACTAGTGCTACAATATCAAACTAGTGCTACAATATCAAACTAGTGTTACAATGTCAAACTAGTGCTACAATATCAAACTAGTGTTACAATATCAAACTAGTGTTACAATATCAAACTAGTGTTACAATATCAAACTAATGTTACAATATCAAACTAGTGCTACAATATCAAACTAGTGTTACAATATCAAACTAGTGTTACAATATCAAACTAGTGCTACAATATCAAACTAGTGTTACAATATCAAACTAGTGTTACAATATCAAACTAGTGCTACAATATCAAACTAGTGCTACAATATCAAACTAGTGTTACAATATCAAACTAGTGTTACAATATCAAACTAGTGCTACAATATCAAACTAGTGTTGCAATATCAAACTAGTGTTACAATATCAAACTAGTGGTACAATATCAAACTAGTGCTACAATATCAAACTAGTGTTACAATATCAAACTAGTGTTGCAATATCAAACTAGTGTTACAATATCAAACTTGTGCTACAATATCAAACTAGTGTTACAATATCAAACTAGTGTTACAATATCAAACTAGTGCTACAATATCAAACTAGTGCTACAATATCAAACTAGTGTTACAATATCAAACTAGTGTTACAATATCAAACTAGTGCTACAATATCAAACTAGTGTTGCAATATCAAACTAGTGTTACAATATCAAACTAGTGGTACAATATCAAACTAGTGCTACAATATCAAACTAGTGTTACAATATCAAACTAGTGTTGCAATATCAAACTAGTGTTACAATATCAAACTTGTGCTACAATATCAAACTAGTGTTACAATATCAAACTAGTGTTACAATATCAAACTAGTGCTACAATATCAAACTAGTGTTACAATATCAAACTAGTGTTGCAATATCAAACTAGTTTTCAATATCAAACTAGTGTTACAATATCAAACTAGTGTTACAATATCAAACTAGTGTTACAATATCAAACTAATGTTACAATATCAAACGAGTGCTACAATATCAAACTAGTGTTACAATATCAAACTAGTGTTACAATATCAAACTAGTGCTACAATATCAAACTAGTGTTACAATATCAAACTAGTGCTACAATATCAAACTAGTGTTACAATATCAAACTAGTGTTACAATATCAAACTAGTGCTACAATATCAAACTAGTGTTGCAATATCAAACTAGTGTTACAATATCAAACTAGTGCTACAATATCAAACTAGTGTTACAATATCAAACTAGTGTTGCAATATCAAACTAGTGTTACAATATCAAACTAGTGCTACAATATCAAACTAGTGTTACAATATCAAACTAGTGTTACAATATCAAACTAGTGCTACAATATCAAACTAGTGTTACAATATCAAACTAGTGTTACAATATCAAACTAGTGTTGCAATATCAAACTAGTTTTCAATATCAAACTAGTGTTACAATATCAAACTAGTGTTACAATATCAAACTAGTGTTACAATATCAAACTAGTGTTACAATATCAAACTAATGTTACAATATCAAACGAGTGCTACAATATCAAACTAGTGTTACAATATCAAACTAGTGTTACAATATCAAACTAGTGCTACAATATCAAACTAGTGTTACAATATCAAACTAGTGCTACAATATCAAACTAGTGTTACAATATCAAACTAGTGTTACAATATCAAACTAGTGCTACAATATCAAACTAGTGTTGCAATATCAAACTAGTGTTACAATATCAAACTAGTGGTACAATATCAAACTAGTGCTACAATATCAAACTAGTGTTACAATATCAAACTAGTGTTGCAATATCAAACTAGTGTTACAATATCAAACTAGTGCTACAATATCAAACTAGTGTTGCAATATCAAACTAGTGTTACAATATCAAACTAGTGGTACAATATCAAACTAGTGCTACAATATCAAACTAGTGTTACAATATCAAACTAGTGTTACAATATCAAACTAGTGCTACAATATCAAACTAGTGTTACAATATCAAACTAGTGTTACAATATCAAACTAGTGCTACAATATCAAACTAGTGTTACAATATCAAACTAGTGTTACAATATCAAACTAGTGTTGCAATATCAAACTAGTTTTCAATATCAAACTAGTGTTACAATATCAAACTAGTGTTACAATATCAAACTAGTGTTACAATATCAAACTAGTGCTACAATATCAAACTAGTGCTACAATATCAAACTAGTGCTACAATATCAAACTAGTGTTGCAATATCAAACTAGTGTTACAATATCAAACTAGTGCTACAATATCAAACTAGTGCTACAATATCAAACTAGTGTTACAATACCAAACTAGTGTTGCAATATCAAACTAGTGTTACAATATCAAACTAGTGCTACAATATCAAACTAGTGTTACAATATCAAACTAGTGTTACAATATCAAACTAGTGCTACAATATCAAACTAGTGTTACAATACCAAACTAGTGTTGCAATATCAAACTAGTTTTCAATATCAAACTAGTGTTACAATATCAAACTAGTGTTACAATATCAAACTAGTGTTACAATATCAAACTAGTGTTGCAATATCAAACTAGTGCTACAATATCAAACTAGTGTTACAATATCAAACTAGTGTTACAATATCAAACTAGTTTTCAATATCAAACTAGTGTTACAATATCAAACTAGTGCTACAATATCAAACTAGTGCTACAATATCAAACTAGTGCTACAATATCTAACTAGTGTTACAATATGATAATTTTCGTATGGTAATAGGAAAGCATGGAAAGTTTTGAGGAATTTTGATTTAAAATGTAGGAAAAGTATTGCGCACACACTTCTGTGACTGATGGACAGAGGGGCAGGTCAAAAACATTATACCCTCGCTACTTTCTATTGGTACTCTTTGCTAGAAACAATGGTAAAAATCAGAGTTTCAAGACATTGGAAAATAGCAAAGCTTCAATATGAATGCAAGCATTCAGTAAAATATTAAGGATCAAGCATGCAAGCTTGAGTTGATGATGCAAAATAATATCCTTTTCTCCATGCCTTTACAGCAACAACTTATTCATACCTGAGGTAGTGCATCTGGACGAGATTCAAAAATAACCATCAATACACCAATTGGCACTGTAATCTGACAGAGTTCTAATCCCTCTGCTATAGCAGTCCTCCTCAGTACTCGACCCACAATAGAACCACAAGTCTGAGCTATCTGTTTTAATCCTGTGTGTAAAATCCTCAATTTTTTCTCAGTTAAAATAAGTCTTGATATCAATACACTGTCAACACCTGAAATTTATGAAAGAAATATATACATCTATTAAACGGAGAATTTAACGAAGTTTTTTTAAAATTAAAATTGATAGATGTCAAAATAATGAAAGACAAAATTTAGTTAAATTTTGAAGGTAAGAGTAAACAAATTGTCAATTTAGAGGATAATGTTGAAATTACTATTTTTGAAAAAACTTAATAAAATTGCATATTCAAATAAAAAATTTGTTTTAAATAAATATTACAAAAAAGTGTAACAAACTTTAGATAAATGTCCATTCCTTTTAATATCATGTTATCCAATTTTTTTTTTACAAATATATACCCATCTTCAATTAAAGGTCAATTATTGTTATCAAATACATTTCTAGAGTTATTTCTTTCCATTATGAAAAAAATGCAAACTTTAAAGTAAAAAAACCAAAACAAGATGTCAACAACATTATTAGAAGATTTCTATTAGTTCTTTGTACCATCAGTGTAAGCTTTCTCAACATCCATCTGATTGGCATCTAATATGTCTTTCTGTCTCTCAATCAAAGAATCAGCCAGTCTGTTTATAATAATAGCTCTCTGTTCCCCAGTTAAGGCTTGTAAGGCTCTGCTCCCTTCTCTTGCTGAAATCAAAATGTTGGCTTTTTTAGCAGATTTATGCTTTGGGAAGATTTCCTTTATTTACTTTGGGTAAGCTAAATATGCTTTTAAATTACCAGAATAGGCTTATTTGTGCTAATCAGTCTGCACCAAAAACCACTAGCCCTTTGCCTCAGTCTAGTAAGAATTGGTTTGGGCTAGTAAAAATTGCATAAAATTTGCTTACTCAAATAGAAAAAAATTCTTCTTAATACTGTTCAGGCTAGTTTGTCAAAATGTTTTTTTGGCTCAGACTAGCTAATTGTCATTTTCAGCTATATTGCAACTAACAGATTTAATGGGGGAGAGAAATCCAGACAGTTATAATGAATTGAAAAGTGAAACCACTGACCATGGATAGGTAGCTGGAAACCTTAACACTGGGTGTGAGTATTGGGGCATGAACCCACATCAGTTCTGACAGGCTTGTAGTGAGAAGTCAATGACATTGACCAGTATGCCAACCATACTACACTTGTTGTTTTGTGACAGAAGACTGTCATTTTCCAAACAAGAGGCCCTCAATCTTATGTCCCAATCCCTGTGGCAGGTTGTGTACTAAAGTATTTGATTCGTCCTATGGAACCAAGGATATTCCTCTAGGAGATGTTGTATCCCATAGCAGAGAAACAAGGTCCTAATTCCATACCTCTGTGTTTACACTTTGTTTTTTCATTAAAAACTACACAAAATCAGATTTTAATTTGCATATGGAAAATCTGTCCAATAATGCCTAAAACTCCAACTGTCCAGTTGGCATTTAAAATCTGTATCCTCATGTGCAAAAAAATAACATATTCTAGACTAAAGATGGTGTATTTTATAAAACTGATTATGGTATCATCATATTTTGGCAGCAACAAAATAATAATTAAAACATTAATAATAGGTTGTCACATGCATCAATGATGTAAAAAAACTGATAATAATCTCAAGAATAATTAAAATTGAAAATCCTAATAAGTAGTAAACAATTTTCTTTAACTTTACCCAGTAATTTTGGAGAAGTTACTGATAAGATTCCAATATGATTTGTAAGGTTTAATCTATTATGACCCAGAAATAGGTCACACTTCATAAGTCATTGCCGTGTGTAGCTTATGATTACGTCTATTGTTTCTAACCTTGCATAGCTTGAACTTCTACTGGTGCAGATGATTGGACGTCCTTAGTAAAAAATGTGCCCACTCTCTTCCCTGCTAAGATGTCTCTGATGGCATGATCTTGATGGCCATTACATATCACTGTAGCTACTCCATGATCTAAAGCCCATTCTGCTGCCTTTACCTTGAAACATATTATAACCTTTACTATAAACCAGCTTGAAATGTGATGGAATGTGATATAACCTTTACTATAAACCAGCTTGAGATGTGATGGAACGTGATATAACCTTTACTATAAACTAGCTTGAGATGTGATGGAACATGATATAACCTTTACTATAAACCAGCTTGAGATGTGATGGAACATGATATAACCTTTACTATACACCAGCTTGAGCTGTGATGGAATGTGATATAACCTTTACTATAAACCAGCTTGAGATGTGATGGAACATGATATAACCTTTACTATACACCAGCTTGAGATGTGATGGAACATGATATAACCTTTACTATAAACTAGCTTGAGATGTGATGGAATGTGATATAACCTTTACTATAAACCAGCTTGAGATGTGATGGAATGTGATATAACCTTTACTATAAACCAGCTTGAGATGTGATGGAACATGATATAACCTTTACTATACACCAGCTTGAGCTGTGATGGAATGTGATATAACCTTTACTATAAACCAGCTTGAGATGTGATGGAACATGATATAACCTTTACTATAAACTAGCTGGAGATGTGATGGAACGTGATATAACCTTTACTATAAACCAGCTTGAGATGTGATGGAATGTGATATAAACTTTACTATAAACCAGCTTGAGATGTGATGGAATGTGATATAACCTTTACTATAAACCAGCTTGAGATGTGATGGAACATGATATAACCTTTACTATAAACTAGCTTGAGATGTGATGGAACATGATATAACCTTTACTATAAACCACCTTGAGATGTGATGGAAGGTGATATAACCTTTACTATAAACCAGCTTGAGATGTGATGGAATGTGATATAACCTTTACTATAAACCAGCTTGAGATGTGATGGAATGTGATATAACCTTTACTATACACCAGCTTGAGCTGTGATGGAATGTGATATAACCTTTACTATAAACCAGCTTGAGATGTGATGGAACATGATATAACCTTTACTATAAACCAGCTTGAGATGTGATGGAACGTGATATAACCTTTACTATTAACTAGCTTGAGATGTGATGGAATGTGATATGACCTTTACTATTAACCAGCTTGAGATGTGATGGAACGTGATATAACCTTTACTATTAACCAGCTTGAGATGTGATGGAACGTGATATAACCTTTACTATTAACCAGCTTGAGATGTGATGGAACGTGATATAACCTTTACTATAAACCAGCTTGAGCTGTGATGGAATGTGATATAACCTTTACTATAAACCAGCTTGAGATGTGATGGAATGTGATATAACCTTTACTATAAACCAGCTTGAGATGTGATGGAATGTGATATAACCTTTACTATAAACCAGCTTAAGATGTGATGGAACATGATATAACTTTACTATAAACTAGCTTGAGATGTGATGGAATGTGATATAACCTTTACTATAAACCAGCTTGAGATGTGATGGAATGTGATATAACCTTTACTATAAACCAGCTTGAGATGTGATAGAATGTGATATAACCTTTACTATAAACCACCTTGAGATGTGATGGAACGTGATATAACCTTTACTATAAACCAGCTTGAGATGTGATGGAACGTGATATAACCTTTACTATTAACTAGCTTGAGATGTGATGGAACGTGATATAACCTTTACTATTAACCAGCTTGAGATGTGATGGAATGTGATATAACCTTTACTATAAACCAGCTTGAGATGTGATGGAACGTGATATAACCTTTACTATAAACCAGCTTGAGATGTGATGGAACGTGATATAACCTTTACTATAAACCAGCTTGAGATGTGATGGAACGTGATACAACCTTTACTATAAACCAGCTTGAGATGTGATGGAATGTGATATAACCTTTACTATAAACCAGCTTGAGATGTGATGGAACATGATATAACCTTTACTATAAACCAGCTTGAGATGTGATGGAACGTGATATAACCTTTACTATAAACCAGCTTGAGATGTGATGGAATGTGATATAACCTTTACTATAAACTAGCTTGAGACGTGATGGAATGTGATATAACCTTTACTATAAACCAGCTTGAGATGTGATGGAACGTGATATAACCTTTACTATAAACTAGCTTGAGATGTGATGGAATGTGATATAACCTTTACTATAAACCAGCTTGAGATGTGATGGAACGTGATATAACCTTTACTATAAACTAGCTTGAGATGTGATGGAATGTGATATAACCTTTACTATAAACCAGCTTGAGATGTGATGGAATGTGATATAACCTTTACTATAAACCAGCTTGAGATGTGATGGAATGTGATATAACCTTTACTATAAACCAGCTTGAGATGTGATGGAATGTGACATAACCTTTACTATAAACCAGCTTGAGATGTGATGGAATGTGATATAACCTTTACTATAAACTAGCTTGAGATGTGATGGAATGTGATATAACCTTTACTATAAACCAGCTTGAGATGTGATGGAATGTGATATAACCTTTACTATAAACCAGCTTGAGATGTGATGGAATGTGATATAACCTTTACTATAAACCAGCTTGAGATGTGATGGAACGTGATATAACCTTTACTATAAACCAGCTTGAGATGTGATGGAACGTGATATAACCTTTACTATAAACCAGCTTGAGATGTGATGGAACGTGATATAACCTTTACTATAAACTAGCTTGAGATGTGATGGAACGTGATATAACCTTTACTATAAACCAGCTTGAGACGTGATGGAATGTGATATATCCTTTACTATAAACTAGCTTGAGATGTGATGGAACGTGATATAACCTTTACTATTAACCAGCTTGAGATGTGATGGAATGTGATATAACCTTTACTATAAACCAGCTTGAGATGTGATGGAACGTGATATAACCTTTACTATAAACCAGCTTGAGACATGATGGAATGTGATATAACCTTTACTATAAACCAGCTTGAGATGTGATGGAATGTGATATATCCTTTACTATAAACTAGCTTGAGATGTGATGGAACGTGATATAACCTTTACTATTAACCAGCTTGAGATGTGATGGAATGTGATATAACCTTTACTATAAACTAGCTTGAGATGTGATGGAATGTGATATAACCTTTACTATAAACCAGCTTGAGATGTGATGGAATGTGATATAACCTTTACTATTAACCAGCTTGAGATGTGATGGAATGTGATATAACCTTTACTATAAACCAGCTTGAGATGTGATGGAATGTGATATAACCTTTACTATAAACCAGCTTGAGATGTGATGGAATGTGATATAACCTTTACTATAAACCAGCTTAAGATGTGATGGAACATGATATAACTTTACTATAAACTAGCTTGAGATGTGATGGAATGTGATATAACCTTTACTATAAACCAGCTTGAGATGTGATGGAATGTGATATAACCTTTACTATAAACCAGCTTGAGATGTGATAGAATGTGATATAACCTTTACTATAAACCACCTTGAGATGTGATGGAACGTGATATAACCTTTACTATAAACCAGCTTGAGATGTGATGGAACGTGATATAACCTTTACTATTAACTAGCTTGAGATGTGATGGAACGTGATATAACCTTTACTATTAACCAGCTTGAGATGTGATGGAATGTGATATAACCTTTACTATAAACCAGCTTGAGATGTGATGGAACGTGATATAACCTTTACTATAAACCAGCTTGAGATGTGATGGAACGTGATATAACCTTTACTATAAACCAGCTTGAGATGTGATGGAACGTGATACAACCTTTACTATAAACCAGCTTGAGATGTGATGGAATGTGATATAACCTTTACTATAAACCAGCTTGAGATGTGATGGAACATGATATAACCTTTACTATAAACCAGCTTGAGATGTGATGGAACGTGATATAACCTTTACTATAAACCAGCTTGAGATGTGATGGAATGTGATATAACCTTTACTATAAACTAGCTTGAGACGTGATGGAATGTGATATAACCTTTACTATAAACCAGCTTGAGATGTGATGGAACGTGATATAACCTTTACTATAAACTAGCTTGAGATGTGATGGAATGTGATATAACCTTTACTATAAACCAGCTTGAGATGTGATGGAACGTGATATAACCTTTACTATAAACTAGCTTGAGATGTGATGGAATGTGATATAACCTTTACTATAAACCAGCTTGAGATGTGATGGAATGTGATATAACCTTTACTATAAACCAGCTTGAGATGTGATGGAATGTGATATAACCTTTACTATAAACCAGCTTGAGATGTGATGGAATGTGACATAACCTTTACTATAAACCAGCTTGAGATGTGATGGAATGTGATATAACCTTTACTATAAACTAGCTTGAGATGTGATGGAATGTGATATAACCTTTACTATAAACTAGCTTGAGATGTGATGGAATGTGATATAACCTTTACTATAAACCAGCTTGAGATGTGATGGAACGTGATATAACCTTTACTATAAACCAGCTTGAGATGTGATGGAACGTGATATAACCTTTACTATAAACCAGCTTGAGATGTGATGGAACGTGATATAACCTTTACTATAAACTAGCTTGAGATGTGATGGAACGTGATATAACCTTTACTATAAACCAGCTTGAGACGTGATGGAATGTGATATATCCTTTACTATAAACTAGCTTGAGATGTGATGGAACGTGATATAACCTTTACTATTAACCAGCTTGAGATGTGATGGAATGTGATATAACCTTTACTATAAACCAGCTTGAGATGTGATGGAACGTGATATAACCTTTACTATAAACCAGCTTGAGACATGATGGAATGTGATATAACCTTTACTATAAACCAGCTTGAGATGTGATGGAATGTGATATATCCTTTACTATAAACTAGCTTGAGATGTGATGGAACGTGATATAACCTTTACTATTAACCAGCTTGAGATGTGATGGAATGTGATATAACCTTTACTATAAACTAGCTTGAGATGTGATGGAATGTGATATAACCTTTACTATAAACCAGCTTGAGATGTGATGGAATGTGATATAACCTTTACTATTAACCAGCTTGAGATGTGATGGAATGTGATATACCGGTAACCTTTACTATAAACTAGCTTGAGATGTGATGGAACGTGATATAACCTTTACTATTAACCAGCTTGAGATGTGATGGAATGTGATATAACCTTTACTATAAACCAGCTTGAGATGTGATGGAATGTGATATAACCTTTACTATAAACCAGCTTGAGATGTGATGGAACGTGATATAACCTTTACTATAAACCAGCTTGAGATGTGATGGAACGTGATATAACCTTTATTATCATACCTCAGTATATACTTTCTTAAAACTTTTTTAAAGAAATAAAAATACTATTGTTTCACATTTTTAACACTGAGACTATTGACCGGTCCATAGTTTTCAAGACTATTGACTGCCGCTGAACTATTTACTGGCAATTTAAACAACTTTCGCGGAATTTTTAATTGGATGTCGCTTATTGGACAAACTACGGTAATTGTTATGCGTGATCCTCTGGCGTTATCTTCGCTATCGAGAAACCCGGATTTTTTTTAAAAATTTCAGTTTTCATAAAATTTCATAAACTTTCAAAATTTTCAAAAAAAATTCAAAAATTTAAAATAAATAAAATAAAAATTTTAAAGTTCAAAATTTCAAAATTTTCACAAAATTTTAAAATTTCCAAAAATTTCTAAATTTCAAAAATTTCCAAAAAATTTAAAATTTTCATAAAGCTTGTAGTCACCATGTACATTTATGTTGAACTCTACTTTCTCAAAAGAATCAAACTCTTATGAATAACTGGGGAAACAGCATAACAATGTCCATGAGACAATATTCAGATTTATAATGCAAAATACTGGCAAAAGATGCGTGATTTTATTATTCTTTATCATTTTGAGGTGATCATTCAACTATGAGTCTAATGTTTTTCGGTATAATAAAATACTTATAGACTGTGTATTCGGGAATAGCAAGTTTCTTGTCCCCTCGACCCTGACTATTAAGCTCGGCTTCGCCTCGGTCAATAGTCAGTGTCTCAGGGACAATAAACTTGCTATTCCCTCATACCCAGTCAATAAGTATATACTATAAACCAGCTTGAGATGTGATGGAATGTGATATAACCTTTACTATAAACCAGCTTGAGATGTGATGGAATGTGATATAACCTTTACTATAAACCAGCTTGAGATGTGATGGAACGTGATATGTTATAGAACATGAGATGTAATGTTTTAGAATATTATACAATTGATGACTTTCAATGAGGTGAATACAAGGGTTGATCAATCTGATTAATCTGATTAATCGATGACAAAACTTAACCCGATGATGATTGGCTACTACTTTTAAGATAATTGGGAAACACCATTTCTCTTTTAAGGTGTCTGGAGGAGCTTTGGAATATTATGTTCACCTCTCGTGACTTTTTGCACATTGAATATAACGTTTTATCAAAGAACGCTACCAGGGACGTCAGCCAATCAGAAAAGACATTATCTGAAGTCATATAATAAGAGCTAATATTGACCACAAGATGCAATGTAACATGAGATGTAACTGAGTATGAGATGTGATGTAACATGAGATGTAACTGAGTATGAGATGTGATGTAACATGAGATGTAACTGAGTATGAGATGTGATGTAACATGAGATGTAACTGAGTATGAGATGTGATGTAACATGAGATGTAACTGAGTATGAGATGTGATATAACATGAGATGTAACTGAGTATGAGATGTGATGTAACATGAGATGTAACTGAGTATGAGATGTGATATAACATGAGATGTAACTGAGTATGAGATGTGATATAACATGAGATGTAACTGAGTATGAGATGTGATGTAACATGAGATGTAACTGAGTATGAGATGTGATGTAACATGAGATGTAACTGAGTATGAGATGTGATATAACATGAGATGTAACTGAGTATGAGATGTGATGTAACATGAGATGTAACTGAGTATGAGATGTGATATAACATGAGATGTAACTGAGTATGAGATGTGATGTAACATGAGATGTAACTGAGTATGAGATGTGATGTAACATGAGATGTAACTGAGTATGAGATGTGATGTAACATGAGTATGAGATGTGATATAACATGAGATGTAACTGAGTATGAGATGTGATGTAACATGAGATGTGATGTAACATGAGATGTAACTGAGTATGAGATGTGATGTAACATGAGATGTAACTGAGTATGAGATGTGATGTAACATGAGTATGAGATGTGATATAACATGAGATGTAACTGAGTATGAGATGTGATGTAACATGAGATGTAACTGAGTATGAGATGTGATATAACATGAGATGTAACTGAGTATGAGATGTGATGTAACATGAGATGTAACTGAGTATGAGATGTGATGTAACATGAGATGTAACTGAGTATGAGATGTGATATAACATGAGATGTAACTGAGTATGAGATGTGATGTAACATGAGATGTAACTGAGTATGAGATGTGATATAACATGAGATGTAACTGAGTATGAGATGTGATGTAACATGAGATGTAACTGAGTATGAGATGTGATGTAACATGAGATGTAACTGAGTATGAGATGTGATGTAACATGAGTATGAGATGTGATATAACATGAGATGTAACTGAGTATGAGATGTGATGTAACATGAGATGTAACTGAGTATGAGATGTGATGTAACATGAGATGTAACTGAGTATGAGATGTGATGTAACATGAGATGTAACTGAGTATGAGATGTGATGTAACATGAGTATGAGATGTGATATAACATGAGATGTAACTGAGTATGAGATGTGATGTAACATGAGATGTAACTGAGTATGAGATGTGATATAACATGAGATGTAACTGAGTATGAGATGTGATGTAACTGAGTATGAGATGTGATGTAACATGAGATGTAACTGAGTATGAGATGTGATATAACATGAGATGTAACTGAGTATGAGATGTGATGTAACATGAGATGTAACTGAGTATGAGATGTGATATAACATGAGATGTAACTGAGTATGAGATGTGATGTAACATGAGATGTAACTGAGTATGAGATGTGATGTAACATGAGATGTAACTGAGTATGAGATGTGATGTAACATGAGTATGAGATGTGATATAACATGAGATGTAACTGAGTATGAGATGTGATGTAACATGAGATGTAACTGAGTATGAGATGTGATGTAACATGAGATGTAACTGAGTATGAGATGTGATGTAACATGAGATGTAACTGAGTATGAGATGTGATGTAACATGAGATGTAACTGAGTATGAGATGTGATGTAACATGAGATGTAACTGAGTATGAGATGTGATATAACATGAGATGTAACTGAGTATGAGATGTGATGTAACATGAGATGTAACTGAGTATGAGATGTGATATAACATGAGATGTAACTGAGTATGAGATGTGATGTAACATGAGATGTAACTGAGTATGAGATGTGATATAATATGACATGTGACATTTATAGATTAATGCATACCCTTTTCCATATCAGGACTGTTATCATCCCGAGAGAACGATATCGGCCAGAGAGCTTTAGCTCGAGGGTCGATATCGGTCGAGGGATGAAAACAGTTCTGATATGAAAAGGCATGCATTAATCTATTTATCACATATTTCAACATTGAATTAACCCTTTGACTGCGCTAGGGACATATATGTCCCTTGGGAAAGAAATTTACGTTTATTTTCTTTAAGAACAAGTGTGGACACAGAAATGTGCTGTCCAAAAGGCAAGTGTGGAAGTCAATATTTCATATTATTAACTTAAAAAAAAAAAAAATTCGTGGACACAGTGGTCCTGGATTTTTTAATAAAAAACTAATCCTGGATTGTTATTTTTGCTTAAAGTCTGGTCCTGTGTTTTTATTTCAAATTTTCATCATAGCCCCCCTCCCCCTCCCAAGGGATATAAAATTGTATCATTAATAATAAATTAATAAATAATAAATTCAGATTTTCTATTTAAAATAAATCTCATTTACAAAACCACTGATATTTGTTCAATTTGTAACGCTGATTTAAGCTTTAGTCACAACAAATTTTTATTTTTCTCTTTAAACTGTCGAAACATAACATTTATTTAACTGTAAAATTCACAAATAAAATTCACCCCCCCCTTTTTTCCCCCCTTTTTTTCTTGTTTAAATCAATGATCAACAATATTCCAGAATCAAGCAAATGAATAAATATAACATAGATTTCTTTTACATGCATCTTTTTACCATGCGTTGTCAGTGTGTTTTAAATCGGTCATCCAATCAGGACGCTCATTATTTCTTGAAGACAAACATAACATTTTATTGCATTTATCAATATTTTATGAGTATCAACAGTTTTTTCAACACCGTATCTGTTTCTCGATACAGCCGCAACTTCAACTCGTAAATTTACATAGAAATCGGAGATATTTCGTCATAAAACTTCACACATGGTGTTGTCTATCATATTTCTTGAAGACAAACATAAAATATTATTGCATTTATCAATATTTTATGAGTATCAACAGTTTTTTCAACACCGTATCTGTTTCTCGATACAGCTGCCCGATTACAGTGACCCGTGACCCAGATTAGCTCGTTCCAGCAGTTTTTTCTTAATAATGTTGTTTAATAATAAGTAAGTTACGCAAATACTCTATAATTAGATTGCACAATTTGAAGTTAGATACAGATATGGTACATATAGAACACCTTTAAGATTAAAAAGAAACGATAAGCAACGTCACATTGCGGTTAAAATGACGTCAAGAAATAAATGACGTCACTCTGCTGAAAGAGCCACAACGTCTGGAATTATAGTTTTATACTGCACACGAAGTTACGATTATACACGAAACGTCGCAGTCAAAGGGATAAAAAAAGAACAAAATTAACTTCACACACACACACACACACACCAAACTATGAGTGATTGATATCGATTGAGGGATGATAAGAGTCCTGATATGGAAAAAGGCATGCATTGTTCTATTTATAAAGAGGATTATATCATGTTGTTCTATTTATAAAGAGGCTTGGTATCATGTTGTTCTATTTATAAAGAGGCTTGATATCATGTTATCAGAGTTTTGCCCTGATATCTGCCTATTGGCTGATATCGCTGTGGCACTTCGGTGTTTACGTATGGGAAAAATTAACGTTATTACTTATAAATATGTAATTAAGCAAAATATTTGATAGAGCATGAGATGTAACATGAGATATGATAGAACATGAGATATGATGGAACATGAGATATGTTATGATATAAACACCAGATATTATATAACATGAGATATGATGGAACATGAGATGTGATGGAACATGAGATATGCTATGATATAAACACTAGATATTATATAACATGAGATGTGATGGAACATGAGATATGATGGAACATGAGATATGCTATGATATAAACACCAGATAATATATAACAGGAGATGTGATGGAACATGAGATGTGATGGAACATGAGATATGCTATGATATAAACACCAGATATTATATAACATGAGATGTGATGGAACATGAGATGTGATAGAACATGAGATATGCTATGATATAAACACCAGATATTATATAACATGAGATGTGATGGAACATGAGATGTGATAGAACATGAGATATGCTATGATATAAACACCAGATATTATATAACATGAGATGTGATGGAACATGAGATATGCTATGATATAAACACCAGATATTATATAACATGAGATGTGATGGAACATGAGATATGCTATGATATAAACACCAGATATTATATAACATGAGATGTGATGGAACATGAAATATGCTATGATATAAACACCAGATATTATATAACATGAGATGTGATGGAACATGAGATATGATGGAACATGAGATGTAATGGAACATGAGATATGTTATGATATAAACACCAGATATTATATAACATGAGATATGCTATGATATAAACACCAGATATTATATAACATGAGATGTGATGGAACATGAGATATGTTATGATATAAACACCAGATATTATATAACATGAGAAATTATGGAACACAAGATGTAATGGAACTCTAACACAGTATCCCCATTCCAAGTCAACCAGTCTTTTCTCTTACTCATAAATACTGTGTGAATAGCGGAGAAGCAGCAAATTACCGATTTTAAAGTCCTTGTTTTGACCCGACCCAACATCTACAGCATTCAAAAGTGAGAATGCTAACCATTACACAATTGTTGTGCCCTGTTCCTCTGGATCTCTAATTCAAATATTATACATCAGAGATAACAATACTCCTTGTCATTAAATCAAACAACTGCTTCTATTTATAACAAAAAATTATATTGGTAAGCTTGTTTCCAAAGATAATGTGTTGATGAATATAACAGTTATGAGATAACTTTGCTTAAATTTGTTTGCTTTTCAAAATTGCATGAGAAAAAAAATAGGCAAGAAGCCATTGTTAGTTGATATGCTAACATTGTTTTATGTTTTTGTTGCCTTACATGATTTATTGTGGCATTTTCTATTATTACTGCCAGAAATATAATTTGTTCGTATGGGACCATGTGTTGTGACCTAATTCTTCCATGCACTGTACCTTTGATTCCATTCCACCCAGCCCTACTCTGGACTTCCCTCCAAATGTCACTTTAGCACTATCTGCTGGACTGTAGGTATGGATGAGTCTGGAGCCATTATCTCCTGGGGGTCCAGTATAAATACCATTAACATCTGTCATCAGAATCATCAAATTAGCATTGATTTCTCTGGCTAATCTAGCTGACAGACTGTCATTGTCTTTTAAGCTAATCACCTGAAATGCATAGTTTTTTTCTATGTAACATTCATGCAATCTAATTAAAATCAGCTGATATGATATGCTACTCTCTTCCTAATATCTGACAGGACCTAATTTAAGCTCATTATCTAGGATGCTATTTTTTTTAACTTAAGTCTTAAGCCAAATATGAATATGATATTCTAAAATGAGTTGAGAATAAAAAGCTTTCAGGAAATGTTCAAAAATATTGAATGTGGACTAAGGAAAGATTCATTTGACATATATTGACAGTCTCGTTCCTATAGGCAGTTATTTAAAGAAACAATCTTACCTACACAACACAAATAATTTACTTTTCACCTCAGTACTTTCCTTTAAAAAAGACAACATTTTTATACTCAAAGAATACTTGTATATCACTAATCTTCAAACTATCACAGAGGAATGAGAGTCATTGTGGCCATGATCATATTGTAGTTAGAAAATTTTTGTCAGTGACTGTGGTTTTCTCCTGCTAACCTGGTTTCTATCTGGCACCATATAGCTAAATTTTTGTTGAAAGTGCAGTCTGTGCCAAAACAATTTTGACAAACTAGCCAGACAGGAATATTAGAAGAATTTTGTTCTATTGCTTAAGCAAATTTTATGCAATTTTCCACTAGGCTGAACCAATTTTTACTCAACTGGAGAACAGGACTATGGTTTTTGGAGCAGACTGAAAGTGCTTGTGAACACCTCTAACCTATCATGACAAATCTATTAATATCTTCCAATGACCTTTAACCCCAACCTATCATGACAATTCTATTAATATTACCCCAACAAGATCTCGATCAGGTGCTGGTGGAGGGGCTACAGCATCATTGGTATTCAGTATTGGTATTATTTTTAGTCGACACAATTCATTCAATGTTCCACAAAGGTTTTTACAACTTATAGGATCATTTAAGTCTGGCTTTGTTATCAACACCTGAAAAAAATCAAAAAAATCTGGAAATACTATAGAATTTTAGTGACTAAAATGGGTTGGCTTTAAATAAAGTATGACAATTTACAAAGACATCCAGTTCCATTTTACCATTGTTATAATGTTTACAATAATGAAATAACTGTGTTTAGGTAACCATTTTATTATTATCAATTTTAACCAAATAAAAAACAAAAAATATGACACTGTCGGAAATGAGTTCCAAAAACCAATAGGAAAATTCTACAAACAGAGTCAAAACTTTGTCACGTCATCATTCTAGAGGAGGGAAATACATATTTACAAACCAAAATTCTTTATCCAAACCAAATTGAACATTCCAAAGAGCAGAACATATTAGAGTAGGCCATTACATATCATTGCCAACATCACAAAGTGATAGAAAAACTCACATTCTACAACTTAAAGGTGTATATATTTGTGTGGTTAATAATCAAAGATCCTAATTTGTTCTGATGCTTTAAATGATGAAAGTTCTAATTTTTTCAAAGTGTAGTGGTCTACATCCTTAAAAAATTGTAGTTTCTTTGGAAATGTTTTCCATTTGGATTTAAAAAATTCAAATTTTGTCAAATATAACATTAGTATCATTACCTGAGCTGCTTTAACTCCATACTGCATAAACATAGCTTCATACAGTGACATCAGACCACTCTGTCCTACTGCTGCACAGGCTCTGGGGGCTATAAACAATTCTCCCTTAAATTAAAAAAAATTATTATGAATAGAAATACCTGCTTAAATCATCTAGTTATCATTGTAATAACATGGAAAATTATTGGAAAAAATTATTCCTACAAAACAATGATTTACTTAATGAATGATAGGTCATTTGTACATTGTACATGCTTGATTCTAAAAATATTAGTTTTTATATGATTTATCTCCCTTGTGGTGGTTAAAATGGTACCTGTTTCATGCAAGAGCAAGGGAAAGGACAAAGAAATTGAGTATGATTTTCTTCTAGTTTGTAGATATTTAGACATGGTAAAAATTCAGAAAATAAGTTTGTAGCAAATTAGAAAATTGACAAGTTGTTACAACATTAAATTTTTTGGCAGATTTTGGCATAAAATATATGTTATTTTCATTGAACTTATGCATGAAATGTTACCATTTTGTCCCCACATTAAAGGGAAATAACTCCTATAAAATTGTGTAAAAACAAGTAATTTTAGAAACAAGTCTGATATATTAGTATAATAATCCTATATAATTTAAATGTCTGTCTCATACTCATGGACATTATTATTTCTTGTCTCATACTCATGGACATTATTATTTCTTGTCTCAAACTCATGGACATTATTATTTCTTGTATCATACTCATGGACATTATTATTTCTTGTCCCATACTCATAAACATTATTAGTTCTTGTCTCCTACTCATGGACATTATTATTTCTTGTCTCATACTCATGGACATCATTATTTCTTGTCTCATCTCATGGACATCATTATTTCTTGCATCATACCCATGGCCATTATTATTTCTTGTCTCATTCTCATGGCTATTATTATTTCCTGTCTCATACCCATGGACATTATTATTTCTTGTCTCATACTCATGGACATTATTATTTCTTGTCTCATATTCATGGACATTATTATTTCTTGTCTCATACTCATGGACATTATTATTTCTTGTATCATACTCATGGACATTATTCTTTCTTGTCTCATACTTGTGGACATGATTATTTCTTGTCTCCTACTCATGGACATCATTATTTCTTGTCTTATACTCATGGACATTATTATTTATTGTCTCATACTTGTGGACATGATTATTTCTTGTCTCCTACTCATGGACATTATTATTTCTTGTATCATACTCATGGACACTATTATTTCTTGTCTCATACTTTTGGACATGATTATTTTTTGTCTCATACTCATGGACATTATTATTTCTTGTCTCGTAAGCATGGACATTATTATTTCTTGTCTCATACTTGTGGACATGATTATTTCTTGTCTCCTACCCATGGACATCATTATTTCTTGCCTCATACTCATGGCCATTATTATTTCTTGTCTCATTCTCATGGCCATTATTATTTCCTGTCTCGTACTCATGGACATGATTATTTCTTGTCTCCTACTCATGGAAATCATTACTTCTTGCCTCATACTCATGGCCACTATTATTTCTTGTCTCATACTCATGGACATTATTATTTCTTGTATCATACTCATGGACATTATTCTTTCTTGTCTCATACTCATGGACATTATTCTTTCTTGTCTCATACTTGTGGACATGATTATTTCTTGTCTCCTACTCATGGATATCATTATTTCTTGTCTTATACTCATGGACATTATTATTTATTGTCTCATACTCATGGACATTATTATTTCTTGTCTCATACTCATGGACATTATTATTTCTTGTCTCATACTCATGGACATCATTATTTCTTGTCTCATACTCATGGACATTATTATTTCTTGTATCATACTCATGAACACTATTATTTCTTGTCTCATACTTGTGGACATGATTATTTCTTGTCTCATACTCATGGACATTATTATTTATTGTCTCATACTTGTGGACATGATTATTTCTTGTCTCATACTCATGGACATTATTATTTATTGTCTCGTACTCATAGACTTTATTATTTCTTGTATCATACTCATGGACATTATTATTTCTTGTCTCATATTTTGTAATTTCTGCTTACCTTATTTTTTTCTACAGACGTTAGTGTCTGTCTCATACTCATGGACATTATAATTTCTTGTTGTAATTTCTGTTTACCAAAGGCTATAGCACCACTCGTTACCATCATCATTTCTTTACCTTGATTTTGTAATTCAGCAACCTGAAGTCAGATTAAAACAATAATAAGTTATGACTTTTAAATGCGGATTTCATTGAAGTTTGTCAATGTCTTGCCGCAGGTCTGTGGTTGTCTCCAGGTACTCCGGTTTCATCCACTAATAAAACTGACAGACACAATATAAATGAAATATTGTTGAAAGTGGCTATAAACAACATAACCCCAACCCTTAGCCCCATTGAATTTTAATTTTTTTTTGTGTGAAGAAGAACTTTATTTAGTTATTTTTTCAAGGGACATATCTCTGAAATAGTACAATAGATGGTTTCTATTTATAGAAGTTGTACATTGTATCTCCATGTTATTATTATACTTGACCTTTGTAACCTCTCAAGGAAGGCTTGATAAAGGATCACATAGATAGATTACTTTAATAATAACCATAATAGGGTCATGGTCCTGAAAGATAATGTTCTGTTGAACTAGAGGCTCACCTGAGCTTGTATCACTCACCTGGTTATTCATACACACTTTGTGTTGGATCAAGTCTACATTTTGAGAAAAGATTATTTAATTAATTTTCATATATAGTCCTATGTTAAACCCATTAAAATAACACTTAAAATCAAAATTAAAAATTTTGGTTGATTCGCTTATATCTTTGAAATGGTAAAAGGTAAGGAAATCTGTTAGAACTCTTCAGACAGTAATATTAAGATAAAAATACTTCTTAATGGGAGTTTGTCTTCAGGAAAATTCAGCAAAGTTTGCTGTCAAATGGTTCAGTGGCATTAGCTAAGAATGGTTTTACAATTTGGTCCCATTCTATATTAATATTGTGGTACGTGGTAGCCATCTTGGACCTTGGATTTTGAAATGGGACTTCCCAAGGACCATGAAAATAAGGTTTGGATTAATACGGCCCATTTTTAAGATTTTAAATTATATTTTTGTAAAGATCAACTTAATTTACATTTTCAACAAAATCTGAAAAACTATAAATTTCACAGAAAAACCTGGAAAAAATGTTATAGAAATGTTTATCATGTACTTACAGCTTCAGTTTCAGCCATATGTAACTTCAAATTTAAAAAAAAATGGTTAATTTAAGTGGTTTTTTAATATTATTTCTATTTAAAGTAAAAGTGTCCATTTTGGTTGGTTGGTGGAACTATTGTATATAATTTGGAAGTACATTGTCAAAGAATGACCCAGTTCAAATGTGGTTTATACTGTGTTTTCAGAGGAGAAGATTTTTCAGATTTCAAAGGAGAAGATTTTCCAAACGATTTATAATTCGATGTTATGGATGAGAGATTCTATATAATGGATACCAATTGATGACAAAAGATCAAATTGACTATGGAAGGACACGATATCAGATCAGCCGCTTTGAATCATAAATCTACCTATAAAACCCTATCACCAATATGGCGTGGGTTCGCGCCCGGCTTTGTAAATTACAAAAAATGGTGCACTCGATTTGCAGCCGCAAGTGATAAAGTTTACCAGTTGCTTGCCCATGGTCAGTGGTTCTCTCCGGGTACTCCGGCTTCCTTCACCACTAAAACTGGTCGCCATGATATAGCTGAAATATTGTTGAAAGTGGCATTAAAACACCAAAAAATCAATCAATCAATCTTAAAGTTGACAACTGATGATCATATTGAAGAACCTATCTAGCTCTTTATGTACACACTTTGACTAACAAAATTAAGTTGCATTTTGCATGAAAGATAAAGGTCTAATGAGTCCTATTACAGATGTACTGTAACAAGAATATCAAATCTGAATGAGTTAAGAGAAAAGAGCTATACATGTTTCTTGATATCAATATAACTACCTATACCATACCTGTTCTATTATACAAGCCAGTCGTCCCAAAGACAATCCACATTCATCCTCTCTGGTTATAACGGCACTTCCTAATTTGATTATCACTCTTTTAGCCTTCTGTAAATCTGTTCTGCTGGACAAACATAGCTGGGTAAATAATCTTCTATTTATTGGATACAGTTTTTGGTAGAAAAATGTGTTTGGCTTGTATTGAAAATGAGAAAAATGTGTTGATGAAATGTTTGTATTATGATGTAATGTTCTCTGAATTGATACCTGATGTAGATGTTGGCAACATAATTTCTTCTGCCTCCACAGCCGTGGTAATCTGGTATTGATGTGAACCATTTTTCTTCTACAAATGGAAAACAAAATTTAAATCATGATACAGTGAAACCTGTCTAAACCGAACCCTGAATAAACCAAAAACCTGTCTAAACTGGACCCTGAGTAAACCGAAAACCTGCCTAAATTGAACCCTGAGTAAACCGAAGACCTGCCTAAACTTAGCCCTGAGTAAACCAAAAACCTGTCTAAACTGAACCCTGAGTAAACCGAAATCCTGCCTAAACCGAACCCTGAGTAAGCCGAAAACCCACCTAAACCGAACCCTGAGTAAACCGAAAACCTGCCTAAACCTAACGCTGAGTAAACCGAAAACCTGCCTAAACCTAATCCTGAGTAAACCAAAAACCTGTCTAAACCGAGCCCTGAGTAAACCGAAAACCTGCCTAAACCGAGCCCTGAGTAAACCGAAAACCTGCCTAAACCTAACCCTGAGTAAACCGAAAGCCTGCATAAACCTAACCCTGAGTAAACCAAAAACCTGCCTAAACCGAACCCTGAGTAAACCGAAAACCTGCCTAAACCTAACCCTGAGTAAACCGAAAATCTGCCTAAACCAACCCCTGAGCAAACCAAAAACCTGCCTAAACCTAACCCAGAGTAAACCGAAAACCCACCTAAACCTAACCCTGAGTAAACCTGCCTAAACCTAACCCTGAGTAAACCGTAAACCTGCCTAAACCTAACCCTGAGTAAACCGAAAACCTGCCTAAACCTAACCCTGAGTAAACCGAAAACCTGCCTAAACCTAGCCCTGAGTAAACCAAAAACCTGCCTAAACCTAACCCTGTGTAAACAGTAAACCTGCCTAAACCTAACCCTGAGTAAACCGTAACCTGCCTAAACCAGACAGACTTTACAGTCCCATCTACTGAACCCTGAGTAAACCGAAAACCTGCCTAAACCAGACAGACTTTACAGTTCCATCTACTGAACCCTGAGTAAACCGAAAACCTGCCTAAGCCAGACAAACTTTATAGTCCTATCTACTGAACCCTGAGTAAACAGAAAACCTGCCTAAACAAGACAGACTTTACAGTCCTATCTACTGAACCCTGGGTAAACCGAAAACCTGCCTAAACTGAACCCTGAGTAAACCGAAAACCTGCCTAAGCCAGACAGACTTTACAGTCCCATCTACTAAATGTCTATGTAATTTGAACCTGTATAAAGCAAACACCTGTCTAAACTGAACAAATTCTTCAGTCCCAAAGGGGTTCGGTTTAGACAGGTTTTACTGTATATGTAACAGGGAGAAAAATAAGCATTTTTTTTTGCTGCAGTTACCCAGCTAGGCTACTAATTAAATTGTCAGTGGCCACAGTGGTGTTAGGTTACTGGGTCCCTGTTAGTGTTCATACTTGTCTGTGACAATCTAGTCTAATTATAAATTGGTTCACATGTACATTTTGTTCACCATATATACTAAAATAATTGTGTAATTCTTGATATATTGTATACTAATTATTAAACTTCGGTGATTTACAAAAAAAGAAGAGTAAATACTGTTCCTAACTATTAGCCATCCATTTAAAACATGATATTTAAAGTCAAATGTGGAAAAACTATTGTAGGACAGATACAAAATATTTTTCAACAGAAATTAATTAAATTTGTGCTTAGAATTAATGGAAATATATTTGTGTCTAATATACTGAAACTTGAACTGATTGGATGATTTTAACATCTAGTGTAATACATCTTTGATATGCATCAACACTTTCTACATGCAAAATAAAATCTATGGCATCTATAATATTTTAAAGGAAAATAATTAATTTACAAATTAAAGTACTATAGTCTATGGGGCCTAGACCACGATCTAGTGCCAAACTTAACATAGGCTGAGGTAAGGCCGTAAAGACTTAAGCAACATTTCTAGTGTGAGCCATGGAAATGCAATTATATATGGTATGAATCAATTCACTCTGATATTCTGATTCCAGCTTTTAAAAACATATTTCCAGACTGTATCATTCTAAAACCTGAGAAGTCATATTTTATATATACTGCAATGGAAAAAATAAACCTATATTTTTCTCAAGAATCAGCAATGACCCTGTACGAAAATAAATTTGTTTTGTCACCTTGGTGGATCAATTTATTATCATCTTAATGGATAAAGGCCTGTTGTCACTATCAAAGTTTTCCATCAAAAACTTGGTCAAAGAAAAGAAAACTTGGTCAAGGTCATGTGTTGTCACTATCAAAGTTTTTCTGATGATTGGTCAAAGAAAAGGCGGGAATTCAATGTATACAAAGAGTAAAATGGCTCCAGTAAATATCTCACAGAATGACTATCTTGCTCTTTCACTGTGTATTACCATTTTGAGGAGGCGAATTAGACATCGCACAAGAGTCGGAAAAAGGCGGACAAGATACTGGTTCTCTTATCTCTATAACAATATTCTTTTGATTTTATATTCCATATTACTGATCTGGCCTCAACCATTTCAATCAATTCTTCTATCATGTCATGTGTCCACACTTTTTTAGTTTTGGAAGCAATCTTGCAAATTCAGCTTTTTCCGCCGTTTTTACCATGTGCTTTTTGCTTGGTAAACAAAATTGCATCATTCCAAAACTCAACTCTGATTGGCTAATTCCCATCAAAGTCCATCCAAGTTTCAAGAAAAATAGGATGAGATTCTATTCCATCAAAGTACTTCAAAGTTTTCTTTGACCGTTGTCACTGTCAAAAATCCTTCAAAAACTTTGACCAAGAAAACTTGGTCAAATAAAACTTTGATAGTGACAACAGGCCTTAAGTACAAGTCTTTTGATTGCATTGCTCTGAATAATGAATGAATATAAAACTAGACAAAATGACCCAATCTCAATATATATTTTAGTAAGATATAGCATATCTTGACATTGCTGTCAAAAACATCGAATAATCTACCAAGTCATTTAAGGACGAAAATTATTTTAAACAACTTGAGATCTAATAAACTTATGGATCGACAGCATGTGCTAATGTATTTGCTTGCATGACATTTTACAAGACATTTCATTTGATATTTATTTGAATGGCCCATTTAAGAATTGTATATAACTAGATAACTGACAATCTTTGATTATCTGTGATTTATGTGGCCATGATCGTATGGTGTTGGATTTACAACTACCTATGCAATCAGTGCCTATCATCACTGATGTGAGTTTGAATCTCGATCAGGGCGAGGTGTACAACATTATGTGATAAAGTTTGTAAGCGACAGGTCGGTGGTTTTCTCCGGGTCTTGCGGTTTCCTCCACCAATAAGACTGACGGCCACGATATAGCTGAATATTGTTGAAAGTGGCGTTAAACACCATCAAACAAACAAACAAATTTTCCTTCTAACTTGTTTAGTTTTGATTTGCTTGTTGTATGATTTGATAGTGTACAGCATAGTGCCAGAAATGAGTCAACTTTTTTAATGGCCGCCATTTTTTTAAAAGTCGCACTTGGTGAATAAAAATGCACATAACACTTTTAAATGAAGTGGTACCTACCTAATATTTTGTAATACTCCCCTTCTGGATGAGTACTGCCCTACATCGTCGTGGCAAACTGGCATAAAGTTTTTGTATATAAAACAAGGGCACTTCATTCCAAGCAGTCATCAACTGAGTCTTCAAGTCGGCAAGTTTACGAATCAGAAAAAGTCTATTCTTTATTTTGTTTTTCAACAAAAGCCATATATTTTCGATAGGGCTCAAGTCCGGAGATTGAGGTGGCCAAATTATCTGTGGAATTTGATTTCTATGCTTCCAATCCTCAGATTCACGGGACCTATGACAAGGAGCATTGTCATCTTGGAAGTACCATGTATTGTTACCAAAATATTTAGTTACAACTGGCCAAATATTGTCATCAAGTGTCTGAATATATTTTTGAGAGTTCATATTACCATCTATGAATGCTAAAGTTCCAACACCATAATATGTCAAACAACCCCATACCATTATCTTAATATTAGAAGATGAGACATTGGCAATATAGCCCAAACATTCCGGTCTCCACTTTTCAGATGCTTTTCTCCAGACCTTCAACTTGCCATCAGGCTTAATAACTATCATGATTTCATCGGAATAGACTACCTTTCTCCACTGATTATTAACAGTCCAATGTAACTTGCCCCTACACCATGCTATGCGCTTCTTTTTGTTTACATTCCGGATTCCTATAGACTTCCTATCTGACCGCCGTGTATAGCCAAGTGAATGAAGTGTTCTCTGAATGGTACACCGAGAGACTTTTACAGGTGTCCTTCTATTAAATTCATTGGTAATATCCTTCAATGTAGCCCTCCGTGAAGTTTTAACGATACGATTTAGTACCCTCTCCCCTCTTTTGGAAACAAATTTTGCACGTCCCTTACGCGGTTTGTTTTCTGTGTCACCACGTTCCCGCCAGCGCTTTAGAAGTCTAGAAATTGTGGACTTGCTTATATTCAATATATTTGCAACTTCCGATGCTCGGTAACTACCTTCTATAAGTTGTACGATGGTATTTTTTGTGTCGTCTGGTAATTGTTTACCGTGTTTTGCCATTTTGTAAACAAGGAAATTGCATAAAAACCGGAATAAATATCGGGTTAAAATTCCGGATTTTAAAAATACGTAAGAGTTACCTCCCGTTGACTACAAATTTAAAATACCGCAATGCGTTAACGCGATCTAAAACACGTTTGAACGTGTCCAGGCGTCAATAGATGCAGTCCGCCATTAGAAAAGTTGACTCATTTATGGCACTATGCTGTATATATATTTTCTGTTATTTACAAGTGTGGACACAGAAGTGTGCTGTCCAAAAGGCAAGTGTGGATGTCAATATTTCATATTATTAACTTTAACAAAAACAAATTCATGGACACAGGGGTCCTGGATTTTTTTTAATAAAAAACTAATCCTGGATTATTATTTTTGCTTAAAGTCCGGTCCTGTGTTTTTATTTCAAATTTTCATCATAGCCCCCCTCCCCCTCCCAAGGGATATAAAATTGTATCATTAATAATAAATTAATCAATAATAAATTCAGATTTTCTATTTAAAATAAATCTCATTTACAAAACCACTGATATTTGTTCAATTTGTAACGCTGATTTAAGCTTTAGTCGCAACAATTTTTTGTTTTATTTTTCTCTTTAAACTGTCGAAACATAACATTTATTTAACTGTAAAATTCACAAATAAAATCCCCCCCCCCTTTTTTCCCCCTTTTTTCTTGTTTAAATCAATGATCAACAATGTTCCAGAATCAAACAAATGAATAAATATAACAGATTTCTGTTACATACATCTGTTTACCATGCGGAGTCAGTGTGTTTTAAATCGGTCATCCAATCAGGACGCTCATTATTCTTGTCCAAGATAAAAATACATCGCTAAAATTACCTGTGGATGTTTCCCCACTTCAACTCGTAAATTTACATAGAAATCGGAGATATTTCGTCATAAAACTTCACACGTGGTTTTGTCTATCATATTTCTTGAAGACAAACATAAAATGTTATTGCATTTATCAATATTTTATGAGTATCAACAGTTTTTTCAACACCGTATCTGTTTCTCGATACAGCCGCCCGATTACAGTGACCCGTGAATAAGATTAGCGCGTTCGAGCAGTTTTTTCTTAATAATGTTGTTTAATAACAACATATTAAGAATAAACTGGTAGAACGTGTTAAAGTGGGTAACGGGTCACTGTTAATCGGGCGGCTGTATCGAGAAACAGATACGGTGTTGAAAAAACTGTTGATACTCATAAAATATTGATAAATGCAATAAAAAAATGTATGTTTGTCTTCAAGAAATCTGATAGACAAAACCATGTGTGAAGTTTTATGACGAAATATCTCTGATTTCTATGTAAATTTACGAGTTGAAGTGGGGAAATACCCACAGGTATTTTTATCTTGGACAAGAATAATGAGTGTCCTGATTGGATGACCGATTTAAAACACACTGACTCCGCATGGTTTAGCAAAGTTACTCAGGTCAATAGTTTATAAATATAGAATCTTGACATCTCAGCTTTCCAACCATGTAAGTATAAGATACAGTACTATTGAAACAAAAGAAGCGGCCCGTATTGGATATATTGGGTTTCTTTTTCAGCATGAGTACTGAGGTGAAGGCCGAGGTGCGTAGCAGCACCAAGGCCGTCACATGAGTACGAATGCGGAAAAAGAAACCCGTTATATCCAATACTGGCAAATTCTTTTGTTTCAATAATAATGTATCTAACTTGTTATAAAAAAAAAAAGAAACAAAATTAAGTTCTACAGATCTTGTGTTATAATTGTTATTTTGTATGGACTTTGTCATCGCCAGGACTCAGGAAATCAACAGAACAAAACTATGATGACACAGGAAATTACATTATCCAATATGATGCTTATCAATTAACAATTCTTTAAGATTAGTAACATCGGTACCTTTCTGTCCATTTTCCAATAAAATATAGAATTAGGTATATTATTCCAGAGCCATATTCTATTGTGTGGGTTTTATTATATAGGTACAACCAGACGCCAAAACACTTATAGAACATGGAATTGTCTTTCCTGTTTTCCAAAGAACAACAGATATGTATACTAACCTTTAGTGCTTAGCAGTACGTCTCTAAGCACACCGTCTTCCTTATCGTTTGATTTATACTAAAACATGGTCATTTCTTATCTCCAGGGCAATGTACAATCAGTGACACGGGTTCATGCACGGGTTGCTGATGTGATTTCAAAGCATGTTATTTATTGGAGAACTGAGTGTATACTTTAAGTTGTTTGTGGTTTGGAGGAACCTTATTATATAAGCTTAATATTAATGTTTTTCCAAACCACATGAAACAAGACATTTCAACACGTTTTAATAGATATAAAATACCGAAAGAAACTATTTAGATATGTATATACAACGTGATATAAATGTGAATAGCTTAATGTTAAAATAATTTAATAATGAAAACAGTTCTAGATATTACGTAAAATACCACCCAATGGACAATGGAATTTGTATGACTTGTGAGTTTGAATATAAAGTGCACCGCCAATTTTCTTATGGTTGTCTATTCAACTTGAATGTACACCATCGCATACTACTTTTTCTCTCTCAAAAACTATGTCCATTTTCTAGACCAACTGGTTCCCACGGGGTCAATGCCATATATTATCCAACTCGGGTTAAGGTACGACTATAAATAAAAAGGTTATTGACCGGACCTGTTACGTTTATTGAACCAGTTATGACTTATAACCATCTTAATGTAGGACAACTATATGCACCTGATAAATGTTAGGACTAACTGTAGACGTACCCGCGATCCTATGGTAGTTTGACTTACATCTATCTATGGAATCATTGCCTATCACCACTAAAGTTGTGAATTATGTTCCGGTACCGGCATCTGAAAATGATATTGTCGTAAAAATAGTATGACCTTCAGACGAACAGAAAACGTGTTAAAATCACATGCGTCACTTTTTCTCCGACTTCTTATATTCAACTGTAAAGAAAGTTCCAAGATGTTTACTCCATGTTTCTGTCCCTGAACATTCACCACTTCCTAGTTGAATATAATGATAAGGCAAGCTTTTTACAAAAGTTTGTATGTGTACAAGTTCTAAACTTTCATTAGTCAGCACTTTAGAACACATGGGATTCGTTTAGTGTGAGACGTACTAAACAAACCCCTGTGTTTAGAAGAGCACATTCTTTAGATGAGGAAGTCGATCGAATGGACGTATGCTTTATGCACTTTCTCCAGATTTCTTCATCTACCTAACTTTGTTATCAAAATAAATCTAACCGTCGAGCTATATCGAGTTGACTAAGTTAGGTATTTGTAGAAATCAAGGAAAGTGCCTTCAGTAAGTACCATGTAACCTTTCTCACTCGGGGTCATTTAAACATCGAAAGGCGACAGTATCACGAACGGCGAGCGAAAATTGCTTCACACAAAGCAACCATTGTATATGATCTCATGTATGTGAGTAACTGTCAGCCACTACAGTCTCTAGACCATCGTATGACATGGTTACATGTGTGTCGCAGTGAAATATAAACTACAGGTCTGAATTACTTGTAATTTTGTGATGTCCCCTACAGAGATTCATCCTTTCGTCTTCGTTCGTCAAAAACATGGCCGCTATGGTCATTATAAAAAGAAAATTTAAACAGTGATGGTCAAAAATCAACCAATATCAATTGCAACAAAACGTACAATGGCCTGTCACCTCGAATCATTGAACATAAAAAAAAATACCAATATATACATATGGCGATGGTCATCCAGGTCCTGGCTTGGGACAGGCATAACAAGTGGCGGGGTTAAACAAACTAACTAGGATTTTTTGCTAAAAAAATCTTCGAAACTAAAAGACTAAATGATTTATTACATAGTGATAGCACAAATGATGTACAAAGATTCCACTTTTAATCTGAATTGTTCGATGTTTGGCTGATTTGTGAACCCAATGAGTACAGTATAATCTGATGCATTACGAACGATTCTGATCCTCTTTACATGATGGTTTAACACGGCAACAAATCCAACTAATGTCCAATTTCAATAATATTAGTATTCTGTGTTATTGAATCATTGTGGTTATCGGTTTGTGATTTTTTTAATCAACAAAACTGGGACGTTATTAAGACCATAAGCAACAAACACAAAGACTAGTATTAAATTGTGATATTGGACAACTTTTCAAGTATAACAGAACATCCATGGTGGATATTCAATAAATCAATTGTGAGTTTAATCTCTATTGATCTCTCGGAACACTCCTTAGGGATAAGGATGATTGAAAAATACCAGGCGATGCCATTATTTGATATTTGACAAATCTTTCATTCATAATGTGATAATTTCCGTCTGACTACTTGTTTATGTGCTAGGTGTACAACTAATTCAACAAAGTATCGGTTCTTTGTCCTTAGTATAAGTGCTCATCCATTAATGATTGAACGAGGAAGACATTTAAACATACATAGAACAGAGAGGTATTGTTTATTATGTAAATCAAATCAAATTGAAGATGAAAAACATTTTCTCCTACATTGTAAAAACATATTTAATGAAAAAATATCAGATATACTTGAAAATGCAAGTTATAAAAATGTTAACAACTAAATAAGCTTTTTGTTTAATATTAAGTCATACTCAATTCTTAAGGAACGACCATTTAACTTGAAAGAGGGGGGGGGGGGGGGGGTTATGGTTTTTTTTCTAAAAAAAATATTCTGATTCCCAATGATGCTGAAAAAAATATTCTGATTTTGGTGGAGGAAAAAAAAAAAATCTGATTCAGAGTTTTTGTCATATAACCTAATGTTATATTATGGAAAAAAAATTCGCGCTTAGCGCGACAAAAATAAATAAATATTCTAACTCTTGTGTTGTCCGAAAAAAAAATTCTGAACGAAACAAAAAACCATAACCCCCCCCCCCCCCCCCCCCCTTCAAGTTAAATGGTCGGTCCCTTAGATTGACTTCCTCTTTCATATCAAACTGTTTGAATATAAGAAAAGATTTGCTATAATTATTATAGCCTTTTATACTGTAATTATTATGATTTGTTCCACTACATGCATATTATGTTATTGTGTATTATCATATATTCTGAGCCATAACCATTTATTGTTGATGAGTTTGTGCTAATAAAGTATTTGTATTTGTATTTGTTGTAATTACTGATTTCAACCCATTATATAATTGCTAAGGTCATTCTGATGTGACGATTTTTCGTACGACTCAGTCCTATTAGTCCTACAACATAAGTTTCCGTACCTTTCCAATGGTTTAGTTTTAACGTTTTTCATTGTTTTTCCCCCCTTATTTTTATTTATTGTGGGAAACGCTTCCCGTCCCACAAATAATTAAACAACATTATTAAGAAAAAACTGGTGAAACATGCTAATCTGGGTCACGGGTCACTGTAATCGGGCGGCTGTATCGAGAAACAGATACGGTGTTGAAAAAACTGTTGATATTCATAAAATATTGATAAATGCAATAACATTTTATGTTTGTCTTCAAGAAATATGATAGACAAAACCATGTGTGAAGTTTTATGACGAAATATCTCCGATTTCTATGTACATTTACGAGTTGAAGTGGGGAAACACCCACAGGTAATTTTAGCGATGTATTTTTATCTTGGACAAGAACAATGAGCGTCCTGATTGGATGACCGATTTAAAACACACTCACTCCGCATGGTAAAAAGATGCATGTAAGAAACCTGTTATATTTATTCATTTGTTTGATTCTGGGATATTGTTGATCATTGATTTAAACAGGGGAAAAGGGGGGGGGGTGAATTTTTTTTTGTGAATTTTACAGTTAAATAAATGTTATGTTTCGACAGTTTAAAGAGAAAAATAAAAATTTGTTGCGACTAAAGCTTAAATCAGCGTTAAAAATTGAACAAATATCAGTGGTTTTGTAAATGAGATTTATTTTAAATAGAAAATCTGAATTTATTATTTATTAATTTATTATTAATGATACAATTGTATATCCCTTGGGAGGGGGAGGGGGGCTATGATGAAAATTTGAAATAAAAACACAGGACCGGACTTTAAGCAAAAATAATAATCCAGGATTAGTATTTTATTAAAAAAATTCAGGACCCCTGTGTCAATCATTTTTTTTTTTTTAAAGTTAATAATATGAAATATTGACATCCACACTTGCCTTTTGGACAGCACATTTCTGTGTCCACACTTGTTAGAATAAAATAAAAACTGTAAAGTAAGCGATTGTAAATATTGTAGTACTGGTTGAACATGCTAATCTGGGTCACGGGTCACTGTAATCGGGCGGCTGTATCGAGAAACAGATACGGTGTTGAAAAAACTGTTGATACTCATAAAATATTGATAAATGCAATAAAATTTTATGTTTGTCTTCAAGAAATATGATAGACAAAACCATGTGTGAAGTTTTATGACGAAATATCTCCGATTTCTATGTAAATTTACGAGTTGAATTGGGGAAATACCCACAGGTAATTTTAGCGATGTATTTTTATCTTGGACAAGAACAATGAGCGTCCTGATTGGATGATCGATTTAAAACACACTCACTCCGCATGGTAAAAAGATGCATGTAAAAGAAATCTATGTTATATTTATTCATTTGTTTGATTCTGGAATATTGTTGATCATTGATTTAAACAAGAAAAAAGGGGAAAGGGGGGGGGGGAATTTTATTTGTGAATTTTACAGTTAAATAAATGTTATGTTTCGACAGTTTAAAGAGAAAAATAAAAAATTGTTGCGACTAAAGCTTAAATCAGCGTTAAAAATTGGGTACCTATAAAGTGCGAAACGAAATAGAAACGAAACGAAACGAAACGAAACGAAATCAACGAAAACGAAACGAAACGAAACGAAACGAAATCAACGAAATGAAAACGAAATAAAACGAAACCAACGAAATCAACGAAAACAAAACGAAATACGATGCTAGACTACTTCCCACACATGTCTCAGTGTCTTTCACCAGGAGAGGACAGGATTTGATCACCATTGAACAAGATTACTATGCGGGGGTCTGTCCTTTTCACTTAGTGGCTTCTTTTAAATTTGGGAACCATAAGAGCAACGTCAAGTCTGTTGAAAGGAGAGGAATTAAAATAACAGAAGTGCAGTAGTTAAAGTTCACTAATAAATATCCCCGTCCGAGCAAAATTTAAAAGTGTGTCGGAGAGACGAAAAAGTGTGACGACGGGAAGGACAAACGAACGAACGGACAGCAGAAGTCCTATATACCCCAATCTTTTTTGGCGGAGGTATACAAATCCAATCAAAAATTAACTTTAGAAATTTAAAAAAAATCTACATATCTTGTAAAAGTACCTTTTTTCCCTTTGATCCCTTTTCATATTAAAAAAACCCAAATCACCCCCCCTCCAAAAAAATTTTCCGGTATTAATAAAATTTGATACGGCACATATTGTTATACCCCCTGCTATCCAGCGGGAGGGGGTATATAGTATATGTCCGTTTGTTCGTGGGTGCTTCCCTCACTGCCTATGCAATTCCTCCTTAACAACTTGATGGAATTGAATGAATCTTACAGGAAATCTTTAATATCATATGGCAAGGTTCATTAATTTCATGAATTCTTTAGTATCAAATGGCATTGTGCACCTTCTATTTTTGTTTTCCCATTTTAACAATTCTTGCTAAAATTTCTTCACTTTTGGACTTTGTCATTTAAGGCTATGCAATTGTCATACAAGGCTATACAATAGAGAGAGGATACTGTTGCGTTATCCATAACTC
This sequence comes from Bathymodiolus brooksi, assembly GCA_963680875.1. Lineage (NCBI taxonomy): Eukaryota > Metazoa > Mollusca > Bivalvia > Mytilida > Modiolidae > Bathymodiolus > Bathymodiolus brooksi. The sequence goes on from OY804577.1 coordinate 32,022,579, forward strand.
TTCCTAAACAACAGAATGGATTTCAATAAAACTTCCAGAGTTTCTTATGTTTAGTTTTTGCAAGCATTAGTTTTTCCAGAAGTTCTTCTGTAAGGAGGGCGCTCACTGTACGTCCTGTTATGTTGCTGGTTTTTTTTTTTTTTAGTTCTTCAAAATAGAACAATAGGATTTGAAATAAAAAGTTTATAGTGTTGGGTCTTTTTGACCCCTGTATATCTCGGAAAGAACAACGGTAAGACATTACGCCAGATCTGTTGGCACACTACCAAATAAAGGTAATAACAATGGTACCGTACGCCAAGGCGCATTCAAAAGGGAAAGTCCACAAAAACAGACAAAACCGATAAGAAGCTCATGGGGATTAAACGTGACAAGTCGGGAAAATCCAGTAGTCAAATAGTGCCCAGAATCTGAAACTCAAGACCATCCTGTTTGGTTTCCGAATAGGCAAATTTATGTAGAATACAAACGAAAAACGTAATAAAATCAGACGAATAATGAACCCTCAATATCCCAATCTATGAACATACCCCCTCATATCCCCCATTTTTTTCTATATGCCCACTCCAGAAACTTTATAATTCATAAATACTGACACACACAAACACAAATAAAAATATGACATTTGAACTTCTGAAAGATTGTCGGCAAGCAAACCCGGCTTGGATTGAGTTGCGGGTAATGTACGTGAGGAGTACTGTAACGGACAGACATGCAAGATGGGTTATAATTAATCAAAATTATTGTATTTAAAAAAATGGAATTATTTTTTTTTTTATTTCTTTATTTCGTTTTGTCTTTTATTTTTTTCCTTCCATTTTCTTCATATCAGTCTATTTCGTTGGTTTCGTTTCATTTCGTTTCCATTTCGTTGATTTCGTTTCGTTTCGTTTCGTTTTTTTCGTTTCGTTTCGTTTCGTTTTCGTTGATTTCGTTTCGTTTCGTTTCGTTTCTATTTCTTTTCGCACTTTATAGGTACCCTTAAAAATTGAACAAATATCAGTGGTTTTGTAAATGAGATTTATTTCAAATAGAAAATCTGAATTTATTATTTATTAATTTATTAATAATGATACAATTGTATATCCCTTGGGAGGGGGAGGGGGGCTATGATGAAAATTTGAAATAAAAACACAGGACCGGAGTTTAAGCAAAAATAGTAATCCAAGATTACTTTTTTATTAAAAAAATTCAGGACCCCTGTGTCAATGATTTTTTTTTTTTTTTAAGTTAATAATATGAAATATTGACATCCACACTTGCCTTTTGGACAGCACATTTCTGTGTCCACACTTGTTAGAATAAAATAAAAACTGTAAAGTAAGCGATTGGAAATATTGTAGTACTGGTTGGACTACTTGCTGGTGTGTCAGGTACACAGCCATCTCAATATTTAACAATTTAAGCTACTCGATCGTTCTTAAGTTTTTAACTGAATTTTGTTGTGCTTCAAATTGCAATTCCCACTCACATGTTTATCTCCGTACAAAAATATTCAAACCATTTTTAATACTATAAACTTTCTATATTAAATAAAACAATATTCTAATTTTCAAAATAATAGAAAAATATCGTTTGTTTACAAATATTGTTGAAAGTGGCGTTTAACACCATAAACCTAGATTAAAATAATGTCATTTCAATTAATAAATATAAATACAACTAATTATATATGTGTATCCATTATACTGATTATACATACCGGTACCCGATCCCCTTGATAAATGATCACTACAAATGATGATGCAATATGTTGTTTACTTGATCAGCTGTTTCACACACCACATCAATGGAAAACCTTCTATATTTCTTCCTTTATAGATCATCGTAGAATGTTTTCCTTTTAATTTTTCATTTAATTTTAGAAATGTATAAATTCTAGTACCCGCCCACCGTCGATGCTATATCCTGTCAACACGTGATGATGCAATGTTTTGTACTAAATCAGCTGCTTAAATACACACCTGGCATTGTATTTCATAAGTATTATCGACCTACACACCATATTGCTACACTTGTGTATAAATTAGTAAAATGTTATACTAAATACTATATTTATGTATATTCTGACAAAGTTACAAGATACTAAAGTATATTGATTCATAACATGGATAAACAAGATAAGAAAGTGAAACCTGGCGAAAGAAGAGAGTTAAAGATCGAAACATGTAGAAATGTTAGCCTTACAAAATTATCGACTTTTTCACAGAAATCTGAACAATCGATTTTAAATCATATGTGTACATATTGAATAAAATAGTCCAAATAAACAACAGTTGACAACAGGTACAGCACATAAAGGCTGTACACGGAACAACGTGAGATAACATGGAGAATAATACCTATAGACTGTACATGACATGAGATAACATGGAGCAGCACACCTCTATACACTGAACACGGAACAACGTGGTGCAGCACACCTATATAGACAGTTCATGGAACAACGTGAGATAACATGGAGCAGCACATCTCTATAGAATGAACACGGAACAACGTGGAGCAGCACACCTATATACACTGAACACGGAACAACGTGGTGCAGCACACCTATATAGACAGTTCATGGAACAACGTGAGATAACATGGAGCAGCACATCTCTATAGACTGAACACGGAACAACGTGGTGCAGCACATCTATATAGACAGTTCATGGAACAACGTGAGATAACATGGAGCAGCACACCCCTATAGAATGAACAGGGAACAACATGGAGCAGCACACCTATATAGATTGTACATGGATCAACGTGAGATAACATGGAGCAGCACACCTATATAGACTGTACATAGAACAACGTGAGATAACATGGAGCAGCACACCTATATAGACTGTACATAGAACAACGTGAGATAACATGGAGCAGCACACCTATATAGACTGTACATAGAACAACGTGAGATAACATGGAGCAGCACACCTCTATAGAGTGTACATAGAACAACGTGAGATAACATGGAGCAGCACACCTCTATAGACTGATCATAGAACAACGTGAGATAACATGGAGCAGCACACCTCTATAGACTGTACATAGAACAACGTGAGATAACATGGAACAGCACACCTCTATAGACTGTACATAGAACAACGTGAGATAACATGGAACAGCACACCACTATAGACTGTACATAGAACAACGTGAGATAACATGGAGCAGCACACCTCTATAGACTGATCATAGAACAACGTGAGATAACATGAGCAGCACACCTCTATAGACTGTACATAGAACAACGTGAGATAACATGGAGCAGCACACCTCTTTAGATTGTACATAGAACAACGTGAGATAACATGGAGCAGAACACCTCTATAGACTGTACATAGAACAACGTGAGATAACATGGAACAGCACACCTCTATAGACTGTACATAGAACAACGTGAGATAACATGGAACAGAACACCTCTATAGACTACATAGAACAACGTGAGATCACATGGAGCAGCACACCTCTATAGAGTGTACATAGAACAACGTGAGATAACATGGAGCAGCACACCTCTATAGACTGTACATAGAACAACGTGAGATAACATGGAGCAGCACACCTCTATAGACTGTACATAGAACAACGTGAGATAACATGGAGCAGCACACCTCTATAGACTGTACATAGAACAACGTGAGATAACATGGAGCAGCACACCTGTATAGACTGTACATAGAACAACGTGAGATAACATGGAGCAGCACACCTCTATAGACTGTACATAGAACAACGTGAGATAACATGGAACAGAACACCTCTATAGACTGTACATAGAACAACGTGAGATAACATGGAGCAGCACACCTCTATAGACTGTACATAGAACAACGTGAGATAACATGGAACAGCACACCTCTATAGACTGTACATAGAACAACGTGAGATAACATGGAACAGCACACCTCTATAGACTGTATATAGAACAACGTGAGATAACATGGAGCAGCACACCTGTATAGACTGTACATAGAACAACGTGAGATAACATGGAGCAGCACACCTGTATAGACTGATCATAGAACAACGTGAGATAACATGGAGCAGCACACCTCTATAGATTGTACATAGAACAACGTGAGATAACATGGAGCAGAACACCTCTATAGACTGTACATAGAACAACGTGAGATAACATGGAGCAGCACACCTATATAGACTGTACATAGAACAACGTGAGATAACATGGAGCAGCACACCTATATAGACTGTACATAGAACAACATGAGATAACATGGAGCAGAACACCTCTATAGACTGTACATAGAACAACGTGAGATAACATGGAGCAGCACACCTCTATAGACTGATCATAGAACAACGTGAGATAACATGGAGCAGCACACCTCTATAGACTGTACATAGAACAACGTGAGATAACATGGAGCAGCACACCTCTATAGACTGATCATAGAACAACGTGAGATAACATGGAGCAGCACACCTCTATAGACTGTACATAGAACAACGTGAGATAACATGGAACAGCACACCTCTATAGACTGTACATAGAACAACGTGAGATAACATGGAGCAGCACACCTCTATAGACTGTACATAGAACAACGTGAGATAACATGGAGCAGCACACCTGTATAGACTGTACATAGAACAACGTGAGATAACATGGAGCAGCACACCTCTATAGACTGTACATAGAACAACGTGAGATAACATGGAGCAGAACACCTCTATAGACTGATCATAGAACAACGTGAGATAACATGGAACAGCACACCTCTATAGACTGTACATAGAACAACGTGAGATAACATGGAGCAGCACACCTATATAGACTGTACATAGAACAACATGAGATAACATGGAGCAGCACACCTCTATAGACTGTACATAGAACAACGTGAGATAACATGGAGCAGCACACCTCTATAGACTGTACATAGAACAACGTGAGATAACATGGAGCAGCACACCTCTATAGACTGATCATAGAACAACGTGAGATAACATGGAGCAGCACACCTCTATAGACTGTACATAGAACAACGTGAGATAACATGGAGCAGAACACCTCTATAGACTGTACATAGAACAACGTGAGATAACATGGAGCAGCACACCTATATAGACTGTACATAGAACAATGTGAGATAACATGGAGCAGCACACCTCTATAGACTGATCATAGAACAACGTGAGATAACATGGAGCAGCACACCTCTATAGACTGTACATAGAACAACGTGAGATAACATGGAACAGCACACCTCTATAGACTGTACATAGAACAACGTGAGATAACATGGAGCAGCACACCTCTATAGACTGATCATAGAACAACATGAGATAACATTAGCAGCACACCTCTATAGACTGTACATAGAACAACGTGAGATAACATGGAGCAGCACACCTCTTTAGATTGTACATAGAACAACGTGAGATAACATGGAGCAGAACACCTCTATAGACTGTACATAGAACAACGTGAGATAACATGGAACAGCACACCTCTATAGATTGATCATAGAACAACGTGAGATAACATGGAGCAGCACACCTCTATAGACTGTACATAGAACAACATGAGATAACATGGAACAGCACACCTCTATAGACTGTACATAGAACAACGTGAGATAACATGGAACAGCACACCTCTATAGATTGATCATAGAACAACGTGAGATAACATGGAGCAGCACACCTCTATAGACTTTACATAGAACAACGTGAGATAACATGGAACAGCACACCTCTATAGACTGTACATAGACCAACGTGAGATAACATGGAACAGAACACCTCTATAGACTGTACATAGAACAACGTGAGATAACATGGAGCAGCACACCTCTATAGACTGTACATAGAACAACGTGAGATAACATGGAACAGCACACCTCTATAGACTGTACATAGAACAACGTGAGATAACATGGAGCAGCACACCTCTATAGACTGTACATAGAACAACGTGAGATAACATGGAGCAGAACACCTCTATAGACTGTACATAGAACAACGTGAGATAACATGGAGCAGCACACCTCTATAGACTGTACATTGAACAACGTGAGATAACATGGAGCAGCACACCTCTATAGACTGTACATAGAACAACGTTAGATAACATGGAACAGCACACCTCTATAGACTGTACATAGAACAACGTGAGATAACATGGAACAGCACACCTCTATAGACTGTACATAGAACAACGTGAGATAACATGGAGCAGCACACCTCTATAGACTGTACATAGAACAACGTGAGATAACATGGAACAGCACACCTCTATAGACTGTACATAGAACAACGTGAGATAACATGGAGCAGCACACCTCTATAGACTGTACATAGAACAACGTGAGATAACATGGAACAACACACCTCTATAGACTGTACATAGAACAACGTGAGATAACATGGAACAGCACACCTCTATAGACTGTACATAGAACAACGTGAGATGAAATGGAGCAGCACACCTCTATAGACTGTACATAGAACAACGTGAGATAACATGGAGCAGCACACCTCTATAGACTGATCATAGAACAACGTGAGATAAAATGGAACAGCACACCTCTATAGACTGTACATAGAACAACGTGAGATAACATGGAGCAGCACACCTCTATAGACTGTACATAGAACAACGTGAGATAACATGGAGCAGCACACCTCTATAGACTGTACATAGAACAACATGAGATAACATGGAGCAGCACACCTCTATAGACTGTACATAGAACAACGTGAGATAACATGGAGCAGCACACCTCTATAGACTGTACATAGAACAACGTGAGATAACATGGAGCAGCACACCTCTATAGACTGTACATAGAACAACGTGAGATAACATGGAGCAGCACACCTCTATAGACTGTACATAGAACAACGTGAGATAACATGGAACAGAACACCTCTATAGACTGTACATAGAACAACGTGAGATAACATGGAGCAGCACACCTCTATAGACTGTACATAGAACAACATGAGATAACATGGAGCAGCACACCTCTATAGACTGTACATAGAACAACATGAGATAACATGGAGCAGCACACCTCCATAGACTGTACATAAAACAACGTGAGATAACATGGAACAGAACACCTCTATAGACTGTACATAGAACAACGTGAGATAACATGGAGCAGCACACCTCTATAGACTGTACATAGAACAACATGAGATAACATGGAGCAGCACACCTCTATAGACTGTACATAGAACAACATGAGATAACATGGAACAGAACACCTCTATAGACTGTACATAGAACAACGTGAGATAACATGGAGCAGCACACCTCTATAGACTGTACATAGAACAACATGAGATAACATGGAACAGCACACCTGTATAGACTGTACATAGAACAACGTGAGATAACATGGAGCAGCACACCTCTATAGACTGTACATAGAACAACGTGAGATAACATGGAACAGCACACCTCTATAGACTGTACATAGAACAACGTGAGATAACATGGAGCAGCACACCTCTATAGACTGTACATAGAACAACGTGAGATAACATGGAGCAGCACACCTCTATAGACTGTACATAGAACAACATGAGATAACATGGAGCAGCACACCTCTATAGACTGTACATAGAACAACGTGAGATAACATGGAACAGCACACCTCTATAGACTGTACATGGAAAAAAGTGAGATAACATGACCATTCACTAGACATAGTTACATAACAATATTGCGGAGCATCACGCAGAAATAATGCAAGGAATAAAAAATAGCGTGACGATTCACTTCATATAATACAATTGCGACACACAGAGATATTATTTCTCGACTTGCAAACCCTTATTTCGTAATAATTCACTAACTTTATGAGCCAAATAAGCATTCCAAGGATTATTAAAAAGCCACTATAATTAGTATAATATAAGGAAAAAACCTACAGAATAGCAACCGCGATTCAAATAAGTTTAGAAATAGAAATAAATGTAGTTCAATACTGTGATTGTATACCCATCTGTCCAAGTATATGTTCCAACATATCTTCATAACAAGAGGGGTGAATGAACAAGTGACACCTGTTTAGTTATTTAATCTTATCATATCTTGTGGACTCTTTAAGAAGCCATCAGACTAACCTATAGCTAGTGTCTATTGTCATTGTTTTCATCATACTTGCATTGCATATTGTTGAAGTACTATCGTTTTCAACAAATAAGATCTATTTATAATATAAAGCAGTGATGGTTGTATGTCACATAGATTGACATCTACCTATACAAACACTTTCCATTACTGCTGTCAGTGAAGAGGTATACTTGATTCAACTTTATGCAATAAAATGTTTGTTAGGTACTATCGATATGACACTGGTTTTCTCCCATTTCCTTAAAGGGCATTTGCGGTAGGCACTACCGACAAAATTTGTGGGGGGAGCTTATCTTTAAAAATCCCTGTTGATGTGAACAGCATAATTTTGAAACTATGTCACATGACCAACGTGACCTAATTAAAGGTCACATAACTCAGAAATTTGGATTTTCGAAGTGATTTTTGTAGATTTTAGACTGATGAAGAATATTATTTTTAATAAGACTGAAAGTTTCGTAGGGAGGAACACTTGTGACCAATGCCTGTCAAATATTTTGCTCCAAAAGTAACTGTGAAACTATCATACATGCCAACCCTCGAGAGACTAAAAGCGGTAGGAAGGACGCAAAATGGTGCATTCTGCTGCATTTTGGATATAAAATCTGTCTAGTCAAAACTTTAAATAGAAGATTTGCTACTTCCTGGTAAAAACATTGCCAGGGATCTGGATGACTGAACATCCTTAGCTTCCCCTTATGTTTTGCGGTATCTACATGCTTTGTCACATCACTGTCGTATGAATTTTAGTCATAAATAGAGAAAAATAGTGAACATTTATATGTTGAGGTAATATACTATATATATAAGAGACAGAAAATTTAGATGTTGGGGTAATATAATATATATATAATTTAGATGTTGGGGTAATATAATATATATATAAGAGTATAATATATATATAAGAGTCTCTTATATATATATTATATTACCCCAACATCTAAATTTTCACTATAGACTCTTATATATATATCATATTACCCCAACATCTAAATTTTCACTATAGACTCTTATATATATATTATATTACCCCAACATCTAAATTTTCACTATAGACTCTTATATATATACAATATACGTACATTGTCGGTAAATATAAAATTTATTTGTACGAGCTTTAGAAACAGGCAGAATAGCGAGCCTTCGGCGAGCTTTTCAGGCCTGTTTCGCAGCGAGTACAAATGAATTTTATATTTAAAACGACAATGTACGTATATTGTGTTTATCCTGCAATGTCAAAAAAGTCGGAAAACTTGTAAGATTTAAACAATAAGGACAGAAACAAGCGTCATTCCTCGCCTTTCATAAATGTTGTCAAGGGTGTCTTCTTCGTGGTCCGCGTCACATTAGTACCAGTTTCATACTTGTCTGCGCCCTCCGCTGTACATAGCTACAGGGTACCAGGAAAGTTTATTCGCAGGCTGAAAAGTTTATTCGTAGGCTGAAAAGTTTATTCGTCTAGTACGAATAAAGCAAAACTTTATTCGTATAGCATATTTGTACAGCAAATGTACTGATTGCAGGATAAATATATTATATTACCCCAACATCTAAATTTTCACTATAGACTCTTATATATATATCATATTACCCCAACATCTAAATTTTCACTATAGACTCTTATATATATATTATATTACCCCAACATCTAAATTTTCACTATAGACTCTTATATATATATTATATTACCCCAACATCTAAATTTTCACTATTTTTCTCTATGACTAAAATTCATACGACTGTGGTCACATCACTATGACCTCCATGATTGATTGAAAAATCAGTCCTGCAGAATTCACAAAATGCAAATTTATTCCCTTTCGGGAATGTTTAATGAAATGAACCTCATCAGTCCATGCTGTCTTAAATACGTTGTCATAACGTAAACGAGCCTTCTTTTTTTCTGGCGTTTCGGACATATTCATTCAGACATTGATCTGTTGATGTTTAGGAATCATAAGTTCAAAATGTAGTGCTTCAAAACTTTATTTTAAATACTGTTTCTGATTGGTTTAATGATAAAGAATTGACAAATGGAAGTTTCCGGTACAAATTAAGAGAGAAACGATTACGGAAAGGGCCTAACTAATTTGGATTTGTACTCATTTATACGTCGTAGAAATCTACAAGAATAATCAACATATTGAACAATTCACGATAATTCTTTTACATCTTTTTTTTAAATCGGTAGGATAACATCTAAAATCGGTAGGCGGTAGAAGACTTAAAAATTCGGTAGACTACCGCATAAATCGGTAGGGTTGGCATGTATGAACTATGTATCATTGATTTTTCCTCCTCGAGATAACCGTGGTCAAATCTGGAGAAATCCACCGACCAGCCGCAAGTGGCTGACAAGCTTTATACTTATACACATTTGTATATGTATGTACAATGCCCAGTATGGCCCCAGTAAATACTACCTGCCCAATAGAAATTATGTATACATGTCTAATGAGACAGTATAGGGACTTTCTCAAAGGTGTACAACCAACCCACTGCCCCTTAAGAGATATACTTTTGTTGATATATTCTTAGATAACAAGATTATATAAATTTGATTGATGCACCCTCCAATTATAGAGGTAACCAGATGTCATATGCTAAAATGATAAATGTCTCTGATTTATTGATTGTTTTTATTATTATTACTGGTTATACATTTACATTTATGTTGAAAAACTGTTACTAATATTTTTCACATATATATTATTAACTATTATTGTTGATGTACATACTGAAATTCGTAAATACGGACAGGTCTCTTGTGTAAAATAGAAGATTTCTGGTGAAGTGTTTTGAAATAGGCATATTTTTTCTTCTTCTCCTTTAATACCATATGATGGCCTCAATAAATATCAAGGACATCATACTTAAGCCAATAGAAATTGTTACATTTAGGGAAGTTCTCAAAATCGTACTTTAAATCTAGCTACTCCTAAAGGGAAACGCAATCGTTGATACATTCTATAAAAAAAAAACGAAACTATATAAATCTCTTTATAATTTTTTTTTTCTTAATTGATGAATTTATAAAAATTTATACTTTTCCATTATGAAGATAGCTGTAGTTACATATGCCAGAATTGATCGGATTTCTTTTTTCTATATATACTGTTACGGTAGAACAATTTACCTGTCAGCTTGTTTCATTATTTTTTATAAATATGTTTCATTTGAAATTAGTTTATTATTGCTTGTGTATTTACTGGTTAATTATTTTGTTCCAAAAATGTTAATTTGTGTAATTATGAGTTTCTGTTGATGTTAGGACTGATGTCTTATCACTCCAAGGTTTATATGTAAAATTGTCAAGTCATTTTCATAGAATGAGGTTTTTATACTATAACAACAATATGATAATTGTATTATAATTATAACTCAAACTGACGATAAGACAATTCTCAATTTTAACCAAGACTTGAGTTTCCTGCGAAAATTCCATTTTTTTTTGTATTATTATTGATTTGATTATTTTTTTTTCTGATATAAATTGTAGCAGTCTACCCGAATGACATTTTCTTCCCATTTTAAACTGTAATTATGGAATAAATCCCCATTTCTGTATAAATTTCATTTATACCTCACTTTTGAAAATGGCTTTTTGTTTAATGTTTATTATTTTTATAAATCTGTTTATTTGTTTTCCTTCTCTATCTTTCTCTTTCAAATTATGTATCCAATTATGTGATGATGTGTGTGCACGTGGTGTTCAAGTTGTAAATTACTCGGTGATCTGTTCCTGTAAAATGAATTGTATAATATTAAACCCTAATGGGTAATAGTATAGAAGACTACAGGGCAGCCATCGGACTATTTCATATACGCATAAAAGGAAACCGTCGACCTTTTAAGTTTAATTTTCCTGTTTATTCTTATCAAGAAATACTACTTACTAATTTTCGATGTACATTTCTCGTCGTCTCGCTCTCTCTACTTCAAAGCCTAAATCCTAATATAGACATTATGTTTCTGTTGTTTGTATTACAATATATCCTGATCATTGGTAACGTTGAAGTTAATCCAGGTCCAGAATTAATAAATCATTCAAGTGTTAGTGATAATTCCATTTCAATATGTAACATAAATATTCGTAGTGCGCGGAACAAATTAGATTTTCTTAATAATTTCACTGACGAATTTGATATCATTGCTGTAACAGAAACACATTTACATCCAAACATCAGTAATAATGATATTGAGATTGATTCCTTTTCAAAACATATAATCCGTAAAGATCGAAACAATGCAGGCGGGGGTCTTCTGATTTACTTCAAAGATTATATTTCAGTTATCCGTAAAAATGAACTCGAAAATCACATTGATGAATCCATCTGGGTAGAAATACAAGGTAAGGGTACGACGTTTTTATTATGTAGTACATATAGACCTGAATGGACAGACGCCGACTACTGGGCACGACTTAATCATGCTATAGGGATGGGTTATCAGATTAATCAAAACATAATACTAACAGGTGACCTGAATTCAGATTTATTTACTTCTCATAACAATAAATTGATTGACACAATGAAATTGTTTAATTTGACGAATGTTATTGAAAAGCCCACGAGAGTTACGGAACACAGCAGTACGCTGCTTGACCCTATTATAATAAGCGATTCTATACATTATTCTTTTTCGGATGTTTTGAAAGTCCCATCTGATATAAGTGATCATGATGCATCAATAATTTTTATAGAATGTCCTAAATTTCAAACCAGATCATTTCAAAGGGAGGTATGGTTATATGAACGAACTGACAATGAAAAAATTGCAAGCAAACTAGATACCATCGATTGGAATGCATTACTTTCTGACTCTCAGGATGTTGATGAAATGTGCAATACTTTCACCGAGACATTCCTCAGAGTCGCAAGGGAGTGCATTCCAACCAAAATTGTCACAATACGTAATAGCGATCGACCATGGTTTAATAGTGAACTCAGAAGAGAAATTAGAAAACGAGACCGTATTCGTAAGACAGTAAAAAAATATAGCAAACAATCAGATATCGACAAATACAAGAAACAGAGAAATAGAGTTAATAACTTAAAAAAGATTGCTAAAGAACATTTTGAACAAAATTTAGACAATATAATCTTAGAAAATATATCAAATCCAAAAACTTACTGGAAAATAATGAAGATGTTAATTAAATCTAATAAAGGATGTAGTAATATACCCCCTCTCCAAAATATAATTCAGGATAAAGGACTAGAGGAGATAGTTTACGGAGACGACGAGAAGTGCGAATTACTAAATAAATATTTTAGTTTTATTTCTTCATTGGAAGATGCGAACGTTCCTCTTCCAGATATTGAACTTAAGACCGATAATTTTCTACGAGATATAGTCATTACCACAGAGGAGATTGTTGATATTATTAAAATAATAAATCCTAATAAGGCATCGGGGCCAGATATAATAAGTCACAAAATGTTAAAAATCTGTCCTGAAAAAATAGCAGCCCCTCTCCAAATAATTTTTAATAAATCTCTTCTACAATGTAAATATCCAACCAGCTGGAAGATTGCACATGTGATTGCTATTTTTAAAAAAGGTGACAAGTCATTACCGTCTAATTATAGACCTATATCTCTCATAAGTTGTGTTGGAAAAATAATGGAACGAGTTATCTACAAATATGTATTTAACCATCTACAAAGAAACAAGTTAATTTATGAATATCAATCTGGTTTTCTCCCAAAATATTCAACAGTACACCAACTATTAGAAATGTATAACTGCATTTTAAATTCACTAGAAAAAAAGGAAATTAGCTGTTTTGTATTCTGTGACTTTTCTAAAGCATTTGATAAAGTTTGGCATAAAGGGTTGATACATAAAATTAAATCATACGGTGTGGATAGTAATTTATTAAATTGGTTCTCTAGTTACCTGCAAGATCGACAACAGAGAGTATTAATAAACACGTCGTCTTCTTCACTTTGCAATGTTTCAGCTGGTGTACCCCAAGGATCAGTACTAGGCCCTCTATTATTTATTATGTATATCAACGATATTGCTGAGAAGTTAATCTCTCTTACCCGACTTTTCGCAGATGACACTTCCTTCAGCTATTCCAACCGTGATGAATTACAGATAAAAACTGTGATTGCTCACGATTTGAAAGAGCTGGATGAATGGTCAAAGAAATGGTTGATGACTTTTAACTCAGATAAAACAGAAATTATGCTATTTTCAAATACGGATATTCCAGAATTCAATTTTACATTTAATGAAAGAACTATTCCTATTACAAATTCTCACAAACATTTGGGAGTTACATTTAGCAGCGATGCTAAATGGAATATACATGTCGAAAATATATTGTTAAGTATTTACAAACACCTGAATGTTCTTCGAAAGTTAAAATATAAACTTTCTCGGAAAAATTTAGAGAAATTATATTTAGTTTATATCAGACCAATTTTTGAATATGCTTGTGAAGTATGGGATAATTGTGGGGTAGGGAATTCTAATAAGCTTGACCATTTGCAACTTGAGGCTGCTAGAATCGTTACTGGTCTTCCAATATTTGCTAGTTCAATTTTAATTTATAAAGAATTAGGCTGGGAATCATTGGCAGAAAGAAGAAAAAGGAGAAAATTACAAATGTTTTATAACCTACAAAATAATAATGCACCCATGTATCTTTGTGACTTAATTCCACCATCAATTCAAAGTACAACCGTTTATCCATTGCGTAATGGAAGTGATATTATAATGCCATTTTGTAGACTATCGAATACTTATGATTCATTTATTCCTTCAACTATACGTCAATGGAATAGCTTAGATCCATCTCTTCGAAATGTGGATTCTATTGCAAAATTTAAAGCTGAATTAAGAAAGCGGAAAGATATTAGCCAAGTTCCTAAACATTACGAAATTGGACCTCGAAAACTGAATATTATTTTAACCCAGCTTCGATGTTTTGCTTCTTTTTTGAATTACGATTTGTTCCAAGTAAATATAGTCTCAGATCCGTCTTGTCGTTGTGGTGCCAATCGCGAAGACTCCTATCATTTCTTCTTCGATTGTTCCCATTATTCAAATATAAGACATACATTGTTTCAAAATCTCAACTGGCTACCTAATTATTGTGCTTTAGACCTTACACTTTTGACCTGTGGTAATCCTACACTCCCGTATGAACAGAACGAAATTATTTTTAAGCATGTGTTTGAATATATAAAGAGGTCTGAAAGGTTTCTTATTGTCTAGTTGTTCACCAAAACAACAATCGCACACATCACCACCACTAACCCTCTCTCTCTCATTCCTTTCTTCATTCTCTGTTTTAGTTCAATCTACACATATTAATGTAAGAAATATTTATATACATGCATGCTCTATCAAACAATGTTGTAACTTATTGTATATAGGAGAAGACTTCATAAGTTTGTTTAACTTGTGTCTTATCCTTTTTGCACATTTGAGCAAATAAAATATGTTTAAACTAAAACCGTGGTCAAAATAATGAACAATCTGAATGTTTGCTCCGCCCACAGATATATATACCCACGGTCCAGGTTTAACCTATAAAACCAACTGTTGTGATATACATATAACTGAAATATTGTTACATAAACACAAAAAGAGACGAAAAGCTTCATTATTATTTAGACATAAGGACAGTTTTAGTTAGTCTGTAGAGTTACAGCAAACCAAACCAGAGGCTCACCTGAGCCTGTATCGTTCAGAAAGCAAAACTTCTAAAATATTTTCTGTGTATGGTCCTATGTTAAAGTTATTCACATGAGCTGCCATCTTGAATTTCTTGTCAGCATACACTTATCATGTGTTGGCAACCATCTTGGATTTATGATTGACTAAAACAAAAAAATCAAAGAAAATCTCATACTTTTAATAGGGTCATTTAAGGAAATTCCTATCCTGTAACAATAATGTTGAACACCATCCACTTTACATTCTACCAACTTTGGTCCCATATTAAATGTGATGAACAATGAAAAACTTCAAAAGAACTAGAGGCTCAGCCCACTGAGCCTGTATCGCTCACCTGACAATAGAATGATACTGAAGCAAATTTCAAAGGGAGATAATCATTACCTTAAAAAACAGCAGCCATCTTGAATGGAGGGTGGGGCTGTCGGACACAATTTTGAAAGGGACACACCCAGGGACCATCTATGCCAAGTTTGGCTCCATTTGGCCAAGCTGTTTCAGAGGAGAAGATTTTTTTAACATTAGCCAATCAGAAAAAAGAATTAATCTTGGCGGTCATGTTTGTAGGCCAAATGGAACGAAATGGAGAAACTTTATAGAGGACCTTACATAGATGCTTACTGCCAAGTTTGGTTCCATTTGGCCAAGTTGTTTCAGAGGAGAAGATTAAAATATGAAAAAGTTAACGGACGGACGACGGACGCCAAGTGATGGCAATACCTCACATGGCCCTTTGGGTCAGGTGAGCTAAAAAATGATGAAAAAAGGGCAATAACTCCTAGATGGGTAATCAGATTTACTTCAAAATTGCAGGGCATGTAGATCTTGACAAGCTGAACATGTTTTCAGTTTACACTCAACATCTATCTCTTATAGTTTTTGAAATAAAGGATGAAAAGTATTAACATTTTTAAAACTTGATGAAAAAAGGGCAATAACTTCAAGATGGGTAATCAGATTTACTTTAAAATTGCAGGCTAGGTTGATCTTGACATGCTGAACATGTTTGCTGTTTAAACTTAACATCTATCTCTTATAGTTTTTGAAATAAAGGACAAAAGGTATTAACATTTTGAAAATTTGATGAAAAAAAGGGCAATAACTCCAAATTGGGTACTCAGATTAACTTCAAAATTACAGGGTATGTAGATCTTAATATGCTGCACATGTTTGCAATTTAAACTTAACCTTTATCTCTAATAGTTTTTGAAATATCAGACAAAAATGTTTAAATTAAAAAATAAAAAAATAAAAAAGGGCAATAACTCCTAGACGGGTAATCAGATTTACTTCAAAATTGCAGGGCATGTAGATCTTGACATGCTGCACATGTTTGCTGTTTAAACTTAATGTCTATCTCTTATAGTTTTTGAAATAAAAAACGAAAAGTATTAAAATTTTGAAAATTTGATGAAAACAGGGCAATAACTCCAAGATAGGTAATCAGATTTTCTTCAAAATTTCAGGGTAGTTAGATCTTCCTGTGCTGATCATTTTTACCCATGTCAGATTTCTGATATTATTAACAGTTTTTGAGTTGTTACCAAAAACGTGCAATTTTACCATATGTTCTATTTTTAGTAACAGCGGCCATGTTTGTTGGCCGAATGGAACTAAATGAAGAAGTTTTATAGAGGATCTTACATAGATGCTTCCTGCCAAGTTTGGCTCCATTTGGCCGAGCAGTTTCAGAGGAGAAGATTTTTTTAACATTAGCCAATCAGAAACAAGAATTGCCCTTGGCGGCCATATTTGTTGGCGGAATGGGACGAAATGAAGAAACTTTATAGAGGACCTTATATAGATGCTTTCTGCCAAGTTTGGTTCCATTTGGTCCAGTTGTTTCAGAGGAGTAGATTAAAATATGAAAAGTTAACGGACGGACGACGGACGCCAAGTGATGGCAATACCTCACATGACCCTTTGGGTCAGGTGAGCTAAAAAAGAAGTCTGGTCCCATTTGTGGCAGTGATTTCTGAGAAAAAGATTGACATGTAACAGATGCAGATGACAACAAGGGCAGATGAAAAGTGATGAAAATAGCTCACATTGCGCCTTATGTCAGGTGAGCTAAAACAGTTTATAGGTGGCCTGCCTACTTTTCATTAAACCAATAGCAGAATCTGACAATATAAAAAGAAATTTTAAACAGTGATGGTCAACAATTCTACCAATATCAACAAAACATACAATCACCTCTCACCTCAAGTGATTGAACAAAAAAGAGCACACGATATATGACTTTGAAAATACAGTTCCTGGCTTTGTACAGGCACAAAAATGTCACAACTCTGCTAAAATCTCAGAGTGTTTGAAAAAGGAATAGAAAACAAAATTAAACAATCATCCCTTTATTAATGAATATTATGTTAATAACAATAACAATTTCACATACTATCATGATTATATAATCATTAAAACTTATTTTATACATTAAGAAATAAGCTACTGCATTGTATTAAAACTTTAACCAGAGGCTCTCAAGAGCCTGTATCGTTCACCTGGTTATAAAAAAAACCAATTGGTCCTATGTAAAAACTATGTCCTGCAGTGGTAGTCATCTTGGAATTACGATCAACATAAAAAACACAAAGTTTGTAAAGGACCTTCCAAAGATTGATGCACAGTTTAGGTTCAATCAGTGCAATAGCTTCAGAGAAGAAGATATTTCTGTATTTTCCCGATATGGTCCTGTGTTAATACTATGACCTGTGGTGGCAGCCATCTTGGATTTCCGATCGGCATAAAAAACAAAAAAATTGTAGAGGACCTTCCAATGATCATTCCTGGGCAGTTTGGTTTCAACTGTCCTAGTGGTTTCAGAGAAGAATCGTTTTGAAACATTTTTCCCATAGGGTCCAATGTTAAACTAAGTCCTGCCGTAGCCGCCATTTTGAATTTCATACCGGAACAAAAAACATAAAGTTTGTAGAGGACCATCCAATGAACATTCATGTACAGTTTGGCTTTAATAATATTTGTAGTTTCTGAGAAGAAGGCATTTGAACATTTTCCCATAGGGTCCAATGTTAATCTATGTATTGCGGTGGTGGCCATCTTGGATTTCCGATCGACATAAAAAACATAAAATTTGTAGAGGACTTTCCAATGATCATTCCTGGGCAGTTTGGTTTCAACTGTCCTAGTGGTTTCAGAGAAGAAGCGTTTTGAAACATTTTCCCCATAGGGTTCAATGTTAAACTAAGTCCTGCCGTAGCCGCCATTTTGAATTTCATATCGGAACAAAAAACGTAAGTTTGTAGAGGACCATCTAATGAACATTCATGTACAGTTTGGCTTTAATCATATTTGTAGTTTCTGAGAAGAAGGCATTTGAATATTTTCCCATAGGGTCCAATGTTAATCTATGTCCTGCGGTGGTGGCCATCTTGAATTTTCGATCGGCATAAAAAAACCATAAACTTTGTAGAGGACCTTCCAATGACCATTCCTGGGCAGTTTGGTTTCAATTGTCCAAGTGGTTTCAGAGAAGAAGCGTTTTGAAACATTTTCCCCATAGGGTCCAATGTTAAACTAAGTCCTGTCGTAGCCGCTATTTTGAATTTCATATCGGAACAAAAAACGTACAGTTTGTAGAGGACCATCCAATGAACATTCATGTACAGTTTGGCTTTAATAATATTTGTAGTTTCTGAGAAGAAGGCATTTGAACATTTTCCCATAGGGTCCAATGTTAATCTATGTATTGCGGTGGCGGCCATCTTGGATTTCCGATCGACATACAAAACATAATTTTGTAGAGGACCTTCCAATGATCATTCCTGGGTAGTTTGGTTTCAATTGTCCTAGTGGTTTCAGAGAAGAAGCGTTTTAAAACATTTTTCCCATAGGGTCCAATGTTAAACTAAGTCCTGCCGTAGCCGCCATTTTGAATTTCATACCGGAACAAAAAACGTAAAGTTTGTAGAGGACCATCTAATGAACATTCCTTTACAGTTTGGCTTTAATCATATTTGTAGTTTCTGAGAAGAAGGCATTTGAATATTTTCCCATAGGGTCCAATGTTAATCTATGTCCTGCGGTGGCGGCCATCTTGGATTTCCGTTCGGCATAAAAAACAGAAACTTTGTAGAGGACCTTCCAATGATCATTCCTGGGCAGTTTGGTTTCAACTGTCCAAGTGGTTTCAGAGAAGAAGCATTTTGAAACATTTTTCCCATAGGGTCCAATGTTAAACTAAGTTCTGCCGTAGTCGCCATTTTGAATTTCATACCGGAACAAAAAACGTAGAGTTTGTAGAGGACCATCTAATGAACATTCATGTACAGTTTGGCTTTAATCATATTTGTAGTTTCTGAGAAGAAGGCATTTGAACATTTTCCCATAGGGTCCAATGTTAATCTATGTATTGCGGTGGTGGCCATCTTGGATTTCCGATCGACATAAAAAACATAAAATTTGTAGAGGACTTTCCAATGATCATTCCTGGGCAGTTTGGTTTCAACTGTCCTAGTGGTTTCAGAGAAGAAGCGTTTTGAAACATTTTCCCCATAGGGTTCAATGTTAAACTAAGTCCTGCCGTAGCCGCCATTTTGAATTTCATATCGGAACAAAAAACGTAAGTTTGTAGAGGACCATCTAATGAACATTCATGTACAGTTTGGCTTTAATCATATTTGTAGTTTCTGAGAAGAAGGCATTTGAATATTTTCCCATAGGGTCCAATGTTAATCTATGTCCTGCGGTGGTGGCCATCTTGAATTTTCGATCGGCATAAAAAAACCATAAACTTTGTAGAGGACCTTCCAATGACCATTCCTGGGCAGTTTGGTTTCAATTGTCCAAGTGGTTTCAGAGAAGAAGCGTTTTGAAACATTTTCCCCATAGGGTCCAATGTTAAACTAAGTCCTGTCGTAGCCGCTATTTTGAATTTCATATCGGAACAAAAAACGTACAGTTTGTAGAGGACCATCCAATGAACATTCATGTACAGTTTGGCTTTAATAATATTTGTAGTTTCTGAGAAGAAGGCATTTGAACATTTTCCCATAGGGTCCAATGTTAATCTATGTATTGCGGTGGCGGCCATCTTGGATTTCCGATCGACATAAAAAACATAATTTTGTAGAGGACCTTCCAATGATCATTCCTGGGTAGTTTGGTTTCAATTGTCCTAGTGGTTTCAGAGAAGAAGCGTTTTAAAACATTTTTCCCATAGGGTCCAATGTTAAACTAAGTCCTGCCGTAGCCGCCATTTTGAATTTCATACCGGAACAAAAAACGTAAAGTTTGTAGAGGACCATCTAATGAACATTCCTTTACAGTTTGGCTTTAATCATATTTGTAGTTTCTGAGAAGAAGGCATTTGAATATTTTCCCATAGGGTCCAATGTTAATCTATGTCCTGCGGTGGCGGCCATCTTGGATTTCCGTTCGGCATAAAAAACAGAAACTTTGTAGAGGACCTTCCAATGATCATTCCTGGGCAGTTTGGTTTCAACTGTCCAAGTGGTTTCAGAGAAGAAGCATTTTGAAACATTTTTCCCATAGGGTCCAATGTTAAACTAAGTTCTGCCGTAGTCGCCATTTTGAATTTCATACCGGAACAAAAAACGTAAAGTTTGTAGAGGACCATCTAATGAACATTCATGTACAGTTTGGCTTTAATCATATTTGTAGTTTCTGAGAAGAAGGCATTTGAACATTTTCCCATAGGGTCCAATGTTAATCTATGTATTGCGGTGGTGGCCATCTTGGATTTCCGATCGACATAAAAAACATAAAATTTGTAGAGGACTTTCCAATGATCATTCCTGGGCAGTTTGGTTTCAACTGTCCTAGTGGTTTCAGAGAAGAAGCGTTTTGAAACATTTTCCCCATAGGGTTCAATGTTAAACTAAGTCCTGCCGTAGCCGCCATTTTGAATTTCATATCGGAACAAAAAACGTAAGTTTGTAGAGGACCATCTAATGAACATTCATGTACAGTTTGGCTTTAATCATATTTGTAGTTTCTGAGAAGAAGGCATTTGAATATTTTCCCATAGGGTCCAATGTTAATCTATGTCCTGCGGTGGTGGCCATCTTGAATTTTCGATCGGCATAAAAAAACCATAAACTTTGTAGAGGACCTTCCAATGACCATTCCTGGGCAGTTTGGTTTCAATTGTCCAAGTGGTTTCAGAGAAGAAGCGTTTTGAAACATTTTCCCCATAGGGTCCAATGTTAAACTAAGTCCTGTCGTAGCCGCTATTTTGAATTTCATATCGGAACAAAAAACGTACAGTTTGTAGAGGACCATCCAATGAACATTCATGTACAGTTTGGCTTTAATAATATTTGTAGTTTCTGAGAAGAAGGCATTTGAACATTTTCCCATAGGGTCCAATGTTAATCTATGTATTGCGGTGGCGGCCATCTTGGATTTCCGATCGACATAAAAAACATAATTTTGTAGAGGACCTTCCAATGATCATTCCTGGGTAGTTTGGTTTCAATTGTCCTAGTGGTTTCAGAGAAGAAGCGTTTTAAAACATTTTTCCCATAGGGTCCAATGTTAAACTAAGTCCTGCCGTAGCCGCCATTTTGAATTTCATACCGGAACAAAAAACGTAAAGTTTGTAGAGGACCATCTAATGAACATTCCTTTACAGTTTGGCTTTAATCATATTTGTAGTTTCTGAGAAGAAGGCATTTGAATATTTTCCCATAGGGTCCAATGTTAATCTATGTCCTGCGGTGGCGGCCATCTTGGATTTCCGTTCGGCATAAAAAACAGAAACTTTGTAGAGGACCTTCCAATGATCATTCCTGGGCAGTTTGGTTTCAACTGTCCAAGTGGTTTCAGAGAAGAAGCATTTTGAAACATTTTTCCCATAGGGTCCAATGTTAAACTAAGTTCTGCCGTAGTCGCCATTTTGAATTTCATACCGGAACAAAAAACGTAAAGTTTGTAGAGGACCATCTAATGAACATTCATGTACAGTTTGGCTTTAATCATATTTGTAGTTTCTGAGAAGAAGGCATTTGAACATTTTCCCATAGGGTCCAATGTTAATCTATGTATTGCGGTGGCGGCCATCTTGGATTTCCGATCGACATAAAAAATGTATATTTTGTAGAGGACCTTCCAATGATCATTCCTGGGCAGTTTGGTTTCAATTGTCCAAGTGGTTTCAGAGAAGAAGCGTTTTGAAACATTTTCCCCATAGGGTCCAATGTTAAACTAAGTTCTGCCGTAGCCGCCATTTTGAATTTCATAACGGAACAAAAAACGTAAATTTGTAGAGGACCATCTAATGAACATTCATGTACAGTTTGGCTTTAATCATATTTGTAGTTTCTGAGAAGAAGGCATTTGAATATTTTCCCATAGGGTCCAATGTTAATCTATGTCCTGCGGTGGCGGCCATCTTGGATTTCTGATCGGCATAAAAACATATAATTTGTAGAGGACCTTCCAATGATCATTCCTGGGCAGTTTGGTTTCAACTGTCCTAGTGTTTCAGAGAAGAAGCGTTTTGAAACATTTTCCCCATAGGGTCCAATGTTAAACTAAGTCCTGCCGTAGCCGCCATTTTGAATTTCATAACGGAACAAAAAACGTAAATTTGTAGAGGACCATCTAATGAACATTCATGTACAGTTTGGCTTTAATCATATTTGTAGTTTCTGAGAAGAAGGCATTTGAATATTTTCCCATAGGGTCCAATGTTAATCTATGTCCTGCGGTGGCGGCCATCTTGGATTTCCGTTCGGCATAAAAAACAAAAAATTGGGAGAGGACCTTCCAATGATCATTCCTGGGCAGTTTGGTTTCAACTGTCCAAGTGGTTTCAGGGAAGAAGCATTTTGAAACATTTTTCCCATAGGGTCCAATGTTAAACTAAGTTCTGCCGTAGCCGCCATTTTGAATTTCATATCGGAACAAAAATCGTAAAGTTTGTAGAGGACCATCCAATGAACATTCATGTACAGTTTGGCTTTAATCATATTTGTAGTTTCTGAGAAGAAGGCATTTGAACATTTTCCCATAGGGTCCAATGTTAATCTATGTCCTGCGGTGGCGGCCATCTTGGATTTCCGATCGACATAAAAAACGTAAATTTTGTAGAGGACCTTCCAATGATCATTCCTGGGCAGTTTGGTTTCAATTGTCCAAGTGGTTTCAGAGAAGAAGCGTTTTGAAACATTTTTCCCATAGGGTCCAATGTTAAACTAAGTCCTGCCGTAGCCGCCATTTTGAATTTCATACCGGAACAAAAAACGTAAAGTTTGTAGAGGACCATCTAATGAACATTCATGTACAGTTTGGCTTTAATAATATTTGTAGTTTCTGAGAAGAAGGCATTTGAATATTTTCCCATAGGGTCCAATGTTAATCTATGTCCTGCGGGGGTGGCCATCTTGGATTTCCGATCGACATAAAAAACATAACTTTGTAGAGGACCTTCCAATGATCATTCCTGGGCAGTTTGGTTTCAATTGTCCAAGTGGTTTCAGAAAAGAAGCGTTTTGAAACATTTTTCCCATAGGGTCCAATGTTAAACTAAGTCCTGCCGTAGCCGCCATTTTGAATTTCATACCGGAACAAAAAACGTAAAATTTGTAGAGGACCATCCAATGAACATTCATGTACAGTTTGGCTTTAATAATATTTGTAGTTTCTGAGAAGAAGGCATTTGAACATTTTCCCATAGGGTCCAATGTTAATCTATGTCCTGCGGTGGCGGCCATCTTGGATTTCCGATCGGCATAAAAAACATAAAATTTGTAGAGGACCTTCCAATGATCATTCCTGGGCAGTTTGGTTTCAACTGTCCAAGTGGTTTCAGAGAAGAAACGTTTTGAAACATTTTCCCCATAGGGTCCAATGTTAAACTAAGTCCTGCCGTAGCCGCCATTTTGAATTTCTTATCGGAACAAAAAACATATATTTTGTAGAGGACCATCCAATGAACATCCATGTACAGTTTGGCTTTAATAATATTTGTAGTTTCTGAGAAGAAGGCATTTGAACATTTTCCCATAGGATCCAATGTTAATCTATGTATTGCGGTGGTGGCCATCTTGGATTTCCGATCGACATAAAAAACATAACTTTGTAGAGGACCTCCCAATGATCATTCCTGGGCAGTTTGGTTTCAATTGTCCAAGTGGTTTCAGAGAAGAAGCGTTTTGAAACATTTTTCCCATAGGGTCCAATGTTAAACTAAGTCCTGCCGTAGCTGCCATTTTGAATTTCATACCGGAACAAAAAACGTAAATTTGTAGAGGACCATCTAATGAACATTCATGTACAGTTTGGCTTTAATAATATTTGTAGTTTCTGAGAAGAAGGCATTTGAATATTTTCCCATAGGGTCCAATGTTAATCTATGTCCTGCGGTGGCGGCCATCTTGGATTTCCGTTCGGCATAAAAAACAGAAAGTTTGTAGAGGACCTTCCAATGATCATTCCTGGACAGTTTGGTTTCAACTGTCCTAGTGGTTTCAGAGAAGAAGCATTTTGAAACATTTTTCCCATAGGGTCCAATGTTAAACTAAGTTCTGCCGTAGCCACCATTTTGAATTTCATATCGGAACAAAAAACCTTGAGATTGTAGAGGACCGTCCAATGAACATTCATGTACAGTTTGGCGTTAATCATATTTGTAGTTTCTGAGAAGAAGGCATTTGAACATTTTCCCATAGGGTCCAATGTTAATCTATGTCCTGCGATGGTGGCCATCTTGGATTTCCGATCATCATAAAAAACAGTAATTTGGTAAAGGACATTCCAATGATCTTTCTTTACAGTTTGGGTTCAGTCAGTTCATTAGTTTCAGAGAAGAAGATCTTTGAAATTTCAGCCAATCAGAGCATATTATTGGCCCTGGCAGCCATGTTGAATATCCGACTCGAACGAAAAACAGTAAATTTGTAGATGACCATCCAAGGAACATTCCTGCTAAGTTTGGTTCCAATTGGCCAAGTGGTTTCGGAGAAGAAGCTTGAAATGTGAAAAGTTTACAGACGACAGACAACAGACGACAGACGCCAAGTGATGGCAATAGTTCCAGGTCCAGGTGAACTAAAAACGAGATAATCATGTCTAACAAACCTAACTCTACTCTGACTTGTCTGAAAAACAAATTCTTCACTGAGTAAATTCTCAAAAATTAAGATATCATCTTTTCCTCATATAAATAAATGATAAATGTAGCTGTGACACTCTAATTCTAAAAATCACTTGCAATTTTGCTTTAGATAACTCATCAAATCATATGTTTGACAGAGCTTTGATAGTTCTTCTATGTAGTCCTATAAGATAACTTTTGACCTAATTTTCTAAATCGTCATGTCTATTAATCGATTGCTTGTTTGATAGATTAGTCTATTAATTAAATTAAAGTCAGTCAGAATTGTTAGGGTTATGGTGTTTAGCTCTGCTTCCAACTATATTTCAGTTATCTCGTAGCAGTCAGTTAGATTTGTAGAGGAAATGAGAGTACCCGGAGAAAACCACTGATGTAGGGGCGGATAGTGTCCCCCCCCCCCCCTAAAATTGGAAAAAATATGATTTTTTGGCATAAAATCGTGATTTTTCAAATGAAACACCAAAAAAAATTTGTGCCTCCCTCTGCTCAGCGCTATTTTTTAAAATACACCCCCCCTAACTTGAAATCCTGGATCCGCCCCTGCGACCTGCCGCAAGTCACTGACAAACCTTATCAGAATTGTTAAAAACCATATACTATGAAGGGTGTTGTAGTTCTTATAATAATTTTATTGTCACAAATGTCAACCAGATTTTTTCAAAGACAAAGAAATGATAAATAATTATAAAAAAAAATTTGATTCATATTTCATCTTTTCAATTGTAGAAAAAAAAATTATAGACAAAGAAATGATAAATAAATATTATGTTTTAGAATTTACATTCTTTTAATTTCCTAATAAGAGCAGTTTATTTGATAAATTCTGTCCATCTATTGACACAATTTATTTCAACGAGTCTTATAATCACAAAAGTAAACAGAAAATCTGTTTGAAACTGTTCCTAAATGACCATTGTGCTATAGGTATAAAAGATAAGGTAATATGAAACCTGTCTAAACCTACTTCTTTGGGACCATGTTATGTTTTTGAATTAGACAGGTGTTTGGTTTATACAGGGTAAATTAACCAACATTTCCTTCATTAGGACTAAAAGTTCTGTTTATACAGGATTCCAGTTTAATCAAGGGTTTGCACTGTTTTCACTGTATTTGTTTACTTTAACTAGACAGTAAAACAATGTCATGTCCCTACGTTCAGAGAAATAGGGTTTTGTATGGTGTGATTCTTTTTTGTCAAAATAAAGTCAGCCATTTTGATGACATAAATATAACATGTTTTACACATTCATTCAACTCAGTATGATGCATCATGGTATTTCAAGAAACATTGTTGTCACCTATGTTAGGAGTCGATTTACTTTGTAATCGGCCAAAAGTATTCTAATTATATATATACACGTATATATATGTAGGACAGAACCACAGGTCAACCCCGTTCATGGCAAGGTATACTCGATACAATATTATGTGATAAAGTTTGTCAGTGACTTGTGACAGGTCGGTTGTTTTCTCTGGCTACTCCGGTTTCCCCCACCAATCAAAATTGACCGCCACGATATAACTGAAATATTGTTGAAAGTGGTGTCATACACTATGACCTAAACCTCCACTTGTTTCTAACATTTTATTTTACTACCCACATCCACCCAAAGAAAAAGGTATCCATCAAGGTCATAGGGATTTCCACTGTAACTTCAAATTTGTTATGAAAAATCAGAATAAATCACTTCAATACTGTAAAATAAATTATCTACCCAATAATATAAAAACGTTTATGTATATCTGCAAGACACACACACCTTTGTTGTTTATCAACTATGTCATATGTCATCGTATGTCTGAATTGTAATAATATTTTCAAAAAACAGAAATAAAATAAAAGTGCCTTCAGCCAGAACTCTATTTTTGTAGCACATATGTTCATGTATTAGCTTTTGACAAATAATGAGAATGTTTGATTACCTTTTCAAAGTGGCATATACGATTTTAGATCTTGACTATATAAGGTAATCCAGGACTTTTGTTTTAATTGGATAGCACTTAAAATGTCAACAAACATATAATTTGGATAGACTTGTTCACTGACTAGATATATATCATTAATAGAATATTCATATATCGAGACAGGTAGGGTCCAACTCCATCTTTCTTTTTGAAATGGAGGTTGTAGTATATTTAGAAATTAATGACATCATTGATGTGTGTTTTCTACTGGCATGCACACTAATAATTTCAAGTGAAATCTGATATTTCGTCACATCTGGAGACATGGCACGGACATAATACTTGGTATGATTCGGAACTTAAATGTCATCTGTCCCTATATATAGCTACCCGTCTATACATACATACAGGTATCTTTTTTTTACAGGCAGGGAACATCCTACAACACTGGAGTGGTCAAATACAAAAGTTCAAAGGTTAAAATGTCTTGATGGTTACTAATTAAAAAACCTGTATATATAGTTATATATGACTACTGGTATTTTTATATTTTGATCACACTGTAATACAAAATGGCCACACATTATAATAATGTTCTTCACATTTTACAATGTTGAGGATAAAAATTAAAATTGTTTCTTCTACAATGAATTACAATTATTGAATTACTTCAATTAAGTTTATGTGGAAGATGTTGTTGTTTAAAAGCTTTCAATGAAACTGTCTTAAAGACTAATAGCACTATCAGCAATAGTTCTTAAATATCTGAAAAAGATAGAAAGAATAAGATTAACTGATACAAATACCACTGCCATAACGATCACATAACATGAATATTATTCCTTTTAAATTTATCTCCAAAGGGTGGGGTGGCCCTCTTGAGAGAGACCAATTTAAATTCTCAGCAGACTTTGCCAGTGTTTGTAATTGTGTGAAATAATAGTTAGAATTTTTGTCATTTTACTACCTTTCAATTTATCTCTTTAAAAAATCTCAGTATGCTTCAAATAAAAAATTTCAATTATATATTTTTAGAAAATCAACATAATGACTTTGTCACAAAGTTGCTTAAAACAGAATTATAAAGCCCCCCAGCTGGGAGGGGATTCTTTTTCAGTAACTGATTAAGAAATGTTTGTTTCAGTTTGTCATTTCAATATAAACAAAGCGATTAGTGAATCCTGACTTAACTGAACACCACTTATAATTTTATTGCTTTGAGGTAGACGTGTTGTAAATTTTGAGAAATCTAAAACTCTTGCCTCCATGTTTGACTGAAGGTTGGGAAGGTACTCACAAAAAAGATCACAGTTAAAAGTTGTCTAATTTTCATGTATTCATTTGACTGGTCCTTCTTCTTCTCTGTTTCTTTTTCTTGTTGGTTCACATCTACAAAATTAAAGTTTATTACAGGTTATTTTTTAACACAATTAACTTATTATGAAAAATGTTATTCAAAAATAAATGTTAACCCATAAATAGCAGTACAAAAAGTGTGCAAAGATACCAATATATAAAAAACTTGTAGAACCTCATTGGTGGTGTAATGGTTAGCGTGCTTGCCTCGAGTGCTGTAGATCGTGGGTTCGAGCCCCGGTCGGGTCAAACCAAAGACTATAAAATTGGTATTTGTTGCTTCTCCGCTAAGCACGAAGCATTAAGGAGTAAGAGCAAAGACTGGTTGGCTTGGAATCAGAATAATGTGTCAGAGTGGAGCGACATGTCAGCCCGCAGACTTGTTTCAGTGAGCTAGCACGATAAAAATCCAACTACCCGTGTTGGTCTAGAACAAAGCGGACGTCATCATCATCTCATTGAAAATTAACTTGTTCTTGCCATGACATAGCTGAACAATTGCTGAGTTGGCGTTAAACAACAATCACTCACTCACTCACTCATTATTGGGGGCTTTTTGTCAGGGGTCTTTTGTCCTAGGGCAGCTTTTGTTCGGTTGTCTTTTGTCCAGGGGCTTATGTCCGGGGGGCTTTAGTCCTAGACCCCACAAAAACAAATGTCTCATTTTCCACACATATTTTGATGAACTATTAAAGTCAAAAAGGGCAATAACTTCTTCAAAATAATCCAATCATAATGCCATATTGATATGTGAATCTGCATATGGTAAAAGTTTCCATTTAAATGCTGTAGGAGTTCCATGTACATACAAACTATACATAGTGAAATAGAATAGTAACTCCTTCAAAAATACTCAGATTATGCTATTATGATATGCAAATGTTCCTATCTTACTAAGCAAACACGCAGAGTATAGAAGAATTCCCATTTAAAATGTACATTGTAGGTGGATTTCATGTACATGTACAAACTTTTGATGAAATATTCAATGTGAAAAGGGACAATAACTCCTTCAAAAAAATTAGTATATGAGTGATTGTTGTTTAACCCCAAGTGAGCAATTCTTCAGCTATATCATGGTGAGAACAAGTTACATCAGCTATATCACGGTGAGAACAAGTTACATCAGCTATATCATAGTGAGAACAAGTTACATCAGCTATATCACGGTGAGAACAAGTTACATTAGCTACATCATGGTGAGAACAAGCTACATCAGCTATATCATAGTGAGAACAAGTTACATCAGCTATATCATAGTGAGAACAAGTTACATCAGCTATATCATGGTGAGAACAAGCTACATCAGCTATATCATGGTGAGAACAAGTTACATCAGCTATTTCATGGTGAGAACAAGTTACATCAGCTATATCATGGTGAGAACAAGTTACATCAGCTATATCATGGTGAGAACAAGTTACATCAGCTATATCATGGTGAGAACAAGTTACATCAGCTATATCATGGTGAGAACAAGTTACATTAGCTATATCATGGTGAGAACAAGTTGCATCAGCTATATCATGGTGAGAACAAGCTACATCAGCTATATCATGGTGAGAACAAGTTGCATCAGCTATATCATGGTGAGAACAAGTTGCATCAGCTATATCATGGTGAAAACAAGTTACATCAGCTATATCATGGTGAGAACAAGTTACATCAGCTATATCATGGTGAAAACAAGTTACATCAGCTATATCATGGTGAGAACAAGCTACATCAGCTATATCATGGTGAGAACAAGTTACATCAGCTATATCATGGTGAAAACAAGTTACATCAGCTATATCATGGTGAGAACAAGTTACATCAGCTATATCATGGTGAGAACAAGTTACATCAGCTATTTCATGGTGAGAACAAGTTACATCAGCTATATCATGGTGAGAACAAGTTACATCAGCTATATCATGGTGAGAACAAGTTACATCAGCTATATCATGGTGAGAACAAGTTACATCAGCTATATCATGGTGAGAACAAGTTACATTAGCTATATCATGGTGAGAACAAGTTGCATCAGCTATATCATGGTGAGAACAAGTTACATCAGCTATATCATGGTGAGAACAAGTTACATCAGCTATATCATGGTGAGAACAAGTTACATCAGCTATATCATGGTGAGAACAAGTTACATCAGCTATATCATGGTGAGAACAAGTTACATTAGCTATATCATGGTGAGAACAAGTTGCATCAGCTATATCATGGTGAGAACAAGCTACATCAGCTATATCATGGTGAGAACAAGTTGCATCAGCTATATCATGGTGAGAACAAGTTACATCAGCTATATCATGGTGAGAACAAGTTACATCAGCTATATCATGGTGAGAACAAGTTACATCAGCTATATCATGGTGAGAACAAGTTACATTAGCTATATCATGGTGAGAACAAGTTGCATCAGCTATATCATGGTGAGAACAAGCTACATCAGCTATATCATGGTGAGAACAAGTTGCATCAGCTATATCATGGTGAGAACAAGTTGCATCAGCTATATCATGGTGAGAACAAGCTACATCAGCTATATCATGGTGAAAACAAGTTACATCAGCTATATCATGGTGAGAACAAGTTACATCAGCTATATCATGGTGAGAACAAGTTACATCAGCTATTTCATGGTGAGAACAAGTTACATCAGCTATATCATGGTGAGAACAAGTTACATCAGCTATATCATGGTGAGAACAAGTTACATCAGCTATATCATGGTGAGAACAAGTTACATCAGCTATATCATGGTGAGAACAAGTTACATCAGCTATATCATGGTGAGAACAAGTTACATCAGCTATATCATGGTGAGAACAAGTTACATCAGCTATATCATGGTGAAAACAAGTTACATCAGCTATATCATGGTGAGAACAAGTTACATTAGCTACATCATGGTGAGAACAAGTTACTTCAGCTATATCATGGTGAGAACAAGTTACATCAGCTATATCATGGTGAGAACAAGATACATCAGCTATATCATGGTGAGAACAAGTTACATCAGCTATATCATGGTGAGAACAAGTTACATCAGCTATATCATGGTGAGAACAAGTTACATCAGCTATATCATGGTGAAAACAAGTTACATCAGCTATATCATGGTGAGAACAAGTTACATTAGCTACATCATGGTGAGAACAAGTTACATCAGCTATATCATGGTAAGAACAAGTTACTTCAGCTATATCATGGTGAGAACAAGTTACATCAGCTATATCATGGTGAGAACAAGTTACTTCAGCTATATCATGGTGAAAACAAGCTACATCAGCTATATCATGGTGAAAACAAGCTACAGTCAATAAAATGATGATGATGTTTGCTTTGTACTAGACCAACACTCTTAGTTGGATTTTTATAGTGCTAGTTCACTGAACAGTCCAACGGTAGACATGTAGCTCCACTTGAACACATTATCCTGATCCTGAACCAACCAGTCTTTATTCTTACTCCTTAAAACGATTTGCTTATCGGAGAAGCAGCAAATACCAATTTTAAAAGTCTTTTGTTTGACCAGACGGGGGCTGGAACACACAATCTACCACACTTGAGGTGAACACGCTAACCATTACACGACCAATGTGGTTCCTTCAAAAATAATCAGACAAAAATAATTTAATAATATGTACATCTTCATGGTAATAAGCAAGCATGGAAAGATTTGAAGAATTCACTATTATACTGGATGTCAAATCACAATGCAGACTGATCTGTTTTATAGCTATCTGTAGATCATTCCTGCAGTTTTAATTCAGATGGCACAGCCAATCAGAGACTATAATGCTTTGTGACAGTCATATTGAGTATCAAATCTGAAGAAAAGCAGAAATCTTTTTTTTTTAACAATCTAGAATATTTCTACAAACTTTTATTGACATATGAAAAGTTAAAGGACAAACAGAATTCAGGTGACTGTTAGTTTGTTGAACATCCAGCTGTATATATTTCATTCATATTTAGGACAACATATGGCCCGGTGATTGACAAAGCTCCAATGAATTTGGTCAAATGACTAGAAAAGCTTCAATAACCTTTAGTAAGGTCAACTAAAACTAACTTATTAATACAATCAATTATTTAAATACTTACGAATAAAAACCATCAATTTTTCTCATTTCTATTTGCATATTTTGTGTTTCCTCTATGTATTTGTCAAGTTCTGTTACAGAAGTGTGAGGTAGAACATTGGGAATAAAACGGGAAAATAATTCAGGTTTTAATGTTGCATATTCTGAAAAGATAAATGTAATGAAAAAATCATTTGTAATATGACAAAATTATGAATAAATGTAAAATACAAAATATGTGAGAAATTTACATACATGTATACATATCATAACAATATACATGTACACACATTTTTGCACCTGTCCAAAAGCCAGAACCTGGATTTCTAACACCACATCTTATGGTCTTTTTTGTCTTTAATGGTTTCAGGCAAGAGGAGGTGGCTTGTTTTGTTTGTTAATATTAGCAGAATTATTGACTGTTTACACTTTCTTTTCATAATGTGATATTTTATACTCTGATGTTCCAAGCAATACTAGAACTCTGAATTATTTGTTCACACCACTAACAAAATTGAAGAAAATCTTTCATGTAAAATACAATATATTCTATAAAGAAAAGTTTAAAGATACCAAATGGGTAATCAGAAGCCGTAAATCAAAAAAGACAAGTCAATACAATGACCAAAAGGACAATCAACAATCTAAAAAAAACATTACACAGAAAATAAAAGATCAATCATAAAACATTTTATGTGAAATTTCAAATAATAATTCAATAAAAATCCTTCATGTAAAATACTTTGTGAAAATTCTATCAATATAAAAACTTTCATGCAATTAACAAAATATTAGTATACCAAAAATGTACTTTTCATGTATAACACATCATGAGAAATCCCTCCATAACATTCAATTAAAAATACCTGGATTAATGGAATGAAGACTTTGTATTGTATTACACATCAAGGCAGGGGGGATAATAAAAGGTGTTCTGTTAGCTTCCTCTAGGACAGCTGAAAAAAGACCAGAAATCATTAATGTTTACCAGTACATACAAACATTAATAAGATGCTATATATCATAAAAGACTATCAGTAATGTATAAATCAATCTTAAAGGCATACAGGCTGTCAGAATCATATGTTTTGTTTATTAAAAGTTGCCAATATTCGATGTTTTATACCATTAAAATGTTCTGAACAAAAATCCAGGTTTAAAAAATCTGTTATAATGGCGTAATCATTGAAAAGAATTTGAATGTTTAGCATCATCTGTTGGTAGAATCGCCATTAACACGACCTAATTATAAAATGGTTGCATTTCCGAAGTTTGCTGAACAGCGTGTGGTAACTGCTATAAATAACTGAGGATGGTTAATGAGGTAAGCATGTTGCATGTAAATGCATTAGAATTAATATAATTTAAGAAATATATCTATGAAATTGGATCCGGGATAATCAGTTATTATTATATAATGGTATTTAGTAAGAATGACATTTTCTTCATTTACAAACAATTTCGCACATGCGCAAACGCTTTCCCGAATGAGGTCACTGTCAGGTCGTATGAATATTGTGAGGGTCAACATTGAATTCTTTATGGGATGTAAGAAAATCAAACAGCGATGTATTTCCTTCGTTCTAGGCTATTTACATATGATATTATAAACTAGAGGCTCAGTGGGCTGAGCCTGAGTCGCTCACCTTTCATTCTGCTTCGAGGAAACTTAATACAGAACCTTCCATACATGTAGATGCTTCCTACCAAGTTTCGGTTCATATGACTAAGCAGTTTCAAAGAAGAAGATTTTTCAGAAATTGACCAATCAAAAACAAGAATTGCATGTGGTGGCCATGTTTGCTAACCGATCGGGACGAAATGAGCAATCTTCATAGAGGACATTCCATAGATGCCCCCTACCAAGTTTCGGCTCATTTGGCCAAGCGGTTTCAGAGAAGAAGATTTTTAAAAATTGGCCAATCGGAAACAAGAATTGCCTGTGGTGGCCATGTTTGGTAATGGATCATAACAAAATATGCACTCTTTAGAGAGGATCTTCCATAGATGCTTCCTACCAAATTTCAGTTCATTTGGCTGAGGGTTTTCAGAGGAGAAGATTAAAATGTGAAAAGTAAACGGATGACAGATGACGAACACCAAGTGATGGCAAAAGCTCATATTGCCTTTGGCAAGGTTTGCTAAAAAAAATATTAAAATGTGAATATCAACTTGTAATGTATAGAACAAACATGTTACACTATATCAGCGTTAGTTAATTTCTAAGGGAGATAATGGCAAGAGTTATCTTTCTTTTAATAGTTTAGGCAAGAGTTCTCTTTCTTTTAATAGAGGAGAAGATTTTTTAGAAATCAACCAATCAGAAACAAGAATTGGCAAGGTGAGCTAAAAATTTTAAATGCAATTAGTATAAAACATCGAATACTGGCAACTTTTAATGTATAAAAAAATTCAATTCTGACAGCCTGTATGCCTTTAATAGGAGTTTCGCTGTTGTCCAAACTAAATTGACGTTCAAAACAGAAATATACATTTGAAAGATGGTAATCCAAGGAACATTTTTGACTAATTTGCATAGTGTTTCTTTAAAGAAAGAGGTGGAAATGTAATAAGTTTACAGATGTCAACAGGTCATATAACCCTTCAAATCAGTTTACAGATATCAACAGGTCATATAACCCTTCAAGTCAGTTTACAGATGTCAACAGGTCATATAACCCTTCAAATCAGTTTACAGATATCAACAGGTCATATAACCCTTCAAGTCAGTTTACAGATGTCAACAGGTCATATAACCCTTCAAATCAGTTTACAGATATCAACAGGTCATATAACCCTTCAAATCAGTTTACAGATGTCAACAGGTCATATAACCCTTCAAGTCAGTTTACAGATGTCAACAGGTCATATAACCCTTCAAATCAGTTTACAGATGTCAAAAGGTCAAAATAAGCCTTCAAATCAGCTTACAGATGTCAACAGGTCATATAACCCTTCAAATCAGTTTACAGATGTCAAAAGGTCAAAATAAGCCTTCAAATCAGCTTACAGATGTCAACAGGTCATATAACCCTGCAAGTCAGTTTACAGATGTCAACAGGTCATATAACCCTTCAAGTCAGTTTACAGATATCAACAGGTCATATAACCCTTCAAATCAGTTTACAGATGTCAACAGGTCATATAACTCTTCAAGTCAGTTTACAGATGTCAACAAGTCATATAACCCTTCAAATCAGTTTACAGATGTAAACAAGTCATATAACCCTTCAAATCAGTTTACAGATGTAAACAAGTCATATAACCCTTCAAATCAGTTTACAGATGTCAACAGGTCATATAACCCTTCAAATCAGTTTACAGATGTCAACAGGTCATATAACTCTTCAAGTCAGTTTACAGATGTCAACAAGTCATATAACCCTTCAAATCAGTTTACAGATGTCAACAAGTCATATAACCCTTCAAATCAGTTTACAAATGTCAACAAGTCATATAACCCTTCAAATCAGTTTTGATAAACATAAATTAAGCATACACATATTTTTAATGACATTAGGATTCACTTGTTTGTTAATGTAAGTTCTGTATATATCTAGGAATTCTTGGTAGAATAAAAATCTTGTTCAGTATTTTGTTATATAAATTTAAAAAATATTCAACCCACATAAACTTTTACTACTGCAACATACACAAAACAAGTAAAAATTAATAAGACTGGTGTTGACAAATATTAAATGAGTGAGTGAGTGATTACCGTTTAACACCAAATGAGCAATTTTTCAGCTATATCATGGCGAGAACAAGCTATTTTCAATGAAATGATGATTATATCTGCTTTGTTCTAGACCAACACGCCGAGTTGGATTTTAATAGTGCTAGCTCACTGAAACAATAGTCCGCGATATGTCGGTTCACTTGTACACATTATTCTGATTCCGAGCCAACCAGTCTTTGCTCTTTCTACTTAAAGCTGCATGCTTAGCGGGGAAGCAACAAATGCCAATTTCAGTCTTTGGTTTGACCCGACCGGGGCTCGAACCCACAATCTACCATACTCTAGGCGAGCAGGCTAACCATTACGCCACCGATACGGTTCAAATATTAAATGAATCTATATACTAATATTCAACTTACAAAATAAATGTGCTATATGTTTATCTAAAATGTGTTTTCGGAACAATTTCTTTAATTCTGTATGTAAATTCGTCTTCAGTTTTGATTCTACATAATATCTATTCTGAAATAACACCAAAAAAAAGATACAAAGTCATGAATCAATATACAATAAACCCCTGATAGTTAATGACAATTAAAAACTACTATCCTTTCACATTTGTGATGGGTCTAAAACCTTGTTAGCGTGTACTGAGCTCAATACAGAGTCAGCTGGTCAGCTTGTTATTTAGACAGAGGTTAACCAGATACTTGTGCATGACATTTGGTTTTCTCAAGATATTTCTGTAACATACATTCACCACAAAATTTGGTGAACATGATTTAGTTGACAAATTAAAATGAAATTGACAGATTTCATCTGTTACGTAATAAATACATTTGTACCTATTGATTGATGTAACTAATCAAAATATTACCTAACATTTAAAAAATAACTATATTGTATTCAAAAGGTTGTCGGCATCAATTGGGGAATTTGACAGTCGAAATGCAGTTTTACTGGTGACATGTAGCAGAGCCAGTAAAACGGATATTTGAGACCGTCAAATCCCCATCAGACCACAGCAACTCTTCAAATACACTACAGTTATTTCTATTCTAATGCAAGACAAAAATATTTCTATTTGGGCTTATGAAATTGTCTAAACATTGCAAAAATTTAAAATATCGGGAAATATTGTTGATGATTTTAGCATATAAACAACCTGAAAAATTGTGACGTCATGAAAATTCTCGATGTAGAACGTAAACATGTTATCTATGTCACCTACTGGTTACCTAATGGTACTTACAGAATAATTAAATACAGTAACAATACCAGTAAATGATTGTTGGTATGAGTTACAAATGCCTAATGGTACTTACCATATAATTAAATATAGGAACAATACCAGCTAATGCTTGTTGATATGAGTTCCATACCAAGTAATACTTTTCTAAAAACTGTTTTCCATCTTCTTTTTCCTAAAATAATAGACAAAGCAAGATTCAAAGTTATGACATAAATATAGGGGGTATTTTCTATAAATTTGGATGTGTTAAGAATTCAACATAAAACATAAAACACTTCCTAGAAACATTTATCATAAGTTCTAAGCAAGAGCCCAAGGGGTACTATGCTTACATACCAAATATATAGTCAATTGTGTGATATGACTGAGGGGTGCTTTTAACATGCCTACACGTATATACAAACGTAGGTCCTAACCTTGAATGGGTAGCGCCATTAGTATGGGTCACTTCCTATATAATGGTATTACAGATGTGTCTACTTTTTCAGCTTTCAAATATATTCTGTAGTTGAAATTGTCTCTGTCAATCTGTCAATTAGGGAACATGACAACATCCTGAATGTTGACTTGCTTTAAAAAGTACAGGACCACTTGGACAACATTTATGACTGCTTACGGATTCTGATTGCCCCTTTGGCATCTTCAAACTCTTCTTAGTGACTTTGTATGCAGGTCAGCTCTAAATTTGCTCTAAAGGTAATAACATTTCTAAAAGACACCAGAGAAAACAATTCTGGCATGTCTGGTGATTTGGGATGCATTTGTTCTGGAGAAGAAGTCAATAATATCTCAGCCAATCAGAGGACAGGGGAGACATCTGGAATTTCAAATCGTTCTAATGACAACTTAATAAAACTTTTGATACAAATGTTTCCAGATCATCTGCAAAGTAAAGAGGATATACTCATACAAACCCATGCTTGAAATTCTTCATTCTTCTCTTCCAAATGTTTTGACATATACTGTATTAAATCTGAGTACAACCTTTCTGAAAACTGCTTACATACACATTTATACACACAACTGAAACAGACAAAACATACATGTATAGGTAAAGTATAAAGCCAACCTTTTAACATTTAATGTGTATATGTACATTAGCAGATTATTTAATTGTAAAAATGAAGCTATCTTCAGAAATATTTGATTTTTAAGAATATTCCATTTTAGATGAAGAAGGTCACGTGTGGTCTCTACTGGTAGTAACCTAAATTATTTGATCATTGATCTATATCTTATTGCTCTTTGATCATTGATCTATATCTTATTGCTCTTTCTAACAAAGTATACATGTAGATTCATCTCCAACCAAAGTCAGAGTATGTAAGCTAGGTTAGAAAAAGTTTGTACTAGGTAGTTACTAGTGCTCGTTTATTTTTTGCAAGGTACTCTAGATTCCTACAGCACTAAACATAGACACAGGCTTTTCCAGTAGCAATTGTTTATTTTTACCATACACTGTGTGTCATTCATATTTAGTGTATAAATAAAATACTAGTATACATTTGTATCTTGAAAGTGTACAGTATATGTACACCAAATTTGATCAGGCCTTAATTTCATTTTCATTGTTCACTTATCAATATCTAGTAAATACTGTGTAATTCTGTGATCACATCTGTTTCTAAGTTACCACACATTGTGGTGAACATATTCATCCTTAAGCATAAATGTCAGTCAGCACTGATACCATACCACATGTTCTTGACCTTAATTTCATGCAATGTACATTATTGTATCTTGTGTCAAACATTACCTCAGTTTTGTTTTTTACATTGATTCTGGAGGATAAATGTCAGTCATAGCACATGACCGTGACCTTTTAAATTTTAAGTATTGATACATTTTTATATGCATGACAAAAGGTTCTAAATACTAATACTAACCATTGGTTTCAAGGATATTTATTCTATCGGTATGCTAAAATCTCCCCTCCACCCCCCACAAAAAAAAAACCAAACAATTACAAACTATAACTACATGTATTGGCCAATATGAGCTTGCATCACTCACCTGAAGGAAAATGTGAGAAAGCTAACATGGTATGAGCTTTGACCGATGCCAAGTAATACAGTATATAACAAGCAAAAATGGCTGACCAAAAGTCTGATTTATAGTATAATTACATACCTTAACAAATCATTAACAATGGAAAAAATCTAGATGTGTTATGTACATATATGAGGTAAGATATTTCACCATTTCGGTTTTATTTATAGTCAAAAAGGTCATTCTTTGTTTATCATGATATTCAGTCATGTGCATTTGTTCTTAATTCATACCTATACATTTGTTCATAAGATATTGGTATTCCTTGACCTGGTGCCATTGTCAACAAGTGGTTAATGGCCTCCACTAATTTAGGCCAGTATTGAGATTCATAATCAACAGCAGTCAGAGTCATCATCACTGAAAAAAAAAGGCAAAAATCATTATCATCGCTGAAATTACATACTGAAGCATCATTCTAACATTGAAAAATACAGACCAGTGTATCTCATAACTCCTGACATGAGAAGAAACTCAATTTAAATACTTTTTTCCAAATAAATAAATCTATAGAAGAAATTCTATGTTTTTACTCTTTAAATAAATTCCATGTTCTTGTTGTCAAAGCTGTTACCAAACTTTATTGTGATTGAAAATCGATTTGTTCATTATTTGTTGTATGGTTCCAACTTCTGGGCAAGTAAATGTCACATTTGAAACTGAAAAAATCTGCCATGTCACAAGGACTACTGTTAAAAATCTAAAAACATTTCCATTAACTCTAAATATTCAGAAAATTGTTATCCTTTAGTTTTTTACTTGTACCAGAACAAGATAGAGAGAAAATTTTACTAGACCAACAGGTTCTTTGTACATGTCGGATATGACAATTCTACATCCCTGCATTTAAAAACACAAACTGCTGTTCAAAGTTTCGTTGTTGCCCTTTAGGCTAGTCCTATGTATAGGCATAGCAAAGAATTTGTGAGAACTCGGACCACTTCTTTAACACAACTCGAACCACTTCTTGAAGACAACTCGAACCACTATTTGAGGACAACTTGGACCAATATTTAGGGTAAAATCAGACCACTTTTAGGTCAGCTCTAACCACTTTTTAAAGACAACTCAGACCACTTTTTTAGGACAACTCGGACCAATAATTAATTGATTTCATTCATTTACAGACTGCCTACAACGAACGTGACAGTGTATACAGATTCCTGAGAAAAGTCTTCGCCCTTCCATTCCTACCTGCTGACCACATTCCACCTGCATTTGAGAAGCTGAAAGAAAAAGTAACAGATGAGAAGACACAAGAAGTTATGCAGTATTGAAGATACGTGGATGACCAGCACCGTATGGACAGTACCATGGACTGGAGTGTCTTCAACCAAGCCCTAAGAACCAACAACGACGTAGAAGGGTGGCACCATAAACTAAACATAAAAGCCCGCAAAGGAAACCTACAGTTCTATCTTCCCATTACTCTGATGTACATTTTACTCTGAAGCAAAAAGACTGCCGACACAGATGAAGATGATCCGAGGGGAAACTCAAAAGATACAGACGCAAAAGGAGCTGTACCGTCCAGAGCCAGTTGTTTCAAGTGTGGGAGAAGTACACAGCAACCAAGTCAACATGCATCATCTTCTGAAGAAGTGCGGTGCAATCTACGGTCCCGGGTGCTAGACTTTGAACATGTATATTATATATTGTACATTCTAATGTGAAATATGTAGTGCTTTTTGTGAAATATAGTGCACTTAGTTAACAGTGCTTTCGATCTTCTTGTTACATTGTTTTTATGTATAATATTGCTGTTATCTCTGAATAACGCTAATAAAAATAATTTTAACACGTTTTGTTCTTTTTTTTTTGTCCAAGCTGTCTTCAAAAAGTGGTCTGAGTTGTCTTCAAAACGTGCTCCGAGTTGTCTTTACAAAGTGGTCAGAACTGACCTAAAAAGTGGTCCGATTTTACACTAAATATTGGTCCGAGTTGTCCTGGAAAAGTGGTCCAAGTTGTCTTCAAAAAGTGGCCCGAGTTGCCTTTACAGAGTGGTCAGAGCTAACCTAAAAAGTGGTCTGATTTTACACTAAATATTGGTCCGAGTTGTCCTGTTTCCATAGCAAACAGATACATAAATTATAATATGGTAACAACTTTGGAAAATGGAAAAGCATCTGTGCCGTCTGTGGTATCAGAAGTTGAATACATGCATGTCTACTGTGTCAATTACATAATGACAAGAACCCACAGGCACTTGTTTCTATCAATAATGTACATGGATAGTCGACCTTCCCATAAATATATTTAAATAAATAAAGTAAAGATACTTTAATATGCATGTGTGATTTCCTGTTAAAAAGTCACTGTTTCGGATAGCTGGTATCGTATATTTTAACACTAGTCATGTCTCTCATTCTTGTATTTACAATTTATATGATATTTTATGCAATCACCTTATGTTTTATTATGTTTATATGCCCCTTTGTGGGCCCTTTAATTTGGACCAATAAAATCTTATCTTATCTTATCTTATTCTGGGAAAATCAGCCCAGAAAATACAACTACAGCCATGAAATTGTGATAAACACGACCGGACACGACCTAAATATAACTAGTTTAGACGAGGAGCTGACAGAAGAGGCCTCCTACGGAGACCTACAATCAGAAGAGGATCTGTGAGTAAACAAGTGCCTGTGCAAGAACCACAAAGTTTTCAAGTTTACTTTGCCACTGCCAGTAGATCTACTAACCCATACTACCCGGACGTAAAAGTGGATGTTCCTCTGGTTGGACAATGTTTTCTGGGGCTAGATCTGGCTGAGTAGAATCAGCCTCCGCCTCCATGGGCTCGTCCATGTTAAAAATTGTGATCAATTAAAACGAAAACAACTTTGTGTACACCGGAAGTGCTAAAAATAAATGTCAGATCATTTCAACACGGAAAAGATTTTTTTGAGTAGCTAAAATTAAGAATTTATATCCGATATCAACAGTTATTGTATATATTGATAATAAAATAAGAATTCAAATGATATCAAATAATATTTTATTTTGTGTTCTCAAAGCAAGGGTAGCATATTTAGGGTTGCTAGGTGGAAATAATCTACAAGTTAATAAAAAGAAGTATCGGATTTGATATCTTTAATTTGAGTATTTGAAAATTATGGCTGCCTTTACCGAAACCACGAGAAAATATTTCTACAGCAATAACAGAAAGAAAGAACTACAAGCACATTCAGCAAAAGTCCATTCTGTTGCTTGGAACAGTGACGGGAAAAGATTGGCGTCGGGATCGTATGACAAAACTGTAAATGTGTTCGTTTTAGAAAGAGATCGAATGGTGTGTAACTAACGATTACAAGACTTGCCCGGCTTACAATTTACATATTAAATTCTATTTCTCTACAGCATGCTTTCCTAGTTAATATGTTTTGCTCTTATTTGAGAAATATGACCGCTTTTAATCGTTCGTCTGTTCTATGACCCTTTTCTTTTTGTCTAAACTCAACGGGTAGTTTCGGCCATAGTCGTTTCGTCCATAGTACTAGTCCGAGATTCCTCTGTCGTTTAACGTCATTGATAAAGTTGCTGTAGCCGTTCAACGTCAGAGCGTGATACATACGGAAAACAGCGGATTTGCTTCTCCAACTCTGGGTCAGCACATTTCCACGTTTCGTGGCTATCGGATTTTTTTTTA
Organism: Bathymodiolus brooksi; assembly: GCA_963680875.1. NCBI lineage: Eukaryota > Metazoa > Mollusca > Bivalvia > Mytilida > Modiolidae > Bathymodiolus > Bathymodiolus brooksi. The sequence goes on from OY804577.1 coordinate 32,066,452, forward strand.
CTATCAGAAACCCTTATATAAATCGCTTCACCAATCATTTTTCTATTCATTCATAACCATCTTACCCTCAGAAAGTGGTGCTACACTCCATTACAGCACGATTTTGCCTTAGATCCTATGATTCCGCCATTTGTCTTCCATTTTTCAAACATTTGTCACGTGACTACGAGAAAACCACGATTACCGCAATGTATCATGGGAGATGATTTGCATATAAACAAACAAACAAATATTTGTATTGCCAATCATACATGCCTGTTAAGACAGAACAATTAACATAAAATTTAATACAGTTGATTATATTGATTGGTAATGATTTTAACAGCAATAGTGAATTACAGATAACCATAAGAAAAAAAAAAATGATGTAGTACCTTGTCCAAAAAAGGGAGACGTAACATATGCTCTTTCCGAAGCCCATTGGCAACACTCTGCCATTGAATCTTTTCTTTCCAACACATTCTGTATTATTTCCTTCTGCTCCGCTTTGATCTATAGATGGACTGTTTGTCCTGTAGAATACGCTTAAATGTATGGTCTTCCATGTGATTTGAATGTTGTTTACGTATGCAAATAATGCTAAAATAATTTGGCGCGCTGAATTAAGTAGCTCCCATCATGCAATACGTTACTGTTATCATTCAGTTAGTATCGCGAGATCACGTTTGTAGATTCGAAAATGGAAGTCAAATGGCGGAATAATAGGATCTAAGGCAAAATCGTGCTGTAATGGAGTGTAACACCACTTTCTGAGGGTAAGATGGTTTTGAATGAATAGAAAAATGATTGGTGAAGCGATTTATATAAGGGTTTCTGATAGAAAATAAAATCTGATAGCCACGAAACGTGGAAATGTGCCGATCCTAGGGCTGGTGAGGCAAATTCGATGGTTTCCGTATATAGCACGCTCTGACGTTGAACGGCTACAGCAACTTTATCAATGCCGTTAAACGACAGAGGAATCTTGGACTACCATAGTACCAGTTCGGCCACACTTTATAAAGACGTTTCGGCCATGGTTTTATTTATGTGTAATTTATAACAATATTATGCATTAATAATCATATTGAATACAAAAAGAAATAAAAAATTGAGAAAAACAATATATTTTAGCAAATATTATCACTATTCTTCTTTTCCCAATCGCGACGATGTGCAGGTCCACATGAAGAGAAGAAAACAAAATCTACATTTTACATAGCTTTAAGTCTTATAAATCTAGATTTAATAACCATTTTCAGTACTTTATTTAAAAAAAAATTATTTAACAAATATTATCATTGTTCTTCTTTTCCCAATCGCTGCCATTTGCAGATCGACACGAAGAAAAGAAGTCATAATCTACAATTTACTTAGTTTTGACTTCATATACGCCCTTGGTTTTGAGTGTTACCTATATGAAAATCTGCAATTAATCATCATTTTCTGTACTTTATTACAAAAAAATAAATATTTAAAACGATATATTGTAGCAAATATTATCATTGTTCTTCTTTTCTTTTCCCAATCGCGGCGATTTACAGATCTGAAAATCGCGGAGATTGAGAGAAGAAGATTAATGGGGCCCTGATTTGGTTAATAAACATTTCTATTTCTATATAATAATTTTTTTTATATTAATCATGAAATTTCGGAATTTTAATTTTTTAAACCATTTTATTCCTCCAAGAATCCATACTGACTACGACTACAGACTACGACACTCAGTTTCTTCATACAAAAGTACGAAAATAACAAAATAAATAAATGGTCAGTCATCTAGACGCCAATATGATATGCGTATGTGTAATTACCACGATTACTATAAAAATAATTCCCCTAAGAATCGATACTAAAAAGTACAGACTACCACACTCTATTTTTTCATCCATACTTACGAAAATAACAAAGTAAATAAATGGTCAGTCATCTCGACGCCAATCAATGAATATGTGATGTGTATTACCATGATTAATTAAAAAAAAAAAACTAATAATCCATACTAAAGTACAGACTACGACACTCAGTATCTTCATCCATACTTATTAAATATAAACTATGGCCGAAATGGTTTGTGGTCGAAACGTACTATGGCCGAACCGGAGTGTGGCCGAAACGTTTCGAAAGCAACTCAACGATCTAACAGTCGGTGGATTATTAGACTTTTGCCAAGTTTTGGTCTTGTTGCCCCTGGCAGGTAATTATCTGATCAATATACATATGTTATAAAAAGAGAGTTTAGACAATAATGGTCAGCAATTCCACTATTATCAACAAACGGCCATTTCCCCCTCACCTAAACTGGTTGTACAGAGGAAAAAAAAGACTACAGCAAGAAGAGCTTGAAGATACCACAGCCAAAGGGGTAATCAGAATCTGTATATCGAAGAACAGACATCACAATGGCCAAAAGAACAAATGCAATAGGGCAAACAACGATCTACAAAGCATACACATAGAACTAAAGATCGATTAACACAAACCCCACTAAAAACTGGGGGTAAACTCAGGTGCTCTGGAAGGGTAAGCAGTTCCTGCTCCACTAGTGGCACCCGTCGTGTCAATTGATGTTTTAAATCCAGGTCCTGGCTGGGTTGTACTTAAAAGTGCAAAACGAAATAAAAACTAAATACAGCGAAAAGAAATGCAAGACAACGAAACAAAATATAGCATAATGAAACGCAACTAATAGTCGACTTGATAATAAATTAAATATATATTTTGTTAAAGTCGCTTGTAAACATCAGAGGTTTTATTCAGAATAACCCAATTTCGGCATTAATAAATTTGGGTTTTTGTCATTGTTTTACCCTTGCTATCTTTAGTAAATGACAAAATTTTTGGACACGAATGTACTTATAAACTTTGGGGTCTATTTAGTTTAAAAAAAACAAATAAATGAGCAACAGAATTTTTATTTTGTGTCCAACATATCCAATTATTTTTTTATTTTTTTATTTTAAATCCCTATTTTGATGGTTTATTCGATGTTAAAAACTGACCGCCATGATATAAATGTTAACTTGATGAATTTGCATATTTCTTTTTATCAGAGTAAAGATTTAACCTTTAGAGGTCATGGTGATAGTGTAGATCAACTTTGCTGGCACCCTAAGAATCCAGATCAACTAGTTACTGCTAGTGGTGACAAGACCGTTAGAATCTGGGATGCTAGAACCAATAAAGCAGTAGCTACTGTCAACACTAAAGGTAAATACTGTCGTGGTTACTGAAATCTATTGCTAAAAATACATACGGCTGTGGTTACTGAAATCTATTGCTAAAAATAAATTTGGCTGTGGTTACGGATATCTATTCCTAAAGATAAATGCTGCAGTGGTTACTGAAATCTACTACTAAATGTAAATACTGCAGTGGTTACTGAAATATATTACTAAAGGTAAATAATGCAGCGGTTACTGAAATATATTGCTGAAGGTAAATACTGCTGTGGTTACTGAAATATATTACTGAAGGTAAATACAGCTGTGGTTACTGAAATCTAAAGGCCACTCCTCTTAATTATCAGGCCAGATTTCAAATGCACTGAGATAGTAAAATACTAGTATATTGTTCCCCTAAAGAGAGACCACATTTTTCATTGCATTTAATACTGCTGTGGTTACTGAAATCTATTACTAAAGGTAAATACTGCTGTGGTTACTGAAATCTATTACTATAGGTAAATACTACTATGGTTATATGAAGACCAAAGTAAAAATTAAAACTGAAAACTTTTTGTTTTGAATGTTATTTTATCATAAAACTGAAAGAAATATTGAATTTTCGTACTACAGATGAAGTGATGTGCAACAGTGCTCTCCTTTTTGTCAAATAATCACCTGAAATTGTAAACAAAATGAACATACAATATTGGTTAATAGACAATTAAGAGAAAAAAATAATGACTCGTGTCCACATCACAATTCAGAAGTAAAATCATAAATTTCAATAATCCACCAATAAATTGACTAGTTTGGCTGTTTCACATATAATTACCGGGTTATTTATAAAAATACTAAATGTCATATTTTCTTAATTTTTAACACTTCTGGTTTTAGCATTTTACTTCCTTGTTAAAACTTGGTACCACTGGGAATGTTATGTCATATTACATTTCAGTATCAAAATGAGCTTATTTATCATGTTTTAAAAAAGAATTTACAGAGAGAGGATTTTTGTTTTTGCCTTTAATGGACACATCTGTTTAAATTTTTTTTTCAGGAGAAAATATAAACATTTGCTGGTCACCAGATGGCACTACAATAGCAGTTGGAAATAAAGAAGATCTGATTACATTTATTGATGTACGAAGTCACAGATCTAAAGCTGAAGAACAATTTAAATTTGAAGTAAATGAAATTTCTTGGAACAATGATGGAGACTTATTTTTCTTGACCAGTGGACAAGGCAGTATACATATAATGAGGTAAGTTGTCAGGGTTCTGGCAAAATATTGACCTGGTTCAAAGTACCATGTGAGTGACATGTGGTCAGACTTTTTGAAATTTGTTTTCAATGTGCAGGACCGGAATTTACAAAATTCTAAAATTTAAACGGAATCGGTGATGTGAACAATAAAAACCCGACCCGCCATGTTTTCAAATATAAACACACGAAATGTTCGCGTTGATGCATCACAGCCAGTTTAAACTATAAAAATACAATGATTAATAGAATTACCATGGAAACAGTTGCATGTTTATGAAGTAAATGTCATTTGAAGCAGAATCTAATTCCGAGTTGACTGATAGTTCCGGCATACCAGTTGCATTTCCGATTTCCGGTGTAGAACAAAATATACAAACAAAAAATTTTGTCGGACACCCGGACCAGCATACTTGGCAGTATTGCCAGTCCTTGTGATTTTCTGCCCGCTCGCTCCGACGGTCTGACGAATTTCAAAAAGTCTGTGTGGTCATCACTGTGTGTCGTTCTGCATCTTATGTACATTAAAATGTTTTTCTGCAAAACATCTGGCCTAAATGGAAACAAACTTTGTAGAAATATTACCGTGGTGAATCTTGTCAAAAAAAACTCATACCATGGTTACTGGGCTCAAAAATGCAATTAGATTGGCAGAACTTCAAAGCTTTGTTGGTCTGAGAAACTACTATAGAGCTTGAAATTTAATTTCATGTGACGACCACCTCAAGAAAAATGATAAAAAGGTTTTATTAAGCAACTACAAACCACACATGAATGGTCACTGGATACTTTCTTTCAAAGTTTATATTTTTATCAGAGTTTCAACGATGTTGTTCTCGGCTTAGGGTCTTGATGAATTCTAGGCTGGAAATTTGTTTGAGTTATGCCTCTTGCAAAAAATGTTTTCGTTAGCACACTAGTCTGAATAGTTCCTCAACATTTGCAAACCAGATTTATACACAAGCTATATATGGACAATAAGTTACAAAAAAGTATGTAAATATTTTTGTGAGGGCAGTAGGAAAATATATGCAAGCTCTATATGGTCAATATTTCAGTCGACCAAAAATAATTTAGCTTAACTCTATGAGTTGTCTGTAACTAAAAGATGTACAGTCCAATTTATGTCTGAATAAGGCCCATTTATTTAGACCTATAAATTATGTCAGATTTAACTGAATAAAATTTTCAGAATCTTGATTTGAATTGTCTGTTTTTTTTGGACATCCGTCTTTAATCGTAGCAAGAAAAGATTATTAAGTTAAAATGTTTAACCTACAGTATATTAAAAGCCTACAGAAATAAATGTACTGATTTTTTTTATTACAGTTATCCAGAATTAAAGATTCAACATGTATTGAACGCCCATCCAGCAAACTGTATATGTATAGAATTTGATCCTACAGGCAAATATTTTGCCACAGGAAGTGCTGATGCATTGTGTAGTCTTTGGGATGTTGAAGAACTTGTGTGTACCAGAACATTCTCAAGGTAAATATAATGTTACTAAGGAAAATGTAAAAAAAAAAATCACAAATACCGGTACATGTCACATATGAGTAAGATAATGGTACATTGTATATGAGTGGCATATTTTTGATTATTGAATGGCATGTAAGTTATGCTTAATTTATTTTGTTTCAACACCGCCTCGGTGGGGCAATGGTTTGCATGTTCGACACAATTTCAATGGGGGTCCATTCGAAGACTGAAAATAAGACCAAAGACTGGTTGACTCAAGAGTCAGGATACTAACAAAATTATAGAATAAGACTAAAGACTGGTTGACTCGAGAGTCAGGATCATTTGACAGAGATTAGCCTGCAGACTGTTGTTTCAGTGAGCTAGCACTATAAAACCCAAACTAAGTTTGCTTGTTAAGCATAAAGCAGACACCATCATCAGCTAATAACAAATAACTTGTTCTCACCATGATATACCAAAGATGATCACTTGGCATTACCTAGTAAACAACAATCATGCACTGCTGATTTTTTAAAATGTGGCCTTTAAACTTAAATATCCAAAAATGTGATACAAGATGTACTTTAATCGATTATACTTTTATGAAGTCAATAGCTTGGAATACCAGGTAACTGCACCATTAACAATTACTCTACCAGCCAAACATTTCCTCATAAATAATTTAGAACAATCATTGTGTATTTGGACAGAAACAGCAAATAATGAATGAAACACTTAAATGAATGTTGTGAGGCGACATAGCACATTCTATGACGTATAGAATTTTGTTGAATGTCAGAACGTTATTTGTTATCTTTTGCCAAATGAAAATGTTAGATAAAACGTTTTATATGCATAACAAATATATTGGTACAATTGTCTTGTCAGTTGTGGAAAACGTTTCATTACTCGAAGCTCTTCACCTCGTAGTGATATGGTTTACACAACTGACTCAACATGTATGTAATGTGTATTTATTCAGTAGAAAAGAGGCTTTATAAAATAGTAATTTGCTGATGTAAATATTATTTGGATAAAGGAATCTAATTCAGAGGAAAATCTTATACCATCTCTTGTCATTTAGCCTTAAAGTGGAATTGAAGTAATTTTAGTAATTTATTTTACAGGCTAGAATGGCCAGTTCGAACTCTAAGTTTTAGCCATGATGGTCAGTTGCTGGCCTCTGCCTCTGAAGATTTAGTGATAGATATAGCTCATGTAGAAACAGGTATGTAAGGTTGAAATCATCAATAGAAAGAACTAGGTTTGAAATTATCCAAAAAAAAAGTCACACAAAATCAAAAAAAGTACATCACTTCGAGTAGACACTAATGTTTAATACATATATGGAAATTATAAATGTTCATTTTGACAAAAATTGCATACTATATTAAAAAATGTGCTTCCAAAAAGTGCTTAATGATGAATTTATCATTTTGAATAGATTACATTTTGAGTGTGGGAAATATTTATATGAGGAATAGGTTTTATACAGAGGCTTGAGTTGTATCATTTTTCAACTGGTTCTTGTTTGCACTCAATGTTTTTGAATCGAAAAAAACTTTGAAAAAAAATGTAAATATTTTGTTCATTTACTGATTAATTGTGCTATAATGTCACTTGATGTCATTAAGAGATCAACTGAAAAATTCTCACAACATTTCTAAACTAAATTAATTTATTATAGAAAAACCACCCAGCATCCCAATGGATATTATAGATTGAGAAAAGGAACGCTACCATTTACATGGGCAAACAAATGCTAACAAATACTATGTTAAAGCACCGAGGAAGTAATGAACACAACCAATCTACATTTTCCAGGATGATAAATGTCAGTTTACTAGTAACATTCAACTACTTTCTATGCATAAAGGATTTAATACCATACATCCACAATATGAAAGAAATTTTGTCTAGAAATGCTGTGAGAACTTTTGAAATGATCCCTAAAATGTCACATATGACAGTAAAATTTTAATAAGGCATCCATTTCACTTTCCTTCCCTTTTTAGTGTTATTACGATATAGCTGAAAATTTGATGAAAAGTCATTATGAAGACAAATAATGACAGTATTTTAATTAATTAATAATTAATTATATTTGTAATTGTAGGGGAGAAGGTTACAGAGATTACCTGTGAAACACCAACATTTACAGTAGCATGGCATCCTAAACGATACTTACTTGCCTACGCCTGTGATGATAAATACGAGAGGGAGAGAGACCGAGATGTAGGAACAGTCCGAGTGTTTGGGTTCCCCAGTGACTGAAACAAAAATGTTTAAAAATGACAGAAATGGGAGGAAAAGTTAGATAAATGAAAGCAGCTGTTCGAACCAAGAGATATACCTTAATGAGAATGTACAGCTGGATAAGAGGAACGTTTTTAGCTCACTTGACCCAGAGGGTGAAGTGAGCTTTTGTCATCATTTGGCATCCGTCGTCTGTAATCCGCCTGTCCCTCTGTGTAAATTTTGCACATTTTAATCATTTCTTCTGAAACCGCACAGCCTTTTGAACCGATACGTTGCAGGAATGATGTTTGTGAGGTCGTCTACAAAAATTCATGGTTTCATCGTGATCCATCAAAAAACATGTCGGCCATAGGCAATTCTTGTTTCTGATTGGCTGATACCTTAAAAATCTTTACCAACTAAACTACACACTTAAATTAATTGTAAGTTGGTACCAATGATGTTTGTGGGCCCCTCTACAAATAGTCCTCATTTTGTTTTGATCTGGAAAAAAACATTGCTGTAATGAACAATTCATGAGTTTTATTGTCTAAAATGTTAAAAATCTCCTCCTGTGACACTATAAGTCCCACTGTTTTGTAACTTGGTACAAATGATGTATGTGAGATCCTCTTCAAATATTCACCATTGTGTTTTAACTGTTCAAAACACATGGCCTAATTTATTTCATTTTCTATTCTGAAACTACAAGTACGGTACAAGTGTTTTGTGACTTGATACAAATGATGTTTGTGAAATCTTTTACAAAGATTTCTTATTTTATCATGATCTGGCAAAAATAGTTTTCAAAGAAGGATATTTGTAGTTATTTTGTAGACCAGGTGAGTGATACATGTTCCTAGCATCCTCTGGTTACATGAAAGATCTGCCTGTTTAGTGGAGAAGTTGTTAAAGGGATATTAAAGCTCGTTTTAACATATATTTTTTCAACTCGTTACGAAGGTTGTTTCTTTTCAATTTAATTGTAAAAACAATCCAAAAATACTTTGCACGCCCATATAATCCCTAATATCGTTAAAATATCACTTAAAAGGGTCGAAATGAATTTTTGTCCAGGAAGCAAAAATTCAATTATTGGAAGAAGAGAAAACCGGAAGATATGACAGAATTATCAACGAATTATGTCACTTTTACAAAGTTTCATTGATAAAAACTGGATTAATGTTTCATAAATATCATTTATTGAACCAATTGCAAGTTTTCATGAGATACAAAAAATTACCAAAATGAGCTTTAATATCCCTTTAAGCAATTTTATGTTTATTAAATGTTATTTTTATGATGAAATTCCAACTTTGTTAATTAATTGAAAATGCTTATTAAATATAATGCCATGTAATGTTATTAACGTTTTATGACAATGTAATTCAATTATTTGTTACCATCTTTTGTTATTTTCCTTGAAAGTTACATTTTATGATTGAATATCATTAATATACCAATCTGTAATCTTTAAAATGTTACATCATAGAACCAATCATTTTGTGGTAAACTAATGATCATATCTTATAAAATATGAAAAGAAAGTTTAAACAGTCAACAATTCCATCAATATCAGAAAAATGAAGAACCACCTCTTGCCTATATAGCTAGTCTTAATTGGATCCAAACCCATCCCCTTAAATAATTGAATCTCCAAAGACAATACAGATACAATGTATAAGCAAACAATAAAAAAAACCTGCACATCTTTGCTTCCACGTAAAAAGACCGCAAAGTATCATAATACTATGTACATGTATTTATTACATAACTTTGGCATTTTATTTGAATTCTTATATTTTGAGTTTTTAGAATTAAGACTTTTTGGATTGGACATATATGAAACATGTTTCCATAAAGACCAAATAATTAATAGTTTTTCATTCCGACTTTTGTGTCCGATTACCGACACATGTAGTTTGTTTCAACACACCTCCAATTGTTCCTCCACACCAGAAATACTATTTTCAACATGTTACCTTGGAATATTTTGTTCAATAGTCACATGGGACATGGGATCAATACTTTCCTTTTCTGTTATTTATACCTTATTGTATTTGTTTCTAGATTACCAGTACATGTATGTTTGAAACAGAATTGAAAAATCAATGTTCCTAATTGGGAAATACCCCTGATTATTCAAGTTAATTTCATGGATTCATTTTAATTTGAAAAATTTCCATTTAATAGTTTAGTCTATGACAGAAGAGCAGCAGCTGTGATGCAATGGTTAGCATGCTCGTTTCAACTGCAGTATATCATTGGTTCAAGCCCTGGTCAGTTCAAACCAAAGACTAAACAATTGATACAATTCTACTTCTTTACTAAGTACTTAACATTAAGAATTTGAGGCAAGACAAGTTAGCTCTGAATAAAGATATTGTGTGCGAGTGGAGTGACATTTCATTGAGCTAGTACTATAAAAATCTAACAGAGCGTGTTGGTCTAGTACAAAGCAGACATCATCATCGTATCTTTGAAATGTAACCTGTTCTCACCATATTGTAGTTGAAAAATTGACCACTTGGCGTTAAACAACAATCATTTACTCACTCCCTGTTTAACGCCTACTCGACAATTTTTCAGCTATGTCATGGCAAGAACAAGTTAATTTTCAATGAGATGATGATGAGGTCCGCTTTGTACTAGACCAACACGCTGGCTCACTGAAACAACAGTCTGTTGATAGACATGTTGCCCTACTGAGTACTCTGACACATTATTCTGATTCCGAGCCAATCAGTCATTACAGTTTCTCCTTAATGCTGCATGCTTAGTGGAGAAGCAACAAATGCCAATTTTATATTCTTTGGTTTGAACCGATCGAGGTTCGAACCCATAATCTACTGCACTGGAGGCGAGCATGCGAACCATTACACGACTGATGTGATTCATGTCAGCCAGAGGGACCCACACATGATCTATCACTACAATAAATATGAAGTGTACATATGTCTAATAGTCACTTGATATCTGACATTAACTTCATTTTCACCACTAGACCTTTTCATTGTTATCAGATCTACTACAGTATTGACTGAGTTTACATGGAGGTAAATATTAAAATATACTTTTATATGTTATGTAGACCATGACAAAGACATTGCAGAGTTTGAAGATACCAAAGGGATAATCAGAATCCATTATCGAAGAAATACGGACACTACAATGACCAAAAGAAAAAGGACAAAGGGACAAACAACAATCTACAAAACATTACACAAAAAACTGAAGATCGAGCAACACGAACCCCCACTTAAAAAACCGGGGCGAACTCAGATTCTGTGGAAGGGTAAGCAGTTCCTGCTCCACTAGTGGCACATGTCGTGTTACTCTAGTTACAAATTCAGTGCCAAGTCATGAATGAGGAAAGGACTGGGAAATGCCTACGACAAATGGAACATATCTGTGGTCATTTGTGACACAGATATTCCATAATTGTTAACCAAGTCATGGTGGTGACCATACAACTTGTGAAGTGATGACTTCAACTTAACCAATAAGAACTCTTGGTTGCGTAGCTTCCTTGTTAGCAGCAACCCTCTATCAAGGAAATCCTGATAGGAAACGCAAGCTCTGGAATATCAGGTCAAATGAGAGATATATACTCCACATGCAGGTGCTGCTGGAATGTTGCTATACATTTATAAATGGAAAGTTCACAATGGGAAAACTGAAACCATTTCTCTTGTAAAGTTTCGTTCTAGACAGGCCCTCGCTGTCAATTTCGATGTATAAAGCAGACCTATCTGTATCTGTGGTGTCCTTTATTTCAATCTCAATGGGATAGATGTGATCAACAAAATCACCAAGCTTAGAATTAATTAGTGAAATGACAACATCTATATAGCAGAACCTAAGATGAAAGGATCAGGCTAACGACTTTTAGTTTTGCTCGAGAAGCCATTTTATGAAGACTTCCTCATACGAATAAAGAAACGAGTCGGCGAGAAGAAGAGCACAGTTTGTGCCCATAGGTAATGCCAACTGTCTCCCAAACATAACATATCTGTTGTCAATCAAAATCTCGAGCATGTTGATGATGTCAGTTTCAGAGAACTCTGGTAGAATGGGAGTGGTTTTTTTTTACAAAATAAGATTTGTCCCTTTCTTAGACGAGGTATTTGTATCTACACGTACGTTAGCAATTTTTGTTGTGAAACACAGTTGGACTAATTCTTTTAATCTGTCTTTTAGCTTTGAGTTTGAATAGTTGTTTAGAGGGTAGAGAAGTCAAATGTTTTAACGCTAGCGCAGGGGGGAGGGGGGACCTTGATTGTGTCTACTCTAAAAGATCAGTTCTTCAGAATTCTATCTGTTTTTTCAGTGCCGGAGATATTGCAATAAATATCCAACTAAACATATAGTCGGAGCAATGAAAACAAATTAATCACAGACAACATAAGATCAGGTACATGGAGAGTTGTATTCACGGGAGTATATTCAGCTAAGGATAGTAGTTTGAAACTATAATGGGAAATAATGTATACTAGAGATTAGGATAGTTTAATATTATTTTATTGCAAATAAAACTGCAATGAGATTGGACAAAAAGTTATCACAACTTATGGACTGTCCTCTCCCTACATATAATACACATAATAATGTCAACAAAAATAGCACATACAAAAATATCAATAATATTTAACACAATATAGCGAAACATGGGAAATAAGTTGATGTTGATGTAGACCAGATGAACGACCACTGATTAAAATCTTTTTGCTTGTCTAGTATATGCTCGAACTTTATTGAAGATCATAGAATTTTCATTTATATTTATTACATCGTTTCCAAAGAGTAATGTTTCTATATTTTTTGGGGTTTCTCTTAAGTTTCTAAAAAGATAATCTCATTAGTTTTGGTATAATGGACATTCCATTCCATTAGATCATGAATTGAGTCTTCGAAAGATGCACCACAATCAGGGGCGGATCCAGGATTTGTGGTTAGGGGGGGTGAGTAGGCGAGAGTCCTGGTAGGGGGCCCAGGGGGCAAACTCTGGGAGTTTGAGGAATTACAGATATTTATTTGAACGACAATTTTGAACCAACCACACCATTTTTATCAGACCAAAAAAACCTGACTTTGAGTCTTAATTTTGACGGATAATTGTTTAACAGTATGTTTTTGTCAGATTATAAGAACCTAAAGTAAAACTTTTTTGAACAACCGTGATGCGAATTGTTCAACTCATGACTGATCGATCACGATATTTTAACCCTTCAAAGGACTATTGGTTTAGTTTTAACTCATTCCTCATTTCACTTATTGGTCTGTACTTTCGGTGCTTGTCCTTTCGGGTGGTTCTTGTTAATACTGCCCGTCCGGATGGAGCTTTTCTTTTCGTCGTTTGATTCATTCATTGAAAACATGATTCGACCGTTCTTGTTAAAAGACAAACAAAAGCGGAAATTGTTGTTGATTTCTGATTAGCTAACGTAACTAAATTAGATGATCAGAATCGTTTCATGCAGCATTAATGTTAACATATTCGCCTTTGTTTGTCTATAAACAAGAACGAATCATACGTTTTAAATGAATGAACCAACGGCGAAACGAAAAGCTTCATCCGGACGGACAGTATACTGATCATTTATCAATGGGTAGAGCTTTTTAGAATGATATCCCAAATTTACTCCTAATGTTACTACTATTCATTTTGACTTTTGAACAGTTTCAGATAAGATTGCTGCCATAGTAATAATAGGGTTTCATTGTGGTCAAAATAACACAAGCTTTTTATCTTGAAGTTACAAATTTAACAAAAATATAAAAAAAAGTTGTTTGTTGAACTGCTTATTTAAAGGGGCATTATCTGCCAAATCGTAAATTTGTGTTACCCGTAAAAACTATCAGATATGATTGATGCCTTAATAAAACGTGTTTCTGTAACTTATAAATATTATGAAATGTACGCATATCGGGGAAAAATCGTGCAACTGCTCGTGTTTTGAGATTGATCAAGAAATGGACGTCATCTTATTTCTTATTTTTTGTGAATCTGCTTTTAGTCGGTGTTAATTACGGACAAAGAACCATGCAAGTTTGCAGTTAATAAGCGACAAAATACAAATTATTCGTTTTTACCTGTCACTAGTATAAGGTCAGTTGCATACGGAAAAAGCGAGGTCAAATTATTTGCTTGAAAGGAAATAATTAATCGATGGTAATTTTCGTTCTCAAAAGGCGAAAAGTGGTTCGATAAGCTGTTTAATGTGAAATATTTACCTTTATTTCATAATTTTAAAGCTATGTACCAATTTCCAAAACATATAATTTGTTGGTCAAAATCGTAGCTAATGCCCCTTTAACGTTGTATAACATATGCTTTGCGAATTTTTTTTTGGGGGGGGGGCGCACGTCCCCCTCTAAATCCGCCTCTGACATTGACATTTTGGGTCAATTGTAAAGTTTATGTGAAATAAGTCAGCATTCATTGATGTCGTAGTCTAGCATACTAGAGATCATTATGAAAATCTAGAATTCTGCCTGCAAGTGCAATTTTTCATTTGTTCTTTCGTGCATGTTAACAGAAAGGTACCGAATTTAAATGTTTATTTTTGTGTTCACTACCTTGAGGTGAGAGATAGTTATTGGTTTTGTTAGTATTAGATTAATTGTTGACCATCCTGTTTAAAAGTTTCTTTTCAATCAGATTCTTGTGAATGAATGTTAAATTCAAGCATTGGATTATTCAGTATATATCATCCATTCCAATTGAATTATCCATTTGTCATGTCTTTGTTTCTAACAAGAGGACTCCCTGTCAAAATGGGATCAGAAAAAATTGAAGATGCGAAAGTGGTAATAAGAAGCCATAAGTCTAAGGAGGACAAAAAAAAAGTACAGACAATACAATGGCCAAAAGAAAAAGGACAATCATCTACAAAACACTACACAGAAAACTAAAGATCGAGAAACACGAACCCCACTAAGCCATAGATTGAAGAAGGAACGACAATACAATGGCCAAAAGAAAAAGGACAATCATCTACAAAACACTACACAGAAAACTAAAGATCGAGCAACACGAACCCCACTAAGTCATAGATTGAAGAAGGAACGACAATACAATGGCCAAGAGAAAGGGACAAAAAGACAAACAATGATCTACAAAACACTACACAGAAAACTAAAGATCGAGCAACACGAACCCCACTAAGCCATAGATTGAAGAAGGAACGACAATACAATGGCCAAAAGAAAAAGGACAATCATCTACAAAACACTACACAGAAAACTAAAGATCGAGTAACACGAACCACACTAAGCCATAGATTGAAGAAGGAACGACAATACAATGGCCAAAAGAAAGGGACAACAAGACAATGATCTACAAAACACTACACAGAAAACTAAGGATCGAGCAACACGAACCCCACTAAGCCATAGATTGAAGAAGGAACGACAATACAATGGTCAAAAGAAAGGGACAACAAGACAAACAATGATCTACAAAACACTACACAGAAAACTAAAGATCGAGCAACACGAACCACACTAAGCCATAGATTGAAGAAGGAACGACAATACAATCGCCAAAAGAAAGGGACAACAAGACAAACAATGATCTACAAAACACTACACAGAAAACTAAAGATCGAGCAACACGGACCCCACTAAGCCATAGATTGAAGAAGGAACGACAATACAATGGCCAAAAGAAAGGGACAACAAGACAATGATCTACAAAACACTACACAGAAAACTAAAGATCGAGCAACACGAACCCCACTAAGTCATAGATTGAAGAAGGAACGACAATACAATGGCCAAGAGAAAGGGACAAAAAGATAAATAATGATCTACAAACACTACACAGAAAACTAAAGATCGAGCAACACGAACCCCACTAAGTCATAGATTGAAGAAGGAACGACAATACAATGGCCAAAAGAAAGGGACAACAAGACAAACAATGATCTACAAAACACTACACAAAAAACTAAAGATCGAGAAACACGAACCCCACTAAGCCATAGATTGAAGAAGGAACGACAATACAATGGCCAAAAGAAAGGGACAAAAAGACAAACAATGATCCACAAAACACTACACAGGAAACTAAAGATCGATTAACACAAACCCCACTAAGCCATAGATTGAAGAAGGAACGACAATACAATGGCCAAAAGAAAGGAACAACAAGACAAACAATGATCTACAAAACACTACACAGAAAACTAAAGATCGAGAAACACGAACCCCACTAAATCATAGATTGAAGAAGGAACGACAATACAATGGCCAAAAGAAAGGGAGAACTAGACAATGATCTACAAAACACTACACAGAAAACTAAAGATCGAGCAACACGAACCCCACTAAGCCATAGATTGAAGAAGGAACGACAATACAATGGCCAACAGAAAGGGACAACAAGACAATGATCTACAAAACACTACACAGAAAACTAAAGATCGAGCAACACGAACCCCACTAAGTCATAGATTGAAGAAGGAACGACAATACAATGGCCAAGAGAAAGGGACAAAAAGACAAACAATGATCTACAAAACACTACACAGAAAACTAAAGATCGAGCAACACGAACCCCACTAAGTCATAGATTGAAGAAGGAACGACAATACAATGGCCAAGAGAAAGGGACAAAAAGATAAACAATGATCTACAAAACACTACACAGAAAACTAAAGATCGAGCAACACGAACCCCACTAAGTCATAGATTGAAGAAGGAACGACAATACAATGGCCAAGAGAAAGGGACAAAAAGATAAACAATGATCTACAAAACACTACACAGAAAACTAAAGATCGAGCAACACGAACCCCACTAAGTCATAGATTGAAGAAGGAACGACAATACAATGGCCAAAAGAAAAAGGACAATCATCTACAAAACACTACACAGAAAACTTAAGATCGAGCAACACGAACCCCACTAAGTCATAGATTGAAGAAGGAACGACAATACAATGGCCAAAAGAAAGGGACAACAAGACAAACAATGATCTACAAAACACTACACAGAAAACTAAAGATCGAGCAACACGGACCCCACTAAGCCATAGATTGAAGAAGGAACGACAATACAATGGCCAAAAGAAAGGGACAACAAGACAATGATCTACAAAACACTACACAGAAAACTAAAGATCGAGCAACACGAACCCCACTAAGTCATAGATTGAAGAAGGAACGACAATACAATGGCCAAGAGAAAGGGACAAAAAGATAAATAATGATCTACAAAACACTACACAGAAAACTAAAGATCGAGCAACACGAACCCCACTAAGTCATAGATTGAAGAAGGAACGACAATACAATGGCCAAAAGAAAGGGACAACAAGACAAACAATGATCTACAAAACACTACACAAAAAACTAAAGATCGAGAAACACGAACCCCACTAAGCCATAGATTGAAGAAGGAACGACAATACAATGGCCAAAAGAAAGGGACAAAAAGACAAACAATGATCCACAAAACACTACACAGGAAACTAAAGATCGAGTAACACAAACCCCACTAAGCCATAGATTGAAGAAGGAACGACAATACAATGGCCAAAAGAAAGGGACAACAAGACAAACAATGATCTACAAAACACTACACAGAAAACTAAAGATCGAGAAACACGAACCCCACTAAATCATAGATTGAAGAAGGAACGACAATACAATGGCCAAAAGAAAGGGAGAACTAGACAATGATCTACAAAACACTACACAGAAAACTAAAGATCGAGCAACACGAACCCCACTAAGCCATAGATTGAAGAAGGAACGACAATACAATGGCCAACAGAAAGGGACAACAAGACAATGATCTACAAAACACTACACAGAAAACTAAAGATCGAGCAACACGAACCCCACTAAGTCATAGATTGAAGAAGGAACGACAATACAATGGCCAAGAGAAAGGGACAAAAAGACAAACAATGATCTACAAAACACTACACAGAAAACTAAAGATCGAGCAACACGAACCCCACTAAGTCATAGATTGAAGAAGGAACGACAATACAATGGCCAAGAGAAAGGGACAAAAAGATAAACAATGATCTACAAAACACTACACAGAAAACTAAAGATCGAGCAACACGAACCCCACTAAGTCATAGATTGAAGAAGGAACGACAATACAATGGCCAAGAGAAAGGGACAAAAAGATAAACAATGATCTACAAAACACTACACAGAAAACTAAAGATCGAGCAACACGAACCCCACTAAGTCATAGATTGAAGAAGGAACGACAATACAATGGCCAAAAGAAAAAGGACAATCATCTACAAAACACTACACAGAAAACTTAAGATCGAGCAACACGAACCCCACTAAGTCATAGATTGAAGAAGGAACGACAATACAATGGCCAAAAGAAAGGGACAACAAGACAAACAATGATCTACAAAACACTACACAAAAAACTAAAGATCGAGCAACACGGACCCCACTAAGCCATAGATTGAAGAAGGAACGACAATACAATGGCCAAAAGAAAGGGACAACAAGACAATGATCTACAAAACACTACACAGAAAACTAAAGATCGAGCAACACGAACCCCACTAAGTCATAGATTGAAGAAGGAACGACAATACAATGGCCAAAAGAAAGGGACAAAAAGATAAATAATGATCTACAAAACACTACACAGAAAACTAAAGATCGAGCAACACGAACCCCACTAAGTCATAGATTGAAGAAGGAACGACAATACAATGGCCAAAAGAAAGGGACAACAAGACAAACAATGATCTACAAAACACTACACAAAAAACTAAAGATCGAGAAACACGAACCCCACTAAGCCATAGATTGAAGAAGGAACGACAATACAATGGCCAAAAGAAAGGGACAAAAAGACAAACAATGATCCACAAAACACTACACAGGAAACTAAAGATCGAGTAACACAAACCCCACTAAGCCATAGATTGAAGAAGGAACGACAATACAATGGCCAAAAGAAAGGGACAACAAGACAAACAATGATCTACAAAACACTACACAGAAAACTAAAGATCGAGAAACACGAACCCCACTAAATCATAGATTGAAGAAGGAACGACAATACAATGGCCAAAAGAAAGGGAGAACTAGACAATGATCTACAAAACACTACACAGAAAACTAAAGATCGAGCAACACGAACCCCACTAAGCCATAGATTGAAGAAGGAACGACAATACAATGGCCAACAGAAAGGGACAACAAGACAATGATCTACAAAACACTACACAGAAAACTAAAGATCGAGCAACACGAACCCCACTAAGTCATAGATTGAAGAAGGAACGACAATACAATGGCCAAGAGAAAGGGACAAAAAGATAAACAATGATCTACAAAACACTACACAGAAAACTAAAGATCGAGCAACACGAACCCCACTAAGTCATAGATTGAAGAAGGAACGACAATACAATGGCCAAAAGAAAAAGGACAATCATCTACAAAACACTACACAGAAAACTTAAGATCGAGCAACACGAACCCCACTAAGTCATAGATTGAAGAAGGAACGACAATACAATGGCCAAAAGAAAGGGACAACAAGACAAACAATGATCTACAAAACACTACACAGAAAACTAAAGATCGAGCAACACGGACCCCACTAAGCCATAGATTGAAGAAGGAACGACAATACAATGGCCAAAAGAAAGGGACAACAAGACAATGATCTACAAAACACTACACAGAAAACTAAAGATCGAGCAACACGAACCCCACTAAGTCATAGATTGAAGAAGGAACGACAATACAATGGCCAAAAGAAAGGGACAAAAAGATAAATAATGATCTACAAAACACTACACAGAAAACTAAAGATCGAGCAACACGAACCCCACTAAGTCATAGATTGAAGAAGGAACGACAATACAATGGCCAAAAGAAAGGGACAACAAGACAAACAATGATCTACAAAACACTACACAAAAAACTAAAGATCGAGAAACACGAACCCCACTAAGCCATAGATTGAAGAAGGAACGACAATACAATGGCCAAAAGAAAGGGACAAAAAGACAAACAATGATCCACAAAACACTACACAGGAAACTAAAGATCGAGTAACACAAACCCCACTAAGCCATAGATTGAAGAAGGAACGACAATACAATGGCCAAAAGAAAGGGACAACAAGACAAACAATGATCTACAAAACACTACACAGAAAACTAAAGATCGAGAAACACGAACCCCACTAAATCATAGATTGAAGAAGGAACGACAATACAATGGCCAAAAGAAAGGGAGAACTAGACAATGATCTACAAAACACTACACAGAAAACTAAAGATCGAGCAACACGAACCCCACTAAGCCATAGATTGAAGAAGGAACGACAATACAATGGCCAACAGAAAGGGACAACAAGACAATGATCTACAAAACACTACACAGAAAACTAAAGATCGAGCAACACGAACCCCACTAAGTCATAGATTGAAGAAGGAACGACAATACAATGGCCAAGAGAAAGGGACAAAAAGACAAACAATGATCTACAAAACACTACACAGAAAACTAAAGATCGAGCAACACGAACCCCACTAAGTCATAGATTGAAGAAGGAACGACAATACAATGGCCAAGAGAAAGGGACAAAAAGATAAACAATGATCTACAAAACACTACACAGAAAACTAAAGATCGAGCAACACGAACCCCACTAAGTCATAGATTGAAGAAGGAACGACAATACAATGGCCAAGAGAAAGGGACAAAAAGATAAACAATGATCTACAAAACACTACACAGAAAACTAAAGATCGAGCAACACGAACCCCACTAAGTCATAGATTGAAGAAGGAACGACAATACAATGGCCAAAAGAAAAAGGACAATCATCTACAAAACACTACACAGAAAACTTAAGATCGAGCAACACGAACCCCACTAAGTCATAGATTGAAGAAGGAACGACAATACAATGGCCAAAAGAAAGGGACAAAAAGACAAACAATGATCTACAAAACACTACACAGGAAACTAAAGATCGAGTAACAGAAACCCCACTAAGCCATAGATTGAAGAAGGAACGACAATACAATGGCCAAAAGAAAAAGGACAATCATCTACAAAACACTACACAGAAAACTTAAGATCGAGCAACACGAACCCCACTAAGTCATAGATTGAAGACGGAACGACAATACAATGGCCAAAAGAAAGGGACAAAAAGACAAACAATGATCTACAAAACACTACACAGAAAACTAAAGATCGAGTAACAGAAACCCCACTAAGCCATAGATTGAAGAAGGAACAACAATACAATGGCCAAAAGAAAGGGACAACAAGACAATGATCTACAAAACACTACACAGAAAACTAAAGATCGAGTAACACAAACCCCACTAAGTCATAGATTGAAGAAGGAACGACAATACAATGGCCAAAAGAAAGGTACGACAAGACAATGATCTACAAAACACTACACAGAAAACTAAAGATCGAGCAACACGAACCCCACTAAGCCATAGATTGAAGAAGGAACGACAATACAATGGCCAAAAGAAAGGGACAACAAGACAATGATCTACAAAACACTACACAGAAAACTAAAGATCGAGTAACAGAAACCCCACTAAGCCATAGATTGAAGAAGGAACGACAATACAATGGCCAAAAGAAAGGGACAAAAAGACAAACAATGATCTACAAAACACTACACAGAAAACTTAAGATCGAGCAACACGAACCCCACTAAGTCATAGATTGAAGAAGGAACGACAATACAATGGCCAAAAGAAAGGGACAAAAAGACAAACAATGATCTACAAAACACTACACAGGAAACTAAAGATCGAGTAACAGAAACCCCACTAAGCCATAGATTGAAGAAGGAACGACAATACAATGGCCAAAAGAAAAAGGACAATCATCTACAAAACACTACACAGAAAACTTAAGATCGAGCAACACGAACCCCACTAAGTCATAGATTGAAGACGGAACGACAATACAATGGCCAAAAGAAAGGGACAAAAAGACAAACAATGATCTACAAAACACTACACAGGAAACTAAAGATCGAGTAACAGAAACCCCACTAAGCCATAGATTGAAGAAGGAACGACAATACAATGGCCAAAAGAAAGGGACAACAAGACAATGATCTACAAAACACTACACAGAAAACTAAAGATCGAGCAACACGAACCCCACTAAGCCATAGATTGAAGACGGAACGACAATACAATGGCCAAAAGAAAGGGACAACAAGACAATGATCTACAAAACACTACACAGAAAACTAAAGATCGAGTAACAGAAACCCCACTAAGCCATAGATTGAAGAAGGAACGACAATACAATGGCCAAAAGAAAGGGACAACAAGACAATGATCTACAAAACACTACACAGAAACTTAAGATCGAGCAACACAAACCCCACTAAGTCATAGATTGAAGAAGGAACGACAATACAATGGCCAAAAGAAAGGTACGACAAGACAATGATCTACAAAACACTACACAGAAAACTAAAGATCGAGCAACACGAACCCCACTAAGCCATAGATTGAAGAAGGAACGACAATACAATGGCCAAAAGAAAGGGACAACAAGACAATGATCTACAAAACACTACACAGAAAACTAAAGATCGAGTAACACAAACCCCACTAAGTCATAGATTGAAGAAGGAACGACAATACAATGGCCAAAAGAAAGGTACGACAAGACAATGATCTACAAAACACTACACAGAAAACTAAAGATCGAGTAACACAAACCCCACTAAGTCATAGATTGAAGAAGGAACGACAATACAATGGCCAAAAGAAAGGTACGACAAGACAATGATCTACAAAACACTACACAGAAAACTAAAGATCGAGCAACACGAACCCCACTAAGCCATAGATTGAAGAAGGAACGACAATACAATGGCCAAAAGAAAAAGGACAATCATCTACAAAACACTACACAGAAAACTAAAGATGGAGTAACACGAACCACACTAAGCCATAGATTGAAGAAGGAACGACAATACAATGGCCAAAAGAAAGGGACAACAAGACAATGATCTACAAAACACTACACAGAAAACTAAAGATCGAGCAACACGAACCACACTAAGCCATAGATTGAAGAAGGAACGACAATACAATGGCCAAAAGAAAGGGACAACAAGACAATGATCTACAAAACACTACACAGAAAACTAAAGATCGAGCAACACGAACCCCACTAAGTCATAGATTGAAGAAGGAACGACAATACAATGGCCAAGAGAAAGGGACAAAAAGATAAATAATGATCTACAAAACACTACACAGAAAACTAAAGATCGAGCAACACGAACCCCACTAAGTCATAGATTGAAGAAGGAACGACAATACAATGGCCAAAAGAAAGGGACAACAAGACAAACAATGATCTACAAAACACTACACAAAAAACTAAAGATCGAGAAACACGAACCCCACTAAGCCATAGATTGAAGAAGGAACGACAATACAATGGCCAAAAGAAAGGGACAAAAAGACAAACAATGATCCACAAAACACTACACAGGAAACTAAAGATCGAGTAACACAAACCCCACTAAGCCATAGATTGAAGAAGGAACGACAATACAATGGCCAAAAGAAAGGGACAACAAGACAAACAATGATCTACAAAACACTACACAGAAAACTAAAGATCGAGAAACACGAACCCCACTAAATCATAGATTGAAGAAGGAACGACAATACAATGGCCAAAAGAAAGGGAGAACTAGACAATGATCTACAAAACACTACACAGAAAACTAAAGATCGAGCAACACGAACCCCACTAAGTCATAGATTGAAGAAGGAACGACAATACAATGGCCAAGAGAAAGGGACAACAAGACAAACAATGATCTACAAAACACTACACAGAAAACTAAAGATCGAGCAACACGAACCCCACTAAGCCATAGATTGAAGAAGGAACGACAATACAATGGCCAAAAGAAAAAGGACAATCATCTACAAAACACTACACAGAAAACTAAAGATCGAGCAACACGAACCCCACTAAGTCATAGATTGAAGAAGGAACGACAATACAATGGCCAAGAGAAAGGGACAACAAGACAAACAATGATCTACAAAACACTACACAGAAAACTAAAGATCGAGCAACACGAACCCCACTAAGCCATAGATTGAAGAAGGAACGACAATACAATGGCCAAAAGAAAAAGGACAATCATCTACAAAACACTACACAGAAAACTAAAGATCGAGTAACACGAACCACACTAAGCCATAGATTGAAGAAGGAACGACAATACAATGGCCAAAAGAAAGGGACAACAAGACAATGATCTACAAAACACTACACAGAAAACTAAGGATCGAGCAACACGAACCCCACTAAGCCATAGATTGAAGAAGGAACGACAATACAATGGTCAAAAGAAAGGGACAACAAGACAAACAATGATCTACAAAACACTACACAGAAAACTAAAGATCGAGCAACACGAACCACACTAAGCCATAGATTGAAGAAGGAACGACAATACAATCGCCAAAAGAAAGGGACAACAAGACAAACAATGATCTACAAAACACTACACAGAAAACTAAAGATCGAGCAACACGAACCCCACTAAGCCATAGATTGAAGAAGGAACGACAATACAATGGCCAAAAGAAAGGGACAACAAGACAATGATCTACAAAACACTACACAGAAAACTAAAGATCGAGCAACACGAACCCCACTAAGTCATAGATTGAAGAAGGAACGACAATACAATGGCCAAGAGAAAGGGACAAAAAGATAAATAATGATCTACAAAACACTACACAGAAAACTAAAGATCGAGCAACACGAACCCCACTAAGTCATAGATTGAAGAAGGAACGACAATACAATGGCCAAAAGAAAGGGACAACAAGACAAACAATGATCTACAAAACACTACACAAAAAACTAAAGATCGAGAAACACGAACCCCACTAAGCCATAGATTGAAGAAGGAACGACAATACAATGGCCAAAAGAAAGGGACAAAAAGACAAACAATGATCCACAAAACACTACACAGGAAACTAAAGATCGAGTAACACAAACCCCACTAAGCCATAGATTGAAGAAGGAACGACAATACAATGGCCAAAAGAAAGGGACAACAAGACAAACAATGATCTACAAAACACTACACAGAAAACTAAAGATCGAGAAACACGAACCCCACTAAATCATAGATTGAAGAAGGAACGACAATACAATGGCCAAAAGAAAGGGAGAACTAGACAATGATCTACAAAACACTACACAGAAAACTAAAGATCGAGCAACACGAACCCCACTAAGCCATAGATTGAAGAAGGAACGACAATACAATGGCCAACAGAAAGGGACAACAAGACAATGATCTACAAAACACTACACAGAAAACTAAAGATCGAGCAACACGAACCCCACTAAGTCATAGATTGAAGAAGGAACGACAATACAATGACCAAGAGAAAGGGACAAAAAGACAAACAATGATCTACAAAACACTACACAGAAAACTAAAGATCGAGCAACATGAACCCCACTAAGTCATAGATTGAAGAAGGAACGACAATACAATGGCCAAGAGAAAGGGACAAAAAGATAAACAATGATCTACAAAACACTACACAGAAAACTAAAGATCGAGCAACACGAACCCCACTAAGTCATATATTGAAGAAGGAACGACAATACAATGGCCAAGAGAAAGGGACAAAAAGATAAACAATGATCTACAAAACACTACACAGAAAACTAAAGATCGAGCAACACGAACCCCACTAAGTCATAGATTGAAGAAGGAACGACAATACAATGGCCAAAAGAAAAAGGACAATCATCTACAAAACACTACACAGAAAACTTAAGATCGAGCAACACGAACCCCACTAAGTCATAGATTGAAGAAGGAACGACAATACAATGGCCAAAAGAAAGGGACAAAAAGACAAACAATGATCTACAAAACACTACACAGGAAACTAAAGATCGAGTAACAGAAACCCCACTAAGCCATAGATTGAAGAAGGAACGACAATACAATGGCCAAAAGAAAAAGGACAATCATCTACAAAACACTACACAGAAAACTTAAGATCGAGCAACACGAACCCCACTAAGTCATAGATTGAAGACGGAACGACAATACAATGGCCAAAAGAAAGGGACAAAAAGACAAACAATGATCTACAAAACACTACACAGGAAACTAAAGATCGAGTAACAGAAACCCCACTAAGCCATAGATTGAAGAAGGAACGACAATACAATGGCCAAAAGAAAGGGACAACAAGACAATGATCTACAAAACACTACACAGAAAACTAAAGATCGAGTAACACAAACCCCACTAAGTCATAGATTGAAGAAGGAACGACAATACAATGGCCAAAAGAAAGGTACGACAAGACAATGATCTACAAAACACTACACAGAAAACTAAAGATCGAGCAACACGAACCCCACTAAGCCATAGATTGAAGAAGGAACGACAATACAATGGCCAAAAGAAAGGGACAACAAGACAATGATCTACAAAACACTACACAGAAAACTAAAGATCGAGTAACAGAAACCCCACTAAGCCATAGATTGAAGAAGGAACGACAATACAATGGCCAACAGAAAGGGACAACAAGACAATGATCTACAAAACACTACACAGAAAACTAAAGATCGAGTAACACAAACCCCACTAAGTCATAGATTGAAGAAGGAACGACAATACAATGGCCAAAAGAAAGGTACGACAAGACAATGATCTACAAAACACTACACAGAAAACTAAAGATCGAGCAACACGAACCCCACTAAGCCATAGATTGAAGAAGGAACGACAATACAATGGCCAAAAGAAAGGGACAACAAGACAATGATCTACAAAACACTACACAGAAAACTAAAGATCGAGTAACACAAACCCCACTAAGTCATAGATTGAAGAAGGAACGACAATACAATGGCCAAAAGAAAGGTACGACAAGACAATGATCTACAAAACACTACACAGAAAACTAAAGATCGAGTAACACAAACCCCACTAAGTCATAGATTGAAGAAGGAACGACAATACAATGGCCAAAAGAAAGGTACGACAAGACAATGATCTACAAAACACTACACAGAAAACTAAAGATCGAGCAACACGAACCCCACTAAGCCATAGATTGAAGAAGGAACGACAATACAATGGCCAAAAGAAAAAGGACAATCATCTACAAAACACTACACAGAAAACTAAAGATCGAGTAACACGAACCACACTAAGCCATAGATTGAAGAAGGAACGACAATACAATGGCCAAAAGAAAGGGACAACAAGACAATGATCTACAAAACACTACACAGAAAACTAAGGATCGAGCAACACGAACCCCACTAAGCCATAGATTGAAGAAGGAACGACAATACAATGGTCAAAAGAAAGGGACAACAAGACAAACAATGATCTACAAAACACTACACAGAAAACTAAAGATCGAGCAACACGAACCACACTAAGCCATAGATTGAAGAAGGAACGACAATACAATGGCCAAAAGAAAGGGACAACAAGACAATGATCTACAAAACACTACACAGAAAACTAAAGATCGAGCAACACGAACCCCACTAAGTCATAGATTGAAGAAGGAACGACAATACAATGGCCAAGAGAAAGGGACAAAAAGATAAATAATGATCTACAAAACACTACACAGAAAACTAAAGATCGAGCAACACGAACCCCACTAAGTCATAGATTGAAGAAGGAACGACAATACAATGGCCAAAAGAAAGGGACAACAAGACAAACAATGATCTACAAAACACTACACAAAAAACTAAAGATCGAGAAACACGAACCCCACTAAGCCATAGATTGAAGAAGGAACGACAATACAATGGCCAAAAGAAAGGGACAAAAAGACAAACAATGATCCACAAAACACTACACAGGAAACTAAAGATCGAGTAACACAAACCCCACTAAGCCATAGATTGAAGAAGGAACGACAATACAATGGCCAAAAGAAAGGGACAACAAGACAAACAATGATCTACAAAACACTACACAGAAAACTAAAGATCGAGAAACACGAACCCCACTAAATCATAGATTGAAGAAGGAACGACAATACAATGGCCAAAAGAAAGGGAGAACTAGACAATGATCTACAAAACACTACACAGAAAACTAAAGATCGAGCAACACGAACCCCACTAAGCCATAGATTGAAGAAGGAACGACAATACAATGGCCAACAGAAAGGGACAACAAGACAATGATCTACAAAACACTACACAGAAAACTAAAGATCGAGCAACACGAACCCCACTAAGTCATAGATTGAAGAAGGAACGACAATACAATGGCCAAGAGAAAGGGACAAAAAGACAAACAATGATCTACAAAACACTACACAGAAAACTAAAGATCGAGCAACACGAACCCCACTAAGTCATAGATTGAAGAAGGAACGACAATACAATGGCCAAGAGAAAGGGACAAAAAGATAAACAATGATCTACAAAACACTACACAGAAAACTAAAGATCGAGCAACACGAACCCCACTAAGTCATAGATTGAAGAAGGAACGACAATACAATGGCCAAAAGAAAAAGGACAATCATCTACAAAACACTACACAGAAAACTTAAGATCGAGCAACACGAACCCCACTAAGTCATAGATTGAAGACGGAACGACAATACAATGGCCAAAAGAAAGGGACAAAAAGACAAACAATGATCTACAAAACACTACAGAGAAAACTTAAGATCGAGCAACACGAACCCCACTAAGTCATAGATTGAAGACGGAACGACAATACAATGGCCAAAAGAAAGGGACAAAAAGACAAACAATGATCTACAAAACACTACACAGGAAACTAAAGATCGAGTAACACAAACCCCACTAAGCCATAGATTGAAGAAGGAACGACAATACAATGGCCAAAAGAAAAAGGACAATCATCTACAAAACACTACACAGAAAACTTAAGATAGAGCAACACGAACCCCACTAAGTCATAGATTGAAGACGGAACGACAATACAATGGCCAAAAGAAAGGGACAAAAAGACAAACAATGATCTACAAAACACTACACAGGAAACTAAAGATCGAGTAACAGAAACCCCACTAAGCCATAGATTGAAGAAGGAACGACAATACAATGGCCAAAAGAAAGGGACAACAAGACAATGATCTACAAAACACTACACAGAAAACTAAAGATCGAGTAACACAAACCCCACTAAGTCATAGATTGAAGAAGGAACGACAATACAATGGCCAAAAGAAAGGTACGACAAGACAATGATCTACAAAACACTACACAGAAAACTAAAGATCGAGCAACACGAACCCCACTAAGCCATAGATTGAAGAAGGAACGACAATACAATGGCCAAAAGAAAGGGACAACAAGACAATGATCTACAAAACACTACACAGAAAACTAAAGATCGAGTAACAGAAACCCCACTAAGCCATAGATTGAAGAAGGAACGACAATACAATGGCCAAAAGAAAGGGACAACAAGACAATGATCTACAAAACACTACACAGAAAACTAAAGATCGAGTAACACAAACCCCACTAAGTCATAGATTGAAGAAGGAACGACAATACAATGGCCAAAAGAAAGGTACGACAAGACAATGATCTACAAAACACTACACAGAAAACTAAAGATCGAGCAACACGAACCCCACTAAGCCATAGATTGAAGAAGGAACGACAATACAATGGCCAAAAGAAAGGGACAACAAGACAATGATCTACAAAACACTACACAGAAAACTAAAGATCGAGTAACACAAACCCCACTAAGTCATAGATTGAAGAAGGAACGACAATACAATGGCCAAAAGAAAGGTACGACAAGACAATGATCTACAAAACACTACACAGAAAACTAAAGATCTAGTAACACAAACCCCACTAAGTCATAGATTGAAGAAGGAACGACAATACAATGGCCAAAAGAAAGGTACGACAAGACAATGATCTACAAAACACTACACAGAAAACTAAAGATCGAGCAACACGAACCCCACTAAGCCATAGATTGAAGAAGGAACGACAATACAATGGCCAAAAGAAAGGGACAACAAGACAAACAATGATTTACAAAACACTACACAAAAAACTAAAGATCGAGAAACACGAACCCCACTAAGCCATAGATTGAAGAAGGAACGACAATACAATGGCCAAAAGAAAGGGACAACAAGACAAACAATGATCTACAAAACACTACACAGAAAACTAAAGATCGAGAAACACGAACCCCACTAAATCATAGATTGAAGAAGGAACGACAATACAATGGCCAAAAGAAAGGGACAACAAGATAAACAATGATCTACAAAACACTACACAGAAAACTAAAGATCGAGCAACACGAACCCCACTAAGTCATAGGTTGAAGACGGAACGACAATACAATGGCCAAAAGAAAGGGACAAAAAGACAAACAATGATCTACAAAACACTACACAGGAAACTAAAGATCGAGTAACACAAACCCCACTAAGCCATAGATTGAAGAAGGAACGACAATACAATGACCAAAAGAAAGGGACAACAAGACAAACAATGATCTACAAAACACTACACAGAAAACTAAAGATCGAGCAACACGAACCCCACTAAGTCATAGATTGAAGAAGGAACGACAATACAATGGCCAAAAGAAAAAGGACAATCATCTACAAAACACTACACAGAAAACTTAAGATCGAGCAACACGAACCCCACTAAGTCATAGATTGAAGAAGGAACGACAATACAATGGCCAAAAGAAAGAGAGAACTAGACAATGATCTACAAAACACTACACAGAAAACTAAAGATCGAGCAACACGAACCCCACTAAGCCATAGATTGAAGAAGGAACGACAATACAATGGCCAACAGAAAGGGACAACAAGACAATGATCTACAAAACACTACACAGAAAACTAAAGATCGAGCAACACGAACCCCACTAAGTCATAGATTGAAGAAGGAACGACAATACAATGGCCAAGAGAAAGGGACAAAAAGACAAACAATGATCTACAAAACACTACACAGAAAACTAAAGATCGAGCAACACGAACCCCACTAAGTCATAGATTGAAGAAGGAACGACAATACAATGGCCAAGAGAAAGGGACAAAAAGATAAACAATGATCTACAAAACACTACACAGAAAACTAAAGATCGAGCAACACGAACCCCACTAAGTCATAGATTGAAGAAGGAACGACAATACAATGGCCAAAAGAAAAAGGACAATCATCTACAAAACACTACACAGAAAACTTAAGATCGAGCAACACGAACCCCACTAAGTCATAGATTGAAGACGGAACGACAATACAATGGCCAAAAGAAAGGGACAAAAAGACAAACAATGATCTACAAAACACTACAGAGAAAACTTAAGATCGAGCAACACGAACCCCACTAAGTCATAGATTGAAGACGGAACGACAATACAATGGCCAAAAGAAAGGGACAAAAAGACAAACAATGATCTACAAAACACTACACAGGAAACTAAAGATCGAGTAACACAAACCCCACTAAGCCATAGATTGAAGAAGGAACGACAATACAATGGCCAAAAGAAAAAGGACAATCATCTACAAAACACTACACAGAAAACTTAAGATAGAGCAACACGAACCCCACTAAGTCATAGATTGAAGACGGAACGACAATACAATGGCCAAAAGAAAGGGACAAAAAGACAAACAATGATCTACAAAACACTACACAGGAAACTAAAGATCGAGTAACAGAAACCCCACTAAGCCATAGATTGAAGAAGGAACGACAATACAATGGCCAAAAGAAAGGGACAACAAGACAATGATCTACAAAACACTACACAGAAAACTAAAGATCGAGTAACACAAACCCCACTAAGTCATAGATTGAAGAAGGAACGACAATACAATGGCCAAAAGAAAGGTACGACAAGACAATGATCTACAAAACACTACACAGAAAACTAAAGATCGAGCAACACGAACCCCACTAAGCCATAGATTGAAGAAGGAACGACAATACAATGGCCAAAAGAAAGGGACAACAAGACAATGATCTACAAAACACTACACAGAAAACTAAAGATCGAGTAACACAAACCCCACTAAGTCATAGATTGAAGAAGGAACGACAATACAATGGCCAAAAGAAAGGTACGACAAGACAATGATCTACAAAACACTACACAGAAAACTAAAGATCTAGTAACACAAACCTCACTAAGTCATAGATTGAAGAAGGAACGACAATACAATGGCCAAAAGAAAGGTACGACAAGACAATGATCTACAAAACACTACACAGAAAACTAAAGATCGAGCAACACGAACCCCACTAAGCCATAGATTGAAGAAGGAACGACAATACAATGGCCAAAAGAAAGGGACAACAAGACAAACAATGATTTACAAAACACTACACAAAAAACTAAAGATCGAGAAACACGAACCCCACTAAGCCATAGATTGAAGAAGGAACGACAATACAATGGCCAAAAGAAAGGGACAACAAGACAAACAATGATCTACAAAACACTACACAGAAAACTAAAGATCGAGAAACACGAACCCCACTAAATCATAGATTGAAGAAGGAACGACAATACAATGGCCAAAAGAAAGGGACAACAAGATAAACAATGATCTACAAAACACTACACAGAAAACTAAAGATCGAGCAACACGAACCCCACTAAGTCATAGGTTGAAGACGGAACGACAATACAATGGCCAAAAGAAAGGGACAAAAAGACAAACAATGATCTACAAAACACTACACAGGAAACTAAAGATCGAGTAACACAAACCCCACTAAGCCATAGATTGAAGAAGGAACGACAATACAATGACCAAAAGAAAGGGACAACAAGACAAACAATGATCTACAAAACACTACACAGAAAACTAAAGATCGAGAAACACGAACCCCACTAAATCATAGATTGAAGAAGGAACGACAATACAATGGCCAAAAGAAAGGGACAACAAGATAAACAATGATCTACAAAACACTACACAGAAAACTAAAGATCGAGCAACACGAACCCCACTAAGTCATAGGTTGAAGAAGGAACGACAATACAATGGCTAAAGGAAAGGGACAAGACAAACAATGATCTACAAAACACTACACAGAAAACTAAAGATCGAGCAACACGAATCCCACTAAGTCATAGATTGAAGAAGGAACGACAATACAATGGCCAAAAGAAAGGAACAACAAGATAAACAATGATCTACAAAACACTACACAGAAAACTAAAGATCGGGCAACACGAACCCCACTAAGTCATAGATTGAAGAAGGAACGACAATACAATGGCCAAAAGAAAGGAACAACAAGATAAACAATGATCTACAAAACACTGCACAGAAAACTAAAGATCGAGCAACACGAACCCCACTAAGTCATAGATTGAAGAAGGAACGACAATACAATGGCCAAAAGAAAGGGACAACAAGATAAACAATGATCTACAAAACACTACACAGAAAACTAAAGATCGAGCAACACGAACCCCACTAAGCCATAGATTGAAGAAGGAACGACAATACAATGGCCAAAAGAAAGGAACAACAAGATAAACAATGATCTACAAAACACTACACAGAAAACTAAAGATCGAGCAACACAAACCCCACTAAGTCATATATTGAAGAAGGAACGACAATACAATGGCCAAAAGAAAGGGACAACAAGACATACAATGATCTACAAAACACTACACAGAAAACTAAAGATCGAGCAACACGAACCCCACTAAATCATAGATTGAAGAAGGAACGACAATACAATGGCCAAAAGAAAGGGACAAAAAGACAAACAATGATCTACAAAACACTACACAGAAAACTAAAGATCGAGTAACACAAACCCCACTAAGCCATAGATTGAAGAAGGACCGACAATACAATGGCCAAAAGAAAGGGACAACAAGACAATGATCTACAAAACACTACACAGAAAACTAAAGATCGAGCAACACGAACCCCACTAAGCCATAGATTGAAGAAGGAACGACAATACAATGGCCAAAAGAAAAAGGACAATCATCTACAAAACACTACACAGAAAACTAAAGATCGAGCAACACAAACCCCACTAAGCCATAGATTGAAGAAGGACCGACAATACAATGGCCAAAAGAAAGGGACAAAAAGACAAACAATGATCTACAAAACACTACACAGAAAACTAAAGATCGAGCAACACGAACCCCACTAAGTCATAGATTGAAGAAGGACCGACAATACAATGGCCAAGAGAAAGGGACAACAAGACAAACAATGATCTACAAAACACTACACAGAAAACTAAAGATCGAGCAACACGAACCCCACTAAGTCATAGATTGAAGAGGGAACGACAATACAATGGCCAAAAGAAAGGGACAAAAAGACAAACAATGATCTACAAAACACTACACAGAAAACTAAAGATCGAGCAACACGAACCCCACTAAGCCATAGATTGAAGAAGGAACGACAATACAATGGCCAAAAGAAAAAGGACAATCATCTACAAAACACTACACAGAAAACTAAAGATCGAGCAACACAAACCCCACTAAGTCATAGATTGAAGAAGGACCGACAATACAATGGCCAAAAGAAAGGGAGAACAAGACAATGATCTACAAAACACTACACAGAAAACTAAAGATCGAGCAACACGAACCCCACTAAGTCATAGATTGAAGAAGGACCGACAATACAATGGCCAAGAGAAAGGGACAACAAGATAAACAATGATCTACAAAACACTACACAGGAAACTAAAGATCGAGTAACACAAACCCCACTAAGCCATAGATTGAAGAAGGAACGACAATACAATGGCCAAAAGAAAAAGGACATTCATCTACAAAACACTACACAGAAAACTAAAGATCGAGCAACACGAACCCCACTAAGCCATAGATTGAAGAAGGAACGACAATACAATGGCCAAAAGAAAAAGGACAATCATCTACAAAACACTACACAGAAAACTTAAGATAGAGCAACACGAACCCCACTAAGTCATAGATTGAAGACGGAACGACAATACAATGGCCAAAAGAAAGGGACAAAAAGACAAACAATGATCTACAAAACACTACACAGAAAACTTAAGATCGAGCAACACGAACCCCACTAAGTCATAGATTGAAGACGGAACGACAATACAATGGCCAAAAGAAAGGGACAAAAAGACAAACAATGATCTACAAAACACTACACAGGAAACTAAAGATCGAGTAACACAAACCCCACTAAGCCATAGATTGAAGAAGGAACGACAATACAATGGCCAAAAGAAAAAGGACAATCATCTACAAAACACTACACAGAAAACTTAAGATAGAGCAACACGAACCCCACTAAGTCATAGATTGAAGACGGAACGACAATACAATGGCCAAAAGAAAGGGACAAAAAGACAAACAATGATCTACAAAACACTACACAGGAAACTAAAGATCGAGTAACAGAAACCCCACTAAGCCATAGATTGAAGAAGGAACGACAATACAATGGCCAAAAGAAAGGGACAACAAGACAATGATCTACAAAACACTACACAGAAAACTAAAGATCGAGTAACACAAACCCCACTAAGTCATAGATTGAAGAAGGAACGACAATACAATGGCCAAAAGAAAGGTACGACAAGACAATGATCTACAAAACACTACACAGAAAACTAAAGATCGAGCAACACGAACCCCACTAAGCCATAGATTGAAGAAGGAACGACAATACAATGGCCAAAAGAAAGGGACAACAAGACAATGATCTACAAAACACTACACAGAAAACTAAAGATCGAGTAACAGAAACCCCACTAAGCCATAGATTGAAGAAGGAACGACAATACAATGGCCAAAAGAAAGGGACAACAAGACAATGATCTACAAAACACTACACAGAAAACTAAAGATCGAGTAACACAAACCCCACTAAGTCATAGATTGAAGAAGGAACGACAATACAATGGCCAAAAGAAAGGTACGACAAGACAATGATCTACAAAACACTACACAGAAAACTAAAGATCGAGCAACACGAACCCCACTAAGCCATAGATTGAAGAAGGAACGACAATACAATGGCCAAAAGAAAGGGACAACAAGACAATGATCTACAAAACACTACACAGAAAACTAAAGATCGAGTAACACAAACCCCACTAAGTCATAGATTGAAGAAGGAACGACAATACAATGGCCAAAAGAAAGGTACGACAAGACAATGATCTACAAAACACTACACAGAAAACTAAAGATCGAGTAACACAAACCCCACTAAGTCATAGATTGAAGAAGGAACGACAATACAATGGCCAAAAGAAAGGTACGACAATACAATGATCTACAAAACACTACACAGAAAACTAAAGATCGAGCAACACGAACCCCACTAAGCCATAGATTGAAGAAGGAACGACAATACAATGGCCAAAAGAAAGGGACAACAAGACAAACAATGATTTACAAAACACTACACAAAAAACTAAAGATCGAGAAACACGAACCCCACTAAGCCATAGATTGAAGAAGGAACGACAATACAATGGCCAAAAGAAAGGGACAAAAAGACAAACAATGATCTACAAAACACTACACAGAAAACTAAAGATCGAGTAACACAAACCCCACTAAGCCATAGATTGAAGAAGGAACGACAATACAATGGCCAAAAGAAAGGGACAACAAGACAAACAATGATCTACAAAACACTACACAGAAAACTAAAGATCGAGAAACACGAACCCCACTAAATCATAGATTGAAGAAGGAACGACAATACAATGGCCAAAAGAAAGGGACAACAAGATAAACAATGATCTACAAAACACTACACAGAAAACTAAAGATCGAGCAACACGAACCCCACTAAGTCATAGATTGAAGACGGAACGACAATACAATGGCCAAAAGAAAGGGACAACAAGACAATGATCTACAAAACACTACACAGAAAACTAAAGATCGAGCAACACGAACCCCACTAAGCCATAGATTGAAGAAGGAACGACAATACAATGGCCAAAAGAAAAAGGACAATCATCTACAAAACACTACACAGAAAACTAAAGATCGAGCAACACAAACCCCACTAAGCCATAGATTGAAGAAGGACCGACAATACAATGGCCAAAAGAATGGGACAAAAAGACAAACAATGATCTACAAAACACTACACAGAAAACTAAAGATCGAGCAACACAAACCCCACTAAGCCATAGATTGAAGAAGGACCGACAATACAATGGCCAAAAGAATGGGACAAAAAGACAAACAATGATCTACAAAACACTACACAGAAAACTAAAGATCGAGCAACACGAACCCCACTAAGCCATAGATTGAAGAAGGAACGACAATACAATGGCCAAAAGAAAAAGGACAATCATCTACAAAACACTACACAGAAAACTAAAGATCGAGCAACACAAACCCCACTAAGTCATAGATTGAAGAAGGACCGACAATACAATGGCCAAAAGAAAGGGAGAACAAGACAATGATCTACAAAACACTACACAGAAAACTAAAGATCGAGCAACACGAACCCCACTAAGTCATAGATTGAAGAAGGACCGACAATACAATGGCCAAGAGAAAGGGACAACAAGATAAACAATGATCTACAAAACACTACACAGGAAACTAAAGATCGAGTAACACAAACCCCACTAAGCCATAGATTGAAGAAGGAACGACAATACAATGGCCAAAAGAAAAAGGACATTCATCTACAAAACACTACACAGAAAACTAAAGATCGAGCAACACGAACCCCACTAAGCCATAGATTGAAGAAGGAACGACAATACAATGGCCAAAAGAAAAAGGACAATCATCTACAAAACACTACACAGAAAACTTAAGATAGAGCAACACGAACCCCACTAAGTCATAGATTGAAGACGGAACGACAATACAATGGCCAAAAGAAAGGGACAAAAAGACAAACAATGATCTACAAAACACTACACAGAAAACTTAAGATCGAGCAACACGAACCCCACTAAGTCATAGATTGAAGACGGAACGACAATACAATGGCCAAAAGAAAGGGACAAAAAGACAAACAATGATCTACAAAACACTACACAGGAAACTAAAGATCGAGTAACACA
Organism: Bathymodiolus brooksi; assembly: GCA_963680875.1. NCBI lineage: Eukaryota > Metazoa > Mollusca > Bivalvia > Mytilida > Modiolidae > Bathymodiolus > Bathymodiolus brooksi. Next base: position 32,104,702 of record OY804577.1, read on the forward strand.
AACCCCACTAAGCCATAGATTGAAGAAGGAACGACAATACAATGGCCAAAAGAAAAAGGACAATCATCTACAAAACACTACACAGAAAACTTAAGATAGAGCAACACGAACCCCACTAAGTCATAGATTGAAGACGGAACGACAATACAATGGCCAAAAGAAAGGGACAAAAAGACAAACAATGATCTACAAAACACTACACAGGAAACTAAAGATCGAGTAACAGAAACCCCACTAAGCCATAGATTGAAGAAGGAACGACAATACAATGGCCAAAAGAAAGGGACAACAAGACAATGATCTACAAAACACTACACAGAAAACTAAAGATCGAGTAACACAAACCCCACTAAGTCATAGATTGAAGAAGGAACGACAATACAATGGCCAAAAGAAAGGTACGACAAGACAATGATCTACAAAACACTACACAGAAAACTAAAGATCGAGCAACACGAACCCCACTAAGCCATAGATTGAAGAAGGAACGACAATACAATGGCCAAAAGAAAGGGACAACAAGACAATGATCTACAAAACACTACACAGAAAACTAAAGATCGAGTAACAGAAACCCCACTAAGCCATAGATTGAAGAAGGAACGACAATACAATGGCCAAAAGAAAGGGACAACAAGACAATGATCTACAAAACACTACACAGAAAACTAAAGATCGAGTAACACAAACCCCACTAAGTCATAGATTGAAGAAGGAACGACAATACAATGGCCAAAAGAAAGGTACGACAAGACAATGATCTACAAAACACTACACAGAAAACTAAAGATCGAGCAACACGAACCCCACTAAGCCATAGATTGAAGAAGGAACGACAATACAATGGCCAAAAGAAAGGGACAACAAGACAATGATCTACAAAACACTACACAGAAAACTAAAGATCGAGTAACACAAACCCCACTAAGTCATAGATTGAAGAAGGAACGACAATACAATGGCCAAAAGAAAGGTACGACAAGACAATGATCTACAAAACACTACACAGAAAACTAAAGATCGAGTAACACAAACCCCACTAAGTCATAGATTGAAGAAGGAACGACAATACAATGGCCAAAAGAAAGGTACGACAAGACAATGATCTACAAAACACTACACAGAAAACTAAAGATCGAGCAACACGAACCCCACTAAGCCATAGATTGAAGAAGGAACGACAATACAATGGCCAAAAGAAAGGGACAACAAGACAAACAATGATTTACAAAACACTACACAAAAAACTAAAGATCGAGAAACACGAACCCCACTAAGCCATAGATTGAAGAAGGAACGACAATACAATGGCCAAAAGAAAGGGACAAAAAGACAAACAATGATCTACAAAACACTACACAGAAAACTAAAGATCGAGTAACACAAACCCCACTAAGCCATAGATTGAAGAAGGAACGACAATACAATGGCCAAAAGAAAGGGACAACAAGACAAACAATGATCTACAAAACACTACACAGAAAACGAAAGATCGAGAAACACGAACCCCACTAAATCATAGATTGAAGAAGGAACGACAATACAATGGCCAAAAGAAAGGGACAACAAGATAAACAATGATCTACAAAACACTACACAGAAAACTAAAGATCGAGCAACACGAACCCCACTAAGTCATAGGTTGAAGACGGAACGACAATACAATGGCCAAAAGAAAGGGACAAAAAGACAAACAATGATCTACAAAACACTACACAGGAAACTAAAGATCGAGTAACACAAACCCCACTAAGCCATAGATTGAAGAAGGAACGACAATACAATGACCAAAAGAAAGGGACAACAAGACAAACAATGATCTACAAAACACTACACAGAAAACTAAAGATCGAGAAACACGAACCCCACTAAATCATAGATTGAAGAAGGAACGACAATACAATGGCCAAAAGAAAGGGACAACAAGATAAACAATGATCTACAAAACACTACACAGAAAACTAAAGATCGAGCAACACGAACCCCACTAAGTCATAGGTTGAAGAAGGAACGACAATACAATGGCTAAAGGAAAGGGACAAGACAAACAATGATCTACAAAACACTACACAGAAAACTAAAGATCGAGCAACACGAATCCCACTAAGTCATAGATTGAAGAAGGAACGACAATACAATGGCCAAAAGAAAGGAACAACAAGATAAACAATGATCTACAAAACACTACACAGAAAACTAAAGATCGGGCAACACGAACCCCACTAAGTCATAGATTGAAGAAGGAACGACAATACAATGGCCAAAAGAAAGGAACAACAAGATAAACAATGATCTACAAAACACTGCACAGAAAACTAAAGATCGAGCAACACGAACCCCACTAAGTCATAGATTGAAGAAGGAACGACAATACAATGGCCAAAAGAAAGGGACAACAAGATAAACAATGATCTACAAAACACTACACAGAAAACTAAAGATCGAGCAACACGAACCCCACTAAGCCATAGATTGAAGAAGGAACGACAATACAATGGCCAAAAGAAAGGAACAACAAGATAAACAATGATCTACAAAACACTACACAGAAAACTAAAGATCGAGCAACACAAACCCCACTAAGTCATAGATTGAAGAAGGAACGACAATACAATGGCCAAAAGAAAGGGACAACAAGACATACAATGATCTACAAAACACTACACAGAAAACTAAAGATCGAGCAACACGAACCCCACTAAATCATAGATTGAAGAAGGAACGACAATACAATGGCCAAAAGAAAGGGACAAAAAGACAAACAATGATCTACAAAACACTACACAGAAAACTAAAGATCGAGTAACACAAACCCCACTAAGCCATAGATTGAAGAAGGACCGACAATACAATGGCCAAAAGAAAGGGACAACAAGACAATGATCTACAAAACACTACACAGAAAACTAAAGATCGAGCAACACGAACCCCACTAAGCCATAGATTGAAGAAGGAACGACAATACAATGGCCAAAAGAAAGGGACAACAAGACAATGATCTACAAAACACTACACAGAAAACTAAAGATCGAGCAACACGAACCCCACTAAGCCATAGATTGAAGAAGGAACGACAATACAATGGCCAAAAGAAAAAGGACAATCATCTACAAAACACTACACAGAAAACTAAAGATCGAGCAACACAAACCCCACTAAGCCATAGATTGAAGAAGGACCGACAATACAATGGCCAAAAGAAAGGGACAAAAAGACAAACAATGATCTACAAAACACTACACAGAAAACTAAGGATCGAGCAACACGAACCCCACTAAGCCATAGATTGAAGAAGGAACGACAATACAATGGTCAAAAGAAAGGGACAACAAGACAAACAATGATCTACAAAACACTACACAGAAAACTAAAGATCGAGCAACACGAACCACACTAAGCCATAGATTGAAGAAGGAACGACAATACAATGGCCAAAAGAAAGGGACAACAAGACAATGATCTACAAAACACTACACAGAAAACTAAAGATCGAGCAACACGAACCCCACTAAGTCATAGATTGAAGAAGGAACGACAATACAATGGCCAAGAGAAAGGGACAAAAAGATAAATAATGATCTACAAAACACTACACAGAAAACTAAAGATCGAGCAACACGAACCCCACTAAGTCATAGATTGAAGAAGGAACGACAATACAATGGCCAAAAGAAAGGGACAACAAGACAAACAATGATCTACAAAACACTACACAAAAAACTAAAGATTGAGAAACACGAACCCCACTAAGCCATAGATTGAAGAAGGAACGACAATACAATGGCCAAAAGAAAGGGACAAAAAGACAAACAATGATCCACAAAACACTACACAGGAAACTAAAGATCGAGTAACACAAACCCCACTAAGCCATAGATTGAAGAAGGAACGACAATACAATGGCCAAAAGAAAGGGACAACAAGACAAACAATGATCTACAAAACACTACACAGAAAACTAAAGATCGAGAAACACGAACCCCACTAAATCATAGATTGAAGAAGGAACGACAATACAATGGCCAAAAGAAAGGGAGAACTAGACAATGATCTACAAAACACTACACAGAAAACTAAAGATCGAGCAACACGAACCCCACTAAGCCATAGATTGAAGAAGGAACGACAATACAATGGCCAACAGAAAGGGACAACAAGACAATGATCTACAAAACACTACACAGAAAACTAAAGATCGAGCAACACGAACCCCACTAAGTCATAGATTGAAGAAGGAACGACAATACAATGGCCAAGAGAAAGGGACAAAAAGACAAACAATGATCTACAAAACACTACACAGAAAACTAAAGATCGAGCAACACGAACCCCACTAAGTCATAGATTGAAGAAGGAACGACAATACAATGGCCAAGAGAAAGGGACAAAAAGATAAACAATGATCTACAAAACACTACACAGAAAACTAAAGATCGAGCAACACGAACCCCACTAAGTCATAGATTGAAGAAGGAACGACAATACAATGGCCAAAAGAAAAAGGACAATCATCTACAAAACACTACACAGAAAACTTAAGATCGAGCAACACGAACCCCACTAAGTCATAGATTGAAGACGGAACGACAATACAATGGCCAAAAGAAAGGGACAAAAAGACAAACAATGATCTACAAAACACTACAGAGAAAACTTAAGATCGAGCAACACGAACCCCACTAAGTCATAGATTGAAGACGGAACGACAATACAATGGCCAAAAGAAAGGGACAAAAAGACAAACAATGATCTACAAAACACTACACAGGAAACTAAAGATCGAGTAACACAAACCCCACTAAGCCATAGATTGAAGAAGGAACGACAATACAATGGCCAAAAGAAAAAGGACAATCATCTACAAAACACTACACAGAAAACTTAAGATAGAGCAACACGAACCCCACTAAGTCATAGATTGAAGACGGAACGACAATACAATGGCCAAAAGAAAGGGACAAAAAGACAAACAATGATCTACAAAACACTACACAGGAAACTAAAGATCGAGTAACAGAAACCCCACTAAGCCATAGATTGAAGAAGGAACGACAATACAATGGCCAAAAGAAAGGGACAACAAGACAATGATCTACAAAACACTACACAGAAAACTAAAGATCGAGTAACACAAACCCCACTAAGTCATAGATTGAAGAAGGAACGACAATACAATGGCCAAAAGAAAGGTACGACAAGACAATGATCTACAAAACACTACACAGAAAACTAAAGATCGAGCAACACGAACCCCACTAAGCCATAGATTGAAGAAGGAACGACAATACAATGGCCAAAAGAAAGGGACAACAAGACAATGATCTACAAAACACTACACAGAAAACTAAAGATCGAGTAACAGAAACCCCACTAAGCCATAGATTGAAGAAGGAACGACAATACAATGGCCAAAAGAAAGGGACAACAAGACAATGATCTAAAAAACACTACACAGAAAACTAAAGATCGAGTAACACAAACCCCACTAAGTCATAGATTGAAGAAGGAACGACAATACAATGGCCAAAAGAAAGGTACGACAAGACAATGATCTACAAAACACTACACAGAAAACTAAAGATCGAGCAACACGAACCCCACTAAGCCATAGATTGAAGAAGGAACGACAATACAATGGCCAAAAGAAAGGGACAACAAGACAATGATCTACAAAACACTACACAGAAAACTAAAGATCGAGTAACACAAACCCCACTAAGTCATAGATTGAAGAAGGAACGACAATACAATGGCCAAAAGAAAGGTACGACAAGACAATGATCTACAAAACACTACACAGAAAACTAAAGATCGAGTAACACAAACCCCACTAAGTCATAGATTGAAGAAGGAACGACAATACAATGGCCAAAAGAAAGGTACGACAAGACAATGATCTACAAAACACTACACAGAAAACTAAAGATCGAGCAACACGAACCCCACTAAGCCATAGATTGAAGAAGGAACGACAATACAATGGCCAAAAGAAAGGGACAACAAGACAAACAATGATTTACAAAACACTACACAAAAAACTAAAGATCGAGAAACACGAACCCCACTAAGCCATAGATTGAAGAAGGAACGACAATACAATGGCCAAAAGAAAGGGACAAAAAGACAAACAATGATGTACAAAACACTACACAGAAAACTAAAGATCGAGTAACACAAACCCCACTAAGCCATAGATTGAAGAAGGAACGACAATACAATGGCCAAAAGAAAGGGACAACAAGATAAACAATGATCTACAAAACACTACACAGAAAACTAAAGATCGAGCAACACGAACCCCACTAAGTCATAGGTTGAAGACGGAACGACAATACAATGGCCAAAAGAAAGGGACAAAAAGACAAACAATGATCTACAAAACACTACACAGGAAACTAAAGATCGAGTAACACAAACCCCACTAAGCCATAGATTGAAGAAGGAACGACAACACAATGACCAAAAGAAAGGGACAACAAGACAAACAATGATCTACAAAACACTACACAGAAAACTAAAGATCGAGAAACACGAACCCCACTAAATCATAGATTGAAGAAGGAACGACAATACAATGGCCAAAAGAAAGGGACAACAAGATAAACAATGATCTACAAAACACTACACAGAAAACTAAAGATCGAGCAACACGAACCCCACTAAGTCATAGGTTGAAGAAGGAACGACAATACAATGGCTAAAGGAAAGGGACAAGACAAACAATGATCTACAAAACACTACACAGAAAACTAAAGATCGAGCAACACGAATCCCACTAAGTCATAGATTGAAGAAGGAACGACAATACAATGGCCAAAAGAAAGGAACAACAAGATAAACAATGATCTACAAAACACTACACAGAAAACTAAAGATCGGGCAACACGAACCCCACTAAGTCATAGATTGAAGAAGGAACGACAATACAATGGCCAAAAGAAAGGAACAACAAGATAAACAATGATCTACAAAACACTGCACAGAAAACTAAAGATCGAGCAACACGAACCCCACTAAGTCATAGATTGAAGAAGGAACGACAATACAATGGCCAAAAGAAAGGGACAACAAGATAAACAATGATCTACAAAACACTACACAGAAAACTAAAGATCGAGCAACACGAACCCCACTAAGCCATAGATTGAAGAAGGAACGACAATACAATGGCCAAAAGAAAGGAACAACAAGATAAACAATGATCTACAAAACACTACACAGAAAACTAAAGATCGAGCAACACAAACCCCACTAAGTCATAGATTGAAGAAGGAACGACAATACAATGGCCAAAAGAAAGGGACAACAAGACATACAATGATCTACAAAACACTACACAGAAAACTAAAGATCGAGCAACACGAACCCCACTAAATCATAGATTGAAGAAGGAACGACAATACAATGGCCAAAAGAAAGGGACAAAAAGACAAACAATGATCTACAAAACACTACACAGAAAACTAAAGATCGAGTAACACAAACCCCACTAAGCCATAGATTGAAGAAGGACCGACAATACAATGGCCAAAAGAAAGGGACAACAAGACAATGATCTACAAAACACTACACAGAAAACTAAAGATCGAGCAACACGAACCCCACTAAGCCATAGATTGAAGAAGGAACGACAATACAATGGCCAAAAGAAAGGGACAACAAGACAATGATCTACAAAACACTACACAGAAAACTAAAGATCGAGCAACACGAACCCCACTAAGCCATAGATTGAAGAAGGAACGACAATACAATGGCCAAAAGAAAAAGGACAATCATCTACAAAACACTACACAGAAAACTAAAGATCGAGCAACACAAACCCCACTAAGCCATAGATTGAAGAAGGACCGACAATACAATGGCCAAAAGAAAGGGACAAAAAGACAAACAATGATCTACAAAACACTACACAGAAAACTAAAGATCGAGCAACACGAACCCCACTAAGTCATAGATTGAAGAAGGACCGACAATACAATGGCCAAGAGAAAGGGACAACAAGACAAACAATGATCTACAAAACACTACACAGAAAACTAAAGATCGAGCAACACGAACCCCACTAAGTCATAGATTGAAGAGGGAACGACAATACAATGGCCAAAAGAAAGGGACAAAAAGACAAACAATGATCTACAAAACACTACACAGAAAACTAAAGATCGAGCAACACGAACCCCACTAAGCCATAGATTGAAGAAGGAACGACAATACAATGGCCAAAAGAAAAAGGACAATCATCTACAAAACACTACACAGAAAACTAAAGATCGAGCAACACAAACCCCACTAAGTCATAGATTGAAGAAGGACCGACAATACAATGGCCAAAAGAAAGGGAGAACAAGACAATGATCTACAAAACACTACACAGAAAACTAAAGATCGAGCAACACGAACCCCACTAAGTCATAGATTGAAGAAGGACCGACAATACAATGGCCAAGAGAAAGGGACAACAAGATAAACAATGATCTACAAAACACTACACAGGAAACTAAAGATCGAGTAACACAAACCCCACTAAGCCATAGATTGAAGAAGGAACGACAATACAATGGCCAAAAGAAAAAGGACATTCATCTACAAAACACTACACAGAAAACTAAAGATCGAGCAACACGAACCCCACTAAGCCATAGATTGAAGAAGGAACGACAATACAATGGCCAAAAGAAAAAGGACAATCATCTACAAAACACTACACAGAAAACTTAAGATAGAGCAACACGAACCCCACTAAGTCATAGATTGAAGACGGAACGACAATACAATGGCCAAAAGAAAGGGACAAAAAGACAAACAATGATCTACAAAACACTACACAGAAAACTTAAGATCGAGCAACACGAACCCCACTAAGTCATAGATTGAAGACGGAACGACAATACAATGGCCAAAAGAAAGGGACAAAAAGACAAACAATGATCTACAAAACACTACACAGGAAACTAAAGATCGAGTAACACAAACCCCACTAAGCCATAGATTGAAGAAGGAACGACAATACAATGGCCAAAAGAAAAAGGACAATCATCTACAAAACACTACACAGAAAACTTAAGATAGAGCAACACGAACCCCACTAAGTCATAGATTGAAGACGGAACGACAATACAATGGCCAAAAGAAAGGGACAAAAAGACAAACAATGATCTACAAAACACTACACAGGAAACTAAAGATCGAGTAACAGAAACCCCACTAAGCCATAGATTGAAGAAGGAACGACAATACAATGGCCAAAAGAAAGGGACAACAAGACAATGATCTACAAAACACTACACAGAAAACTAAAGATCGAGTAACACAAACCCCACTAAGTCATAGATTGAAGAAGGAACGACAATACAATGGCCAAAAGAAAGGTACGACAAGACAATGATCTACAAAACACTACACAGAAAACTAAAGATCGAGCAACACGAACCCCACTAAGCCATAGATTGAAGAAGGAACGACAATACAATGGCCAAAAGAAAGGGACAACAAGACAATGATCTACAAAACACTACACAGAAAACTAAAGATCGAGTAACAGAAACCCCACTAAGCCATAGATTGAAGAAGGAACGACAATACAATGGCCAAAAGAAAGGGACAACAAGACAATGATCTACAAAACACTACACAGAAAACTAAAGATCGAGTAACACAAACCCCACTAAGTCATAGATTGAAGAAGGAACGACAATACAATGGCCAAAAGAAAGGTACGACAAGACAATGATCTACAAAACACTACACAGAAAACTAAAGATCGAGCAACACGAACCCCACTAAGCCATAGATTGAAGAAGGAACGACAATACAATGGCCAAAAGAAAGGGACAACAAGACAATGATCTACAAAACACTACACAGAAAACTAAAGATCGAGTAACACAAACCCCACTAAGTCATAGATTGAAGAAGGAACGACAATACAATGGCCAAAAGAAAGGTACGACAAGACAATGATCTACAAAACACTACACAGAAAACTAAAGATCGAGTAACACAAACCCCACTAAGTCATAGATTGAAGAAGGAACGACAATACAATGGCCAAAAGAAAGGTACGACAAGACAATGATCTACAAAACACTACACAGAAAACTAAAGATCGAGCAACACGAGCCCCACTAAGCCATAGATTGAAGAAGGAACGACAATACAATGGCCAAAAGAAAGGGACAACAAGACAAACAATGATTTACAAAACACTACACAAAAAACTAAAGATCGAGAAACACGAACCCCACTAAGCCATAGATTGAAGAAGGAACGACAATATAATGGCCAAAAGAAAGGGACAAAAAGACAAACAATGATCTACAAAACACTACACAGAAAACTAAAGATCGAGTAACACAAACCCCACTAAGCCATAGATTGAAGAAGGAACGACAATACAATGGCCAAAAGAAAGGGACAACAAGACAAACAATGATCTACAAAACACTACACAGAAAACTAAAGATCGAGAAACACGAACCCCACTAAATCATAGATTGAAGAAGGAACGACAATACAATGGCCAAAAGAAAGGGACAACAAGATAAACAATGATCTACAAAACACTACACAGAAAACTAAAGATCGAGCAACACGAACCCCACTAAGTCATAGGTTGAAGACGGAACGACAATACAATGGCCAAAAGAAAGGGACAAAAAGACAAACAATGATCTACAAAACACTACACAGGAAACTAAAGATCGAGTAACACAAACCCCACTAAGCCATAGATTGAAGAAGGAACGACAATACAATGACCAAAAGAAAGGGACAACAAGACAAACAATGATCTACAAAACACTACACAGAAAACTAAAGATCGAGAAACACGAACCCCACTAAATCATAGATTGAAGAAGGAACGACAATACAATGGCCAAAAGAAAGGGACAACAAGATAAACAATGATCTACAAAACACTACACAGAAAACTAAAGATCGAGCAACACGAACCCCACTAAGTCATAGGATGAAGAAGGAACGACAAGACAATGGCTAAAGGAAAGGGACAAGACAAACAATGATCTACAAAACACTACACAGAAAACTAAAGATCGAGCAACACGAATCCCACTAAGTCATAGATTGAAGAAGGAACGACAATACAATGGCCAAAAGAAAGGAACAACAAGATAAACAATGATCTACAAAACACTACACAGAAAACTAAAGATCGGGCAACACGAACCCCACTAAGTCATAGATTGAAGAAGGAACGACAATACAATGGCCAAAAGAAAGGAACAACAAGATAAACAATGATCTACAAAACACTGCACAGAAAACTAAAGATCGAGCAACACGAACCCCACTAAGTCATAGATTGAAGAAGGAACGACAATACAATGGCCAAAAGAAAGGGACAACAAGATAAACAATGATCTACAAAACACTACACAGAAAACTAAAGATCGAGCAACACGAACCCCACTAAGCCATAGATTGAAGAAGGAACGACAATACAATGGCCAAAAGAAAGGAACAACAAGATAAACAATGATCTACAAAACACTACACAGAAAACTAAAGATCGAGCAACACAAACCCCACTAAGTCATAGATTGAAGAAGGAACGACAATACAATGGCCAAAAGAAAGGGACAACAAGACATACAATGATCTACAAAACACTACACAGAAAACTAAAGATCGAGCAACACGAACCCCACTAAATCATAGATTGAAGAAGGAACGACAATACAATGGCCAAAAGAAAGGGACAAAAAGACAAACAATGATCTACAAAACACTACACAGAAAACTAAAGATCGAGTAACACAAACCCCACTAAGCCATAGATTGAAGAAGGACCGACAATACAATGGCCAAAAGAAAGGGACAACAAGACAATGATCTACAAAACACTACACAGAAAACTAAAGATCGAGCAACACGAACCCCACTAAGCCATAGATTGAAGAAGGAACGACAATACAATGGCCAAAAGAAAGGGACAACAAGACAATGATCTACAAAACACTACACAGAAAACTAAAGATCGAGCAACACGAACCCCACTAAGCCATAGATTGAAGAAGGAACGACAATACAATGGCCAAAAGAAAAAGGACAATCATCTACAAAACACTACACAGAAAACTAAAGATCGAGCAACACAAACCCCACTAAGCCATAGATTGAAGAAGGACCGACAATACAATGGCCAAAAGAAAGGGACAAAAAGACAAACAATGATCTACAAAACACTACACAGAAAACTAAAGATCGAGCAACACGAACCCCACTAAGTCATAGATTGAAGAAGGACCGACAATACAATGGCCAAAAGAAAGGGACAAAAAGACAAACAATGATCTACAAAACACTACACAGGAAACTAAAGATCGAGTAACACAAACCCCACTAAGCCATAGATTGAAGAAGGAACGACAATACAATGACCAAAAGAAAGGGACAACAAGACAAACAATGATCTACAAAACACTACACAGAAAACTAAAGATCGAGAAACACGAACCCCACTAAATCATAGATTGAAGAAGGAACGACAATACAATGGCCAAAAGAAAGGGACAACAAGATAAACAATGATCTACAAAACACTACACAGAAAACTAAAGATCGAGCAACACGAACCCCACTAAGTCATAGGTTGAAGAAGGAACGACAATACAATGGCTAAAGGAAAGGGACAAGACAAACAATGATCTACAAAACACTACACAGAAAACTAAAGATCGAGCAACACGAATCCCACTAAGTCATAGATTGAAGAAGGAACGACAATACAATGGCCAAAAGAAAGGAACAACAAGATAAACAATGATCTACAAAACACTACACAGAAAACTAAAGATCGGGCAACACGAACCCCACTAAGTCATAGATTGAAGAAGGAACGACAATACAATGGCCAAAAGAAAGGAACAACAAGATAAACAATGATCTACAAAACACTGCACAGAAAACTAAAGATCGAGCAACACGAACCCCACTAAGTCATAGATTGAAGAAGGAACGACAATACAATGGCCAAAAGAAAGGGACAACAAGATAAACAATGATCTACAAAACACTACACAGAAAACTAAAGATCGCGCAACACGAACCCCACTAAGCCATAGATTGAAGAAGGAACGACAATACAATGGCCAAAAGAAAGGAACAACAAGATAAACAATGATCTACAAAACACTACACAGAAAACTAAAGATCGAGCAACACAAACCCCACTAAGTCATAGATTGAAGAAGGAACGACAATACAATGGCCAAAAGAAAGGGACAACAAGACATACAATGATCTACAAAACACTACACAGAAAACTAAAGATCGAGCAACACGAACCCCACTAAATCATAGATTGAAGAAGGAACGACAATACAATGGCCAAAAGAAAGGGACAAAAAGACAAACAATGATCTACAAAACACTACACAGAAAACTAAAGATCGAGTAACACAAACCCCACTAAGCCATAGATTGAAGAAGGACCGACAATACAATGGCCAAAAGAAAGGGACAACAAGACAATGATCTACAAAACACTACACAGAAAACTAAAGATCGAGCAACACGAACCCCACTAAGCCATAGATTGAAGAAGGAACGACAATACAATGGCCAAAAGAAAGGGACAACAAGACAATGATCTACAAAACACTACACAGAAAACTAAAGATCGAGCAACACGAACCCCACTAAGCCATAGATTGAAGAAGGAACGACAATACAATGGCCAAAAGAAAAAGGACAATCATCTACAAAACACTACACAGAAAACTAAAGATCGAGCAACACAAACCCCACTAAGCCATAGATTGAAGAAGGACCGACAATACAATGGCCAAAAGAAAGGGACAAAAAGACAAACAATGATCTACAAAACACTACACATAAAACTAAAGATCGAGCAACACGAACCCCACTAAGTCATAGATTGAAGAAGGACCGACAATACAATGGCCAAGAGAAAGGGACAACAAGACAAACAATGATCTACAAAACACTACACAGAAAACTAAAGATCGAGCAACACGAACCCCACTAAGTCATAGATTGAAGAGGGAACGACAATACAATGGCCAAAAGAAAGGGACAAAAAGACAAACAATGATCTACAAAACACTACACAGAAAACTAAAGATCGAGCAACACGAACCCCACTAAGCCATAGATTGAAGAAGGAACGACAATACAATGGCCAAAAGAAAAAGGACAATCATCTACAAAACACTACACAGAAAACTAAAGATCGAGCAACACAAACCCCACTAAGTCATAGATTGAAGAAGGACCGACAATACAATGGCCAAAAGAAAGGGAGAACAAGACAATGATCTACAAAACACTACACAGAAAACTAAAGATCGAGCAACACGAACCCCACTAAGTCATAGATTGAAGAAGGACCGACAATACAATGGCCAAGAGAAAGGGACAACAAGATAAACAATGATCTACAAAACACTACACAGGAAACTAAAGATCGAGTAACACAAACCCCACTAAGCCATAGATTGAAGAAGGAACGACAATACAATGGCCAAAAGAAAAAGGACATTCATCTACAAAACACTACACAGAAAACTAAAGATCGAGCAACACGAACCCCACTAAGCCATAGATTGAAGAAGGAACGACAATACAATGGCCAAAAGAAAGGGACAACAAGATAAACAATGATCTACAAAACACTACACAGAAAACTAAAGATCGAGCAACACGAACCCCACTAAGTCATAGATTGAAGAAGGAACGACAATACAATGGCCAAAAGAAAGGGACAAAAAGACAAACAATGATCTACAAAACACTACACAGGAAACTAAAGATCGAGTAACACAAACCCCACTAAGTCATAGATTGAAGAAGGAACGACAATACAATGGCCAAAAGAAAAAGGACAATCATCTACAAAACACTACACAGAAAACTAAAGATCGAGCAACACGAACCCCACTAAGTCATAGATTGAAGAAGGAACGACAATACAATGGCCAAAATAAAGGGACAAAAAGACAAACAATGATCTACAAAACACTACACAGAAAACTAAAGATCGAGCAACACGAACCCCACTAAGTCATAGATTGAAGAAGGACCGACAATACAATGGCCAAAAGAAAGGGACAACAAGACAATGATCTACAAAACACTACACAGAAAACTAAAGATCGAGCAACACAAACCCCACTAAGTCATAGATTGAAGAAGGAACGACAATACAATGGCCAAAAGAAAAAGGACAATCATCTACAAAACACTACACAGAAAAGTAAAGATCGAGCAACACGAACCCCACTAAGTCATAGATTGAAGAAGGAACGACAATACAATGGCCAAAGGAAAGGGACAACAAGACAAACAATGATCTACAAAACACTACACAGAAAACTAAAGATCGAGCAACACAAACCCCACTAAGCCATAGATTGAAGAAGGAACGACAATACAATGGCCAAGAGAAAGGGACAAAAAGACAAACAATGATCTACAAAACACTACACAGAAAAGTAAAGATCGAGCAACACGAACCCCACTAAGTCATAGATTGAAGAAGGAAAGACAATACAATGGCCAAAAGAAAGGGACAACAAGACAATGATCTACAAAACACTACACAGAAAACTAAAGATCAAGCAACACGAACCCCACTAAGTCATAGATTGAAGAAGGAACGACAATACAATGGCCAAAAGAAAGGGACAACAAGACAAACAATGATTTACAAAACACTACACAGAAAACTAAAGATCGAGCAACACAAACCCCACTAAGTCATAGATTGAAGAAGGAACGACAATACAATGGCCAAAGGAAAGGGACAACAAGACAAACAATGATCTACAAAACACTACACAGAAAACTAAAGATCGAGCAACATGAACCCCACTAAGTCATAGATTGAAGAAGGAACGACAATACAATGGCCAAAGGAAAGGGACAACAAGACAAACAATGATCTACAAAACACTACACAGAAAACTAAAGATCGACCAACACGAACCCCACTAAGTCATAGATTGAAGAAGGAACGACAATACAATGGCCAAAAGAAAGGGACAACAAGACAAACAATGATCTACAAAATACTACAAAAAAATAGTAAGCAACACGAACCACACTAAAAAGCCGCTTTCGAGTATTTCGCTTAAAGAGGAGAATAATGTATACTTAAGTATGGCTAGTCTTTCAACTCTCGACCCAGGATTCAATATCAGCAATCTTTCTATCTTGGTTAAACTATATATGAATATCACCCAGCCTCATGAGCTCTTGTGTTGTTGGCACAAAATCCTGAGTTCTGGCAATTTTCAGGCACCTAATTTAAATTACAGAAAACGCTATTATACACAGCAGTTTTATGATTTTCTTCAAAGAAATTTGGGAAATTTTATAAGTCTAGATTTGGCATCATGTACTGCTTGCTAAATGTTAGCAAAATTTAATTTATGACTAATCAAATATTATAATACATAGAAGGAAGGATAACTTGTAAATGCTCACTATGTTTGGTGTTCTTTTCTGGTGTTTACTCAATTCCGAGGTTGGTTGGTGGTTGTAGCTGATCATTTTATCTACAGAACGACTTGTAAACATTACAATAATCATATAACTTGTTGTCCAGTAATACTAGACAGTATTTTGTTCTCAATTTAAACATTAACGTGTGATAAAACAATTTGTCTGGTGGGTTCGTTTTCAATAACCATACTGAGGTTAATAAGCGACTGTGCAGGGGCGGATCCAGAGACTCTTTTGACGGGGAGGGGGGGCTCAGCTATGGAGCAATATTTTCAATAATAGATGGATCCAACTGTAGTCCCAAAGAGGTTCTGGCGTGTAGGTCGGTAAACCTTGTTTTCATTTCATTTAGCGTATAGTCGAGAAAAGGTACAGCTATTTAATTCCTAAAGTAGTCTTTTGGACCCTCTGCTTGAACATTAGTTCTCATTATTTGTCTCCCGGATATTCTAGGTTTTTTTAATCTCTATATCACAGATTTTAACACTCCTCTCAAAACAGTGACGGTTGAATTGTTCAATATTTACTCTTGCAGTCTTCTAGTGAGCTCTGAACTAAAGTTACGCTTTTGAAGGCTTTGCCTATGTCAAGTGATCGCTCTTGTAGTGATCTGCGGAGGCCTTGCTTGAAAGCCAGACACATTTGAACAATAACAATGGCTATGACAAAATCAAAGTTGCCAATGGAATACAACAAAGAAGTTACATCCGCTGCTCCTAGTCTGGTGTATGTGTGTTTTGGCAGTTTTGCAAAGTGCTCAAGTATCTGAGCAATAGCAGGGAAAAAATCTAATAAGTCTATTATTTTTTTAATTAATTTCAATTATTTTATGTGTATTCATATTTTCATTTAGAGTTTAAATATGCTGTTTTCATACATTTTCAAATTGGAAACTTGTGTAAATTTTCTTTTAAATACAGCAACATTTGCCTTTAATTTTATTTGTAAAAATAAATTATATTTAAAAAAGAATTTCCTTCAAAGAGCCTCAATGTACAGATGTTGGTGGTTATACCTATATGAAATTATGACACTAGACATGTTTATATAACGGTTTAAGACAATACCTAATTAATTGGTATTTTGAGGATACATTCATCAAACCTTCAAATAAACTTAAAACATGATTTTGCATAATTCTACCTCTTTGAAGACTAAATTACAGGGCTTTGTCACTATCCACGTAAATATACTATCAATGCATACACATGTCACAGGGCCTTGTCACTATCCACGTAAATATACTATCAATGCATAAACATGTGTACATGTGGATAATGACAAGGCCCTGTGATTAAATCAACACAAAGAAATTAATTTGTACTGTATTTTACTTTCATCACACAAATCGAAATCATTCGATTAAAAGCCACATCGTGATCTTAAACATGCATCAAATCCTCCATAGACAGAGGCGGATTTAGAGGGGGCGTGTGGGGCGTGCGCCCCCCCCCCCCCCTAAAATTCGCAAAGCATATGTTATACAACGTTAATTAAGCAGTTCAACAAACAACTTTTTCATGAATGGTTAACTCGTGACCTGTAAGTCAAAATGAATAGTAATGATATTAGGAGTAAATTTGGGATATCATTCTAAAAAGTTCTACCCATTGATAAAAATCAGTATACTGTCCGTCCGGATGAAGCTTTTCTTTTCGCCGTTGGTTCATTCATTGAAAACGTATGATTCGTTCTTGTTTATAGACAAACAAAGGCGACTATGTTAACATTAATGCTGCATGAAACGATTCTGATCATCTAATTTAGTTACGTTAGCTTATCAGAAATCAATAACGAGTTCATGTATTGACAATTTCCGCTTTTGTTTGTCTATAAACAAGAACGGTCGAATCATACGTTTTCAATGAATGAATCAAACGACGAAAAGAAAACCTCCATCCGGACGGGCAGTATTAATTAACAAGAACCACCCGAAAGGACAAGCACCGAAAGTACAGACCGAGGAATGCGTTAAAACTAAACCAATAGTTCTTTAAAGGGTTAAAATATCGTGATCGATCAGTCATGAGTTGAACAATTCGCATCACGGTTGTTAAAGAAAAGTTTTACTTTAGGTTCTTATAATCTGACAAAAACATACTGTTAACAATTATCCGACAAAATTAAGACTCAAAGTCAAGTTTTTTTGGTCTGATAAAAATGGTGTGGTTGGTTCAAAATTGTCGTTCAAATAAATGTCTGTAATTCCTCAAACCCAAGAGATTCCGGGGGGCTTACCCCCCTCCCCCTGGGCCCTCTATCAGGGCTCTGCCTTGGACCCGCTGGGGACCATAAGCAGTCCCCAGACCACTCGCCTACTCACGCCCCCCCCTAACCACAAATTCTGGATCCGCCCCTGATAGAGGTATTGAAATACAACTAAATCCATCAAATTTTGGGCTCAATATAATCCCTATATATTTAACTTCAATTATCAATTTTAATTATGGGGTCCCGGGTGGCTCAATGTGTTAGGTCGTTGGATCTAACAACTTATACAAGCCCATCACCAATACGGCGTGAGTTCGCGCCCGGCTTTGTTAATTACAAAAAGGGTGCACTCGACTCGCAGCCGCAAGTGATAAAGTTTACCAGTTGCTTGCCCATGGTCGGTGGTTCTCTCCGGGTACTCCGGCTTCCTCCACCACTAAAACTGGTCGCCATGATATAGCTGAAATATTGTTGAAAGTGGCGTTAAAACACAAAAAATCAAATCAAATCAATTTTAATTATTCCATTCCATTCAGTAGTTTCCACAATATTACAAAGCGAAAGGAACTTTTTTCTTTAAAAGGGATTACTTTCGTATGTTCTAAGCTCTAATTGGTAAATTAGTCGTTTGACACCTAAAGAGAAAAAAACTTGTTTCGTTAGCCATTTGTTGGCCTAATTTCTATTCCTTATGCAATATCATCAACAACAACAAAAAACTTATAGGGTATGTGGTTGTCTGATATTTGCAAGAATAAGTGTGCAAATGCAAAGGTACCCCCTTGAAGATTTTTAATGAAAATATCTCCATTTACAGCTGTTCAGTTCAGATTGTGCAATGTACCAAAACCGACTTACCTATTCTCTTATATATTACTGTTATTAAGTTTCTAACATAATAAGCAATTTTGACACATATATATGCCTCAGTTGTATATTTAATAGCTAAATACTATGAAATGTTTGCATTTAGCCCCACCCCTTTTCGTCTCATAAAATGAGTTCACATTATTCTAAATTTGTTAATCCATACCTTAGCCCCATAAATTATGTAATTTAAGACATAAAATAAGTGTTTGTATCTAGATCGTCAGTTGAAATTCCTTTTAATTCCAGGAAATTCGTAAAAATATGATTTATTGATATTCAAGTCTTGGAATTTCTTATGGTGCACAACTATAATTTCCCCCTAAACTCAATAAATATATGTTTCCACATCATTTTCCCCACTGTTGAAGTAAGCTGGATGTTAAAATTGACTGTTACAGACAAATAATACTCTAAAGCATAAAATCCAAATTCACAATTTGAATATTAACAGAAAATGCTAAGCAGTCAAAATAATTTTTCTGGGATCACTTAAATTACCAGGTTTTTACTACATAATTTTCAATTAAAACTGCTTTCTATAGCCATATATTGTTTTATAAATACATTGTACATGGTTATGACAGATTCTCTTAGTTTATTTTCAGATCGAACATGTTTAAATTTGTTTTGTTTTCTGTTCTCCTTTAACAATAGTTCACAAATTGTACGAATCAAGCACACCCTTTTGCTACAGTTCAGTTACCATGACAGGTAAGTGAGCGATCATGTATCGATTTTGCCCCTTTCTACGATTTTTGTATTTGTTTTGAGTCCGACAGTGTGGTATTTTTTAGTTTTCATATTATTTCCACATTTTGAAATTTCCCGCTGAAATACTTAATAAGGATAGTTACTAGCCAATCAAATATATCCACCTCATTTGTACCGTGTTACGAATCACCGGTAGATATAGTGTCCGGCAAACTGAATCTATACGAGCTTACACGTTTGCTCAAGAGAAGGAAGAAAACTTCAATTATGATTCTTGGAACTTTGCTAGCAATACTCATAGTGCCAGCATACGTGTTTGGTGCTAAGGGTCCAAAAGTCACTGAGAAAGTAAGTTGGGTACCACAAAACACAAGTTAACATGATTCATGTAATGATCTGTAATCATGATAGACAACACAAATTAAACTTGAAATAGAAATTTATCTAGCTTTTGAACAGTCATAATTATTCAGATAGCATTTATACACTAAAAACAACACATGTCACATACAAACGGTTATCTTCTCCACATATGCAAACAAAATAGATGAAGAGAAAAAAAAAGGGGGGGGGGGGGCAGTCGCAACGACGTGGTTAACTATAACACTGCGGTTCGATAATCTGACAGCATATTGTAACCATAGCTGAGGAACCATAACTCTTATGGTTTTTTTTGTGAGCTACTGATTTCAACCGTTTTTTTCTGTTTCTGGTACGTGTAGAATCCCAAAAAGGCTTTTATACATGGTAAGAGAGGGCGCCGGTTTTATGGGCTGTATTCCTGCAGGGCGGTCTTGAATGCCTCTACGGAATCTGCACACACGACTTTGTCTGGCAGTTGATTCCAGTGGACAATTGTTTCCACGAAGAATGAATGTTTAGATTGTTCTGTATTACAGTCTGGGACCTCGAGGCCCTTTGAGTTTTTTATTAAGCGTCTTTCTATGATATTTGTCGTTTCACAGTCTTTATACACTTTGGCTTTAATGTTCCTCTTAGTTTTGGCTGTTGTGTCGAAGTCAGCAGTTGGTAGTGCCGGCACCAACCCTTCAACCACCTTATACAGCAGGATCAGGCGGAGACTGTGTCGTCTCTCTTCTAGCGTCTTGAGCTCTAATTGTTGTTTCATGGTGGTGATTGATCCTGGCCCCCGGCTCCTATAGTCCTTTTTTATGAAACGTACATTCCTCTGTTTTGGATTCTTTCTAATTTATCTATATCCCCTTTTAGGTATGGGTTCCAGATGGTTGCTCCATACTCCATAGTTGATCTTACGAGGGATATATAAGCTGTCTTTCTACATGTTTCTGGAACATTTCTTAGATTCCTTCTTAGAAAGCCCAAGGTGGCATTTGCTTTCTTACTGATGTTGTTTATGTGCATGCTCCATTTAAGATCATTTGATATCTGTAGACCTAGGTATGGGTTGTCTTGAACTTCTTGAAGGATGTGATTATCAAGAGAGTAGAATTTATTCGATTTTTTGTTGATGGATAATATATATAGCATTTTTTGGCATTAAATCTCATGCCCCAGTCTTTTGCCCATATTTCAAGTTGTTCCAAGTCTGCTTGCAGTTTTTGGTGGTCTTTTGCTGTTTTGATTGTCCTGTATAGCAAACAGTCATCTGCAAATAGTCTAACAGAGGATGTAACACTATCCGGTAGATCGTTTATGTGGCAGAGGAATAGTATTGGTCCTAGCACAGTGCCTTGGGGTACTCCGGAGTCGACAGTGGTTTCATTTGATTTTTCTCCTTCTACGATTGTTCACATTGATCTGGCTGTCAGGAAGTTTGTTAGCCACTTGTGGATTTTGTCCTTTATTCCATATTGGTGTAATTTATGGAGGAGTTTGTTATGTGGAGCTGTGTCGAAAGCTTTTGAGAAATCTAATATTGCAACATCTATTTGGTGTCCTTTGTTGTGTTCTTGTAGGAAGTCATTTATTGTTGTTAGAAGTTGTATTTCACAGGAGTAGCCTGATCTAAATCCATGGTTTAAGTTTGTGAAGATCTTGTTCTTTTCCAAATGTTTAAGCATACAGGTATGTTTACAGATGTCAGATATGTTCTAGGATTTTAGTGGTGACAGATGTTAATGAAACCGGTCTGTAGTTCTCTGGAAGGTGTTTGTCCCCTTTTTTGAATATGCTTGATATATGTGCATCCCTCCAGTCTTTTGGAAGATCACCCGTATCGAGGGACTGCTGCAGTATTATTTGCAATATTGGTGCTATAGGTTCGGCACATTCCTTGAGAATACGATTTGGTATAGTATCTGGTCCAGAAGCTGTATTAGGGTTGACTTGTCTCAATAGTTTTTCTGCTCTATCTTAATTGGGGTGATGTCGGTTTTTGCTTGAATCCTTGTGTTTGGTAGGGTGTTATCTGTTGTTTTAGTAAAGACTGACTTGAATTGGTCTAATAGGAGTTCTGCTTTCCCTTTGCTGTCGCTGATCAAGTTTGCTCCCTTTTTCAGAGGTGCAATTCCTCCTGCATCTCGTCGTTTTAATTTTATATATTTCCAAAAAAAATGGTTTGGTGTTGTTGTTTTTTAGCCCCTCAAAGTTGTTTTGGTTGATATATTCGTACTCTGCTTTCTGTAGGTGTCTTTTGCCTTCTTTCTGGTATGACCTGTAGTTTGACCATTTCTTCGTTTTCCTAGCTTGTCTGTATAACTGTTGTTTCTTTTTTAGCATTTTCCTTTCCTTTTTCCTTATCCATGGTATGCTGTTTCTAGATTTTATTTCTTTATGTGGGATGTTGGTGTTCGTGGTGCTTTTTAATTGTGTTTTGAATGTATCCCAGAGATGTTGTACATATATATATGTACTTCAGTTCCTTTTTCGTTTTGATCTCATCCAGGGTGTTTTTTAAAGTCCTTTGTGATTTCTTCTCATTCGGCCTTTTTGTATACATAGTGTCTTTTGGTGGTGTACTTTAGCTTCGAAATCTGTGATTACTATTTCGTGGTCCGATATACCTGGCACGTTTGGTTGATGATTTGACTAAGGTTGGGTTTGTAACGAATACAAGATCTAAAAGGTTTTCCTCTCTAGTTGGTAGGTTATGTAGTTGTGTCAAGTTGAATGCTTCTGTTATGTCTACTAATCCCTGCTGTATTTTTCTGTCTGGGTTTTTTTTAGATTGCGGAATTGAATTCCGACTCCAACTGAGATTGGGCCTTTCGGATAATATAATCTCATTTGTGGAGTTCATGTACAATGCTGGTGGGTAATTCTATGCACCGTCCAATTCGGCACATAGCTATGTTATTCATAGTCATGCACAGAATTAGACAGTGAGCAGAATTACCCGTAATGATGGACATTGATACCGTTTGGTTCAATAGATATTTTTATACAAGCTTCCATTGTTAATTATCTTTGAATATTTGTATTAACTTCCTTAAATGGAATAAATATTGTTCTTAACTCCACCCTTTGTTCTGCCATCTTGGCTACAAGAAAAGTATAGAAATATAGAAACAAATTCGGATTGAGCTTAAATTTGTACACGCTTATCTGGAAATTATGTGTCAGATTTTACAAAGTTTTCCAAAGTGGATTCTATTTCTATAAAATTGACATCAGAAAACTTTACAAAATCTCGCACATTATATCTGGAACAATATCAATGTACTTATTATATAGTATGAACTCCACAAATGAGATTATTGTACGTGAAAGGCCAGACCTCAGTTGGAGTCTGAATTCCACAAGTGTACAAACGGTCGAAATCTGTGGCTCTATCAGGTCGCCAAAAAACCCTACAAGACCTACCGTTCCACATCTAACTGTAACTATAGTAATGTGATCTGCATTTTTTTTACACCTTGACGACGTTGATGTGTATCATTACTAAAGCTTAAAAACAGAACGGAATGGTAATAAATAGAAATACGAAAGTTAGTATGAACTTGAATATGATCTCCTATAGTTTAGACTTATAGACAACATCATAATTCATCTACATATTCCATGAAAAATGGTCAGATATGCCAAAAATGAAAAAACTGGTTTTTTCGTTCGGGTTTCAGCTCTGACCCAAATTCTGTTTTTGTCTTTTTAGTTTTCAAGAAAGATAGAATAATCTCTAAATTAATGGCTCCAGGAAAATCATTTCTTGCAAATAAAGCATTTCCCGGTTCTCTTTTCTGTTGCAATGAAACAATGAAAAAAGTTCTCTAATGTCATCTTCTCTGACAGCTTGAAAGATGTGTATTTCATATTTATAAAAATTGGTATATTGCACATGTACAGTCAGTGAATAAATAAAGATGATGGCTATTTAACCGATAAGTGTCCCATTTCTTCATTGAAATGTCCCACATACAGAGGCACCTGTTTCTATCAACATATTTTTACTAGTCACTCAGATTTAAAAGATATATTTATGTGGAAAAATATAAATAGTATCATATAATAGTTATATTATGAGTAATTGGTTACTGTGGTAACATTAGAAAGAAATATGTTGCAAAACAATAAATGTAATTACTCTTAATTAAGTAAAATTACCCCAAAAAAATGAATTCTATTCATATTTTGTAGGTGTTTTTTGACATTGAAATTGGAGGAGAGAAGAAAGGGAGAATTGTTATTGGTTTGTTTGGCAAAACAGTTCCCAAAACAGCCAAAAATTTTAAAACTTTAGCAGAAGGAACAGAGGTATGTATCAGGATGATGATCAATTATAATGTATAGTTAAGGTCCATAAATGATTAATCAGAAAAAATTCAGTGTAGTAAAATTAGTTTTGCCACCATTCTATAAAGGTTTAGTTCCTTCT
This sequence comes from Bathymodiolus brooksi, assembly GCA_963680875.1. NCBI lineage: Eukaryota > Metazoa > Mollusca > Bivalvia > Mytilida > Modiolidae > Bathymodiolus > Bathymodiolus brooksi. The sequence goes on from OY804577.1 coordinate 32,129,777, forward strand.
TGTTTAAATTTTCAAACTCTTTAATAGATACAAGTATATGAATTTACAAAACATCCACTATATGCCCCTACATATGTATGTTCATGTGTTTACACATACGTTAAAATCCTCTCATTTCAGGTGTGAAAGAACAATCTACAAAGAATGTACCATTTTAATACCCAACACTAATCTGAAAAAAAGTTGTCTATATATAACCAAAATGTCTTCATTGTTTTGCTTTTCAATAATTCTCTACAAGAAAATTACCTGGCATTCACCTTGAAACCATGATTTTCTGTTGGAAAAAAAGCTACCATATTAAAATGCTTTTAATTATCACTGTGTGCTCAATATACAAAAACTCAGCAGTGATGTAGATAATTGGTTATAGTCTGTTGGGTCCTTAAATTCACTACCGTTAATCTGCTTGCCCAGATGGCAAATATATTTGCCCTGGTATTTTTCCAGGGTTTTTGAGCACCAAGTTCTTTACGAGTTTGATTAATTGATACTGGTATATTGTCTGATTTAAACACATTCTTAGAAAGATAGGTACAAATTGAAATGTTTACTTCTGGCTACCGGTATTTGTTTCAGAGTGAAGTTTATGGCAACACAAGATCGACCATTAATAATGTTTTTGTACTTTTTTATTTACAGGAGAGAGACGGCAATAAATTAACATTTAAAGGCAGTAAATTTCACAGAGTTATCAAAGATTTTATGATCCAAGGAGGAGATTTTACACGAGCAGATGGCACTGGTGGTATGATATTAAATTTAAGAAAATATGTTACAGACCATGTTAAATTGCATGTATTAGACCCAGTTTGAATGCAATTTAAACAATACTAGGTAGAAATATAATTCAAAGAGTCTAATTCAGTCTTTGCATTATTTTTTTTCTCTATTTAATCAAACAAATTCTTTCATAATTTTCACTTGTCCGAATCCAGTTTTACTTGTCCTGAGCTTAGGGAAAATGGGTTAGTGCGAACACTGTAATATTGGACATTTTTTATGTCAGTTATATTTTTAAATTAAAGTTTATTTTTAAAGTGTTATTTGTTAACCAGGATCAGTGGTAGTTGCTTAAAATCAGACAATAGAATAATTGTTACCATGACAATTTGTGAGTTAGGCAAGGTATTAACTGGATACAACCTTGTGAGAAAAATGTATCAGTTATTGTTAATGGTTTTCTTTATGTGCTTTGGTTTCCTAAACTAGTTAGAATTAACTGAAGTTTTGTTTGGTAAAAAAAACACAGACTGAAAAACAATGAAAAAGTAGTATTACCACAAACGTACATAAGAAAGTATGCCACATAGGAAACTGTTCAGGAAACAGTCATATTATAACTTATGTCCAATGTTGGTACACTCAAATTTTAGTTTGTACTTGTCTTAGTCTTATGGAAATTCATTAAAGATGTGAAATATTGTTGAAAGTGGTCTTAAATGGAAATTCATTAAAGATGTGAAATATTGTTGAAAGTAGTGTTAAATCACCATATCCCTAACCCATATTAAAGGTGTCAAGCCACCACATTTTACCTTAAAAGGAAAGGAAAGTGAATTTAAACAGAATAAACAGTCAAGGAGTCATCATCAGTGACACCAGGACCCCTTGATTAAATCCTGAGTTACCAAATATTGTTAACTTGGCCAATGCCTATATAAAGTTAGTTTCCAGCCCTAGTTTTGTATTGATTGTTATACCCCCACTCCCCGAAGGGGGAGGGGGGTATACTGTTGTACCTCTGTCCGTCCGTCCAAGATATTTTTCTTCGCATATTTCTCAGTAACTGTTGATGGCAGCAATCTGATATTTGATCACAAGCTTCATATAGGTACCCCATATCGTGGGAAGCGTTTTTGAACCCATCAGATTCCTACTTCATGTTTGCCGACTTTGTTGATTTTTATACACATTGAACATATATGCTCATTTTTCGTCGCATTTTTCTCAGCAACTATTGAGGCAAAAATCTGATATTTGGTCACAAGCTTCATATAGGTATCCCATATCGTGGGAAACGTTTTTGGACCCATCAGATTCCTACTTCCTGTTTGCCAATTTTGTTGATTTTTATACACATTTAACATACATTTGTATATGCACATTTTTTCGTCGCATTTTTCTGAGCAACTATTGATGACAGGAATCTGATATTTGGTCACAAGCTTCATATAGGTATGCCATATTGTGGGAAGCGTTTTTGGACCCGTCAGATTCCTACTTCCTGTTTGCCGACTTAGTTGGTTTTTATACACATTGAACATATATGCACATTTTTGTCACATTTTTCTCAGCAACTATTGATGGCAGAGATCCGATATTTGGTCACAAGCTTCATATAGGTACCCCATATCGTGGGAAGCGTTTTGGACCCATCAGATTCCTACTTCCTGTTTGCCGACTTTGTTGATTTTTATGCACATTGAACATGCATTTTGTATCGGCTCATTTTTAGTCACATTTTTCTCAGCAACTATTGTTGGCAGAAATCTGATATTTGGTCACAAGCTTCATATAGGTACCCCATATCGTGGGAAGCGTTTTTTGACCCGTCAGATTCCTACTTCCTGTTTGCCGAAGAGCAGGGGTATCATAAGTGAGCATTAGCTCACAGTTCATCTTGTTGATTTCTGATTTGACAAAAATTGTTTGCTCCAACCTACAATTAAAAGCAAGTTTAAAAGTGGCAAACTCAGATGGGTACATTATATACTACATATGATTAAATAATAAGTAACTCTGGTTATATTAAAGTACATGTAATACACATACTTCTTAGATTGATCTTTTAAAAAAAAAATATTTTCAGGTAGGAGTATTTATGGAGAAAAATTTGCTGATGAGAACTTTAAACTGAAGCATTATGGATCAGGATGGTTGTCTATGGCTAATTCTGGAAAAGATACAAATGGTTCCCAATTCTTTATTACTACAAAGAAAACCGAATGGTTGGATGGTAAACATGTTGTTTTTGGAAAAGTTATAGAAGGAATGGTAAGGTCAAAATTTAGGACAATATAAGATACAATGTAAATATAGATTATTACATGGCATTTTTCATATCATACCCTTTATCAGCCTGAGAGCCAATGTCTTGTGAAAATTAATACTAATAATTAATATTTACTCAATTAATGAGGTTTTTGATATTTATATTACACGCCAAAAATATTTTCTTTTTGGCAAAAGTGTAGTTAGTTAATATGAAAGTTTTTTTTATCTTATTTTTCTTGTAAAAATAAAATATTTATCGAGTTTTTTTGGGGGTACTGTAAGAAGTTGTAAATAGTTTTACTCAGAAATCTTATTACAATCAGTAATTGTAGAGTTATGGTTTTAAACACCACTTTCAACAATATTTCAGTTATATCGTGGTGGTCAGTTTTATTGGTGGAGGAAACCCGGAGTATGCGGAGAAAAACAACGGCCTGCCACAAGTTACTGACAAACTTTATCACAAAATGTATCAAGTACAGTGGACTTTGAACTCCCAATGATAATATATTTAAATTAGATACCTGGTAATAGGAATTTTAGAAACTGACAAGATAATAAAAGTATCATAAATAGATATAGAATAATGTCAGTTATGAAGGTTGAAACAGACATTATCACTAGTATTGCAGAGAGTCTGACAGGACAAGATGTGGTAATGTATATTGAGACCAGTGCCTGAAATGGACGGTCGCCCAGTCGCCAAATGCGACTAACATCTTATTTGGGCGACCAAAAGCTGCTCCAAATTAGGTAGTCACTGGCCCAACAAAAAACGTCTGGGCAATTGCCTAAAAGACCGTTAAAAATTGTTTTTTTACCGAAACCGGACATAAACTGTAGCTTCAACGGTAGATGACTCTTCTGTTCTAGTCGAAAACGGTTTGTTACGAGCACAGATATTGGTACATTTTTGTAGCCAATGAATACACAGCTAATGTAATTTACTGTTCTCCCCAATTATTTATTTTTATCGAGCCAATCAATACACGTTTCCTACACGTTTTCATGTAATACACAAGTATTCACTAAATATTAGAAAAGAAACGTGTTTTTTTGTTTCTTTATGATTTAACTATTAAAATTGTTAACTTTCACGGACGAAGTGGAAAGTTGTGAACATTGCGATCTGGTATCTTCCACGGTTTGGAAATTTATTCATTCAATCTGCTGCAAAATGTACATGTACAAATTTCATTTTACAGAAATCGGAAACCTTTTTGTGTCAGTCATTAGGTAATCATTGAAAAACTTTTCCCCAACAATGGAGAGAAAATCGTTGACAGTAATGTCAAACTACGGAAACGATCTGGCCTGTCACTTCTTTTAAACTTTTCATAGTTCATCTCTATACGTACACGGCTACATTTTAATGACAATTGGGAGTGTTTTCTTTTTTAGAACCAGAACTTTTGTTTACAAATTAAAAAATAACAGGAAAAGTTAACAGTTTATATAACAGAAAATGACAGCACTGTTTGTTATTTCAACAAAGTGAGATACTTGTTTGAAATGAATAACCAACTGACATTACCCCGAACTGAGAGGTTATTTTACTTTAAAATCACTTCTTCATAGTGGATTGAAACAAGTGATGTCACTCTTCACTTTGGGGAGTGCAAGAGCGGTCCTTGTAGTGGCATTAGTCTACTCTTTTCCGGATGTCTTTGATGTGATCATGGCATTGATCTCCCCTTACACAAACCAGCCTTTTATTGTCCCCATCTGATGGACTAGCATCATTTCTTGAGACCACCCTAGCCAATGGCATCAAGGTTGTCGAAAAAGGTTATAACAAGTAAATTCAGGTTTCATTTGATAGCAATATATGCATTGGGGTGTTTTCGCAATTTCAGCTGCACACCCGTTACTGTACCAAAATTACCTTGAAGAGCCCCAACCCCTGTGAGACTAGTGAAAGAATGAATTTTATTGTTATTTAAAAAAAACCCCAATTAACCTGAAAACTGTTTATATATTGATATCTGATGTCTTTTTTTCATAAAAAAATGTCACAAAATTTATGGGCCCCCATTATGCCATTTGGACCAGTGACTCGAATCACTGGAGACCTTCAAAAATTGTGTTATTATTTATATCAGTAACATCATAATGTTATGACGTCACACTGAGCGACAATTTACAGTATCAGATTCAGTCCATTTATTCTGACAATATTCCTCTATGAGATCAAAGGAAAAATCCATAAATTAGTTACCCATACATATACATACTTTCATGAATGTATTTAAAGTCATAAATCAAGGAATTTAAAGCTTTATTTGTATTACAGAAAGTTGTGAGGGAGATTGAAAGAAGCCCAACTGCTGCTGGAGATAAACCTCAAAAAGATGTTATTATAGCTGACTGTGGCTCTTTACCTGTTGATGAAGCATTCACAGTAGATAAAGCACCTTCAGAAGAATAAATATTGATTTAGTTATTTTTTTTTTTTTTAGTTTTGTTTTTTTTGTTTTTGTTTTTTTTTTCCCCCCTATAGTCAGGATTTTATAAATTCCATTACATCACCACCTGACTAGGGTGTGACAGGAGTTTTCAAAAATAAGTTTTGTGACTACATTGGTTCTACATTTTGATAAACAAAATAAAGAAATAATAATATATAATAGTAATAAACACTTTCATTCATCTTTGACACACACTCTCTTACCATTTTGTTTTTCTTAAATATTTGATTGCTCCTGACATTTTGTACTTAATCAAAAAAGCTGAAAAAAGAATCACATCACTATATGAATCAAACAAACAAAAAATATTATGATTAGTTGAAAATATATTGTAAGGGGGTCCACATTTTTTCAAAATAGGCATCCCTTTTACTAAGTATGTCAAAATTTACATTTACACAGATTTCCTTCAGATGATCTTTGATGTACTTGGGAACATTTGACACCAGACTATAGTACTTCAAAAAATTATTGGTATTCAGTTTATTTCTAGTCTGTTCAAAAGTATAAAAATTACCAGAATGTGGGTCAATAAGATCACATAAGATATTGATTTAGTTGTTAAGTTTTACATCTTTAAAAAGTAAAGTTTCGACCTAATATTTTTTTTGAATACAAAAGTAAAATTGTACATGTATATGCACACCTAATTTGGTACAAGAATTTAATGTACATTTATTATATAAGTGTAATTGTCCTAATGTTGAGAATGTATGAATCATATCACTCATAAATATAATGTTAAAATATCATAAGTGCTTAAATAAATTACATTTACATCCTGTTATTTATTATTTTTTTTGTAAACAACTATGCATTTACCTGACATAAACGACGAAGTATTTATTGATGATAATTGTTTGCCTTGAACTTTTGATAGAATGGATCATGAACATTCCAACATATACTTTAATTTCCAGGAAATGAACAATATGACATTCTATATAAATGAACTGGTTTATAATTGTAATACATAACAAAATTATCAGTAACATTTAAATATTTAATAATTAAAATGTCAACAGTTACTATTGTCTTATTAATGTGACCCGTAATGTGATTTCTTCAGATCCCCCATGCCACAACGTAGTAAAGATGTGAGAGATGTGATCTATTGTCTTATTAATGTGACCTGTAATGTGATTTCTTCAGATCTCCCACGCCACAACATAGTAAAGATGTGAGAGATGTGATATTAATCAGTTTGAATAGCTATAGACTGAAAAATTGGTGGTCTCAAGTTCATCTGAAAACAAAAAATGTACTAGTAATACACCAAGTTTTATACTAAATGATGTCATTTCTTCTAACTGCAACAGTGGTGTAATAGTTAGGGTGCTCACATCGACGAGTGCAGTAGATGGTTGGATTGAGCCCCGGTTGGGTCAAACAAGACTATAAAATTGATATTTGTTGCCTCTCTGCTAAGCCTGCAGTATTAAGAAGAAAGAGCCAAGACTTGGCTGAATCGGAATCAGGACAATGTGTCTGAGTGGAGCATTAGTCTACCCGCGGACTGCTGTTTCAAAAAAATCCAACTTAGCGTGTTGACTTAGTACAAAGCAGTCATTATCTTATCGAATGTCACTTGTTCTCGCCCATGATATACAAAATGTAGATGCAAAATTTTACTTTTTAAAATCTGATCATGTGTATAAATTCAGCTTTTTCATGTCCATATTATCAAACATTATATAGATATGGATCCAATCTTCATCTTTCCTGTCAAAAAAAAATAGATTGAGAAAGCAGTGAAAAAAACGTTTTTAATATCAATCAACTTTAATTGAGGTTTGACAGAGACATTCTATAGTTAGTAATCGGACAGATTCTTCATTCAAAACAACTTAACAGAAAGGAAGTGGATATAGGTGAAAAAGAGCAATGGGAATACCAGATTATATTCTATGAAGTTGTTGAGCTGGTACCAGCCATCTCGTCAACCTATTACTTAACACCAATAAAAAACTAGAGGTACTGCTGGACGCAGGAGTCCCGCTTTGATACATAAATGGAATAACTTAACTGTCCGCTACGCGGGACTAATACCCCCCGCGTCCCCATCATCTTAATTGAGCCAAAATATATTTGGAACACAACTTTTAAACTCATAATTCTGGGAAAACTTGATGGACCCACCCACCCTTTCAACATCGGCACATGTGGATCTAACAACATATAAACTTTCATAGACTGCCAGAAGAGTTGCACTTACAAGGTCAATAGCATATGATGAATGAAATAAATGTGCAAGTTCAATTATGTCCCATTAGATGTCGGACCAGATTTATTTTGCTTAATGCACTAAATCAAGATAGACATCAATAATAAGGACAAAACAAACTTTAATTTAATGTTTCTTAAAATGTTATTTATAATTAACAAAGTTAATGTTAAAGTACCTGATTTAATTACATTAGTTAATATTGTTTATTGCAGTAAATTCCATTTAGGAATGGCAAAAGAAAGCAGCATGTGTTGAATGTGATGCCAGTACTTTCAGATCCAATATTAGTATAAAAATGATCTAAAAGGCCTCCTCTTCTATGGGTGGGTAATTTGATAATTTGTTGAAATCCATAGTAGTTCATATTAAGCTGAAGACACTTGTTTGTAATGCTGGCTTTTTTGAGAATGTTTATATTGAAATCTCCCGTAACGAAAGCTGGAATTCCACAAGGTAAAGATGATACGAGTCTCTCTATGTCATATAAAAATTTGTTTGTATCAGTTTTTGGATTGTTGTAAATCAATAACAGAGCTATGCGAATTCTCTTATTTTCAGCAGGTGCTAGGATTATATATATATATATATATTCCATGTCAACATTTGGAACACTTCTTTCAGTTATAAGATAAAGATCAGAATGAATATAGGTTAAAAGTCCACCTCCTCTTTTAGTTGATTTACCACCACTACTTTCATAGCGATCCCTACACAAAGTATTGAAAGTTGAAAACAGTGGATGTTCATCTTTTGGTAGCAACCAAGTCTCAAAAAAGCATGTAACATGGGTATTTAGTACAATGTTGTCTTTAATCAGGCAAGCAGTATGTGGAATTAAAGAATTAATATTGTTGTCTTTAATCAGGCAAGCAGTATGTGGAATTAAAGAATTAATATTGAGTATGTTCAGTTTGATGTAAGTTTCCATTGGCATTGTAAATGTTTTGGGATCCATCGAAACAAAAGGGGATTCTGATGCCATTCTGCAGATTTCTTCCAAAGATTTTATGTTGACTTTTATCTTAGCTGAATTGACTTCATCTAAAAGAAACAGTCCATCAAGGTCTTTTGTTCTGGAAATAGCTGTATAGAACTGTCCAGCATCGAAAGATCCCTTGCATGACAACACCAACTTGTCCTCAGTTTTCCCTTGTTCCTTATGTATTGTGACTCCCCAAGCATGCACAAGAGGGAACTGTGTTTGAAGTTACTTTATTATTGTTACCTATACGGATGGGTAATTCCACAGTTGGTATTGGTGTTGATATGTCATCTGGCAAAATAGCTTTAGATACCCGTAATTTTTTTGCCAATACGTTCGTCATCAAATTTGATCAGGACAAACTTTTGCGAGTATGTATCATCATCTGGATCTGGGGTAGGAAGGAATCCAGTTACAACTCCAGCTGCTGATTTAACCTCAAGTTTTTTGTAAGTATAACTCTGGCTCCAATTGCTAATATTAATTCTTTTGGCAATTCTCCTGACATGTCGGGAAATGATGTAATTTCAATTCTTTTGGTTTGTTCATCTCTTTTTGAATCCTTAACATGTAAAGTGTAGCAGTGGTTTGTAAGAGTTTCAAACATAGACGAGTTATGATGTTGGACGTCTTTGTTATATGCAAATACATGTGTTGCTTGTGCAGGATACATTGGATTTGTCTGAGATATGTCTAGAATTCAAAAGTGCTATGTTTTCAACTGTGTGTTCACCTACTCTCATCCTATTTAATAAATCAGCAAATGACTGGTCACCTTTCTGTCAGTTCAATAATCTTGAAATATGTTTTCCACAAAGATCCATATATTGACGCCATTTCATCAGATGGGTCTGAGAAAACTGCTCGTTGACCCACTGGTGGAAGCTGCAGAAGATCTCCAACACATATTATCGACATACCTCCAAACACAGGCGCTCGTGGCACAGACTTACCACCCCCCCTTTTTTCTAACTTTCTGTTTACAAATTTATTTTCAATAAAATTTCTGTATTTCTTTATTATTTCATCTCTTTTTCCTTATTTTAACTTGTTCGTGTCAATATTCATACAATCTTACGCTAACAACAATTTGCATGTATCGACCCTATATAGATACTAATAATCCACAAGGAATGAAACACTGCAGGTTTAAAAATCGTACCCCTGCTCGCTTCGAGTACATTTATTGCACCTTATTTCCATTATGTCATTAAAACTAGGACATGTATCCATTCCTAAAAGAAGCATCTTTTTGCCCCTGTTTTTGTTTTGTGCATTTTAAGATTTTCAAACATTTATTGCCAAATTTTTCGTAGAGTACAAACTGCTTCATTAGTAATTTACGGGAAATTTCTAAGTTCAAAGGGGCATAACTCCCACAAAATTCAGGCTATCAAAATTTCCTGGTAATATGCACAACTACATATGGTGTCCTTACTACCTACCAAGTTTCATGAAATTCTGTTCAGTAGTTTCAGAGGAGTTGTGCTGACAAGCTGCTTCAGTAGTAAATTTCGGGAAATTTCTAAGTTCAAAGGGGCATAACTCCCACAAATTTCAGACGATCAAAATTTCCTGGTAATATGCACAACTACATATGGTGTCCTTACTACCTATCAAGTTTCATGAAATTCTGTTTCGTAGTTTCCGAGGAGTTGCGCTGACAAACTGTGTGACAGACAGGACAAAAACAATATGTCTCCCCACCAAAGTGGGGGGGGGGAGAGAGAGAGACATAATTAAAGCATAGAGCTACAGCCTAATCCACTTATAATAAAATTGAAGGGGAAGATGAAATCTGCAATAAAACCAAACCTGGTTTATACTCCTGAGGGTTGAAGGGGCTAAATAATCTGTTCAATATAGTGAATTTCCCCACTCTTATATTGTCAAAAGTCAAGTTGGTAATAACAGTAGACCATTCAAGCCAATTGAATACAAGGCAGAGATGATGAAAAAAAAATTTTCTTCCAGAGAATAATAGTGGATTGAAATCATTTGGGAGATGAAGCCTTCTAAAAACGGTTGAGGGATTTACTGCCACCCTCCATCAGTTGGACGAGCCAACCTTCCGTGCATATATATCCTTAAATGGATCCTTCACTGTGTAATATACATAGATACAGAACAAAAATCCATCAAAATCTCTCCGTACAAAATTTAAGGAACAGTGTTCTTAATTTGCTTTTCTTCATCATCAATCCAAGATTTAATATGCAAGCAAGTAAGGACATCTGTTCAGTGGACATTAAAGTCTTATAATCCATACACAGTTGAAGTTAAACTACTTGATTAGTTGACAAATCAAAATGTTTGTTCTAAATCAGACCAATGATGTCACTGAATATTGCGATATATTCCACAAAACAAAGAGGGTATTAAATACATTCTGATAAAGGTTACACTACAAAAACAACATGCAAAACTAGAGGCTCACATGAAACTGAATGGCTAACGTGGTAAAGAAGATTTATTAAATTATTGCATATCTTAGCATCTGTTAAATGTTGATTCAAATATTTTGAAATCCCATAGTTCCATGTCACAGCTATAATTCTTCTGGTTCCAGAACTATACGGTAGCTAAGTCCTTCAAAAACAGGTCTTCCATGATATTTACTGAAGCATATATCCCTCAAATAAAATGAGTCTAGTACAAATCACAAAAAAAGAATGGGCATTGACAACATACAAGTTATATAAATTAACTTACTGGACCTTGACATCAAAGGAAAATTCACAATGATGTCCTTCTTATACTTGACACTCCACCCTGCCATTGTATATTTACATACAAATATCAAGGCACTGTGTCTTAAGACAAATACGCTCAGTCTTTTTTTCTTTAAAGTTTCTCCATTACAACCCATGTTAAATTTGGAGCCTCAAGGATCAGACCGTATAGAAGGGGCCACCGTTATCATCGTATGGTAGTTGGATCTATAACTAACTATGCAATCAGTCCATATCACCACTAACGTGAGTTAGAATCCTGCTTACGCGAGGAGTTCTCGATACAACATTATGTGATAAAGTTTCTCAGTGACTCGCGGCAGGTCAGTGGTTTTTTCCGGTTTCCTCCACCAATAAAACTGACTGCCACGATATAACTGAAATATTGTTGAAAGTTATTTTAAACACCATTCTTTTTCACTCTATTTAATCTCCATTCAAAAAGGCTGTTTCACGCCAATTACAATTACTTTCCATTCCTAGTTCTGGAATATTCTTTTTTAAATTTATTCTCATGCAGCTTGTGTAAAACTTTGGACCACAAAGCCTTGAACCCAACAGACCTCTGTGACTTTATTTGTGCAAGTTTAAATCTGTTTATCAAAATGATGTTCAAGCATTATACTTGTATTGTAATTGCTGGTTCTTCAGAATTGTTTTTTTTAATTCCTCATTTTAAACTTTGAACTCCAAGGGTTTTGGCCCCACAGACCCTCATTTGTACCTACCATAAGGATATTTAATGCCAATTACAATAACATTTTCATTCATAGTTCTATTTTAAAATGAATTGTGCATCCCATTATTTAATTAATTTCCCCCCCCCCCCCCCCCCTAATAGCCATTCCCAATGGAAGATAGCCTTCATTTGTACAAATCTGAATACTTCCCCATGAACCATCCCTGTCGAGGTTGGTTTAAGTTGGTTGAGAAGTTTTGCAGAAGATTGACATGTGAAATGTTAACGATGACAAAAGCTCAAACAGCCAGGCCAGGCCAACTAATAATGTAATTATTCATAAAAAGTCTCACAATCAAATTTCAATCACCTTTATTAAAGTGATATTCTCATATTTATCACAATTTGAATATGTGAAATCAGTGAAAAAATAATAAATACTAGCATCTTATGAAACAGTTTGGCAATTAACTGTTTATAAAACATAACATCAACATAACAAAAATAATAAATAAAAGTGATATTTGAGCATAGAATATGAATATATTACATAAATAACAATAATTGTGACAAAGGCTAAAGTACATCCTGAATTATCTCCCTTTAAATCATTAAAAGGTGAAATGCAAAGCTGATTGAAAACTAATCTCGAAATGAATGACTTTATATATGAAATAATAATACCATTTTTAACATTTGATAGTATGTATAAATGTTATTTCAAAATGTCAAAATGAAAGGTGCTTTTTAAGGATGTCAGTAAAATCAGTATGGGTTATTTCCCTTTATTAAAAGACAACAGCAGTGTACAACAATTGTCATGAAATGAGAGAAAGAAGAAAATTACTTTTGACATATCAAGATCTTGATGAAAATATCTATGAATTAACTGAAAATATCCATGAATTAACAATAAATATCCATGAATTAACAATAAATATCCATGAATTAACAATAAATATCCATGAATTAACTATAAATATTTATGAATTAACTGAAAATATCCATGAATTAATTGAAAAGATCCATGAATTAACAATAAATATCCATGAATTAACTATAAATATTTATGAATTAACTGAAAATATCCATGAATTAACTGAAAACATCCACGAATTAACTGTAAATATCCATGAATTTACTTAAAATATCATTAAATTAACTAAATTTACATTTACATTTCTTACACATATTCAATCTTACTTTTGAATAAAATAAAATAAAAAAAAAATTTTGCATTGATTACGGTAATACTTTTCTTGTCCCAATAATCTGAAATTACAAACTCACCATGGCATTCATACTAAAACAAACAGAAAACAGTACTGGTACCATTTTGTTTTCATTTTTCTAGCAAAATATTTGTCTATTTTGAAAAAAAAACATTGGAGAATTTATAATTTTGAATTTGTAACTTTAATACATAATTTTCCTATAGAAAGGTTTCTACTTCCCTTAACCATGTAACATAGAGCCTAATGTTAAATGTGATATAATTTGTTAAATGGAGATAAGACACACATATTTGACATCAATCTTTCCAAGCATTATTTCATCAAGACTTCCTAACTTTGAAATATCACATCAACTACCATGCTCTCAAATACAACATCATTTAGACCTTTATGATTTTTAGAATTTTTCATACTTGCATACTTTCATATACTACGTCATTTAGATTTTGATTCTCTCAAATACTAAACAATTAAAATCCCATGCTCTCAAGTTCCATTTATTACATCCTTTCACATGCCAGACAACTTAGACACAAGATCATTTAACAATAAAAATATGAAATATAACATTTGACCTTTTATACCTTTAAATTCTCAATTTATTAGCACTAACAAACTTTCTTATTTTAATTAATTTTGATCACATACATGTACAACTTTATTGATTATTTTGTGAGGTCAACAACATTTCTCTATAATTATCTGAATTCTATTGTTTGTTTGTTTGATGGTGTTTAACGTCACTTTCAACAATATTTTAGTTATATCGTGGCTGTCAATTTAATTGGTGGAGGAAACCGGAGTAACCGGAGAAAAAACCACCGACCTATCGCAAGTCACTGACAAACTTTATCACATTATCTGAATTCTAGGTTTAATACAATGTATGCTTAAAATTGAATAAAAAAATGAGAGTTCTATTGGATTTCGGTACTGTATCGACAGATCGACAGTGTAGTATTTTTTGTTCATATCAATATATTTAAATGTTTGACCTGATGATACAAAGCATGCATGTAATCTCTTGTCTGGAATTTATTTTTTTTACAAAAAATGTATACATTTATAACTAAGTAATAAACTCTTATACAAATCTATGAACTTATACAATGTTATCTTCTGTTGACATCTACTATGAATGAATACAAAATATAACAAAAATAATTTTAAAATCTTTTCTTTAATTTGATTGGATGAAAAAGTACAAAACATCTTTTATGTATTTTCATCATAAAAACAAACCATTTTACCATTTTATAATGTTATATTATTTATGAACAACTAATAACAAATTGAAGCATTCATGTGTCTTATTAATAAACAAAGGCACATACATACATAAAATGATTGTTACATTGTATTGCTGTGCTTTGTGTACATCATGTAAAACATTAGTATATCAAAACTACTTATAATATGTTATATAACTATGGTAACGTTCATTTACATCAAGTTATAATGGTGCTTTTCAAGCTAACTATTATAAACCTAATCTAACATATCAGAAATTTTAACATTTTGATAAAAAAAAAGTCCACCTCATTTCCTGATTGTACCTTCATACCAGTATGTATTTACATTCTTTAATATTATGAAAAGTATTAACGGTGATGCTGATGGTCATCAATTCCATCAATATCAATGAAACCAACGTCAAAAACTAATTTAATAATATTTTATTTGATATTATAAAATTTTATAACAGGAACAAAAACATCTTTTGAACAAACATATGATCAAAATGAAAATTTCCATAAATTGGTTAAAAGTGTAAATATGATGTTTTTTAGTTGACATATACAGATACAACGATTTCATAAGTCAGAACATTTATAAAAGTACCTAATTTGTTTTTGGCAAGACAATCCCATGGCAAAAATTGATATTAAATTACAAAATTACATTTGTTGTATAATCAATTTCTATAAATAGGATATAAAGGGTTAGACCCCTTAAATACCTGGTGGTTTGCTTTGAGATGGGTGTTGACAGGTATTTGAGGTACATTGTTCTCATAACAGATTGAACTCCATATGAAATAATTCACAGTATTAAAGAATTTTGTGCACTGGTGAAAAAACATGGTATGGCAAAATCTTATGACATCTGTCAAACAATGAGATGCAGGACTTTCTTAAAGTGGACTCGGTATAAACATTAAATCTGATATAAAAGCACCTAAAAATAATCCCAAATACATAATTCTGAGAAGTTACAGATCAGTGAGAAAATTCAGGCTAAACTTTCTTCTGCATTAAAGGCTGCAAAACTGAGACCATTTATTTTATATTGCGCAGTGCACTTTCATTTCACACCTCGAAAAGCCCTTTGTCTGTAAATTACTTTCCTTGTGGTACCTCACTGTTAGATAATACTGTCTCCTGATGTCATGCCATTGTTAATTGTTTAACCTGTGCTCAGTGGTCCTCTATACTACCATTACTATCCAACATAAATCATTGGAATATCCTGTCAATGAAGGCAGTTCAGAAGAACCAATGAAAGACAAATTCTTATGGCACATTAAGCAATGGCCCTAAGGCAATTTTTGATAATCCTAATTTAAATGCTGCTAGCTTTTTTCTAAGTCTTCTAAACACTTTTTCATATAACCTTGCATATCAGTCATGTCACCTACAGCAGAGTACACCATTTCATGAAAAATCATTGGCCATTGTTTTAATAACTCGTTTCGTTTTCTGTCAGTAAAAATCGCTTCCTTTGTTATTTCGTTTACATAACTTCTTGCAAAGTTCCGTCTTGCACTTTGTTCCTGAAAAATAAAAGGGAAACATTAGACGGTTGTAAATACCACATTTATTTGGAGAAAAAAAACTTAACTCAAGTCAGATGGTCTCATCAGTAATGGTTACTCAGCTGACAGCACACCATTAATATAACTTATAATATAATACACAATCTATAAAATCGTAAATAAAAATATTTATGTTCGTCATCTTCAACAATTTTTCAGTGTCCCACTGACAATATGAAAAAAATCGTATGCCATAAAGTCCTTAGCTAACAGGTGTCTGATGTAGAATGAAACTACTGGTACCAATCAGCTATGTCTCAGAAGTGAAGGGACATAACTTGTATATTATAGAAATCATGGAAACAGTACACAAATATGGAGAAGGCTTGTCTCAACCTATATCAACTTTAAAAGTATATTTTTTTTCTCTGTACTATGAGTCTTTGTGGATTATAGGTCAAACTGAATGAGTGAATGATTCTTTTTCTACGTCAAGTGAATTATTTTTCAGCTTCATAATGGCGAGAACAAGTTTCTTTTGATGAGACGATGACGTCTGCTTTGAAAGGGTACTTGACCAATGTGTTTGGTTGAATTTTTAAAGTAAAAAAAAACAAAAAAAACCCCAAATGATCACCTACAGTTCTTAAATAATGTAATTGATAAAAACTAAGTTCAATTTCCCTCAGTCATAGATCCTTTTTAGGCCCATAAAAATATTTGGTTTTCCAATCTTTTTATGAGCATACATGATGGTATTCCAGAAACGTGATGTGTGCACTAAATTAGATATCTACATTTTTATTAATACTATTATGATGAAGCTAACAGTGCAATGGAATACCAAACAACAATAATCGTATCATGTACACGTATAATGAAATAAGGACTGACTTGAGTAGAAATTTATCCTAAAACCAGAATTCTACCACAACAGACACAACCTTCTATTCAAAATGATATAATATCAACCCTTAAGAATTCCTTCCCTGAAGCTTACATCTTCTCCCTATTTCAATTATTCCAGTTCAATTTTTTTTTTTTAATAACATTAAAATCTGACTGTAAATGTTAGATAGGAAAATTTAGCTTTAAAAAGTATAAAGTAACTAAACTGATCATAGATGATAAGAAGTGCAGTAAACTGAAATATTAATTAAATAAAATCAATAATCAGTTTCATCAATGATACAAAGTAGATACACTTCAATTATTCATCAATCTGATCTTCTTAAATATATGTAAGATACAAGAGATGAATAGAGAGAAGTAATCTGGCTTGTCCCTGTATGATAAACATCTGAATTAATAATCTTATGATATTTAAGGAATATTTGAAATTTTTGAACAGGTTATACGATATAACCTGTTCAAATTTTTTTAAATATTCCTTATAATTTAATTTTTAAAACAAAATTTAATGATTCATCGATTTTAATTACGATTATTTCATGTGACTATTTAAATTTGTCGTTGGTGAATGAATATGTTGAAGACATCACAATACCAACCAAGGGTTACCAAGTACATGTATAACCAAAATGTTCTCCAGGTGGATCAGCCAATCAGATTGCAGTTTTCAATCAAATTAAATTATTTCAAGATAAATGAAACTCTTTGTCAAATTTAAAAAAAATGATAGAAATGGTTTGTGTAAATTCCTGTAATGTCAGAATCATTTTATGAAAAGAAAGTTTAAACAGTGATATACATTTTGTGATAAGAAAAAACCACAACAAAACAAAGTAATCATGATCCACTAGTGATACATGTCCCCTACAGTTCTGGTATATGTTTAAAAGGGTTGATTGTTGATTAATATAAAAAGGGCCAGTATTTCAGATTTCAGAGGTGAAAAAAACATTGTGTCTACAGACAGAAACCACAACTCAGACAATGCAATGGATAATGACAATGAAACACTCATACCATAATATGACGGCAAAAGTTTTGTGTTCATATTAAAAAAAAAAACAAAACAAAACAAAACAACAATTTGCTAATGAGCTAATTCAAAGACAATACTTTAAAAAAGCAAGTAAAACTAGCAACTCACTTGAGCCTGTACCACACACCTAATGCACAATTTGTGTTCAATCAAGCCTAACTTCAAAAAATTAATTTAACTAATTTCACATATGGTAATTTTATTTATTTTCACCAAAGGTCCAAACTATGTCTTGTGGTGATGGCCATTATGGTTTTCTAATCAACACAAACAATAAACATTTTGCAGAGGATTATCTAAGAAACAGACTGATTTCAAAGAAGAATAAATGGGGAGATGGACATAATCACTGGTTGCACGAAGAATTTATTTAATATATCATGAATTTGGAAGCTATTGAAAAACTAATGAAAAAAATGATATTGTATGGATAATAAAATATGATTCTCCTTCAAAAGTGTTGGGGCCATCATGGTCGTGTGGTAAATGGATTTACAACTACCTATGCAATCAGTGCTTATCACCAATATAATTGGATTTACAACTACCTATGCAATCAGTGCCTATCACCAACAACATTGTGATTTCAAATCTCACTCATGACAAGGTATACAACATTGTGGCAGGCAGGCGGGTACTCTGGTTTCTTCCTCCAATAAACCTGACTGCCACAATATAACTAAAATAATGTTGAAGTGGAGTTAAACACCATAACACTAATCCATCAAAAGTGATTGGACATCAATTTATGACTGATACCACTTTATTTGGATTTCAAGCTTTCTGATTGCATCTTAAACTTTCAATAAACTGTAATTAACAAGAACTTTTTTGTGCAACAGAAAGCACCTGTCAAATGTTTACTTACAACAGAATATATAGTCTACTGAAACTATCAGACAGAAAAAAAAATAAACAACTTGAAAATAACATTCAAAAATAGTAAAATGCTGAGTAATCTCTTAAATTTGGTTCTGCTAAGCAGGTGATACAATAAAATGGTTGTATGTCTAAACAGAATTGGTGTAACTATTATGAAGTAATTTTTTTGGAATATTAATAAACCCTGGTTTTAAATTCAAATCTGGCAACAAAATCATTTCCCTTATTTCAGTTATGATCTTGAGTACAAATTACATGAATCACATTGTGATGTCCTCAGACAGGTTCTAGATGATAAAGTATGTCAACTTAAGTAAATATAAGGTAAGGTATGAATCAACCCTTCAGATAAAATATATTTTTTGGTGGCAGAATTGGGTAATGAGCACACATCTCCTTACAATATGTTAACACTACTAAACTTTCACAAGGGAAATAATGCATTATTTTCCATTCCATGGCAACATGAATATTTACATGTTAAAAAAATTCAAACAAAATTACTACAATTTTAAGTGAAAATCTTAAATAAAACATAGCTTTCTTTCTATATGTCCCCAACATGATTTTATGCCTCAGTGTAAAACTATGTTTTAGTTAGAGACACATTACCTCCATGTCAAGGTTTACTAACCTGTTGTTTACTACTGACTGTTTCTACTGTCTGATGTGTCAATCCTGCTCTTCCAACAAACTCACTCTGTGATTTATCTAATTTTCCTTCTAACAATTTCTTAGATTTATCTTCTGTTATAGACAAAACTTGCTTCCTTCTGCAAAAGATAATATCATTCCAGATTACCCTAGCCATTACAACTATAAAAAAATTTAAACACTTTGTTTAAAGTGCAATAAATTAAGTATTTGTGTGAACAACAGACGTGAAATGTTAACTTCCATAGACTACCTGTATAAATAAAACAGTAAACAGACTAATATGATAGAGTTAAAAAGTATTTATTATATATGTAGAAAATATAAAAATTATTATTGTATAACTATTTAGATTTTGTAGTTTTATTAGGTTATGATTTGGTATTGCTTTTGATTTATTATTTAGGCTATAACATTTGAAAATAAGAATTTAAACAGTAATTAATTGTCAACGAAATAACCAACCACAACAACACAAACCCCTCGTCTGGCAAATTTAAAACTCAAAAGCAGAGCAAAATTTACAACAGAAGTCGATGAAAAATCTAGGTAAATATCACACCCACTTACTCTGTTTCCGACACCTCTTCTGCTGATTGAACAGAAATTAATTTCAATGTAACTGACTGTTTTGAACCTTCAGGTTGAATGTATGACTTTTGCAAAACAGAATTTTGAACATTAAAAGGTTTTTGTGATGCACTAAAAGCCTGTTTTTGTAAAGCACTATTTGTAGTCTGAGAACTGCTGTTAAGTTTTGGAGAAATTGAATTTTGAAAATAAGCCGATTTTTGAAGAACACCATCATCAGAAGCTGTCAATTTTCGGTACACTTGTTTAGCATAGTTCTGCTGAGATAGTAGGTCATGATGAGTATACTGTATAGCTTTCTGCTCAATGTCTGGTTTAATATAATGAGTAGTAGCCAGAACTTCACTCTGAATTTTCTTTGCTGCCACTATCACCTCGTGTGGTAATCGTGTTGAAGGCAAAAGTTCAGTCCTAGTTGAACGTCTTGATACATAATCGTCACATACACGTGGTGCAGGGAGAAAATCATTTGGTCCTCTAGATGACAAATCATTAGTACTATGCCAGTTAGATTTATGCATACGAGAACGCATGCCATTTGGATGTTTCAAACCCTGAGAAGTTCCTGTAGGTGTAACGGAGTAACTCCTTTTTAAGGGAGGTTTTGTTCTTATTTCTATTTTACTAGTATTAATAGCAGCAAAAGCCTTAGTTAGTTCTCCCATGTGACTTCTTGGAGGATCCCTATGGGTAAGTAAAGACTGCGGCTTTTTGGGAACAAATGCAAGGTTCATCTTGATAAAATTTGGATCATTCATTAACCTGGTATCATTAGAAACATAATACATCCTGTATACACATTCATTCCAAATTGTAACTGTTAATATTCACACAAGTCCTCCATTTTTAATTATTATCTCCATCTGAAGAAAATTTCGAGTTTGACACAATTATTCCTGTTCCGATATATTTGATAAGCTTTAATGTCAGTTATCCTTCATATAGAGCAATTTCCATGTTTAAATCAGCTTAGAACTAAATCATTTACCAAACAAAAGAAGACATCTTTATCATAAACACTACCCAAAATCCACCATTTAATTCCAAACACAGTCAATTAACTTATATTCATTTACGTCTCAATCAGAAAATGCAAGGTAAGGTGAATGTCAGGAAGTAACCAGATGTTTTGATTCTTTCTAAGTAATTATGATAACAATCAATCCCAGCTGGAGATAATCAATTCATACATTTAGTCCTGTCAAAGATTTCATTCAAATAATTCCAATTAAAGCATCATTCAAGACAAAATTGTTATAATTGGTCACTATGGAAACCAGGTATATAATTTCCAATTATCTTATAGGTTTTTCTTTCCAGTGTTCATGACAAAAACACTTCACATTTAAGAAAATTAATGGTCATCTTAAAACACTTGCTATGTTGGGATGTTTCTACTTAATTCGTTAGATTTCAAGTAGTTAGTCGTTAAAAGTACTTTAAACTAAAAATCCAAGCGTCAATAAATCACATCAGAGTTACAAATCTAAACAACAAAATATTCCTTTATGAACAATGTTATCAATTAAGTCGCACGTTTCCAACAATGCTATAGGTTTGTAAGATGGTTAAAACTGCTTCGTAATAGACGAGATCCAATAGCAGGAGATGATAAGGTCTCCCGCTACAGTTCACCAAATCTTTCAATAAATTTGTAACTAATTTGTCTGCCGTTAGTCAAAACTAAACCACGATTGCACTGATTGAATAATTTCAAATTTGGGCCATGTTTCAATAAATATTATCATATGACAATAAAAACATATTTAAGTAAGAGAAGCAAGACTAAAGATATATATGACGAGGGTCTTCAATGTTTCACAGTATTCATTGATTCATGGTATACGTTACAGGTCATGTGACACTTTGTATGACATCCATTTAAATCTATTGTTAAAATCATTTTACATCTTAACATTTTATTTGTCATATTTATTACCATAAATGATATATTTAAATAATGATTGTAAAAAAATATTTCTAAATGCTTAATAACTTTTAAAGTTTATTTGTCGGAACAGCGAGGCCAAAAACATCCAACTACTGATAATTTCTTCAAATTCAATTCGTGCTTATCGACAAAAATTATACCTGTATAAACAAAAAAATAATATATATAAAAGTTGTTTGTTAAAATTTAGATAACAACTTCCTTGAGTGAAGTTTTAATACAAGGTCATTCTTAATAAGAATCATTATTAAACAATATATAATTGCTGTATTTTTGTCCAATGCTTTTAAAGAAAATGGAGAAATGTATTGGTATCATGTCTAAATACTTTTAAGAAATAGATTTAGAAAAAAAACCATACTGTACAGACAAAATAAAATACCTTGTAGATTTATACAAAGCTCTAATGCAAAGTTTAAGATTCAACTCAGTGAGAAAAAAAATCATTTTTTTCCCAAACTTTGAAGGATACAATACTACTGAAAGTGATTTTTTAAAATAGTAATACTGCTTTGGAAAATTAGATGGAGTGAGTGATTGTAGTTGAAGACTAAATGAGCAATATTTTAGCTATATCATGATGATGTCTAACTTTGCACTAGACCAGCACAAATTGATGGTTTTTTTTTCTAGTGCTATCACATTGTTGTCTTTGGTTTGACCCGACTGGGCCTTGAACACACGATCTACCACACTCTCGGAGAGCATGCTAACCAATACGCCAACTATGTAGTCTTCGCACTTGAAAGATACTAAACTATTGGAACGGTCTTTGAAAAATTGAATGACATGTAATGGATTAATTAATATTTATCTTATTAGCTAGTACATATAGTCAGACGAGTTGGTTTGTTGTTGATGTGGTTGTAAAATTGTACACCATCACTGTTTAACTTTTCTCAAGATCTTTATTATAGATAATTACTTCTATATTTATCCATATCGTCAACTTTATAAAGAATAAGAACTATATAGAAGAATGAAATAACCTAACATTTTGGTTCTATAATTTAAATAAAATTTCACATTTATTAGAACAGAAGTAATCTTTAAAGACACTAAGCATGTTTATCTTACTAAAAATCTATATCAAATCTTGATAGTAAATTTACCAGAGACATAGCCTGTTTTATCATACAAATAATTTATATTGAATCTAGAGTTAAGTTTGTTGTTTGAATTTCATCATTACTTGTGACAAATATATACAGTAATTACCATCAACTTAGACACATGGATCTGTTCAATGAAAACCTCAAACATTATTTATTGACAGATGTATCAGTAATCATTGATAAAACACATACCATGATTTGTTTTCCAATAAACACTATCTTATTTAACTTGTATTAATATTTTTGTGCAATATTTGAATAAATACTTTTGAACAACATAGAAAGGGAGACAACTCAATTATTTTCTGCATTAAAATATGGATTTACTGCCAATGAAATATGCCACCCTGTAATTCAGTGTTGTCCAATAAAAAGCAGGTGATTTTCATTATTTCCTACCCAAAAAATACAGGTACAGAAAACATATACAATGCAACTCATTTTCCTCTACATTATAAATAGGATCGTGGTTGTCACTAATGTAAAAGAAATATATAGAGTTGTCTGTACACATTTTATTATGAAGATGTCATGACAATTACCTACACATATATTCTTTAATGAAATATGTTGGTTGGAAAAGTTGCTATAATATGCATCATCTAACCTATTATCTCTCAATATCAATCTGAATAGTGAAGTATTATATCTTAGTAGTGATGAAAATGTTACATCAGAAACGCCCAGGCGATTGAAATATTACTTTTAGAGTTGTTATTTCCTCTCATTTATTTCACTGGTGATATCATCTATCATTCCTAGCTTCTTCACTCGGGAGATTTCAGCTTTGGTACCTGTGACAAAAGTGCCAGTAACTGCTTTACTGAATAGCATACCTTTAACATATTTGTCTACAGTTGTGTTTATCAACTGAAGTCGATGTTTTCAAAAGCCATATTGCACTAGTACAGAATTACTTATTATTGTATTTGTAGAAAAGAGTCTTAATTGTGGTACATTTTGTAGTTGAGAGAATGTTTTACAAGATATCACCTAATGTATCTAATATGTCTTATACCAGGGACATGAATAGCTAGACTGAATCTTATCTACATATTTCTTCCCTTTATCAGAGACATAAGTCTAAATTGCAGTAGTTTATACAATACATTGTCTTACTTACCCAGCTTCTCGCACCAGAGACAGTAGTCTAGCTTGTGGTAGTTGAGATGTAGTTATATGAGACAGTCTTACTTACCTAGCTTCTCCCACCAGAGACAGTAGTCTAGCTTGTGGTAGTTGAGATGTAGTTATATGAGACAGTCTTACTTACCTAGCGTCTCCCACCAGAGACAGTGGTCTAGCTTGTGGTAGTTGAGATGTAGTTATACAAGAGTCTTACTTACCTAGCATCTCCCACCAGAGACAGTAGTCTAGCTTGTGGTAGTTGAGATGTAGTTATACAAGACACAGTCCAACTTACCTAGCTTCTCCCACCAGAGACAGTGGTCTAGCTTGTGGTAGTTGAGATGTAGTTATACAAGACACAGTCCAACTTACCTAGCTTCTCCCACCGGAGACAGTGGTCTAGCTTGTAGTAGTTGAGATGTAGTTATATGAGATACAGTCTAACTTACCTAGCTTCTCCCACCAGAGACAGTAGTCTAGCTTGTGGTAGTTGAGATGTAGTTATATGAGATACAGTCTAACTTACCTAGCTTCTCCCACCAGAGACAGTGGTCTAGCTTGTGGTAGTTGAGATGTAGTTATACAAGACACAGTCCAACTTACCCAGCTTCTCCCACCAGAGACGGTGGTCTAGCTTGTGGTAGTTGAGATTTAGTTATATGAGATACAGTCTAACTTACCTAGCTTCTCCCACCAGAGACAGTGGTCTAGCTTGTGGTAGTTGAGATGTAGTTATACAAGACAAAGTCCAACTTACCTAGCTTCTCCCACCAGAGACGGTGGTCTAGCTTGTGGTATATGAGATACAGTCTAACTTACCTAGCTTCTCCCACCAGAGACAGTAGTCTAGCTTGTGGTAGTTGAGGTGTAGTTATATGAGATACAGTCCAACTTACCTAGCTTCTCCCACCAGAGACAGTGGTCTAGCTTGTGGTAGTTGAGATGTAGTTATACAAGACACAGTCCAACTTACCTAGCTTCTCCCACCAGAGACAGTAGTCTAGCTTGTGGTAGTTGAGATGTAGTTATACAAGACACAGTCCAACTTACCTAGCTTCTCCCACCAGAGACGGTGGTCTAGCTTGTGGTATATGAGATACAGTCTAACTTACCTAGCTTCTCCCACCAGAGACAGTAGTCTAGCTTGTGGTAGTTGAGATGTAGTTATATGAGATACAGTCCAACTTACCTAGCTTCTCCCACCAGAGACAGTGGTCTAGCTTGTGGTAGTTGAGATGTAGTTATACAAGACACAGTCCAACTTACCTAGCTTCTCCCACCAGAGACAGTAGTCTAGCTTGTGGTAGTTGAGATGTAGTTATACAAGACACAGTCCAACTTACCTAGCTTCTCCCACCAGAGACAGTAGTCTAGCTTGTGGTAGTTGAGATGTAGTTATACAAGACAGTCCAACTTACCTAGCTTCTCCCACCAGAGACAGTGGTCTAGCTTGTGGTAGTTGAGATGTAGTTATATGAGACACAGTCTAACTTACCTAGCTTCTCCCACCAGAGACAGTGGTCTAGCTTGTAGTAGTTGAGATGTAGTTATACAAGATACAGTCCAACTTACCTAGCTTCTCCCACCAGAGACAGTGGTCTAGCTTGTGGTAGTTGAGATGTAGTTATACAAGACACAGTCCAACTTACCTAGCTTCTCCCACCAGAGACGGTGGTCTAGCTTGTAGTAGTTAAGATGTAGTTATACAAGACAGTCCAACTTACCTAGCTTCTCCCACCAGAGACAGTAGTCTAGCTTGTGGTAGTTGAGATGTAGTTATACAAGACACAGTCCAACTTACCTAGCTTCTCCCACCAGAGACAGTAGTCTAGCTTGTGGTAGTTGAGATGTAGTTATACAAGACAGTCCAACTTACCTAGCTTCTCCCACCAGAGACAGTAGTCTAGCTTGTGGTAGTTGAGATGTAGTTATACAAGACAGTCCAACTTACCTAGCTTCTCCCACCAGAGACAGTGGTCTAGCTTGTGGTAGTTGAGATGTAGTTATATGAGACACAGTCTAACTTACCTAGCTTCTCCCACCAGAGACAGTGGTCTAGCTTGTAGTAGTTGAGATGTAGTTATACAAGATACAGTCCAACTTACCTAGCTTCTCCCACCAGAGACAGTGGTCTAGCTTGTGGTAGTTGAGATGTAGTTATACAAGACACAGTCCAACTTACCTAGCTTCTCCCACCAGAGACGGTGGTCTAGCTTGTAGTAGTTGAGATGTAGTTATACAAGATACAGTCCAACTTACCTAGCTTCTCCCACCAGAGACAGTGGTCTAGCTTGTGGTAGTTGAGATGTAGTTATACAAGACACAGTCCAACTTACCTAGCTTCTCCCACCAGAGACGGTGGTCTAGCTTGTAGTAGTTAAGATGTAGTTATACAAGACAGTCCAACTTACCTAGCTTCTCCCACCAGAGACAGTAGTCTAGCTTGTAGTAGTTGAGATGTAGTTATACAAGACACAGTCCAACTTACCTAGCGTCTCCCACCAGAGACAGTGGTCTAGCTTGTGGTAGTTGAGATGTAGTTATACAAGACACAGTCCAACTTACCTAGCTTCTCCCACCAGAGACAGTGGTCTAGCTGGTGGTAGTTGAGATGTAGCTATACAAGACAGTCTTACTTACCTAGCTTCTCCCACCAGAGACAGTAGTCTAGCTTGTGGTAGTTGAGATGTAGTTATATGAGATACAGTCCAACTTACCTAGCTTCTCCCACCAGAGACAGTAGTCTAGCTTGTGGTAGTTGAGATGTAGTTATATGAGATACAGTCCAACTTACCTAGCTTCTCCCACCAGAGACAGTGGTCTAGCTTGTAGTAGTTGAGATGTAGTTATACAAGACACAGTCCAACTTACCTAGCTTCTCCCACCAGAGACAGTAGTCTAGCTTGTGGTAGTTGAGATGTAGTTATATGAGACAGTCTTACTTACCCAGCTTCTCCCACCAGAGACAGTGGTCTAGCTTGTAGTAGTTGAGATGTAGTTATACAAGACAGTCTTACTTACCTAGCTTCTCCCACCAGAGACAGTGGTCTAGCTTGTGGTAGTTGAGATGTAGCTATACAAGACACAGTCCAACATACCTAGCTTCTCCCACCAGAGACAGTGGTCTAGCTTGTAGTAGTTGAGATGTAGTTATACAAGACAGTCCAACTTACCTAGCTTCTCCCACCAGAGACAGTAGTCTAGCTTGTGGTAGTTGAGATGTAGCTATACAAGACAGTCCAACTTACCTAGCTTCTCCCA
The DNA here is from genome assembly GCA_963680875.1 of Bathymodiolus brooksi. Classification (NCBI taxonomy): domain Eukaryota; kingdom Metazoa; phylum Mollusca; class Bivalvia; order Mytilida; family Modiolidae; genus Bathymodiolus; species Bathymodiolus brooksi. The sequence goes on from OY804577.1 coordinate 32,157,382, forward strand.
CCAGAGACAGTAGTCTAGCTTGTGGTAGTTGAGATGTAGTTATATGAGATACAGGTCCATACAATTTCTCTGCATTAACTATATCTGCTGCTGTAACCTAAAATTGACATTAATTTAAATTGAAACATATTTTTATTGAATGAAGAATGGAACAATAATTTATGATTTAATATATGTGCATAGTGATTTTAATGGTAGTTCAACCGTTTTAGATATAGAAACAGAAATTTACTACTTATATAAAATTCATAACAATGTCTAGCATTATCTTTTCTTTCAATAGTTTTAAATTCTTGATGGAGATGAAGTCATTATTTACACAGAATTCATAATTATTAAAATAGGGTGGCAACCATCTTGGATTTAAAACACACATTGTGTAAAGGCCCACCCAAGGCTCATTCCCGCCATGGTTATTGTCAAATGGTTCAGTGGTTTCAGATAAGAATAATTTTAATCCCTTCCCCCTAGGGTCAAAGGTTAAATTTGCCCTGTGGTTGCAGCCATCTTGGATTTCCAATTGACACCCAAAAAAAATTGTAAGGGGCCAAGTAAATATGCATGTATTGTTTGGGTTCAATCCAACTGCTGGTTTCTGTAAATCCCCCCCCATTATGTGGTCCTATGTTAAAACTTTGCCTTTCGATGGAAGCCATCTTGGATTTTTGATTGACAAAGAAAAAAACACAAACTTTTTAGAGGGTAATTTAAAGAGAATTCTTACCAAAGAACAATTCCATCATGAATGTGGTTTGGGAGAAGAAGCTTAAAAAAATTTCAGCCAATCAGAAAGCATAATTGGCCATAGCAGTTATGTTGAATTTCTGAACAAAATGAAAATCATGTATAATGTTGAGGACTACCAGAGCAACATATCTACCAAGCTTGGTTCCAAATCCAGTTTGTAAAATTAGATTAGAATGGTAAAAGTTTACAGACAATGACACTGACGCTGCGTCAGATGATCTATAAATGTACCATTTAATTATTTAATGGCACAGTTTGTGTTCAAACAGTTCACTGATTCAACTATCTTCTATGGTGGCCGTGACTATAAATATTTAATAAATGACCTTCAAATGATCATAATCATGTGTTGGGTTTAAATACACAGATATGTACATAAGATTGTTTCTGAATCCATGTGCTACATGTGTGTAATGGTATTATTGTGTGCTGGTACTTTGTTGTGAACTGATACTTTAAACAATAAAATATGTTTACAATAAATGATCATTCATCTACTGTTTGATACAAACATTTCAATGGATTCTGATAATTATAATTTTTAGATATTTTCTCCGATAGAGTGCTATGTTATGTTAAATATGTTCTTTCTTCTTCAATTTCATATTATGACCAAAACATAAAATAACAAAAAGACCATCTGATGATCATTAATGTACAGTATGGATTCAAACAATTATAGTGGTATGTGAGAAGAAGATTTTTCAAACCATTTCACCATCTGTAAAATCAAAGTTTCACATGGTGGCCATCTTGCAAATAAAACTCAGCTACCAAAAACATAAAACATTGCCAAAAAATTATAATAACATATTTTCCAATCAACAAACAATTAAGAATTTTGAAATAAAAGTTACAAAAATCTGATGAAAGAAAGATATGATCTCATTGAACTCACTTAAGAATAACCATAAAGCAATAGTTAGTTATCTCCCTTATATAAAACCATAAAGCAATAGTTAGTTATCTCCCTTATATAATTTGGTTATTCACCTGACCCAAATTCCAACAACACCTACCTCCATGTCGTTTATTTTCTTCAAGGCAAAGTGTGCAAGTCTAAAGACAACATATGTCCTCCACAATGTAAACTTGGTGACAGGATTGCCTTCATTTTCTATAATGAGGTTATCAAACCTCCTCACACTGGAAAGGGCATTAATCTGTTGATAATTTTTGATATTTGTAGCACTAAAAGTCAAAGTCTGAAATAAAAAAAAAGTATTATGTATTATGTATTATGTCTTGTAATACAAAAATCTTGAAATATATGTAGTGTAATAGAACACACTTATCTCTATGGGATCAGCATTAAAGCCTCAACAAGTTCAAAACCAAAGAAACTATATGTGCTTGCTCATTCTCCACTAAGCATGTGTTTATCAGCAGAAGTAAAGAGTGCTACTCGACCTGAAGGATAGGGGCTGTGCTGCTCGACCTGAAGGATAGGGGCTGTGCTGTTCGACCTGAAGGATAGGGGCTGTGCTGTTTGACCTGAAGGATAGGGGCTGTGCTGCTCGGCCTGAAGGATAGGGGCTGTGCTGTTCGACCTGAAGGATAGGGGCTGTGCTGTTCGACCTGAAGGATAGGGGCTGTGCTGTTTGACCTGAAGGATAGGGGCTGTGCTGCTTGGCCTGAAGGATAGGGGCTGTGCTGTTCGACCTGAAGGATAGGGGCTGTGCTGCTCGACCTGAAGGATAGGGGCTGTGCTGCTCGACCTGAAGGATAGGGGCTGTGCTGCTCGACCTGAAGGATAGGGGCTGTGCTGCTCGACCTGAAGGATAGGGGCTGTGCTGTTCGACCTGAAGGATAGGGGCTGTGCTGCTCGACCTGAAGGATAGGGGCTGTGCTGTTTGACCTGAAGGATAGGGGCTCTTTCACACTCATATTATAGTGAGCTATGTTCATTATTGAAGACTCTATTGTGACTGTGAAATGTAAAACAGCAATACAGAGATCTTCCTTTAATTTAATTTGTGTCTAAGTGTAATTTTGGAGATTCTCTCATTTTCATTTACATCCATATCCTTCTTAGTAATTAATCAAGTCAGAATAATTTGTCCCTGTGAGGTCACATGTCTACTTCAGGTTGTTACCAATATTTCTTATACAATATGATTTGTTCTTGCCATGACATAGCTTAATAAAAGCTGCATTATATGATCATGTTACTCTCATATAAAGTCTCACTGCTTTTAAAAAGCACAAGATGAATGAAACATGTTAAAATGTATATAAACCCTAAGGCTACCATTCTTCATAATCTGATAAAGTTAAAAGAAAATCAGTCAAGGCAACCTTGAATAAACACACAAAATGTTTACGATTTTCATAGAATCAATTCCCATAACTCTTGAACAACAAAATGAAAATCATCATAAACTATAGAGACCCTCAGACCACCATTCCTAATAATCTGATGAAGTTGAACAATAAAATGGAGGTTAGTGTGTGACATGTTTACAACAGACTATTTTTCATGGGATATAAGTTCCATAACTCTGGATTGACAATGCTAAAATTGTTAATTAGTATACAGACTCTCAGATCACAATGAACTTGTCAAGCTTAAAGAAAATCTGTCTAGGTAATTGTAGAGTTGGAGGGTGACATGTTTATGTGTGATGGATAGAAGGACAGAAGTATACCATAATATGTCCCTTCTATAGACGGGCATAAATGCTGCTCAATTTACATTCAAAATACTATCCAAGTTCAATCGTTCTTTAGTGAACTTTCTAGACAGATTGACTATAAAATGGGTCAATGTAACTACTGGTAAACAATCTAATATCCCCCGAAAATATCACCAACCAGAGCTTCAGTGCTGACATGAAAAATTACTTGAATACTTCAGTCAAAACAAATATTTTAACTAAGGTGTGTTTCCCTTATGTATTGGTATCATTGCAGGATTTTGGTTATATCATGCTATTCAACTTTTAATGCAGTTCGGATTATAATAAATTGGCTATGATCGTCAATGTTGAGCCTTGACATGCTGAAATGTGTATCTGGTACACTGAATTAATTTTGGTACCTTTTGAATACCAAGAATTGCCAAGAGCTAAAGCACATGAGTTCTAATACACTGTACAGGGATTCACATAACTTGCATATTTAATATTAAAATTGAAGAGCATGTTCAAATATCAAATTCAGGGTTCAGACACTCAAAATGTGATTCACCATCATATAATTTTGAACCTTATCATTATTAATCTCATTTAAAATAGATATTTGAAATTTTCTTAGAGTCATAATTTGTAACCATGAAAGGTATAAATGTGATCTCTACTGAATGAAATTTGACACTTGTTCTCTTTTTACAAGAATTCATAAAATTTCATACCAAAACTTAACTTTTTATCTTGAAAAATAGCTCTGGTTCCTATACATTAGAAAATTTCATGACTCATTGTTTGAAAAATATAAGAAAAATTTATGTTAGATTGCTTGCCATATGATGCTTGCACACCCTTTGCTAACATTACATTCTTGGTGGAAGAAACTGCTAAAATGTCTTAATGAGCCAAATTCTTGCAAAAATGAGAAATGGTTTTTACTAGATTTAATGGTAGATAATTTTATAAACTAAATTTTAATTGTAAATGAAATTATATTTTTATGTTACTTCATCACTTGGAAGCCTGGGGGGACAAGGTGATATTTGTTAACAGGCAGAATAAGACAATAAAGAAATAAAAAAAAATAATTAATAAAAATATTTTTAAAATGAGAAAAGATAAATAATAGTTGTCATCTTACATAAGTTAAGATGAATATAGAGAACCATACCAACAAATAATAAATGCAAAAAAAACTTAAATATTTATTCTGTGCAGTTATGCAGAAGTTTTAACACCAGTTCATTTCAGTAAATACATTTTGTACTGTAAACAAGAGAACTCCCTATCAATACACCATTTTAAATCTTTATCCGGTATTAACTGGAGATTAATTCTACAGATTATCCATGATGTCTTCCCCACGACCTATAATATTTCACTTCATTTACAGGGAATTATTTACTAAGGGTGTACATGTAACTTATTTTTAGTAAATTTAAACCCTCTAAAATATTTTATAATTTGGACAAATAGTACCTAACAGACAAACATAAATGGTTGACTATATATCTAAATTAATGTTTTTATTTAACAATTCCTACACAACAATCAATAGCTATTGATTAACCTATTAGGAATTTTCATATTTTTATATATATAATATCACACAATTTTTAGCAAATATTAATTCAGCATGAGAGAACAATTGTCAATTTTTCTGAATGCAAATAATTAGTTTGTTTCTGGGTTCTTGTAAACATAAGTTGTTCCTTTTTTCGATTTCCACATGTAATTTATCAAGAAGGCTTATTAACTTAATTGATTTCATTGGGTTCTATATTCAAAATGAGATATATTATTACATTATTTTTACTCAATGTGAAAAAAAAATGGCTTTGTTTTCTATGTGGCATCAAATTAGATTGTAGCACTTACTGGTAATGAATTACATCTCATATATTAATCATACATATATATATATAGAAGTGAGGGGCTGTTGTTGTCGTGATCGTATGGTAGTTGGATTTACAACTACCTATGTATTCAGTACCTATCAAAAAGTTGTGAGTTCGAATCCCACACATGTTGAGGTGTACTCGATACAACATTATCTATGTGATACTGTTTGTCAGTGACTTATGGCAGTTGGATTTACAACTACCCATGCAAACCACCGATCTGTCCCAAGTCACTGACAAAATTTATCACATAAAGTTGTATTGAGTACACCTCGCCATGAATGGGATTTGAACTCACAATGTTAGTGGTGATAAGCACTGATTGCACAAAATAAAAAAAGATCTAATAAATTTTAGAATTTGATATTTTCAGATGATCATGACCACAATAGGCCCTCTAAAGTAGTCGAATGAAAACTTACTGAAATAATATACAACAAAGTTAGAGGTAATAAGATATTTAATGCCAACTTTCAACAATATTTCATTTCCATTGTGGTGGTCATTTTTACTCATAAAGAAAGGAAACCAGACTACCAGGAAAAAAACACTGATAAGTCACAGTCACTGACAAACTATATCACATAAAGTAGCATTAAGTGCACCTCACCACTGGCAAGAATCTAACTCATAACAATAGTGGTGATAGGTACTGATTGTATAGGTAGTTGTAAATCCAACCGTTTTACCATACAACTGCAGCCATGACTGCTCAACAGCTATAAAATGTCATAACTATTTATTATGTATATAAATCACATGTTTTGAGGGACCATCTGTTTGGAAAGACTCCATTTTGAAAGGTGTCTTCTCAGAAACCATTTGTCTGGAAAGATCTGTCAGAAATGGGTGGTTTCTCCAAGAGTATCTGATTGGAAAAACCTGATTTTGAAGCCAGAAGGATAGGATTCTCAGAGAGTACCTGTCTGGTAAGACCTGATTTTGATGCAAGAAGGAGTGGTTTCTCAGAGAGTATCTGTTTGGAAAGATCACAATTTTTTGGCAAGAGGGTGGTCTTTCAGAAACCATCTGTTTGGAAAGAACCCATTTTAAAGGCAGGAGGGGGTGATCTCTCATAGATCATCTGTTTGTAAAAAAACACAAGTGGTTATCTCTCCGAGACCATCTGTTTGAGACAACCTTTTGATGGCAGGAGGAGAGGTCTCTCAGAAAGTGATCTTGAAGGCATAAAGTTATCTCTCAAAGTCTAAACAATCTGTTTGCAAAGATGGTTTGGTTTATGGTATTTAATACCACTTTCAACAATATTTCAGTTATATTGTGGCGGTCAGTTTTATTGGTGGAGGAAACCGGAGTACCCAGAGAAAACCACCTACCTGCATCACTTGACAAACTTTATCACATAATGTTGCATCGAGTACACCTCGCCATGAACGGGATACAAACTCACAACTTTAGTGGCGATAGACACTGATTGCATATCATACGCTCATGGCCACGACAGCCCCCTGTTTGCAAAGATCTCATTAGATGGTAGGAGAGTGGACTTTGAGACCATCTGTGTGGAAAGACCTTATTTTGCTGACAGGAGGAGTAGCCTTGAAAAACAGGTTTTTTAAGAAACAGTCAAAAGAAGAAAGATGATCTGTACAGTATTTAATTCCTCTTTTATTTAAGGAACCACAACTTTTCACATTTTTTGTCAACTATTTAAAGATGAGCATTTCAATGAGATAATTATCATGGAATATGCATAGGATACAGTACTATTGAAACAAAAGAAGAGGCCCGTATTGGATATAACATATTTCTTTTTCCGCATGAGTACTCAGGTGAAGGCCGAGGTGCGTAGCACCAAGGCCGTCACCCGAGTACGAATGCGGAAAAAGAATCCTGTTATATCCAATACGGGAAAATTCATTTGTTTCAGTAATAATGTATCTAACTTATACAATAATAGTGTTGTTGAAAAAATATATGGTATGGCATATATTTTTACACTTTTAATGTTTAGAAAGTCAAATAAGACAACAATTAACAAAAATAAAACGACAAATTTTTATCGGTCAACATCCTTTCGATTCTCGTTTATATTTAGATATTTCAAGGTCTTTCAAGTAAAAAGAATCGTTTATATTTAGATATTTCAAGGTCTTTCAAGTGTCACAAATCTTCACCTGTGGTCTGTCTGATTTGTGATTACTTGCTGTCGGTTCGTTAGTTGTTTTTGTATTGCGAGAATACATTTTAAAAGTTCACATACACGTCAGTTCTGAACATAAATTATGCCAGATCTGAAATACTTGTATCGTGTCTTGTATATTGCTTTTTTAAACAAATTGTTGATATTTTTTTTTACAAAGCTTACTATCAAGAGTCAAATATACTAATCATAGCGTATAGTAGTGTGGTCACCGTAGCCGAGCGGTTAGATGGAAGTTTTGAAAGTCAAAATAGACTTTGAAAAGCCCAGCGGTGGTTCGAGACACGAAAGACCAAAAATAAATAAAACACATTTTTAAGCCTAAAACAGTAAAAGGCTAAAGTTCATATATTCAAGAATAAAAGAATAAACTAGATTCTTAAAAATAATTCACTGTTCGAACAATAGTGTGGCGTAACCGATATCAACCTTGTCCCAAAAATGGGTCAAACTATTAAAGTACAGCGGCCTGTATCATCAGCCCCTATTAATGGCCTGTATCATCGGCCTCTATTAGCGGCCTGTATGTGATATTAGAGGCCGCATTTACAATAGTTTTGCTGGAGGTATTATTGTACAAATTTAAATATTTCCAATGAAAACTAAATTGTTGAAGTTAATTTAATAATTTGAATAAATTACTTGTAACACATGTAATGTGATATATACAAGAGAAATAGAGGAATGATGCCCCCATTGATAATAAATCTAGGTAATAATCTCAATAGTCAGTGAACTATTGAATATGTGGACAATATATTTCACATATCGGCAGATAAAATAACATACAAATAATCGTCTCTTTTAAGACCTTATTTTTGACAGGTATTTACCAAATTAGTAGATAAATTCCAATCTTAAGAGTTTAGATCTTAGTAAATTAGATATATAAATAAGACAAATATTACAGATATTGAACAAGTGAATATCACAAACTTGAAGGACAAAATCAATAGCTTTATTCAAATTGGTTCTTATATACTCCACAAATAATGTTTAAGCATTTTTAAAGGAACTTAAACAAAATGTTTCAATCAATATATAGATAATAAGTAAATGAAGTATCAAATATTATATAAAAATAAAATCTTTGAAATTTTCAAAACGTAAAACTTACTATTTTTGTATAAAAATCCAAACAAACAATAGATTATATCTATGTCAGATAAATATTGAACATTCATGTAGATCCAATTATCAAATTGGTCGTGAATAACAAAGTCACAAATAACTAAACTTTTTAAAAAGACGTGTTTAAGACTTACAGTTAAACCATTAAATATTTAAATCTCTCCGAGGCTTAATTGGTCAACTTGTACCTCTGAGACCCATATTTTATTAAACGTTTTACAATAAATCAAACACATAATTCATATTCTTTAAAGAAAGCCGTCTGGAATTCATTTTTTTCAATTCTTGTATGTTTAGGGATTAAGACAGATTTTTACGTCAGAGTCAAAGTTTTAAACTGAAATAAAGCCCATTTTACTGCTTCTGTTAAATACATATGGATATATATATAATATTTAGTTGTGTAACTATTTATAAAATAAGTTATGGCATATTTGTAACAAGAATTCCACAAACAAGTGTGGAGAAATGAAGATTTGTCACTTGTTTGTACATTGGAAAAAGAAACATAATATTGATGTCTAATGTTGAAATAACTACCACACATTTGGACATATGAAATTAGATTTTGATAAACAGACTTTATCACACTAACATAGCATTAAACAAGATGACCATGTAGATTTGATATGGTTGATCATCATGTGATGTTACACACTACACACAAGATGACCATGTAGATTTGATATGGTTGATCATCATGTGATGTTACACACTACACACAAGATGACCATGTAGATTTGATATGGTTGATCATCATGTGATGTTACACACTACACAGGAACAAATGGCCAACGTCATGGTATTTTTTAAGGTTCGATGATTTGAGGCGAGAGGTGGTTGCTCTCTTTGTTAGTATTGGTGGAATTGTTGATATTCACTTTTTGTTAATATGAAAATGTATCAATAAAATAAATAGTCATCTGCAGCAAGAGTTAATAAAAGTTGTTAATAATTGATCAAAAGAAACTCAATTAGTGTAAAATAAATGGGAAAAAATCATTTTTGAAACTTTTAAACAATAAATTATTCAGATCATGTAGAATGGGAATTATTTTTAGAAGGTTTTGATAAATACACACTAAAATAAACTACTTAGGTATGCTCACTTGAACACCAGGAAACTTTGTCCTCACTTTGTATAACTGTTTGGCAATATCTTCAAAATCTATGAATTTGAAGATAATATGAGTTACTGCCCCTGCTGCCTGCATTCCCCAGTTCCTGTCAAAAGATTCTAACGACGGGGTACCATATAAGGTCAAAGTATCTCCTTCAAAGTCAGCTACATTATTCAGGTCTGTTCCAGATCTCTGATCTCCTTGGCTACAAAATTAATAACATATCTATTGACATATTCTGTTATGTGTGGTACATAAAAGTTGTGAAAAACATTCAATATTTTGGTTCAAAATCATGCTTTTATGACAAAATTACAAAAAAAACCTGTAAAATGGTTTCTATGCAAGATTTTTACTTTAATTTTTATCATAAATTGGTCAAATAATCTAAGTTAATACAGTAAATATGAAATAAACATCAGGCAGAAGATCCTCACCCAAATATAATAGTTTCTTTAAGGTTTTTAGTCCCATCGACTTTGCGTGAATTACTACTAGTCCTTGGCCGTTCCTTAGATACATCTGGTAAGTCTATGATACCGCTATGTGAACTGCTTGGTCTGCTGTTTCCTCTGCTACTCTGCTTCTCACTGAAACAAATATAATTAAAGTTTGTTTTTGCCCACAAAAACGTATGTCTCCACCCGTCCCACAAACTGTAGTCATGGGTAAAAAATCTATTTGGGTAACAAATAAAATCAAGCTTCAATGAATAACAAAAAAAACCTGTTTTTAATCCATGAAACACAAAAAAAAGTTGATCAAAAGTGCTAAAGCAAGGGTTACAGGTACTATTCCATATTGCCATGGCAAAGTTCCCCGTTCCAGAAAATTGCTCAGCCTATATTCCAATGATTTTAAAGGAGTTTTATTTTTCTAAAATTAATGGATTGGTGATGAAAAACTTTTTCAGGGAAATAGTGACATTATGATAGACTCTTGTACATATATATATATACAAGTTTCAGTAAGGGATATTACACTAGAGTGTTTGCAAATAACTCCCACAAAATGTAGGGGATCAAAATTTCCTGGTAATATGCACAACTACATATGGTGTCCTTACTACCTACCAAGTTTCATGAAATTCTGTTCTGTAGTTTCAGAGGAGTTGTGCTGACAAGCTGCTTCAGAAGTATATTTCGGGAAATTTTTAAGTTCAAAGAGGCATAACTCCCACAAAATTTAGGGTATCAAAATTTCCTGGTAATATGCACAACTACATATGGTGTCCTTACTACCTACCAAGTTTCATGAAATTCTGTTCAGTAGTTTCAGAGGAGTTGTGCTGACAAGCTGCTTCATTAATAAATTTCGGAAAATTTCTAAGTTCAAAGGGGCATAACTCCCACAAAATTCAGGAGATCAAAATTTTCTGGTAATATGCCCAACTACATATGGTGTCCTTACTACCTACCAAGTTTCATGTAATTCTGTTCAGTAGTTTCAGAGGGGTTGCGCTGACAAGCTGCTTCAGAAGTATATTTCGGGAAATTTCTAAGTTCAAAGGGGCATAACTCCCACAAAATTTAGGGGATCAAAATTTACTAGTAATATGCACAACTACATATGGTGTCCTTACTACCTACCAAGTTTCATGAAATTCAGTTCAGTAGTTTCAGAGGAGTTGCGCTGACAAACTGTGTGACGGACAGACGGACAGGACAAAAACAATATGTCTCCCCACCAAAGTGAGGGGAGACATAAATCTCAATGTAAGGTATTGATTGTAGAACTACAATTCACACAGAAATAAAACTCTAATCAACATTGTATAAATTGACTCGTCCTTAGAGGTTGTTTTTGCCATTGTTTCTAACTCAAAAGAGAAATTTTCATTTGTTGTAACAACAAGCCTATGTAAATGAATTTTTCATTGTGCAGCACTGAGCCAAAAACCTAGCTGTGGAACCACCGTAGTTCTTATAGTCCTTTTGATGTTTTCTTGATAGGTGTGGACTATAAATAGGTGTGGACCATCGAAAAAACATCATAAGAACTAAAAGAGCTATCACGGTTCCTCAGCTAAAAAAAACCCTAGCTATTTATAATGACCTACCGGTAATATAGTATTACAAGCCTTTACCATCATGGGGATATTAAACCTTTCTTTCATCTCTTATGTATAACTTTCCTCTTTAATTTTGACAGTTACCACATATTTTCAGCATCAATATTTTTCTGATATAATTAAAAATTAATATTCATACTCAGTAATTTCTATCCTATATTTTTAACCATGAGGTCAACCTGAATTAATAAAAATATCAATCACCAGTAGACGTAGAGTTCACCATACAATCTCTTCTATATACTCATACCAATAAAATGAAAATATTTTTAAACAAAAAATATATTAATAATGCATTTATAATAACACCAAAACTACCTTAAAAAGATCTACAATTTATAGTAAATATATCTTAAAGCTATCAAATCAACAAAGAAAGTGGACACTTCTACTAAATCCACAGTCTATACATTTTTATATAATAACAAAGAAATATTCAGAATCGTAAGCGGCTTAGTAGGATTTTTTAAAATACATTTTGCATAGATTTCATGCAAAATACAACAGATAGTGGACTATAGCCTACATGCAGATATTAATAGCAGGGTAGAAAGATGTGTGGATCTAAATATTTACAGGTTTTCATTAATACATCCTATATAAAAAGCAGATACAGTCAAACCTGTATTAGTAGGTCACCTTTTGGCAAAGAAAGAGTGGCCTTATAAGACAGGTGACCTCTTAAAAGAGGTTCAATTCATATGAAATTCTCTATGACAGGACAAGAAATATGTGTAATACAGGCGACTGCTTAATACAGGTGACCACATGAGCAGGTTTGGCTGTACATGCAATGGGATAGATAAGAATATCTTAAGATTTCATTCATCAAAAGCTAATAAGCTACAGCCTACCATAGAAATGCTGTGTTTATCATACAATTTCTACTGTTTTGTTAGTTATAACGTCATTCTCTTATAGTTTATATCTTTTCTAAGTGTTAGTTTTTAAAACATAACAAAGTTACCTCAGTTCTTCATCAGACTGAGAATGTCTCAGTCGAGATTTTCTATAATTATACAAAATTAAATGTCTTTCAGTTTATAATTCTAATTCAGTACTCAAACCATATACCCAATACATGTTACTACAATTCCGTAATTCAATCCCATTTCTCATTTAGTTCAAACTCTTTTGAGGCACATTTTAATTAGAGGCTCACCAAAGGCAGTATAACACACCTGGTTATTCATGCAAAGTTTGGGTTCAAGCAATTTTTTAGTTTCTCTTAATATTCACATTCACATAACATACCATGTTAAATGGGGGGTTATCATGGCCATGATCGTATGGTAGTTGGATTTACAACTACCTATGTAATCAGTGCCCATCACCACTGATGTTGTGAATTCGAGGGCGAGGAGTACAACATTATGTAATAAAGTTTGTCAGTGCCTTGCGACAGGTCGGTGGTTTTCCCCGGGTACTTCGGTTTCCTCCATCAATAAAACTGACCACCACGATATAATATTTATAATAAACTGAAATATTGTTGAAAGTGGTGCTAAGCACCATAAAACCAACCAACCAACCAACCATGTCCTGTGGTGAGAGCTATATTGAATTTACGATTCAAAATAACGAAAATTAAAATTAATCTTGGATTAACTATCCAATGATTACTATATTTAAACTTATAATTTGTGTAATAAAAAGCTAATAATAGTCTTTTTTTCCATGAAAACAAACTCATTTATGTTCAGCATATTCAGGTTTGACTGCATTAAAAAAAATACATGGAACATGCAAACAATTATCTGGAATGTCTAGTGAAATGTTTTAAAATCTATTAATATTAGGAAGCAACAAGTATTAGTTAGGTAGCTCAAATAAAAATGTTCTTACTGATCGAATATATCATAGCCTAACTTCCTATAAAACATCAAAAATGCTATGGGTTATTTTTCTGTCTTTTGTGTGAAATTCTGTATAATTTGTCTGTATCTTGATACATTGTGTTGATATATTATAATGATCAGAACTCAGAGAAACCAATCTGCTCATGTCATTGGCTATGCAGGTTTATGGTGTTTAATGCCACTCCAAACAATATTTCAGCTATATCGTGGCATTTATTGGATATACACGACTAGTACAAGTTCAATTAAAGTTTGCTTTTGCCCGCAAAAACGTATGTCTCCACCCGTCCCACAAACTGTAGTCATAGGTAAAAAATCTATTTGGGTAACAAATAAAATTAAGCTTCAATGAATAACAAAAAAAAACTGCTTTTAATCCATGAAACACAAAAAAAAATTGACCAAAAGTGCTAAAGCAAGGGTTACAGGTACTATTCCATATTGTCATGGCAAAGTTCCCCATTCCAGAAAATTGCTCAGTCTATGTTCCAATGATTTTAAAGGAGTTTTGTTCTTCTAAAATCAATGGATTGGTGATGAAAACTTTTTCAGGGAAATAGTGACATACAAGTTTCAGTAAGGGATATGTATGTTCAATGTGAATAAAAATCAACAAAGTCGGAAAACAGGAAGTAGGAATCTGATGGATCCAAAAACGCTTCCCACGATATGGGGTACCAATATGAAGCTTGTGACCAAATATCAGATCTCTGCCATCAATAGTTGCTGAGAAAAACGTGACGAAAAATGTGCATATATGTTCAATATGTATAAAAACCAACTAAGTCGGCAAACAGGAAGTAGGAATCTGACGGGTCAAAAAACGCTTCCCACGATATGGGGTACCTATATGAAGCTTGTGACCAAATATCAGATTTCTGCCATCAATAGTTGCTGAGAAAAATGCGACGAAAAATGAGCATATATGTTCATTGTGTATAAAAATCAACAAAGTCGGCAAACAGGAAGTAGGAATCTGATGGATCCAAAAACGTTTCCCACGATATAGGGTACCTATATGAAGCTTGTGACCAAATATCAGATTTCTGCTATCAATAATTGCTGAGAAAAATGTGACGAAAAATGGGCATATATGTTCAATGTGTATAAAAACCAACTAAGTCGGCAAACAGGAAGTAGGAATCTGACGGGTCCAAAAACGCTACCCACAATATGGTATACCTATATGACGCTTGTGACCAAATATCAGATTTCTGCCATCAACAGTTACTGAGAAAAATGTGACGAAAAATATCTTGGATGGACGGGGGTATAAAAAATATCTGGTACAGTAGTATAGAATTATCTACATCATGCAATAATAATAGTCTTCTGTTGAATGTATGAAGTAGAAAGATATTTTAAAATATCAGATTAAGGCTATTCATGGCTAATGTAGAATCTAAAACAAATATTTCTCACTTTTGAGACAGACCAGTTTCTATTTTTAGCGATGTGAGATTTTCTTATCTTGCACTAGTGCAAGACAAAAAAATCACGTGCGTTTTACCGGCAAACGCATGCTGTACAGTTTATGTCAACTGCCCCCCAATTCTCCATGCTTTTCCTTTTTAAAATAAACAATTAACCACGATTCTACTACATAAGAATTTTTTAATTCATTTATGTATTATATTCTGCTAGCTAACGTGCACCTTTCACAGCGTTTGATTCTTTTTTCAGGCTCTCTTCCAGTCAATGTTTGTTTACTTTGAGTAAATAATAGAGTGCTCTCCCTTGTTAGTAACTAACGTAAAGAAAGAAATTACCTCCCTTTGACCAAATTCAAATATTTTTTTTACAGGTATTTATCTCTGTTGTAGTAACATTTATAATATATTTATTAAATACATTGTACTTTATGATGAAATACATTTGAAATACTGCCGAGATACGGTTGCATATGGATAAATCGAATATTTACTTCAGCAATGGAAATATAAATTGCGGGAAAACGCTCGATGGAATGTAAACAAAAACAATTAGGTGTTTAGTGAGAAATAAAATCAAACACCGGAAAGAGTACAAGAGAGGGAAATCTCCGACACCCTTGGGTAAGATTACAATCGTTCTCTAACTCGGCAAGCCTCGTAAAAAGAACGATTGAAATCTTACCCTCGGGTGTCGGAGATTTCCCTATTTTGTACTCTCCCCATTGTTAGATTCTATATATCTAAAACAATCAGAAAGGACACAAGTTTATTTCACATGCATGCAGAGTTAATTTAGATCTGAATAATTAGTTTGAAAAAATGTAAATATCAAACATCTATCAGTTTATAAGGCTTTAGTCATATTAGAAATATGATAATTTTCTATCTTTAAAGTTGCTGCTAATTTTAATATGAAGAAGTATAAACAAATATCATCATGTTGAAAAGTTTAATTAAAATATCAACAGTCAATTCAGGGGAAGCAACCCTTTTATATCCATGTTGCTGATTTAAAAAAAAATAATATCAATTAGAAACTATAATTTTAGAGGTTTCATACAACAACATATTATAATTGCAAGGTATAGAATTGAATAAATCTAAATATGTTTTAAAAGTTTATTTTCCAGTGCCATCAACAGCAAATAATATACCTTATATTCCTCAAAATAATTTTATTTTTAATTTATGCAGCTAATATCAAAAGATTTGAGATGGCACCAAATCTTTACGAAAGGAATAAATTATCTATAGACATGGTGTTTGAGAAGTTTCCAAGCCTACATCAACTTGACATGATCTACTCTTTGGGAGAGAAATTAGACGATTCCTAAAATACAATAACTTACAATAATAACTTGTGTCTACAGTGTTTGATTGTTCCACTAGTTCCTGTGCCACTGTGGCATACATATGTACATTACAGTTAAAATAATATGCAAATTTACAAATCTACATATCTATAGTAACATCCCATAAAGTAAGAAGAAATAGTTACCTTTCTAGTTCCCCAAAAAGTGACATTAAGGGACCAGGTATCCTTCTACAAAGTAATGTCAATGTATAAAAAATGGAACAAAAACTTTTTAATTCTCTCATGTGTGTTCCAAAATGTCTTTTAAAATATTCATGTAAATTGTCTATGAATGTATTTTAATTGCTAAATAAATTACATATTTCAATATCTTTTAAGGAACATTTGTTTATCTTATTTATAACAATTCATTTCAAACAAATATCACACACCAAAAATCCCCAATATACTCCACTGTTTAATATTCATCAGTTAGTTCAAAACAAAATTAAGCTCATAACGTTTTAAATGATGAAGCGAATTATTTTAGCAAATACTTTTTTTTATATACTTAGTTAAGAATATTGACAGAATAATTGAATGATGAGAAGAGAGTTTAAACAGTGATGATCAACAATTCTACCAATATTAACAAAACACATTAAAGAAGCATAGTGTTGAGGCAAGGCTTGATCAGGTTTTACACAAACAATGATAGAAATAGGAGTTTACAGGAGTGGAAATCTACAAGATAGATGTGACAATACTTCCCCCAATTTCTAAAATGCTACAATATCCTGTAAATTACTAGAGTTACCTCCCATACATACATTGTATTCAGGATCATGTCTAGATTTCATTGCCATTAACAATACAATAATAATCTTCACCTCCAACAAATATCTTTAAGATATTCTTTATAAAATATGAAATTTCATTTCCAAATAAAGAATTTCAATTTTAAAATAAACACAGTATTAGAAAGGGATTTAACTCTAGTATTTCGGATAGGGAACACATCGCTATCAAACAAGAACTTATACTGTTTTTTTACAGTATAACAAAAGGAAATTCATGAGAGCTACTTCTAATAAACCTACTGACACATGCACTATTACCATGGTAACAAACCTACTGACACATGCACTATTACCATGATATAAAACCTACTTTTGGTACAATGTTGTAAAACTCTCAGTTTGGACCCAATGTGTAAACCTAACCAAAAGTTGAAAATGCATTAACTAAAGTACAAAGCTGTCAAATTAAATTAAAATTAATTACAAATTAATTAATTGATCCTTTAAAAACAAACAACAACCAGTCATTTTTATCAAACCTAAGAATGAAACATTTATTTACAATAAAGATAAACATTAGAAAGTTGCCTTCCTTTATTAATTAAGGTAAAGAGACAAAGGGAGACAATTTCATTGTTACCTTGCCTGATGTGATAAAGGGAGATCACTCACTGATGTTTATAATCTTGATACAATGAAACTGATGATATGAAAAGCTTGTGATGATATTTTTTAAATATGGTAGCTGCTTACTTAAACTGATTTTTGTGTCACATAGTGTACCTTTCGATAAGTAAAAAAATCTACTATGTCACATGATCAAAATATGGATGCCAACTCTGGGCAATTTATCTAAGAAAATAATTCATAAAGAATACTAATTTTATAGATTTATTTAAACTACAGTCAAACCTGTCTATAAGGTCACCTCTATTAAGCAGTCACCTGTATTAAGAGGTCACCTTTTTCTTGTCCTGACATAGAACATTTCATATCAATGGAACCTCTTTTAAGAGGTCACCTGTCTTATAAGGCCACTTTTTCTTTGTCCCAAAGGTGACCTCTTAATACAGGTTTGACTGTACTTGTTTAGTATTTTGAAGTTCTACTATTAATTATAGGTGATTATAGACAAAAATTTGTTATGGTTTGTCTATTACAATCTAGTTTCATATTCCAGTTAATAATATTAGGTAAATACAGAACTAAAGGTAACATAATAGTAGCTCTTTTTCTTTTTTTTTTCTTCTTCTTCAAATACATGTAATTTGTGAAAGAATTAATGTCTATAAAAGAAATTATTTAGAAAGGAGATGTATAAAAAAGCAAACACTATATCCAAAATCAAATCTTATTTTTAGTTGATATATTAAATGCAGTTTTCTAGTTTATTTTGAAATATACACTTTTTACCAAATTACTAGAAGCTCAGCAAATACAATATAAGAAATTTCACAAAAATATATTCTTTAAATAAAACCTGCAATCAGAATAATAAAGCTACAACCATCCCCTGTACCTGGCTTTGTTTACACATGGGGCAGGGAAAACATTATCAACAGCATAAACTGAGGTTACCAAGGCAACCTTTTTGCAGACCATTGTAGATTCGTGAGTACTGCTACTAAAAAAATTAGTTTAATAACATATTTACAAAACTAAAACTTTTGAACAATATAATACTTGAAGTTATAAAAGTACATAATAAAAGTGCACTGTAGAAGTTTAATAACATTCTTTCTATAAAGTTGATAAAAGTGCACCAGTAGTAAAGTTTAATAACATTCCATCTATAAAGTTTACTAAGTTTCATAATATTAAATGGATTATGATCATTATAGCAAATTTAAGACCATAAGTAAACAAAAAGGTTTATGTAAATTTTGTTTGTCAAGAGATTTATAGACAGTCGTAATGATAAGGAGTTAACTGAGGTATAAGTAGGCATTATACAAACAGTTACTGGACACCATTTTAAAGTAATACATAAATATTTGGTTGACATCATCCTAAGTCATTATAAATATTTGGTGAATATTGTTTCAAAATAAACAATTAATACATGGAAAAAGAAGCTGTAAGTTAGAAGTAAACAGAAATAACAAATATATATTAGGAAGCAAGATCACAAAAATCTTCAAACCTTCTTAAACCCATTTAAAAAATTCAAATACCATTGCTTAATTCAATATCGTTTAGGCCCGTGTCGCACATGTACTCTATAGGTCTCTTTCACAAAGATGCAGTATTTTATAATCAGTTCAAAGTGATGCATTATGGGTAAACAGTGTGATTAACACCAAAAGAACTAGAATTAAGAAGTGAATTATACACATTTTGTTTCCATATCCAGTCAAAGTTTGGTGGGCTAGAGGAGAAATGTTTAGCAGACAAGATAAAAGATACTGTCGTGGCCATACTGACTGACAAGGAAATGAATTTTTTTTTTATGGTCCTGCATAAATACAGGATCATCTCTGATCTAATGAACATACCTACAATATCTGAGAAAGATAACATTTCCAAAAAAATTAAAGGGCCTTGCAGTCATGTTGAATTTTCAATAGGAACAGAATACATAAACTTTGCAGAAATCCGTCCTATGAACATTCCTACCAAGTTTGGTTGAAGTTGTGTAGTGATTTCAGAGAAGAAGATATAATCATAGAAGTTTACGGACACAATGACAATGGATGCAAAGTGATGACAATAGCTCATATGAACCGCTATGTCTGATGAGTTGTAAAAGCAAATAAAAAACCTTAGGAGGAAATGCATAAATGTTGTTCACTATTGGGTAACTCCTGTTTTTTTTTTATTTTTGAGGGGGGGGGGGGGGGGGGGGGGGGGGTACTCATGTGTAAAGTGTCAATAGAGGCATCATGAAAAACAAAAGATCAATATTGAGTTTTAAGCCAATTATTGATCAATTTAATGTATTTTATATCCATTTCCAATTCAGCAACATGAAAGGCTTACTCTCTTATGGTTTCATCAATTTATTCCAGTCATTACCTTTAACATTCAGTGCTACATTACAAAAAAGGTAAATTGCATTTTAAATCAAATTGTACTTTATACAAAATTAAGCATATATGTATCCAACTAAACATAACATAGAAAAGTCTGTATAGAGGAATATTTTATAGTACAAATTTAATCTTCTGTTTTTATATTGCATATAAACCTTTAATTCAGTAACCTTTTGATTTTATTTGAAAGATTAATGGATGGTATAAATATCAGATGTGTATAACATCAATCATTATTTTCATATGTATCGGCCAGGAAAGTACAAATCGCTAAGTCTGGTTCCAAAATTGTATGGACATTGACAAAGAATGTGTAGCCTGTCTGTCCAAAATAAAACAAGAAAGCTAAAATGGATCTAAAATTTGGAAGCAAATGTGGGGGAAAATATCCAAGGGAAATAAATAGGAAGTTTATATCAGTAGATTAACGGAGGAATGTGGTATTACATTTCAAGTATAATAAGAGGAGCAATAGTTAAGAATATTGTAATAACAACGTGGATGACCATAAAAGTCCATGTATATTGACCTATACAGGTCAGCTCTCCTTCACAGACATCACAAAAATACAAACCTATTTATAGATTCCACTTCAATATTTTCATCAGCTCCATCTGGTGAGATGAGTTCTGAGTTTGGTATACTACCGACATGGTTGGCATACAAATCAGGTGTCCGTGATAATTTACCAGTCCTATGTATCATGTTACCCTGCATCACCTCCCATTGTCGTCTGGCATTGTTAATGGCAAGACGCTTCTTTTCCTGAAGAACAAAAAATAGAAAACAAATTAAATATTCTTTTTCGCCAAAATACAGACCACCCTTTCCAGAGGCAGTCAAAAGTCATTGCCCTGCTTGTCCGATTCCTTCCTCATTCACATATAATTTTTTATATATCACTGAACTTGTTCTCGTCCTGAAAACATATGAAATACTTGCTGCTGCATATTAAACTGGTATTTGCGGTAGTGCCTACCGACAAAATTTGTGGGCGTATCTTATACCCCCGATCCCGGCTTAAGCAACAAATAATCAATCAATCAAAACACAAAAACATTTTTTTCTCATAATAAAATATACATTACCATTCCTTTAATGCTTGTAAACACAGCAACATACAGATGTAATAAAATTCAACTGATCATTGTAACATTTAAATTATTGACTCCTAAAGAAAATCTTGTGGGTTACCTGTTGTCTTACTAAAATATTTTATGAATCTAAAATGAAACTCACAGTGAACTTTATATTAATATTTAAATATAATTCATATTCTCCAGGAATTTGGTTAATTACATTTTGTTAGTCAGATAATCTTTCAATTGACTGTCAGAAGGCAATTAATCTAAAATTAAAAAATACTCATATTACATTTACAGTGAATAGACTGTTTGCAAAAGACTGTAAAATAAAATGTTAAATTATGAACCAGAAAATATACAATAGATGACTAGATTGATTTAATTTTTGTGCTAAGCTAACTTTCAGAAATTTTATGCCATATTTTAGCAACCATGATGAGTTAGCTGTACATCTTTGGTGAAGGGATTTAACCTTATTATAGACAATTAATCTACTTAAGAATTAGATCATAACCCCCTCTTTCTCTTTGTCCATTAAAAGTAATGAAAATGAAATAATTCAAAACTCAAAGATGGCTTAAAATAAAAACTAATTCTAAAGAGTATATGTCAACTTGTTATATGTCTTGTTGTACCTTTACACAATACATGTACTACTATCTGTGTAAATATACCTAAGCATCTAGTAAACTTTCTGAACTATGGTACATGTCAGACACACCTCATGACCAAATATCTTTTTGGTGAAAGGATAGTGGTTATTATACTGAATCTAACCACTCGACCATTATCCTCTCCACCTTTTCTCTTCCCCCTACCCCACCCCACCCCCAATAATATATCATTTGACTTAGTTTATTTTTTTTATCTCATTTAAAAATCTAATTTTCATCACAAAGGTTTCTTGAAACATGTAAAAATGATATATGTAACATGCCATTTAAGACTATATGGTAGGCAGGTTTGTATCATCTGCATTTAAACACACTGCAATAATGAAGTAAAACATCACTCAAGCATTTGAATTGAAAACTAAGGGCGAAATTATTTCTTAAAATGCTACTTCACAACCATGGAGGCAAGAGGTTTTCATACTTACTGCAATTCTGTTTAGCAACAGAACCTCAGATGTCATTTTCTTTCCACTTTAATTACATGTACATTTGTAATTAAAATCCTTTCATAATCCTGTCCCCGGTTATCATTTTTGTTTTAAAGCAGAAAGAAACACATTATATTTTGTCATTTTACAACAAATAAAAAATCCAGGATACATTTTTAACTTTTCACTCAAGATTAAGCCATACTTTAAAAACAGTTAATATTCCAATCCCATGAAACAGATCTCCATATCAGTCAAAGGTTTATGACGATCATCATCACAAATGTTTATTTCATGCAAACAAACAATACATTATAAATGACTGCATATTACTATACGGTAGTAATATTTTTACTGTATAAATAATTCACACAATTTCCCTTTGTACATAATCATACAATATAATATACTGGTAATAATTAGACAGAAGTTTTACAGCATGGAACTTCATTACGGACCAATGGGCCTATTATTCTTACTCCATAGTTCAATAAGTTGTTTAAAAAGTAACGAAAATGAAGTGAATCGAAACTTGAGGATGGCTCAAAATAAAAAATTGTAATTCTCGAAGTACATGCTCCTACTCATTAAGTGTCATGATATTCCTATACACAACACTTTTCTGTGTAAATATACATAAAGGATTTGAATATCTGATGCTTAGTGTTGGAAACAAAACATTCTATAGTTAGCAACAAAATTAAATATCTTGTATTCATCAGTAGAAAAGATGCTTAAAATATGTAATCTTTAGTTATTATACAATGATCTACACTCCATGGAATAAATAAATTATCTTGAGATCCAAAAAACGTATGGCGTAATTATATTAGTTAATCCAGAGGCTCCATGATGCTTGCAATCACCCATCTCATTAAATGTTGCATTATATTTGCTTATTATAATAATAATAATAATGGATGGCAGATGACAAGTGATGGGAAAAGTTCACTTAAGCTTTGCCTATGGTGAACTAAATACATGTATATAAATTTGAATTTTATTTGTTTCTATACTTATTTCAAAGAAATTAAGCATATCTTAATTCAAACAAAAATGTTACTTGTGTACATCATATAAAAATATTGTACTATAAAATAGATAAACAATGGAACAATTTTTATAGTAGCAATAATTAATCTGATGCTCAATGAAGCCTGCAGATCACTCAACTAGTTACCATTTTCATTAAATTTTGCTCAATCACAGAAAATGGCAGTATTGATTTTTTTACAAATATTTTGAATAAAAGCAGCATATCCTAATTTCAATAATTGGTTTTTCATACAAAAATAATGCACAATAAAATAAATAACAATTGTTCAATTTTTAAAGTTGCAATAATAATCAAGGAAGATAACTGTATATTTTAATAGTAATTATAAACAAGGGAGGTAATATCTGTAATGTCTTTTAAAAAGCTATGAAAGTAATTGAAGAATGACTTAACATGAAACCATTAATTATACCTCGTACAACTTATTGTCATAGCACAACAGTTTAAACCCTCAACGCTAACAAAAGCTCAAACCCCCAACCCTAACAAAGGCTCAAACCCCCAACTCTAACAAAGGCTCAAACCCCCAACCCTAACAAAGGCTCAAACCCCCAACACTAACAAAGGCTCAAACCCCAAACCCTAACAAAAGCTCAAACCCCCAACACTAACAAAGGCTCAAACCCCCAACACTAACAAAGGCTGAAACCAACAACCCTGAGTGTATACAATTATAATTTAGTTACTCTGTAGTTGAGTACAATGCCTCCGAAGGAGATGTTAGCTTGTTGTGCGGGACGAATTAAATACACAACTCAAGCTTAGGTCAGGGTGCAAATGTATGCTTTGTGTTGGGTGTATTCCATACTCCTTGCAGGAAAAGACAGTTCCTAATGAATAACAGTGTTAGGAATGGTTACTGGAGGCCCATTGCAAGGCAACCTATAAGACACTCCCAGTGACATCTTTATTATTTTTGTAAACTTGCTCTCTTAATGAATATATTGAAATACTGCTCCCATGACAAAATAATCAGCCTATTCTACTATTCAAGCAGTAGATATACACATTTTAGTCATATGAAGAATTTTATTTTTGTAATTGCAGCCATTTGCGATAGAGGATGGGCCTATCAAATAATGTTTTTTGAATGGGATAGGTGTTTTGCATGTCTTTCATTGACAAATAAAACAAAAAAGTTGAAAAACTTTCTTACATGAATGGGCAACTGAAAACCTTAAAAAATCATTTTCAAAGAAAATTCATTAGAAGATGGCATGTTGTAAAGCATGTTAAAATGCCATTAAGTAAAGTAAGAGGAATTGAGGAAAACAATAGCATCAGAATAATGGTTTGATCTTCATTTATCATACAATTTTCAATATTTTATCACTTCTCTTAAATTATCTATGACAATATTACAACAAAATTAGATATCCACAACAATGCCAACTACTGATATTATATTTGATCAAAAATAAAACTCAAAAACTTCAAATAAGAAACATGGTAGCAATAACAAAGAAATAAATTTGTAATTTGATATATTTTTGAACACTTAAAATCAGCATTTAATCTTACCATTTTTGACATTTGATCTACCTGAACAATAGAAAATATTTACTTAGAAATTTGACTGGTAAAATTTGTGCTATTCTGATATTTTTATAATACATACATGTATAAATGTGAAAACAGAAATAATTAATCTAACAGCATCCTTATATACGTCCAACATCACTGTATCAAAGTCAAAAGGACCAATGATTTAACTTCAAAATATTCCAGGTATTATTAGTGATAAATTAAGCTGGAAAGTGAATGGAGCAAATGCTTACTAAAGTTTGGTTTATGTTGTTTAACGCCACTTTCAACAATATTTTAGTTATATCGTGGCAGTCAGTTTTATTGGTGGAGGAAACCGGAGAAAACCACTGACCTGTTGCAAGTCACGGACAAACTTTATCACATAATGTTGTATCGAGTCCACCTCGCCATGAGCGGGATTCAAACTCACAACTTATGTGGTGATAGGCACTGATTGCACAGATAGTTGTAAATCCAACTACCATACGATCACGATGGCCCCTTGTGATAAGTTAAGCTGGAAACTAAAGTGAGTGGACAAATGGTTACTAAGAGTTCTCCAAGGAAATTACTTATCCAAAATTGAGAAAACAAAATTTGACTGTAATTAATATCATAATAATGTTGCAAATACATCAAACCTGTCTTATGTGACTTTCTACAGTCACATTGAAATAGGATCACATTAGATAGGTGGTCACTATATACAGGTTTAATTATTATGAAATGCACTGTGAACTCTGAAGGGAAATTAAAATTAAGGTCACATAATACAAGTTATTGCTTAATAGAGATGGTCACTAAAGCAGGTTTGACATGAAATTAGATTTAATAAGTTTAATAATAAATTATTAGATTTCTTAATATAGCATCAATTAGATAGAGTCTACAAATGTTACATTAATTTACTTTAATTAATCTCTGATCAAATCTATTTAATTACAAACCCAGACTCTTATTGTTCAAAATATTCAATAAATACAAAGAATCAGGAAATTAGGAAGCAATTAATATATCTATAAATCTTAATGACATAAATCAATCACTCATTACTTCAACATTTCCCTATATAAATATGTTTCTCATTGGTTTAATGTATGATCAACATAGTAATTTGACAAAGAATAAATTGGTACAATTCCATGGATACCTTTTGTCTCTACAGAAAATTCTGTTATTCTTAATGGTTAAATTTGCTTCACTAAAGTTCCCACTCAGGTGAGGAGCACTTGATACAACTTTATGTGATAAAGTTTGTCAGTGACTTGCGACAGGTCGTGGTTTTCTCCGAGCACTCCTCCATTAATAAAACATACTGCCACGATATAACTGAAATATTGTTGAAAGTGGAGTTAAACACCATTAACCAGAGGCTCCCAGGAGCCTGTAATCGCTCACCTGGATCAAAGCTGCTTTCAATAACAACGCAACTGCACTGTGGTGGCCATCTTGGCGGGAGAGTGCAACTGCCGGACACCATTTTGGAAGAGGACCATCCAATGACTATTCCATCAAAGTTTGGTTTTAATTGAGCTACTGGTTCCAGACAAGATGGTTTTTATGTGAATTTCCCATAGGGTCCTATGTTAAACTAAGTACAGCTGTGCAGCCATCTTGGTCAGAGGGTGGGACCACCAGACACAAATTTGGTTCAGCGGTTTCAGAGGAGAAGATTTAAATGTGATCTTTTATCAAAATATGTCTAATTTGAATAATCGGTATAAATCGGCTGAAAGAAAAATTTCAAAAAAAGCCCCCGAACATATGCTAAACTACTCCTTGCCATGTAGCTGCAGTTCAAATTTGAGCTCATTTTGACTTATACTAAAGCAGCAATGGACAATTGAAGAAATTTCTATTTTTAGTAACAGCAGCCATCTTGAATGGAGGGCAGGGCTGTCGGACACAATTTTGAAAGGGAACCACCCAGGGACCATCCCTGCCAGGTTTGGTTTAATTTGGTTTAGCGTTTTCAGAGGAGAAGATTTAAATGCGATCTTTTATCAAAATATGCCTAATTTGCATAATCGGTATATATCGGCTGAAAGAAACCCGGAATATATGCTAAACTACTTCTTGCCATGTAGCTGCAGTTAAAATTTGAGCTCATTTTGACTTACACTAAAGCAGCAATGGACAATTAAAATTTCATCCCCCTTTTTTCTATTTTGAGCTTGGTGGCCATCTTGGTTGGAAGTCGGGATCACCGGACACAATTTTGGAAGGGGGCCATCCAAGAATCATTTCAGCAAAGTTTGGCTGAGATTGGCTCAGTAGTTTCAGAGGAGAAGATTTTTTTAAATTTCATCCCCCCTTTTTTCTAATTTGCATAATCAGTCAAAATCGGCAAAAGTTCAAGGTTCATAAAAAATCCTGTAATACATGTTAAAAAGCTCATCATTATGCTTATACAGTTCAAATTTGGGCACATTCTGGCTTAAAATAGAGCAGTTTTGGCCATTTGAAGAAATTTCTATTTTTAGTAACAGCGGCCATCTTGAATGAAGGGCGGGGCTGTCGGACACAATTTTGAAAGGGACCCACCCAGGGACCGTCCCTGCCAGGTTTGGTTTAATTTGGTTCAGCGGTTTCAGAGGAGAAGATTTAAATGTGATCTTTTATCAAAATATGCCTAATTTGCATAATCGGTATATCTCGACTGAAAGAAAAATTTCACAGAAAAACCAGGAATATATGCTAAACTACTTCTTGCCATGTAGCTGCAGTTAAAATTTCAGCTCATTTTGACTTACACTAAAGCAGCAATGGACAATTAAAATTTCATCCCCCCTTTTTTCTATTTTGAGCTTGGCGGCCATCTTGGTTGGAAGTCGGGATCGTCGGACACAATTTTGGAAGGGGGCCATCCAAGAATCATTTCAGCAAAGTTTGGTTGAGATTGGCTCAGTAGTTTCAGAGGAGAAGATTTTTTTAAAATTTCATCCCCCCTTTTTTCTAATTTGCATAATCGGCAAAAGTTCAAAGTTCATAAAAAATCCTGTCATACATGCTGAAAAGCTCATCATTATGCTTATACAGTTCAAATTTGGGCACATTCTGGCTTAAAATAGAGCAGTTTTGGCCATTTGAAGAAATTTCTATTTTTAGTAACAGCGGCCATCTTGAATGGAGGGCGGGGCTGTTGGACACAATTTTGAAAGGGACCCACCCAGGGACCATCCCTGCCAGGTTTGGTTTAATTTGGTTCAGCGGTTTCAGAGGAGAAGATTTAAATGTGATCTTTTATCAAAATATGCCTAATTTGCATAATCAGTATATATCGGCTGAAAGAAAAATTTCACAGAAAAACCCGGAATATATGTTAAACTACTCCTTGCCATGTAGCTGCAGTTAAAATTTGAGCTCATTTTGACTTACACTAAAGCAGCAATGGACAATTAAAATTTCATCCCCCCTTTTTTCTATTTTTAGCTTGGCGGCCATCTTGGTTGGAAGTCGGGATCACCGGACACAATTTTGAAAGGGGGCCATCCATGGACCATTCCACCAAAGTTTGGTTGCAATTGGTCCAGTGGTTTCTGAGGAGAAGATGTGAAATGTTGACGGACGGACGACAGACGACGGACGAAAAGTGATGACAATAGCTCACATGGCCTAAAGGCCAGGTGAGCTAAAAAAGCACTCCGGTTTCCTCCACCAATAAAACCTACCACCACTGAAATATTGGTGAAAGTGGCATTAAACACCATATCCCTAACTCCCCTCAAATTGTTTCATCATTGACAGTGAGAACCATTTTAGTAATGGGAGATAAGTTACTAGTGATTTCTACTTTTTTTGATAAAACAAATATTGTAAATTACAAGGGAGATTACATTTAATTCATTATGAAGAGATGTTTTGTTATCTTAACTCATACAGGATGACACATGTTCACTATACAGTAGTTCCACCTTTATAAGGCCACTACCATCAAAGTCCACCCTTATAAGGCCACTACCATCAAAGTCCACCTTTATAAGGCCACTACCATCAAAGTCCACCCTTATAAGGCCACTACCATCAAAGTCCACCTTTATAAGGTCACTACCATCAAAGTCCACCCTTATAAGGCCACTATCATCAAAGTCTACCCTTATAAGGCCACTACCATCAAAGTCCACCCTTATAAGGCCACTACCATCAAAGTCCACCCTTATAAGGCCACTACCATCAACGTCCACCTTTATAAGGCCACTACCATCAAAGTCCACCTTTATAAGGCCACTACCATCAAAGTCCACCCTTATAAGGCCACTACCATCAAAGTCCACCCTTATAAGGCCACTACCATCAACGTCCACCTTTATAAGGCCACTACCATCAAAGTCCACCCTTATAAGGCCACTACCATCAAAGTCCACCCTTATAAGGCCACTACCATCAAAGTCCACCCTTATAAGGCCACTACCATCAACGTCCACCTTTATAAGGCCACTACCATCAAAGTCCACCCTTATAAGGCCACTACCATCAAAGTCCACCCTTATAAGGCCACTACCATAAAAGTCCACCCTTATAAGGCCACTACCATCAAAGTCCACCCTTATAAGGTCACTACCATCAACGTCCACCTTTATAAGGCCACTACCATCAAAGTTCACCCTTATAAGGCCACTACCATCAAAGTCCACCTTTATAAGGCCACTACCATCAAAGTCCACCCTTATAATGCCACTACCATCAAAGTCCACCCTTATAATGCCACTACCATCAAAGTCCACCCTTAAAAGGCCACTACCATCAAAGTCCACCCTTATAAGGTCACTACCATCAACGTCCACCCTTATAATGCCACTACCATCAAAGTCCACCCTTAAAAGGTCACTACCATCAACGTCCACCTTTATAAGGCCACTACCATCAAAGTCCACCCTTATAAGGCCACTACCATCAAAGTCCACCTTTATAAGGCCACTACCATCAAAGTCCACCCTTATAATGCCACTACCATCAAAGTCCACCCTTATAATGTCACTACCATCAAAGTCCACCCTTAAAAGGCCACTACCATCAAAGTTCACCCTTATAAGGCCACTACCATCAAAGTCCACCTTTATAAGGCCACTACCATCAAAGTCCACCTTTATAAGGCCACTACCATCAAAGTCCACCCTTAAAAGGCCACTACCATCAAAGTCCACCCTTAAAAGGCCACTACCATCAAAGTCCACCCTTAAAAGGCCACTACCATCAAAGTCCACCCTTAAAAGGCCACTACCATCAAAGTCCACCCTTAAAAGGCCACTACCATCAAAGTCCACCCTTAAAAGGCCACTACCATCAAAGTCCACCTTTATAAGGCCACTACCATCAAAGTCCACCCTTATAAGGCCACTACCATCAAAGTCCACCCTTATAAGGCCACTACCATCAACGTCCACCTTTATAAGGCCACTACCATCAAAGTCCACCCTTATAAGGCCACTACCATAAAAGTCCACCCTTATAAGGCCACTACCATCAAAGTCCACCCTTATAAGGTCACTACCATCAACGTCCACCTTTATAAGGCCACTACCATCAAAGTTCACCCTTATAAGGCCACTACCATCAAAGTCCACCTTTATAAGGCCACTACCATCAAAGTCCACCCTTATAATGCCACTACCATCAAAGTCCACCCTTATAATGCCACTACCATCAAAGTCCACCCTTAAAAGGCCACTACCATCAAAGTTCACCCTTATAAGGTCACTACCATCAACGTCCACCCTTATAATGCCACTACCATCAAAGTCCACCCTTAAAAGGTCACTACCATCAACGTCCACCTTTATAAGGCCACTACCATCAAAGTCCACCCTTATAAGGCCACTACCATCAAAGTCCACCTTTATAAGGCCACTACCATCAAAGTCCACCCTTATAATGCCACTACCATCAAAGTCCACCCTTATAATGTCACTACCATCAAAGTCCACCCTTAAAAGGCCACTACCATCAAAGTTCACCCTTATAAGGCCACTACCATCAAAGTCCACCCTTATAAGGTCACTACCATCAACGTCCACCCTTAAAAGGCCACTACCATCAAAGTCCACCCTTAAAAGGCCACTACCATCAAAGTCCACCCTTATAAGGCCACTACCATCAACGTCCACCTTTATAAGGTCACTACCATCAACGTCCACCTTTATAAGGCCACTACCATCAAAGTCCACCCTTATAAGGTCACTACCATCAACGTCCACCTTTATAAGGCCACTACCATCAAAGTTCACCCTTATAAGGCCACTACCATCAAAGTCCACCTTTATAAGGCCACTACCATCAAAGTCCACCCTTAAAAGGCCACTACCATCAAAGTCCACCCTTAAAAGGCCACTACCATCAAAGTCCACCCTTAAAAGGCCACTACCATCAAAGTCCACCCTTAAAAGGCCACTACCATCAAAGTCCACCCTTAAAAGGCCACTACCATCAAAGTCCACCCTTAAAAGGCCACTACCATCAAAGTCCACCCTTATAAGGCCACTACCATCAAAGTCCACCTTTATAAGGCCACTACCATCAAAGTCCACCCTTAAAAGGCCACTACCATCAAAGTCCACCCTTAAAAGGCCACTACCATCAAAGTCCACCCTTAAAAGGCCACTACCATCAAAGTCCACCCTTAAAAGGCCACTACCATCAAAGTCCACCCTTAAAAGGCCACTACCATCAAAGTCCACCCTTAAAAGGCCACTACCATCAAAGTCCACCCTTAAAAGGCCACTACCATCAAAGTCCACCTTTAAAAGGCCACTACCATCAAAGTCCACCTTTATAAGGCCACTACCATCAAAGTCCACCCTTATAAGGCCACTACCATCAAAGTCCACCCTTATAAGGCCACTACCATCAAAGTCCACCTTTATAAGGCCACTACCATCAAAGTCCATCCTTAAAAGGCCACTACCATCAAAGTCCACCCTTAAAAGGCCACTACCATCAAAGTCCACCCTTATAAGGCCACTACCATCAAAGTCCACCCTTATAAGGCCACTGCCATCAAAGTCCACCCTTAAAAGGTCACTACCATCAACGTCCACAAGGCCACTACCATCAAAGTCCACCTTTATAAGGCCACTACCATCAAAGTCCACCCTTATAATGCCACTACCATCAAAGTCCACCCTTATAATGTCACTACCATCAAAGTCCACCCTTAAAAGGCCACTACCATCAAAGTTCACCCTTATAAGGCCACTACCATCAAAGTCCACCCTTATAAGGCCACTACCATCAAAGTCCACCCTTATAAGGCCACTACCATCAAAGTCCACCCTTAAAAGGTCACTACCATCAACGTCCACCTTTATAATGCCACTACCATCAAAGTCCACCCTTATAAGGCCACTACCATCAAAGTCCACCTTTATAAGGCCACTACCATCAAAGTCCACCCTTATAATGCCACTACCATCAAAGTCCACCCTTATAATGTCACTACCATCAAAGTCCACCCTTAAAAGGCCACTACCATCAAAGTTCACCTTTATAAGGCCACTACCATCAAAGTCCACCCTTATAAGGTCACTACCATCAACGACCACCCTTATAATGCCACTACCATCAAAGTCCACCCTTAAAAGGCCACTACCATCAAAGTCCACCCTTAAAAGGCCACTACCATCAAAGTCCACCCTTATAAGGCCACTACCATCAACGTCCACCTTTATAAGGTCACTACCATCAACGTCCACCTTTATAAGGCCACTACCATCAAAGTCCACCCTTATAAGGTCACTACCATCAACGTCCACCTTTATAAGGCCACTACCATCAAAGTTCACCCTTATAAGGCCATTACCATCAAAGTCCACCCTTATAAGGCCACTACCATCAAAGTCCACCCTTAAAAGGCCACTACCATCAAAGTCCACCCTTAAAAGGCCACTACCATCAAAGTCCACCCTTAAAAGGCCACTACCATCAAAGTCCACCCTTAAAAGGCCACTACCATCAAAGTCCACCCTTAAAAGGCCACTACCATCAAAGTCCACCCTTATAAGGTCACTACCATCAACGTCCACCCTTATAATGCCACTACCATCAAAGTCCACCCTTAAAAGGCCACTACCATCAAAGTCCACCCTTAAAAGGCCACTACCATCAAAGTCCACCCTTATAAGGCCACTACCATCAACGTCCACCTTTATAAGGTCACTACCATCAACGTCCACCTTTATAAGGCCACTACCATCAAAGTCCACCCTTATAAGGTCACTACCATCAACGTCCACCTTTATAAGGCCACTACCATCAAAGTCCACCTTTATAAGGCCACTACCATCAAAGTCCACCCTTAAAAGGCCACTACCATCAAAGTCCACCCTTAAAAGGCCACTACCATCAAAGTCCACCCTTAAAAGGCCACTACCATCAAAGTCCACCCTTAAAAGGCCACTACCATCAAAGTCCACCCTTAAAAGGCCACTACCATCAAAGTCCACCCTTAAAAGGCCACTACCATCAAAGTCCACCCTTAAAAGGCCACTACCATCAAAGTCCACC
The DNA here is from genome assembly GCA_963680875.1 of Bathymodiolus brooksi. Lineage (NCBI taxonomy): Eukaryota > Metazoa > Mollusca > Bivalvia > Mytilida > Modiolidae > Bathymodiolus > Bathymodiolus brooksi. The sequence continues at coordinate 32,190,832 of OY804577.1, forward strand.
CTTAAAAGGCCACTACCATCAAAGTCCACCCTTATAAGGCCACTACCATCAAAGTCCACCCTTAAAAGGCCACTACCATCAAAGTCCACCCTTAAAAGGCCACTACCATCAATGTCCACCCTTATAAGGCCACTACCATCAAAGTCCACCCTTATAAGGCCACTACCATCAAAGTCCACCCTTAAAAGGCCACTACCATCAAAGTCCACCCTTAAAAGGCCACTACCATCAATGTCCACCTTTATAAGGCCACTACCATCAAAGTCCACCTTTATAAGGCCACTACCATCAAAGTCCACCCTTAAAAGGCCACTACCATCAAAGTTCACCCTTAAAAGGCCACTACCATCAAAGTCCACCCTTAAAAGGCCACTACCATCAAAGTCCACCCTTAAAAGGCCACTACCATCAAAGTCCACCCTTAAAAGGCCACTACCATCAAAGTCCACCCTTATAATGCCACTACCATCAAAGTCCACCCTTAAAAGGCCACTACCATCAAAGTCCACCCTTAAAAGGCCACTACCATCAACGTCCACCTTTATAAGGCCACTACCATCAAAGTCCACCTTTATAAGGCCACTACCATCAAAGTCCACCCTTAAAAGGCCACTACCATCAAAGTTCACCCTTAAAAGGCCACTACCATCAAAGTCCACCCTTAAAAGGCCACTACCATCAAAGTCCACCCTTAAAAGGCCACTACCATCAAAGTCCACCCTTAAAAGGCCACTACCATCAAAGTTCACCCTTAAAAGGCCACTACCATCAAAGTCCACCCTTAAAAGGCCACTACCATCAAAGTCCACTACCATCAAAGTTCACCCTTATAAGGCCACTACCAACTACCATCAAAGTCCACCTCTCTTATCAAGCATGATTTCAGATGCAATCAGATAGCAAAATACTGGTACCATTAAATCAATAAATTGTCTTCCTCAAGAGAAGCCATCCATCTTATAAGGCATTTTTTTCATTTCAGAAGAAGGGGCCTTATAAGATGGGGAGTCCTGTATTTACAAATATTTTAGATTTGCTGGACAGCTATTGAGTAAAAACCATGAAAATCAAAGTCAGGAACAAGAATTTACAGAGTAAATAATATCTGCCCTATTATTTGTACAATAAAGATTATCTGTTTTAGAGATCTACCACATAGTGTAACTTTGACATTTCTACTCCACACAAAATGTGTTAGTACTAAAAATCACATTAATAGATCTAACTAGAACTGTGAGTGACCTCACTGAGTGATACCCCCCCGCTTGCAATACTATGATGTTCAAACATTAGAATGAAAAATGAATGGATATGGAGTTATGTCAAGGAGACAACATCCCATCTCCAAAATAAACTACAACTGTGTAAAGTTTCACAAAAATCCAATAAGCCGTTTAGGAGGAGTTGCGCTTACAAGGTACACAACCCCCCTTTTCGTGAAAGTATAAGTTGAATTATTTCCCCCTTCTAAATTTTAGACAGCAACGGTATTCCTTCATACACATTTGCAGGTTGTGTACTACAACTGTATAAAGTTTCATAAAAATTCAATAAGCAGTTTAGTAGGAGTTGCGCTTACAAGGTACATGCCCCCCTCTTTTCGTGAAAGTATAAGTTGAATTATCTCCCCTTTTAAATTTTGGACAGCAACCATATTCCTTCATGCACATCTGCAGGTAGTGTACTACAACTGTGTAAAGTTTCACAAAAATCCAATAAGCCGTTTCGGAGGAGTTGTGCTTACAAGGTACACAACCCCCCCTTTTCGTGAAAGTATAAGTTGAATTATCTCCCCTTCTAAATTTTAGACAGCAACAGTATTCCTTCATGCACATCTGCAGGTTGTGTACTACAACTGTGTAAAGTTTCATAAAAATTCAATAAGCAGTTTAGTAGGAGTTGCGCTTACAAGGCACATGCCGCCCCCTTTTCGTGAAAGTATAAGTTGAATTATCTCCCCTTTTAAATTTTGGACAGCAACCATATTCCTTCATGCACATCTGCAGGTAGTGTACTACAAATGTGTAAAGTTTCATAAAAATCCAATAAGCTGTTTAGGAGGAGTTGCGCTTACAAGGTACATGGACGGACGGACGGACGGACAGGGTGATTCATATATACCCCCCCAAACTTTGTTTGTGGGGGGTATAATAAAACACATGATATCAAATTTAGTGCACACAACATGTTTCTGGAATATCCTTCATCAGTTACGCTCAAAATCGAAAGATTGGAAAACCAAATAATTTTGAAAGTTTTGGGAGCAAGTAAATCAAAAGGCCTAAACAGGACCGTCAAAATCGGCTAAGGTCACCTATGCCTGAGGGAGGAGAACCTTAGTTTTAATAATACTTTCATTATTTAGGAACTGTATAAATTTCAATAACACATATATCTAATAAACCATGTAACTGTCGAAGCACTGACTACTGGGCGGATGATACCCCGGGGACTAATAGTCCTCCAGCAGAGGTTACCCAGTGATAAAAGCACTGACTACTGGGCAGATGATACCCTCATGGACTAATAGTCCACCAACAGAGGTTACCCAGTGATAGTAACACTGACTACTGGGCGGATGATACCCTCGGGGACTAATAGTCCACCAACAGAGGTATCTACCCAGTGATAGTAATAAAACGTAGATATCAAACTAATTGTTACCTTTAATATTTGAGTTTTATTTACATCTCTTTTCTTCTCTTCCTCTTTTCTTGCCATTACTAATGCTATCCTTCTTTCTTCTTCCTGATAAAAGAAAATAGTTACAATCAATACATAACTCTTGTAAATGGCATGGAAATTGTATTCTCTTATAAAGGGATAGGGGATGTTGTAACTTCTTGGGAGTCAGAAGTGTTTCCACTTTAAGGCTACTATTAAAAAGATCACTTATAATATACCATTAACATGTTTCACTAAGGTCAAAAGTCACTTTTTTGGTCAAAGGTCATTTGATTCTAAACTCTTACTAAACTCACAAGACAAAAATTATCCTCTGCAGCCTCAATTTGTTTTGTATCAAAAAACGTTTTGATATTTTATAACATTACATAAGACTTGCCTATGTTCCATATTTATTGAACATCAATATATCTAGTGTTTGGAGTGTTTTTGACCTGTAACAAAACCTGCACTTCCAAAACCTACACACCCTCATAATTTGAAACAAATCACACTTAAAATTCATTTATTAATTAGTAGAAAACCATTCAGTTATTATAAGTCTATTACTAATAAAATATTTAAATTCCAACAAACATGGAAAGAGTAATTATGAATTAACATAATGTGGAAATGACATTGATGACAGAAACAGATTCTTATATGTCAATCTATGTTATGTTATGTAGGGTTAGGGTTATGGTGTCAACAATATTTCAGCTATATAGTGGTGGTCAGTTTTATCGATGGAGGAAACCAGAGTATGCGGAGAAAACCACAGACTTGTAATATACCACTAACACATTTCACATATATGACTTGATTCTAAACTTTAGTTAGAGTTTAGAAGCAAGTCACTGACAAACTTTATCACATAATGTTGTATCAAGTACACCTCGCTTGAGCGGGATTCGAATTCACAACATATGAAATACCATTTATCACATAATGTTGTATCAAGTACACCTCGCTTGAGCGGGATTCGAATTCACAACATATGAAATACCATTTTTAGTGAGGACCACAGCAACAGACAAATTATATAAATATAAGGAACAATTATGCAAAGCTTTATCATCAGCAAAATATGCTGTAAAGATTGCAGCTTCAGAAAGTGAAAGCTAAATGATGGTCAACAAACTCACTACAATGTAAACTATACATAAAACTTTAAAATACAAAGACAACAGGAAGATGATAGAAATCTAGGTCCTGGCTAGGGATCAGCACAAAAGTATGTTGGTGTCCACATTGAATAAGATTTCAACCATTCCCTATTGATAATTAGATTTCTGTATGTCCAAAAAAAATAATACTTGAAAATGGTCAAACAAAGTGAAATGAACAATTAAACCTTGCACAGAATAGTTTCAACTATAAAAAGACTGTATACATGTATCATGCAAGGTCAAACTAAAGGTCATCATTAATACCTGTGCTTAAGCATGTGGTGATGGTATATACTGACATATTTTTGAATTCTTAAACAAAATGTTTAGCTTGACCATAAGTGACATGATATCACCTTGGTTAATGAAGCTACATTTGAATAAAGTGGATTTGGTGGAAGAGATTAAATGGCTCGTCATTATGCTAAACAAATCAGTTCTAAAAGTACACGGTGGTCACCATATATAAAACACAGACCAGTCTGTGGCAGAGTTTAACAATGTGCTATCAAAATCTGATGAAGTTATATATGTTTGAACCAAAGTTTACGAAATAATGAAGACAAAAATCATAATTCCCAAAATTGAAAACTGAGGAAGCAAAAGCTCTGCTAATACAGATAACTAGAACATTCACTACCATTCTTATTCTGCATTCCTCTTTGGCAAACCTCTGATTTGACAAGAAGATATTTTTCAAGAACAGCTAATGTGGTTCTACTAAACTTAGTTCATTACAACATACAAATGTAGTTAAATTATTCCGCTATATTTAAATGTGAAAAATAATGAAACTTTTAATATAATATAATGTTGTTAATGATAATTTCATCAAGCACAAAAACTAATTCAGTATGATAATTAATAAAGTAACAACTCCTAGAAAATAAGTCAACCATGCCGTGAGTGATGAGATATTAAGTCAACCATGTCGTGAGTGATGAGATATTAAATGTCATATAGGATGATATATATGCATGCATCATAAATAATGATAATCAATAAACAGATTTTACTGACTTATTGTAAATAATTAAATGATGACATTATTGTAATTTTATGCAATATCCTGCAAAGTGAAATTCTTATTGAAATGTAAGTCAATTAAAAAAATATTTGATACCCCACTGAGTGATCTTTTTACATGTAGAGAAAACTGATTAGTTTATATAAATAATTTAATAGTTCTATTCAAGGGCTATAACTCTTTTAACTAAAATCAGTGAAAATTTAAAGTTGATTAATGTTTTTATTCTATTCAAGGGCTATAACTCTTTTAAATAAGGTCAAGATCAGTCAAATTTAAACTTGATTAATGTCTTTATTAATGATTATGTAATTAGAATCAAATCCATTAAGGTATATTATATAGTAAGTATAATTTTTTAGTAATCCTTTTAAATCAATCTCTGATATTCAAACCCATCTGAAGTCTTGATATTCCATATTCATATTGAAACATGAACAGTAAAAAGGTTGTGTGCATCAAATGAAAACTGTACATGGGGTATTTTTATTTGACTCAAAAATGTATTTTAGTAAATACCTTGAAATTTGTAATGTTATTTATTTATATTTATCTATAAGCAAGGTTTGGCTTATGAAAACCAGTTATCATTTCATAAATTGTTTAATTTAAACCTAGAAAAAGCTTACTTGGGCTTTTTTATTATATCACATAAGAATGATTCATATAGTATCTAACTTTTTAACAAATTAAGATTGAATGTTACTTACATTAACAAAAGTACATCATCACTTCTTAGTAGATTTATAAAATTTTTCTTTCCTTTTTCTTATAATCTTAAGACAGATTTCTTTAGGTTTTTTAGATTAAACTTGAGTGTTAAATTTAATTATATGAAAAACATGATTAGTTTTTGACTGTCCATGCAGCACACGCATGCATATATATACCCATGTAGGTGTTACAACTATAGGAAACAATGCAGAACAAGTCAACACAAGAGGCGTAGTCTTGTACGATTGCTTCACAACAGACTGTCCCATGGTTGTGCCAGAATTTTTACGGTCTGGTTGTAAAGGTGTTAGCGGATTTGAATTGTTACCAGTAGGAGTCAATGGTGTTGTAGGGGAAGATGTACTCATGCTCTGGTTCCCTGAAGATGAGGGACTGGTACTATTATCAATAGGTCCAGTAGAAACTAAGGACATATGTTCTGATAATGATGGTGCTGACATAGATTTAGATAATCCTGTTTTAGCTTTCTTATCCATATTTATTTCACTTGATATCTCTGAAGTTACTGGTACATTCTCAGTCTCTGGTATAGTATCCATATTGTTTTTCGGTTGTACAGGTAAAGGTGATTCTTTAAATATTGTAAGTTTCTCAGACCTTGGAATAAGGCTTAATAGTGGTGGTTCTTTGACTAAAACAAATCTGTTCTGAACTTCTTTGGATTTATTGACAAACCGTATTGAAGAATCTGGTGTTTTCGTTTCAGTCACATTTCCAGAAGTTGCTAAATCTGTTGCCTTCCACAAATTAGGAAGAGATTCAGAAGTTTTCAATTTTGAATTTCCTGCCAATATTCCATGTTTCGTCTCTTCAGTTGATTTCATCCGAGTCATTTCGATAACAGGAAGCTGACAAGAAGCTACTTTCTCTAATTTATTTCCATTTTCAGCAGTTTTAGCTTTTCCGTTGTGTTTTTCATCGTCACGTTTAGGTATAATCATTGTGACCTGGTCTACACCCTTACTTTGTTTGTAAAAACTGTTAGTTATAGATATATCATATTTAGCCTTAGGTGGAGTAGTTTTTACGTTGTCTAATTCTTTATCTTTATCTTGATTCAATTTGTCTTCATTTTCTTTTTTCACTGCCTCAATATTGTTTTTTTCAATTGTCATGTCAGGAGTATCTTTCTTGTTCGCATCAATGGATTGCATTGCATTCTCAATTTGTTCCTCAGTATATGTGACTCTAACAATCTTATTATCGATCAACTTCCAAAATGGTTTTAATTTTTCTGATTTTTTCTGAACTAATTCCATGTCAGGAGAATTTTTAGAAGATTTCACAAAACTTGTTTGCCCTTCTTGTTCAGTGTTCATTTTTATTACATTTGACATTTCACGTTGTATATCATGGACAAACACTTGTTTTCCTTGTATAACATTATCAGACAAAGTTGTTGTGCTTGCCTCTGTATATTCTGAGACAGGTCGAGAAGTATTGTCTGTAGTGTCTGAAACTTGATCAGTATTTTTCATATATTCTGAAGTAAGTCTTGACGAGTCTGACATCTGATCAACAGAAGGTTCCGATCCATACCGTGAGACTCTTTCATCATTATTCTCTACGGGGGATAAGGTAAACATAGGAGAGGCACTAAGGGGGCCCCTTAAATTCAAAGCATGTTTTGTCATTGATAACTTTGGTGTATTGAATTGTTCTGAACTATATGACCTATACATTGTATAGGCAAACTGTGGTTTAGTAACCATTCCTGCTTTATTTGTTTGCAATGCTTGTCTCTGTTGTGATGCCTGGACTATAGAGCTTGTTACTGAACTAGCTTTTGAAGCTACAGTTGTATTGACTGCCCAGTTTGTTGTTTTAACTGTCATAAACCTTGGTTTTCCAGACAGATGCTTTCTCAAACCACTACGATTTTCATCTGATGTAATATCACCAGAGAAGGCCGAGAGTTGTGTGGTTTGTAATGCCGATGTAAAATGTCCACCTGAAGGCTTTGGTTTTATTGTAGAACTAGCTACAGATTTAGATGTCTCCTTAGCTGTGTTTGTCTGACTGTTCTCTTTAGTCGTGTTTGTCTGACTGTTCTCTTTGGCTGTGTCAGTTTGACTGTTCTGTGGAACAGGTATGACAGTCCCAGAACTAACCAATCCTGACTTAAATGCTGGCATTGACATTAAGTGGTAAAGTGGATTAAATGGACCAGATCTATGATTGGATGATAGAGGTCCAGTAATATCCTGTAGACAAAATATGTCAATTTGTGCTAAATAAAAGTGCAATACATGGATACATGTTCTAATTCTAATATAACATACAAAGCATTTTAATAAGTAAATGTACAGGCAGTAAACCAAACTAGATTCAAGGGAGTCTTATGTGATGGCCTTCACAAGAATGAGTATTGCTTGGGTAAAGTTTTTTTTCCTTCATATTTTGATTCAAGATATTAATGCCTAAGCAATGACATATTTGCATATGTTACAAGAATTATATTTTGAAAGGTTATTCAATATATCAATAGTGGTATATTACATTAAAAGTACTTGCACATGTATAAATTATGATCACTTCTCTTGGTCAAACATAAAGAAAAGATTTATGAGGGACAAAATACACCTTTAGACCTAAAGAAAAGAAAGTTTAAACAGACTGTCAGTGGTGGTCAACAATCCCAAAAATATCAACAAAACAAATAATCACATATCATCTAAAATCATTGAACCTAAAAAAGACCACAATAAATGGCACTGGAAATCCAGGTCCTGGCTTGGGACGGGCATAAAAATGTGGTGGTATTAAACTGGTTCCTACTGAACATGTAAGAATAGATAATGTATGATGTATACTGTTAGTCTGAAGTCATGTGATAGAACATGAACCAGTGTATTTTAATAATGGCATTATACACTATGATGTAACGATGTTTATATCTATTGTTGAATTTGACAGGTTAATCTAGGCTTTTTCTGATCTGAGAAAGTGAGTGATCAAGTCATTTGTTGTTTAATGCCAAATGAGCAATTTTTCTGCTATATCATGGCAAGAACATGTTGCAGTTCTCAGGTAGTCATGTTGCTCTTGGCATATGATCCTGATTTTGAGCCATCCAGTCTTTGTTCTGACACCTTACTGCAGAATCTGCAAATACCAATATTATAATCTTTGGTTTGACTTGACCAGGGCTTGACCCCACACTCTACCACACGTGAGAAACAGGCAGGAAAATAAAAGAAACAGGCAGGAAAATAAAATAAATGTCATTAAGTTCTACAACCCTGACAACATGCACTATAATGAGAAATCTATACAAACAATCCTGTAAAGTTTTACATTGGAAATTGTATGAGGAGTTAGCTGTCTTGACATTCCTAACCATTTACACATCTTTAAGATATATTGAATGTACAAAGAACCTTACAAAGTAAACACTACTGCATTGAAAACTGAAGCAGTGGGTATAATGTGTACAGATGTTCTGTTAGATAGATAGACAGACAGACAAGGTTTAATATCATAAATAGTAAGACTTTAAAATTCTAATGATAAACTATACAGTTATAACCAGATTAAAACTAGTATTACGGTGAGCACAGCTCACGAAGATATACCCCCCGCTCCCCACATCTGTCCAACCTATTTCCATAACCAAAACATTACTGATTGTTCTGACCAAAAATGAAAGGGACCCTCCTCTCTTCACCGGTAAGCTGCTGATAAAATTTCAAAACATTCTGAGAAACACTACTCAAGTTATCATACGACATAGGGTAAAAATCATATTTTCCGTCATATCAAGTCCAATAACTCTGGAACGGTAAAAGTGAAAATCGTCAAAAATGAAAGGGATCCTCCTCTCTTCACCAGTAAACAGCTGATAAAATTTTAAAAGATTCTAAAAAACACAACTCAAGTTATCGTACGACATAGGATTTGTCTACAGACGGACGGACATGGTGAAACCAGTATACCCCCCTACAACTTCGTTGCAGGGGGTATAACAATTACTAAAACCAGCTTTAAAGACCACCTCTATAAAGCAAGAACTTGTATTATGTGACCTTAATTTTTACATCCCTTCACAGTGCATTTCATATTAGTTAAACCTGTATTTAGAGACCACCTGTCTTATGTGACCATATTTCAATGTTCCCTTGGAAGGTCACATAAGACAGGTTTGACATATTTCAATGTTCCCTTGGAAGGTCACATAAGACAGGTTTGACTGTAATTGCAGTAGAATATAATTCATATAGTGAAGAATGTGTCAAAATTGGCAAGATTAGACAAAATAAAAGAATCTTTATAATTTTCCTAAAATGTACTGACCGTAACCCGTTTCATGTCCAGCTGTTTGAGTTGTTGCATGTGTCGCAGTACAATCTGTTTATAGTACTGCTCTTGAGCAATTGGATTTCCATCAAGAGATATTTCTGATAGACTAGTGGATTCACCAAGGCAAGCAATGTCTTCAAAACTGTAAGAAAAATGATAAAATACATATAAACAACAGATTGTCGTTGTTTAATACTAAATATTTTCTAATCTAGTCTACATTGTGAAAAGAAAATCTGACCTGTCTTGTCCAGTCTGGTTACTTAGATGATCCAGTCGCTACAAATTTGAAGCATTCTATGATAAATAAACACCAAGATACTGAAATTACCGGGTCATTTCGTCCATACTACTAACTTTTTTCCCTATAATTCTTACCACTATGTGAAGAATTACACCTCATGACATAGCTTGTCTTTTCTCTTCAACATGGAGTAGACAATACTCAAAAATAAAACGACCATATTACAACATAGAACTACATGTTGTTTTGATGTAAACTATCAAGAATTTCAGGAAATTATTAATACAGCTATTCATAAATTGAGATAATACGATCATTGCCATAATGTCCCCCCCTCCTTTTTCCCTTTTCCTCATACATTTGGAAATCATTGTTGGAGCTTTGTCTATACTGACCACATCAGTTGTCAAATACCTGCAATTTCCACAAAGTGGGACCTCAAGCAAAATAATTCTTTGATCGCTTACTTAAGCAGTGAAACAGCAACTATAAACTATGTGTATAATTGTGACAGGTATATTTGTACTTAAATAATTCTTTATAATACATTTGAGAAATACAGAAAAATACTGTAAGTTCAAAGAAATCTTTATAGATGTGTCAATTGATTATAAAATTTACATTTAACTTTAGAACATTCCTTTCCGTATTTGTAAAAGTTTTTTTAATTTTTGTTTGAAAATATTGATTACCTATAGATATTAAACTGTAAAGTAATTAAATGTTTGTCACAACACCTTGTAAACAAGGTCATAGTTATAATGTCTGGTATATAATCATTATAACTATACCATTAAAACTTATACTGTCTTAGAGACAGAAAAATATATGGGCCTGATTTTCTATTGAGAATTGTCACACTATTCATGTTATATAACATAATGTTTCATTAAATATTTTTTCTGAACAACACGTAGTAAAACTTTTTTTTACATTTTGGTATATGGCTATTTATTGTTTGTATAGATTGTGAGTATAGAACCTCATTTTCAACAATAGTTCAGCTATGTCATGGTTTTATTGGTGTAGTAGATACTACAGTAATAGGAGAAAATGATTGGCTGTCTGTAAGTAACTGACATGTTATATTACTGGAATGTTGTAGCAATTGAGGGAAGGCAGGGTTATAGTGTTTAACTCCACTTTCAACAATATTTCAGTTATATCGTGGCGGTCAGTTTTATTGGTGGAGGAAACCGGAGTACCCTGAGAAAACCACCGACCTGTCGCAAGTCACTGACAAACTTTATAACATAATGTTGTATCAAGTACACCTGGTCATGAATGGGATTCAAACTCACAATTGTAGTGGTGATAGGCACTGATTACACAGGCAGTTGTAAATCCAACTATCATACGATTACGACCACGACGGCCCCTGTATCAATTGACTGATTGTAAGGTAGAGTGAAATTTAAATACATCCACAGAGACCCTAGATATACATTAATTATATAGGTATATGGCTATCCTACTACATCCACTGAGACACCTGTGATATAGTAATTGAACAGGTAAATAGAAATCCTACTACGTCCATGGAAGCCCCTGTTCAGGATTAGAGAGTCCTACTGTTGTAATTTGAAATATAACTTAGCCAGATTTATTTCCTTTCTAGCCTGGTTTAATGGTACATGCATATTTAAAACTAAATGGATCAATAAAATATAATAAGTAATTTGATATGACACATGATATATTAATTTAAGGTTTAGGTTTATGGTGTTTAATGCCACTTTCAACAATATTTCAGTTATATCCTGGTGGTCAGTTTTATTGGTGGAGGAAACGGGAGTACCCGAAGAAAACCACCGACCTGTCGTAAGTCACTGACAAAATTTGTCATATAATGGTTGTATCGAGTACATCTCACCCGAGTGGGATTCTAAGTTCTAACTCACAACATTATTATTATAAGCTATAACAGTAGAAATTGATCATTTATGTCATGTCCCTGTACCAATGTCAACTTTAAATGACTTTATAATTGATACAGACTCAGGGTTATAATACAATATTATTTGTAGACTACTCTTCAACACCTTTTTTTTATTTACACAAGATCAATCTTGAACTCAATGAGGGAATCATATTTCATTCGTAGAAACAAATTTGTTTTAAGTCAAGTTTGTATATACTAGTATATTTTTTTCAATCTCATACTTGAAATTCTATAATTATTCAAAGATTGAGTCTAATTTAATAAAAATGTCTTTTATGTTTATGGTATATCAATTATCTTTTGAATTTCTTTAAAATGACATCTTTTTACAGAACAGACAAGTTATAAAAGACTTTGATCAAATAAAATACACATTAAAAAAGAAATAAACAGTTTTAAAGTTAGAGCTATTCTTTAAAAAAATAAAAATAAAAAAAAAGTCAACTATTCGTCTGCTTAATTCACAATACATATACATCTGAAAGGTGATTTATAAACCATTAAACTGAATACAATGGTGAATTTATTGTTGGTTACAAGTAAATGTACCTATTCTGATAAAATATCAAGTTTTGATTTTTATAGAAATAAAACATAACCACAAGATGGAACAAGCTGTCGATTAGCTGATGAATTCTGTGTAGTAGCACATGTATTTAGTATCTAGAATCCTTTCTAAAAGACATACGACAACGTTTTTCTGCCTCAGAGCTGATATAGTAATACAATGTATTGGAATATTTACATACAATCACTTGTAGTGGTGATTGTCAAGAAGTAAACAAAAATAAATATAGCCATAAAGTTATGTCAACGAGACGTCCATATAATAAAATAAACGGAAATTTTGTGTCAACAATCTCAAATAATAAAGAAACAAGACCAAAATATAACACACTCTAACCAATGTAAACAACACAACACTAAAGACCCAACAGAGTAACAAAAACTTGGTTGTCAGCAGTGAAATCTCCTCATTTTCACTTCAAGAAATAAAACGACCATATTACAACATAGAACTACATGTTGTTTTGATGTAAACTATCAAGAATTTCAGGAAATTATTAATACAGCTATTCATAAATTGAGATAATACGATCATTGCCATAATGTCCCCCCCTCCTTTTTCCCTTTTCCTCATACATTTGGAAATCATTGTTGGAGCTTTGTCTATACTGACCACATCAGTTGTCAAATACCTGCAATTTCCACAAAGTGGGACCTCAAGCAAAATAATTCTTTGATCGCTTACTTAAGCAGTGAAACAGCAACTATAAACTATGTGTATAATTGTGACAGGTATATTTGTACTTAAATAATTCTTTATAATACATTTGAGAAATACAGAAAAATACTGTAAGTTCAAAGAAATCTTTATAGATGTGTCAATTGATTATAAAATTTACATTTAACTTTAGAACATTCCTTTCCGTATTTGTAAAAGTTTTTTTAATTTTTGTTTGAAAATATTGATTACCTATAGATATTAAACTGTAAAGTAATTAAATGTTTGTCACAACACCTTGTAAACAAGGTCATAGTTATAATGTCTGGTATATAATCATTATAACTATACCATTAAAACTTATACTGTCTTAGAGACAGAAAAATATATGGGCCTGATTTTCTATTGAGAATTGTCACACTATTCATGTTATATAACATAATGTTTCATTAAATATTTTTTCTGAACAACACGTAGTAAAACTTTTTTTTACATTTTGGTATATGGCTATTTATTGTTTGTATAGATTGTGAGTATAGAACCTCATTTTCAACAATAGTTCAGCTATGTCATGGTTTTATTGGTGTAGTAGATACTACAGTAATAGGAGAAAATGATTGGCTGTCTGTAAGTAACTGACATGTTATATTACTGGAATGTTGTAGCAATTGAGGGAAGGCAGGGTTATAGTGTTTAACTCCACTTTCAACAATATTTCAGTTATATCGTGGCGGTCAGTTTTATTGGTGGAGGAAACCGGAGTACCCTGAGAAAACCACCGACCTGTCGCAAGTCACTGACAAACTTTATAACATAATGTTGTATCAAGTACACCTGGTCATGAATGGGATTCAAACTCACAATTGTAGTGGTGATAGGCACTGATTACACAGGCAGTTGTAAATCCAACTATCATACGATTACGACCACGACGGCCCCTGTATCAATTGACTGATTGTAAGGTAGAGTGAAATTTAAATACATCCACAGAGACCCTAGATATACATTAATTATATAGGTATATGGCTATCCTACTACATCCACTGAGACACCTGTGATATAGTAATTGAACAGGTAAATAGAAATCCTACTACGTCCATGGAAGCCCCTGTTCAGGATTAGAGAAGTCCTACTGTTGTAATTTGAAATATAACTTAGCCAGATTTATTTCCTTTCTAGCCTGGTTTAATGGTACATGCATATTTAAAACTAAATGGATCAATAAAATATAATAAGTAATTTGATATGACACATGATATATTAATTTAAGGTTTAGGTTTATGGTGTTTAATGCCACTTTCAACAATATTTCAGTTATATCCTGGTGGTCAGTTTTATTGGTGGAGGAAACGGGAGTACCCGAAGAAAACCACCGACCTGTCGTAAGTCACTGACAAAATTTGTCATATAATGGTTGTATCGAGTACATCTCACCCGAGTGGGATTCTAAGTTCTAACTCACAACATTATTATTATAAGCTATAACAGTAGAAATTGATCATTTATGTTATGTCCCTGTACCAATGTCAACTTTAAATGACTTTATAATTGATACAGACTCAGGGTTATAATACAATATTATTTGTAGACTACTCTTCAACACCTTTTTTTTATTTACACAAGATCAATCTTGAACTCAATGAGGGAATCATATTTCATTTGTAGAAACAAATTTGTTTAAAGTCAAGTTTGTATATACTAGTATATTTTTTTCAATCTCATACTTGAAATTCTATAATTATTCAAAGATTGAGTCTAATTTAATAAAAATGTCTTTTATGTTTACGGTATATCAATTATCTTTTGAATTTCTTTAAAATGACATCTTTTTACAGAACAGACAAGTTATAAAAGACTTTGATCAAATAAAATACACATTAAAAAAGAAATAAACAGTTTTAAAGTTAGAGCTATTCTTTAAAAAAAATAAAATAAAAAAAGTAAAATCTGCATTGTCAACTATTCGTCTGCTTAATTCACAATACATATACATCTGAAAGGTGATTTATAAACCATTAAACTGAATACAATAGTGAATTTATTGTTGGTTACAAGTAAATGTACCTATTCTGATAAAATATCAAGTTTTGATTTTTATAGAAATAAAACATAACCATAAGTTGGAACAAGCTGTCGATTAGCTGATGAATTCTGTGTAGTAGCACATGTATTTAGTATCTAGAATCCTTTCTAAAAGACATACGACAACGTTTTTCTGCCTCAGAGCTGATATAGTAATACAATGTATTGGAATATTTACATACAATCACTTGTAGTGGTGATTGTCAAGAAGTAAACAAAAATAAATATAGCCATAAAGTTATGTCAACGAGACGTCCATATAATAAAATAAACGGAAATTTTGTGTCAACAATCTCAAATAACAAAGAAACAAGACCAAAATATAACACACTCTATCCAATGTAAACAACACAACACTAAAGACCCAACAGAGTAACAAAAACTTGGTTGTCAGCAGTGAAATCTCCTCATTTTCACTTCAAGAAATTTATAGTGTAAAAATTGTAGAAATTTTAATTTTACAGATAGAAAATTTATATATAAAATAATGAAAATTGGTAATCACTGCATATTAATTGTATTTTTTACTTACTTTCGTCCATTACGATAATTCTTGACCTTCTCTCTATATTTCCTATAATGCCACATGTTTACACACACTCTTTACTTCAATTTAATCCAGATATGTCCAATAATACAATGTTTTTATCTGTATGTCAAATTCTGTTCCATTTCTAATGAAACTAATTTCAAAATTATATCAGAACATTTTGAACTTGTTAGGATATCCTTTCATGGTGAAAATTATCTGATTTTAAGTTTCCAATTATTTCTGACTTCATTTGGAATTAATCAACATTTTTTCAATTCAAATTAATTATAAAAATAAAAATGAAATTCAAATATCAACATGTTCCAATAAAATTTGAAAATTAAAATAAATTATCACAAATTCATTGTTCTTCATTCAATGTAATTTTATCATCTAAATCCCAATATTTCATTATTATTAGAAGTAAATTATTTCAAATAATTCCAAGTTACAAACTGTGAACAGCAACATGATTAGGAATGTAATAAGGACAGGTCTAAATCAGAGTGAAATAATCACAGGTCTGTTTGTCCTAATCACAGCTGATAAAACCATGCTACTATCAAAGCCTCTTATACTGACAGTCTGTCAATTAGTGTAGGACAAATTCAATCCCTTCTACTATCTACTGGATTTATATTTTAATAAACCAGACACCTGTTTTATATAGTTATTACAATAGATGAGAACCGAACTGGTTTAAAATACTTGTATAAATTTTATATAAAGTGCCAACAATAGCTCAATTCTTTAGAAAGTTAAAAATAGTGGTATCATTTTAACCCTTGCATGTATAATATTTACTGTAAACATTGAAAGGCTTCATTACTATAAAAATATAGGTAACGTCCACAGCCGACAATCGATTTAAATCTGTACTTGTATTGATTCACAGTAAATTTCATGTTTATTTAAATAAACTTGTCTCTATTATGCAAATTGACTCTCTTGTCCGCTTAAATAGTTAATCATTTACAATTTAATTATTTTTGTTTGAAGAAGAAAGATTTTTATTTTCGTTAATCAGTAAAATGTTCATTTAGTTTCAGATACGAACTTTAAATGGCTCCATCACTTCCGTTTTGTAAATGTAAGAAAGGTTTAACATGAAAGAATAAAAAAAACTTAATCATTAAATTTCAAACTGGGAGATACTTAACAAATAAAATGAATGGAACTAAGTAGTTCTAACAGCCTAACTACCAGTTTTATAGGCAGCACTTTGACTAGACTTTAATCATACAATTAATAAAAAGAATAATTAAAAGTCCAATCAGACAGTGTTTCTAATTCCACTACAGGGATAATCTACTCAAACATATGCAAAAATATTGAGAATCTGACACGCAATACATAAATGAGTAGGACACCTGTTCATAATAGTCAAGCTGAACTTTCTGTTGTGTCAAATGTCCCTCTGGACTTGATCCAGTTTTATTGTAATATTTAAATGATCTGGATTAAATTCTAAAACTTCACTTATAATTTCTGTTTTAAGTCAGCAGCAGACATCTTGGTCGGCTAAGAAGAATAAAGATGGTGTTGAGGACCATCTTAAGATCATAAACATTCCTGTAAATATATAGTTTTACTGACAACGCAGATCATTTAATCTGCTGAGAAATCTAAAAACATTGTTTGTGACCATTTAATTCATGTCAGGGCTATGCAGAGTGGAGAATGATGCTACAGTAGTATGTTGACAAGGGAAAATTGAACAAGTGTATATTAAAAGCAAGTGTGTACACAGTATATTGCTTGACACAGTAAATTGCTGGACACAACAATGTGTTGTACACAGTTATATGCTGCACCCATTGTGCTTTGAACATTTGTCTTGTTTGACTATTTCAAGTGTAAACTATGCAAAATTTTGGAATTTGGAACCCTTTTAGACCCCTTTTTAGAAATCAAATAGCAAATTTTTTTTATGGTCCATTAATAATCCATAAAGATGATTTTAAATAAGTTCAAATTTTGGAATTCAGCTTTTGTTGTCTCCTTTCGGTTGAATTTATCTCTGTAACTAAGAGACGGGAAATTTGTCGAAAAACTATCTGAAATTCTCGGCGTAATCAATTCAAAGTAAAAAAAAACTGCATCAAAATTGGATGAAAAATACAATTTCTATATACCTTCAAAATATGTAAAATTTCGGAATTGAGTCCCTTTTAAACTCCGTTTTAAATTAAATACCAAATTTGTTTATGGCCTATCAATAACTCATTAAGATGATTATTTTGCAAAAATGCATTAAAATAGACTAGAGGCTCAGTGGGCTAGTGGGCTGAGCCTGTGTTGCTCACCTTTCATTCTGCTTTGAGGAAACTTAATACAGAGCCTTCCATTGGTGCTTCCCACCAAGTTTCGGTTCATTTGGCTAAGCAGTTACAGAGAAGAAGATTTTTAGAAATCAACCAATCAGAAACAAGAATGGTCTGTGGCGGCCATGTATATTAACGGATCGGAACTAAATGCGCAATCTTTATAGATGACCTTCCAAGGATGCTTCCTACCAAGTTTCGATTCATTTGGCAAAGCGGTTTCAGAGAAGAAGATTTTTTTAGAAATCAACCAATCAGAAACAAGAATTGCCTGTGGTGGCCATGTTTGTTAACGGATCGGAATTAAATTAGCAATCTTTATAGAGAACCTTCCAAGGATGCTTCCTACCATTACCAAGTTTCGATTCATTTGGCTAAGCGGTTTCGGAAGACGATTTTATATAAATCAACCAATCAGAAACAAGAATTGTCTGTAGTGGCCATGTTTGTTAATGGATCGGAAATAAATGAGCAATCTTTATAGAGGACCTTCTAAGGATGCTTCCTACCAAATTTCGATTCATTTGGCCGAGTGGTTAGAGTAGAAGATTCTTTAGAAATCAACCAATCAGAAACAAGAATTGCCTATGGCGGCCATGTTTGTTAACGAATCGGAACTAAATGAGCATTCTCTATAGAGGACTTTCCAAGGATGTATCCTACTAAGTTTCGATTCATTTGGACAAGTGGTTTCAGAGGAGAAGATTTTTTACAAATCAACCATTCAGAAACAAGAATTGCCTGTGGTGGCCATGTTTGTTAACGGAACGGGACGAAATGAGCAATCTTTATAGAGGACATGCCATAGATGCTTCCTACCAAGTTTCAGTTCATTTGGCTAAGCGGTTTCAGAGGAGAAGAAATTTAAAAATCGGCCAATCAGAAACAAGAATTGCCTATATATGGTGGCCATGTTTGTTAATGGATCGGGACAAAATAAGCAATCTTTAGAGAGGACCTTCCCTACATATTCTTCCTACTAAGTTTCACTTCATTTGGCTGAGATACAAAGTGTTAAATAATAGCTTACAAGTCCTTTTGGGAAAGGTGATCTAAAAATGTTTAGCATGAAATTAACAATATTCTTAAAGAATTTTACAACATTATTCAAATTTAGAACAAGCGAATTTAGCAGTTCTTTTAGTACATGTCTCTTTTTTTATCAGGGAAATTACAAATAGGGGTACAATGTTAACACTACTATAGCAGAATAGATGCTTGGATAAAACAATCTCCTTCATAATACTTAACTTTGAAGTTTCTTTAGAAAATCTAAGAAAGGATTGGATTTCTTGAAAGAAATTAATTCAATCCGAGACTTAATTAAAAGATTTGATTCAAAATTTAAGCTGATTTCTTCAATGACAAACTTCTATCTGAGATTTTTGTTCTATACATTTAACTGTTTAATCTTAAAAACTTTTGACGAGTTAACTAACACATAACAACTTATTTAAACAATACTCTACAGGCAAAGGGAAGTAACTAATTGTTGACCAGTATTTAAACAATATTCTACAGACAAAGGGAAGTAACTCTAATTGTTGACCAGTAAAATATTTTTATAACTTATCTTTGTATTTCATTTCTTCAAATATAATTGTTATGATAAATATATAATATTTGTATATTGTTGGAAAGTATAAAATTCACTAGCAGGAGTTTTTCTAACCAGTTTCACAGTGGGTACACATAAATTTTATTTTTACAGACTAAGATATCCTACACTGTCAAAAAGTCTGAAATGACAACCAGATATATTACTGAGCAGAAACAAGCAATATTCCAATAATGTTCAAGAGTGTCCCCTTCCATGTCCCCATCATACTGAACATTTCCTTTTCTACCATTCGCTCTATATGAAACTGGTATCAGGATATTGTTATTTGTATACTAGACAAATAAAGCAAAAATTTATTCATAAACCTTTATTGTACAGATAATGTAATGATTGCAGGATAATAAGTGATATCAATATCAGGGGCGGATTTAGAGGGGGCATGCGGGGTGTGTGCCCCCCCTAAAATTCGCAAAGCATATGTTATACAACTTTAATTTAATTAAGCAGTTCAACAAACTACTTTTTCATGAATGGTTAACTCGTGACCTGTAGTAAAATATTCCTACACATTGTAAATACACATTGGGTGTGTTCGTTGATTCATATATGGATTCGCCGACAATTTCCGCTTTTGTTTGTCTATAAACAAGAACGGTCGAATCATATGTTTTCAATGAATGAATCAAACGACGAAAAGAAAAGCTCCATCTGGACGGGCAGTATTAACTAGAACCACTCGAAAGGACAAGCACCGAAAGTACAGACCAATTAGTGAAATGAGGAATGCATTAAAACTAAACCAATAGTTCTTTGAAGGGTTAAAATATCGTGATCGATCAGTCATGAGTTGAACAATTCGCATCACGGTTGTTCAAAAAAAGTTTTACTTTAGGTTCTTATAATCTGACAAAAATATACTGTTAACAATTATCCGACAAAATTAAGACTCAAAATCAAGTTTTTTTGGTCTGATAAAAATGGTGTGGTTGGTTCAAAATTGTCATTCAAATAAATGTCTGTAATTTCTAAAATCCCCAGAGCTTAAGGGGGGATTTGCCCCCTGAGCCCCCTTCCAGGGTTCTACCCTGGACCAGCTGGGGACCTTAAGCGGCCCCCAGACTCCTCGCCTACTCACGCCCCCTAACCACAAATCCTGGATCCGCCCCTGAATATAACTGTATTACTGATAAAAAGTCAGAAAAAAGGTTTAACAATGATATGATTTGATTTATCTTTGTTCAAAAAAATATATTTTGTAAACTGATTATGAATAGAAAGCTTAAATAGTGATGTTCAACAGTTCCACCACTATCAACAAAACAAAAAACTACCTCTCACCTCAAACTATGGAACATAAAAAGACCATGAGATATGGCGATGGAAATCTAGGTCCTGACTTGATGTTTTGATTTCAAATGTCTTCTTTAAAAAAATCTATTTAATTAAATATTAATTCTGCTTCTGAATCAATGACTGCTATTTACTCAATGATTGTTGATATTTATCTGTACATATTTCTCGAACTTGTTTTTCTATTTCAAGTGTTAAATATGTTTTCCAAATATGTAATTTTGGAATTTAGGCCCCTTTTAGATCATTCTTAAAAATAAAATAGAACAAAAATTCTATATGCCTTCCAAATATATAAAATTTGGGAATTTGGGCTCCCTTTAGACACCTTTTTGAAATAAAATACCAAAATTTGTTGATGTCCCATCAATAATCCATTAAGATGATCATTTTTTATAAAAACTGCATTAAAATTGAATGAAAAATGAAAATGTTTCCACCTTTTGGACCCCTTTTATGTAAAAAATGGTAATAGTCACATAATAACACACATGGTTTTTTCTGAAAGGGATTTTCCTAAGGAATTCATTACAAAAAAATAATCAAAATCAGCTCTTCATGTACAAATAACAGAAACATCCATATTTGCAGCTTATGGCCTCTTGTTTGAAAATGGGTAGGATTACAATACTGAAAATAAAAACCAACCTTTACTCAGTGCCAAGGATCATTGTGTTCCAAATTCAGAAGAATCTGTCAACTACATCTAATGCTATCACATGGAAACCATTCTGTCTACAGACAGATGATGACAATGCAGACGATGAGAGTGCCACAACATAATAAAAAATTTTTGTGGTCTTATAAAAAAAACACACGAAAAATTTAGATAGAAATTTATCAAAGCCACAATGCCGTAATGCAGTATATATAACAGTGAAAGAAACCACCGCTCGCCAAATCGCCAAAAGCGAGAAGAGAAAAAATTTGGAGAGTACGTTTGTGTAAGAACTCGACAATCCGGCGACCGAACATCGTGAGGCGAGTTCCGATTATTTTGCACTCTCCCCTGTCAACCAACTTGTCGAAGTAGTTTCTCAGTCAATGATTCCATAAAATTTTTGATTCAACAATAAAAGATGTGAAGAAATCCTTCAAAATCGTTGATAGGACTAGCGGTGCAATGTTTCATGTCCGCCATATTGATTTCTCTTATTGATAGAAAACGCTAAAAGATGGCGTCCTATTCCGAACTGGAATCAAATAAAATTAATATATACCTCCCAAAGTTCAATGCAAATGATTCAGATTATCTTAAATACGGATTCGGTAGAGTAAAACTTAATGATATCAAATAAATTGGGTTTGGGTGGACTTTATATATGGTAAAAAGGTAAATGTTAAAAAAATCATAATTTCCGAGTCAGGGTCGGATTTTGCAGCAATTACTGCTTATAATCGAGTTATGATGTTAATTGAAAAAGTAACTAATTTGTATGCAGAATGAATAAAGATGTTATAAATCTTTGTTATTATTTCTCATGTAAAATATTTGCATTAGATCATTGGCGAGTAGAAATATCTACCCACTGGCCAAACTTGGCAAGTGCAATTCTAATTTGGCGAGTACAATTTTGAAGCAAATAGCCAAAATGGTGAAATAAGAGAAACCAGAGGCTCTCAAGAGCCTGTATCGTTCACCTGGTTATAAAAAAAACCAATTGGTCCTATGTAAAAACTATGTCCTGCAGTGGTAGTCATCTTGGAATTACGATCAACATAAAAAACACAAAGTTTGTAAAGGACCTTCCAAAGATTGATGCACAGTTTAGGTTCAATCAGTGCAATAGCTTCAGAGAAGAAGATATTTCTGTATTTTCCCCGATATGGTCCTGTGTTAATACTATGACCTGTGGTGGCAGCCATCTTGGATTTCCGATCGGCATAAAAAACAAAAAATTGTAGAGGACCTTCCAATGATCATTCCTGGGCAGTTTGGTTTCAACTGTCCTAGTGGTTTCAGAGAAGAAGCGTTTTGAAACATTTTCCCCATAGGGTCCAATGTTAAACTAAGTCCTGCCGTAGCCGCCATTTTGAATTTCATATCGGAACAAAAAACGTAAAGTTTGTAGAGGACCATCCAATGACTATTCCTGGGCAGTTTGGTTTCAATTGTCCTAGTGGTTTCAGAGAAGAAGCGTTTTGAAACATTTTTCCCATAGGGTCCAATGTTAAACTAAGTCCTGCCGTAGCCGCCATTTTGAATTTCATATCGGAACAAAAAATGTAAAGTTTGTAGAGGACCATCCAATGAACATTCATGTACAGTTTGGCTTTAATAATATTTGTAGTTTCTGAGAAGAAGGCATTTGAACATTTTCCCATAGGGTCCAATGTTAATCTATGTATTGCGGTGGCGGCCATCTTGGATTTCCGATCGACATAAAAAACAAAAATTTTGTAGAGGACCTTCCAATGATCATTCCTGGGCAGTTTGGTTTCAATTGTCCAAGTGGTTTCAGAGAAGAAGCGTTTTGAAACATTTTTCCCATAGGGTCCAATGTTAAACTAATTCCTGCCGTAGCCACCATTTTGAATTTCATACCGGAACAAACAACGTAAAGTTTGTAGAGGACCATCCAATGAACATTCATGTACAGTTTGGCTTTAATAATATTTGTAGTTTCTGAGAAGAAGGCATTTGAACATTTTCCCATAGGGTCCAATGTTAATCTATGTCCTGCGGTGGCGGCCATCTTGGATTTCCGATCGGCATAAAAAACATAAAATTTGTAGAGGACCTTCCAATGATCTTTCCTGGGCAGTTTGGTTTCAACTGTCCTAGTGGTTTCAGAGAAGAAGCGTTTTGAAACATTTTCGCCATAGGGTCCAATGTTAAACTAAGTCCTGCCGTAGCCGCCATTTTGAATTTCATACCTGAACAAAAAACGCAAAGTTTGTAGAGGACCATCCAATGAACATTCATGTACAGTTTGGCTTTAATAATATTTGTAGTTTCTGAGAAGAAGGCATTTGAACATTTTCCCATAGGGTCCAATGTTAATCTATGTCCTGCGGTGGCGGCCATCTTGGATTTCCGATCGGCATAAAAAACATAAAATTTGTAGAAGACCTTCCAATGATCATTCCTGGGCAGTTTGGTTTCAACTGTCCTAGTGGTTTCAGAGAAGAAGCATTTTGAAACATTTTTCCCATAGGGTCCAATGTTAAACTAAGTCCTGCCGTAGCCGCCATTTTGAATTTCATACCGGAACAAAAAACGTAAAGTTTGTAGAGGACCATCCAATGAACATTCATGTACAGTTTGGCTTTAATCATATTTGTAGTTTCTGGGAAGAAGGCATTTGAACATTTTCCCATAGGGTCCAATGTTAATCTATGTATTGCGGTGGTGGCCATCTTGGATTTCCGATCGACTTAAAAAACATAAAATTTGTAGAGGACCTTCCAATGATCATTCCTGGGCAGTTTGGTTTCAACTGTCCAAGTGGTTTCAGAGAAGAAGCATTTTGAAACATTTTTCCCATAGGGTCCAATGTTAAACTAAGTCCTGCCGTAGCCACCATTTTGAATTTCATTTCGGAATAAAAAACCTTGAGATTGTAGAAGACCGTCCAATGAACATTCATGTACAGTTTGGCTTTAATCATATTTGTAGTTTCTGAGAAGAAGGCATTTGAACATTTTCCCATAGGGTCCAATGTTAATCTATGTCCTGCGGTGGCGGCCATCTTGGATTTCCGATCGGCATAAAAAACAGAAACTTGGTAAAGGACATTCCAATGATCATTCATTTACCGTTTGGGTTCAGTCAGTTCATTAGTTTCAGAGAAGAAGATCTTTGAAATTTCAGCCAATCAGAGCATATTATTGGCCCTGGCAGCCATATTGAATATCCGACTGGAACGAAAAACAATAACTTTGTAGAGGACCATCCAAGGAACATTCCTGCTAAGTTCGGTTCCAATCGGCCCAGTGGTTTCGGAGAAGAAGCTTGAAATGTGAAAAGTTTACAGACGACAGACAACAGACAACAGACACGACAGACGACAGACGCCGGACGCCGGACGCCAAGTGATGGCAATAGTTCACCTGGACCTTTGGTCCAGGTGAACTAAAAACGTTTCCCACACTGTATAATAAACAACTATTTTACCTTTCTCTACTCCAAGTAAGGCTGGGATTACCATGATCTATAAGTTTTCTGTCATTTTTGTTTTTAGCACTTTGAATCGGAAAAGAAATCCCCTTGACATCTAGCTTGTCCATTTCTCTGTGTCTTTCACACAAACAGTTTAATAACTGCCGTTTAAATCGTTCAAAATGTGTTATCTCTCTCCAAGACATCTTAAATTGTCCACTTAACTATTTAATCCTTTTATGAAATATTTACTGTTTTCCTTTTGGCTTTAACAGAAGTGATACCTTTTTCTATATGCATTAATGAAATAAAAATAAATCCAGAAAAAATCTATAAATTTCCAATGTTAATCTGCATCTATATATATAAATCATTATAGCTGATTTTCTAAGTGATTCCTTTGAGAATAATAAGGAAGAATGACCAGACATTTCTTCCTGTTTCCTAATTAATTCCAGCTAATTTCAATCTTTATGCCATATCTGGAATCTTCTTATTTTTGTGGTCAAACGATCATATTAAAATATTCCATTAAAATTCGTTGACATATTTACCAACACTTCACATTTTCTAATAGTTTCTTAATCAAACAAATAAAACACTGCTTAAACCTTTCCAAGCTTATAAAATAAATCATTTTTATGTCTAATCAAATGCAGACCAAGAAATAATTTCTATAATGAATGTTTATAATCAATATTTCTATTTCACATACAGGAGTAACAAAAAAACAAAAGTGAAAAACTTTCACTGAAACCATTGACAAGTACGAGTTTCAATTTAGCTTTTTAAATTTTATTCTGCTAGAATGGAACATACAAATAACTTATGGGGAGAAAGAAAAATATTTATTAAAAAGTTTGAATTGAAAAAAATGGTTAATTATCATACTCGTAATTACATACGACACTCGCTTTTCATAAAACTCGATATTCATTACATGTTTTCTCAACTAGATTAAATGAGGCTTATCTTGTTCTTTTTATATAAATTTCTTTGAGACATTTTTAAATAATGGGAGAAAATCATTAAGTCATTTGATATTAAAACTTAAAGAAAAGAAATGATTTAATCACAGCTTCTGTCATGGTACAATGATTTATTTTGAAGGACACACTAAGAAACTATGATGTTTTCAAGTTCCATATTCTCAATTTCAAAATCTATCTACTCTAATTACAACTAAATAGAGGCAACAAATATTTTTGGATTATGAAATATCAAAAATAACTCGACTCTCCCCTCATCCCTCATTACCCTCCCCTAATAAAAAAACAAAACAAAAAAATATCAAAACATATTTTTATTTCATATTCACATATTTATATATAAAAATCTGAAACATTTTTTCTATCAAATCGAACAAGTCCGAAATAACACCATTTCAAACCCAAAGGAAAAAGAGAACTAGATGTATCGTCGTTCCGACACGAGTGTCCTCGCTGTGATTATTAAGAAGGCTCACAAATGTTTCACCCTTTTTTAATTCCCTCAGTAATAGGCTAAGAATTACAAACTATTGTTTAAGATCTGTATCCTCAGGCCTCCTTAAATTCACAAGATTTATTCAAGGAAACAATATTGCCTGAACAAATCTTGATATGATCAGGAATCTACAACACTTGCATATGAATAAGAAGCAATATACCTATAAAACATTACCTTTTAATAGTCATTGAATTTTTTTCTGAATTAAAAGTGTCATGTGGTCTGAGTAATAACAACCATTGTAATTATTGATGGCAAATGTCCTCCAGTGAAAACAACGTCCAATGTTGATCCGTAGATTGTGGTGGGGTTGGTCACACACTGTTGTAGGTCATTTGTTTTGAAATGCTGAACTACTTTTTCATAAAGAGATAGAGTGGTATTGTGATTAACATTGAAATCTCCAAGTCAATATCTCAAATCATAGTGAAATAAAGTGGTGACAATTAAATATTTGGCCAAAGTTGCGTAAATTAGCCAAAAATCATTCAATCGGAACGAAATTCAAACTTGATCGGTAACTCATCACTATACACTCACATACCAAAAATCAAGTCAATATCTCAAATCATAGTGAAAAAAAAGTGGTGACAACTAAATATTTGACAAAATTTCAAAGCCCAACGGCTGTAAGTTGGCCAAAAATCATTCAACCGGAACGAATTTCAAAGTTGATCTATACAAATTGGAATCCAGTAGGATCCAGAATCATCCCAGTATAAATTGGAATTCCAATTTCTACTATTAGATATTGGAATTCTGATTTATACCAACTTAAATCCAGTACAAATCAGAATTCCAATATCTCTACTAGTAGAAATTGGAATATCCATAACAACTGCACTTTAAAAAATCAGGCAAAGAAAATTTCCTCAACAAGTTTAGTCTGGAAATATATGTTTCTCAAGGTAAATGTAGCTTCTAATATGTCAATATGACAAGCAACAGACAAGGCCTGGTCTTCAACATATCACATAATTTATCTTACATTGGTCATAATAAAATTCAATTTTGTTGTTATTTTCATAGCCCTGAACTATAATGTCATTAATTGTATAAATATTGTAGGTCAATTTTATCAAACTTTGGTGGAAACTGTTCTTACTACTAGTATGGTTAAGGTGTTAAATGCCACTTTCAACAATATTGTTGGGGTGGTGCTTCTACTAGTATGCAAAATAGTGAATGACCAAGAAAATACATAAGACCAAGAAAATACATAACCAAAATTATGAATCATGCACTTTTTTGTGAACATTGAATACATTTTTGGGTGTGTTTAATGATTGGATCCAGGTCACTGATTATTCTATTGGTTGCATCAAACCTTACCTTGAAATTTCATTGAAACTAAGAAACAATCTTTGGAGACTTGGTAAATTATCTACATCTACCTACAAATAAAATACAATTTACATTTTTTAGAAATATTTCAATAACAATTTTGTCATATGGTAATACATATTTTTCATATGCTAGAACTATTTAATA
Organism: Bathymodiolus brooksi; assembly: GCA_963680875.1. NCBI lineage: Eukaryota > Metazoa > Mollusca > Bivalvia > Mytilida > Modiolidae > Bathymodiolus > Bathymodiolus brooksi. The sequence goes on from OY804577.1 coordinate 32,219,067, forward strand.
ATATTTGAGTTAGTTACATTTTCAAAGACAACTTTGAAATATTTTAAAATATCTAACCTAAGAAGGATAACTCTAGTGATGAAAAATTTTCAAAAAATATTTTACACTTAATAATTCAACTTCACAGAAATGATTTAGTAAAACAAGAGAATTGGTAAGCAAATTTACACCAGATGAGCTCAATACTCTTGAAAACATAAATAAAAATAAAAAAGATTAAAAAAATTAAGACACGTTATGTTTGTTCTCTTCCGAACTTGTTTTGATTTTTATAGCTTATATTATTCCAAACAAACTTTGATTTAAACATATTTTTATTGATGAATTACATATTACATTTTTTTCACAATACAATATAACATAGGATTCAGAAACAAGCGCAACGCTTATATTAATCCGTTTCCTAAAAAAAAACACATGAAAAATTGCAAATTTTCATTAAAACATACTCAATTCATTTAACGTTGTTTAAATAACTGAAAATTAAAGGAAGAAGAAGAAAAAAAGAAAATTGTAAGTTGCACTCTAGATAGAAAATCACATGATGTATCTGAGTTTTATGAATTCTATAAAAATCGTTTACTTTGCGAAATATATTTATGCAGTCTTTTATTTCTGGCGGTAGAGAATTCCATAATTTTAAAGTAGATGGTAGAAAATAACTAGCATAGAGTGATGTTCGCGTTCTTGGCAACGGAAACGCATTGCTATGTCTGGTATTGTATGTGTGCACATCCTGAAAGCGGCTAGGAATCAAAGTTGATAAAGATGCCGGAGTTAAGTCATTTTGCATTTTAGAAACCGGATTATCAAAATTAAAAGATAGAAGGGAAAACCATAAGCTCATTCAAACAAACTTTATGTAACTCTTTAAAACAGACACATCAGTTATACAAAAGTTTTTTGTTTTTTTTTAAATATAAGCATCAATATAATTAAAATCAGTTCACTCCCCCTTAACATCTGACAGAAACCGTGAACTCATGATCAGCCAGTGAAAAAGTAGCTGGTATAATCTGAACAGCACCTTTCACACCTTTGTTATTGCATTACAAACGTAAAGCACTATGATTGGTTGATTGTTGTTCAAATGTATTTATGTATGAAAATTCATTTGGATATGACCTTTAATCAAGTTCTGTCAGATGGTAGGGGGATGGCAGCTTACATAACAACTGATTTAAATCAGATTATACAAGCATAACCCTGTTACAGCATCAAGTACTATATTACAATAAGCAAGAGTTTTAAAATACAGTCAAATCCTGCTCAGTCAAAGAAACAATCATCGTCGGTAACCCACGGTTGATTCCGATACGTTCCTCTCTCTCCATCACCCGTGTGTCAAATCGCTTGTAAACATTCGTACTCATGAATAATTCATAAGTCTTCGCATTACAAACTTCAAATGCGATTCAACCAATCAAATCGTTCCTTTCATAATGAGCTTGGTTAAAAGTTAAAAATGTCGGACCTGTTGCAAAAATTTGGAGTGAAAGAATTGAGGGACTTTCAACAAGAATCTGTAGACAATTTGCTTGAGGGAAAGGATGTTTATTTGTCAGATTTTTACCTCCGATACCAAAGAGTTTTACTTTCATAAACGTGATTTTGATTGGTTAATTCGAAACTTTGAATATTCATGAAAACGAATGTTTACAAGCGATTTGACCCACGGGTGATGGAGAGAGAGTAACGTATCGGAATCAACCGTGGGTTACCGACGATGAGTAACATTACATGTACTTTTTATATTTATATATATATACACACACACACTTGTCCTCAGAATTCCTGAAATTTAGCCATACATTTTTTCAGTAATCTACTTCATGTTTTTGAATTAGGTCTGGCAAGCACTCCTTATTTATAAAACAACACTTATTCATCAAATTATGACAAGACAAGATTTGACTGTATACAAATTTTTCTTGCCAATTCCTATATTTCTGTTATATTGTATAGTCTGTATATTAAATGAATAAATATGTTTTAACTATTCTCCTGCCTGAAATAAAAAAACTGCTGTTTTTTTATATATAGAAATTTAGAGTCAAACATGGCACAGAAGTATAAATATTGATGTCGTATTAGGGTAAGATAGATAAAGATTCCAGAATATACAGAAACATACACACGTAAGATCAACTCTTCTACATAAATCCTTTAAAACACAGTTCAACATCCAACTACATGATAATACAGTCCAATGCACTTTTAATGAAATCGGTGATATTGAACAGATTATTTATACCCATTAACGCTCTGGAGTATTACATCATGTCTGGTTATATAGTAGATTAAGTAATAATAAATAGATGGCATGTCCTTCCCTTACAGTTTCATTATAAGTGGACTAAACTGTATTATAAGATAATTGCAAGATATGTGGGAGATTTTTAAACAGTTTATTTTTTCTTGACATCATGATACTAACTAAATATTGGGCACAAACTATGGAGGACCATATTTTAATACATATAGAATAACTGCAATTTTGAAGGTCGAGACAGACATTATCGCTGTAATAATTTGTGATAATGTCTGTCGAGGCCTTCAGAACTTTTTCAGCTGCACATATCAAAGGGAAAATGTCCAATTTGCAGATAAACATGTATAAATGATGTCATGTTTTAGCACTTCGTCAATGATTATCAACAAGTAAAATAATATGACTTCTTGTCCTAGATGACAATTTCTGTACCATTACATCAGAAAATAGAATACATCTTGCAAAATTGACAATTTTGGTATTTGTATACAAATTTTCTTAAAAATACTGATAAAAAGAAATTTATCATTTTATGCCTAAAATGAATTCATCATCTTATATCAATGTTCATCCCATAGGTCTTGCAGTGATATGACATGATGAATTTCAACATGAAAATATTCTTATTGTCTTCCTTTTTTCAATTGGATTTTGGAATTGTTCCGACAGTCTCGTAATTTCTGTTTTTCATTTTATTAACACATATATAATGTTAAATATAACTTTTCCATAATAAAGGTCGAAATTAATTTCATGATTACACTTCAGTTAGAAATGTTTTGATATTAACGACTGTATTTTTAAGCTACTAATCAATTTATAAGCTGACACATATTTCATGATTAAAATTCAGTTAGAAATTATATTTGATTTTAACGACTGTTTTTTAAGCTACCAGTCAATTTTATAAGCTAACACAACAATTAATGCACTATTTACATTTTTCAACTACATATTTACCTTTCCAAATTGATAAAAATTTCATTCATACTTGAAAATAATACTCTAAAATAGATTTTAACAACATTTTACCATCAAAATCATGTCCATTCATATAATGAAATATATCTAAAATCATAAAAAAAAAGTTATCTGCCCTTTGATTCAATACATCAGATATGTTTTAATGGAGAAAAAAAAAAAAAAATAAAAAAAAATATATAAATTTGCATGCAATATCTGAAATGAACTAGATACCATTGAGTTGGGAGCCATCTTATAAGAGTCCCGCCAGTGTGTCATGCGAAGATGGAATTTGTGTACCTGAAGGACAGGAAAAATGGATGTATGGCAATTGTGTACAATTCTTAATATTGGTATGTGGCACATCGTCTCCTGGAAATGCACATACATGCCAAATGTCATAAACCTATGTGAAAAAATAAAAAATTTCAGGGGCGGACACGAATATACTCCTCCATAATCAATAATTGAGTCTGAAGTCAAAGTCGTACAGAGGCAATACTGGTAGGTGACACATCATCTCATGGTAATGCACCTACATGCCAAATGTCATGAACCTATGTGAAAAAATAAAAAATCTCTGGGGCAGACACGATTTGGACCGGACCCACAGACGGACGGATGCACGGACGGACAGAGTGATCACTATAGGGCGTCTGCCACAAAGTGGCGGGGGCCCGGGCCCTAATGAATATCACTTATTCAAAACAGAAGTCACACTAGAAGACTGGAGGGAGAATATGATGCTGACATCACTGTCCCTCAAATCTTCCAGTGCCATATAGAAGCATTACAAAAAAAGCGTAAAAACATAAGATTTCTTACCTAACATATATCACGAATGAGGGCTTTTGTAAAGGACCTCACAAACATAATTCCTGAAAGGTTTGGTTCCAATTGGCCCAGTAGTTTCAGAAGTGCTGATCAAAATGTATAAATCCCTGGACCATGAATACTTAGATGAGGATCCCATAAGGTAACAATACACAAAATATCTTTGGGCTATAATTTGCTGCTAAAATGGACCACATCGAAATTCTGTTCTGTCAAAACATTGTGACGTCACATGATATGCATTGATATGAAATGGAAACTCCAACATGTAGTGAGATAAGAAATATCATTGATTTATTCTGTGTTAAAAAAGACCAAATGATAACCAGACATCAAGATAAGTCACCTGTCCTTTGTATAATCTGATTGGTTGTTATAGAAATCTCTCTATTCCATAAAAAAAAGGTCAAAAGATTATTTGGTTGAAGACAGATTTAATATTTATTCTAACATGACGTCCTTCTTTCGCTTTGTAGACAAACGAGTGATTTATCGATTTGGTATAATCTCATTAGCACATGCGCCTGTGCATGTGACTGACGGAAATTTCCCGTCGTAAATGTACATGTTGATGAATTATTGTCTGCTCGAATTTGACAGCATAAATTGTGTACGACATTGTCCGCAAACGTAAATATAAATTACCGTCTTCCAATCAAAGTATACTACCGTATTTGTACTCTTAGACATATCAGAATCAAAATAATTCATGGAAGCGAGAATGTGTTTTGAGTTTTAACTGGGGTTGGTGGATATTAGTAAATTTTATCCCTCACCTCCAGCTCGGGATAAAATACTAATATCTGCCAACCCATGTTAAAGCTCAAAACACATTCTGGCTTCCATGATTTATTTCTTAAATACCTACCACAGTTCTGATTTTGTTCCTCCTGAGGTTTAATTCTGCTAACGAATCCATGCCAGAGAGGTTGTCTACGTGAACAATGTGATTTCCTGCTAAATTTAGCACTCGTAATTCTGACAGATGATTCAAATTTTCAATATTAGAAATCTGTAATTTTATAAAATGACAATATATTTATAAAAATCAAATTAAGTACAATTACAATCTAACAATATATAAACTTTTAGTAATTTTTGGTGTTTAATGCCACTTCAGCAATATTTCAGCTATATCATGGTGACCCGTTTTAGTGGTGGAAGAAGCCAGAGTACTCGGAGAGAACCATCAACCATGAGCAAGCAACTGGTAAACTTTAACACTTGCAGCTGCGAGTCGAGTGCACCCTTTTTTGTAATTTACAAAGCAGGGTGTGAACCCACGCCGTATTGGTGATAGGCTTGTATGAGTTGTTAGGTAATCCAACTACCTAATTCATTGAGACACCCCGGGCCTTTACAAACCTTTAGTATCAGTTTAACAAAACAAACATAGTTAGTCAGGAGTAAGTGATTGATTGTTGTTGAACACCTAAAGATAATTATTTCAGCTATATCATGGCGAGAACAAGTTGTATTTTGATGAGATAATGATGATGACCACTTTGTACTAGACCAACATGTGGAGCAGGATTTTCATAGTGGTAGCTCACTGATACAAGCCACATGTAGACATATGACTCAACTTAAACATATTATTCTGATTCTAATCTAACCAGTCTTTGCTCTTACTCATTAATGCTGCATGCCAAACAGTGAAGTAACAAATATCAATTTAACCAGTAATAATCTCTGGTTTGATTTGACCTACGATCTTTCACAGTTGGGGCAAGCAAGACATGCTAACCATTACTCCACTGACGAGGTTTTAGTCTTGTCAGGAGGAATATGGTAAACACAATACACCTGGACTGGGTTGCACAAAGCACAATTAAAGTTAATTTACTATTAAAAGTACTATTAAATTAACAGTGAATTATTTCTGTTGCACAAACGTCAATTAACGTTAATAGACTATTAACTTTCCAGAATTGTCAATTAAACATGGATGCCATGAAAGTGCTTAGGTCGCTTCGTAACAACAATCACCGTGATAGACAACTTACAATGAATGATTTGACAGAACGGGAACGTCTTTCCCCGATATAAATTTGGAAGAAATACAATATTTAAAACTAGAGGCTCAGTGGGCTGAGCCTGTGTCGCTCACCTTTCATTCTGCTTTGAGGAAACTTAATACAAAACCTTCCATAGGTGCTTCCCACCAAGTTTCGGTTCATTTGGCTAAGCAGTTAAAGAGAAGATTTTAAGAAATCAACCAATTAGAAACAAGAATGGCCTGTGGCGGCCATGTTTATTAATGGATGGGAACTAAATGCATAATTTTTATAGATGATCTTTCAAGGATGCTTCCTACCAAGTTTTGATTTATTTGGCAAAGCGGTTTCAGAGAAGAAGATTTTTTAGAAATCAACCAATCAGAAACAAGAATTGCCTGTGGTGGCCATGTTTGTTAATGGATCAGAACTAAATGAGCAATCTTCATAGAGGATCTTCCATAGATGCTTCCTACCAAGTTTCGATTCATTTGGCCAAGTGGTTTCAGAGGAGACAATTTTTTTTTATAGATCAACCAATCAGAAACAAGAATTGCCTGTGGTGGCCATGTTTGTTAACGGATCGGAAATAAATGAGCAATCTTTATTGAGGACCTTCTAAGGATGTTTACTACCAAATTTCGATTCATTTGGCCAAGCGGTTACAGAGGAGAAGATTCTTTCGAAATCAACCAATCAGAAACAAGAATTGCCTGTGGTGGCCATGTCTGTTAACGGATCGGGACGAAATGAGCAATCTTTCATAGGTGCTTCCTACCAGGTTGCGGTTCATTTGCAAAGCGATTTCAGAGGAGAAGATTTTTAAAAATCGGCCAATCAGAAACAAGAATTGCCTATGGTGGCCATGTTTGTTAATGGATCGGAAATAAATGAACAATCTTTATTGAGAACCTTCCAAGAATGCTTCCTACCAAATTTCGATTCATTTGGCAAAGCGGTTTTAGAGGAGAGGATTTTTTAGAAATCAACCAATCAGAAACAAGAATTGCCTGTGGTGGCCATGTTTGTTAATGGATCAGAACTAAATGAGCAATCTTTATAGAGGATCTTCCATAGATGCTTCCTACCAAGTTTCGATTCATTTGGCCAAGTGGTTTCAGAGGAGACAATTTTTTTTATAGATCAACCAATCAGAAACAAGAATTGCCTGTGGCGGCCATGTTTGTTAACGATCGGAAATAAATGAGCAATCTTTATTGAGAACCTTCCAAGAATGCTTCCTACCAAATTTCGATTCATTTGGCAAAGCGGTTTTAGAGGAGAGGATTTTTTAGAAATCAACCAATCAGAAACAAGAATTGTCTGTGGTGGCCATGTTTGTTAACGGATCGGAACTAAATGAGCAATTTTATAGAGAATCTTCCAAGGATGCTTCCTACCAAGTTTCGATTCATTTGGCCAAGCGGTTTCAGAGGAGACAATTTTTTTTATAGATCAACCAATCAGAAACAAGAATTGCCTGTGGCGGCCATGTTTGTTAACGATCGGAAATAAATGAGCAATCTTTATTGAGGACCTTCTAAGGATGTTTACTACCAAATTTCGATTCATTGGCCAAGCGGTTACAGAGGAGAAGATTCTTTCGAAATCAACCAATCAGAAACAAGAATTGCCTGTGGTGGCCATGTCTGTTAACGGATCGGGACGAAATGAGCAATCTTTCATAGGTGCTTCCTACCAGGTTGCGGTTCATTTGCAAAGCGATTTCAGAGGAGAAGATTTTTAAAAATCGGCCAATCAGAAACAAGAATTGCCTATGGTGGCCATGTTTGTTAATGGATCGGAAATAAATGAACAATCTTTATTGAGAACCTTCCAAGAATGCTTCCTACCAAATTTCAATTCATTTGGCAAAGCGGTTTTAGAGGAGAGGATTTTTTAGAAATCAACCAATCAGAAACAAGAATTGTCTGTGGTGGCCATGTTTGTTAACGGATCGGAATTAAATGAGCATTCTTTATAGAGAATCTTCCAAGGATGCTTCCTACCAAGTTTCGATTCATTTGGCCAAGCGGTTTCAGAGGAGAAGATTTTTTTTAATCGACCAATCAGAAACAAGAATTGCCTATGGTGGCCATGTTTGTTAATGGATCGGGACGAAATGAGCAATCTTTCATAGGTGCTTCCTACCAGGTTGCGGTTCATTTGCAAAGCGATTTCAGAGGAGAAGATTTTTAAAAATCGGCCAATCAGAAACAAGAATTGCCTATGGTGGCCATGTTTGTTAATGGATCGGAAATAAATGAACAATCTTTATTGAGAACCTTCCAAGAATGCTTCCTACCAAATTTCGATTCATTTGGCAAAGCGGTTTTAGAGGAGAGGATTTTTTAGAAATCAACCAATCAGAAACAAGAATTGTCTGTGGTGGCCATGTTTGTTAACGGATCGGAATTAAATGAGCATTCTTTATAGAGAATCTTCCAAGGATGCTTCCTACCAAGTTTCGATTCATTTGGCCAAGCGGTTTCAGAGGAGAAGATTTTTTTTAATCGACCAATCAGAAACAAGAATTGCCTATGGCGGCCATGTTTGTTAATGGATCGGGACAAAATAAGCAATCTTTAGAGAGGACCTTCCATAGATGCTTCCTACCGAGTTTCACTTCCTTTGGCTGAGGGGTTTAAGAGGAGAAGATTAAAATGTGAAAAGTTAACGGACGACAGAAGATGGACAACGGATGACAGACGCCAAGTGATGGCAAAAGCTTACATTGCCTTTGGCAAGGTGAGCTAAAAAGGTAAGAAAACAAACATCATACGAGATAACACAGTTATGTTGAATGGCCAAGTCATCACACTAACAAACTTTCCATTCGATTTTGATACAATTTTTTTTATGAATATTTAACAATCATCAGGTCCTGGAAAACAAGTTGGGGTATGAATCTGGACAGGATTTAATTCTGTAAATGAAAAAACAAACATGAAAGTATTAGGAACGAGCTTTTCTCCTTGGTCTGGATGTTGCATCTCCGCTAAGCACGCAACATTAAGGAGAAAGAGCAAAGACTGATTTTGCTCAGAATCAGGATAATGTGTCCGAGTGGGGTGACATGACTATCCTCAGACTGTTGTTTCACTGAGCTAGAACAATAAACATCCAACTAAGCGTGTTGGTCTAGAACAAAGTGGACCTTATCATCATTTCATTGAAAATTAACTTGTTCTCGCCATGATATAGCTGAAAAAATTGCCGAGTTGGCATTAAACAACAATCACTCACTCAGTCCTTGATCTGGAATTCTGATATCATAACTGTTTCACAACTGAAACAAGTAATTCATTTTTGATTCACTATCCTTGAAATTACATATATTTATGTATCTTGTGGCATAGACTATATAAAAGAATCAGAAGATAGGGGACAAAAAAGTTACAAATTATTAAAATAAAGATTTCCAATGCTATTATCAGTACTGTTTTTATTTTAAAAACAACCTTTTCATTTGTAAAGCGAAAGTGAGTGGTTATGTATTTGTGTGAAGAGTTTCGATTTTGCCTATAATTGGTGTGACAGTGTATTATTTTTGTTTTCCGTATTATTGACACTGTTGACATTTTTGCAAATATGCATCTATGATCATTATGGTGCACAAAATAATTCAATTTCCTTTTAAAGAGTTATATTTTCCTTCTAAATAAATAATACATATATTCTGGATGTTCAAAGAGACATTTCAGAAAAAAATATAATGTTTTCTTTCTCGTTAACATGTTAACATACAATAGCTATTAAACTGAATTTTCTTACATTTTATATATGATTATGGGATGGCATATTTAACTGGAAATTGTGGACGTACATGCAAAATCATCGGATACTTGTATTGTAATCGTTGTTAAAATAGGGAACTGGTGTTTATTTGACATTTAACTGAATATTAGTTAAGATAGATAGATGTCTGCATCACACATGAGCTCGACAGAATACTTATTACCGAAGATATATCAAATATTATGCTTTTTTTCTGTATTTTTTTGAAATGTTGCAAACGCCGAAACGGAATAGTGGGGAAAATAGGAAATAAACAAAATGACAAAAACTGATTTTATCGTGCATATAATTTCTACAGCTATTGTCAGAATTTTTTTTTTTAAATGAAATTGCTAACTGATGCGTGACACCGTAATGAATTATGGGATTGATTTTAACTTAATTGAAGGTTAATTTACTATTAACTAATAGACAGTCTAATTGACGGTCAAGCAATGCTATTAACTCATACTATTAACTAATTTACAATTAGCGATTTAATAGACTATTAAATCTAAATTCACTATTAACTTAATTGACATTTGTGCAACCCAGTCCTGGTTGTTACAGAAAGTCAGGAGAAATATTTACAAGATAGTTTTTTTCCACAATTGGCATATACTATTCTAAGTGAAAGAAATACTGCTATTTCACTCAATGAAATAAAACGTTTATTTTACAGCATGACATCATTGTACTACTACCAATGTCCTCACAATCTAAAATATCACTGAACATTCAACAATGAAAAACTCTAAGCTCCTTTTTTAAACGTCTTATTAGTAAAAACAAAGTATAAAGTCTTGGGTTTTGCTTGAAATAATTTTACCTGATTTCCATGTAAATCTAAAACATCTAACTTGAACAAATTATCTAAGTTTTCTATCTTCTTTATTCTGAAATGTTAAATATAAATATGTTTGTATATATAATAACTGCATTTAGTATGGTAAAACAACAGTATCAGTTGTGAGCCGAAATGTACAGATTTGCTTAGAATGTGAGTAATAATTACAAATCAAAATATGCAATAAAACATTATATCATTAATTTAGACAATTTTCCTTTGATTTCACAGAGTAATATTGTTAATATTAACAAACTGACTCTGATAATATGATACAGATACAGATACAGATACCCTCGGACAATACGGAAATCATCAAGTAATAATATATTTATTAATTAACCATAAAATACTGACTCGTGTGTTTTTATTCTTTCGCTTCAAAGAGTTCAACATTTTAATAAATTCACAATAACAGATTTGAATTCTTTAGCATGAACAATGATTTTTCAATTGACTTTCTGGTTTCATTACATTTACTCTGGAGATAAAACAATTCCATTTGTTTATTTTCTTTCGCTTCCTTTCCATTTTATCTTATCAGACGACAGTGACAGACAGTCTCTATTTTATCGTTGATACATATGTCAAATCTAGAGAGAATCTGGAACACCAATATCCGTATTGGGTGACATTGTCCTGTATTGGCCGAGTTGCACTATCTGTATCACAAAGGCAGTTTTCATCTTATTTATGTAAATTAACAGTAGTTAATAAATAATGAAAATTATTGGTTACTGTGATGCCAAACACATGACTTTGTCGATAAAAACAATAATGTCAATTTTGAAGGTCTCAACATAGATTATCACTAGTATCATAGCTCGTCCTCTCTGACTTCCTATAATACTAGTGATAATGTCTGTCTTGACCATCAAAAGTCCTGTTATACTATATGAATAATAAATGTACTTCATCTAAATGGAAAAGCTGACTTTAAAAAATTATCCTTTTGGCTATTCTTAACCTGATATTGGTTCTTAATTTACACATTATTTCAAAACATCCATATCAGCAAAATATGATTTATGCAATAAGAAAAATATTTATATAATTATAAATGTAAAAAGTTTTTAATTCGCTGTGACCAAAAGGCATTAAACTTAATGTTCAAGGTCTGTAATGAGTTGTCAGTGACCAGGACAAGTGATTTCTGTGAATCAGTTCCAAATCTTTAAGCAGATATTTTGAACATGTGCCATCCCTGAGTGCAATGTATGTTTAAGTAGAACAACCCTAACATATTTAATACATTTTAATCAGTTTGTAAGAGAAAGATTCCCTACAACATTAATTTTTTCATTAAATCAAATAAGACTTGATAGATAATGGTTCAATTTCTTTTGCAGTCAAAAGAGAACAAATGATTCTGAATTTCAGACCTTAAGTCTGGAAAATATTAAAAAATAAAGAACTTGACAGAAGAAGAGATATAAAGGTTTGGAACATTGGATTATGAGAGGGTGGGTTCATCTACAAATGACAAGTGTCATCTAGATATATTATATGGGTAGCATCCCAAATTGCTGATTCCCAGTTTGCCGAATCCCAAATTGCCGAGTCCAATTAGCCGATTCCCAAATTGCCGACATATGAAAAATATTGTTATTGCAAGTAGAATAATGCTTCTAATTTATGAAGGAATATTGTAAATAATTAAATAAATATTTCTTTTGAAATGGTCCGACATACAAGGGAGTTTAGATTATAGCATTCGAGCTCAAAGTCAAAAGGATATACGGTGGATTAGTCCTGCAGACAACCATGATTTCTGTCAAGAAGAAGGATGCCAAGAAATAATTTCAAAACATATGCTCTGTGAATAATAACTAGCATAAACATGAGAGAATACACATTTTTTGTTTTGTAAATAGGTCCCAAATTTTGCATTTGAGCTAGACTTAGTAAAACTCTAAATAAACATTTACTTATTTGTAGTTTATTTCCATTGTTCTTCAATTATTTGAGTAATGAGGAATGGCATCTCCTATTCATCAGTGCATTTGATTATGGTTTTTCTAATTAAAATTGCGCGAAAAATTACTGCTTTCAATAAAATATGTACACATCATCAATATTTTTTTTTAAATAAAAAATAATATTATGAAACTTTTGTCATTTTTAACAAAAGTCGGCAATATGGGATTCGGCAAAATGGACTCGGCAATATGGTATTTGGCAATCTGGGATTCGGCAATCTGGTACTAATTCATTATATGTACTAACCCAATTTGATAAAACCCAAAAGAAGTCAGACTGTGACTTTAGCACCTATTGCCTCTGGCCTGTCAAAATTTGATCAGTCCAGTAAATCTTAATTGATTTTTTTATTGCAATTGTACTTTGATATTTGTATAAGTTCGGACCAGTAACTTCTGAAGTGTAAAATCATAGACTGAGAAGTTGTAAATTTTTAGCAAAAAACAGAATGATATTGATATATTGGTACATAAGAAATAAGAAAGCCGCCCACTAACAGAAACATTTGAAATAAGAATGTTCTGAGTTGTGTCAATTTCATAAGTTTTCAGGGTTGGCAAAAAAGCGGGAAATACTCATATTTCCCAGGACTGTGGGAAATACGATTGATTCTTAATTTGCAAATATAATGGTACAGGAAACTTCTAAATTGATATTTATGTTTTACATGTATGGCCAAAATTGCATATAAAAAATCTTTAATGGATACAAATATAAATATATTGGCCTTACAGAAAAAAAAGTAATTAATGGATAGTGTTAATGTACAGATATATAAAATTGATATTGGAAAATTGATATTTTGTTAAAAAAAAATATTGATTTTGATAGAAATATTAAGAAAATTATTCTTTACTTGTAATCCTCACTTTGTACCTCCTTTGTTTAGTGATTAAAACCATATTCTGACCTGCTTTTGACATGTTTATTGTTTGTCTTTACAAACTGCACTTATTGATTTCTAAAGGTTATTGAAGATGTGTTAATTAGTTTGTAAAAACAAATTAAAAAAGTTAGTCATTATTATACTATAGCATGAAGGAAATGCCCTTAGGATATTAGATTACATGTATACAACCTGGCAAAACAATCAGCTATTGATAGAAATGCCATCATGTTTGGCTACTATTGAGAGAATCTTCTCAAACTTTGTCATGATTCAGTCAAAAATTAAGAAATAGACTTGGTCTTGTTAAAGCAGGAAAGCTTGTTTTTTGCTACAGAATGTTAAGGGGGAAAGATGAAATAGATTGGTGAACTCTGAAACTGTATGGTTGAACTGAAAAAGTGTAGATATAAAATTGTGGTGACAGTTTTAACATGTTTTTAATAAAAGTCTTTTGTATAAATATTATGCTTATATGAAGATTACAATTTCAAAAGTTGCCTGAAGTCCTTCTTAATGGTCCTACACCTAGGCTGTATACCCATATTTATTAAACTGATGTAATTTTCAACACTGTGTGTTAAAATGTTAAGTTTTTAGCAACTTTGAAGAAATTAATCGAATGTAGGACAGAAAGTCACAGGACAAAAAGTCACAGGACAAAAAGTCACAGTTTAAATTTTGTATTTTGACAAAACATATAGGACAAAAAGTCACAGGACAATTAATCACATCTAAAAATCATATTTCCCACTTGAGCTAAAATTTTGAGTATTTCCCAGGACGGTATTTCCCGGTAATTACCACTGGGAATTCCTGCCACTGGTATTTCCCGGCCAACCCTGTTAAAGTTTTTATTAATAGCCTTCCTCCGTAACTGCCTATTTAAGTTTACAAAGAAAAGTATATTTTTCAACAACAAAAATTGACATTACCATATAGGGACGTAAATGTAAAAATAAGGAATTATTGAATGATGTATTAAAGAATGTTGACATCATACCATTTGCCTGAATTTGTGAGATCACCTATTGAAAATAACCAGCACTTGAACAGAATGGTTACAATAAGGACAATTGTAAGAGAACACAGATAAATCCTCTCTTAATGTCTGACCAGTTTATTCAAAGCCATATAAATGCCCCATTATACTATACTAACCTATTTTTGCCTAACATAAGAACTCGTAATGATTTTAAGGCATTTAGTCCTGAAATTTCTTCTATCTGATTGTCATACAGATCTAGAAATATTAAACGTTTTAGTGAACTAAGATGCTGGATCTTGTTGATCATGTTGTGTTGGTAGTTCAACAGACGTAACTGTTCCTCTCCCTCCAAAATAGGACATACTGTAAGTTTCCGTCTGCAAAAAATAAAATGGAAGATTGCTGTTTTTTACAACTAAAAATTAACAGGAATGCATACAACACCTGAAGTTCATTTTTGGTGTTTACTGTTAAAGTTTTATTTATGTATGGATGATGTGTGTTAATGCTACTTTCAATGATATTTCATGAGGTACCTGACTACTAGTATTTTGCTGCAATGAGTTTTATTGGTGGTGAAAACCAGAATACCAGTAAAAAATCAGCAACCTGCCAGACTGACAAACTTTATCACATAAAGAAAGGGATGTCTGATGACTATGGGGTGTCTACGGGAAAAGTAAAATACCTCACCCTTAGGATTGGACATATATGAGTGTCTCATGTAAGAGAGTGCTCCTTGCATGTAATAGACAACTTTCAGTATCTTCTAATGACCAATAGCTGACTATGAGTGTTGTCAGTGGTCAGTTGCAAGGCCTTATCCAATATATTGTGGTATATCCTCTTATTCCTGTGGCAGTCAACATTTTATCCCATAAGCCAATCCTAGTACCACATTTTTACCTACATGATGTAGTGTTTGTAAACTTGTTCTTGTCATGAAGATAGACGCTGTTCACTTTATAATAAACTCAAACATCAATTAAACTTAATAGCAAGTACCTAGAGAGAATCACAGCCTCATCAATGTTTTCTAATTTGTCTACAACATCATTGGTTAAAAAACAGCTATGTGGAATAAAGACAATTTTCAATGTTTTATTTGTATACTGACACATGCAGCAAACAAGCCCATTGTCACTCAGATGACACCCTAATTTGTTCTCGCAAGAAAGATAACCAATTAATTTTTATATTGACAATATGGCTGCCTTAGATACTGCTGGTCTGATGACATTTTCAGGCATGTGTAATAAGTATCTTAGATTTTGGTTTAAATTGGTTCAGTGGTTTCAGAGGAGATTTAACTACACCTCGAAATTAACAGTGAGGGCCAGTTAAGAATGAAATTTTATGACAAAAGAGATGATTTCAACTTTCCCATTTATATGTGCAACATTCCAACAGCACCTGCATATGAATTTGATCCAATATTCTAGAGCTTGTGGTTCCTATGCAGTCTTGCTCCTAACAAGGAAGCTACTGAATCAAGGGTTACTACTGGTGTTTGACCAGTAGTCATAAATTCAAAAGTTTTACGGTTGCCCCCATAACTTGGAGGGGCTGTCATCGTGATCGTACAGTAGCTGGATTTACAACTATCTGTGCAATCATTGCCAATCACCACTAAAGTTGTGAGATAGAATCACGCTCATGGTAAAGTGTACTCAATACAGCTTTATGTGATAAAGTTTGTGCGTGAGTTACGACAGGTTGGTGGTTTTCTCCGAGTACTCTGGTTACCTCCACCAATAAAACTGGTCGCCACGATATAACTGAAATATTATTGAAAGTGGCGTTAAATAACATAACATTAACCCTAACTTGGTTAGTCGTTACGGAATATATGTGTCACAAATGATCATGGATATGTTCCAATTGTCGTCGCACTTCCTGGTCCTTTCTTCATTCATGACTTATCACTGTAAATAGAGTAACATAACAGATGCCACTAGTGAAGCAGGAACTACTTACCTTACCAGAGCATTTGAGTTCACCCCTGGTTTTTAGTGGGTTTTGTGTTGTTTTATCTGTAGTTTTCTGTGTGTATTGTAGATCATATTTTTGCTCTTTTTTTTGGCCATTGTGTTGTCTGTCCTTTGATTTACAGATTCTGATTACCCCTTAGGTATCTTCAAACTTAAATGCTACAAATTTTTTACGTACAACAGGCAACAAACCATAAGTGATGTCAAAAGTACACATGGTCTTTGGCCAAGGGATCTAAAATACATTTTACACAAAACTATCAAAGAAACATGCCTGTTAAGTTTGTTTCATTTGGTCCAATTGGTACAGAGAAGAAGACTTAACAGAGAAAAGATAACAGCTAAGATAGATAATGAGGAATACCAAGTGATGACAACAGATTATTAGGACCTATACCCCAGGTGAACTAAAGTCATATACCAACATAGAGTACCTGTCTAGATTTAGTCTATCTGGGTTTGATGATCTCTCTTCTGGAGTTCTGTATACTACAGGTATACCAGGTGCTGAAGGACTTTCAGCAAATATCACTCTATCACCTTTAAGTAGATAATGGTATATTGTCATTGATGATATTATCCCTCAGGTAACTTTAGACAATATAGTATACATGCTACCAAACTAAATTAGATATCTATATTTTTATTATTATCATTATTGATTTTTTTTCCAAGGATCATATTTTGTTTTAGAAAGTACATTGAGGTATTCTCTCTGAAAGAGGATTTCATAATCCTTAGTTAATGAAATGTCAAACTTAATCATTGGGATCATCATAAGCAATAATGAATAATGTGGTCATTTAGAGGGGGTTAGGGGTTATGGTGTTCAACGCCACTTTCAACAACAGTGTGTTAAACACCATAACCCCTAACCCCCTCTAAATGACCATTTAGAAACCATTTTAAAATTTATAATGTAGTGATATTTAATGACATGCATAGTGTCATGCACAAACACATGATGATCATATCAAATCTCTGAATATTATGGTATATATGTACAATAGAAAGGTCATTCTAATAACAAGCAAACATTTTATAGATTTCCAAAAATCAATTGCTCAACAAATAATATAATGATAAACAAACATCTGTGTAAAGTTTAAAATGTTTAGTCACCATAAGAGTTAAGTGATCCACAATGGAATGTAATATTAATATAGAGACAGTTGTTCACGTGTTTGATAAAAATATTACAAAATTCTCCCTCATTTACCACGTATAATAAGCCTATAGTTATCACTCGATAGAATTCATATAAAGGAAATATTTAAATAATAAATCAAAATTTGTACGATGAGCAAGTCATTTGAATGTTTTAAAGTTGTTTAAATAAATAATATTTTCCAGATCTATATTCATTTCTACCATGGTGTCATCAAATTTCAATAATTTTATTCAACTTCAAAAAAAATATCAGTGTAGGTTTGATCAACTGTATAACCTGCTAAGAATAACTTTTTTTCACTGAAACTCATTTTAGGGATTAAAAAATTCTTAAAGAAAATTTTAAATGGTGAATTACTTTGAATTTTATGGTAGTTGATTGGTATAAATAAGAAATGATAGAACTTTTATGTGTTCGTCCATTAAATAGCATATGAAAAATAAGTAGAAAACATGGGGTTCAAAGATCTGAACATGTAACAGTTTAATTAAATTAGGTAAGCTCATATAGATCTGGAAGATCTTAAACTGGAATAAAATTGTATTTGTACATACATTTCTTATAAATGTTTCATGTGAATATAATAAGAATAATTCTTCAAATAGAATCATTAAGAATGGGGAAAATCATGCTATACATGCTAGTTTTCAAATAAACAAAACAAAACTAAAATTTTAACAAATTTTCTGGTAGGATAGATAATTTTTCAGAGATGAAACTCGTCTAGGTGAATCCAAGACTCGTCACATTAGTTTGGTACTCACCATTGTTTACAATAAATAACAAAGAATGCACAAGTGGAACTCATGACTTTTTGGATGGGACTTGTCAAATTTTGACCCTACAATGATCTCTGTTGCTTCACTGTGTCATCAACCTTTAGGCCCTGTCTATGAATTTCAATATCTGTTCTGTGAAATGTGCTCAATTTTTACCATTTACCAAGTGTGACACCAGTGCAATCACAAAATTAAAATTGAACATAATTAATTTTTCTTACAACTACATTAATTATCTTGATGAAGCATGTGATCATGGTTATCTAACTAACCTGGCAAAAAAGCAGGTGCTTTTTGTGTATTAGGTGATAAATGTGAACTAGACCGTGACGAACGCCCACATTCCTCTACATCCTGTACAATATCTGGAGGCGTGCTTAAGTCATGTGCACTAGCCGCCGCTGGAACTATTTGTTTCTTGTTACTTCTGAAGTGTATTGGAACTTTTTCTGAAAAGAAGCAACCATCACCGTGAATTGTATCTAATCTAGATTTTTACAAGATTTTTACGAACTTGTACTAAAATTTTACAGCAAACTCAACACAAATCATTTAGCACTGAAGCATATTTCTTTGAAATGTGTTCTTATTGAGCATGTACATGTATCACAATTTACATGTGTATCACAATTTAAACTTAAATATCTAGATGTTATATTTCAAGTTTTATTTTTCACTAAATGTGTTTTTTTTATATATCAAAAGATGTTGATTTACAGCATAAGACTACAAACTAAAGTTTTGATAATATATTTCACTGTCATATTTTTTATTAACCAAAAATGGCAATTTTCTGCAATTATCTCTTTTAATTTAATATATATCCAGAATTTGGTGAAATACTCCTATATGTTAAGATGTTGACAGTATGTTATGACTTTAAATTAAAAATTGATAATTTTACTAGTTTTTTAAGCTTCTGAAGTATATCTAAAAAAATCATAAAAATGATGATTAAAACATAAAATTTAAAATGTTGCTATTTGTCAAAAGAAATGATTTATTTACAAACTAAATATAGGAAAATTAAAACATAATCCCATACAAAGTCATTACAAATAGTTCAAAATAATTAAAACAGCTAATGGCTAATTTATTTAACATGTATAAAGTGGATAGCTTTAATACAGCTTATAATCCCAGTGAGAATATAAATTAAATTTAAACTGTATAACTAGACTGTCCACCTTTGTGTGAACCTGAATAGACAAAACAAATATGTATATAATCCTTAAGGATCAGTACAATTAGTGCTATAATCCTCTAATTTACTAACTTATCAATTATAACACTGCAAAACCAGTAATTTACTAACTTATCAATTATAACACTGCAAAACACTCGGTGAACACAACCAACTTCAGACGTCACAAGTTAATTTTATTAACAGGGGAGAGGAAAGTGGACAAATGTGATAAAAACAACATATAATTAGGTCTATAGGTTGAGACTTTATATACTTCAAGGACCAAGTTTTCCCATTATAAGTTGGGAGAATTTGCTATGTTATTGGGTCTATAGGTTGAGACTTTTTATACTTCAAGGACCAAGTTCTCCCATTATAAGTTGGGAGAATTTGCTAATTAGACCTCTAGATGACTACATAGTTCACCAAATATGGTACATTAGAAATCTCATTGCTTAATGTTTCAAAATTTGAACTTTCTATCCTCTATCCCCAACATGACTGATCTTGATTTAGAACTACATTATATGATTTCAAGATCTCTTTATATTGGAACAACCATACAATGAAGTAACTCAGTATTTCTAAAGTAATGATATTCAGAAAACCCCATTTAATACATAAAAAAAAAATTGTTTTCCCCTCTTTTTTTTTGGGGGGGGGGATCTGGGGTGGGAAGGGTAAATACATTTAAAATGGGACAATACAGATAGAATGCTTAATTGAAGCAATGCCATAGAGCACTATAAAAATAACAACAATCATATTGCTGATGTTCATCTTGCAGTCACAGTATTAAAAAATATTTAATAATAAGAACAAATTAAATCTTAAACAAGAACTTTTTAATTAACCTTACCATAAAAATTTTACATCTTAATAAACAAACACATACCTGAAGCTTTAGAAGTGAGAATTTATAAATTACTATTACCTCCACTTAAACTAGCGGGATGTTTCATCCAGACCACAAAATATGACATAGGAATCACAGTATCTCTCCTTTCCCTTCGTAAATTCATCTTGTTTAAACAGACGTATTGAATTATTGTTTTGAAATTCTTATTTGTTTACAAACATTCCGTTTCAGTTTCCGTTCAATATTCAACCTTGATCATACAAATTTTATTAGACACATTTTAAACTCCAGTATAAAACACATTATGAATAATAACGATAAAAACTGTTAAAATTCGATGCTAATTCTCCATTACATCAATAAACTGCTCAATATATTCCATAGATCAGAATAAAGACATGCATCTGAATATCACAACAATAGTCCACAGATCTGCCAATACTAAGTTTATCAACAAACAGATTCAAGCACTAGTATTAATGTTATATAACATTCAGGTTGAGAACTTAAATATTTTACATGCCATCATCAAATTTCAAAACATTCAATATTGTTCCTTTCTAACTGGATTGTATATTTCAGTATAGATCAACATTTTATCATTTTCTTGATATGAACATGAACTATTGATCTCACTACAGTACACCTCCTACCTTACACCAACCTATTGAAGGCTTTTGTCACATAACTGTCTTTTAAAATTACAAGGTTTCAAACTCCCAACACTAAACAATATCTCCTCAAAAGCAATTCAAAAGTTCGATTTTCAATAAGCATTATAAAGTTTGATCCATTTCATTATCCACGTCTATAGAATTATTATTCCATAACCAGTTGTATTGTCTATAAATGCGAAATCAATGTATTCATAGAACATATTAATTTTAATTTAATTCATCAAGTTATGATATACATCTGTACCTATACTAAAAGTTATTAAATTCTAACACATTAACCACAATGAATTTCTACAATCTTTAAGTATGAAACCAACCATAACTATATTTTAATTTTTTTTTTTAAATAATCATGCAAGTAGAAATTGCAATATATTTGATCAATATACATGCAATAAAATTCTTCGCACAAAAAATAATAGAGCCCCATGCATTAATTAAATCAATAAAAAGCACTTTCGTGAAATGTTATGTCGCTGCATGTAAACATCACACATTATCTGGCCCCATACCACAACAAGATGTTAGCGTCTATAAATTTGAATCATGACTGATTCTAGTTGTAATCCTCTTACAATTAAATCAAGAAATTTATGTAATAATGTTGACTTTTTGATATTAAAATATCCAAACAAAATAGAGAATTCCATTTCAATTTGTTCCTGAATTAATACAGATTGTTTATATATAATATATTGCACGTAGCCATCCATGATAATGTTACAATTGACTTTTAAGCCTTTCTGATTAAAGCAGAGATTGGATCACCATCTAAAATGTATATTATCACAGCAAACTTATATATATGTCTACCAATATACTTTCAGAGTTAATCCTTTGGTACTGCAAGATTAAACATTCATAATTGACTCTTGAATTGATTTCAAATTTAAAAACACATTATTATGCATTTAAATATTAAATTTCAAATGTCAAGGAATAATGTAAATTTATCTGAAAAGATTTGTTTGTCTGTAAAAATTAAGAATAATTTATTTTGATAAAATTTTTCATAACAAATCATTAAATGTCATTGAATACAATAATTTCAAGTTTTTAAACAATTACTAATGTGTAAAAATATACAGATGGTATTGAAAGGTTCCATATCTAAGAAGATCAATAGCTGTTAAAACCTAATACAGTGAAAATAATAGATTCTAAACTGAGGCAGTGTCATTAAATATGAAATAACAATGTAGTTCTTAACTGCTACTGCAGGTATTCACTGAAAACTAGTACAGCACTTTGTAATTCTAGACTGTTACTGAACCGCATTGGTGGCGTAATGGTTAGCGTGCTCGCCTCGAGTGCGGTAGATCGTGGGTTCGAGCCCTGGTCGGGTCAAACCAAAAACTATAAAATTGGTATTTGTTGCTTCTCCACTAAGCATGCAGCATTAAGGAGAAAGAGCAAAGACTGGTTGGCTTGGAATCAGAATAATATGTCCGAGTGGACTGTTGTTTCAGTGAGCTAGCACTATAAAAATCCAACTCAGCGTGTTGGTCTAGAACAAAGCGAACCTCATCATTTCATTGAAAATTAACTTGTTCTCGCTGAAAAATTGCTGAATTGGCATTAAACAACAATCACTCACTCACTCACTCACTCACTCACAAGACTGTTACTGCAGGTATTCAATGAAAACCAGTACAGCAGTTTCCAGTTCTACACTTTTAGAGTAGATATTCACTGAAAACTAGTACAGCAGTATGTAGTTCTAGATTATTACTACAGGTATTCACTGAGAACTAGTACAGCTGTATGTAGTTCTAGATTATTACTACAGGTATTCACTGAGAACTAGTACAGCAGTATGTAGTTCTAGATTATTACTACAGGTATTCACTGAGAACTAGTACAGCTGTTTGTAGTTTTAGACTGTTAATGCAAGCATTCACTGAAAACTTGTAGTTTGTAGTTCTTGACTTCTACTGCAGGTATTCTTTGAAAACTAGTACAGCAATTTGTAATTCTAGACCATTACTGCAGGTATTCAATAAAAACCAGTACAGCAGTTTGTAGTTCTAGATTATTATTGCAAGTATTCACTGAAAACTAGTACAGCAGTTTGTAGTTCTAGATTATTACTGCAACTATTCACTGAAAACTAGTACAGCAATTAGTAGTTCTAGACTGTTATTACATGTATTCACAGAAAACTAGTACAGAAGTTTGTAG
The DNA here is from genome assembly GCA_963680875.1 of Bathymodiolus brooksi. Taxonomy (NCBI): domain Eukaryota; kingdom Metazoa; phylum Mollusca; class Bivalvia; order Mytilida; family Modiolidae; genus Bathymodiolus; species Bathymodiolus brooksi. The sequence continues at coordinate 32,242,455 of OY804577.1, forward strand.
TTCTAGACTGTTACTGCAGGTATTCACAGAAAACTAGTACAGCAGTTTGTGGTTCTAGACTGTTACTGCAGGTATTCACAGAAAACTAGTACAGCAGTTTGTGGTTCTAGATTATTACTGCAGGTATTCAATGAAAACCAGTACAGCAGTTTCCAGTTCTAAACTTTTAGAGTAGATATTCACTGAAAACTAGTACAGCAGTATGTAGTTCTAGATTATTACTACAGGTATTCACTGAGAACTAGTACAGCTGTATGTAGTTCTAGATTATTACTACAGGTATTCACTGAGAACTAGTACAGCAGTATGTAGTTCTAGATTATTACTACAGGTATTCACTGAGAACTAGTACAGCTGTTTGTAGTTTTAGACTGTTAATGCAAGCATTCACTGAAAACTTGTAGTTTGTAGTTCTTGACTTCTACTGCAGGTATTCTTTGAAAACTAGTACAGCAATTTGTAATTCTAGACCATTACTGCAGGTATTCAATAAAAACCAGTACAGCAGTTTGTAGTTCTAGATTATTATTGCAAGTATTCACTGAAAACTAGTACAGCAGTTTGTAGTTCTAGATTATTACTGCAACTATTCACTGAAAACTAGTACAGCAATTAGTAGTTCTAGACTGTTATTGCATGTATTCACAGAAAACTAGTACAGAAGTTTGTAGTTCTAGACTGTTACTGCAGGTATTCACAGAAAACTAGTACAGCAGTTTGTGGTTCTAGACTGTTACTGCAGGTATTCACAGAAAACTAGTACAACAGTTTGTGGTTCTAGATTATTATTGCAAGTATTCACCGAAAACGAGTACAGCAGTTTGTAGTTCTAGATTATTATTGCAACTATTCACTGAAAACTAGTACAGCAGTTTGTAGTTCTAGATTATTACTGCAAGTATTCACTGAAAACTAGTACAGCAATTCGTAGTTCTAGACTGTTACTGCATGTATTCACAGAAAACTAGTACAGAAGTTTGTAGTTCTAGATTATTACTGCAGGTATTCACTGAAAACTAGGACATCTGTTTGTAGTTCTAGACTGTTACTGCAGGTATTCACAGAAAACTAGTACAGCAGTTTGTGGTTCTAGACTGTTACTGCAAGTATTCACAGAAAACTAGTACAGCAGTTTGTGGTTCTAGATTATTACTCCAAGTATTCCAAGAAAACTGGTACAGCAGTTTGTAGTTTTAAACTGTTACTGCAGGTATTCACTGTCTGAATACCAGTAAAGCTGTTTGTAGTTCTTGACTGTTACTGCAAGTATTCACTGAAAACTAGTACATCAATTTGTAATTCTGGACTGTTATCACAGGTATTCATTGAAAACTAGTACAGCAGTTTGTGGTTTTTTACTGTTATTTTCAGTATTCACTGAAATCTAGTACAGCAATTTGTAATTCTAACTTATTAATGCAGGCATTTACAAAAAACTAGTACTGCACTTTGTAGTTTTAGACTGTTACTGCAGGTATTCACTAAAAACTAGTACAGTAGTTTGTAGTTCTAGAATGTTACTGCAAGTATTCACAGAAAACCAGGACAATTGTTTGTAGTTCTAGACTGTTACTGCAGGTATTCACAGAAAACTAACACAGCAGTTTGAAATTCTAGACTGTTACTGCAAGTATTCACAGAAAACTAGTAAAGCTGTTTGTAATTCTAGATTGCTACTGTAAGTATTCACAGAAGACTGTTACTACAGACTGCATGTATTGACAGAAAACTAGTACAGCAGTATTTAGTTCCAGACTGTTACTGCAGACTGCATGTATTGACAGAAAACTAGTATGGTAGCTTGTAGTTTCTATATAAAATCACTTCTCACCTGATCTACTATAATTCATTAGTCAAATGTTAATACAGTGTTCTGTATTCACTACAGTTCTACATATAACTGACCTATTGAAATTACATTTATTGGCAAATTGGTAATGTGAAGGTCAGAGACCAGATTAAAAGTTTTACAGATACATCTTCATCAGCCAAGGGTTACAATCCACCTCCACTCCCTTGGCGATGTTAGTTATAATTTTGTTATTCCTGCACACTGCCATCAGCTGGATTTTTTTTCTGTCATGTCACTCATAATGATATCATTTTCAGCAAATCAGCACATGGTATTAATTTCATCATGTCAAAATATGTACACAGTTAACTGAAAACACTTAATATGCCCCAACAAATTATTGTGCAGTTTTGTTCATCACAGCAGTTTAAATCTGTTCATTTTATGTTCACATTTTTCCTACAAAACACATGTTTTTGTAACATACCCTCTGATTGGTTGCAACTATTGTGGGCTTCATCCAGTTAAGGCAGTCACCATGGTGACCACATAAATCTGGCTAACACCACCAAGGATGATGAGGATGGGGTAGCAGATGTTTACTCTTGGTTAGCAAACATGACACAGACATTATATTTATCTTTCCAGATATACTGTATGGAATCATTTTATGTTTCCGTCATAACATAATTTTTAAGGAAACAAATTGTAATCCATTAATCTCACTCAACTAAAGAGCATCAGTCTTTGATGGGAGGCAATTTAGACAGCACAATACTGAAATGGGATTACAAAAGGACCCAATTCACTAATTCTCAAAACCCTTGATTTTGCACACAAATATATGTCTTTTATTTACTCCAAAATACAACAAATTATTATCAAAATCCATATGCGATCAGGGCCTATGAGAGGGGAGTTCAGACGGTCCATCAGTCCGTGGCCCAGATAGCCAAGAATGGGCCTGTGAATTTCTGAAGGACCCCATAGTCTTAGAAATAGACGTTTTATTTTGATTTTCTCTCTTTTTTGTTGGTATTTTCAACTATTTTTAGTTTATTTTTAATATTAATTATGGAAAATTCACTTAGACTTTGGAATTCTGGTTGTTGATCATATATAGGTTTTATTGAACCTCAAATTCTCAATTTTGAGAGAAGTCTCAGTCTATCCCCAGGGTCCCAAAACAGTCTTGTTCCGCCTTGCAAAATTTCTATCGGAGGCCCTGTATGCGGGTGACATGGTGTTAAAATATTGTGAATATTTGACAAAGATTAACTGATTGAAAAGGCGATTGGGTTAGGAAGTTGTAGAATTATAATCCCCCCCATTACACTTGTGACAATTCCTTCATTTTTAATACAAAAAATAAGTAATATCTAAAACATATTGATTGATTTTAATCAAATAACACCAGTAACATGGACATTTTGTTATATGTAATCCTTTATTGACATTACAATCAATGTCATCGTAAAGTGATTGACAGGTCAAATTGAAATTTGTTGTTTTATAATCACTTCAAACAAGATTTGTTGTTGTTGTAGAACATTTACATTTTTCAAATAACCTTAGCATTGAATGTTTTGTCACAGAGAAAATAAGGTGGTTTAATAAAGTAATATACATGTTTAACATATTTTAACTTTCCATGATAATACACTGTGTAAATAAAACAATACATCATATAGGTCACAAAACACTATGAACATTTATATTATTGGCTAAACAGGATTACTTGTTTTAATGTTTTACTTTAAAATTTCAACGTTTGTTTACATTTAATACAATCTTTTCTTACAACTAAAAGGGCTCGATTCTTTCTACATTGTATTATGTTAAAAGTTTCACATTACACATACAGCACAAGGGGAGAAACTAGAGGCTCAGCACTGAGCTCAGCCTGTGTCACTCATCTTTCATTCTGCTTTGAGGAAACTTAATACAGATGCTTCCCACCAAATTTTCGGCTCATTTTGGCAGAGCAGTTTCAGAGAAGAAGATTTTTAGAAATCGACCAATCTAAAACAAGAATTGCCTGTGGCAGCCATGTTTCTTAATGGATCAAAACGAAATGAGCAAATTCTATAGAGGACCTTCCATAGATGCTTCTTACCAAGTTTCATATCATTTGGCTTCAGAGGAAAAGCTGTTTTAGAAATCGACCAATAAGAAACAAGAATTGCCTATGACGGCCATGTTTGTTAACGGATCAAAATGGAATGAGCAATTCCCATAGATGCTTCCTACCACGTTTCGGTCCATTTGGCCAAGCTGTTTCAGAATAGAAGATTTTTAGAAATTGACCCATCAGAAACAAGAATTGCCTATGGTGGCCATATTTGTTAATGGATTGGGACAAAATGTGCAATCTTTATAGAGAACCTTCTATAGATGCTTCCTACCATGTTTCGTTTCATTTGGCCAAGCGGTTTCAGAGGAGAAGATTTTTTTAGAAATCAACCAATCAGAAACAAGAATTGTCTGTGGTGGCCATGTTTGTTAATGGATCGGGACGAAATGAGCAATCGTAACAGAGGACTTTCCATAGATGCTTCCTACCAAGTTTCGGTTCATTTGGCCAAACGGTTTCAGAGGAGAAGAATCTAAAAAATCAGCCAATCAGAAACAAGAATCACCAGTGGCGACCATGTTTGTTAACGGATCGGGACGGAATGAACAATCTTTATAGAGGACCTTCCATAGATGCTTCCTACCAAGTTTCGGATCATTTGGCCAAGTGGTTTCAGAGGAGAAGATTTTTTAGAAATCAACCAATCAGAAACAAGAATTGCCTGTGGTGGCCATGTTTGTTAATGGAACGGGACAAAATGAGCAATCTTTATAGAGGACCTTCCATAGATGCTTCCTACCAAGTTTCGGTTCATTTGGCCAAGCGATTTCAGAGGAGAAGATTTAAAAAAATCTGTATAGAGATAACTGCATTTTGAATACAGATATTTATATTTAAACAAGAGTTATCTTTCTTTAACAGAGAAGATATTTTAGAAATCAACCAATCAGAAAAAAGTATTGCCTGCGGCAGCCATGTTTATTAACCAATCGGGACAAAATTAGCAATCTTTATAGAGAACCTTCCATAGATGCTTCCTACCAAGTTTCGGTTCATTTGGACAAGCGCTTTCAGAGGAAAAGATTTTTAAAAATCGGCCAATCAGAAACAAGAATTGTCTGTGGTGGCCATGTTTGTTAATGGATCAGGACAAAATGAGCAATCTTTATAGAGAACCTTCCATAGATGCTTCCTACCAAATTTCAATTCATTTGGGAAAGCGGTTTCAGAGGAGAAGATTTTTTTTAGAAATCAACCAATCAGAAACAAGAATGGCCTGTGGGGGCAGACTTGGGGTCAATTACTTTCAAATGTAATCAATTACATTACAATTACTTTGCAATTTTCATGATTACATTACATTACGATTACATCAATTTTCAAATGTAATCGATTAAATTACAATCACTTTGTAAATGTAATCGATTACATTACTGATTACATTTAATGTCATGATAACCAATATATTAGTGTTTTATGTTATTTTGTCTCGTGTGCATCTGCCCAACATCTCTTATTTTTTTTTAATGTATTTCTTAATCAGAACTATGAATTACAATTCAGTTGTAATGTGATCATTACATTGCAATAACAAACAGTACATTGTAAATTATAAACAGCAATTCTCATTTTCCTATTTTTCATAAAATATGTCTTCTCTTATTACTATATATGACCAATATTGATTCCATCTTATACTATTAGTAAATATTATAACATACATTTGCACATTTTAATAACATATATCAAATAATTTCAAACATCCTGTGAAAAGTCTATTGGGGATAATAAACTAGCAGTTAATTACCTGATAAAATTTGTAATTAAGGTATTATTTATGACACCAAATTATGTAGCAATCACCATTTATACTAAATTTCACACCATTTGAATGTTTGTCCTTGATTTATAATTCAGAAGATAAAAAAACAAAAATCATTCCGATTCTAAAAACTTCAGGCCTCGACATTAACGTTTGTCCGATACCAGTGAAAACTGACATCGGACAAGTAGATCTTGTATTACGGTTGTCCGATGGGACAAGTGAAAAAATCAGAGATTCCCAAACGTGCCGGTACGACGGACAAATCTATTTCCACTGGTATAAAAATAAATACTGGGTTTGTTGTATAAAAGAGCCCTGTTTGATCTCCAATTTGTCCATAATTTATTTTGATTTAAACTAAAGTGAAACGCCAGATCAAAACTCTTTTATTGTATCATTTATCGTTCCTCCATGCTTTGATGAAGTTCAAGGACATTGACAAAATTAAAGTCGCAATTTCAGAAATGCTTTAATGAACGTAACCCGAATAATCCAGTCGTTATATTACGCTCTCGCTGGTCGATACACCTCATCCAGCTATAGTGCCGATAGAGGACGCAGTATTATTCGAGTTATAATGAACGGAAATATCAATATTTGAAATATAACATTAAAAACCACTCCGGAACGGACACGTAAAAATTATCGGATATCAATTTGGCGCCAAATTTAAACTTGTCTTTTGTGCAAAATACGATAGTGGACTTGATTTAGGCTTTTGGGAAGTATTGAAACCTTTGAAATGGACAAATATTACAAGCTTTTTCTTGATCTGGTTGAAAAGATCCACTAAAATTTTTATTTCTCTGTGAATTTAAATAAAATACTTTGCTTTATTTATATCACAGGCACTTGTTTCTGGTAAAAAAAATATACCTAGATACTGTTATATATAGTATCTAGGTATATTTTTTTTACCAGAAACAAGGATTTATATAACACAAATATGAGTAATTACAATTTGTGTGGTATTGGATCACAACACAGTAATATATCAAAGGGAAAGGGGGGAGGGGGGTACATATAAAAATCACTGGTATGCAAGACTCCAATCAAGATAGACAGAAATAAAAATGTGACATTGAATATATGTCCTTAAGGTAGTTATGAATAAAAAAAACCCAGAACAAATCAGTTCAGGCAGCTTTAACTATTTACTAAATTTGGGCAGGGTAATGTTTCGATTAATCGCAATTGACTTCTCCCAGAAGTCTCCCCACTTCTCTCTGTTGTCTCCCACTTCTCCCTGTGAGCTCTCTGAAAGAGAAGTCACTTCTCCCTCTAATTTGAAAGTAGTGGGAGCCCTGGATAATTATTCTCTAGTTTTTGTAATTTTTATGAATTTTTTCGCACAACGAAGGAACAAGTTGAAAAATATGTTAATGTAGAGGCCTGAACTTGCTTAAAAATGTACATAATTTCTCAGTCTAAACATGAAAACTAAATCCTTAATTTATGCAAATAGGTTTAATAAAATATCCATTACAAGTTGCATAGTAACCCACAAGTAATGAACAAATTATCATATAATCCAATATTAAAAGGAAAATCAGCACCAAAATAAAAAGCAGAAATATCACATATATCTGAATATCAGATACAAGCCCCATTAGAATATTCTTTAAAAAAAAATCAAATATTTTACAAATATTACAACTTGTTATTCATCAGTTAATTTGTAATATACATGTATGTACGAGCATCATAAATAAATGTTTCTGAAAATTATAATTTACATTTTGCTTTTTATATAATATCTTTATTGAAATTTAAATCTCTTTTTAAACTTGTATAAAGAATCTTCATGAGATACCTATGTTTTGGTTTATATAAAATATTTCTTTATCTTATGCAAATCATGAGGATATGGTGATAGTCTTTCATAAAAGCAATTTCATATATGAAATCTTGAAAGTTGTGTCAGATAATTAAAAATTTTAGATCTTGTGTTTTACACAAGCCGACAAACTGTTTTCATTGAATTTTTGATACCCTAAAGAAATTGAAATTGAGATATTATTTGTTTGGATATCAAGTCTTTGAAGTCATAATTTATACTTAATATGTTTTGTAGCTGTGATAGTTTTGATTGCAATTAAGCATATAATAATATCTACATTATTTGTTTAATAAATTTCATGAAGAAAATTCATTTACATAAATCATACATTAAATATCTAAGGAGATATATGTTTCAGTTAAGACAAAATAAGTCAAAATGATGAAAAGTAATCTAAAATGTAATCAGAAAGTAACCATGATTACAGGGTCAAATGAATGTAATTGATTACATTACCATTACATGTAATCTAAAAAATGTCCGATTACATTCGAATACATGAAAAATGTAATTGATTACAACCGATTACGATTACAATTATGATTACTCCATGTCTGCCTGTGTGGCCATGTTTGTTAACAGATCTGAACTAAATGAGCAATCTTGATAGAGGACCTTCCATAGATGCTTCCTACCAAGTTTCGGTTTATTTGGCCAAGCAGTTTCAGAGGAGAAGATTTTTTTAAATCGGCCAATCAGAAACAAGAATTGCCTGTGGCAGCCATGTTTGTTAATGGATCGGGACAAAATGAGCAAAATTTATAAAGGACCTTCCATAGATGCTTCCTATCAAGTTTCAGTTCATTTGGCTGAGGGGTTTCAGAGGAGAAGATTAAAATGTGAAAAGTTAACGGACGACGGACGCCAAGTGATGGCAAAAGCTCACATTGCCTTTGGCAAGGTGAGCTAAAAAGAGTATGCACAATGTAGGACAAACAACGATCTACAAAACACTACACATTAAACTTAAGATCGAGTACCATGAACCCCACTAAAACCAGGGTGTGAACTAAGGTGCTCAGGAAGGGTAAGCAGTTTCTGCTCCACTATTGACACCCGTCGTGTTAATCTAGTTACAAATCCGGTGATAAGTCATGAATGAGAAAAGGACTGGGAAGTGTTTATGACAAGTGGAACATATACGTGGTCATTTGTGACACCGATATTCTGCAATGATTAAACAAGTCATGGTGGCGACTGTCAACTTAACCAATAGGAACCCTTAGGTTTATTAGATTCCTTGTTAGCAGCAACCCTCTATCAAGTAAATCCTGATAGGAACCACAAGCTCTGGAATATTGTATCAACTGAGAGATATATACTCCATATGCATGTGCTGCTGGAATGGTGCTACATATAAATGGAAATTTCACAATGGGAAAATTGAAATCTCTTTTGTCATAAAGTTTTGTTTTTAACCAGCCCTCACTGTCAATTTCGAGGTATAGGTCAAAGGCATGATGCAGACCTAGTGGTATCTTTTATTTCAAGCTCAATGGGATGTATGCCATCAACAAATTCACCAAACCTAGAATTTTTCAGTGAAAGGACATCAAGATATGAAATTACAAACATGGCAGTGGCCATTAGTTAATTTGTGATACAAATATTTAAATTAGAAGTCATGTCACTTAGAGTGGAGGTTTGGGACCATAAATAGACAATATTCGTTCAGTGTCTTAAAATATAAAGTTGATGTGTATTCGGCACAAGACTGAGGAAAGGCTCAAATGAGTGTTTTAAAATATAAAGTTTAACTTTAAGTGTATTCAGCACAAAAGTTTATATTTTAAGACACTGCATTAATATTGTTTATCCAGCAGAAAAATCACATTAATCCAACAATGTTTATATTTTGAATTAAATAATAAAATTATACAATTATCGCTTGATTACCCCTTCTGATATTTTCCGTCAACAGGAAGTGAACTGGATCTACAACTAGTCTACCAAAGCTCAACATGTAACATGTTACCGGGGTACCAGAAAAAGCTATATTTTTGTCAGTGACAGTATATAACAAAATTTTTGCGAGTCAATGCATTTTGACTGCTCAAATAGAACAAGTGCAGGATAAAACATTTTATTCAAGTGTCTGTAGCAAGGCAGGAGAGTGAGCGGTCAAGCAGATGTGTTAGGGAAATAGATATTGTCCGTTACTACGAATTCTTGATTGGATTTTTGGAACTATTCTGACAGAAAAATGCATCAGTTGTATTTCTACTGCTGGTTCTTGGGAACAATTAAAAAAAAAAGATACACGTATACTTAATTTTCCAATTTTAAGCCCCCAAATAGCCTAATAATCAACTTGATTTGTACAAATTTGAAGCTCCTCTTCCCAAGTATTATCCCAGGAAAGTTTGGTTGAGAAATTTTGTTAGAAGACTAAAATGTGAAAAGTTAACGGACGACAGATGCCAATTGATAGCAAAAGCCAAAGGGCCTTTGGCCAGGTGAGTGAAAAATTCATGCAAAAGATGGATCTTGACCAAAAAATTCAAATAAAAAAACTTGAATTTTCAGACTCAAATAATTTAGGTAAATAATTTCAACTATGTTAATTAAATACTTTGTCTTTTAAACTAGAGGCTCCAAGGAGCCTGTACCACTCACCTGGATTACAAATAGGTATTTGTTTTTTTCCCAACTGAATGAAATGCACTTCTAGATTAAGTAATTAAAAAATTACCAGGCATAAGGCAAAATTTCCTAAATCCACAGCAACCACCTGGACTATCTTCATCCATATTAGGATACCAACAATATAGACTTTCCAGCATAATTAAAACTCCAATAATAATGACTGGCCTAAATAGGTTATGTTTTTAATTCATCTGAATAATGTGGTATAAAATGGTCTAAATATAATCATGGATATCTGTCTTGTTCACTATTTCTTATTTTATTATGTCTCAGATTTTCTCAATAGAAACTAATCTTTGACGAGAAAATTGACGAGGAAAGATTTAATGAGATTGTATTCAATATTTAATCTCCTTTAATATGAAGTAATATTTCAACAACACATGTAGTGGTTTATAATTAATTGGGTGTTTAAATCTGTCTAACCGAGTTGATTGTTAATTTCTCAAAATGGTGTTATATTACAATTTTTTTTTTTAAATGCAACCATTTAATATCAGGTCTATGTAGGCCATCACTGTTTCACCATGATTTAAATGTTGGATCATATTATACTTGGAGAGGTAGGATGAGTTCAGGTATATACACATACTCATATGAAGATTTTCATTTTTTTCCCTCCCCCCAAATGATTGATTTATTAAAACCAAATCTTTGTATCTTTAAAATGAAAGCTGATATATCGACTAGTGACAAAGTACAATGACATGGTACCTAAAAGTACCTTTATAATATACCGGAAAGGTATCTTAACTTATATCAGGTAACTCAAAACTTGGCTTATTTCAAATGAAATGGATGGTTAACATCATTGATTGGTTGGTTGGTTTGACGGTGTTTAACGCTACTTTAAACACTATTTCAGTTATATCGTGGTGGTCAGTTTTTTTGGTGGAGGAAACCGGAGTACCCGGAGAACACCACAGACCTGTCGCAAGTCACTGACAAACTTTATGACATAATGTTGTACACCTCGCCCTGATAAAAAAATACCTCTTGTCAATTAATAAGCTTTTTTTGTCTAACCTTTCTCTTTCAAACTTTACACATTCTACAACTCACTGTGTACAAGCAAACATTAGGGGGGGTTGTTTTGTAAACCAAGGGGTGTACGTTTTTTTAGGTTGTTTTTACCAGTTGCAGAAAGAAAAGTGAGTATGAACTATAAATAAAACGTAGAAAGGGACAATGTTATATACCACGGAACTCAGCAGAAAATGGGCTTTCATTTGGTATTTTTCTGGGTTCTCTGGAGCATCCTGGTTTTGCAAACACTTCAACAGTTTGCTCATATTTTCTCATTTTGGTGGATCGAGTCGAAATTATCATCATTTCTGTCAAATGTGATACCTACCCTAATCTGACAGAACACAAATTATAGTATAATTGACGATTCTTCACAGTGAAATCCCAAACATAATCATAAACTTCTTCTTTTAGCGTCTAGGCATCGATATATTCGAACAGCCCCCCGCAAGTAAACATGAGTGTCCCCCTCTAGGTAAACAGCCATCATCGATGCAAACTGTCGAAGTGTTTGCAAAACCAGGATGCTCCAGAGAACCCGGAAATATACCAAATGAAAGCCCATTTTCTGCTGAGTTCCGTGGTATATAACATTGTCCCTTTCTACCTTTTATTTATAGTTCATACTCGCTTTTCTTTCTGCGACTGGTAAAACAACCTAAAAAAAACATACAACCCTTGGTTTACAAAACAACCCCCGCTAATGTTTGCTTGTACACGGTGCAACTGGTCATATAACATGTAGTAGATTTGTAACTTTAGAAGTGTAGTGTCGTACAAAGAGATGTATTGTTATATCCTGTTTTCATACACCACAGTAAATACCCAATATATGGTTCTTCTTACTAACCATTTAGTCTAATAATCTACCACTTCTTGTTGTCCCAATGTCTAGGTTTACAATATATCTTATCAGAACCTCCCTCCCCCCCCCTTTTTTTTTCTCACCCACACAAAATAACAAGTCAACTTCACTGCAAAAAAGCAGTTGTTTTTTTTACAAATAATTTAAAAAAAAATGTTTTAGACTAACAAATCTTCTCATACGTGGTAACCAAATGCTGTCAATAAATATACATCATGAGTTACAATAGTTAAGTTCTTCATAGTTTACACATGCACGTTACCACCAGGACACTATTGTATTAAAAATACCCTCATGTTAAGACTACTGAAATAATAACCTCATTATTTGAATAAATATAGTACTTTCCGTCCATTGGAAGAAATTTTCATTCTTTTAAGGGGACACTACAATTCTTTCTGTTTAAAATGTATATTTGCAACTTTCCATGATACAGGAAATTAATCTGTACCTTGCAATCTAAAACTTGAGGAGAGCTACTAGTAGCCTCTGGTTGTATGTAATCCACATAAAATAAATAAAGAATTAAATTAAAACCTGAAAAATATTTTCCAGGTAATTCTTAAAATTTATGTTCAATAATGCATTTGCATTGCAAGCTTTAAAATTAAAAGACAAAGTTTTTTTTTACTTCCAATCTTAATGAGATTAAGAAACAATCTTAAATTTAGAAACCAAACTTCTTTTAACCATTATAAGCACTCAAAATATTTCTTAGGTCAAACGATTATATCACCGACTACCACATATATACTATACTTTTTCTAAATAGTATTGTCTTCTGAACCTAATCCCCATTTTCTCTTTCAGACAGACACAAATTTAAACTCACATAAATACTCATGCGTCAATTCTGAAATTCTCAAGAAAACTACATGTATCTCGTTTATTCTAGGACGACCACCAATAAAAAGTTAATCTAAAGAAACAAATTTAGTTGACAAGACAACTCCATTGACATAAGTAAACTGGAATACCCAAGACAGATTTAAACAGTTCTTCAGAATGTTGTTATATAACAAAGAAAGTCAAAAGAATAAACCTAAAAATAAAACATACCACATTCAATACTACATGTTAGCCTTTGTCAAGTGTCATGATTACCAATTATTACTAATTTAGGGAGTCTAATCCAAATTAGATTGAATGACTATCAGCTCAAAAGCATTTCCTTCAATTACAACATATGTGGTATATGAAAAATATTCAATAACACAAGGCATTCTTTTTCATATACTATGACCAGGTATTGAATAACCTATACTTACATATGTTACCAGCAATCACATGCCATTAGTAAAGTTCATCAATTATTACTCTAATTTTTAATGCACCATTCATTCTACATTTATTTTAATTCAGTATTAAATTCTACCCAGTATTAAATGAGAAAGATGAAGTACCAATTAGCCCAAAATTTTACCCGTGCTTCAAATTACTATCTAAACATTAGTGCAAGCAACAATAAAATTAATCTTACCAGCTGGTTTTTGTTCTGAACCTGTAGTTAAACACATACATTTATTCATTGTATTTGTTCTGAACCTATCCTTAAGTGATTCCATAAACCATTGTGTCCTGAACCTGTACCTAAACACATGAATGTGTTCATTGTATTTGTTCTGAACTGATAATTAAGTGATTCCTTACACTTTTGTGTCCTGAACCTGCAGCTAAACACATGGATTCATTGTATTTGTTCTGAACATAACATTTATTAATGGTTTAGGTTCCAAATCCATCATTATACAAAAAGTTATATTCCTGGTAATTCTTATGATTTTTGTGGAATAAGAAAGTATTAGAACATACATGGAGGTATTCACTGATTTATAAATTTGTGATTTCCAATCTTTTATATTCTGTATGTTGCAGTGTGTTATCAAATCTTCTCTTTTATTTCTAAATGTTGTCTTATGTTTCATTTTTTAATGTTGTATGGGAACTATTATTTTCGATTTCATATAACGAAATCTAATTTTTTGTTTCATTCTTAAATGGTCTATAGAGGTTCTAATATATTTTTTAAATTTCTATGTGTTGCATAGGATATATAATTCTCCATTTGTTCCTTCTTTAAAGAAAAAAAACATTTATGTCGTTGAGATATTAAAATCCAAGATGTCACCATCCGATGGACAAAACATAGTTTCAATACTTTTGTTGAGTTGTTGTTTTAAAAGGTCATGCACTCCAAGAATGTTTTATGTGGATTTTCATCAGTTCAAACTAAAATCACATAATCTGGATTCTTTTGTGAAATTAATATCTATTACAGACATTATTAATGTTTATCTTTAAAACAAGCACTCTCAAAAATGTTGTCTGATTGGTCAATATATTTTTACTGTCTTGCATATGATTCATTGATTGGACAGTCAAATATGAATGAAAGGTAACTTGAAGTGACCCTAAAAAGGATGCTGTTAGATATAAGTGTATTACCAAAACAAAACAACTCAACAAACAGTTAATTTCTATTAGATTGAAAAGTCACATGACCAGGTGAGCAAACAACGTGATTTAAAACATGCGTTCTGGTTATGGTTATCTGTGTCTAATGTCACATTGCAAATAAATCAATGTACATGTAATTCAAGAATTATCCAGCCTCATATATTTTTGAGAAATGAGCCTGATAAATATATGCATGGAACATTAGACAGCATTTATAAAATATGTAAGTTTTAATGTGAAAATTAGGTTCCAAGGGAGAGACGAGGTCATTACTCTTAACAACAAAAATTAATGAGCCTTATTTCTTATATGAGTGGCTATCCAAGAGTTCAAAGTTTTTACAAGCTTTAGTATTTTCTAAAATTCTAAATTTTCTATCAGCTGTGAAAACACTTTAGTAGGCTTTAAATCCCAATTTCCATTTCAAGAACTTTAGCTTCATTATCTTTTTAACAACACTGAAATGTGAGAGACTTTCAAATTTAAAAAAAAAACAAAATCTAACATAAAATAAATCTAAATAAATAAAAAATTCCAGTGAAAGTCCATCGTCAGTAACCTACAGCTGATCATGCTGAGATTACTGTCCACTCATCACCGTGGGTCAATTGGCAGCTTACAGCTTTTCACCTCAATGTACGTGATTAACAATATCAAATATCAAACAATGATTTTGATTGGTTACTATTAATAGCCTTTTTTCAACAAAACGAGGATTTCTCTGCCAGTTGATCCAAAAGTGATGAGTGGAGAGTAATCAGAGCATAATCAGCTGAAGGGTACCGACAATGATGATAGCCTTACACCAAGTCTTCCCCTTTTACCTGCAAACTGATTAAGTGCAAAATCAGGCGGACCTTGTTGATTGTAGCGTTTCATGCTGACATCACTAGGCAATATCTGTGTTGGACGGAATATAACTTGGTCTTGAGGTTGTACAGAAGTCTTATCAAATTGTTGCTGAAAAAAAAAATAAAAAAAATAGTGAAATATAAGAATGCAATGCAAATGGTAAGGCTTTGACATACCTGTATAACTATAACTGGTTATAGTCTGGTTATACTATAGTGACTGACCTAGTTAATTAATAACTAACCATTTTTACCAAAAATGTATTTATTCATTTGAGAATCTTAGGAACGTTCTAATTGTTTGAAATTATTGTAACATATTATACAATACATGTAATAATTTTATTCCATGTCAAGACATGTTAAAGGTCTTTCACCTTATAATGGCTTATTGTAACTTTTCTTAATCTACAGTTTTAAGTTAGTATGGCATGTGAATTCTTGCAATGATAACAGTCAAGGTAACAAGATATTTTGCTCATGTTTTTATGGTATATAATATATAACTCCTGGCAATGATAGGAGTAAAGCAAGATATTTTGCTCAGCTTAAAGTAACAACTGATTAAAGTGATACAATTGATAAATAAAACAAACCAATGGTATATTCCTTATAAATGTTGGTGTTTTACATTAGAGCATGGTATTAAACATATTAAAATCATCTCTCTCACTTGCTCCCTTGATATGTAGAGGCAGGGAAGATCTGAAGAAACCCTGTTACAGGTCACTTGCGAGTGACCATATGTATCATCCAATGAAAATGTTACTGAACTGCTTTCCAAGCTACGAGAAATCCAATTGGCCAAAAAAAAAATGGTCATAAGAATCTGTTGAGGATTATTTTTCTACTTCCCTAACAAGAACATTTTCACACTTTTTTTTACATCTTCAAGGGACATAACTCTTCAAATTCTCTGAATGAATAATTATGGTGTTCAAACTTGACAGAGCGTTTTATTTGGTTTGAAGCTTGCAAGGAATAATAATGCTAGTTGGGTAACAAGATCTGATATGTATGCCACATGCTTGCCAAGAATTCAACAAACCATATCAGAGCACAACTTGTTACTCTGCTAAAAATCAAACAAAAACCAACATCACATGTATGTTAAACATAATACTGTGACAGGACCGATTACAGTTATATTAAATATTAAATAATAATAAATTCCTTTAACATCTGACAATTTTGTTCATCTGCAGTGTTTTTAGTTGAATTAGCACATATTCCATGCTGGTTCGGTTTAACGGAGAACTGTTTTCACTAACTGTTATCACCCTAATATTGGGAACAGTTACCTTCTTCAGCAAAAAAAATAGGTATTATTGCAACTTAAAGAGTTTTCTTCTGGATTTAAAATGCAGGATCTGTTGGTGGAAGGGAAATAACTCAGTCAAATGTTTAGTCTACATTGGCAAGGAATTTGCAATTCCAACTAAAAGCTAGGACAAACAAAATTAATAAAGAAAGCCAGCAATATATATTTATTATGGATAAAAACATGCCAAGTTAATAAATAGCAAGCTATCTGAAAATGATGTCCAGTTTTAACTGTAAAAATATGGCATTTTTAAAACTGAACTAATTAGAGTAATAATTCTTGTATATTTCTGGTTAATATCCTAGATATGTGTCCAGTATATAGCACATAGAGAGACAGTAGAATTGTACCTTAAACTATGAACATAAAACTTGTCAAGTTTATCTGGATCTACAATAAATACCAGCTTTAATCAATAATTTTCAATAAAAGTCCAAATATATGTTTTTATTAAAAATCTATTTAATATAATTTACATCTGGAGGTTTATACATCCATTTCACCCATTTAAAAACATGCCTCATTCCTTAATGTCGGAATAACAGCAATAAATCAATTTTTCTTCCATATATTTTTTGAACGGAAAGTTTTATTACTCAACTGGGTATTTATATCCTATTTTTTTTACAATAAATATAAGAAAATTTAACAAAACAGGTTATTCTATTTGTATAAAGAATTAATAGTTTTGAAACAAATATTTTATACAAAAAAGCAAGGTTAAGTAGCAGTTGCTTTTTATTCAACATGTTCAATAAAATTAAAGAAAAAATGTAAATTATCTCCCCTTTTTACATGTTAGCTAAAAGTATAAATGCATACTAATAATAAATATCCCCATACTAATATTAAATATCCCTTCTTTTTTTTATGTCAATCGCAATTTGAACATATCAGTAAATTACCAAGATAATTCATATGATTTTCAAATCATTTCCATAAAAGATATTATTATGTAAACAGTATTATCACATAAAGAACTTACATTTTTACATCAAGACTATACATTCTTCAATATTATTAACTTTTGTAGTCTTTTGATATACATGTATTATGAATTTTTACATAAATTTCATTCAATAATCATAATTGTTTTAGCTTGAATAGTTAAGTCAATGTTTTCAGCTGTAAGACAACTAATTTAAAGCTCCCATTGTCTGTGATATTCTCATGTTAACTTTAAATAATTTATGTCATTTAAATTATCAAATGCATTATTACAAAGCAAAACATTTTGAAAGAGGTAGAAAAAAAATATACTGAAAATTTAAATGACTACATTTTTTTTTTCTTTTATCTTAGAATTGTATTTCAAAACTTTGTTTTTGAATATAATTATCAATTATTTACACTTTACTATAGTAACAGAGTAAGAAATAAACGTTTTATTATTTATTTTACTGTTGTTTTTTTTCTATGTCCAGCATTAACTAATTATTCCTCAGGCATATTGCAGGTAGCTCTAATCACTGAGGGAATATGCAGTTATTGAAAAATAACAGTTCGAATATGGATTGTAACTAAGATCTATTTCTTAGGATGGTGATCTTAAAATTCTCTTTATCTCAGAAGAAAATGACTATTTTTGACACAAAAACAAATGTCCCAACCCCCTCCCTTTCCATATTCTTTCATCTTTTGAGAAACTGCTGAAACAAAATGTGAATCTTCATATGGTAACGAGCAAGCATGCATGATTTTGAGGAATTCATGTTTAAAAGGTTAGAGAGGTCAAGCATACAAACTTCTTTTGATTAAATATTTCAGGTGAAAAAGGACAAGAACTCCTTCAAAATAGAGTTGAGACTACAAATTTTTGTGATGGACAAATTAACGGACTAAATAAAAACAATATGAGGAGGAGATTTAAGGAACATAGAGTTCAAGTTTGTCCTAAGATAACTGCATTTCTGTCTTTGTTATTAAACTCGGCCTTGTTTTAACACCAACGATCTATTGTTTCATTTGGAGGCATATTAGTGTATCTGTCAAGTAAAACATATTGGTAATGAGACATGGCATTTTACTTGATTGAATGATCTTATATAGCTATGAAAGCAGCCTCTAATAACGGTTTATTTTGTCCTTATTTTACCAAATAAAATGGCTCTCCTATTCCACAAAAGTTTCAAGATTGGGATTTTTCTCACCAGGGATAAAGGAATTCTTTGATTGTGTGGCGAGATATTTCAATATTGCACTTGCCCTCTATATTTACAATGAAATGTTGCAACAGGTAATGTAAAATATATCACCCATTAAAAACAATTACATGAACTGTCTTCATTAACTATCTATGCTTACATTATCAGAATAAAACTAAACTCAAGCATTTTTAAAATATATTGAATACCGAAAAATTAACGGCACATTCAAATAATATGTGAATCTTATGCTCTCATGTTTTGAGATTTTCCTGTTTTTCTCTTTTACTCATTCCTGATGTATAGATAATCTATGTCTGTTACACTGGGTCCACTTCTTTCCTCTCTTTTTGATGAAATTGATCTTCAGTATACTCTCAATTCAAGAAAGAACTTTGTAAGTGTCATACAAACTTACTGTATGTCTTGAGAAGACTGAACTTTGGCTATAATCTTGTTTACTATTGGTATTATTACTACTGCTAACTGTTGGTATGATTTGAAGAGATGCTAATGAATTAGTGGTATGTAAGTTAGTCTGGAAAAAACATAAAACATGTTAGTATGCAAAACACAACTGGTTGTTATTTTTCAAAAGGAGGAAAAGCACTATGTATGAAAACGGGCATCGTCAGTAACCCACAGCTAATCATGCTCCAATTACTCTCCACTCATCACCCGTGGGTCAATCGGCAGAGAAATCCTTGTTTCATTGAAAAAAAGGCTATAAATAGTAATCAATTAAAATCATCATTGATACTGCTAATCTCTTGAATTGTGGAAGGAATTTCTTTCTTAATTTAGATACATTTTAAAGCTGTGATTTTATTAGCTATAAAGACGGTCATCGGGACTTATCAAAGTATTCTAAAATGATC
Source organism: Bathymodiolus brooksi (assembly GCA_963680875.1). Lineage (NCBI taxonomy): Eukaryota > Metazoa > Mollusca > Bivalvia > Mytilida > Modiolidae > Bathymodiolus > Bathymodiolus brooksi. Next base: position 32,262,177 of record OY804577.1, read on the forward strand.
ACAGGACTACAAGGATTTATCTACTAGTTGACCCATGGGTATTGAGTGGAGAGTTATTGAAGTGTGATCAGGTGTGCTTACCCACGATGGAAAATAGGCAGGTACACAATTTTTTCATAAATTATAATTCAAAGGTAATTTTCAAATTCACACATGATGTTTGTCAATGTACACTTAAATTTATTTTTACGATCTTTTCTTAATTTTGTAAACTTCCTTACTAATAATGAAGCAAACTCAGTCAAAAGAATACCCTTCTCTATAGACTACTGGCATTTATTCCAAGAATTCTGATAACAGAAATGATCACACCATTATATTACTCTACAAACTATAAGATAAAAAAGCAAATAAAAATGTGAAATCTAAAGTATATTTTCTAAATTTGTTTGTGCTCGTCATTGAATAAATTAATACTTGGTACACCCAATGTGCAAGTCTTGCAACTATTCAAATATATCTAAACTAAGAGAGAACATCAAAAGATCGATGTCGGATAAAAAAACTTAATTCACGTAGTTTGGGGGTGGGGGGGGGGGGTAAAATTCCTGGCAAGTTATATTATCCGACATCGATTTTTTTCCGTTGCATGAAAATGTAATTTCGCCCCAAACAAATCTTTGGACCTTATCATCATTAACACAAGGTTAAACGTACAGTGCCATGCCATATATATTTTCCCAAATTGGCTGACGTTAAGTCTGTCAGCATACAATGACATCATAATTGTTCATAATAGTATCAGTAATTGTGCAAACATTTTCCTGGATAATTTTGAGGTGTATTAATTTCACCAGACACTGTAAATAAGGTGAAATGGGCTGAAATTTGGGGGAGCACAGCGTTTATAAAAATGGTGCGAGACGGGAAGGAGTTGTCTACTGACCAGAAAGAAACTATCATGGGGCTTGATCAAGAAGGGTATAGTGCTTGTAAGATTGCAGAATTCTTGTCTTTAAACGTGAGAACAGTTTCTTACATCATAAAACGTTACCGGGAATGAGGCACTGTAGAAAATCTTCCGAGAAGCGGCCGGAAAAATAAGACGAATGTCAGGACTGATCGTCTGCTACTACGTATGTTTAAAACCAACAGGAGACAGACCCTATGAGACCTTACCTCTAAATTTAATAATAGCACACCTTATAAACTTTCACAAAGAACAGTCCAGAGGCGTTTACACGATGCCGGATTCAAAAGGATAAGAATTGCGAATTCTATTACGATTCGAGGTGTCAACCGAGGTAAGAGGAGAGCGCTTTGCAGATCAAAATATCACTGGAATGTAAGGGAACATTGGTCAAAAATCATTTTTTCAGATGAAACGCAAGTTGTTATTGGAAAAAACAAGAAAATATATGTGTGGCGTCGCTCACATGAAACTTTTATGCCTCAATGTTTAGGGTAGTATGGTGACCAGGATCATCAGTCGGCTGTGTCTGTGTTGCTTTGGGGCTGCATTACTTACAAAGGTGTTGGAAAACTTGTACCAGTAGAAGGAAATATGAATTCTGAAAAGTATATAAATGTGCTGGATGAATGTTTATGGCCAGTTGTTACTAAACATTTTCCTACAGACCGTTGGACACTACAGGAGGACAACGCGCCATGTCATGTCTCCTTATGGACCACCCAGTGGAAATAGGACAACCACATTCCCACTCTTCCATGGCCACCTCAGAGCCCTGATCTCAATATCATAGAAAATGTTTGGCAGACACTTAAAATTCAACTCAAGAGGAGGGTGAATGATATCAAAACTAAACAAGATTCGAAAGATGCTGTCCAGAATATTTGGTATAAACTTCCACTTCACTATATACAGTCTATTTCAAAGTATTCCAACCCGATTGAGAGCCGTTATGAAGGGAAAGGGACAAATAACTAAATACTGAAAGATGAGGTATGTACCTTTTTCATTTACATTGCAATAGCCTGGTCAATTAGTTGATACTTTTACTGATAAGTAATTGACGTCGCCATTTTGGGAAAATATATATGGCACGGCAGTGTAGCTACGTGTCCATCCGTGGAAATGTTTGGGACGAACAATAACGAACCGAAATTAACCTCCTAGCTAAGTCGTGCGAATGCTTTAAACTATGGTAATTGACAGGCTGAAATAGAACGTTTAATATCAATGCAGATATTCTTGACCTTGGTGAACTTGGATGAAGCACCGTGGCATTGAGTTCTTAAAAGGGCTCCTTGTTTTATTGATGAAAGATAATTTGAAATATACCCTACATCATGAAATTCAACTAGATGCAATGGGAAGATTTTCTCTGTGTTGGATGTAGAGGAAATATTTAGTTAAAGCCAATAAAAAATACAGATTGCTTTTAAACATACCCTTGCTATTCACCTTTATATTTGTATACCAATTTTATACCAAAAAGTGCCTTCCGAATCCAAATTTAATTTACTTCTGGAACAGTCCTCCGGTGATCAACATTTCTCAAATTAAGTTTTGAGGGGGCCAGGGGTAGGGGGTTTGGAAAAAACGATGTGAATTAAGTTTTTTATCCTACATTGAACTTTTCATGTAGCCCTTAAGGCTATTGGATGAAAGAAAATATACATTAACATAAAATTAATGTTAAATATGTTGTTTTGAAATTGCTTAAATTTCACATTTAGATCAGAACAAAAAATCGGTCAAGGTAAGTAGAAGTTAGCATGCCCTATGACTGTGGAACAACCAAATACAAAATGTACCATAAACAACTCTTTATGAAGGAATGCTTATTTTTGTGTTTTAGTCATTTCCTCACATTAAATTCAATTTAACAATTACTGAACTCAAATCTTCAGGCATTAATTTTATTAGTATTTTTGAGCTGAAATGTTGTTGATAATTAGTAAAAAATATAAAAAATCATTTGTTCTGTTCACCCTAAATCCAGTTTTGAAATTGTATTTTATGCTAAATTATTAGAAAGATTTGAAGATACCAAAGAGGTAATCAGAGGCCGTAACTCAAAGAAGAAGACAATACAATGGCCATTTTTTTACAAAAAGGACAAAAAATGATCTACAAAACAATACACAGAAAACTAAAGATCGAGCTACACAAACCCCACTAAAAACCGGGAATGAGCTCCGGATAGGTCAGCAGTTCCAGTATCTTCTAACTTCCTATACAGCACAAAAAAGGTAAATAAATAAAATTAACAAGTTCACAGCACACTCTGGTAGCCTTGTGGTAGGTAATATTACATTTATTATTGAGATGATCATTCTGGGTGAATTCTAATTGCATACATTGATACAATCACAGGGCCTTGTCGATTATCTGCATATGCATGGATTGTCGACAAGACATTATGACATTATAAATTATAATGAACCAAACTAGCCTAGGCGCAAATTGCAAATAATGCATTTGAAGTAGACTAGAGAGGTCATTAAATTAGTTAGTCATCTTCTCTTATAATTCATGAATAGTCAAACTTCTAGTTGATTGGAACAAGTGTCTGAGTGCCACAGGGATACAACCTAACACCAACACTGGCAACAGTAAGAGCCTAAGAGGTGCACTTTCATACTTTACTTTAGTGTTCGACTTAGTTTTGACAACTTTTGGTAGGTTTGACTGTACTTCGCATTTTTCTAGTGCAATTGTCTGAAATCTCATTCCGTCAAAGATTTTTCTATGACAGTGCTTGCTGAATTTAGCTTAATCACTTTGATAGTAATTTGAAATTCAAATTGTCGTCCTATTTTATAACCAATTCGTAGTTATTCGTACCTCTCTTGTAAGAGTCAATCGACTTCTAGGTTTGTTGTACATAACTAACAACCCCAAATGTAACAGTCAATTGAGCAATTAATTTCTTAGATAAGCCATGATACATTTTGACTGAGCAGAAGTCAAGATTTATGGTTGAAACACATGAAATATTTAAATGTTTGTGTCCTTAGCCACCGAAAACGACTGCCGCCATCTTGAATCATAGGAAGCTAAAGATATACGCATGTGTAGTAGTGGGACTTTTCTTAGTTGTTGTTCTCCTGAGTATAGGAGCACACATTCCGAATTATTTGCGATGTTAAATAAAATGTTATAACTTTTTATCGGTAATTTGTTACAGTTTCCTTTGATCTTTACTACCCGATATATTTAGTAACAACGTTCAGTTGACCACCGACTGGTGATACTAGAAATTATCAGCTGTTGGTCATTTGTCATGCGTGGTCTAACATGACGTCACTAAACCTTTCATTTAAAAAAAAGGTCAAAACACAATAATTACATTACTTCTGTTTTTCATTGAAATGTTACAATATGATTGGTTATGAAGTGGTCACGTGATTATAAAAGAGATGTTTCACATCCCAATGAATAAGGGTAATAACAACTTTACCGAACTCCGAACAATCTTACAAAGGGAAAGTCAAAACTCATAATTATATAAACAGACAAAATCAGTCAACAAATGAAACTCAAATCCGAACTTGCACGTGCCTCCATGACGACGTCAGATGTAAACAATCAATGGCGTAGTAATTTCCAACAGCAAATAATCTAACACAAATAAAATTCACAACGAAAAATTCAACTATATTAAATCTTGGTGTGATTTGAATATAATTATAATAATTGAATGCATTCTTTTGAAGTTTCATTGGGGTATGAAAGCGTTGATCGAACTACATTTTCAACATGAAGCGCGCTACTGCGCTTCATTGAAAATGTACTTCGGTCAACATATATCCAGAAATTTCCTCATAAATATTCATCATATTTAAATTAGATTTTGATCACGTGACTGCAGTTTCAAGCTTGATGGATCGTTTATTAGATTTGTCAAAAAAATAGCCTACAGTACGGAAATTCAATGTGTCCGTCAATGATTCGAAAATTAAAAGTTATTGTTTATTTCCGCAAAGTTTTTCTTCTGTCAAAATTCAAATATTTTTGTTTTGTAACGATTTTAGACATGTCTTTGATATCGCGATCATGCAAAAATGATCATATTATATTTAAGGTGGGAACCCCGAGTTTAGAAGCTAGAAATATAAGGTTAGTCAATATAATTACATATATTATTGAGGAATCTAAATTAATTTCAGAAAATATGTCGCCAAATGTCATTCATTGTTAAATTTTGTGTAACACGCCACCACTCACCAGTTTCATGTATTTCAGACATTTTTACATAGACTCTTAAGGCCAAAAAAGGGTTCGTCGCCTCGGATTTTCATTTAGTATGACGTTTCGCACGATATTGCGTCGTGCAGCGTAACAAGTTAACTTGCTGACGTTATGCAAATAGCAATGATATAAAAAAAAAAAAAAGTGTGACGTTTTTGCCATATTGGACATTTTGGCTAGACATGGAAAAGTCGGGCAAAAAAACTAATGAACAAGCAAACCTTGCACATTCTACATGTATATTTTAGCGAGGTATGGCAACTTTCTTCCATAATATATATAGTTTGTTATTTCTCTTTTGTATTTTATTTATAGTGGCTACTCAAATAGCGGCATCTCGTCGAAAAAATCTAAAAAGCGACGTTTGGACATTGTGGCTAGACAAAGCAATTTGGTCACTGTCGCAAAAAGGAAAACTCGATTTTAGCATTTTACCTATAGATGTATCATGTTATCTGTTTTATGGGTACTTTCTTCAATCTTGTAGTAAAAAGGAAATAATATTTATATGTGTCTGTTTTTGTTTAAATACTTGCATAATGAGGGTTGTCTTACCTGTTTATGAGTTCGGACAGATGTCGAGACTGGATTTGTCTTGTCCGATTTCATCAAAATATCAACCGACAACCAAACGGATATGATGTCACAATAAACACATTACATAGAGTTGGTATGTCAAATTGCGCGCATTTTGGAGTCGAGTTTATCGAGAAACCAACGAAAAACCAATTTTCTGAACTTCAAACTGTTACGTCGGACAGCAAAATATTAGCGTAAGAGTACAACTTTGAACACTGAAATAATTAGAATGAATTATCAGGAACTTAGGAATAATAGCCAGACAGAAGCGCGTTGTTTTAGGCTTTATTTAGATATACGCATATTTCAATTTTGTTTTATAACACTGACATCCTGGACTTTTTTATCAAGATATTGACTCCATTTTTCACTGGACGCAATATCGTGCGAAACGTCTCCAGGAACCTCGAATATTTAATTGTTTTCATTAATTTTTATTTCATTTAATTCAGCTTGATTCAATGTATCATTTTCAAGTTCAGAAAATGACACACATGCAATTATGAATGATATCGTCTTATAGATCATATGAAAATTTCAGACGTCCTGGCGTCGCCATCTTAGATATGCAAATGAGCAAAGTACCCATCATTTCTGGCTATGACGCTTTCATACCCCAATGAAACTTCAAAAGAATGTATTCAATTCTTAAACAAACAAAATTGTGAAAATACCGATAAAAAAATTATTAGTATTTTTGTTCACTCGTCAAGGATTATCAGGTCCATATCAGATTCGCTCTTCGAGTATATGGACCTGATAATCCTTGTCTTGCGAAAAACGAAAAAAAAATTAACATATCTAAATCATTATCCATAATATATCTTGAAAATATCATTAGCAACTTATGAACTTAATTCAATAAATCAAGTATACATTTGTATACAGACAAAATGACAGAGGTATGCTATATATTTTTTTTTTCGGAGCGGATGTGGTCGAGTGGTCTAGGGCGCTGGACATAAGGCTAAGCTATTGGTGCTGCAGTGTATCAATGGTGTGAGTTCAAATCCCGTCGAGGGAAGAACAAAAATTTGACAGCTCAAAAATCTAATTCTAACAGTTTGGTTTAATTTTCAGACGTATATATATACAATACTTGTGAACTGTCGAAGCATATAGGTAATATGTGTATGAGGCTTAGAAACGGGGGGGAAGGCGAGACGCCTCGCCTTTTTCCCGCATTTCACGCCGAATACACATATTTACCTAGAGCAATGGAGGCTGTTTTCGACCGTGGGTAGTTTTCGACCTCCTCCATATATTCTGAGTCTCTAATCTATTTTTAGGCATAGGAAATACACGATGCGTTGTCAGGAGACTGGTAAAACGCTTGTCAAGCAACCGACAAGCGTTTTACCAGCGTTTAATATTGACAGGTCAACATTACGAAACCTGCAGAAAAAAATAAAAATATTTGTGTGACTACAAACAACCATTTAAAAAAAAGCTTCTTAATGGATATCGTTTAAAAGGGAGCTTCAAACTAACATTTCCATATTAGATATTATCAACAATAAATATTCACATATATGATAAAGCAAGTCGGCATCGATGGCCTGTGAATCTGATCAGTGGATTTTGACATACCAGCTGTCAAGGTCACATGACCAAGGGGGTCGAAAACTACCTCCACAAAAATTAATGTGCGGCAGTTTTCGACCCCCTATTTTTTTTTAGATGTATCATCAAGATTTCAATACTATTTGTGACTAGTTGATTCTGCCGACTCTCAGAATATGATAGACTGCGACAAACCTGTTGTAATGTGGCCTAATGTGTCCGTGAAAAAAATTATGACACGGAATCGTATAAAATAATATTATTACATCTGGCCATAATTGATCTGATATGATTATGATTCCACTGATTGTTGAACTGTCTGGGAATATTTATGTTCCAGCTGATAATAAGCAACATAATTACATTTATAGAAACAAGTACGTAATATAGGGTAGAGGTTTGGCTCCAGCAGCTACAGTATATGGGATGTAACTAAAAAAATATAGCAAGGGGGTCGAAAACTGCCTCCCTATGTCGAAAACTGCCTCCCAAAGTTGGAAAATTTGAACAAACAAATGTTCCTTTCAGAATCGATTTACGGGACCAGTGCATGGTGAAAATCAATGAATGGAGTTTGTACATTAATAATATTTCACTACGTGAGAGCACAATGGAATAATGTCACATGTTTGCACATTTTAATCTTAAGAGGTCGAAAACTGCCTCCATTGCTCTATATGCTTCGACAGTGCACATGTATTGATTGTATTTATCCTGCAATTTTAAATCGTAAATAAACGTTTACTGGACGATGATAAAAGTATTTGAAATAATTTTGTGTATGTATTTGAAAACAATATCCCCCGATGTGCCCCGTTTTAGATTTGTATGTTCTATTTATAACTGACCAATATCAAAAAAAATATTGGGCAGGCTATATTGGTCGGTAAATGCTGTCATTGCAGGGAGTGGATGTGGTCGAATGGTCTAGGGCGCTGGACATAAGGCCAAGCGAATGGTGCTGCAGTGTATCAATGATGTGAGTTCAAATCCCGTCGAGGGAAGAACAAAAATTTGACAGCTCAAAAATCTAATTCTTACACTGTTTGGTTTAATTTTCAGACGTATATATATATATATATATATGTGTGTGTGTTTATGTGTAACCGAGTTCACTGAATGTCTCTGATCATGATTAAAAATTAATATAAGAATGTTGCCTATTTATTTTTGTTTAATTATGAAGAAGAGTATGTAGGGTAAGATTAAATAAATATAAGAATGTTGCCTATTGTTTTTTTTTTATCTTATTATGAAGAAGGGTATGTAGGTTAGATTAACAAATGAATGATGCATAAAGCTCAGAATAACGGGGAGAATCGGCTGATTTGAAAGTTTCCTGAATTGAAATTTTATGGTGCGAAATAAAAACAAACAGCTGAAGAAAGTACAATATAGTATCTTTTTATGGATATTTTGGTAGCTCTTAAAAGAGCTGTTGAGTTCAGCCTGATTCTTTTAAATCTCTATAAAACAGGCTGTCGCGGCTATTGGTCAAAATCTGATAAACTTTCATCACTATCTGCATCACCTATCAACCTGTACGCCAGGAGGGATGCTTCCGCTGATTTTGATGTCGCATAAATTTGGTAAATATATCTAATTTTCATAATCAGCTGGAGACGTCCCCATAAAAGGTTTGCATAAAATGGTCTGTTTGGATGAATTTGCGCTCTTTCATATCTTTTCATGGTGGAACGAATTTTCTCCTCTAGCAGATGAACTTGCTTCAAGGCCAGCCAAAATTTCCGGTGGGTTTCTTCCAAAAGTATATACTTTGTTCTTTGCAGTCTGGTAAAAGCGACCATTATGAAATATATGAAGATAGTGCAATATTGCAATATGATTAACATACAATTGACAAATGATATATGAAAGTAATGTTCTGAATTAGGTATATATATACCCTTTATTGTAAATGTGTCATAGTGCTTGGTTCGTATTCTTTCCCTTCAAATGGCTTCCAAAGACATGAATGGTTTCACAAATATATATATAAATATATTTTTGGTGTTTTTTTGTGTCAATGTGTCAATAAATAAACGCTATCAAAATGATTCATATCATATATGTCAGAACCGTTTATTGTATAGTTGGTGTTAGGTTTCCAGTGTTATGGCCTTATGCAATTAGTAATTGAAAGAAAGAGGGTTATAATTTATGGACTCGTTTCATCAAATGCACACATACTGTCGCAAAATTTATTTTGTGTGTGTAATTTTGACACTTTCACAATTAACAAACATCAAAATGTTAACTGTAGTAATAAATGATTATAACTTCGATTTTATGCTTAAATATCTACAGAGACATACTATTATAAATATCTCTGATATCTATCGACATGCACGTATCATTAAATTATACAAAATTGAAATATAGAAATGATATTTTAATATATCTTTTGGAATGATTTATATCAGTGTAACTGAGAAAGCTCGTCATAAGTTCCAGTTAACGTGTGTCTTATTCATCATATTGGTCTCCTCTCAGATATCTATACTGAGAATACAAATATGCTATCATTATTGAAAATGGTAATATTTATAGGAATCTAATTAAAATCAGACGTTTGTTGTATCTTTTTTAGTGTATAGCCAAACAAACGAAAAATGTAAAACAAAAAGTTACCACAAATTAATTTTAATTATAGTAAACTATAAAATCAAGGATATATTCAGACAATACATTATAGATCTTTTATTTGTCAATTATCAGTTATTGATATTGACGCATAAATTTACATACATTACATCCACATTAAATTGCGACAATGAATGACGAATGATTACATCAATTAATATTTGAAAATTCTTTTTAATAATAACTATACATAAACACCATAGTGATCTTTTAATAACAATATACGAGAAATAGAAATGAATATATGTAATATAATAAAACAAAGTCATATATTTTATATAACCTTTTTTTCCGAGAGTTTCTTCTAGTTATAACTTTTTTAATTAGTTTATATTTTAAGCATAATGTTTCTGGATCTTCACAATTCATTAACCACATACAATGATTTAGTCAGGTACAGTCTTTGACTTTGGAGATTTTGAATTTCGCCCTTCACAATTTAAGAATATTCTTAGATTTCAGCATCGTCGGTAACTCACGATTGAGCACGCTCTAACACTATATCCACTCATCACTCAGGAGTCAATTCTTGTAAAAGGCGTCTGTAGTGCTAGTGGTTTTTGGCGTAGACTGCTATTCGGGTTTGTTCCATAACTATCCGAGAGTTTTAAAGACTTTGTCTTTTAAAACATCGTTCCATAGGGGTCGATAACAATAATTGTACAAAATTCCTCAAACCGTGTTTATACTATCATATTAAGGACATCACTTCGACCTTCTATGAGGAATAATTGCTCAAGCATTGACACAATTACTCATGAACTATTATAATTGAAGAAAAAGTAAAGTTTTCTTACATTTATGCAAGGATTTAAATAGTAGAATCCTTGATTCACGGTACCAATAGCATTTCTATTTAACAAAAATGGAGACATTTTCTTCACTAACTTCAACTGAAAATATCTGTAAAGTTTATTTTATAATTAGTGAAAATTATCTATAAGATCTTAGTGTTCAATGGACTGGTAGATTCCATTATAGGGTGTAACTAACATAAGGGCTGTCATAGTGTGGTAGACGGGGAACGAAATTTTTGACTTTAATGTACCCACCGAACATATACCTAAATTATATATCATTGGAAAGAAGAATTCATACTCTATCCAGATAGTCGGGTCGTAAAAACGGGAACTGGTTGCATTTCCTTAAAAAGGGAGATAATCGTTCTACCCAAAATTTTAAGAAAACATATGAGTTATAACTTTTGGGTTGCTCCCCTTGAATTCAGTTCCCACAAAGGGATGAAATTATCGCTTTTGTAAAATTTGGTATACACTATTAAGTCTTTCATATAGACTTTAAGGTTTAGTTGTGAAAAAAATGTGTATTTTTGTAGGTTTTGATGACATAGTCAGTTTCCTTCACATTTTTAATGTCGCCAATATAATGCATTGCTCCCAGTTCAACGTTTCTTTTCTCCTTTTTGGACTAGAAGGAGAAAGTTTCAAAGGACTACCGAACGATGCCATCATACGGAATATGAACGTGTCTGTCCGGTTAAATTCTGGTACTACAATAACCTAATTACTAATCAACAAAATACACTAATTATCGACAAACAAACGACAAAAACAACGCCAAATGAAGTCTAAAAACCTCAGTAAACAGTGTGCGAAAAGCCGAACACTTAACAATGAAATAAATCAGAGACTAAGCCATTTCATTCAAAGAAGACAACGTGCTATTTAATGACTCGAAGATCAGTCGAACTATATTTATAGAATCGGAAACGGCGTATCAAATTTCCGCGTATAAGGTGTGAAACCTATAATTAATTTCTTTAAGGTTTTCTACTAAATTTGTGTTTTTTCGAGCCTACCTGGCCATTTTATCTTAAGTTTAACCTTTCGAAGACCATACATTTTCTGAAACGTCCATGATTCCTCTACGTTCTGTCAAAATATCAGGCCATGTTTAAAGTCTTGCAGTGAAATGCCAGGCTATGGAAAATACCTACTCTAAAAAAAGCTCTGTCATCCCCCAGAAATTCCCTATTTATAGGTCATGCATCAAATCCTCCATATCCATATTAAAATACAATTAAATCAATAAAATTTGGGCTCAAAATAATCCTTATACATTTAACTTCAATTATCAATTTAATTATTCCATTCCATTCAGTATTTGTCACAATACAACAAAGTGAAAGGAACTTTTTTTTTTAAAGGGACTACTATGTTCTTAGCTCTGATTGGTTGAATTACTGGTTTGACACCATAAAAGGCATTAAATGAGAGGGAAACAAACAAAAAATAGCATTTTTCTGCGTATCTGCAAGTATCTATGATATGAAATTTGGCATGAATTTTTGGACTAATGTAACGTTACTTTATCAATACTAAAAATGTACGGAAAACACAAAATAAATTTGCTGAAAGAGAAAACTTGTTTTATTTTCCACCAAAATAAAGGGTATTTTGAGAGACTAGTTATATTAAATCAGACGAGAATTAACTGTTCTTTTTCATCTATTGATACAATTAAATGTCTGTTTAATTGTGTAATATATCTTTTTTATCGATAAACGATCACGTGTTATAGATATGAAATTTTATTTTCACCTGGTCAACTATGTATCAGTTGGGTACCTTCGGAAAACCAAAATTTCCAAGAAAAGTTGCCTTACGATTTTTTTACGACCCACTTAATTTGAAAATATAGACTTTTTTCTATCGAATGAGCATAGTTTTATCCATATGTTATTTCGGTACATTAAACTCCGAATTCATGCATCTTTTCAGTCATCATCTACGCTACTATCATGATTACCTCATCTAATCTTTATGTTAACTCCCGGTTTTGTAATATTTTAAAACTTATTTTCTTGTTGTTATTAATTTTTTGTTTTTTGTTTGTTTGTCTTTTTCGCAACGCAATTCCCTTGACATAATCTTCAAACTATTGAGGTAGGTCAATAATTTTTAGAAGTAGAAGCAGGGCCTATGAGAGGAGGGTTCAGCCGGTGCATCAGTCCGGGGCCCGGAGACACAAGAAGGTGCCCGTCAATCTCTGAAGAACCCCAAAGCCTTAGCCATAGACGTTTTATTTAGATTTTTTCATTTTTTGGGGGGGTATTTTCATTTATTTTTAGTTATTTAGAAAAATAATTATGTAAATTTCACTTAGACTTCTGAATTATGGTTGTTTACCATCATTCACATTTACAATGTAACCAGGAAGGCCATCGTTTCATTACGAGTGGTTTTATTGGCCCTCAAATCCTCAATTTTGAGAGAAGTCTCAGCCTGTCCCCGGGACCCCAAAGCAGACTTGTTCCGCATTGGAAAATTTGTGTTGGAGGCCGTGAGTAGAAGTATATATATCTTTATATCAGTTGGGATGACATCTAAAAAGATGTACCATAAGGTTCAATCTTGGACTCTCTACTTTTTAATGTTTTTATTAATGAAATTTGTTATTTTGTGATAAAGGGTACTTTATATAATTATGCGGATGACAATACTTTGTCTTATGGTCATCCTGATTTTAATGTACTTATCTCAGCTTTAGAATCAGAGTCAAATGTTCTTATTAATTGGTTTAAAGTAAACAAAATGCAGGCTAACCCAGAGAAATTTCAAGTACTTGCGGTTGGGAAGAAGACTTTTGACAAAAACATGAAAATTTGAATCCAGAATTCTACACTTTCATGTGAAGAGACAGTAAAACTTTTAGGAATTGAAATAGATTATCAATTAAATTTTGACATTCATATCAGTTCAATCTGTAGGAAGGTATCACAGCAACTGAATATACTTAAACGTGTGGGCCCATATTTAGACAGATTAAGCAAATTAACTATATTCCACTCTTTCATTCTCAGTAACTTTAACTTTTGCCTTTTGGCTTGGCATTTTTGTACCGATAAAAATAAAAAAAAATTAGAGAATGTGCAGGAAAGAGCACTTCGTTTTGTATACGATGACTACACCAGTTCGTATATATATCAACCTTCTTGAACAATCTCAAGTGCCGGGCTCCTTACAGATCAGGCGTATTTGAACAATGGCCTTGGAGACATATAAAATCGTTAACAAATTAACTCCTGTATGCCTTCATGATAGTTTATGAAGAATTCAAAATATGCTTTCAGGTATTCGAACATATTAGATGTACCTCAAGTTAGAACTACAAGGTATGCCAAAAAATCATTCATGTTTGCAGCTGCAACTCTGTGGAACGACCTTCCGAACCATTTCAGAACTGAAAACAGTTTCAACCACTTTAAAAGTTTGATTCAGTCCTGGAATGGCTCAGTATACGTCGTTGTTCTGCATGCAGATAACCTATTCAGCATTCTGTCTTATTTCTAGTACTTTTTCTAAGTTTTAATGCTGCTTAGTTGTTTTTATGTTTGCTTGATATGGCCGCATCATGCTTAGTATGTCCTTTATCTTTGTGCTTTTTATGTTGCATTTGCTAACTGTATGTTAATAATTGATTTATGTGTATGTATGTGTGTATATGCGATTATGTTAATATTTGCAGGGGTGGATCCAGAGGGGGGGGGGGGGGGGGGGGCGCACCCGGCGCGCGCCCCCCATAAATTGGAATAAAAAATAAGATTTTTTTGGCGTAAAATAGTGATTTTTCACACGAAATACCCCCAAATTTTTTCCGCCTCCCTCCACCCGGCGCAATTTTTTTAATTGCGCCCTCAGGCCCTCCTAACTTGAAATCCTGGATCCGCCCCTGATTTGTATGTGTCTTGTGCTGCTATGTATATTCGGTAAAAAGCTCCCGAGAGCTTGGGTTTATTGTTACACAAAAACCGAATTCAAATAAAGTTTTCTTATGTTATCTTATCTTATAAATATCCCAATTTACCAAACATCAAACTATCAATTTTTTCTGTCATGTCTTAAAATCATTGTATGAAATTTATATTGATTTTACTACCAGTAAGAGCATCTTAATTGGCAATGAATCGATTTGTATTGCATTGTATAAAGCAATTGTTTGTCTATGATATACATGTCATCATGTATTACACCCTTGTAGTGCCGAAAGTACGAAATCTACTTTCTATTCAATCGTGGAAGTTTCTTGTGCTTTGTTAGTAATAAATTATCATGTGGTATTTTGGATTACCGCATGCTCCATCCTAAGACCGAAGCATAATCCCCTGACCGAAGAGAGCTTAACATTGTAGATTTGCAACTGCTTCAATTTTCGGAGCGTCTGATCAATTATATATGAGTACTTTTGATCCCAACGGTAAGAAATTTATTAAACATGTTCAAAAGAGACAGCTTAATAATAAAAAAAAAACATGTTCAAAAGAGACGGCCTAATGAAACAACAACGAGGTTTCACCATAATATTTCTCCCTTCGACTGGAAAACAAAATTCCTTCACAAGTTTCAAATATATCTATTTACCACAAAATATATAAAACATCCAAGAGCACTTTATGGTACTTTTGATTGAATCCGGGTCGTTTCGCCCCGATTACCTGTTCGCCCTCAGGGGCGGATCCAGGATTTAAAGTTAAGGGGGGCGTACTTAAAAAAATTGCGCCGAGCGGAGGGAGGTGCGAAAATTTTTGGGGTATTTCGTGTGAAAAATCACGATTTTACGCCAAAAAATCTTATTTTTTCCAATTTTAGGGGGGGCGTGTGCTGGGTGCGCCCCCCGCTGGTTCCGCCCCTGGCCCTGGGTCGTTTCGCCCCAGAAAGTGAGTCGATTCGCCCCACTTAATCGCTAATATATTATAAAAGATGAAGTCTTTTTCGACTATTTTTTGGAAATTATTTATTTATTAGTTGTATGCAAAAAATATAATAATTCATTCATTTTGGTCTATTTTAAATATTTATTTACTAGTTGTACATACAAAAAAAAAAAATAATTCATTCATTTTGGTCTACTTACATTGTCAAAGATCTCAAGAGAAACTTTTCTTGCAAAATTTACAAAAACAACACACAAGAACAGTAAAAAGGGTTTTTTTTTTGTACCAACGCAAAAGTGCATGAAATGACTTAAGATGCTGTACAAGTGCGCAAATAACCTCTTTTTTAATGAATTACACATCAAATGCTAAAATAGTTTAAATTTAATCAGATGTCAAACAAAGAGTGAAGCAATACATAATATTAAACACGTCAAGAAAGCATGTTAATTGTGAGGAAGACAAAAATAAAGTACCCATGAACAAGCCTTACAACATCCAAAATACGAATATTTGCAATGGTATTTTCCATATTTCATTTTTTAAAGCACTATTAATAAATGAGGGCGAAACGACCCGGGGCGAACGGGAATAGGGGCGAAACGACCCGGGGCGAACGGGAATAGGGACGAAACGACTCAGGAGGCGAACAGGATTCGGGGCGAAACGACCCGGTACCTTTTGATTGAGGTTATCTCAGAAACCGTAAAAGATAGAGAAAATCTGACACCATTAAAACGAAAGCACATAAAGATGAAAATTTTGTAAAAGAAAAAAAACCAGATTGAAATTAGATGGAAAATAAAAAAAGGATCAATTTTTGTAGTCTCTTCTTGCCAATCTTGGTTCCTTATTTGTATGAAAGATGGTAATGCTGGTAGTTGCATTGTAATGTTATGAATCATTTTAAAAAGGATGTATCAAGAAATTCATAAAAAATAAAGAAGTACAAAAATTATGTATATTCGTGTGTGTATATATATATCTATGGAACACTATTTGGCACGTTAATTTTGGCCTCTTTTTTAGTGGTGTATTTTCGATAAAAAAAAACCTGTAAACTTTTTAGAGAACCATCCTAAGAACATTCCTGCAATGTTTGGTTCCTAGTGGTTTCAGCAAAGAAGATTAAAATGTAAATAGAAATGTATTATGAGATAGCCCATCTATATAATTTACTCCTAGTATACATCCAGATAACAATAGATTTATACACCAACCCATCAGAAACTCCATAGAAAAATAATTATGAAATTCATCAATAATAATGTTCATGTTTTTTCATGTACCCACTCAAGCTTGTTGTGAAAAAAAATTTGAAGAAAGTTTCTATAGGGCACGGATGCCTGTACTTCTAGCTAAAGAAACGGGACATAACTCAAGAACGGAAAAAGTGTTAAGTTCCAAAATCAAACTTAGCCTGCCTTTTATGGTCCCTGACCTTATGTATAAATTTCAAATGACTATTGGGGTCGTCGTGGTTGTGATCATTTGATAGTTTGAATTACAACTACCTATGCAATCAGTGCCTAAATTTTACCACTAATGTTATGCGTAAAGGGAGAATTATTGTGTTGGTTGAAAAGTTACTTAAGTAATAGATGTCAAAGGGTTATTATTAAAGATGCAATTTCTAGTGTTGGTGAGCTCAGGGCTGGTGTGCCCCAGGGGTCAGTATTGGGTCCCTTGTTATTTCTTATCTTTATAAATGATATAGCGGATGACATGTTGGGTCTTGGTAGACTGTTTGCTGATGATACGTCAATTGGACATACCGCGCATGATGAAACTACACTGAAAAATATGATAAATATTGATCTCAAATATATTCAAGAATGGTAAAAAAGATGGCTTGTAACATTTAACCCAAGTAAGACTGATATTATGGTTTTCGAGTGCTAATATATAGTAATAAACAGCAGAACGACTTGACTTTTGATTTTAATAATACACTTATTTAAACTGTAAACACTCACAAACATCTAGGAGAAATTTTTAGTTGTGATTGTAAGTGGACTAAACATATTAATACCATAATTGAAAGAGCCTCAAAACAATTAAATACTTTGAAAAAATTAAAATTTAAACTTAATAGGCAATATCTGGAAAATATCTATATTACATTTATTAGACCTATATTAGAATATGGTTCTGAAGTATGGGATAATTGTGGAGCTGTCAACTCTGATAGATTGGAAAAAGTACAAACTGAAGCTTCTCGAATAGTAACAGGGCTTACTTCATATGCTACAATGTAGCTTAGATTCTATTTATTGTGAAACTGGGTGGGATAAGTTAATTGTGAGACAGGAAGTTTAAAAGCTTAACTTATTTTATAAAATCATAAATAGTGAAGCCCCGGAATATTTATCAGAGTTGATACCTCCAACAGTTGCCGAATCAAGTAACTATAATCTACGTAATCGTCAACCAGCAAACAGACTATCATCATACCAAAACTCATTCTTTCCGTCGACTATAAAGACATGGAATACCCTTGATTTAGATATTCGAGAAGTTCCAACCTTTTTCATATTAAAAAAAAGGCTCCAATTTAAATATTTTAGAAATAAGAAAATACCATGTTACTTTTTGTCAGGAGACAGATACTTTAATGTTTTGCAAAGTAGGTTAAGAAATAGATGCAGTGCATTAAATAGTGATCTATATCGTGCTAATTTGATTCCGAATGCATTATGCTCATGTGGAAAATCGGATGAAACAGCAAAACATTTTTTATTACATTGTGAAAATTATATTGTACAAAGAAATATTTTTCTTACAGGAATTCGAGAAATTAACAATGATTTACCAATAGATGAGCTTACTTTATTATTTGGCAATGAAATTCTCAACGATGAAAAAAATATGCAAATTTTCTTGCAAGTTCAAAAATTCATTCAAGACACAGGTCGTTTCACCATAAAGTGACTACTATATGATAAGGTGTTTTGATGTTTATATTGTTTACCGTTCGTGACTGACCTCGAAAGATTATTTTTATTGTTATTTGTTTTCTTCCTTTTTGTTTACAACAGTATGCGACAATGGATAACTCATCTTTAATACCATATTATAATACACAAAGTGAACTAAAATTACTTACATTTAGCGAAATAATGTATTATTAATCCAATAACTAACAACACGTGCTAATGTCTATGTCCCAGTTTTTTTATACTTGGGTCTGTTTGATTGGTTACTTTTAATGATATTCCATTGTCGCATTCTGCTTTATTGCTACATTTATTGTTTCATGTCTTCATGTTAAAATTTTTAGAGAAATTATGTAATAATAATGCATATCATATTGTATATTGTATATTGTATGTATATGGAGAAGACAATACTAAGTTGAAAAACTTGTGTCTGATCCTTTTGTCATTTTTATATGCCTGTCTTGAGACAGGCCGTATTATGTTATTGAGTATGGCGGGTGGTGGCGGGCGGGCGGGCGTCCACACAGGTTTCTGCACAATAACTTTAGTTCTATATATCAGATCTTTACCAAACTTGGTCACATGATTCCCCTGTGGAAGGGGAAGAACCCTATTTATTATGGGGTCATTAGGTCAAAGGTCAAGGTCACCATTACTATAAATAGAATTTTTGACAACAGGGTTGTTTCCACATAATTTTAGTTGTGTATATTGGATCTTTACCAAACTTGACCACATGATTGCCCTGTGGAAGGGGAAGAACCCTATTTATTTTGGGGTCATTAGGTCAAAGGTCAAGGTCACCCGTTTCTATAAATATAATTTTTTACTGTTTGATAATTTATATAGATGGGCGTATTTTGTGATGCACACATTTCTTGTTTAGACAATAAAATATGTTTAAATAAAAAGAAAAGAAGCGAAGCATGACATACATACGGTCGAAAATAAAGACATGGGTAAAGCCTAATGCCCCAACGCTTAGCAGCGAGGACATAAAAATACTCGTAGTTTTGGTCAACAAAAATTTTGACCATTTAATTTGCAGTCACCTTTTAAATTTGTAGATCAGTACATGATTATTTAGTAGCCTTGCATATTTTATACTCAAATATTCAAAATGCACTGCCATCACTGAACAAAGAAATTGTTCATGTTTTATATATATTTACATGTTATGCAAAATGGTACTTATAACTTGGTGTGAAAACAGGTTAATGTTTAGGAATTGTTTTGTAAATTAGATTTTAAGATGAATACTTTTTTGTATTTTGGAAATATTTATTCTTTTGTATTTTTCTCTCTCTCTCAGAGCATCCACATATAAGATACAATCCTTTAAAAGATGAATGGGTGACAGTGTCTCCACATCGTATGAAGAGACCATGGCAAGGTCAAGTAGAAAAACCACAAGAAACAGAGGTTCCAAGGTTTGATCCTAAAAATCCTCTCTGTCCTGGAGTAACAAGGCCAAATGGAATGGTAATATATATTACATGTACATATTTTAAATTGCTCTTTGCTGAAACTTTTTCTCATCCTGAATATGCTTTGATATATAGATGCCAGACGTTTAGCACTCAAAATCAATCAATCTAATGGACTGTTTTTCAACTTGTTTTAACCGCATTGGTGGTGTAATGATTAGCATGCTCACCTCGAGTGCGGTAAATCGTGGGTTCTAGTCCAGATTGTATCAAACCAAGGACAATAAAATTGGTATTTGTTGCTTCTCCACTAAGCACGTAGCATTAAGGAGAAAGAGCAAAGACTGATTGGGTCGGAATCAGGATAATGTGTCCAAGTGGTGTGACATGTGTATCTGTGGACTGTTGTTTCAGTGAGCTAGCACTATAAAAATCCAACTAACCGTGTTGGTCTAGTACAAAGAAGACCTCGTCCTCATCTCATTGTTCTCTCCATGATATAGCTGAAAAATTACCGAGTTGGTATTTAACAACAATCACTCACTCACTCAACTTGTTTATATATTAATAATAGACAGATATGTAAACAATAAATGATAATTCATCTTCTATTTTGATTCTTGTTGGTACATTATAATCATTTTTTTACAGGTAACATCAGAATATGATAGTACTTATGTGTTTACCAATGACTTTCCTGCCCTACTAGAGGAGGGTCCAGAACCACGTAATGTTGTTTTTTGTTAATTCAAGCCTGTCATGTGATAAAGCAAATCATGTTGATGTTAAAATTGTTTATTTTCTGTACTCTTTATTCAAAGGAAGAACAGAAAACTATGAGATTTCCACATTTTAGCAATTATTGACATACTTGTATTTTAACATTTTGTAAAATTAGTTTCTTTACCTTTTAATTATGAAAAGAATGTTTAAACAGTGATGGTCAACAACTCCACCAAAATAAAAATAAAAAAGACGAACAACCACCTCTCACATCAATAATGAATACAAAAAATACCATAACATATGGCATTGGAAATCCTGCCTTAGTGTTAGGAATCCAATTATAGTTGCGAGTTCAAACCCTGTTCATGGTGAGATGTACTTGATACAACATTATATGTAATAAAGTTTGTCAGTGAGTTGCGACAGGTCGGTGGTTTTCTCCGGTACTCCGGTTTCCTCCACCAATAAAACTGATTGCCATGATATAGCTGAAATATTGTTGAAAGTGGCATTAAACA
The DNA here is from genome assembly GCA_963680875.1 of Bathymodiolus brooksi. Taxonomy (NCBI): domain Eukaryota; kingdom Metazoa; phylum Mollusca; class Bivalvia; order Mytilida; family Modiolidae; genus Bathymodiolus; species Bathymodiolus brooksi. Next base: position 32,283,404 of record OY804577.1, read on the forward strand.
CCATAAACCATAAACCAATTTATTGAAATGTATGAGTTTAAAGTTTTTTTAGATTCCAAATTGATTGACTCCTATGTGGTAACAACAATACTGCCTTGGTTTATATCAAATGACTATTATGTCTGTTATAATGAACTTTTTTGTATAATATTTTTATTTTAACTTCATTGTACATGTACAATATATATTTTTTTAATTTATTTGATTAATATTAATTTTCATAGCGCCAAGTGATGATCCGTTGTTTCAAGCATCAGCGGGTTTTGGTACATGTAAAGTCATGTGTTTCCATCCACACTCTGATGTTACACTGCCAATCATGTCACACAAGGAGGTACGAAATGTGATTGACAAATGGACAGAGATTAATGTCGATCTGGGGAAAAAATACAACTGGGTACAGGTAAGATAAAAGTGTGGTTGATAATTTACTGTAATAATGTTGTAGCTATTACACTGCTTTATAGAAGGGATCAGGGGTAGAGTTTTTTCTGTATCATGGCAAAATTAGTACTTGTTACTTCGTTGTTAATCTTGTGCAAACAGATATCCTAAAATTGGTATTACACAAATTTACAAGATTTTTTCTTTACATTCGTAAGCATAATAATTGCTCACTTGGCCTTAGATAATATTTACTGTTTTAAAATGTACATTGTATAGCACTATTATACTTATCATACACCTATAATTTTTACATCATATACCGGTATGTGTAGTAACATGTTTGACCTATTATGGAGGAAGGGTGTGAATGGGATGACTAATGACAATACAGATGATTGTATAATAACCTTATACAATATTCTCAAGAAAAGGAATTTTGACATTTTCAAAATCAAGAAATTTGTTCATGTAGTATATACCATTGTAGCATATTATAAGTTATCTATGTGTCGACCAGTGGGCATTGAGATTGTACCACCCTGAAGCACTTCTGTATAGCCTGAGTCGAAGCTGAAGGCTGTACAGTGGTGCTGAAGGGTGGTACAATCTCAATGCCCACGGGTAGACACGTAGATAACGATTTTATCCCCGGTTTGAAAACAAAAACTGATTTTTAATGGATTTTCTTGTTCTTTTTATAACGTAATCATGACGTTTTTGTACTTGCGGAGTAAAATGCCATTGCTCATGTGAAAATTTGGGTGAATTTCGATAAAGTGTAGGGAGATACCTTTGGTATCAACCTACAGCTAATCATTTTTAACGTTTTTTTGGTCTTATTTTGTTGTAATTTAATTTCTTGTATTTGGCGCGTATTGTCACGTGGATAGCGTTACATTATACATGACGTCACTAGTAATAGGATCGAGAATTCTATTGATATAAAAAAATGCGTGGTACATATTTTGGGTGGTATTAGTACGATAAAACAAATGAAGAATTGATGTGAAAACAATAATGACAAATGATTTTAAAATGATTGTATTCAAACAATTGACCATTTCTATAAAGACACAACATGACAACAAAATCAACGTTTCATGTAGTGCGAATCAACAAAATGTTACACTAGTATGGTTATATCGATACATGTTAAACATGACCATCATGCCCCAAATAGGAACTTTAAATCTCTCAACATTATTTGGTGCATTGTTTGTTTTTTCTGCATTTATTGAGACGCTTGATTTTTTTCTCTCTCAAGAAATGCGTCCTCCGTTCTCCATTCCATGTTGAATGCAAAGCGCTTTGAGATTGTTTACGTTTTACGCCATCTTTACATCATGCATAGCAATGTAAAGACCCGCCAGTGACGTTACGTAACTACCAGCCGGTATCATGGGTTTTGTACCAACGGGTCATCGACCAATCAAAAGCCGACATTTTTATCAAGCCGGGGATAATATGTTATGCTGATAGTCACTATATGATTTTAATAAGTCTCAGCTACCTCAAAACCTCTGTTACATTTAGGTCAAATCATTGGTCTCTTTAACTATTACATATATATATATTTACATTACAACGGTATCGTTGCACAATCTTCTAGACTTCTATAATTTATTTTGTTTGTGCTGCATCGTCATGTCTCGACGATCCGTTACTCATTAAGTTCTCTGGTTGGTAGATTCCCTTAGACTTTATATATATATATACGTCTGAAAATTAAACCAAACAGTGTTAGAATTAGATTTTTGAGCTGTCAAATTTTTGTTCTTCCCTCGACGGGATTTGAACTCACACCATTGATACACTGCAGCACCATTCGCTTAGCCTTACGTCCAGTGCCCTAGACCACTCGACCACATCCACTCCCTATATATATATAGGGCCCGGGTGGCTCAATGAGTTAAGTAGTTGGATTACCTAACAACTCATACAAGCCTATCACCAATGACCAATATGGCGTGGGTTCGCGCCCTGCTTTGTAAATTACAAAAAAGGGTGCACTCGACTTGCTGCCGCAAGTGATAAAGTTTACCAGTTGCTTGCCCATGGTCAGTGGTTCTCTCCGGGTACTCCGGCTTCTTTCACCACTAAAACTGGTCGCCATGATATAGCTGAAATATTGCTGAAAGTGGCGTTAAAACCCCAAAATTCAAAAAAAATAATCATACATATATATATAGTTAGGTTGTGTGTTGTTAAAGACATTTTAAGGTAAAAATATAGTGTAAGCATGCTGTGGGAAAGTAACACAGATAATTAGAGGTTTATTATTAATAAACTTTATCTTTTTCTTCATGTATGAAATAAATAGTTTGTATTGAATACAGGGGTTAAGGTTAGGGTTATGGTGTTTAATACCACTTTCAACAATATTTCAGTTATATGATGGTGGTCAGTTGTATTGGTGGAGGAAACTAGAGTACCCAGAGTAACCACCGACATATCGCAAGTCACTGACAAACTTTATCACATAATATTGTATCGAGTACACCTCACCATGAGCAGAATTCGTTGTAAATCCAACTACCATTAGATAATGACAACGACAGCCCCCTGTATTTAATACATACCTACTTAACAGTTATGAAATTTGACACAGAACATTTATTTGCGACTTTCATTTTGATTTTTTCAGATATTTGAAAATAAAGGCAGTATTAATGGCTGTTCTAATCCACATCCACATTGTCAGGTAATTATTGAGATATTAAAGTTTGATGGGACATAAAGGTGAGAAACACATCATATTTTATGTTGAAAATGAAAGATACATGACTACCTGGTACATGGATATGTAAAATTTGACAAAATCAATTTTGTCTTTGGTGCAAAAATAAATATACACATGCACTCATAAATTGTAGTTAATATGTAAGAAAGGATATTGATGTAAATGAACATGAGAGGCTATCCAATTTTATGCTTAGACACAGATTAAAGTAAAGGGAACTGGACTTTTATTGCTGTTCTACTTTTGACAGTCACTGTAGGATCTTCAACAATGAACATAATGTAGTATTATTACGTCATATTCTAGGTATGGGCCAGTTCTTATCTACCCAATGAGGTTACAGTGAAGAATCGCACACAAAAACAGTATTATGAAAAACACGGAACTCCAATGTTGGTTGATTATGTAAAGAAGGAAATTGATAAACAGGTAATTTCTTATTTATATAGATCTGATAAACTGGTAATACTATTATATATCGATTATAACTCATTACTTTTCAGTGTTGTACATTCTCTCAATCAATGTTGAACATCCTATTTATTTTCTCACAAGTGGCCTTCAAGTATATATGCAATGCCAATTTCACATTATTAGCCAATACACATTTCAGTTATGGTCTGTTTGACTTCTACAAATGATCAGAAAAAAATTCTTAAAAATCCAGTTTTCAAATCAGCATTTTTTTTCTAGATTTTTATTAATATATCATATATACAAACTCTGACAATTAATTTCAAAATTTTTGGTCCATTATTAAAAAAGTTATCCATTAAGTCTCTATGTTAATTATATTTTCTAAAGTGTAAAAATCTGGTAGGAGTGAGCACAAATAACAGTCTGTACCATGTGACATAGGACATTTAAATATCAAATGACATTAATAACAATTGACTATTACCTATGGTCAGTTGATGAGTAGCCTTTTAATATTTAAATGTCCTATGTCACATGGTACAATGAAATATACATTGAAAGCATATGTCTGTTATTTTGTTTTCATGGCTTGGCTATTACACTATTTGTACTCATAGGATGTATTTCTTTCGTATGTTCGGGATGTGCCGAACATGTTCTAGCGAATGAAGTGGTACGGAACACTCTGCGCGAACAAACAGAACAGTGTGCGGGGTGTACCACGTTTTGAGGTGATGCAGAAGGAATCAAGATGGCAGAACCTACGCTGACTATATTTTTGTCCACTATCGCGACAAGCTTGCAGTCAGCGTATCGTGCAAGGATATTATCGGCGAAGCTTTACCGCTTGATTTCGGGAATCAGTGGAAAAAATTATTTGGTTTGCAGCACCACTGTCCCTGATGGATTTATGGGTTTCAAATTATTTTTAAAAACATACAAAATATGCCAGATAGATTTAAACTTACGAAAACAATTTTTTTCCTCGCTATGCTCGGTAATAATCTTTTGACTCGCACCCCTCAATTAAAATCTCAGATCTCCCCCTTTTAAGATCTGCTTTATCTCCTACCTAATCTCTCTATACATTAAAACATGCTATGAAAATTATATAATATAAAAATTACATATATCCGTCATTTATTGTTCAGTTTGCATATTTTTTGGATTCAGTAATATTATAATTAAAGTTAGATTACGTGGAAGCAGCAACTATGGCTACAGTAACTACTGATTTTTCCAAATTCATCTATGTGATCTCATCATCGTCGTCGTCCATTTCGAGTTGTGCTGACAGAAATAACAGAGTCTTATCCACCATATTGTTTGTCAAAAAAATTCTAAACCACTTCATTGACCTAGGACATATGGAATGTTCGGAACATGTTTGGAACAGTCCAAAGAAATACACCCATCCATCCAGATTTTTACACTTTAGAAAATATAATTAACATAGAGACCTAATGGGTAACTTTTTTAATAATGGACCAAAAATTTTGAAATTAATTGTCAAGAGTTCTTATATATATCATATATTAAAAAACATCTAGAAAAAAAAATGTTGATTTGAAAACTGGATTTTAAAGAATTTTTTTCGGAACATTTATAAAAAAGTAAAACGGACTATACATTAATAAACGTAACAGAATTAATCACTAAAAATAGGAGAGGGCATATATTTATGTAAATTATGAGATATTTACTGCTACATTTTATTATTTTCTTTGAGAAATTCCAAGTACCATTACTACAACATTAAATATTTCATATGTTTTGAAATATATAATGTTGGTAAAGACTTGGTTCAGACACGTTGCATATTTGATGATTTTTTGGTCTTCAATTGATTATGACGTGAAGTGATTGTGAAATATAATTTGTTGTTATCTTTAAGATTGTAGTTGATTGAACATTGGGTTTTGTTAGTATCACACTGGGTTATACAGACTAATAAAACAATCTACTATGTTGTAATAAACAAGAAAGCAGATCTGATACATGTAATATTATTACAGGAGAGGATAGTTTTACAAAATGAACATTGGGTTTGGTTAGTATCACACTGGGTTATACAGACTAATAAAACAATCTACTATGTTGTAATAAACAAGAAAGCAGATCTAATACATGTAATATTATTACAGGAGAGGATAGTTTTACAAAATGAACATTGGGTTTGGTTAGTATCACACTGGGTTATACAGGGTACTACTAAACAGAGTCCGGTAGAGTCCGGAGGCTTAATATTAGTTTATATGTATATTAAATGATGTATTCCTGTGGTTTTGGTTGTTTTTTATATATTTCTTATAATTTCCAACAAAATAAATACTAAATAATAGGTTTTTATTGAAATATACAAGGTGATCAGCAATCGTTCATAGATTCAAAATGGCGGATATAGAGTCCAGTAGCAATATCGTCGATTTACAGCATGTATTCTGTACATTTAATGATTGATTATTATTGTATATGTGTTTATCTATAGGCATTTTATCAAAGATTGAATAAAATAGCAAGTAACGTGGAAATATTCATATATACAAGATGATATGTAAAAAGAGTCCGGTATTCAAAATGGCGGACAACAGAGTCCGGTGCGATTTATGTTGATTTAATATGTGTATACTGTATATAAATCAATGGTTATAGTTATTCTGTTGGTGTACATTAGAGAAAACAGATATATGAAAATCTAGATTTCTTTACTTTATTACAAAAAAAAATATTTAAAACGATATATTTCAGTAAATATGATCATTGTTCTTCTTTTCCCAATCGCGGCGATTTGCAGATCGACGTGAAGAAAAGAAGGCATAATCTACGTTTTACTTAGTTTTCAGTGTGATTTACATGAAAATCTGGATTTAATCATCATTTTGTTTACTTTATTACAAAAAAAATTGTTTAAAACGATATATTTTAGCAAATATTATCATTGTTCTTCTTTTTGAATTTTCTGATATTTTTGTTTTTCTGGTGTATAAGTAACGAAGTGAAATCGGTAAACGTATGAATATTATCCGGGGTTATCTATTGTGGCGATGACGTGGTTCTGCTATTTATGTCGTTTTAAATGCTACATATAGATAAATAAAAAAAATAATAATAAAAACGATATAGTTTAGCTATTTGCCGGCGGACATGAATAAAAGAAGCCATAATCTACTAATTACATAGTTATAAGTGTTACTTACATGAAAATCTAGATTTAATCATAATTTTCAGTACTTAAATTACAATAATGTGGCAATAAAGTTGGATTTTTACTCTAATTAAAAATTTTCAAATAAGAATATATAAAGAAAATATTATCTCATTTCTTCTTTTTCCGATCGTAGCGGTTTCTAAGTTCCTACGAAGAACAGATGTTATAACTTACAATTTCCAAACTTTTAAGACTTTTTTTTAATGAAATTATGGATTTAATAAAAATTTTGGGTACTTTATTAAAAAAAATTAAATAAATATATTTACAATTCATTCACATTATGCAATTTTTAACTGAATTTCCAATTTGCAACATAAAATAAACAGTCTAAATGTCTACTGGGATTCTTTTTATTAGCTGTAAGGCAGTTGACAGATGTCAAAGAAGCCATAAAACTGTTGTTATATACAATTTCCTAATTAGTCTAGACAATATATACAGTTGGGGATTCTAATTTGAATGAAAAGCCATCCTCCTGTAAATGATAAAGTTCAAGATCACAAATTACTGTGTACTGTCAAAACAGTGTCATCATTGGTAGTTATTTAGCAATCACTTCTCAATTGATCTTTGATCAGTGCACATTGTAATTATAATTAATCAGATAGTACTGATTTTATATAATAGCGTTTTATCGTCGTTCTAGTTAGAAATATTCTTATTTCTTATAGTGCAAAATATTTAAAATCGTTTTTATCGTCGTTCTATTTAGAAATATTCTAATTTCTTATAGTGCAGATTATTTAAAATAGTTTTTATCGTCGTTCTATTTAGAAATATTCTTATTTCTTAGTGCCGAAGCCGAATATTTAAAATAGTTTTTATCGTCATTCTATTTAGAAATATTCTTATTTCTTATAGTTTTTTTGACATTCTATACAGAATTTTCTGAGAGTGACGATTATTTAAAAAAGTTTTTTTGACGTTCTATACAGAATTTTCTGATAGTGACGAATACATAGTGCCGATTATTTAAAAAAGTTTTTTTCACGTTCTATAAATAAATATTCAGTGCTTTATATTTGTATTTTTATCTAGTGCTTCAAATTTGATTGTAATAGTAACAAAAAGCAGAGAAACGTTTAAAATTTTAATATTTTATTCGGCTCTATTTAGTTAATCAATTGCATTCTATACAGAATCATCTTGTGTATATGAATATTTCCACGTTACTTGCTATTTTATTCAATCTTTGATAAAATGCCTATAGATAAACACATATACAATAATAATCAATCATTAAATGTACAGAATGCATGCTGTAAATCGACGATATTGCTACCAGACTCTATATCCGCCATTTTGAATCTATGAACGATTGCTGATCACCTTGTATATTTCAATAAAAACCTATTATTTAGTATTTATTTTGTTGGAAATTATAAGAAATATATAAAAAAAACAACCAATACTACAGGAATACATCATTTAATATACATATAAACTCATATTAAGCCTCCGGACTCTACCGGACTCTTCCGGACTCTGTTTAGTAGTACCGGGTTATACAGACTAATAAAACAATCTACTATGTTGTAATAAACAAGAAAGCAGATATAAGTAATACATGTAATATTATTACAGGAGAGGATAGTTTTACAAAATGAACATTGGGTTTGGTTAGTACCATATTGGGCTGTGTGGCCTTACGAGACCATGTTAGTACCACGTCGTCATATCCTGAGGTTAGAAGATCTAACCATCACAGAAAGAGATGGTGTGTAACCTGTATGTACCAGCCAATCTTTAGGGGCATGATATAATGATTAACTAAAAAACTATCGAGATAAAATGAATTTCGAAATTACAGCTTGAAAATACACAAACAAGATTTTTTTTCAGAAATAAAAAAAATTTGTAAAAATAATTACATTTTACGAGAATTAAACAGAGATCGAAATCTACATGCAGTGTCTGAAATGAGGGCCAGCCTAAAATTTTTTTTGGGCCAGTAAAAAATTAGTCGCTGGCCCAAATGGCATAATGTTGGCCCAAAAATTTTATGACATTTTTTTATAAGGGGGGGGGGGGGGGCTCTTCAAGGTAATTTTGGTATAGGTGTGCAGCTGAAATTGCGAAAACACCCTAATGCATATATTGCTATCAAATGAAACCTGAATTTACTTGTTGTAACCTTTTCGACAACCTTGATGCCATTGGCTAGGGAGGTCTCAAGAAACGATGTTAGTCCGTCGGATGGGGACAATAAAAGGCTGGTTTGTGTTAGGGGAGATCAATGCCATGATCACATTAAAGACATCTGGAAAAGAGTAGATTAATGCCACTACAAGGACCGCTCTTGCACTCCCCAAAGTGAAGAGTGACATCACTTGTTTCAATCCACTATGAAGAAGTGATTTTAAAGTAAAATAACCTCTCAGTTCGGGGTAATGTCAGTTGGTTATTCATTCCAAACAAGTATCTCACTTTGTTGAAATAACAAACGGTGCTGTCATTTTCTGTTATATAAACAACTGTTAACTTTTCCTGTTATTTTTTAATTTGTAAACAAAAGTTCTGGTTCCAAAAAAGAAAACACTCCCAATTGTCATTAAAATGTAGCCGTGTACATATAAAGATGAACTATGAAAAGTTTAAAAGAAGTGACAGGCCAGATCGTTTCCGTAGTTTGACATTACTGTCAATGATTTTCTCTCTGTTGTTGGGGAAAAGTTTTTCAATGATTACCTAAGGATTGACACAAAAAGGTTTCCGATTTCTGTAAAATGAAATTCGTACATGTACATTGTGCAGCAGATTGAATGAATAAATTTCCGAATTGTGGAAGATACCAGATCGCAAACATTATAAGTTGACAGAATTCTCTTTATTGTTCACAATTTTCCGTGAAAGTTAACAATTTTAATAATTAAATCATAAAGAAACAAAAAAACATGTTTCTTTTCTAATATTTAGTGAATACTTGTGTATTACATGAAAACGTGTAGGAAACGTGTATTGATTGGCTCGATAAAAATAAATAATTGGGGAGAACAGTAAATTACATTAGCTGTGTATTCATTGGCTACAAAAATGTATTTGGACCAATCGCTGTGCTCGTAACAAACCGTTTTCGACTAGAACAGAAGAGTTATCTACCGTTGAAGTTACAATTTATGTCCGGTTTCGGTCAAACAACTATTTTTAACGGTCTTTTAGGCAATCGCCCAGACATTTTTTGTTGGGCCAGTGACTACCTAATTTGGAGCAGCTTTTGGTCGCCTAAATAAGATATTAGTCGCATTTAGCGACTGGGCGACCGTCCATTTCAGGCACTGACATGTTTAATTTTCTCTGTGTTGTACATGGATGAAAAACTGTAAATATTATTGTTAATCTTTTCTGATCTGATCAATCATTTCATACTAAGACTTGTCTAATGTATGGGTCATCAACCAATCAATCAATCAATCAATCAATCAATCAAAACAACCAATATTAACACTAATGCTAAGACAGAAGATCTTAAAAAATACATGTAATGTATTTAAATTCATTGTCACATAACATTTATCTTCTAAGGGCTATTCCATTTAAGTCTACCTGGGAGGGTGGAATGCCATTTTTTTATTTTTCTGTTGGTTATGGGGCTGAAACCATATTTTTTTATGTTGGGTGGGGGGGTCTCTTGAAAATAAATTCTGTTGGGGGGGGGGGACCCAATGACTAGAAAATTCAGTTGATGAGGGGGGGTATTTATCTTGACTTCCCTTTACCTTAAACTCGCTGGCTTTTCACAGAAATAAAAAGATATATCCGTTTTGTTGTCTTAAGAGATCGTGCCATTTTGCCAGAATTTGCTCCAAAACAGTAGTGAGTTATCTTCCTGGAAGTGGAGTTATCTACCCTTAAAGATGGCAACCTCAGTTTCTGTTGCCGTGTGGCTAACTCAAATAATTCTGCGCCCTCTATCGGCACTATCGCTGGATGAGGGCTTAAACGCTCTTAATGGTAAAAATCCGTCAGCTGCTGTCTGGTTCAGCCGACCAATCAAATGTCAGATATTAGCGCGTATGCGCATTAGTGACTTCCTTTACTTCGTTTGTAAATATTGACAAAACAAACACGGAGTATGATTTTGCACATGCCTTTGCATATTTAGAAAACAAATACACCTTTATTCTCATAATTAATATGAGGCAGGTGCAACCTGAAACGCTCCCGAAGAACAGTAATTTTTCTTCCTGTTTACAAAATATCAAGCTTAAAAATAACACCACCTAAAACTCCAAACTCCGGACAGTTTTCGTATCTGCTACCGAACATTGTTTCATTTTTATTTCGACTAGAGTTCCGGTTTAGGTCACGTGATTTTTCTTTTAATTTATTTCCGGTTTGGCAGCCATATTGTTGAAGATTTTGAAGTGCCATAGTAGTACATATTCATACTTCTACCATTAACGCTCCCGAACTTCGGGAGCGTATGATTTAAATTGCCATAGATTCACAAATCTTTAAAGATTTAAAAAAATAAAACACAGTGTAATTATTTTTTGAAGTTTATGTTTTAATCTAAATTTGCTAAAATGTCACAATACACATCTAACATGTATGTGGGACAATAAAAGTGACTTTTTATGATTATTGTTAGCATTATTGTATATCTTTATTCTCATACAGCCAAATACAAAGGCACTCGTGGCATGGAATTACTACCCCCTTTCTGAGTACTTATTTATTTTCAATAAAATTTCTTTATTATTTCATCTCTTTTTCCTGAATTTATTGTGGATAATAGGGTCGACACACGTAACTTGCCGTTAACATAAAATTGTATAAATATGGATATGCACAATTTAAATTAAGGAAAATGGGGTCTGAAATAAGTGGCGTTCCCCGCCTCCCAGGTATATTTAAATGGAATAGCCCTAATCTATAGTTTAGGTTATTATTATTTTTTATGATTGGATTAACAGTAAATTCAGAGCTCCAGATAATTTTCAAGTCCAAAGGGTAATTACCCCCTACTTTTGAAAATGATGGGTATTTGCATATTTACTTTGCACTGTTGTACTCTCTACTTCAGAAAAGATTGCTTACATGTACACTTTTAAAATTATGTTTGACACAAGTGTTATTCAATAAACGCAGGATGCAAGTGAAATGTATATCTCTGTTTAATTTGACACGATTGTGTCATGTTTATTAATAAAATGTTGTAAATATTTTGTTTTTTGCTCGTCGACTTCGGCAGTTTTCACAGCCTTTTTGATAATGTCATCAATGATTCCTTTAACTATACTGTCACTAGACACAGATGAAACTGTCAGGAACCTAAGCATAGAATTTTCCGTAGCGCGCTTATTCATGTTCTTGCTCATTTTCGGTAATCCCTCATTTTCAATGAACAACGTGTTCCCAAATTTACTTTCGTTTTAGTTCTTACTTATTACGTAAACTGCATTTATTTGTAATATTGACCGCGATTGGATGATTTATCGTAAACATCCAATCAGATCTCTTTTGACATCGATGCTTAGAAAGGCAAACATTCGGTACCCCTCGGATGTATATGCTCTCTCCTTTGAAAAGTATAAAGGGAAGTAATTACGGGGAATTTCTCAAAGACAAAAATGTATTGTTATGTACACGACTGTACAAGTACGCTCCGAATTTGGAAAGTTTGCTTACACAGCAATATGTATGCATAATGTGTACACTCTGATCTGATAATACATGCATTTTTACTCGTTTTCATAGCGCAAATACGCAGCTTATCTGGAGCTCTGAAAATTGACAATTATTGTTATTCAGAACAAATATTAATAGTGATACAATAAAATTTACAAACAGAGAATTACTAATGCCTAAAATATGTACTGGATGATCAAGGCAAGAACTAACAATATGTTTTTTATAAGTTTATTAAAACTGGCAAGTAATTAAAAACATAAAAAAAGGATATTAATGTTTGCATTTCTCTGCTTTATTTTCTAGCCTTAGCAGATATAACAAAGAAGCTGTTGACTAAATATGACAACATGTTTGAAGTGTCCTTTCCATATTCCATGGGTTGGCATGGTTTGTATTTTATTTATACATTGTTAGCTCACCTGGCAAATGGCTCTGAGATTTTGCCATCACTTGGTATCCAGAGTCTGTCATTCATGAACTTTTTGCATTTTAATTTTCTTCTCCAGAATTTGTAGATGGAATTGAACCAAATTTTGTGGGAATTTTCATTGGGAAGAAGATATTCCGATTTGTTCAAATAATATTGTGGAGGGGCTACTATAGAGCCTAAATGAAGGAAAATTAGTAAATCTTTAAAAAATGTTTCCTCAAGGACCAGCAATAGAAATGCTACAATATCAGCTGTGCAGAATCAGTGTGATATATTTATTAAGGCTTGCACAAATTGAAGCAAATCTAGTTTATCTGTGAAGAACGTGAAAATTGACTTTAATAATTAAAACACATGTACACTATTAGTAATCAACATGTTTGATTCTGGAAAATTAGTCAGGAATTACTGTGCTTTACTATCACCTTTTATGTCCAGAATTTACCTATTGTCTGACCAGTTTACCTATTACCTGACCAGTTTACACCAGATTGATCAGGCAATAGCAGCATATACACTGATTGATTTGCCATTCCAGTTTTGTAATTGCTCAACTAATGTTACAGTTTTACAATTCAGTCTGTAAAATAGATATTGGAATAGCAAAGCTGAAAAAAAGTTATGCTTACCTCATATAGTTTTTTGTAACTATTGTACAAATTTAACCAGCCAATCATGTGACAGCAATTTTCAATAGATATTGTTGAACTGAGTCTTATAATTTTTTGTCTGTTTCAAAAAATATAAAATCAACATAAACATGGACACCACAAATAATGAAAGTCAGTGAAGGTTCATAGTTAATTGACTACTCATCATCACTTCAGATGTTGTATTATTTACAGGTGCACCTACAGGTAAATATTTAACTGAAGACAATCAACATTGGCAGCTGCATGCTATGTATTATCCTCCCTTACTGAGGTCAGCCACAGTGAAAAAGTTTATGGTGGGATATGAAATGCTAGCACAACCTCAAAGAGATCTTACTTCAGAACAGGTAAATTAAATAAAATGTTTATAGATTAAGGTTGATGGAAATCAATCTGAGAACAAAATTTTCTTGACAGAATGACAAATACAAATTTGCGAAATTGTAAGCAGGTTAATTTAAAGGCATTTGTTACACATTGAATTCTGTTTAGTTATTTTGATATGGGAAAAAAAGTAGTTGACTATTATTAGATACAAGTTTTACATAATTTTATTATCAGTATTATAAGAAGAAACTAAAATCATGGAGAAGCATTTTGTATCAGCCATTTTATTTACAAGTTTAAATATTCTGATAATTTAGAGTATGTTGAAGAGATTTTTCCTAGTTTGCAGTAATACTAGTAAGTCCCAAATACAGGAAAAACCCCATTCCAGTTTGATAGTGATGTGTTTTAATCCACCAAAAGACAGTTAACAAAAATGAACGTGTGGCATTAAAACCTTGCCAACCTCATTTTTTTTGTATTTTCAAATAATACAAAATATGAAAATAAGAACAAAATTTGATTGTCTAACAAGTATATTTCAAACAAAAAATATCTTAGTTTTTGTTTACAATAAAATAAAAGTAACAACTTCTATTTTACTAACTCATGTTTGTAAGATTCATACTATATTCTATTTTACTAACTCATGTTTGTAAGATTCATACTATATTCTATTTTACTAGCTCATGTTTGTAAGATTCATACTATATTCTATTTTACTAACTCATGTTTGTAAGATTCATACTATATTCTATTTTACTAACTCATGTTTGTAAGATTCATACTATATTCTATTTTACTAACTCATGTTTGTAAGATTCATACTATATTCTATTTTACTAACTCATGTTTGTAAGATTCATACTATATTCTATTTTACTAACTCATGTTTGTAAGATTCATACTATATTCTATTTTACTAGCTCATGTTTGTAAGATTCATACTATATTCTATTTTACTAACTCATGTTTGTAAGATTCATACTATATTCTATTTTACTAACTCATGTTTGTAAGATTCATACTATATTCTATTTTACTAACTCATGTTTGTAAGATTCATACTATATTCTATTTTACTAACTCATGTTTGTAAGATTCATACTATATTCTATTTTACTAACTCATGTTTGTAAGATTCATACTATATTCTATTTTACTAACTCATGTTTGTAAGATTCATACTATATTCTATTTTACTAACTCATGTTTGTAAGATTCATACTATATTCTATTTTACTAACTCATGTTTGTAAGATTCATACTATATTCTATTTTACTAACTCATGTTTGTAAGATTCATACTATATTCTATTTTACTAACTCATGTTTGTAAGATTCATACTATATTCTATTTTACTAACTCATGTTTGTAAGATTCATACTATATTCTATTTTACTAACTCATGTTTGTAAGATTCATACTATATTCTATTTTACTAACTCATGTTTGTAAGATTCATACTATATTCTATTTTACTAACTCATGTTTGTAAGATTCATACTATATTCTATTTTACAAGTTACCACAGGCTTGCTTTTCTACCCGTTTCTTAAGC
This sequence comes from Bathymodiolus brooksi, assembly GCA_963680875.1. Classification (NCBI taxonomy): domain Eukaryota; kingdom Metazoa; phylum Mollusca; class Bivalvia; order Mytilida; family Modiolidae; genus Bathymodiolus; species Bathymodiolus brooksi. The sequence goes on from OY804577.1 coordinate 32,298,765, forward strand.
TTGTACAAATAAATTTTATATTTTCCGACAATGTATATATATTGTATATATATGCTGCAGTTTAAATATGTTGATGCAGTAATCTTTCCATTATGCCTGATATATATAATGACTGTTTTATTTTGCAGGCTGCAGAGAAGCTAAGAGGTCTACCAGATATACATTATAAACTAAGACAAAAATAATTAGGTTTATAATAAATGGTTCTTGTTTTATGTTGTTTAATTATTGAAGTACTAGGTAGCTACCTATATGCTAGAAATTGATGTTAGCAATTGTTCTGGCATTTGATATTTTACTGTTTAACTGCCTGGTGTCAGCAATTCTTCAGTTATATCATGGTGAATGCAAGTTACTTTTATTGATGTGGTAATTTATTTAAGAGGTCTAGCAAACAGTGGAATTCCCAATTTGCGTATATTTTAAATGTACATTTCTATAGAATTTTTTTATCCAATTTCTTTGAATTGAATGTGTTGAGAGCTTCTGGTTGTATGTCAACAGATTTCTTCCATCTTTTATGGTTTCTGAAATGAACTAGACAGAAAGTGCCAAATTCTATATTATGTACCCTTGTCCGTCCATCCATCTGTTTTGGTCTAACTGCTCTTACAGTTTTCAAGGTAGAAGTTTTTATTATTTGACAGGATATGTATGTATACATATACTAAAAGTGTGCATATTATTAGTTTTTTTAAATATTTCCTTCAAAACTGTTAAGAGGAGTTAGGCAGACAAAGCATTATGCATATATGTAGATGCAAAATTGCACAAAAAAGTACTATGTTCAACAAACTGTAATTTTGTGAAAAGTTATTGAATATAAAATTCCTGATTATATCCACACATTTGGTATATATACAATTATCCCCGGCTTGAAAATTATAGCAACTTTTGATTGGTTAAAACCCAGGGCATAAAAAACCCATATTCCCGGGTGTTGCTAGGCCACATTACCGGGTGTAACTAGCCATTTAACCAATCAAAAGTTGTTATAATTTTCAAGATGTGGAAAATACATGACGTCAAAGCTTGCGACGTTGCGTGCCCAGATCAAATTTAGTTGATTTTGGTCATATATTGAATATAAAGCTGTTAATGTGATCAACTGTAGGGTTCTACCAAAGGTAGTACCCTACACTGGGTAGAAAACACTCGAAACTTTCATATTTTTTGCTTATTCTTTCCAACAACAAAGAAAACGTCACTTTTACATAGTCTGCCGGGGTCCAAAATGTCTTATTTTTTACCATAACCGGGGATAAATTCGTTATTTACGTTTCTATCTGTAGATATAGATTTTAACACCCTTCAGTAGCCTGTACACCCTTCGGCTGTGCCTCAGGATGCACTTGGCTACTTCAGGGTGTTAAAATCTCCATATCTAGTAATCTACGGATAGGAACATAAATAACTTATATCATGTAAAATAAAAAATAAAAACTTCACACCCTAGTCACCAGAGCAAATGGAACCAAACTGGACATAAATATGACTTGGAAGGTTTTCTACTTCATTTCACATTTGTGATGTTTGTTTCATTTTAAAATTCAACATGACTGCCAGGAAATCTCAGAAATATTATTCTTCTGCACTATTTATATCTAACCTTTCATTCAGTGATCTATTAATGGGGTTCACCAAGCAAATTCAGAGATTTTAAAAGGGATGTTTCAATTATAAATGTTACAAATAAAAGTTGTGTCAAATGTTGAGGAATATTGTATAGAACCAATGAATTTAAACAGATTCATATTTCTGTCAAAGAAACTACCGGTATTTTGTTCCCTGATAGCCATGTTGGGTGTTAAATTGGATGGTTTGGTTTATGGTGTTTAACACCACTTGTAACAATATTTCAGTTATATCGTGGCGGTAAGTTTTATGGGTTGAGGAAACCGGAGTACTCGGTGAAAACCACAGACCTGTCGCAAGCCACTGACAAACTTTATTACATAATGTTGTACCTCATCGGAGCAGGTTTCTAACTCACAACATTAGTGGCGATAGGCATCGATTGCGTAGGTAGTTATTAATCCAAAAGTTAAAAATTGTAATGTGAAACCTACAACATTCTGGTACAAATAACAACAATACTGGACGTGTTTAGCTAAAAAATATGAGGAACCTTTGAACCATCTTATTTCCAGTTGAAATGACCTCGATGTGTGCTTTCATATTTCATTGAATAGAAATGATACGATACATTTTTTGGAGGACCAATATGCTTTTGAAAGGGCAGTGGTTTTAGAGAGGATTGAAATTCTATGTTGGCTGACTTCATTATTGATATTCCAGATATACATGTAGGTCTAACTGAAAGCACATGTATTAGTTATTTGTGAATATTTATTGCTCAACAATAATCAAATTACAGAATAATATACTTATACAAAATGTATAATAGTTACCAATATGGAGGGCAATATCAGGATAGACAGACTGCCCAAGGGTCGTGGTCTGATATTGCACTCTATATCAGTAACTATTGTGTTTATTGCATTGAAGACCAGAATCTGACACATACAATATTAATGCATAGAAACTTTTAATCAGGATCATTGAAGGTTTCCCTAGGCATTATCACCTTCGTTATTACCTAATTTGAATTGACTACAGCAATTGTTTGAATGGTGTTCAACTTATTATGAGAAATAAAATGAGATTACAAGTAACATTGCAATTTATTAAAACGTAAACAAACAAATATCTGTGTATAGACCAGTAGTACCTGTCTATATCAGCATTCCAGTCTATATTGCGGAATAGTGAAGGTCATGTGGAGTGTTCAGCCAATTAAATGTATGATTTTTATTCTGATATGCAATAATAGTGCTATATAGTGGAAATATTCCAAGTAGAAAAGGCCAATAACGCCTTCAAAAAGGGTCTGATCAAACATTCACAATATGATCATGGTATGGTTATAAGAAATATTTTAAGTAAAACACTGCTATAACAATATACAAATGTGATGTGGTTACAAGCATTTTATTACATAACATATGAAAATGCTTTTTAGCTCACCTGGCCATAGGCCATGTGAGCTTTTGTCATGGGTAAGCGTCCGTCGTCCGTCCGTTAGCTTTTCACATTTAACTCTTCTTCTCTGAAACCGCTGAACAGATTTCAACCAAACTTGCCAGAAATGTTCATTGGATGGTCCTCTACCAGATTTGTGTTTTTGGTGCCGATTTGAAATCCAACATGGCTGCCAGGGTCCATGTGTTCTCATTGGCTGAAATTTTAAAAATCTTGTCACAAACCACCAAGCCAATTGAATTGTGACTTTGCAGGAATTATCATTAGGTGGTCCTGTACTATACTTGTGAATTGTTTGCCGATCGGAAATTCAAGATGGCTGCCATGACTCGACTTGGTTTTAACATAGGACCCTATGGAAAAAATGTTTAGTCTTCTCCTCTGAAACCAGTAAGTCAATTTAAAGCAAACATGGCATGAATGGTCCTTAGGTGGTCAAATTTCAAAATTATGTCCTGTGACCCCGACCTCCATCCAAGATGGCCACCATCAGCGAACATATTTTTAACATAGGACCCTATGGGAAATATGTTTAAAAATCTTCTCCTCTGAAACCAGTAAGTCAATTTAAAGCAAATGGATGTTCCTTAAGTGGTCAATTTTCAAAATTGTGTCTGGTGACCCTGACCTCCATCCAAGATGGCCACCTTCAGCAGACATAGTTTTAACATAGGACCCTATGGGGAAAAAATGTTTTAAAATCTTCTCTGAAACCAGTCAGCCAATATAGCAAACATGTCATCGGTGGTCCTTAGGTGGTCAACTGCTAAAATTTTGTTCAGTGACCCCGATCTCGGTCCAAAATGGCCACCGTCAGTGGACATAGTTTTAACATAGGACCTATGGAAATATTGTTTAAAAGTCTTCTCCTCTGAAACCAGTCAGCCAATTTAAAGCAAATATGGCATGGATGGTCCTTGGGTAGTATACTTTCAAAATTGTGTCCGGTGACCACGACCTCCATCCAAGATGGCTGCCATGAGCAGACATAGTTTTAACATATTGTAGAATCCTATGGGATTTGAATAGTAAAACTTAGATGTATTCGGCATGCAGACATTCTTAAGAGGGCTTATTTATGTCAGGTGAGCGATTGGATTTGTGTTTACTATTTTTGTTAATGCTTAATTTTGGCAACTATACAATTTATACATGTGGATTAGATTTACATCCCTTAAAATAGACTAGCGCTGTACTCAGCCTGTAGTCGGTTTTTCGTTGGCTGTCTAAATGGTAAGGTTTGGCCATGTAAATGAGCGTTTTTCCCTTTTTATGTCCAGAACAAGATATTACGCACTAAACATATGGTCTTCTCCCTTATCTAGTGTTGTCTGGCAAAGTATAGGAAAACAATTCCCTCAGAAGACAATAATAGAATAATAGTTTTTTTGAGGAGGCCATTTAAAATTCAGTCGTGTCTACAAACTTTTTGATAAAATCTAATAAATAAGGGCAACAACTCCTTCAAAAATACTCCAATCAAACTCATGTTGCAGTAACACTTTGCAAAATTTTTCTGATGGACGTTAACAGGAATGAACACATCTTTAGAAAGGATGGTGGTGGGGATTGGAGTCATTTACATACCACATTGAAGTTGCAACGGTTATTGTGCTCGCCTCGAGTGTGGGTTCCAGCCAAGGTTGAACCAGAAAATAAAATTGGTATTACTTCTCCGCTAAGCACATAGCATTTAGAAAACCAGATGCCAACCCCTTTTGGTGCAATCAGTAACAAAAAGTTGAGATGTCAGTAATTTGTGATTTTTTTCAGTAATCATAATTTTTCATAAAATTTTACCATAATCGTACTACAGACGAAGTGACGAGCAAATGATTTCCTTTATTTGCGACAACTAGATGCAAAATTGATGAGCAACAAAAAGAAATAAAAAGTAAGTTTTAATACATGTATGTTCACTTACAAATGTATTCTATGTTTCAACTTACTGTCAATAGAAATAAAAATTTCCTGAAGTGGACCTCCCTCACCCTCCCATAGAATAATTAATGTCTAATTCTGGAGTGCCCGATATGTTGCCGACTTGGCACTTTTCAATTGTTTTGTTGTATGTGTGTTTATCCCGACCACCGTGCTGAATGGACAAGTCTTGTTTGCAATACCCCAATAGGCATAATGTTCCTGTGTCGATTTCACAAGGCAAGGGAACTCAATACAATATTCGGGACGAAATCGTTGTCCCAGTTTCCTTTTCTTCGCTGCAGAAGCTTCACTTGTTCCCTCAGACATCGTGAAATTGACAAAAACTCGTTTTCTACTATAGATAGTCCCGAGAATCCCAAAAGTATTTAATAATCGAAATCCCTCAAACGCTTATCTTTACGCGATTTTAACAGACAATGAAGAGTCTAAATGATCACAATGATATTTAAATGGGGAACGGTTCCAGGCCGGCAATAATCGGAAATCCGTAACAAGAAGACTGTTGACCGTAACATTGGCCCGAAATTCGTAACAATTACGGAAAAATCGTAATGGTTGGCATCGGGGTGTTGGCTCATAATCCGTAAGCATCCAAGTTGAGTGACATGTCTATTTGTGGATTGTTTTAGTGAGCTAGCACCATATAAATACAACAGTTTTTGTCAAACACAAAGTGGACATTATCATCTCTGAAATGTAACTGGTTTTTGCCACAAAATAGATGAAAAAATTGTTCACTATTTTTCACATCAGGGTTTCTTACATTATTTCCTGTTTAAACAGAATTTTACAGATGCACTAAATACACAAGCAGTATACCTTATGTCAAGAAACATTATATTGAAAGTGTCTCATCTTTCAGAATACTCTAGCCCTCGGCACATCTTATTATAAAAATCAATTCAAACTACAGAATATTACAAAATATTTATTTTATATACATAAATACAAAAGACATAAAAACAATACTAGACATTAAATAAATGTGACATCAGATGACATGACAATAATATGAAAGACTTGTTTAAAGCAATTCTATAATATCATTAAAAAAAATGTTAAAAACTAACAATCCAACTCCATGCTTGTGAGATAATTCTGTTTTTCTCTCCTTCATTTAAATCAAATCAATAAACATTGCCAAATAATAAAGTTTATTTTTATTTATTCTCAATTCCCTAGAATCATTTTGATATGAACTTTTCCCAAATTCAAAATTTTGAAAGTTTACAGCAATTTAAAATGGATTTCATCTACAAATGAATGTTAGACATAAAAATACAATCAAATTTATAAAAATTTCCCTCAACAGTAGTACCACTACAATTTCAATTGAAAATCATGCCAATTAACCGTAACTCATTATTAAAAATTAAAAAGATTTGGAAATGTAAATGAAACAACCAAAAGTTCTACAAATTTTCACAAAATGATGTTGTGACTTTTCAAAACAAATGTCATGGTTAGTTTGGCAATATAAATAAATCAAACAATTAAAAAAAATCCTCCATGTTAAAATAATGACCAATCCTCTTTATAATACCCAATGATGTCCAACTAATAAAAGGTTTTAAAATTCTTCTAAATATAAAATGTAAAATTAAAATATACCATTAAATGCATGATCCATTACTGAAATAACATCATTGGCTTATAAAAAGGACAGTTATGAAATTTAATTGCTATTTAGATCATGATCTTGTGTTTTGATTTTGAAACATTGTAGGGTCAAATTCATCTTTCACATGCATTCACCACTACCAGACATCACATTCCTTTAAGGCAATAAATTAGGGACTGCATTCACTCGTTTCTCATCCAACTTTCAGTGCCACCACATACACAGTTTAAAAACAAAGTTCATTTAATCATGAGACATTCTGCAATGCTGCTGCTGCCAGATCTTTCACATGTTGAGATTTCAACTCTGGAATGGTGCTTATTTTCATAAATTTTGAACTGGAATATTTTGTTCTCACAGCCTATAAAAGAAAATTGAAAAAAAAAAACCCCATTAATTCAGGCAATGATGACATCAACACAAGTTTTTTCAAACTTAAAATGAAGTTACGAGAATCTGGTCAGACATATACAATATAACAAATTTTGGCATGTAAAAAGTTTCCAATGCAAAACAGACATGTAAAAATATGCTACAAGTGTTTTATAGTGATTTAAGAACTGATTACAATGCTATAAAAAATGTGCTCCGGTATCATGATAACGACTAGGAAAACTAATGGCCAGGACTCACCAATCCAGGCGAAGTGGGCGACCTCTTCGCCTTGGTTTCAATGAAATCGCCCAATTTCTGTCAAAAAGCGAAGTTTTAGTTGCCCTGTCAGGCTTTTCAAGTCCGTATTTTTTTCACCGACAATCATACTTTTTCTTCAATATTCATATAAAAGGAGCTCCCATGTTCCTGAAATTTGACCCATACAGGGTTTGATGTTCAATTTTTATTCCAAACTTATTCTCTGTAGATAAATCGATAGGCAGTGGGTGCCTTTTTCCAGATTTAGACCCTGCCGTAAACTTAATTGGCCATGCAGCCATAACGGAAATGATCAAATTACAATTTACAACGATTACCGATGGGATACGAAATAAAATCCGGAATGGATACTGGTTCCCGAAATTTAGCATAAACAGAAAGGAACAGAAATTTTTACAGATTTGCTTACGACTTTTGACTTTATTAACGATAATCAAAGATCCTTCGCTTAGGGGTCTAAGAGGTAACCAGGACCGACAGAAATTTGATTTTTGACAGCCCCAAGCAGTAAAAATGTTTGCCGGTCATTAGGTCTGACATAAATACGTCATTTGCTGGACCCTCTAAAATTCTGCCCCCTAGGTCCGACGGTTAGCTGCATCCCTGAGTAATAACTTTCATTGTTTCCCAAGGTAAATTGAAGTAGAATGGACATTCGGTCCAGTACAGGAGTAAGAAACACTGGACCCAGCATCAAGTTTACAGGACATTCACATACTCCAGAGATGCTCAAATTTCTACTGGTCCTTTGGTCCAGCAATGAATAACCTTTTACTAGACCAAACAAATTTGCACTGGACATTGGATCTTGTGAATGCCTGAACTTTTTATTATATTACAATCAATATCAGGGCTAAGCAACATACCGTTAGTTTACTATTCTCTGCTTTTATGACTAGACAGGCTAACTTTTGCATTGTGTGGACTAAATCTTTTTCTTGATAGCTGCTGTAATGTGCTAAAGTATCATTCTGAAATGACATAACAATGTATATAAAATATTGGTAACCTGGAGCATGTGGAATTCATATTGGTGAACTTTCTATTGCTAGCTAAAACCATGAATAAACTAATAAGATTTATAAACTTTGTTATCCCCCCATTGTTTTTTGGAGCCAATTCATAAATGCATGTCATCAACTGTAAAATGTTTTCAGGAATAGTATTAACATTTGATGATCACTTGAGTAAATTCTACCAGCTAAAAATGTTTTTCCTCAGATACAAGATCTCTGTAGCTCCATATGAAGAACTTCTTTAAAACTGTCTTTATCCGAAAGAAAGCACAAAGTACTACAAATAATATTAAATCTTACCCATTTACTGCCATCAAGCAATCTATTTGCTAAACACAATGCTGAGGCAGCTATTTCTGATGGATATGTCTGCACCATGTCATATTCTATAATGGTCAACTCCATCAAGTATTTGGCTAGGGTATGTTTGTTTGCATCAACCTTTTAATAGAAAATAAATATAAATCTGTAAATGCTATACATTAAAGTTCAAATTCAAAGTCTCAATAAATTTTTACCTTTATTGTAAATACATTTAAGTACAGTTAGCAATTTAGATGTACAAAAAGTAATTGTTATATCATTTAATGTTGTGTGGAATTGCATGCTAGTTTTACAATTTCAAGCCGATTTCTGTTCCATAGTGTTTAGGCCAAATAAAAAAATGTGTGTTTACGGTCACATGTCAACAAAATATAGTGTCAGTCGGTTGGCATTTTTTTTATCGGCAAAACCGGAAATAGTCGTTCCCGGTTGCGGAATTCGATAAGCCGTCATTTGTTGAAGCTGTTTTATGATGAGTTATGCAGTTTTTCTACCTTCTTTGTTCTCAATTTCGACAAAAAGCTAGCAGTTGAATAAATAAAACATTGCTGCTGATTAAACAACAAAAATGGTTATCCGAATTCTGTGTAAAAATTGATAGGGTCGCTAGCAAAAATTAGGGTTGAATAATTGTCGATAAAAAAGGTTAGGGTCGGCAGCTGAAAAATAGAGTCGGTCTGGTGACCGTAAACACACACATTTCTTTATTTGGTCTTAGTGATTTTTCATGTGACCAACATGTATGATTTAGCCAGTGTTAGTAATTTATATCCTTCAATCAAGAAATCATCGTGATTTGTATAATTTTTACCTGGCCAGCTTTAGAATTCCTCCTCAAGAAATGTAAACATAGTGGTTTTCCCACACTAAAGTCTAATGTCCTTAATATTATTCCTTCCATATCACGAATCTCTTTTTTAGTATATGCATTGTCTGTAATATACACAAAGTCTGCCACTTCAGGAGCATACATTTCTTCATATTTAGAAGCTATCAACATAGATGTTACTCCCACTAATTGTAATTTATTTCTGCTGATTGGTTGCTCCTGAAACAGGAAAATTTAATAATAATCATTATAACATAAACAAGATTGCTGCTGGATTCAAATGCATTACTTATGGTTCATGTTTTCAGGGAACTTGGTAGTAATTTTCAGTAATAAAAGTTTTAGTACTTGATAAGTGCAGCATAACTATGAAACCAGTTCTTTAACTCTTGTAATTCAGCAATATTGCCTAAACTTAATGCGACTCTTGCAGCTGCTTCGCACAGAATATCCTCTGTGTAATGAACACATTTTATTTGCCACTCCTAGAAAATGTAAAACACTGGCATACAGGGTCCGATTGGCTCGAAGGGAAAATAAGGACAGAATTCTGTAATCTACCAGTGTCCACCTAGTTTTCGCAAAACAAATGTCTTGGTCAACGATTTTAAGAGATGTACCTATGAAATTTCTTTACATTGTTGAATGAACAGGTAGCGGTTATACTTATGAAGGATTGCTTCAAATAAGAATGTGATGTCAGTATTCATTCCCTAAATATCTTCTATAAGAATGTGTCAACGAAATGTGGATTATCACTGTTGGACATTTTGCCTCAGGTCTGCCAGTTTTGCCTGTCAGAGGTTGTAAAGGGAATAAGTTAATGATTACCTGTAAAAATCTGTCTATAATGGCTACTGTAAGGTATAGTGTTTCTTGTAAAAGGTGAAATCTATGATGTACTTGACACAGCCAGTCTATCAATATAGATCTCATTTTACCAGTTATTTCTTGTCCTTCCAAAAAGTTCGTTCTCACTGGATATTTATCCTGAAATAAAAATGGCAAATATTATACAATAATTACATTACTTCCGTTTTTCATTGAAATGTTGCAATATGATTGGTTATGAAGTGGTGACATGATTATAAAAGAGATGTTTCACATCCCAATGAATAAGGGTAATAACAACTTTACCGAACTCCGAACAATCTTACAAAGGGAAAGTCAAAACTCATAATTATATAAACAGACAAAATCAGTCAACAAATGAAACTCAAATCCGAACTTGCACGTGCCTCCATGACGACGTCAGATGTAAACAATCAATGGCGTAGTAATTTCCAACAGCAAATAATCTAACACAAATAAAATTCATAACGAAAAATTCAACTATATTAAATTTTGGTGTGATTTAAAGAATTGAATGCTTTTATGTAGTTTTATAGGCGTGTAAAAGCGTGGATCGAGACAAATTTTTGTATGAAACACTCAAATGCAAAAGTTAAATGAGATTGACAGAACAAAAAAAAAAAAAAAAAATGAAACAGATTCAGCCAATCAAAAAGCCTGTTAGAACTCTCTCAATTTTCATGGCATTTGTGAAGGATGCAAAGGGGATTTCTTTCAAAAACATACTTAAAGGGCATATAAATTGGTGAAAGGTAAGAAATTTTAACGTAATTTGAATGGATGAAAGTATTTAGCTAGTCAAAATGACTCGTTTACGCATGTGAAAGTCTGTACACAGATGGGAAGTGGTCAACCCAACAGTTGTACGACTTCGGATTTTCACGCAGTTTTGTTTTGTGTATGATACCTCAGCAGTTCGGAGGCCTACACTAACAATTAGGGTCTCTTTGGAAAGGAAAATTACTTGACTTTCGACTGGTGAAAACATTTTTTGAAAATATTAAGGCGTTCCGAAGTTACGATCAACTATATAGTATTTTTTTTCCGGACGCACCTAGCCCCTGTGGCTGCAACTGATACAACATTGTAGTATATTTTACAAAAAAAATGCCTTTCAGAGTACCATTTTTTTTAAAGGAGAATTCAATGACAAAATATGCTCAGAACGCATCTCCTACAATCTAGAATTTTCCGGGGAAGGATCCCTGTACCCCCTGCCTACCAGAGAGGAGGAAACCCCCTCTGGCACTCAACTCTCCCCCTACTTCAATTCTTTTTGAGAACCCTGCATGAGTACAACAATAACGTAAGCTCTAATGTGCTTTTAAAACCGACATTAGGCCAAAAAAAAAATATATGTGCGTTTACTGTTACATGTCAAAAAAATCTAGGGTTGGTCGGTAGGGATTAATTTTTATTTTTAATTATCGACAAAACCGAAAAATGATGAATTATGCAGTTTTTCTACCCTCTTTGCTCTCAATTTCGACAAAAAGCTTGCACTAGCAGCTGAATAAATAAAACATTGCTGCTGGTTAAACAACAAAAATGGTTATCTGAATTCTGTGTAAAAATTCATAGGGTCGCTAGGGTGACCGTAAACACACATATTTATTTTTTTGGCCTTAAAAAATTAATACATATATCTTCATTTTTATTAACCTGAAATAGTGAAGCAATTCTCATTGCTTATTTTTTATTATCTAAAATTGCTAAAATTAATTCTACATCGTAACAGAGGGATTGAATGAATCAGAGACAGATTCTAATCCTAGAAAACGCCAAGGGACACTTTTGTCATAATTAAGAAAAGTATAGCTGATACCAAAGTTAAAAAACCTTAAGTGTTACATAATTTCAAACGAGTGTTTGTTCATTTGTTTTGATTTTAGATGTGTGGCTAATCACATGCAAATGTGGCTAGAAAAAAAAATGGTGATTAGCCACTTCGGCTATTGACATTTTGTCTACCGCTAACACAGGGATATAGTGGTGGGGTGTAGATGATCACTGAAAACTCCAGGCTTAAAAACTCTAATACAGTAGCTGTAAAATTACCTCTAATTCTCTCATGTACTGGTAAATGTCATTGACATATTCACTGACAAGTTGGGGATTGTCTTTGTCATTGACATCAATATCCTCCACTCGTGTGTATGCTTTAGAAAATGCTTCCTCCTTATTGGCACTTATGTCCATACATTCTGGTACTGTAGAAGGTGGAGGCATTGTACTGGATACAGGTTTTATGATATTACACAATTGTTCTATCTTTACATCAATTCCCTAGAAAGAAAAATGAGGGGGTAAAATATGATTCAACCAACATCTTTTCTACTGAAAGTAATGCAAAAAATAGTCTACACTAAAATATAGCTATGAAAATACCATGATATTAACCTTGTTTTCAAAGTTGCACCTCCAACATATTTCTGATCAATACCAAAATTCCATAGTTAATTTTTTTTTTTTTTTTTTTTTTTTATAACTTTTAAGTTTACCAATAAAACTCCATTTCCATGTCAATCTAATTAGATGTTAATGTATCTTTTTTAATTGTTTATTTTTTTGGTGATACACTAACTTCTAACGAAATCATGTATGAGCAGGGTTCGACGTAACCGCTGGCCTGTATATTTACACTCGGGCCAGTCAAACTGAACAAAGATCAACCTGCCCGGCCAGTTGATATTCTCGGGCCACTAACTTTCGTTTCTTCCGTGTCATTCAATATCGACTGATAACAGACTAATGAAATTTCCTGACAAAACGTTAAAATTCAACTTCAATCACTCGCCGAAAGCTATAAATAGCCTAATCACACAATCAGCATGTGTTCACCTTGATCTGATACCGCATGTTAAACGAATATTGACAGAAATATATGCTGGGAACCAGTACTTCATAATTTGATCTTTAGTTTCCTGTTTCTTGCAGGGCATTATTTACAGTTAAAAACAGGCGGGAATCTTATCTACACGGTCAGGAACTGGGCAGGTGGTAAGTTGCCCAGCGTGTCCCAGCAATGAACCTACAAAATCAAGTACACTAGAAGAGCTAGAAAGGAAAAAAAAGTACAAATCTAATTTTGATTAGACTGCTTTCATGTATGAACATACATGTATCAAGATCGATTGTTATTCTATATAACATATTTCTATTTTCTATCAAAATAAAAAATAAACAGAATACATTTTGCACTTTAATTGGAAATGAACAAGCACACTTTCATAATAATAAAATGCACTTGATAACGATCTTCACAAGATGATAGTTTACTTACAACATTTTCGACTAGAGACTTTAGTGACGTAGTTCCTTTGTTTTTGTTTAGCACCTTCGATTTGTCAGCAGGCTGTATGATCTCTTTCTTGATAGCAGCTGGTTTCTTGGTTGTGTCTATTGAAATCGCTTTAACCTTATTGCCAATATCACCTAGAGCTGACCTTTGACCAGTATGTGAAGTAGGTCGAACTGCCATAGTTTTGGCAAGAACAGTAGCATCTGTATTCTCTCTGTTGAGTGGCATCTTGTGTGTTTGACTTAACATGTTTGCCTGAAAAAGATAAGAGAACTTGCAAATTTGCACCTTTACCAATTTTAAATTAAGAACATTATAATAGACATGACTACTACACAGCAAAAAGCTTGAATTCTGTTGCTGAAACCTTAAAGATGTGTAAAAATGGGTCACACACCGTGAACAGAGCTTCAACTGATCGAATGTTACTTTCCTGTTCGCCCAACTGGCAATTGCAATTTATTCATTACCCCAATGCCAAAGGAGCTGAAAATATTAAATTCCGGTTTAGAGACTTGGAAAGTTGTTTATTGACCGAAAATTTCCTCTTTGTATTAGATTGGAGCAAGTGATTGTTGTTTAATGCCAATTCAGCAATTTTTCAGCTATATCGTGGCAAGAACAAGTTCATTTTCAATGAGATGATGAGGACTTTGTACTAGACCAATACGCTGAGTTGGATTTTTAGAGTGCTAGCTCACTGAAACATCAGTATGCAGGTAGACATGTTGCTCCACTCGGACACATTATTCTGTTTCTGACCCAACCAGTCTTTGCTATTTCTCCTTAATGCTGTGTGCTTAGCGGAGAAGCAACAAATGCCAATTTTATAGTCTTTGACCTGATCGGAACTCGAACACACGATATACTGCAGTCGAGATGATCACAGCAACCATTATGCCATCAATGCGCATATACTAAATTGGAACGTCTCCTTATGCTTATTATAAACCTCCTTTAGCATGATCGAGCACCTCCAAAACATAGAGTACTAAAATTCAATTTGAGTTTTGCCATGACATGTGCAGGATTTAAACTCATAACTTTAGTGGCGATACTGATAGGCAGATTGTCAAGTAGTTCTAAACCCAACTACTTTACAGTCACAACAGACCATTAAAAAAGGCACTTCGACATCATTTTTCTAATATTCCATCAGTCCATGCAGCTAAATAAATCACTTTACACATACTTGTGAATGTTCTGGCCTTCGTATACAAGAATGAACATCTTAAATGGAAAGATTGACCCACCTCAAGTTAAAGCTAAAATAAGAGGCTTAATAAAACAGGTGGGTTATTGATGGCTTGAAGAGGGTGTGTGTCGATTATGGAATTATAGGTCATATTTCATTATTTTTCTGTTATTTTAAAAATAATCTAATCTGCCACGCAAATTTACAAAGCATATTGATAATCCCAATACCCCAAAAATCAAGGACATGTTAACTCCTGCTCAACCGTGTCCATGTTTTCATTTTCAAAGAAATAATAACGAAAAACAAGATAAAATTCAAAATTATACAAGTGATATGCAATAAAGGTTTTAGTGAAAATATAAATGCAGTACAAACCTATCCTCAGATGCATGGACCTTTATAATATAATGAATAAAAAAAATGTTTTCTTTGCCGAAACATGTCCAAATTCGTTCTGTCTGTATGTACAAATTTTGTCGCATTTTATCCTCAAGTTTAAGACAAAACCTGTCCATTAAAACTTACCGATTGTGCTCTGGTAGTTAAAGCCATCTTTATTTTTTACGTTATATTCGTTACTTTTAGCATTTGCTATGAAAAAACTGCAAATTGTGGTGCTGTTGCTCCTTGCCTATTTCCACTGCATACTGACGTTTACCATTGAAATTCACTGCGGACCAATTTCAAATGTACCGCGGCAATTTGATTGGACAAATGGTCATCACAACAACTTTTTCATTGGTTAACAAATCGTAACTATTTGCAAAACGATTTCTGAAGTGTAAATGGAAAAGTATATTTTAAAATAATGTTTGTATATAAGTTGCGAGTTAAATTAAATATGTGGCCATACAATTTTATATGTTGTTCTTATTTCTTCTTTTTAAATTTATTTCAAGTTTTTTTGGCTATTCGGAAGTTTTTTGGATTGTTCATGACCAACGACGTAGAAGTCCTTCCCAACAGATTATTTTAGTGGTAAAACGAAACAAGACATCACACGTTTTTGTCAGGTGCGAAATCATTTCTTGTATGGATACATATGCATGTTCATACATAATTCCATTAAGGCGTCATCTATTTTTAGCCCACATACAATTAAATATCTACGGAATTTACTTTTATAATTTTGATTTAACATGAACAGTCAACACTCGTGAAATTAATAGATCTATATAAAAATAATAATTTTTTTTTATTTGTCTGTGCAAGTGAATACAAGACAACACATTGATTGTTTAGACTTTAGTACATAATGATTAAGTACTTATAATGACGATATTGATCATCCAAGAATTGTAAAGAAAGAACATATTGAAAAATATATTTAAAAGAATACAAGCCATATCTATTTTTTTTCTTTTTAATAATTACAATAAAAGAAAATACCTTCTTGTATTTTTAATGAACAAAAGTTAAATATAATATATATAATATTGTGGTTATGTTGAAAATTGGTTAAGACATGTTAATATGAAGTTATTTCCATATTTGTCATTTTAAAATTCCAACAGACTTGCAAAGTTATTTTGATTAAAAAAAGAAAAAAGAAGGTAGTTGTGTTGCTGATTTCAATACCAATATGAATATCAATTAGGATACACACTACAATACAAACTGTAATTAAGATTTATCTCAATATTTAAAAAAATCATGTATTGAAACAGGCTATTTGCATAGCTTGCAGTTGGATCTTAATGGGATGACTATTATCTCTTACAAATAAGTTTTTATATTTTTAATTTTCACTGACAGATAATGTCAAAACCATATTCTTAATGCCACAAAAGTAAGTTCCAATGCAGGTAGCATGACAGCACTATATACCAATGCTTGATGATTGGTTCAGGTATGATTTATTGTACTTTCTTGTGCCCCTGGCTTGATATATTAAATTTGCAAAATGTTGTTACTGACTTTTATAAGCGTGTCTCTGGAGACTTCGGCTGTCATACAGGAGGTAGCAAATACATAACTCTCCATAAGGATAGGACATATGCCTCAGGAGTAATAACAGATTCTCTTGTATTGTAAGCATATACTGCTACACACATCATGAGTGTTTATTCTCAATCTACCATAGATCCTGACTCTCTACTGGTCAGTGTGCTTTTGAAGTTCGGGCTTATTATTGTTGCTATTGCTACTATAACTCTTGTTATTATTAATGTAATAAAACCTTCAAGTATCCTGTGTGTAGGTTTCAAAACTTAAATATAAAAGTGTTATAAATACCCATTGTAGCTCACCTCTCACAATATGGGCCATGTTAGCCATTTTTATGGACTACATTGTATTTGAAACTAAACTTTGGAAAAAATGTTGCTTGGATTTTTTTTCTGTCAATTGGAAGTTCAAAATTATCACCATCACAGGGTATTGTTTACAATTGGACTCTATTGACGTATTGTGGAAATGTATAAAAGTTTTTTGTGGGAAACTACAATTTTAATTCTACCCAAACTGTACATGACTTATTAATGGACTGTCATGACATCCCTTACAATTTGTACCAAAGCTACATTTTTAATTTGGATTGGGAGTCCAAGATGGCCACCATCACAGGCTCATAGTACTTTATATGAGAAAAGTATTTTTTAAATCTCTGAAACCACAAAGTAATTTAAAGGGATACTTTGTTTCCTTTTTTTTTATAATTAGAAATAAAAAATACAGGAATCACCACTGCTAGACAAATTTTAGCGATTATGAGTATTAAATTATAAGAAAGTTTTAAAAGCGGTGGTAAAATATTCACAAAGCAAACAATCACCTCTCATCTCAAATCATTGAACACAAAAGAGACCTTGTTATTAACACCACGTTCACAATATTTTCATTACCTGATATATCATGATTGTTTTATTGGTGGAGGAAAAGGGAGTTACATTGAGACAATTGCATACCTTTTGCAATTACTGGTATTAACTGACCAACATTTATCTAACAAATTTGCATCAAACTCACCCACAATACCCTCTACTCTAGACATGCTACTACTAGACAATGATCAACATAGACTCGGGGAAACTGTAAATTTAGCTGAACTCAAGCTGTACATGAATGATAATTGGATGGGCCCTTGCAAGGTGAACAATTTTTTATGTGGATAATAAATTCAAAACCTCATCAACCAGACGACAAATTTTAAGAAAGGACCCTGTGGAAAAAATGTTATACAAATCTTCTCTGAAATCACTAAACCATTTGAAAGGAATTTGGCTTTAATGTTTTACAAAGTTTACATTATTTTTGTTGATCAGACATCCATCACTATAGTACATTGCTTAACATAGGACACTGGAAAAAATATTAATTAGACTCCTTCTCTAGGCTAGCGAAAAATGTCCAGAGAGTCTTCTAAGAAACTGATTTTCAAATCTTGTTCTATGCTAATACCATACCAGCAAATGTTTATTTTTTAAGGTCATAGGCCTATTTGTTTTAATACAAAATTCGGCCAATTTATTACAATGATCAATGAGTTAACTATGCAGACTCTGGCTAGCATCTACATCTATAGTTTCTATATTTAGTGCAGGTTAATTAGGTAATTGGAAAAAATAAGTGGTTCAGCTGCATGTTGAACAGTTGAGGTAGATGAGAATGAAAACTAATTTCAGCATTTTTTATAACAAGGAGTCTGATTTTGTTTATTGATTTTAAATTTACAAAGATTTATAGAAAACTTGAAACATTGTCATTGGCAGTTTGTAAAAATGTACAAATTTATGTTCAGTACCATCTATATTTGTGCACTTTATTGAAATGGTACACTCCTCTACCTAAGCATACAAGAACTGTAGTATATTCATAGCCCTCCCCCTCCCTCTGCCCTCAGTAGGTTGAGCATTCACTTACAATAAAAGAGATTGAATCTAATCTGGCACATTGCATTTTTCACAGATAATATATACTGTACTGTAGCATAACATTAACATTTAATTAGTAACCATAACTAAGTTGTTGGGATCTAAAAATAGTTTAAGGTGTTTCCCATGTTTATTTTTTGCTCATCAATTTGTTTTAGCAGGATAATGATCTGAAGAAATATTTGAAGATGGAAGAACTGAAGAGAAGATTAGAGTTTAATAATGCTTCAGTACAGATACAGGTAGGGGCTTAATCATTTTATATTTACATGCTTTCATGTTGAAAATAAAGGCACATATATGTAATGATAAATACACAATGTTTACAACTGTGTAATGGGTCAATATCAAATATGGCATACTTTGATAACTGAACTAAAAATTTCATTTCAGATACATGTATATATTTTATGGACAATTTCCTAGTCCCCATCTGTAAAAGTTTTGCAGTTATGTTGTTCTGTGCTGGGTTGTAAAAATAATGTTTGTTGATCAATGCTATAATGTAGGTAAACAAATCTCAGAATAAATATTTTTACACCTTAGTTTCTCAACTACTGGGTTAAAAACTTGTTTTATCAGAGCAGTGCCAGATTTAGATGAAGATAGGCCCTAGGCTATTCCACTTGTGAGATCCTTCCCAATTCTCTACCCTCACGACTAGAGAAGGGGAGAGAATTGGGAAGGGTCTCACAAGTGGACTACATGTATATATAACAATTTGAATTGAGAGACTACAGTGAGTCACGACAGCATATGTAAGAAAGGCCTATGACTGTGTCAAAGATATTTTACACTTTGGCTGGATGCCTCTTAGATTTTGAGGCCCTAGGCTTAAACCTGCCAAGCCTGTAGATAATCTGGCACTATATCAGACTGCCAGAGTATGGATTACATATAAAGATACCTAGTGTAATACATGTAACATCTACAGCTCTGTTTTAACAAATACATATTTTAGTGTATTTTAACATAATAGAAAATCCACCTGAATCTTTTGCATTAATAAAACAGAATAAATAACTGTTACAGCTGTTCTTCAAATCACAGTCTCCATAGCATTTCGGGGGCCATCGTGGTCGTGATTGTATGGTAGTTGGATTTACAACTACTTATTCAATCAGTGCCTATCACCACTAATGTTGTGAGGTCGAATCCCACTCAGTCGAGGTGTACTCGATACAACATTATGTGATAAAGTTTGTGAGTGACTTGCGACAGGTTGGTGGTTTTCTCCGGGTACTCTGGTTTTCTCCGCCAATAAGACTGACCGCCACGTGACGATATAGCTGAAAGTGGCATTAAACACCATAAACCTAACCTAACCATAGCATCTGGAATGATGAGTATAATATTTCCTCAAGGTGATTGTAAGATGGTCATATATATTATAACCGCATGGTTACAATTCCTATGTAGAACTTCTAATTTAAGTTATTAGTATCTTTATTGTGACGAACAGACTGGGGAGGAAACCCTGGACAATTATAGTGAATTAACTGGTTAAACTCCTGATCTTGGTTAGGTGTCAGGAAAAGTTAAACTCCTGATCTTGGTTAGGTGTCAGGAAAAGTTAAACTCCTGATCTTGGTTAGGTGTCAGGAAAAGTTAAACTCCTGATCTTGGTTAGGTGTCAGGAAAAGTTAAACTCCTGATCTTGGCTAGGTGTCAGGAAAAGTTAAACTCCTGATCTTGGCTAGGTGTCAGGAAAAGTTAAACTCCTGATCTTGGCTAGGTGTCAGGAAAAGTTAAACTCCTGATCTTGGCTAGGTGTCAGGAAAAGTTAAACTCCTGATCTTGGTTAGGTGTCAGGAAAAGTTAAACTCCTGATCTTGGTTAGGTGTCAGGAAAAGTTAAACTCCTGATCTTGGTTAGGTGTCAGGAAAAGTTAAACTCCTGATCTTGGCTAGGTGTCAGGAAAAGTTAAACTCCTGATCTTGGCTAGGTGTCAGGAAAAGTTAAACTCCTGATCTTGGCTAGGTGTCAGGAAAAGTTAAACTCCTGATCTTGGCTAGGTGTCAGGAAAAGTTAAACTCCTGATCTTGGCTAGGTGTCAGGAAAAGTTAAACTCCTGATCTTGGTTAGGTGTCAGGAAAAGTTAAACTCCTGATCTTGGCTAGGTGTCAGGAAAAGTTAAACTCCTGATCTTGGCTTAGGTGTCAGGAAAAGTTAAACTCCTGATCTTGGCTAGGTGTCAGGAAAAGTTAAACTCCTGATCTTGGCTAGGTGTCAGGAAAAGTTAAACTCCTGATCTTGGCTAGGTGTCTGGAAAAGTTAAACTCCTGATCTTGGCTAGGTGTCAGGAAAAGTTAAACTCCTGATCTTGGTTAGGTGTCAGGAAAAGTTAAACTCCTGATCTTGGCTTATGTGTCAGGAAAAGTTAAACTCCTGATCTTGGCTAGGTGTCAGGAAAAGTTAAACTCCTGATCTTGGCTAGGTGTCAGGAAAAGTTAAACTCCTGATCTTGGCTAGGTGTCTGGAAAAGTTAAACTCCTGATCTTGGCTAGGTGTCAGGAAAAGTTAAACTCCTGATCTTGGATAGGTGTCAGGAAAAGTTAAACTCCTGATCTTGGCTTAGGTGTCAGGAAAAGTTAAACTCCTGATCTTGGCTAGGTGTCAGGAAAAGTTAAACTCCTGATCTTGGCTAGGTGTCAGGAA
Organism: Bathymodiolus brooksi; assembly: GCA_963680875.1. NCBI lineage: Eukaryota > Metazoa > Mollusca > Bivalvia > Mytilida > Modiolidae > Bathymodiolus > Bathymodiolus brooksi. Next base: position 32,320,076 of record OY804577.1, read on the forward strand.
AAGTTAAACTCCTGATCTTGGCTAGGTGTCAGGAAAAGTTAAACTCCTGATCTTGGCTAGGTGTCAGGAAAAGTTAAACTCCTGATCTTGGCTAGGTGTCAGGAAAAGTTAAACTCCTGATCTTGGCTAGGTGTCAGGAAAAGTTAAACTCCTGATCTTGGCTAGGTGTCAGGAAAAGTTAAACTCCTGATCTTGGCTAGGTGTCAGGAAAAGTTAAACTCCTGATCTTGGCTAGGTGTCGGGAAAAGTTAAACTCCTGATCTTGGCTAGGTGTCGGGAAAAGTTAAACTCCTGATCTTGGTTAGGTGTCAGGAAAAGTTAAACTCCTGATCTTGGCTAGGTGTCGGGAAAAGTTAAACTCCTGATCTTGGTTAGGTGTCGGGAAAAGTTAAACTCCTGATCTTGGTTAGGTGTCGGGAAAAGTTAAACTCCTGATCTTGGTTAGGTGTCAGGAAAAGTTAAACTCCTGATCTTGGCTAGGTGTCAGGAAAAGTTAAACTCCTGATCTTGGTTAGGTGTCAGGAAAAGTTAAACTCCTGATCTTGGCTAGGTGTCAGGAAAAGTTAAACTCCTGATCTTGGCTAGGTGTCAGGAAAAGTTAAACTCCTGATCTTGGCTAGGTGTCAGGAAAAGTTAAACTCCTGATCTTGGCTAGGTGTCAGGAAAAGTTAAACTCCTGATCTTGGCTAGGTGTCAGGAAAAGTTAAACTCCTGATCTTGGCTAGGTGTCAGGAAAAGTTAAACTCCTGATCTTGGCTAGGTGTCAGGAAAAGTTAAACTCCTGATCTTGGTTAGGTGTCAGGAAAAGTTAAACTCCTGATCTTGGCTTAGGTGTCAGGAAAAGTTAAACTCCTGATCTTGGCTAGGTGTCAGGAAAAGTTAAACTCCTGATCTTGGCTAGGTGTCAGGAAAAGTTAAACTCCTGATCTTGGCTAGGTGTCAGGAAAAGTTAAACTCCTGATCTTGGCTAGGTGTCAGGAAAAGTTAAACTCCTGATCTTGGCTAGGTGTCAGGAAAAGTTAAACTCCTGATCTTGGCTAGGTGTCAGGAAAAGTTAAACTCCTGATCTTGGCTAGGTGTCAGGAAAAGTTAAACTCCTGATCTTGGCTAGGTGTCAGGAAAAGTTAAACTCCTGATCTTGGCTAGGTGTCAGGAAAATTTAAACTCCTGATCTTGGTTAGGTGTCAGGAAAAGTTAAACTCCTGATCTTGGCTTAGGTGTCAGGAAAAGTTAAACTCCTGATCTTGGCTAGGTGTCAGGAAAAGTTAAACTCCTGATCTTGGTTAGGTGTCAGGAAAAGTTAAACTCCTGATCTTGGCTAGGTGTCAGGAAAAGTTAAACTCCTGATCTTGGCTAGGTGTCAGGAAAAGTTAAACTCCTGATCTTGGCTAGGTGTCAGGAAAAGTTAAACTCCTGATCTTGGCTAGGTGTCAGGAAAAGTTAAACTCCTGATCTTGGCTAGGTGTCAGGAAAAGTTAAACTCCTGATCTTGGCTAGGTGTCAGGAAAAGTTAAACTCCTGATCTTGGTTAGGTGTCAGGAAAAGTTAAACTCCTGATCTTGGCTTAGGTGTCAGGAAAAGTTAAACTCCTGATCTTGGCAAGGTGTCAGGAAAAGTTAAACTCCTGATCTTGGCTAGGTGTCAGGAAAAGTTAAACTCCTGATCTTGGCTAGGTGTCAGGAAAAGTTAAACTCCTGATCTTGGTTAGGTGTCAGGAAAAGTTAAACTCCTGATCTTGGCTAGGTGTCAGGAAAAGTTAAACTCCTGATCTTGGTTAGGTGTCAGGAAAAGTTAAACTCCTGATCTTGGCTAGGTGTCAGGAAAAGTTAAACTCCTGATCTTGGCTAGGTGTCAGGAAAAGTTAAACTCCTGATCTTGGCTAGGTGTCTGGAAAAGTTAAACTCCTGATCTTGGCTAGGTGTCGGGAAAAGTTAAACTCCTGATCTTGGTTAGGTGTCAGGAAAAGTTAAACTCCTGATCTTGGCTTAGGTGTCAGGAAAAGTTAAACTCCTGATCTTGGCTAGGTGTCAGGAAAAGTTAAACTCCTGATCTTGGCTTAGGTGTCAGGAAAAGTTAAACTCCTGATCTTGGCAAGGTGTCAGGAAAAGTTAAACTCCTGATCTTGGCTAGGTATCAGGAAAAGTTAAACTCCTGATCTTGGCTAGGTGTCAGGAAAAGTTAAACTCCTGATCTTGGCTAGGTGTCAGGAAAAGTTAAACTCCTGATCTTGGCTAGGTGTCAGGAAAAGTTAAACTCCTGATCTTGGCTAGGTGTCAGGAAAAGTTAAACTCCTGATCTTGGCTAGGTGTCAGGAAAAGTTAAACTCCTGATCTTGGCTAGGTGTCAGGAAAAGTTAAACTCCTGATCTTGGCTAGGTGTCGGGAAAAGTTAAACTCCTGATCTTGGCTAGGTGTCAGGAAAAGTTAAACTCCTGATCTTGGTTAGGTGTCAGGAAAAGTTAAACTCCTGATCTTGGCTAGGTGTCAGGAAAAGTTAAACTCCTGATCTTGGCTAGGTGTCAGGAAAAGTTAAACTCCTGATCTTGGCTAGGTGTCAGGAAAAGTTAAACTCCTGATCTTGGCTAGGTGTCAGGAAAAGTTAAACTCCTGATCTTGGCTAGGTGTCAGGAAAAGTTAAACTCCTGATCTTGGCTAGGTGTCAGGAAAAGTTAAACTCCTGATCTTGGTTAGGTGTCAGGAAAAGTTAAACTCCTGATCTTGGCTTAGGTGTCAGGAAAAGTTAAACTCCTGATCTTGGCAAGGTGTCAGGAAAAGTTAAACTCCTGATCTTGGCTAGGTGTCAGGAAAAGTTAAACTCCTGATCTTGGCTAGGTGTCAGGAAAAGTTAAACTCCTGATCTTGGTTAGGTGTCAGGAAAAGTTAAACTCCTGATCTTGGCTAGGTGTCAGGAAAAGTTAAACTCCTGATCTTGGTTAGGTGTCAGGAAAAGTTAAACTCCTGATCTTGGCTAGGTGTCAGGAAAAGTTAAACTCCTGATCTTGGCTAGGTGTCAGGAAAAGTTAAACTCCTGATCTTGGCTAGGTGTCTGGAAAAGTTAAACTCCTGATCTTGGCTAGGTGTCGGGAAAAGTTAAACTCCTGATCTTGGTTAGGTGTCAGGAAAAGTTAAACTCCTGATCTTGGCTTAGGTGTCAGGAAAAGTTAAACTCCTGATCTTGGCTAGGTGTCAGGAAAAGTTAAACTCCTGATCTTGGCTAGGTGTCAGGAAAAGTTAAACTCCTGATCTTGGCTAGGTGTCAGGAAAAGTTAAACTCCTGATCTTGGCTAGGTGTCAGGAAAACTTAAACTCCTGATCTTGGCTAGGTGTCAGGAAAAGTTAAACTCCTGATCTTGACTAGGTGTCAGGAAAAGTTAAACTCCTGATCTTGGCTAGGTGTCAGGAAAAGTTAAACTCCTGATCTTGGCTAGGTGTCAGGAAAAGTTAAACTCCTGATCTTGGTTAGCTGTCGGGAAAAGTTAAACTCCTGATCTTGGTTAGGTGTCGGGAAAAGTTAAACTCCTGATCTTGGTTAGGTGTCAGGAAAAGTTAAACTCCTGATCTTGGCTAGGTGTCAGGAAAAGTTAAACTCCTGATCTTGGCTAGGTGTCGGGAAAAGTTAAACTCCTGATCTTGGTTAGGTGTCAGGAAAAGTTAAACTCCTGATCTTGGCTAGGTGTCGGGAAAAGTTAAACTCCTGATCTTGGTTAGGTGTCGGGAAAAGTTAAACTCCTGATCTTGGTTAGGTGTCGGGAAAAGTTAAACTCCTGATCTTGGTTAGGTGTCAGGAAAAGTTAAACTCCTGATCTTGGCTAGGTGTCAGGAAAAGTTAAACTCCTGATCTTGGTTAGGTGTCAGGAAAAGTTAAACTCCTGATCTTGGCTAGGTGTCAGGAAAAGTTAAACTCCTGATCTTGGCTAGGTGTCAGGAAAAGTTAAACTCCTGATCTTGGCTAGGTGTCAGGAAAAGTTAAACTCCTGATCTTGGCTAGGTGTCAGGAAAAGTTAAACTCCTGATCTTGGCTAGGTGTCAGGAAAAGTTAAACTCCTGATCTTGGCTAGGTGTCAGGAAAAGTTAAACTCCTGATCTTGGCTAGGTGTCAGGAAAAGTTAAACTCCTGATCTTGGCTAGGTGTCAGTAAAAGTTAAACTCCTGATCTTGGCTAGGTGTCTGGAAAAGTTAAACTCCTGATCTTGGCTAGGTGTCAGGAAAAGTTAAACTCCTGATCTTGGCTAGGTGTCAGGAAAAGTTAAACTCCTGATCTTGGTTAGGTGTCAGGAAAAGTTAAACTCCTGATCTTGGCTTAGGTGTCAGGAAAAGTTAAACTCCTGATCTTGGCAAGGTGTCAGGAAAAGTTAAACTCCTGATCTTGGCTAGGTATCAGGAAAAGTTAAACTCCTGATCTTGGCTAGGTGTCAGGAAAAGTTAAACTCCTGATCTTGGCTAGGTGTCAGGAAAAGTTAAACTCCTGATCTTGGCTAGGTGTCAGGAAAAGTTAAACTCCTGATCTTGGCTAGGTGTCAGGAAAAGTTAAACTCCTGATCTTGGCTAGGTGTCAGGAAAAGTTAAACTCCTGATCTTGGCTAGGTGTCAGGAAAAGTTAAACTCCTGATCTTGGCTAGGTGTCGGGAAAAGTTAAACTCCTGATCTTGGCTAGGTGTCAGGAAAAGTTAAACTCCTGATCTTGGTTAGGTGTCAGGAAAAGTTAAACTCCTGATCTTGGCTAGGTGTCAGGAAAAGTTAAACTCCTGATCTTGGCTAGGTGTCAGGAAAAGTTAAACTCCTGATCTTGGCTAGGTGTCAGGAAAAGTTAAACTCCTGATCTTGGCTAGGTGTCAGGAAAAGTTAAACTCCTGATCTTGGCTAGGTGTCAGGAAAAGTTAAACTCCTGATCTTGGCTAGGTGTCAGGAAAAGTTAAACTCCTGATCTTGGTTAGGTGTCAGGAAAAGTTAAACTCCTGATCTTGGCTTAGGTGTCAGGAAAAGTTAAACTCCTGATCTTGGCAAGGTGTCAGGAAAAGTTAAACTCCTGATCTTGGCTAGGTGTCAGGAAAAGTTAAACTCCTGATCTTGGCTAGGTGTCAGGAAAAGTTAAACTCCTGATCTTGGTTAGGTGTCAGGAAAAGTTAAACTCCTGATCTTGGCTAGGTGTCAGGAAAAGTTAAACTCCTGATCTTGGTTAGGTGTCAGGAAAAGTTAAACTCCTGATCTTGGCTAGGTGTCAGGAAAAGTTAAACTCCTGATCTTGGCTAGGTGTCAGGAAAAGTTAAACTCCTGATCTTGGCTAGGTGTCTGGAAAAGTTAAACTCCTGATCTTGGCTAGGTGTCAGGAAAAGTTAAACTCCTGATCTTGGTTAGGTGTCAGGAAAAGTTAAACTCCTGATCTTGGCTTAGGTGTCAGGAAAAGTTAAACTCCTGATCTTGGCTAGGTGTCAGGAAAAGTTAAACTCCTGATCTTGGCTAGGTGTCAGGAAAAGTTAAACTCCTGATCTTGGCTAGGTGTCAGGAAAAGTTAAACTCCTGATCTTGGCTAGGTGTCAGGAAAAGTTAAACTCCTGATCTTGGCTAGGTGTCAGGAAAAGTTAAACTCCTGATCTTGACTAGGTGTCAGGAAAAGTTAAACTCCTGATCTTGGCTAGGTGTCAGGAAAAGTTAAACTCCTGATCTTGGCTAGGTGTCAGGAAAAGTTAAACTCCTGATCTTGGTTAGCTGTCGGGAAAAGTTAAACTCCTGATCTTGGTTAGGTGTCGGGAAAAGTTAAACTCCTGATCTTGGTTAGGTGTCAGGAAAAGTTAAACTCCTGATCTTGGCTAGGTGTCAGGAAAAGTTAAACTCCTGATCTTGGCTAGGTGTCGGGAAAAGTTAAACTCCTGATCTTGGTTAGGTGTCAGGAAAAGTTAAACTCCTGATCTTGGCTAGGTGTCGGGAAAAGTTAAACTCCTGATCTTGGTTAGGTGTCGGGAAAAGTTAAACTCCTGATCTTGGTTAGGTGTCGGGAAAAGTTAAACTCCTGATCTTGGTTAGGTGTCAGGAAAAGTTAAACTCCTGATCTTGGCTAGGTGTCAGGAAAAGTTAAACTCCTGATCTTGGTTAGGTGTCAGGAAAAGTTAAACTCCTGATCTTGGCTAGGTGTCAGGAAAAGTTAAACTCCTGATCTTGGCTAGGTGTCAGGAAAAGTTAAACTCCTGATCTTGGCTAGGTGTCAGGAAAAGTTAAACTCCTGATCTTGGCTAGGTGTCAGGAAAAGTTAAACTCCTGATCTTGGCTAGGTGTCAGGAAAAGTTAAACTCCTGATCTTGGCTAGGTGTCAGGAAAAGTTAAACTCCTGATCTTGGCTAGGTGTCAGGAAAAGTTAAACTCCTGATCTTGGCTAGGTGTCAGTAAAAGTTAAACTCCTGATCTTGGCTAGGTGTCTGGAAAAGTTAAACTCCTGATCTTGGCTAGGTGTCAGGAAAAGTTAAACTCCTGATCTTGGCTAGGTGTCAGGAAAAGTTAAACTCCTGATCTTGGTTAGGTGTCAGGAAAAGTTAAACTCCTGATCTTGGCTTAGGTGTCAGGAAAAGTTAAACTCCTGATCTTGGCAAGGTGTCAGGAAAAGTTAAACTCCTGATCTTGGCTAGGTATCAGGAAAAGTTAAACTCCTGATCTTGGCTAGGTGTCAGGAAAAGTTAAACTCCTGATCTTGGCTAGGTGTCAGGAAAAGTTAAACTCCTGATCTTGGCTAGGTGTCAGGAAAAGTTAAACTCCTGATCTTGGCTAGGTGTCAGGAAAAGTTAAACTCCTGATCTTGGCTAGGTGTCAGGAAAAGTTAAACTCCTGATCTTGGCTAGGTGTCAGGAAAAGTTAAACTCCTGATCTTGGCTAGGTGTCGGGAAAAGTTAAACTCCTGATCTTGGCTAGGTGTCAGGAAAAGTTAAACTCCTGATCTTGGTTAGGTGTCAGGAAAAGTTAAACTCCTGATCTTGGCTAGGTGTCAGGAAAAGTTAAACTCCTGATCTTGGCTAGGTGTCAGGAAAAGTTAAACTCCTGATCTTGGCTAGGTGTCAGGAAAAGTTAAACTCCTGATCTTGGCTAGGTGTCAGGAAAAGTTAAACTCCTGATCTTGGCTAGGTGTCAGGAAAAGTTAAACTCCTGATCTTGGCTAGGTGTCAGGAAAAGTTAAACTCCTGATCTTGGTTAGGTGTCAGGAAAAGTTAAACTCCTGATCTTGGCTTAGGTGTCAGGAAAAGTTAAACTCCTGATCTTGGCAAGGTGTCAGGAAAAGTTAAACTCCTGATCTTGGCTAGGTGTCAGGAAAAGTTAAACTCCTGATCTTGGCTAGGTGTCAGGAAAAGTTAAACTCCTGATCTTGGTTAGGTGTCAGGAAAAGTTAAACTCCTGATCTTGGCTAGGTGTCAGGAAAAGTTAAACTCCTGATCTTGGTTAGGTGTCAGGAAAAGTTAAACTCCTGATCTTGGCTAGGTGTCAGGAAAAGTTAAACTCCTGATCTTGGCTAGGTGTCAGGAAAAGTTAAACTCCTGATCTTGGCTAGGTGTCTGGAAAAGTTAAACTCCTGATCTTGGCTAGGTGTCAGGAAAAGTTAAACTCCTGATCTTGGTTAGGTGTCAGGAAAAGTTAAACTCCTGATCTTGGCTTAGGTGTCAGGAAAAGTTAAACTCCTGATCTTGGCTAGGTGTCAGGAAAAGTTAAACTCCTGATCTTGGCTAGGTGTCAGGAAAAGTTAAACTCCTGATCTTGGCTAGGTGTCAGGAAAAGTTAAACTCCTGATCTTGGCTAGGTGTCAGGAAAAGTTAAACTCCTGATCTTGGCTAGGTGTCAGGAAAAGTTAAACTCCTGATCTTGACTAGGTGTCAGGAAAAGTTAAACTCCTGATCTTGGCTAGGTGTCAGGAAAAGTTAAACTCCTGATCTTGGCTAGGTGTCAGGAAAAGTTAAACTCCTGATCTTGGTTAGCTGTCGGGAAAAGTTAAACTCCTGATCTTGGTTAGGTGTCGGGAAAAGTTAAACTCCTGATCTTGGTTAGGTGTCAGGAAAAGTTAAACTCCTGATCTTGGCTAGGTGTCAGGAAAAGTTAAACTCCTGATCTTGGCTAGGTGTCGGGAAAAGTTAAACTCCTGATCTTGGTTAGGTGTCAGGAAAAGTTAAACTCCTGATCTTGGCTAGGTGTCGGGAAAAGTTAAACTCCTGATCTTGGTTAGGTGTCGGGAAAAGTTAAACTCCTGATCTTGGCTAGGTGTCGGGAAAAGTTAAACTCCTGATCTTGGTTAGGTGTCAGGAAAAGTTAAACTCCTGATCTTGGCTAGGTGTCAGGAAAAGTTAAACTCCTGATCTTGGTTAGGTGTCAGGAAAAGTTAAACTCCTGATCTTGGCTAGGTGTCAGGAAAAGTTAAACTCCTGATCTTGGCTAGGTGTCAGGAAAAGTTAAACTCCTGATCTTGGCTAGGTGTCAGGAAAAGTTAAACTCCTGATCTTGGCTAGGTGTCAGGAAAAGTTAAACTCCTGATCTTGGCTAGGTGTCAGGAAAAGTTAAACTCCTGATCTTGGCTAGGTGTCAGGAAAAGTTAAACTCCTGATCTTGGCTAGGTGTCAGGAAAAGTTAAACTCCTGATCTTGGCTAGGTGTCAGTAAAAGTTAAACTCCTGATCTTGGCTAGGTGTCTGGAAAAGTTAAACTCCTGATCTTGGCTAGGTGTCGGGAAAAGTTAAACTCCTGATCTTGGCTAGGTGTCGGGAAAAGTTAAACTCCTGATCTTGGCTAGGTGTCGGGAAAAGTTAAACTCCTGATCTTGGCTAGGTGTCGGGAAAAGTTAAACTCCTGATCTTGGTTAGGTGTCAGGAAAAGTTAAACTCCTGATCTTGGCTAGGTGTCGGGAAAAGTTAAACTTCTGATCTTGGTTAGGTGTCGGGAAAAGTTAAACTCCTGATCTTGGTTAGGTGTCGGGAAAAGTTAAACTCCTGATCTTGGTTAGGTGTCAAGAAAAGTTAAACTCCTGATCTTGGCTAGGTGTCAGGAAAACATAATACAGTAGTCCCCCTCTTATAAGGCCACTCCCACCAATGGCCACCCTATTATCAGGTCTGATTTCAGGTGCTTTTAAGTTGTAAAATATTACTGAATTGTCTCCCTTAAGAGAGGTTTGGGCCTATAAAAGTAGTTAAACTCACCACTTTTTATTGAAGTGCCTGTACCAAGCCAGGAAAGTGAGCGGTCATGTATATGTGTGTTAGGGGCATCAGTTTTAACTTACTACAACTTTATGATTGAATTTTGGAACTTAATGAACATTGTAGTATTATTTGTTTTTCATTTGATTGTATAAGGACAACTGTAATATGTGTCTGTGGTTACAATTCTAATGTTCAGTTGTACTACATGGTACGCAGTGGTTTCAATACTTATGTAAATGTACAATTCTTATGAAGTTATGTAATCATCAATTGTTAAGGTTGTTTTCATATCTTCTGAACCAATGATAGGAAGTGTAAAAATCTGAGACACATAATAGTTTCAATGGAAAGATGATGCATTAAATATTTCACACCATTATATGTGGTTAAAGATATGTGAAGGTGTTGAGAAGATATTTCATTGTCAATTGTTACCGGTATAACCAGAGACATATAAGAAGAGAGAATGGCAACGTAATCGATGTGGCCAGTGGGCATGCATGCTTTCACTGTAAAAAAAAGTTATGAAGACACCATGGTACATGAAACATAAATTTGTGTTGTTCAATTAAAAGCTATGCACTATGAAGAGACGTAATTTAAATTCTTTAGATTTTTAAATGAAATTCCAAAACCATAACATTAATTGAAAGTACACTAGGTGAATATGGGGAATTTAGGGATTTAATTTTTATAGACTAAATATTATTTAGGATTGCAGTTTGGCAATTTACAATTAATCTTGGAAACTAGCTAATATTCAACCCTATATTACTACAGTTAAGCATAATATCACAACACACTTACTAACCATGTAGGTCGTGGCATAGAAAGAGAGCCTTTTATGGTTCTCAAGTAAGGAATCTTCTTTCAGATAACCACACACAACGTGTTGCAGAGAAAGAGAATCTGATAGTCCTGAAGAAATTAATAATAATTGACAACCACACATAGTCTGTAGCAGAGAAAGCCAATAGTTCTCAAATAGGGAAAAGTCTGTCAGACAACCACATCTAGTCTGTAGCAGAAGAAAAGCTTCTCATAGTCTGTAGCAGAGAAAAAGTACCTGCTTTACATAGTCCCAGTCAATGACTCTGTACCAAGGAAAAGGACCAGCTAGATTTTAAGTAAGGAATAATCTCTTTGACAACCACACAGTCTGTAGCAGAGAAAAGGAACCTGCTTCACATAGTTTGTAGCAGGAAAAAAGGGACCTGTAATGAATAATCTGTCTGACAACCACACAGTCTGTAGCAGAGAAAAGGAACCTGCTTCACATAGTTTGTAGCCGGAAAAAAGGAACCTGTAATGAATAATATGTCTGACAACCACACAGTCTGTAGTAGAGGAAAGGAACCTGCTTCACATAGTTTTTAGCAGGAAAAAAGGAACCTGTAATGAATAATCTGTCTGACAACCACACAGTCTGTAGCAGAGAAAAGGAACCTGCTTCACATAGTTTGTAGCAGGAAAAAAGGAACCTGTAATGAATAATCTGTCTGACAACCACACAGTCTGTAGCAGAGAAAAGGAACCTGCTTCACATAGTTTGTAGCAGGAAAAAAGGGACCTGTAATGAATAATCTGTCTGACAACCACACAGTCTGTAGCAGAGGAAAGGAACCTGCTTCACATAGTTTTTAGCAGGAAAAAAGGGACCTGTAATGAATAATCTGTCTGACAACCACACAGTCTGTAGTAGAGAAAAGGAACCTGCTTCACATAGTTTTTAGCAGGAAAAAAGGGACCTGTAATGAATAATCTGTCTGACAACCACACAGTCTGTAGCAGAGAAAAGGAACCTGCTTCACATAGTTTTTAGCAGAGAAAATGCACCTGCTAGATTGCCTCTTAGTCCTGAATTAAAGAATAATTTTTCAATCAACCAGTTCCAGCCTATAGCAGAGAAAGAGGATCTGATACTAGTAGTCATCAAGTAAGGAATAGTACTCTAGACACACACACACATAACCTGTAACATAGGAGGATAATCGGATGGTCCTCAAGTAAGGAATGCTATTTTCTGTCAACCACACATAGACATTAGCATAGAATAATAGCTGGTAGTCCTTAATTATGGAATTATCTTTTTGACATGCACACCTAATCTCTAGCATGGAAATGCCGACTTTAAATAAAACTTATCTTATCTTATCAATATTTTATATGAGTACTCTACAAGACTTCACAATGTAATGTTATAACTTATAAGTAAGAAGTTGTTTGTCTCAAAGGTAATATTTTATATAAGTACTATAAAAGTCTTCACAATGTAATTTTTCACTTAAGAAGTTGCCTGTCTCTGTGATTATAAGTCTCTGGTTCCAAGTCTGTAGTGGTTATATTAAGACATGTTCCAATAACATCATAATTATAAAATGATTAGAAACATGACTCCGTCTGTGTTGTGTTAAATGTGTGGGGGATGTGTGTATTGTGTCTAGCAATATAAAGTAGCCTAATTTTACTTTATATCATGCCATATTGACTATTCACAAATACACCAAGATGTTTTCAAAAAGTGGAACAGGTAAGAGTTATTCATCTTTATACGTGAATATGCTGAAGCATTTAACGTATATAAATGTCCGCATAACCCTCTGTTCATATCTACATTAAATATCGTATGTCTCGTGTAACTCATTGGTTATTTCTACAGTGTTATAGACATCGTATAATATCTCGTGTAACCCTGTTTCTACAACTTTTCATGATAAATGTACGTAATATATACGGCATAGTAGTTCGTTCAAAATTAAGACTATGGTTCACTTTGCACCGATTCTGATGAATTATGGAAAGGATGATCCATGGTCGTAATCCTATGATAATTAGCTTTACATCTACATATTCAATCAGTACATATCACCACTAATTATAGGTCGTGAGTTGAATTCCTCCAGACAATGGTGAGGTGTACTCGATACAACCATATGTAGGAAATAAAATGGAAAATTGACTGAAGCAGTGTGTCTCTCTCTATTTATACTTTACTTTATTTTTACATTATATCCCCGATATTTTATAAAGCAAGCAGCATCTTGTTTATAATATGATCGTTTCCAGCTGTAAATTCATTTTCATCTGATGAAATGTAAAAGTGACACCAAGACAGATTTCCGTTGTCATTCATTATAAAAATTCCTTATGCAAAATGTATATGCTTTACGGAGTGTAGATGTTGTTTTTCTTTGGTATATTAACCAACAAAGTATGCATTGAAAACAGGTGGCTAACTAAATATGATATACATGTAATTATGGCTCAAAAGACACAAATTAATTTATAAATTTTATTGTTTGCCAGAAAGAAATGCTCATATATACATGAATATATAAATAATAATACAATTCAATAAACTAGCTAAACATGCAACATAAGAAAACATTTTGCCGGCCATAAAATTTAAAGCCGCAAATGTATATATAGTAAAAATAAAACTGCATTCTTCAGAACTACACATGATAAAGGGTGAGGCGGGTGGGAAAACTTTCAAAATCTTATCAAACAATGAGGTATTTAATTGTAGCCAGTTGACATATGGATTATATACAATCTTTATCTATATAATCTGATTCGAGAGCCTAATATGTTTTTCTTTCAGTGTAAAGTGTTCTTAAGTACATCCTTATGTATTACACGTGAATTGTGGATTTGGCGGCAAACATTAGCCAATGAGGAAACGTGTTATATAATAATTGCATTAGAATTATAAATCGCTCGGGATAATTATTTTACCAAATCAATTTTACCATAGTAATATCTCCTATAAAAACTATGGCCTTCATGAATTATTTCTTATATATTCTTTCAGCAAAGCTTAGACTATAAAAAATATGCATCAGTAACCCATTTCTTCATTTCCAGTTTTACCTAATTTTCTTTTAAAACACATATTTCATCTAAAAACCATATTCCGCAAATTTTATATTTATTTATAGTTTTAGTTATGATTTTCACTCGCAAAACCTTTGTGTTGCAATTAGTTACAGATTGATGAAATTCAATGCTAAATTTACTATATCACTTTTTGCCCATCACTTATCAAATCGTAATGCATCTTGGCATTACTATATCACATGTACAAATGTATTAGATTTTTGATTTACTGAAATGACTCAAGAACATTCTGATTTTAAAATTACTTTCTGCTTTATTTGATTTGTAATCCCAGTGAATTTGATCGATATCTAATGTAATCTCATGTAATCATTGTTTATTCTGTGACATTCACTCACTCACTCACTCACTGTATGTTTGTTTAGCATAAATTACAAAAACCGGACCAAGACATGTCATACGTACGCTGCTTAATATTTTGATTGGACATTTTGTTATCAATTCTAGTTTTGTTTAACTTGCATTTCAGGTAGAGATGAATACTGGAAGCTTTTCGCCATTTGGTTGTTTCTACTGTCAAACGACATTCTTGAATTTTACAATATAATATAAATGTATCAATCAAATTGTCTGAAGCTAATACAAATAAAATAAGGGTAATCGCAAGATTGAAACGTAAGATGTTTTAATAGTATTTCTTGCCGTCCCGTTACTGTTTTTTTTTCCTTGCACTTGTTCTATTTGATCAGTTGGAATGACCGGATAATTTTTGTTATATTTGGTTATTGATAGTTTTCTGGTACCTGTTTCATGTTGAGCGACGGTAAGAAACAATAACAGCATTTATGCTTATAAGCTCGGACTTCAAAGAGGACACAATCAAAAACGATAAGAACGACGCTTGTTTCTGTTCTTTTTAGACAATTTGACAGTTTCTTTGTGGCTTTTGACATACCATGATAAATACAATATACGTATATTATCGGAAAATATATTATTCATTCCAATAGGAATTTTGCAAGGCGGAACAAGACTGCTTCGAGCCCTGGGGACAGACTGAGACTTCACTCAAAATTGATGATTTGAGGTCCAATAAAACCTATATATGATCAACAACCTGAAGTTAGAGTCGAAGTGAATTTTACATATAATTATTTTTCTAAATAAACTAGAATTAGTTGAAAATACTCCCCAAAAAGAGAGAAACAAATAAAAATAAAACGTCTATGGCTAAGGGGCCCTTCAGAGATTCACAGACCCCTTCTTGTCTCTCCGGGCCCTGGAACGATGTACCGACTGAACCCCCTCTCATAGGCCCTGTATAATGCATGGATGGTAACGTACGTGAATAGTCAACAAAGCACTATGTCCAAATGAGTGGTGATTTATTTAGATGGTGTGTTTGTAATTATCGTTAGGTTTCTACAGATCTCCCACGCCTCGACATATCAGTAAATGAGTGGTGATTTATTTAGATGGTGTGTATGTAATTATCTTTAGGTTTCTACAGATCTCCCACGCCTCGACATATCAGTAAATGAGTGGTGATTTATTTAGATGGTGTAATTATCTTTAGGTTTCTACAGATCTCCCACGCCTAGACATATCAGTAAATGAGTGGTGATTTATTTAGATGATGTAATTATCTTTAGGTTTCTACAGATCTCCCACGCCTCGACATATCAGTAAATGAGTGGTGATTTATTTAGATGGTGTAATTATCTTTAGGTTTCTACAGATCGCCCACGCCTCGACATATCAGTAAATGAGTGGTGATTTATTTAGATGGTGTAATTATCTTTAGGTTTCTACAGATCTCCCACGCCTCGACATATCAGTAAATGAGTGGTGATTTATTTAGATGGTGTGTTTGTAATTATCTTTAGGTTTCTACAGATCTCCCACGCCTCGACATATCAGTAAATGAGTGGTGATTTATTTAGATGGTGTGTTTGTAATTTATCTTTAGGTTTCTACAGATCTCCCACGCCTCGACATATCAGTAAATGAGTGGTGGTTTATTTAGATGGTGTAATTATCTTTAGGTTTCTACAGATCTCCCACGCCTCGACATATCAGTAAATGAGTGGTGATTTATTTAGATGGTGTAATTATCTTTAGGTTTCTACAGATCTCCCACGCCTCGACATATCAGTAAATGAGTGGTGATTTATTTAGATGGTGTGTTTGTAATTATCTTTAGGTTTCTACAGATCTCCCACGCCTCGACCTATCAGTAAATGAGTGGTAATTTATTTAGATGGTGTAATTATCTTTAGGTTTCTACAGATCTCCCACGCCTCGACATATCAGTAAATGAGTGGTGATTTATTTAGATGGTGTAATTATCTTTAGGTTTCTACAGATCTCCCACGCCTCCACATATCAGTAAATGAGTGGTGATTTATTTAGATGGTGTAATTATCTTTAGGTTTCTACAGATCTCCCACGCCTCGACATTTCAGTAAATGAGTGGTGATTTATTTAGATGGTGTAATTATCTTTAGGTTTCTACAGATCTCCCACGCCTCGACATATCAGTAAATGAGTGGTGATTTATTTAGATGGTGTGTATGTAATTATCTTTAGGTTTCTACAGATCTCCCACGCCTCGACATATCAGTAAATGAGTGGTGATTTATTTAGATGGTGTGTATGTAATTATCTTTAGGTTTCTACAGATCTCCCACGCCTCGACATATCAGTAAATGAGTGGTGATTTATTTAGATGGTGTGTTTGTAATTATCTTTAGGTTTCTACAGATCTCCCACGCCTCGACATATCAGTAAATGAGTGGTGATTTATTTAGATGGTGTGTTTGTAATTATCTTTAGGTTTCTACAGATCGCCCACGCCTCGACATATCAGTAAATGAGTGGTGATTTATTTAGATGGTGTGTATGTAATTATCTTTAGGTTTCTACAGATCTCCCACGCCTCGACATATCAGTAAATGAGTGGTGATTTATTTAGATGGTGTGTTTGTAATTTATCTTTAGGTTTCTACAGATCTCCCACGCCTCGACATATCAGTAAATGAGTGGTGATTTATTTAGATGGTGTGTTTGTAATTATCTTTAGGTTTCTACAGATCTCCCACGCCTCGACATATCAGTAAATGGAGCAAGGGAGACATGTGATTTTCTCTAGGTCATTGGAATTGGCCATATGTATTGTATAAATATGGCGTTCATGACCATTTCATTGGAATTAGTATACATGTATATTCTGTTTAATACCTTGTTGCTACGTTTGGGTTTGTTGAGTAAAATATAGCTATTTTGTTTGTTACTTATTTTAAACCTTTAGATTAAAGGCATGTTTAACGGAAATTGCACAAAACCGATATTGTGATAGTATATAAAGTTTCAATGGATGATTCAGATGTTTATGACTTTACCACCATCCAATATTATGTTTCAAAGATAGTTTTATATTTATACAGAAGTAATTATAATCTTTTTTTCTTCATAGAAAGCATCATAGAGCAACTTAAATATGAAATTAAGTAATTTCTCCAGTCAATACATGTACTATGTCCAGTGGCTATACATGAATTACGTGCTTTTATACATGTTTCAAAAGAAAAATTAATTTCATGATGTATAGTGCGGAGTCAGACATGTTGATAATATTTGACAGAATATTTTTTGGGTTTATTTTTTTATCTCTTTGGTTATGTCGATAAAAACCACAAAACGTTGAAAATCAATCAGACATTTACAGGGAATCGTGATGGTTTAACGATCAATTAAATGTATGAAGAAAAATACAATTACATTTTTGTTTTCTTATCGTTTTTATTTATTGTGTTTCTTTTGTTAATAATCATTACAGAGCAGACGTTCGTTAGAGATTAAGTAATGGAGAATACACTCCAGCTGTAGATTCTTAAAAATATTCAACGAGACCCGTAAGGGTAGAGTTGATTATTTTTAAGAATCTACAAGTTGGAGTGTATTCTCTTACATAATACATTTCCATCTACAACAGTGTTTTCATTTTATATTTTTACCTTTTTAATGTTCAGGGGTCCGTTGTTGAACTTGTGATTAAACTAATCATATGATTAGCCCTAATTACATTTTTAATTCCTAATCACATACTTACCTAATGCAATGATTAAATTCTGTTGCTGAACTGTTTTTAATCATATTTAATCATTTCATTAGCTACTTATAATGTGATTAGGAAATAAACATGTAATTAGGGCTAATCATATGATTAGCTTAATCACAAGTTCAGCAACAGACCCCAGAAAGCTAAATAAGCCACAATTAAAAAAAAAAAAACAACAAAAATTAAACAACACAATTTTATCGGCATTCATGCTTTCGATTCTCGTTTACATTTAGATATTTCAAGGTCTTTCAATTGAATAGAATCGTTTATATTTAGATATTTCAAGGTCTTTCAAGTGAATAGAATCGTTTATATTTAGATATTTCAAGGTCTTTCAAGTGAATAGAATCGTTTATATTTAGATATTTCAAGGTCTTTCAAGTGTCCCAAATGTTCACGTGTGGTCTGTCTGATTTGTATTACTTGCGGTCGGTTCGTTAGTTGTTTTTGTATTGCGAGAATACATTTTAAAAATTCACATACTCGTCAGTTCTCAACATAAATTATGCCAGATCTGAAATACTTGTATCATGTCTTGTATATATTGATAAATTGCTTTTTTAAACAAATTGTTGATATTTTTTTTAACAAAGCTTACTATCAAGAGTCATATATACTAATTATAGTGTATAGTAGTGTGGTCACCGTAGCCGAGTGGTTAGATGGAAGTTTTGAAAGTCAAAGTAGATTTAAAAAACCCCTGTAGTGCCTACTAGTGGTTTAATACCCGTAAGTCCCAAAATATGTATATCACGTTTTTAAGCCTAAAACAGTAAAAGTTTAAAGTTCATATATTCAAGAACAAAAGCATAAACTGTAGATTCTTAAAAATAATCCACTGTTCGAACAATAGTGTGATGTCAGAGAAATGTATTATGTAAAAATAATTAAGATTAGATATGAGATTCTTGAGCGTACTTGATGAAGGTTATTCCAGAAACGCGTCGTGCTCACTAAATTGAATATCTACGTTTTTATTAAAATCCCATTCCGTTTCAAACTTAATGACCGATATGTTACCTATGTTAATTGTTTATCAAAACCTGTACGATGAACAGATACCGACTACATGTATCTTCTGCTATGCATCACATACACCAACCAACATGTTATATTTATTTTAAGTACAGTCTGATTATGTACAAACCAAAACAAACTTCACTCTGCTGAAGTTTGGGATGAATGGGGTTTTATTTATTCGGAATGTTTTATATTTTTAACTGTTTAATATATTTTTTATTTATATGATAGACCAAGGATTTGTATATAGATATACAAATCCTTGGATAGACCATATTTGCGCTATTGTTATTGACATTATTGATTTAAGGCACTATTTTGTTACCATTAATGGACAGCAATAGATGTTGAATACTGACCGTCTGATTAAAATCATATGTTCAATGCTCTTCTTTTGTGAGTTCGAACCCTCGTCATGGCGAGGTGTACTCTATACAACATTTTGTGATAAAGTTTGTCAGTGACTTGCGACAGGTCAGTAATTTTCCCCGGGTACTCCGGTTTCCTCCACCAATAAAACTGACCACCACGATATAACTGAAATATCGTTGAAAGTGGCGTTAAGCACCATAAATCAAACCTAATCCAATACTTTACAAAGCATCGCATGGTTAGCGTGCTCGCCTCGAGTGCGGTAGATCGTGTGTTCGAGCCGCGGTCGGGTCAAACCAAAGACTATAAAATTGATGTTTGTTGCTTCTCCGCTAAGTAAGCATCATTAAGGAGAATGATTGGCTCGGAATAAAAATAATGTGTCTGAGTGGAGCGACATGTCTATCCGTGGACCGTTGTTTCAGTGAGTTACCACTATAAAGATCCAGCTAAGCGTGTTGATCTGGTACAAAGCGGATATAATGACCGTTTCATTGAATGTAACTTGTTCTCGCCATGATATAGCTGATAAATTGCTCATTTGGCGTTAACGAACAATCACACATTCCTCAAAATAAGATTCTCTTTGATGACAACAATCGCACACATTATCCATATGTAAATATCCCCCATCGTTACCTTATATACAGTACATTGTGTGTTAGGCCAGTTAAGAAAAGAGGGTGAATTGCCACGTTCGTATGGTAATTGAATTTATACACATGTATTATACA
The DNA here is from genome assembly GCA_963680875.1 of Bathymodiolus brooksi. Lineage (NCBI taxonomy): Eukaryota > Metazoa > Mollusca > Bivalvia > Mytilida > Modiolidae > Bathymodiolus > Bathymodiolus brooksi. The sequence goes on from OY804577.1 coordinate 32,339,327, forward strand.
CATTCAGTCTGTGTCTTTCCACACTAAAGTTTGTGAGTTAAGTTCCCGACACGCTATAGCTGACATATTGTTTACAGTGTTGGCGTTAATCACTAATATTCCCCTTTTGTATCTTCAAACTTTTCTTGGAAATGCGTTGTAGTCCTACATGTTAAAAGAAATATTAAGACGAAGATTACAAGAAAATCACAGAAACGTGTAGACATAGGTTTCTTGTGCCATACTTAAAGTAACCCAGCATTCGAGTTTGATATCTATTTTTAACTGTGTACCAGTGTTTTTTGCTAAGCAAAAAGAAACACTGGTGTTTAATTTGTTTCTATGCATGCAGCCAGCACAATATATTAAAAACGTCGGATTTTGTCCATTTACGTTGACAGAACATATCAAAAACTATAATATTTTAAAGTAATTAAATGTTTTAGATACTATACACAGTTTCTTTTGACTGAATTCTTGAAAATATATCATAGCATGCCATCAAACGTTCGTAAATGAATTGCTGAACATTCCCATTGCACGCCCCCGTTTTCAATATATCAAAACATATATTTTTGAAATCATAAACGTGTACTTAAATATTGAAATACAATTAAATTTACAGCATTCTTCATTTCTTGTTTCTTAGATTCCATTCTTTCCATATTCGTAACTGTTAACATTTCAGCCAGCGACACATTAATGAAAACACGCGTGGTTATCACAATAAATAATGACATTCATCGCCGTGTTATTATCGCATTCATCCCTAGAAATGAATATCAAGCAATTTTTCAATACAATACTGACGATACAAGATTTATTCTACCAACCAATTTAATGAACTAGTTGTTGTGTACTTTATATATTGAAGTCCTTCCCAGACATCTTTTATTCTTTTAAAGAATTGAAATCTATATCATCAAATATGAATCGTAAAAGAATTGCAATAAAACAAAAACTATAAAATATACATTCAAAACAATTGTCATTTTATGTAGATGCTTCATACATATCTATCAATCATCAAGACATGTACATTGTACATTAACATGTGAACAATGAATTAAACAAATTACAAATGAACAGTATTTAAAAAAAGATATGCATGAAGATGAATGATTTCTTGCTCAGCAGAAAAGCACGGACGGGACAGGACCCCCGATGAAACGATTGTAACGACGATTGATTCTGTGGCTATTTTCAATGAAATTGGCGGTTGTTTTATACTTTTTTAAATTGCAGGATGAACACAATATCCGTACAGTGTTAGTAAAAATAAAATGTATATGCAATCTCTGCGAAACAAAGAAGAATAACCCACCTAAAGCTCTCTTTTCCATACCTGTTTCTAAAGCTCGTACAAATCAATTTAATAATTTCCCACAATATACATATATGGTATATATATAGCAGACCATACTGCTCAGAATTGTGAATGCTGTCAAAGATGTTAATGATATTTGGTATGATTGTTGCCAATCACCAGAGAATGTAAGCAGAGGATGTGTTACAAATAAGCTTCACGCACCTCATTAAATTAGCATTAATTCTTTTTGCTGAAATTTTTAGAAATCGTAGATATCATTGATATGTAAATATTCCAACATTGATAAGACCTGTTTCTTGACTGATTTGCAGTTGTGTGAAATATCAATCAAAACAGTGAATACCATAGATTTGATCTCATGGTAGTTACATTTACATCTATCCATCCAATCGGGGCATTTGTGACTCTGATTAACTTCTGTACTGAGGTGTACTTGATATATGTCAGATTGTGACAAATCGGTGTGTTTTCTCGGCCACCTCGGTTTTTCCCACACCACTAATAAATATTGTTTAATGTAGTCTTAAACACCAATAATCTAATCACGGCTGCTAATCGGCACAAGCAGAACAGTTGGTTCTGCAAAGAAATTCGTGAGGATAACTTCCGGTTTTGGTGGAGAAGAGTTCACGAAGACGCTTCGCAGGGTATGTACGTGTCAAAAATTGAAATTTTCTTTTTTACTGCTCGAATATTGCAAAATCAGAGAATGCTATGCTGTGGCGAATGCTTTCACGATTAGAAACATGTATAGTTTAATATTGTATATGAAGTGTAACTCTCACAAAATCAATCGTCCCACGAAAAACATGACGAATATTGTGACACTCTTACATTTCTAAGTTGTTCTTGACAAAGATGCAAGTTAAATTTTCAATATTTTTTCATCATGTGAGTCTAAATGTAATCGGGGATAAATTCCGATTCGTCAGAAGTAAATTGAAGTCTAGATAAATCTACAAACGGTCAATTTTCTCGTTTTCCTGCATGAGGAGATTTGCTAGTTTTGTTAATTGTTTTCTGCAAAATTGATAAATTGACACTTTTAAGCACAAAACTGATAAATACTCTAATCAAAATAAACTATTCTCTGTCCACTTTCAGGAGATGCCAGGATTCAAGGGAAAGAGGAAAAGGGGACTGACATTGACTCTTTACAAAAAACCATTTCGATATACATTGCCTGTATCACCGCCAAGGAAACGAACAAAAACAAGTAGCAGTACACCAAATTTAAAATCCCCATCAATCAGGACACCAAGTTTATTAAAAAGATATCTTTCAATTTCAAAATATTTATATCCTTTCAAACGGGTTTACACATCTATTCGGCGCAACCTTTTTACTAAAATGACGGAAACTTCACCGCAGATCTACACAAGTTATAATATTATATAATTTCAGCACATACATAGGTCTAACGTAAATAAACGTTCACTTAGTGCTAGTAGTCATGAATAAATTAAACACAAGATGTCAATTAAACTGTGGACATATCCTTAAAATCGGTAAAGCGCTTTACATCTTGTAACCACTACTATACATGTGTCGTACCAAAACTAGCAAATCTCCTCATGCATTCGCAATGTGCTCTATCAGAACCGATCTCCTCAAGTAGGAAAACGAGAAAATTGACAGTTTGTAGATTTATCTAGACTTCAATTTACTTTTGACGAATCGGAATTTATTCCCGATTACATTTAGACTCCCATGATGAAAAAATATTGAAAATTTAACTTACATCTTTGTCAAGAACAACTTAGAAATGTAAGAGTGTCACAATTTTCGTCATGTTTTTCGTGGGACGATTGATTTTGGGAGAGTTACACTTCATATACAAGAATAAACTATACATGTTTATAATCGAGAAAGCATTCGCCACAGCATAGCATTCTCTGATTTTGCAATATTCGAGCAGTAAAAAAGAAAATTTCAATTTTTGACATGTACATACCTTGCGAAGCGTCTTCGTGAACTCTCCTCCACCAAAACCGAAAGTTATCCTCACGAATTTCTTTGCAGAACCAACTGTTCTGCTTGTGCCGATTAGCAGCCGTGCTAATACAACTGAAAATAATAAGAATAAAATAAAATCTACAAAAAGTAAAGCACAAGATGCAAGTCAAAAAATATATATATACAATAATTAATACTGGTACAATATTAAAATGTTCTTGAGCCAAGTGGTGTCATGTACCCACAAGTGTCTGTATGACTCTTGCCATCATATTATACTGATAAGATGCTCAGAATTTGGCCGTTTCTATTGTCTATTGGTTTTCAGATTGTGACAAGTCAGTTGATTTCGTCGGCCATTCCAGTGTTTCCTCGACCGATAATTTTTTTTTATTAAAAGTAGTGATAAGATAAGACAAGAATGATGAGAAGATCTACTAAAAATTAAGCACAAGACTGAAGTAAAAATATATTATGACTAGTACTGATACAATATTTACATATTATTAAAGCAAGTGTCATGTATCCACAAGCGTGTATAGGACTCTTGGTAAAATGTTCAGAATATGTCTGTTTCTATTGGTTTTACAAAGATAGTGCTGTGGAAATAAGAAATCAATTTGAAATAGAGATATTCATTTGAAACCTTATCGAATGTCCACAATATTGACATCTTTTACCTTTCCAGAATCCACATTGTGTGATGGAATTGTCAGATGGTAGGATGTTTCTTATATGATCCTTTAAAAAGGGTTTTTGTAGGTTGAAAATCCAAGATGTCAGCCACCGCAGGTCAGGTTTATCATAGGACCTTATGAGGAAGACGTTTCTAAAAAATATTTTCTGAAATCACTGAACCATTTGAAGACAAACTTGGCTGGAATGTTCGTTGGATAGTCCTTTCTCTACAAACTATTTTTTTGTGTTGATAGGAAATCAAAGATGGCAGCGTATGTAGGGTTTGATTTTGTGTATTTCTTTGTACAAAGTTTCGTCATGTAATATATGACAACAACAATATACGTTTTTAATAACCTGACCGTGACCTATTTTTGCTTCAAAACCAACAGCTGTGACATACATACAATGATAGTAATGTCAGTGCTATTGACACCAGATCTGTACTACTTAACCTTTATTTTCTACTTCTTAATATATACACAAAGAAAAAAGTTAAGCACCCCCATGTTTTTTTTATTTACTTTTCAATCCAATAAACAATTTTCATTTCAGAAAAGAAACTTATGTTTTAGTATTTTCCTTTATGATTCTATTGACTATGTAGGTTTCAGTAGATTGCAGAAGAAATAATGCAGTTTTTCTCATTTTATTTGTGAAGATGTCGTGCAACACGATGTTTTTAGTAAAACATATTAATTGAAGTAATACATTCATTGTAATTCTCTTTTTTTGAATATTGTCAAAGGAAATGTTAAGAAATTGAAATACTCATTATGTGATAGAACGCGAGATCAGTGAGATTTGCCCCTGATAATTTGAACTGCACACGAATATATAATAAAATATGATGTTGGCAATAGTTTTCTAAAGAATATTCTAATTAATTTGATTATTTTTGAGACCACGTGATTATGTCTTAATGTTCTCCTTAGTACATTTATAGTATATTTGATATTTACTTCCGTATTTCGTGTTTATCTATTTTCATTCGTTCATGGACTTAAAGAATTTTATTTGGTCTCAAATTCTTGATGATTTTCTTCGATTTATATGTCTAAGTGTATTTAATTACTTGTTAAACAAATGTATAAGTTAAGTTCAAGAGAAATTTTTCTTGCATGTGCCTTTCAAAAGTATGTGACACCTCCAAATATACAACTAAAATACATGCATTAATAAACATTCTTGCATGTAACTAACCACATTGTTTACAAATTTTGCAAACAATTAAACTATGCTGTGATCTGTGTCACATGCACCATTTCCCCGAAATATAGTACTTATTTTTTTATCTGCCCATTCCGTGACCTTTTGAATGATTGAATACTCTGGTCGCCATCTTTGTTTCTAATATGACGTGAATAACTCTGATCGCCATATTTGTTTCTAATATGACGTGAATACTCTGATCGCCATATTTGTTTCTAATGAGCCGAAGAGTTGGTTACCCTTCTTTGTTAATTTTGCTTCCACATTTTCAAAAACAGTTTTCTGATATTGTTTAGACATATCTTATTTTGTTTCTAGGTTAAATATAACAACATTGTCTTATATTGTCTGTCAATTCCTTTTATTTACCATGGCCAGTTGACATTAAGAAGAATTCCGAAGATATCCGAACAAATACAAATACACCCATATTACACTTCCGGTATAACGAATTTCAGACAAATTCATCTTTTATTGATAAAAACGTAGATATCAAATTGAGAGCGCACGACACGTTTTTACAATAACCTGTATCATGTGCTCGGAAGTCGAATGATTGGCAATCCAAATAATTTAAAAATGTTTGGGAGTAAGAAAATCAAAATCGGCTAATGTCACATAGTTTGAGGGAAGAGAACCTCAGTTTTAAAAATAAATAAATATCTAATAAACAGAAACACTTACTACTTGGCGGATCATCCCGATGATACTCTAGGGGACTATTAGTCCACCAATGAGGTATTGACCCAGTGATAGTAATGAAAACGTATATACATGTATCTAATTTAGTGCGGACAACGCGTTTCTGGAATAATTGTCACGACGCTGAAAGTCAAAAGATGGGAAAGCCAAATAATTTAAAAGCGAATTAAAAGTATACACAGTCAAAACGATTCAAATGAAGAATAATTCATTGTGGATTTTCAACTAAACAACATTGTATCACTCATATGCACTTTTAGATTGACGAACGCGGGAAGTGCTCACTTCCGAACTTTCGACTGACTTGAAATAGGATGAAGCAAAGTATAATTACTAATGAGTTGTTAAGCATAGTTATACCGTTTTTTTGTAATATTTGCATTTTTCAGATTTTTCAGATTATGCAAATTATAACTATTTTGAAGAAAAAAATCGAATTAGTTTCCTTCACCGTAAATAATAGAAACAGTTGAATACATTATTATTTTGTCGATCTCATTCATTGGTACATTTACTCGTAGATATCAACATAATAACAAACACTGGCTTTCTGTAAAGACCCATAATCCATCTGTATAACGTGGTAATTTCGACTGCTTCAATTTTTGGAATATATTTTTCAGAGCTGATAAAACAGATAATTATTTTTCTCCCATTAACGATATTATTTAATTTAAATAATGAAAAAATATCTTTGCATTGATATGAAAATGGTTAGAAAAAATGTTAAGTACAGATTTTTTAATTGACACAATGATCATGAGCACTTGTTTCTTTTTTTTTTGTATTAATTTCTAAAACCCATATCTACAATGACATGTGAAGTACTTGATATATAACAAAGGTGGGTTGGTTTTTCACCTTATTGTAGATAAATATTTATATTTTCGAGCACAGGTACTTGTGGACAGGACACAGCATTCCCCCCTTTTTACACCATACCCCCCTTTTTTCATTTTTTTTTAAATTTTTTTAAATTTTTTTCATTTCCATGGCTTAGAAATATGTAAAACAGCAATACTATGCCGTTTTCTCATTGCATAAGTCGACTGATATGTATATAGAGATGCCGTTTTCTGATTGCATCAGTCGACTGATATGTATATATAAAGAAGGTATCTCACTTCCACATAATTTTCACGAAAACTATGCTACATGCTCGGGGAATCCCAGGTCTAAATCAATAAAAATGCATCTACCTTTGAGTTGGTGAGCACGCTTCGTCTCCGCTAATATTCCTTTTTTTAAACAGTCAGCATTTTTCACGAAAATTTTCCTCTGAAACAAGAATTCCGACGAACTTTACATCGTATCTACAATTTTGGATTTCTAATCAACGGAAGTCTACTATGGGCGATAACTCTAATATGGCGCCAAATCCTGTTCCCTGAAACAAAAGTTCCGAATGTATAACCTAATTCTACTTAAGATATTTGAAAATACATCACCTACGCTTTAGGGTTAGGGTTATGATTTTTCACCCCACTTTCAATAATATTTCAGTTATATCCTGGCTGTCAGTTTTATTGGCGGATGAAACCGGGGTACCCGGAGAAAACCTCCGACCTGACGGAAATCACTGACAAACTTTATCACATAATGTTGTATCGAGTACACCTCGCTTGAGCAGGATCCGAACTCACAACGTTAGTGGTGATAGGCACTGATTGCATAGGTAGTTGTAAATCCAACTACCATACGATCAAGATCATGAGACTCCAGTGTTTTGACCCTGCAAGCTTGCACTAAACAGAAATTTTCCATTGACACTGTTTGATATTATTTAGAACTATTTGCAGCAGAGGATATATGCTCTTAAACGTGTAACTGACGATAGCAATGTATTAGATTACACGATATCATCATTTCTTCTGTCACAATACTTATTGACCGAATGATGAGTTCATACATTGATAAGATGAAACAGGACTAATGCACACTATCTGTGCTCCATGTGTAATGGACACTGAGATACTATAAGTTATCTTTTATTTTAGTGTTCAACAGCTTGTACTATTAGGGGACATTGTATTTAATGAATCTATACGCATTTACTTCTAAACTGTCACATTATACTGAATAACCCAGTTATAATTTCTAAAGATTATTTTAGGAAAAAGGAGCAGATGTAATTTAAAAAGAATCAATACATGTACAATTGTCTAACCTTCATGAAATAATTATTTAGTAAGACATTTGTCAGGGCAGAAACTACGTTGATAACTTTGATGAACCTCTTACATTGAAATGATCATCAGTATGGTAGCACATTGCAAAGTTTAATGTTTTCAGCCTTGTCGTGTTGTGTTATATGTAGTTTATAAGGTATGACAAATATCTGATATTGAAATAAAAAACGTAGATAACAAATGTAGTGTACATGACGTACTTCTGGAATAACCTTCATGTACACTCAATATCAGAATAGTGGAAAGCCAAAGAATTTAAAGGTGTTTTGGAGCATTAAACTAAAGACCCTACATACTGTTTAGTATATTTGTATTTGTTCTGTAAAGGTTACCAGATGTAAGTGTTTGGTATTTTGTCTATTAAAGTCGAACTGGACAGCATCGGTTTGAAATACTTTTTAATTCGGCGGAGGCTTTAGCGTAACAGAATAGGACTGGTGACTTCTCTGTATATCATTGTAACAGAATAGGACTGGTGACTTCTCTGTACATCATTGTAACAGAATAGGACTGGTGACTTCTCTGTATATCATTGTAACAGAATAGGACTGGTGACGTCTCTGTAGATCATTGTAACAGAATAGGACTGGTGACTTCTCTGTACATCATTGTAACAGAATAGGACTGGTGACTTCTCTGTATATCATTGTAACAGAATAGGACTGGTGACTTCTCTATATATCATTGTAACAGAATAGGACTGGTGACTTCTCTGTATATCATTGTACCAGAATAGGACTGGTGACTTCTCTGTATATCATTGTAACAGAATAGGACTGGTGACTTCTCTGTATATCATTGTAACTGAATAGGACTGGTGACTTCTCTGTAGATCATTGCAACAGAATAGGACTGGTGACTTCTCTGTATATCATTGTAACAGAATAGGACTGGTGACTTCTCTGTATATCATTGTAACAGAATAGGACTGGTGACTTCTCTGTATATCATTGTAACAGAATAGGACTGGTGACTACTCTGTATATCAGTGTAACAGAATAGGACTGGTGACTTCTCTGTAGATCATTGTAACAGAATATGACTGGTGACTTCTCTGTAGATCATTGTAACAGAATAGGACTGGTGACTTCTCTGTATATCATTGTAACAGAATAGGACTGGTGACTTCTCTGTAGATCATTGTAACAGAATAGGACTGGTGACTTCTCTGTATATCATTGTAACAGAATAGGACTGGTGACTTCTCTGTATATCATTGTAACAGAATAGGACTGGTGACTTCTCTGTAGATCATTGTAACAGAATAGGACTGGTGATTTCTCTGTAGATCATTGTAACAGAATAGGACTGGTGACTTCTCTGTACATCATTGTAACAGAATAGGACTGGTGACTTCTCTGTATATCATTGTAACAGAATAGGACGGGTGACTTCTCTATATATCATTGTAACAGAATAGGACTGGTGACTTCTCTGTATATCATTGTAACAGAATAGGACTGGTGACTTCTCTGTAGATCATTGTAACAGAATAGGACTGGTGACTTCTCTGTATATCATTATAACAGAATAGGACTGGTGACTTCTCTGTAGATCATTGTAACAGAATAGGACTGGTGACTTCTCTGTATATCATTGTAACAGAATAGGACTGGTGACTTCTCTGTATATCATTGTAACAGAATAGGACTGATGACTTCTCTGTATATCATTGTAACAGAATATGACTGGTGACTTCTCTATATATCATTGTAACAGAATAGGACTGGTGACTTCTCTGTATATCATTGTAACAGAATAGGACTGGTGACTTCTCTGTATATCATTGTAACAGAATAGGACTGGTGACATCTCTGTAGATCATTGTAACAGAATAGGACTGGTGACTTCTCTGTATATCATTGTAACGGAATAGGACTGGTGACTTCTCTAGATCATTATAACAGAATAGGATTGGTGACTTCTCTGTATATCATTGTAACAGAATAGGACTGGTGACTTCTCTGTATATCATTGTAACAGAATAGGACTGGTGACTTCTCTGTAGATCATTGTAACAGAATAGAATTGGTGACTTCTCTGTATATCATTGTAACAGAATAGGACTGGTGACTTCTCTGTATATCATTGTAACAGCATAGGATGGGTGACTTCTCTGTATATCATTGTAACAGAATAGGACTGGTGAAATCTCTGTAGATCATTGTAACAGAATAGGACTGGTGACTTCTCTGTATATCATTGTAACAGAATAGGACTGGTGACTTCTCTGTATATCATTGTAACAGAATAGGACTGGTGACTACTCTGTATATCAGTGTAACAGAATAGGACTGGTGACTTCTCTGTAGATCATTGTAACAGAATATGACTGGTGACTTCTCTGTAGATCATTGTAACAGAATAGGACTGGTGACTTCTCTGTATATCATTGTAACAGAATAGGACTGGTGACTTCTCTGTAGATCATTGTAACAGAATAGGACTGGTGACTTCTCTGTATATCATTGTAACAGAATAGGACTGGTGACTTCTCTGTATATCATTGTAACAGAATAGGACTGGTGACTTCTCTGTAGATCATTGTAACAGAATAGGACTGGTGATTTCTCTGTAGATCATTGTAACAGAATAGGACTGGTGACTTCTCTGTACATCATTGTAACAGAATAGGACTGGTGACTTCTCTGTATATCATTGTAACAGAATAGGACGGGTGACTTCTCTATATATCATTGTAACAGAATAGGACTGGTGACTTCTCTGTATATCATTGTAACAGAATAGGACTGGTGACTTCTCTGTAGATCATTGTAACAGAATAGGACTGGTGACTTCTCTGTATATCATTATAACAGAATAGGACTGGTGACTTCTCTGTAGATCATTGTAACAGAATAGGACTGGTGACTTCTCTGTATATCATTGTAACAGAATAGGACTGGTGACTTCTCTGTATATCATTGTAACAGAATAGGACTGATGACTTCTCTGTATATCATTGTAACAGAATATGACTGGTGACTTCTCTATATATCATTGTAACAGAATAGGGCTGGTGACTTCTCTGTATATCATTGTAACAGAATAGGACTGGTGACTTCTCTGTATATCATTGTAACAGAATAGGACTGGTGACATCTCTGTAGATCATTGTAACAGAATAGGACTGGTGACTTCTCTGTATATCATTGTAACGGAATAGGACTGGTGACTTCTCTAGATCATTATAACAGAATAGGATTGGTGACTTCTCTGTATATCATTGTAACAGAATAGGACTGGTGACTTCTCTGTATATCATTGTAACAGAATAGGACTGGTGACTTCTCTGTAGATCATTGTAACAGAATAGAATTGGTGACTTCTCTGTATATCATTGTAACAGAATAGGACTGGTGACTTCTCTGTATATCATTGTAACAGCATAGGATGGGTGACTTCTCTGTATATCATTGTAACAGAATAGGACTGGTGAAATCTCTGTAGATCATTGTAACAGAATAGGACTGGTGACTTCTCTGTATATCATTGTAACAGAATAGGACTGATGACTTCTCTGTACATCATTGTAACAGAATAGGACTGGTGAAATCTCTGTAGATCATTGTAACAGAATAGGACGGGTGACTTCTCTGTATATCAGTGTAACAGAATAGGACTGGTGACTTCTCTAGATCATTGTAACAGAATAGGACTGGTGACTTCTCTGTATATCATTGTAACAGAATAGGACTGGTGACTTCTCTGTATATCATTTTAACAGAATAGGACTGATGACTTCTCTGTAGATCATTGTAACAGAATGAGTTATCTACTTACTTCAAGCTATAAGTGGTTTTATTGTTAATTGTTAATTGTTATGCAAGTATTGTATTAAATGAAGGATCTGGTGTCGAAAGTCATTACCATGACTTATGAACTGGATGGCAGCACCTTAAGTTGTCGCCAGTCCAGTAGTACTTCTTTTGTGCTGACATGAAATTATTTGAGTGCACACTTGAATGTTTATACATGTGAAATAAGTCATGAATTTATTTTGAATCGAATAAACTACTTGCCAGATTTTAATTTCAATGAAGAACTTATGATTAACTCAATTTTGATTAAATCTCTCTCTATATATAAGCACTTGTTATGAATGAAAATCTATTTTCAAATGCTAAAAACTTGATCGAGCACAAACTGTACATTAACTAGCTGAGCGATACAGGCTCATTTGTTTAATGCGCACAAAACTAGCTGTATTCTTATCCAATAGAGACAGGAGTACACTTCTCATTGTCACGTTGTCTGGTTGACTATTTATGTCTTATGTCTTTCTTTGTAAGTCGATAAAAATGAAGCGTATGTATGAATGATATGTAGATAAATGTTGTTTGACATTTAAATGTCTGTACAGATGTTATCAAATGGAGAATTTCTGGTTTTCACTGGTCAAGTTATCAATATCATTTAGGGATTTTCGCTTCAACATGACTACTTAGCGCCAAACATACTTTCAGAAACTAATGATTTGAACTCATAATGTACATAGTTTATCATATAATCTTTTTATAAAGTTTATTCTTGTGTGTGGATAGGAATCCAGGATGACCACCGCATAGAGAACCGAAAGGAGAATAATCCTATGAAACCACTGCAACATTAAAATTGAAGATGTCACCAAAATCACCCGTCCTCTATAAAAGTTACGTATTATTTCACTGTAAGAAAATATTTAACATAGGAAGGAATATAAAAATGGTATAACATGTTCTTCTCAGAAAGAATAACCCAGAGCGAAGCCACAGGTTCATTTTGAATAGATGAAGATTTCGTTTAAAAAGCTAGTGAATGGTACATGCTCAAGTGTACCCTTGATTTGTTTCATTCATTTGGAATGAATCAAACTTGAGTATAATTTTAATATCTAGTAATATTGGAATATAAAATGATCATCATGTCTAATAAGGATTCTGTATTGACAGTCATACAATTATGTTGAATAAAAAGCTTGTATATAATTGTTATGGATACGTTATTGATGAGAAGTCTATATTGCTCGTCGAGTGCATACAAGGCAGTGTAGAAAAAACAGACAATTGAATGCTGTCAACCTGCACTCTGATTAGTGCCATCTACTTCAACAAAATTCTGACAGTGTACGAAATACGGAGAATATGGCATATTAAAAAAATAGATATATCAACATGTAGATTCTTGCGAGTTGGTAACCTGCACTCTGATTGGTGCCATCTCGTTCAATAAAATTCTGTCAGTGTAAATATAAGGGAGAATATGGCATATTAATATATATATATTAGAACATGCAGATATTTACCAGTTGGTAATATTTCAATGATATCTGTCTATGAATATTCACGATATCAAGTCAATCAGGAACGAGATTAAAGAAAAATACTAGTATGCGAAAGTGACAAATTTATATTGATATTAGGATATTAAATAAGGGGTCAAACCACTAATTCACCAATCAGAGCTTGGAACATATACGAAAGTAGTCCCTTTTCAAGAAAAAAGTTCCTTTCACTTTGTAGTATTGTGAAAACTACTGAATGGAATGGACTAATTAAAATTGATAATTGAAGTTAAATAAATAGGGATTATTTTGAGCCCAAATTTGATGGATTTAGTTGTATTTTAATACCTCTATGGAGGATTTGATGCATGACCTATAAATACTGAATTTCTTGGGGATGACCGAGCTATTTTTAGAGTAGGTGCTTTCCGTAGCATGGCATTTCACTGCAAGATTTTAAACATGCCCTGATATTTTGACAGAACGTAGAGGAATTATGTACGTTTCAGAAAATATATGGTCTTAGAAAGGTTAAACTTAAGATAAAATGACCAGGTAGGCTCGAAAAAACACAAATTTAGTAGAAAACCTTAAAGAAATTAATTGGTGGTTTGACACCATAAGCTAATCAGTAATTCGGTGAACGACTTAAGACTCTGTCTAGTCATGAAGAAAGTCATGATATGTAATTATTGGATTGGGAAAAGATTTATTTTTCTCTTTAGTAAATGTAATTATTGATAACACTTGAATAAAGTCAACCAATAATACCCAAGGGGCATAACTGGCCAATTTTAAGATTGTTATACTTGTTTAGCTTATAAAATATATGTGACATTTCGTATATTGTAATTGAAATTACAAATATAGAATGTTTTCATGTTACATCCCTTCATTGGTTTAATTTTGATTTTTTTCCCCTGGAAAATAAGTGATATATATTTTTAGAGAAGTATACGGTATTTTTTCGTGCAATTATGAATAGAGTAAAGAAGTACAAAGCAATACAAGGGCGAGTTGCCATGGCATAAAGTGTACACTTTATTTCATGTTTCATGAAAATAATGTACACTAAGACTTATCTGACTTCAGAACGAGTCGTTCGATGCTTACGTTTTACTCGATCTTTAGTTTTATGTGTATGTTTTATAGATCGTTGTTTGTCCTTTTGTCCCTTTTCTTTTGCTATTGTGTTGTCTGTACTTCTTCGATTCACGGATTCTGATTACACCTTTGGTATCTTCAAACTCTCTTTAATATTTAGCAGCAAAATGAAATGGTGCCTAGTTTGTCCAGAAAAGATACATGTATATCTAAAGATAAGATAACTATTGAAATCCACCGAAACAAAACTCCTAGGTATGTACAGAAATTAAACAAGCTAATTGTTGAGATAATCTGTTCAGCCTTAATAACAAGACAAGTTTGAAGATACCAGAAGGGTATTCAGAAGCAGTAAACCATAGGAAGGACAGATAACACAATGACCAAAAGAAAAAGAACAAACATTGATCTACAAATCACTACATAGTAAGCCAAAGATTGATGAATACGAACCCCAGAAAAGGTGGGGGTGAACTAACTCTTGTGTTCCGGAAGGTAAGTAATTCCTGCTCCACTAGTGGCACCCGTCGTGTGTGTTACTCTTGTTACAAACCCGGTGTTTTGCCATGAATGATTGTGATTACGATACATGGAACATAGCCGTGTACATTCAAAATGTAAGTCACTCATAATTTAATTCATATTCCGTAGTATCAAGTTTGTATTTTGTTCTATATCTAATCAGAAACAGTTATCAGAGAAGTGACAGATTATGTTTCAAATGACTTGTGCTCTGATTTTCTCATTTATTCCGTCTGTTATATGAAGGAAGGTCAGACTGCACTGTTGTTAATCTACAATATTACAAGACAGCCACCGACAGTAAGCTCACTCCTCATAATAACCCTTGACATGTAGACATATTTTATGTTCAGATATATACTAAGTAACCTACAGAATAAGACAGGAAACCATCTCATGTTTGTGAATTAAATCGGGTGAGCCCTCCTGATTCATTTAAATGAGTTGTGTTACTAACACTAACGTAGCCCTTTGATTTTATTGCCCCCAAAAAATTAAATTATTTGGCTTTCCAATCTTTCGATTTTGAGCGTACCCGATGAAGGTTATCCCAGACACGCGACGTGTGTACTAAATTGATATCTTCGTCTTTATTAAAAGAATAAAGTATAATACATTTGTATATAAAGATGAATACAGTTCTAAATTCTACGTTCGAGCCTCGATCATTGTATTCACAACATATTAAAATGTTAAGTGCATTGGTTTCAACCCATAAATCTAGTTTAACTAGTTTCACCCGGACATCTTTTATTGAAGTGCCTGTACCATGCCAGGAAAGTGAGTGAATGGTTTTATTGAAGTGCCTGTACCAAGCCAGGAAAGTGAGTGAATGGTTTTATTGAAGTGCCTGTACCAAGCCAGGAAAGTGAGTGAATGGTCTTGTATTTGTGGTATTTTAGAACTGTTTAGACAGTGTGGTATTTTAGAACTGTTTAGACAGTGTGGTATTTTAGAACTGTTTAGACAGTGTGGTATTTTAGAACTGTTTAGACAGTGTGGTATTTTAGAACTGTTTAGACAGTGTGGTATTTTAGAACTGTTTAGACAGTGTGGTATTTTAGAACTGTTTAGACAGTGTGGTATTTTAGAACTGTTTAGACAGTGTGGTATTTTAGAACTGTTTAGACAGTGTGGTATTTTAGAACTGTTTAGACAGTGTGGTATTTTAGAACTGTTTAGACAGTGTGGTATTTTAGAACTGTTTAGACAGTGTGGTATTTTAGAACTGTTTAGACAGTGTGGTATTTTAGAACTGTTTAGACAGTGTGGTATTTTAGAACTGTTTAGACAGTGTGGTATTTTAGAACTGTTTAGACAGTGTGGTATTTTAGAACTGTTTAGACAGTGTGGTATTTTAGAACTGTTTAGACAGTGTGGTATTTTAGAACTGTTTAGACAGTGTGGTGTTTTGGAACTGTTTAGACAGTGTGGTGTTTTAGAACTGTTTAGACAGTGTGGTATTTTAGAACTGTTTAGACAGTGTGGTATTTTAGAACTGTTTAGACAGTGTGGTATTTTAGAACTGTTTAGACAGTGTGGTATTTTAGAACTGTTTAGACAGTGTGGTATTTTAGAACTGTTTAGACAGTGTGGTATTTTAGAACTGTTTAGACAGTGTGGTATTTTAGAACTGTTTAGACAGTGTGGTATTTTAGAACTGTTTAGACAGTGTGGTATTTTAGAACTGTTTAGACAGTGTGGTATTTTAGAACTGTTTAGACAGTGTGGTATTTTAGAACTGTTTAGACAGTGTGGTATTTTAGAACTGTTTAGACAGTGTGGTATTTTAGAACTGTTTAGACAGTGTGGTATTTTAGAACTGTTTAGACAGTGTGGTATTTTAGAACTGTTTAGACAGTGTGGTATTTTAGAACTGTTTAGACAGTGTGGTGTTTTGGAACTGTTTAGACAGTGTGGTATTTTGGAACTGTTTAGACAGTGTGGTATTTTAGAACTGTTTAGACAGTGTGGTATTTTAGAACTGTTTAGACAGTGTGGTATTTTAGAACTGTTTAGACAGTGTGGTATTTTAGAACTGTTTAGACAGTGTGGTATTTTAGAACTGTTTAGACAGTGTGGTATTTTAGAACTGTTTAGACAGTGTGGTATTTTAGAACTGTTTAGACAGTGGTATTTTAGAACTGTTTAGACAGTGTGGTATTTTAGAACTGTTTAGACAGTGTGGTATTTTAGAACTGTTTAGACAGTGTGGTATTTTAGAACTGTTTAGACAGTGTGGTATTTTAGAACTGTTTAGACAGTGTGGTATTTTAGAACTGTTTAGACAGTGTGGTATTTTAGAACTGTTTAGACAGTGTGGTATTTTAGAACTGTTTAGACAGTGTGGTATTTTAGAACTGTTTAGACAGTGTGGTATTTTAGAACTGTTTAGACAGTGTGGTATTTTAGAACTGTTTAGACAGTGTGGTATTTTAGAACTGTTTAGACAGTGTGGTATTTTAGAACTGTTTAGACAGTGTGGTATTTTAGAACTGTTTAGACAGTGTGGTATTTTAGAACTGTTTAGACAGTGTGGTATTTTAGAACTGTTTAGACAGTGTGGTATTTTAGAACTGTTTAGACAGTGTGGTATTTTAGAACTGTTTAGACAGTGTGGTATTTTAGAACTGTTTAGACAGTGTGGTATTTTAGAACTGTTTAGACAGTGTGGTATTTTAGAACTGTTTAGACAGTGTAGTATTTTAGAACTGTTTAGACAGTGTGGTATTTTAGAACTGTTTAGACAGTGTGGTATTTTAGAACTGTTTAGACAGTGTAGTATTTTAGAACTGTTTAGACAGTGTGGTATTTTAGAACTGTTTAGACAGTGTGGTATTTTAGAACTGTTTAGACAGTGTGGTATTTTAGAACTGTTTAGACAGTGTGGTATTTTAGAACTGTTTAGACAGTGTGGTATTTTAGAACTGTTTAGACAGTGTGGTATTTTAGAACTGTTTAGACAGTGTGGTATTTTAGAACTGTTTAGACAGTGTGGTATTTTAGAACTGTTTAGACAGTGTGGTATTTTAGAACTGTTTAGACAGTGTGGTATTTTGGAACTGTTTAGACAGTGTGGTATTTTGGAACTGTTTAGACAGTGTGGTATGTTGGAACTGTTTAGACAGTGTGGTATTTTAGAACTGTTTAGACAGTGTGGTATTTTAGAACTGTTTAGACAGTGTGGTATTTTAGAACTGTTTAGACAGTGTGGTATTTTAGAACTGTCTAGACAGTGTGGTATTTTAGAACTGTTTAGACAGTGTGGTATTTTAGAACTGTTTAGACAGTGTGGTATTTTAGAACTGTTTAGACAGTGTGGTATTTTGGAACTGTTTAGACAGTGTGGTATTTTAGAACTGTTTAGACAGTGTGGTATTTTAGAACTGTTTAGACAGTGTGGTGTTTTGGAACTGTTTAGACAGTGTGGTATTTTAGAACTGTTTAGACAGTGTGGTATTTTAGAACTGTTTAGACAGTGTGGTATTTTAGAACTGTTTAGACAGTGTGGTATTTTAGAACTGTTTAGACAGTGTGGTATTTTAGAACTGTTTAGACAGTGTGGTATTTTAGAACTGTTTAGACAGTGTGGTATTTTAGAACTGTTTAGACAGTGTGGTATTTTAGAACTGTTTAGACAGTGTGGTATTTTAGAACTGTTTAGACAGTGTGGTATTTTAGAACTGTTTAGACAGTGTGGTATTTTAGAACTGTTTAGACAGTGTGGTATTTTAGAACTGTTTAGACAGTGTGGTATTTTAGAACTGTTTAGACAGTGTGGTATTTTAGAACTGTTTAGACAGTGTGGTATTTTAGAACTGTTTAGACAGTGTGGTATTTTAGAACTGTGTAGACAGTGTGGTATTTTAGAACTGTTTAGACAGTGTGGTATTTTAGAACTGTTTAGACAGTGTGGTATTTTAGAACTGTTTAGACAGTGTGGTATTTTAGAACTGTTTAGACAGTGTGGTATTTTAGAACTGTTTAGACAGTGTGGTATTTTAGAACTGTTTAGACAGTGTGGTATTTTAGAACTGTTTAGACAGTGTGGTATTTTAGAACTGTTTAGACAGTGTGGTATTTTAGAACTGTTTAGACAGTGTGGTATTTTGGAACTGTTTAGACAGTGTGGTGTTTTGGAACTGTTTAGACAGTGTGGTATTTTGGAACTGTTTAGACAGTGTGGTATTTTAGAACTGTTTAGACAGTGTGGTATTTTAGAACTGTTTAGACAGTGTGGTATTTTAGAACTGTTTAGACAGTGTGGTATTTTAGAACTGTTTAGACAGTGTGGTATTTTAGAACTGTTTAGACAGTGTGGTATTTTAGAACTGTTTAGACAGTGTGGTATTTTAGAACTGTTTAGACAGTGTGGTATTTTAGAACTGTTTAGACAGTGTGGTATTTTAGAACTGTTTAGACAGTGTGGTATTTTAGAACTGTTTAGACAGTGTGGTATTTTAGAACTGTTTAGACAGTGTGGTGTTTTGGAACTGTTTAGACAGTGTGGTGTTTTGGAACTGTTTAGACAGTGTGGTGTTTTAGAACTGTTTAGACAGTGTGGTATTTTAGAACTGTTTAGACAGTGTGGTATTTTAGAACTGTTTAGACAGTGTGGTATTTTAGAACTGTTTAGACAGTGTGGTATTTTAGAACTGTTTAGACAGTGTGGTATTTTAGAACTGTTTAGACAGTGTGGTATTTTAGAACTGTTTAGACAGTGTGGTATTTTAGAACTGTTTAGACAGTGTGGTATTTTAGAACTGTTTAGACAGTGTGGTATTTTAGAACTGTTTAGACAGTGTGGTATTTTAGAACTGTTTAGACAGTGTGGTATTTTGGAACTGTTTAGACAGTGTGGTATGTTGGAACTGTTTAGACAGTGTGGTATGTTGGAACTGTTTAGACAGTGTGGTATTTTAGAACTGTTTAGACAGTGTGGTATTTTAGAACTGTTTAGACAGTGTGGTATTTTAGAACTGTTTAGACAGTGTGGTATTTTAGAACTGTTTAGACAGTGTGGTATTTTAGAACTGTTTAGACAGTGTGGTATTTTAGAACTGTTTAGACAGTGTGGTATTTTAGAACTGTTTAGACAGTGTGGTATTTTAGAACTGTTTAGACAGTGTGGTATTTTAGAACTGTTTAGACAGTGTGGTGTTTTAGAACTGTTTAGACAGTGTGGTGTTTTGGAACTGTTTAGACAGTGTGGTATTTTAGAACTGTTTAGACAGTGTGGTATTTTAGAACTGTTTAGACAGTGTGGTATTTTAGAACTGTTTAGACAGTGTGGTATTTTAGAACTGTTTAGACAGTGTGGTATTTTAGAACTGTTTAGACAGTGTGGTATTTTAGAACTGTTTAGACAGTGTGGTATTTTAGAACTGTTTAGACAGTGTGGTATTTTAGAACTGTTTAGACAGTGTGGTATTTTAGAACTGTTTAGACAGTGTGGTATTTTAGAACTGTTTAGACAGTGTGGTATTTTAGAATTGTTTAGACAGTGTGGTATTTTAGAACTGTTTAGACAGTGTGGTATTTTAGAACTGTTTAGACAGTGTGGTATTTTAGAACTGTTTAGACAGTGTGGTATTTTAGAACTGTTTAGACAGTGTGGTATTTTAGAACTGTTTAGACAGTGTGGTATTTTAGAACTGTTTAGACAGTGTGGTATTTTAGAACTGTTTAGACAGTGTGGTATTTTAGAACTGTTTAGACAGTGTGGTATTTTAGAACTGTTTAGACAGTGTGGTATTTTAGAACTGTTTAGACAGTGTGGTATTTTAGAACTGTTTAGACAGTGTGGTATTTTAGAACTGTTTAGACAGTGTGGTATTTTAGAACTGTTTAGACAGTGTGGTATTTTGGAACTGTTTAGACAGTGTGGTATTTTAGAACTGTTTAGACAGTGTGGTATTTTAGAACTGTTTAGACAGTGTGGTATTTTAGAACTGTTTAGACAGTGTGGTATTTTAGAACTGTTTAGACAGTGTGGTATTTTGGAACTGTTTAGACAGTGTGGTGTTTTGGAACTGTTTAGACAGTGTGGTATTTTGGAACTGTTTAGACAGTGTGGTATTTTAGAACTGTTTAGACAGTGTGGTATTTTAGAACTGTTTAGACAGTGTGGTATTTTAGAACTGTTTAGACAGTGTGGTATTTTAGAACTGTTTAGACAGTGTGGTATTTTAGAACTGTTTAGACAGTGTGGTATTTTAGAACTGTTTAGATAGTGTGGTATTTTAGAACTGTTTAGACAGTGTGGTATTTTAGAACTGTTTAGACAGTGTGGTATTTTAGAACTGTTTAGACAGTGTGGTATTTTAGAACTGTTTAGACAGTGTGGTATTTTAGAACTGTTTAGACAGTGTGGTATTTTAGAACTGTTTAGACAGTGTGGTATTTTAGAACTGTTTAGACAGTGTGGTATTTTAGAACTGTTTAGACAGTGTGGTATTTTAGAACTGTTTAGACAGTGTGGTATTTTAGAACTGTTTAGACAGTGTGGTATTTTAGAACTGTTTAGACAGTGTGGTATTTTAGAACTGTTTAGACAGTGTGGTATTTTAGAACTGTTTAGACAGTGTGGTATTTTAGAACTGTTTAGACAGTGTGGTATTTTAGAACTGTTTAGACAGTGTGGTATTTTAGAACTGTTTAGACAGTGTGGTATTTTAGAACTGTTTAGACAGTGTGGTATTTTAGAACTGTTTAGACAGTGTGGTATTTTAGAACTGTTTAGACAGTGTGGTATTTTAGAACTGTTTAGACAGTGTGGTATTTTAGAACTGTTTTGACAGTGTGGTATTTTAGAACTGTTTAGACAGTGTGGTATTTTAGAACTGTTTAGACAGTGTGGTATTTTGGAACTGTTTAGACAGTGTGGTATTTTGGAACTGTTTAGACAGTGTGGTATTTTGGAACTGTTTAGACAGTGTGGTATTTTAGAACTGTTTAGACAGTGTGGTATTTTAGAACTGTTTAGACAGTGTGGTATTTTAGAACTGTTTAGACAGTGTGGTATTTTAGAACTGTTTAGACAGTGTGGTATTTTAGAACTGTTTAGACAGTGTGGTATTTTAGAACTGTTTAGACAGTGTGGTATTTTAGAACTGTTTAGACAGTGTGGTATTTTAGAACTGTTTAGACAGTGTGGTATTTTAGAACTGTTTAGACAGTGTGGTATTTTAGAACTGTTTAGACAGTGTGGTATTTTAGAACTGTGTAGACAGTGTGGTATTTTAGAACTGTTTAGACAGTGTGGTATTTTAGAACTGTTTAGACAGTGTGGTATTTTAGAACTGTTTAGACAGTGTGGTATTTTAGAACTGTTTAGACAGTGTGGTATTTTAGAACTGTTTAGACAGTGTGGTATTTTAGAACTGTTTAGACAGTGTGGTATTTTAGAACTGTTTAGACAGTGTGGTATTTTAGAACTGTTTAGACAGTGTGGTATTTTGGAACTGTTTAGACAGTGTGGTGTTTTGGAACTGTTTAGACAGTGTGGTATTTTGGAACTGTTTAGACAGTGTGGTATTTTAGAACTGTTTAGACAGTGTGGTATTTTAGAACTGTTTAGACAGTGTGGTATTTTAGAACTGTTTAGACAGTGTGGTATTTTAGAACTGTTTAGACAGTGTGGTATTTTAGAACTGTTTAGACAGTGTGGTATTTTAGAACTGTTTAGACAGTGTGGTATTTTAGAACTGTTTAGACAGTGTGGTATTTTAGAACTGTTTAGACAGTGTGGTATTTTAGAACTGTTTAGACAGTGTGGTATTTTAGAACTGTTTAGACAGTGTGGTATTTTAGAACTGTTTAGACAGTGTGGTATTTTAGAACTGTTTAGACAGTGTGGTGTTTTGGAACTGTTTAGACAGTGTGGTGTTTTGGAACTGTTTAGACAGTGTGGTGTTTTAGAACTGTTTAGACAGTGTGGTATTTTAGAACTGTTTAGACAGTGTGGTATTTTAGAACTGTTTAGACAGTGTGGTATTTTAGAACTGTTTAGACAGTGTGGTATTTTAGAACTGTTTAGACAGTGTGGTATTTTAGAACTGTTTAGACAGTGTGGTATTTTAGAACTGTTTAGACAGTGTGGTATTTTAGAACTGTTTAGACAGTGTGGTATTTTAGAACTGTTTAGACAGTGTGGTATTTTAGAACTGTTTAGACAGTGTGGTATTTTAGAACTGTTTAGACAGTGTGGTATTTTGGAACTGTTTAGACAGTGTGGTATGTTGGAACTGTTTAGACAGTGTGGTATGTTGGAACTGTTTAGACAGTGTGGTATTTTAGAACTGTTTAGACAGTGTGGTATTTTAGAACTGTTTAGACAGTGTGGTATTTTAGAACTGTTTAGACAGTGTGGTATTTTAGAACTGTTTAGACAGTGTGGTATTTTAGAACTGTTTAGACAGTGTGGTATTTTAGAACTGTTTAGACAGTGTGGTATTTTAGAACTGTTTAGACAGTGTGGTATTTTAGAACTGTTTAGACAGTGTGGTATTTTAGAACTGTTTAGACAGTGTGGTGTTTTAGAACTGTTTAGACAGTGTGGTGTTTTGGAACTGTTTAGACAGTGTGGTATTTTGGAACTGTTTAGACAGTGTGGTATTTTAGAACTGTTTAGACAGTGTGGTATTTTAGAACTGTTTAGACAGTGTGGTATTTTAGAACTGTTTAGACAGTGTGGTATTTTAGAACTGTTTAGACAGTGTGGTATTTTAGAACTGTTTAGACAGTGTGGTATTTTAGAACTGTTTAGACAGTGTGGTATTTTAGAACTGTTTAGACAGTGTGGTATTTTAGAACTGTTTAGACAGTGTGGTATTTTAGAATTGTTTAGACAGTGTGGTATTTTAGAACTGTTTAGACAGTGTGGTATTTTAGAACTGTTTAGACAGTGTGGTATTTTAGAACTGTTTAGACAGTGTGGTATTTTAGAACTGTTTAGACAGTGTGGTATTTTAGAACTGTTTAGACAGTGTGGTATTTTAGAACTGTTTAGACAGTGTGGTATTTTAGAACTGTTTAGACAGTGTGGTATTTTAGAACTGTTTAGACAGTGTGGTATTTTAGAACTGTTTAGACAGTGTGGTATTTTAGAACTGTTTAGACAGTGTGGTATTTTAGAACTGTTTAGACAGTGTGGTATTTTAGAACTGTTTAGACAGTGTGGTATTTTAGAACTGTTTAGACAGTGTGGTATTTTGGAACTGTTTAGACAGTGTGGTATTTTAGAACTGTTTAGACAGTGTGGTATTTTAGAACTGTTTAGACAGTGTGGTATTTTAGAACTGTTTAGACAGTGTGGTATTTTAGAACTGTTTAGACAGTGTGGTATTTTGGAACTGTTTAGACAGTGTGGTGTTTTGGAACTGTTTAGACAGTGTGGTATTTTGGAACTGTTTAGACAGTGTGGTATTTTAGAACTGTTTAGACAGTGTGGTATTTTAGAACTGTTTAGACAGTGTGGTATTTTAGAACTGTTTAGACAGTGTGGTATTTTAGAACTGTTTAGACAGTGTGGTATTTTAGAACTGTTTAGACAGTGTGGTATTTTAGAACTGTTTAGACAGTGTGGTATTTTAGAACTGTTTAGACAGTGTGGTATTTTAGAACTGTTTAGACAGTGTGGTATTTTAGAACTGTTTAGACAGTGTGGTATTTTAGAACTGTTTAGACAGTGTGGTATTTTAGAACTGTTTAGACAGTGTGGTATTTTAGAACTGTTTAGACAGTGTGGTATTTTAGAACTGTTTAGACAGTGTGGTATTTTAGAACTGTTTAGACAGTGTGGTATTTTAGAACTGTTTAGACAGTGTGGTATTTTAGAACTGTTTAGACAGTGTGGTATTTTAGAACTGTTTAGACAGTGTGGTATTTTAGAACTGTTTAGACAGTGTGGTATTTTAGAACTGTTTAGACAGTGTGGTATTTTAGAACTGTTTAGACAGTGTGGTATTTTAGAACTGTTTAGACAGTGTGGTATTTTAGAACTGTTTAGACAGTGTGGTATTTTAGAACTGTTTAGACAGTGTGGTATTTTAGAACTGTTTAGACAGTGTGGTATTTTAGAACTGTTTAGACAGTGTGGTATTTTAGAACTGTTTAGACAGTGTGGTATTTTGGAACTGTTTAGACAGTGTGGTATTTTGGAACTGTTTAGACAGTGTGGTATTTTGGAACTGTTTAGACAGTGTGGTATTTTGGAACTGTTTAGACAGTGTGGTATTTTGGAACTGTTTAGACAGTGTGGTATTTTGGAACTGTTTAGACAGTGTGGTATTTTAGAACTGTTTAGACAGTGTGGTATTTTAGAACTGTTTAGACAGTGTGGTATTTTAGAACTGTTTAGACAGTGTGGTATTTTAGAACTGTTTAGACAGTGTGGTATTTTAGAACTGTTTAGACAGTGTGGTATTTTAGAACTGTTTAGACAGTGTGGTATTTTAGAACTGTTTAGACAGTGTGGTATTTTAGAACTGTTTAGACAGTGTGGTATTTTGGAACTGTTTAGACAGTGTGGTATTTTAGAACTGTTTAGACAGTGTGGTATTTTGGAACTGTTTAGACAGTGTGGTATTTTAGAACTGTTTAGACAGTGTGGTATTTTAGAACTGTTTAGACAGTGTGGTATTTTAGAACTGTTTAGACAGTGTGGTATTTTAGAACTGTTTAGACAGTGTGGTATTTTAGAACTGTATAGACAGTGTGGTATTTTAGAACTGTTTAGACAGTGTGGTATTTTAGAACTGTTTAGACAGTGTGGTATTTTAGAACTGTTTAGACAGTGTGGTATTTTAGAACTGTTTAGACAGTGTGGTAATTTAGAACTGTTTAGACAGTGTGGTATTTTAGAACTGTTTAGACAGTGTGGTATTTTAGAACTGTTTAGACAGTGTGGTATTTTGGAACTGTTTAGACAGTGTGGTATTTTAGAACTGTTTAGACAGTGTGGTATTTTGGAACTGTTTAGACAGTGGTATTTTAGAACTGTTTAGACAGTGTGGTATTTTAGAACTGTTTAGACAGTGTGGTATTTTAGAACTGTTTAGACAGTGTGGTATTTTAGAACTGTTTAGACAGTGTGGTATTTTAGAACTGTATAGACAGTGTGGTATTTTAGAACTGTTTAGACAGTGTGGTATTTTAGAACTGTTTAGACAGTGTGGTATTTTAGAACTGTTTAGACAGTGTGGTATTTTAGAACTGTTTAGACAGTTAGAACTGTTTAGACAGTGTGGTATTTTAGAACTGTTTAGACAGTGTGGTATTTTAGAACTGTTTAGACAGTGTGGTATTTTAGAACTGTTTAGACAGTGTGGTATTTTAGAACTGTTTAGACAGTGTGGTATTTTAGAACTGTTTAGACAGTGTGGTATTTTAGAACTGTTTAAACAGTGTGGTATTTTAGAACTGTTTAGACAGTGTGGTATTTTAGAACTGTTTTGACAGTGTGGGATTTTGGAACTGTTTAGACAGTGTGGTATTTTAGAACTGTTTAGACTGTGTGGTATTTTGGAACTGTTTAGACAGTGTGGTATTTTTCTATTTTATTTTGGAACTGTTTAGACAGTGTGGTATTTTTCTATTTTATTTTGGAACTGTTTAGACAGTGTGGTATTTTTCTATTTGATTTTGGAACTGTTTAGACAGTGTGGTGTTTTGGAACTGTTTAGACAGTGTGGTATTTTAGAACTGTTTAGACAGTGTGGTATTTTAGAACTGTTTAGACAGTGTGGTATTTTGGAACTGTTTAGACAGTGTGGTATTTTGGAACTGTTTAGACAGTGTGGTATTTTGGAACTGTTTAGACAGTGTGGTATTTTGGAACTGTTTAGACAGTGTGGTATTTTGGAACTGTTTAGACAGTGTGGTATTTTAGAACTGTTTCGACTGTGTGGTATTTTGGAACTGTTTAGACAGTGTGGTATTTTTCTATTTAATTTTGGAACTGTTTAGACAGTGTGGTATTTTTCTATTTGATTTTGGAACTGTTTAGACAGTGTGGTATTTTGGAACTGTTTAGACAGTGTGGTATTTTAGAACTGTTTAGACAGTGTGGTATTTTAGAACTGTTTAGACAGTGTGGTATTTTAGAACTGTTTAGACAGTGTGGTATTTTAGAACTGTTTAGACAGTGTGGTATTTTGGAACTGTTTAGACAGTGTGGTATTTTTGAACTGTTTAGACAGTGTGGTATTTTAGAACTGTTTAGACAGTGTGGTATTTTAGAACTGTTTAGACAGTGTGGTATGTTAGAACTGTTTAGACAGTGTGGTATTTTAGAACTGTTTAGACAGTGTGGTGTTTTAGAACTGTTTAGACAGTGTGGTATTTTTTGTTTTTCATTTGATCACTAACACTTTCCAAAAAGAACCACTATCATATACACTACAATATAATAAAATCTTACAAGAGAGAACTTCAAATAAATGTAGAAACCATTGCATTGAATTTTATGAACTATAAAATAAGAATATTGCCATTAAAACCCTCCGGAGAGGTCAAATAGATTTTAGTTACACATAGGTTTGTGATGAACCGTAATATTATTACAGGTGATCAGATATGGCTACGTAAATAAGAATACAAAATCCTATAATAGAATGATGTAGTTTTTGTAATTATTAGAACACTTTCAACCATAAATAAGTTTTCAACCATAAGTAATGTTTTTGTGGAAGTTTTGTTCTATATAAACATAAATTATTAGTTCTTAAAAGAAAAGTCAACTACAGAAGAAATAATTTAAGTTCATACCTGATAGCAGCATACCTTGTTAAGGAACTAATGGAACCAAACACTTGAAGAGTATCGGTTGCAAGGAGAAAAAAACTCGCGGGGTAATCGGATGCAAAATTTTCCTAAAATACATTTAGTGTGTACTAATTGCAAATCGTAGATGTTTAGTGTGTACTAATTGCAAATCGTAGATGTTAGAAGCCAAACTATTTGATAACCAGTGTAAGTCAGTCTCTCCTTTTGAAATCCAGAGACTAGTTTCGTCTATTTTTTGCGGGATACAACCTCTCCTACAGGGGCATTCGCTAGTTGTACGAATGTAGCAAATACATAATTTACCATAACGGTTGGAGGTAAATAAGTTCCTCGTGTTTAGAGAATGGCACGCACCTTCGAATATATCATCTGTCCAGCAGTCAATATCTCGGCTCTGACATGATTTATAAGATATTTTTATAGAAATTTACAGTTCCTAATGTATGTAATTATTATTAAAACTAAGGTTCATCCCCCAATGGGTAAACTTGTTTAGGTCCTTTTTGTTTTTTGCTCCCAACGATATTTTTTTTTGTGATATGGTTTTCTAATCTGTTGACTTTTGAGTGGACCATAAACGCATCGAGTGCATTTTATTAGATTATCTGCATTTAATATACAAGAAAGGTTTGTAAATGTATCGTTTTAGACTGTGGCGAAGTGTACTCGATACGATATTATGTGATAAAGAATTTCAGTGACATGCGACAGGTAGGTGGCTCTTTTCGGTTGGATCCACCAACATCATTGATTGTCACAATAAAGCTAGAAAATAGCCGTAAACATCCATAATCAGCTGCTTTTAAATAGAAACTACTTGCTCTTTGTGGTCATTGGTGGCTGATTGTGTGGCTAATTTTTTAGACAATATCAATTTACCTCTTTTACCTTTGGTAGTTGACATTACACACCTAATCCATTTATTGTTCGTAAGTATAATTAGTCAGGTGTAATTGCACAAAGTTATTGTGATCATTCCGTAAGAAAGGGTTTTATACATTTAACACGTTTGTTTCTTTAAAACCAGTTGCTCCCTAAGACTTATATTATTTGACTTTCGTTCCTTGGACTTGGATCGTGTCCGATAAATGTGCTACATCTACTTCTATCAAATACTGATCGCCTTCAACAAGTTGAAGATTATATCCGAGTTTGCACCTGACAATTGAAAAAAGGTTAAAACTATTCACATACTTTAGTATTTGATAAAGGAAACAGCTGCCCTGAATGTTTCAACCGAGCCCCTCAAAACTATGGGCTGTGGCAGTCGGTTCTAATTCGGATAACCATTTTTGTTGTTTAATCAGCAGCAATGTTTTATTTATTCAACCGCTAGCTTTTTGTCGAAATTGAGAGCAAAGAAGGTAGAAAAACTGCGTAACTCGTTATAAAACAGCTTCAACAAATAACGGCTTACCGGAAATTTCGAAAATGAAATACCGGAATCGGATTCCGGAACCGGGAACGACTATTTCCGGTTTTGCCGATAATAAAAAAAAAAAAAAAATTAATACTCGCCGACCGATCCTAAATTTTTTTGACATGTGACCGTAAACACACATATTTTTTTGTTTGGCCTTAGACACTGACATAGTTGTGATTATTACTAAAACTAAGGTTATGCACCCTTGGACATTGTGTCCTTAACGAATTTTGGCTATCCTATCTTGGCCCTTGGGTTTTCATGCTCTCAAAAGACTTAAAATCATTTGGCTTTCCAGTCTTTATACTTTGAGTGTACATTATGAAGTTTTTTCCAGAAACGCGTCGTGCATACTAGATTATATATTTATATTTGTATTGACATTACTGACATCTTATATATGACAGACAATTAGACGTCTAGTTGTACTTACATTAAAAATCTAATTTATTAATTTTGTAATAGGTCAAGTGATGTTGACCTTTGAGTGTATTAATATAATTCATACTGTATAATGTAATTACAGAATAATTCCATGTCGTGCATAGTAAAAAGTCCTCTAGGTCGGTCTATATAATTCTTCAAGAAAAATGAATGCCTGATAATTATCGACTTCTGGTTGGAAAGGATGCAGTCCCGACTTTAATAGAAATATTATGCAAACGAATACCTTTGAAATTTCGCTTATTTGAACAATCAAAGGCACGTTTACTGAATCGATAAACAAGCAACAATCGATAGTGGAATTTCACAATGTTTTATGGTAATTAAACTTTCGAATTCAAGGAAATGCAGAAGATAACGTCCGGAATATATAAGTCCATAATAGGGATGAGAATATCTTTAATAAGGCTCTGAATGATAGCTAGGTAAACGATATGAAACGTTTAATATTTGTTTCACGTGATGATGAGTGCCAAAGACAAACATCTGTACAGATTAAATCACACATTTCACCGAGAAAATCTACAAATAAAACGAAACTTGTAGAAAAGAAAGATAGGACATTCATTTTGATATAGAATTATCATCTATGTCCCTAGACATGAACACTTAATCAATTAGTTAACTGACTTGGCCACAGACATCATGGCTACAGGTACAAAAAGAGCCTCATTTTTCTGCTCAACATGTACAATGTCGTATGGAAGCCAAATAAACTGACCCAAATAAGTTAAGAACCACTTTGAAATATAATTTAATTTATAATAAATAACTTTAATAAAACGGATAAATATTTGATAAAAGTTGATCATTGTAGTACATAGAAATACCGTTTCAAACGATTCTAACATGTCATATGGAACGTAACGCTGGTACAAAAACAATGATTACACTTTATGTTGCTTTTCGATGATGATTCGGTGATTCTGAAAAAGTTACTAAGCAATTAAAATGTCACAGTATGTCAATAATAAAAAAATCAATATGGAATATCTTCGCCTCGTGCCCGGATAAACGCTATGCCATTTGTCTTGGAATGCGCGAATTAACACTCGAAATTCAACTCGAGGAATTCTTAATCATTAGGCTGATTTTGTCGACTTGAATGATATCCAAAGGTCAAAGATGTTCTATCGGATTTAGGTGCGGGGATTTTGCTGTCCAGTCCATGCGTTCTACCGTTTCCTTCTGTGGATAGTCATTGGTCTAGCATTATCAACCATCAATATGAAATCATCGCCAATATCACCAGGATATAAAGGTATAACCAGAATTTCATCACGGTATTTTACAACGATTTTATGTCTGAAGACATATAGGTTTGTAGAACCGTCATGACTAATGCCACACAACGATACCCGATGTTCCACCGAATCGGTCATGTTCACCTACACAGCAGTGCTTAAACCTTTTCGTTGTTCTGTCTCAATCTCGTGTGCGACAATCATGAATTCCTGAAAAAGAACATGTCGAATACAGGGTACACCCCTAATTTCATAACGTCGACAATCTGCGAAAATTGCGGATGTGTATATAGTTATTTGAGGACACACGACTGTTTTTCTTGCATGCAAACCAGAACCATGAAGTCAGTTGCTAACAGTCTGTGTAGAAATCCGCACTCCTTATGCTCTCTACTGTCGGACTTTAGGACACTCACTTTTTTTGTCTCCGTTTAGCACTGTTAGTCTGTCGGTAACTTGTTTATAAATGTCTAATTACTCTATGGTTACCAATAAACTGTGCACCCACTTATCGTTCTGAAAGCCCCGTTTACAGAAAACCTATTTCTCACGAGGCCTCCTTTTCTGTCAAATGCCTTCTCATTGGTATGTTTGAATGTTTATGTTCAACAAAGTGTTGAATTTATACAAATTTAATCAGCAAACATTTCTTTAGAGTTGTTTGGCAAAATTTACTATTTGTAGACCACTTTTGAAATTGCAGAAAATCAATATCAATGCACTTTAGACTCAATGTCAAGACCGCAATGAAAATTCAAGAAAAGGTGAACTCGATAACATTGTTCATGGATTTATGAAGGATCAACATAGTAATGTAAACAACTAATATATTTTTAATATTACTGTAAATATATGGTCCTTAACTTTCTTTACTGAGTATTGAAAACTGTGTGGGGTCATATAGCTTTGTATGATAAGTAATTAATGTATGTGCTTTTCAACACATGCATTGAAGAAATCACATAGGGGTCTCTACAAGGATGGTAGTCTCCGTGTGCCCATATAAAATACATCTGTGTATGAGTCTATTTATATAATAATGTTGTGTTAGCAATGACTATGCCAATATAGTAGTCAGGGTTGAAGACATAGTGCACGACCCGAAGGAGAGTGCACTATGTCTTCAACCCTGACCACTATATGGCATAGTCATTGCTAACACAACATTATTATTATTATTATTATGCTAACTGTTATATGTAGACAAAATATATTGAGAACTATTACAATAAAGGAGGTCCTGATATTAGTGACTAATATATTGGATCAGATAAGGCTTTAAAAATATAAAGATTTTTGAAGTTTGAAATTTAATTAACAACAATAACAAGTATTAAAAAACGTTTAGACGACTATGATAGATTGACAGATTGGATCCGCCCCCTTGCACGTGGACTAGCTATACATAGCTTGACAGACAGCTGAAAACCCAACCTTCCCTGCGTGAAACTGGCATAGTAGATGCACTATTTTCGCATAGTATATCAACGCTATATAATTCTTTGTAATATATGCCAAAATATCGTATGAACTTATATTACAGAAGAAATTTACAGAAAGCATAATAAAATGAGATAGTAACTAGTATTAGTTACAAAGGATTGGGACACAATAGCTATATAACAAACATAGTTATGCCATTTGGTCATATATTGATAAAAAAATAAGTCGGTAGACAAATTAGTAGGAACAGAAACCTGGTAATCACAAGTTCTTTCATATTGTGGCAATATACGAATACATAAATTGTCTTTCTTGACGACACAGCGCACTACATTTTTAAGGACAACATTTGCCACGAACGTGAACACTAATTACACTGAATTATGGCAACTAAGAAACGTTCAATCCAACCACTTTGCCGTCTTATTTAAGTGATTGCAAAGAGATTAATGTATGTTTTTTCCATGATCTTTGTTTCTTTTGCTATTTTCACTTGCCACAAATGTAAAAACGTTTCAACATTAAAATGACATAATACGACATTGTAAGATTTTAAGGTTAAGCAGATTTAAGTAATATAATTTGTTTCTTGTGATATAAATGAGATAATTCTAGCAGTGTTAATGTTATTGATAATATACGTTATCAGTCTCGAGATGGTGTATATCCCGTTTTAAACAGTAGGACAGCCAGCGTGACAGGAGAGCTCCAAAGTCAAGTCCCAGTCACGTGACTTTCGCTTCATTTTTGATGAAAAATGACGTTCAACCCTTCGCTTAAAATACGTCGGTTTACAATAAATATTTATGCTTGAAATCAATTAAAATATACGGAAGATGTCTATGGATAAATAGAAATTTATTGTATCACTTCAGTTTTTATTTATATTGTGTACAAACATCGAATTTTGCTACTTGAAGTGGACTCAATTTCAAAACAAATGTCAAGGTGGTTCTATTTAAAAGAGAACATTTAATTAAAACAATATGATGGCTTTCTGTAACATACAATGCGTGAGGAAATCATCTAGGATCATTGTCATACCGACAACTAGTGTCAATGTCTTGTGGGATGCAATTGTTCCACTTAGCCCTACACCCACCTTGATCGGATCGACCATTTGCCAAACATCGAAATTCATTGTCTTTCGGAACACATCGGTGGTGTTTCTTAACATCAACAATAAACGACACCTAAGCGTACATCCGAAAGAGTATATTTCATTTGGGAAAGGGGTGTCTATGTCTTTTTTTAATTTTCTTGTATTAATACCGTATTTTTCAGTTTAATTGAATTATTTGTATTGCAATATTGTTTTAGACATTGTGCATTTTGTAATTTAGACTGGGGAATTACTATTTATTATCACTTTAAATTAAAAAAAAAATCATCTATGATACTAGACTTGCACAGGGAATGTACAACAATTAATAATTTCAATTTAATTTAATTTCAATACAACAGGTACAAGATAAATAGAAAGAAATACATGTGTGGAAAAAATAAAAGCATGTAAACAAAAATTAAGCAAATTGAAAAAAAATGAAAATATTATAAAAAAAAAAAAACATGTAACAAAATTAATAATTTTTTTAAAATCTAAAAAAAAGTGAAACCTTGAGACAAAAAGGGGCATAAAAAATTGTATTCAGATATCTTAACCTTTCCTATTATATCAAGGCAAATTTAAAAAAAATCAGTGTAAGCAAATATTTTTCTTGAAATTAGGAAATTTTATTATCTGAATGAAAGCTACCAAGTTTCATGTTTATCTCACAATGTAAATATCAATGTATTTGGAATATTCATGTGTTTGACACAACTACAAACTAGCTTTTATAACATATATGGGTGGTCAAGTTGTAACAATTCTTTCCCCTTGACATTCACAAAATGACCAGCATTTACAAATATGAGTACTTAGGTTGCAATAATTCTTTCTCCAGGACATTCACAAAATTACCAGCATTTACAAATATGGATACTTAGATTGCAATAATTTTTCCACCATGACATTCACAAACAGAATGACTATAGCATTCACATAAAAGACAGACACAAAATGACTAGCATTCACATAAAAGACACATACAGAATAACTAGCATTCACATAAAAGAGCATATTGAATGACTACCATTCACATAATTTTAAGACACATACAGAATACTTGCATTCACATGAAAGAACAAACCAGAATTCCAAATTTCACTAAGTAAATTAAATAACTAGAATAGAATGAATATGTTTTCTGTTGGCAAAATAACCAAGTATTGGTTAATATTGTTTAAAATTGAAGTTAAAAAAATTATTTTATTTGTTCCAATGACTGGAAAAAAGTTAATAAATGGGCACATTTTGAAAAATCTTTTCTGTAATTTTTTTTTTATAAATTTCGGCATTAATATTCATAGATAAAAGATAATTATATTTCTCATAAACAACAGGCAACATAAGTACCTTTTCTTCTAAAAAAAAGCATGAATAACAAATTCAACAACATGTTGGAGTGTATACAGGTCTAAATGTCTGTAGAAACTTGTTCAACAACTTGGTTCTGGTTCAATATATCTATAAGAAATTGAAAAGTTTGAGATCTTGTTTCAGCTCCACTTTCTGACCTAGAAAATGTGTTACAACTGTTATAACAATATGTACCACAATATAATTTATCTTCTGAGCCAAATTCTTTACAGAAATTTAATTCATTCTTGAAATGTTTAAGACAAGTCCTGGTTTTCAATTGAAATTGAAATAAACCTTTTGACTTTCAGATGAAGTTTCACAAATTACACAATCAAAAAGTTCTTTTCTGAATGACTTTATTATAATTTATGACACAAGGTGTCTTGAAAACTCATGGCATTTGTTTGATGATGTACTTTAAAAATAATTGGAATGCTGGTCCATTTTTTTTACTTCATGGATATTTTAGAAGAAAAAAACCATATATATATTGATTTTCAAACCTGTATGAATATATATATAAGACTTATCATATATTCTTATTTCTATTTATTCAAATATTCAACCAATAAACATCACAGGAAACTTTGCATTTATACTCATAGAATCTGAAACTAACAGAAAATAAACATCCATTTTATTTAATAGAATCTGTAACTTTGCCCCTTTGGTATCTTCAGACTCTTGTTAAAAAAAAATAAACATCCCATGTCCAGTCTGTATATATATATCTACCTACAATGATCTAAAACTAACTAAAACTGGAGGTTGTCAATACCATTGGCACTGAAAAGTAGCATGTACACACATCAATAAGTATTTCAGGAAAACAGACTGAAAATGAAAAAAAAAAGGGGGGGGGGGTGTAAATGCTTGACATGAACTAAATATGTAGCCTTATGCTATGCCATGTTAATCTAGAGTGAATTTAACATAATCGTTCACCATTCTCTGCATGACAAGATCATACATTATAATGCAGACCTTTTTATTTCTAAAATGTATTTATTAATTATGTCAATATTTTGACATGTCCATAAATGCCATGGAACGAGTCAACGAAAATGAAAGATTTGTTGTTAAAACTGGAATAAAATGACTCTATATATGTGTGGCTATGATTGGTCAAGTTGTTCTTTCGTGTTTAAACAGAAACAGTCACATTTTCATCCTAATAGATCGATCAATCTATGAAAAAACCCAGAAATATTTGGTTAGAATCTCGAAATATAGTGCTTCTTGTTTACATCCAAATATGGAATTCTAGTGACGAATGATGGGGAAATATGCAAATAATCCATACTCTAATACGTGATTCTAGCTATTTTTACCAAATTTATTAATAAACAGCCAATGGGATGCAATTGTTCCACTTAGTAAAAGAGTCTATTTTTAGCGCCATTTTTTTTTAAAACATTTCATCAGCAGCGGTATCCCGAGTTCAACGTTGATTTCAAGCAAACGATATCATAAATACACGTATTCACGCGTCAGTCACGTTACAATTTTATTTAAAAAATGGATTCAATAAAAATGAATACTTCTTTCAGTTTTATTTATGAAGATATTCAGTAAAAACACATGGGGTGTCGACGTAAACAATTCATGGCCGCTCACTCGTAAAGCGGCATGTCTAAAAAAAATAGAGTTACGTCCCTTGATTTCGGGATTTGACTTTGCATTGTTGGAGGTACAGAATCTGTGCGTGGCTTCCCGACTGAAAGGGCAGTGGTTTTGTTAAAAGGTGAGGCGTCAGCTGAACCTTTTAACAAAACCACTGCCCTTTAAAACGGGATGTATTCCATCTCGAGACTGATAACATTTTTATCTGAATGTTCGAACATTAATAAGTAGGTCTTTATTATAGGAAAAACATAAATTACGTGTATCTTTTGACAAAGGTCACAGAGAACGATTATTGATTTTTCTGTGCCGTATGAAATACACAGCACAGGCAATAGGTGAGAGACATCGTCTACTGTGCACAATGTAAATGGCCAGCACATAGGTGAAAGATATTATTGATTTTCTGTCACCGCACGGCTTCCCTGAAGTTTTGCAAGTACCTTGTTAGCCAATCAAAATTCTACTTGACACGAGAACATCAGATAATATTATTTATCTGATGTTCTCGTGGCAAGTAGAATTCAAGTAGAATTTTGATTGGCTAAAAAGGTACTTTTAAAATTTCAGGGAAGCCGTGCGGTGACAGAAAATCAATAATCGCTCTCACCTATGTGCTGTCCATTTACATTGTGCACAGCAGACGACACACATTTCACAAGATGACAGAAAATCAATAATCGCTCTCTGTGATCTTCGTCCAAAGATACATGTATTTATGTTTTTCCTATAATAAGGACCTACTTATTAATGTTGGAACATTCAGATAAAAATGTTATCAGTCTCTAGATGTTATATATCCCGTTTTAAAGGGCAATGGTTTTGTTAAGAGATGTCAATGCCCCACAATTAATTTTTAATGAATAGTAAGTAGAAAGTAAGTATTTAAAATCATATTTTATGGAAATAACAAACAAAAAATCAGTATATCAGCACATATATTTAATATCAAACTTTATAAAAATAATTAGGATATTATTATAAGCACATATATTTTAACATCAATCATTATGAAAATAAAATAGGATATTATAAACATATATATCATGCATCATGAAAATAAATTAGGTATTACAAGCACAAATATTTTTGTTTATCATACTTCATGAAAATAAATTAAAGATATAGGCACAGATATTTTTTTTTTTTATCATACTTGATCAAAATAACCAAAAACAATCAGTATACACAATCACATTACAAATTGCTAAAAATACAATTGTCTTAGATTTTGGATAACAATGTTCGATTTAGAAGTCATAGAAATTATGATAATTCTAAATTTATAAATAAATATTATTAAAAACTTTTGAATTTAGATTTTAAGAAAATTACTTAATTGCATGAGTATCGTAAATATTTTAAATTCATACGTTTTAGAAAGATTGTTTATTTAAATTATTCTAAAATTTTATATTTTCATCTTTTTTATTTACAGATTTTTGTGTAATTTTACCAGATTTTTATTTTATATATAATTTTTTACAAAAGTTTAATTATTTTTTTTCAAGTTATTAAATTTATTTCATCTTTTTTATATACAGATTTTTGTGTAATTTTACCAGATTTTTATTTTATATATAAATTTTTACAAAATTTTAATTTTTTTTTTCAAGTTATTAAATTTTAACAGACTTATTCTTATATTTTTAGATTTTTTGTTTGTTTTGCTTTGTTTTTTTTTTAAATAATAAATTTCACTTTTGAGACCTGCATTTCCAAATTTACGTACCTGTAAACGTCATTAATTGCTATATAAACACCTGTAATATAATGTTTGTTGGCATTCCTTGAATATGATATTTCAAAATGTTGGCATAGGTTGAAGACAACCTACAAGACGACGTAAATTCATCTATGTTTGTGCTTGGCTCTGTTTATCAACACTTGTTTGTCTGCCTTCTGAGCGGCTTGCAGATAATTAATAAATGCATTTGAGAGAACATATTTAATTAGGTTGAAGTAGTCTTGTGTTTTTCGTCAGAAAGTAGGATACTATTTTAATTCTTATGACAGATCGAACCAACAAATAATGTTATTATTGTAGTGAATTTTTAAAAACGTATCATGTCTGCAATTTGCATTAAATTGTTTCGTACTATTATGAGCGTACCTGATGAAGGTTATTCCAGAAACGTGTGCGCACTAAATTTGATATCTACGTTTTGTTACTATCACTAGGTCGATACCTCTGCTGGTGGAGTATTAGTCCCCGAGGGTATCGCCCACCTAGTAGTCAGTGCTTCGGCACTGACATGGTTTCTTAGATATATTTAGAAAGACAACAATGCAAACTTACTTAGTAACTGTTTCAGAAAGAAAACAATGCAAAGATAATATTAAAGAAAACAAGAAAACATCACGTAGCACCACTGAACAACCAAACAAAACCCTAGAAAGAGATCAGATTAGATTAAATTAAACATATTTTATTGCTAAATATTAAAACAATTAGATTGGACACAAATAATAACAATTTACAAGGGTCCTCTCCACATAATAAATAATTACAATAGTACATGCATGCGTCAGCAATAGTAAAATACAATATACAACATTATAAATAAATTCTTTGAAAAATGAAGAAAAAAAAGGAGACACAACAACAAAAAACAAAAACAAAATAAAAAACATGAAATTATATAATATAAGTATCTTTTACCATACTTGTATCTGAGATGAAATTAATTGATTGATTGATTAATTAAACAAATATATATTTGGGAGGGGGTGGATTGGGGGGGGGGAGTGTTGTGATCACAAGAGATCAGAGAGGCTATATTATAGAATTAGAGCAAAGAAACCCCTAGAAAGAGATCAGAGAGGCTATATTATAGAATTAGAGTGCCAGAGAGGCTATATTATAGAATTAGAGCGCCAGAGAGGCTATATTATAGAATTAGAGCACCAGAGAGGCTATATTATAGAATTAGAGCAAACAAACCCCTAGAGAGATCAGAGAGGCTATATTATAGAATTAGAGCGCCAGAGAGGCTATGTTATAGAATTAGAGCGCCAGAGAGGCTATATTATAGAATTAGAGCAAACAAACCCCTAGAGAGATCAGAGAGGCTATATTATAGAATTAGAGTGCCAGAGAGGCTATATTATAGAATTAGAGTGCCAGAGAGGCTATATTATAGAATTAGAGCACCAGAGAGGCTATATTATAGAATTAGAGCGCCATAGAGGCTATGTTATAGAATTAGAGTGCCAGAGATGCTATATTATAGAATTAGAGCAAACAAAACCCTAGAAAGAGATCAGAGAGGCTATATTATAGAATTAGAGTGCCAGAGAGGCTATATTATAGAATTAGAGCGCCAGAGAGGCTATATTATAGAATTAGAGTGCCAGAGAGGCTATATTATAGAATTAGAGCAAACAAAACCCTAGAAAGAGTTCAGAGAGGCTATATTATAGAATTAGAGTGCCAGAGAGGCTAGATTATAGAATTAGAGCGCAAAGCCAAAGATCGAGACGAGACAATGCCATTGCCATTATGGAAAGAAGAATTACTTAGTTGGAAGAAAACAATCAAAGGGTACAGCCAAATGTAAGAGCACTTGAAATGCAACTGACACAACATATGTGTATAAACACTAGTCTCACAACGCAATTAGCTATGCAATTACCATAATCTATGCTACAAAGGAGTGCAACTACATCAAATACCCCAGTAAATACATCTATACCAGGGTACAATTATTCACCGCACAACTCTCCAGATGCTCCACAATACCATAGCATGAATGGGCAACAACATTCTACTATTCATAACATGAGTTATGATCTGAAGAAACAAGGGAGTGCGAACAACTAGTGTGGGACATGAAGTTAGAACACCCTACTTCGGACCAAGCCAACCTTAGCAACCTGTACAACATATGCCATAGAACAGCAACTGCAGCAGTATATCTTCTGTTGGGAGCCACCCCAATAATAGCAAAAATACATAAAAGACAGCTGAGCCTCTTGTTCTCAATTGCTACATGTACAAATACCTCAATCAGAAATGTTGCATGGAGACAGGCTGCAGTAGAATCAGAAAATAGATTTTTTATAAAGATTGTCAATATCTTGCACATGTATAAGCTTCCTGAATTCCGTACCATAATGAATGGTCGATACAAAAAGAAAGAATGGAAAATTATCATCAAACGAAGTATAAGACAATATTTGACTGATCAACTTCAAAATGAACTTCCTGGTAAAACAACCCTCAGTCTACTTTGTCATGATTGTCTAGAGGTGGGAAAGACATAATATTTGGGATACAGTAGAAAATTCCGTTATTGAAGTACGTAAAGCGACTACAAAAGCTCGGATGTTGACCGGCACTTACATTCTTCAAGTTCATAAAAACAAGTTTAACCAGGCTGAAATAGATACAATATGTCCACTCTGTAGAACAGAAGAAAAAATTTACTACATATATTGACTAGATGTCCAGCTTACACAGAAGAGAGAAAGATATATTATAACCCAATTAAAGAAACTGTAATTGGCAGGATCGGTGCAAATGCCTGGCAGACTCATTTCAATAACATAGAGACAATTGGCAAACTTATTATAGACTGTCAGTCATTGGCATGTTGTACTGACATACTCCCAAAGGACACTACATTCTCCAGAGAACTGGAAAGAGCAACAAGAGAATACTGCTATGCTGTTCACGTGAGAAGAATCTACACGGTGGAATGCATCTGAATTGTTACTGATGGTCTCTGTGTGTTACAACCCTTGATTATTTTAGTTTATTTTAGATTTTAGACGTTAACTGATTTAAGTATAGTAGCCTAACTGACATTATACATAGAAGGCTTTTAATATAGAGGAACTTTTAAGAAATGTATTGGTGTTCAAAATGTATATATATCCAGTGGTGGAGGAATTCTTTTAGTGCATGGATTTATTCTTGGTGGAGGATCAACCTTTTAGAATTTTAGAATAGACTTTATTTTTACCAGATATCCGGATGCTCCAATGCTGGAGGGATCTACGTAAAGAGAAGAAGAAGAAAATGACATTACTTTATCAACAGCTTAACATAAAGTCTCCATATTTTTCAGACCACTGATTTTTATGGCCTGGGATGGCCTAAGTATACTAATAAGTTTATAATATAAATACTATAACTACGCAATTTGTCTACCATATACGGCTTCTGATTACCCCTTTGATATCTTTCCTTATTTAAGCTAGTTCTAAATATAACTGGACAACATCTTATTTAAAGATTAGTCTAGGAATACAAATTAGATGGAAATGAACAATGGCAACATGCTAAATACCTAAGACTTAATGTTCTAACTGATGCTGTAATATTTTAATTCTATTTCTCTTGGTTATTACTAGACACTTCCGTTATTTCTGCCAACGAGGTGACGGCATCCTGTCGTGTTGGACAGCTGCCTCCGTTTTTTAGTATTAATGATCATTGTTGGGCACGAACTTTCATCAATTGAATTTTGAATATCACAGAAAAGTGTTAATACAAAACTATTGACATGTAAGAATAATATTCAAGTAATACGAGAAATGAAGTGAATTAGTTAGTGATGACATATGTTAAAGTCTGTCGATTTGGCCGATATGCACTGAATTTTGAGGGAATTGATGTGTCTGGAAACTTATTATGCTGTCTTTGTTTATATGCTTGTAATAAAAACGTAGATATCTGATTTAGTATGCACGTCGCGGTACAGGCAAACGCATTCATTAGGTACGCTCATAATCAACATATTTGAAAAGCCAAGGAAATCGTTTGGAGCAAGTAAGCCAAAGGTCCTAAACAGGATAGCCAGCATCGGCTGAGGTTGCTTGTGGTGGTGGGAGAATAACATTAGTTTTCCTATATTACTTAGGAACTGTACATTGTTTTCATAAATATATCTAATAATCCATGTTAGTGTCGAAGCACTGGCTAATAGGCGGATGATGCCATCGAGGACTAAATTTAATGCGTACACCGCGTTTCTTGAATAGCATTGACCAGACACGCTCATAGTCAACAGTTTTGAAAGCCTAATAATTTAAATCTTCTGGAGCAAGTAATTCAAAGGTCCTAAACAGAAAGTATGTTGTGTTTGTGTATAAAGGTCCTAAACAGAAAGTATGTTGTGTTTGTGTATAAAGGTCCTAAACAGAAAGTATGTTGTGTTTGTGTATAAAGGTCCTAAACAGAAAGTATGTTGTGTTTGTGTATAAAGGTCCTAAACAGAAAGTATGTTGTGTTTGTGTATAAAGGTCCTAAACAGAAAGTATGTTGTGTTTGTGTATAAAGGTCTTAAACAGAAAGTATGTTGTGTTTGTGTATAAAGGTCCTAAACAGAAAGTATGTTGTGTTTGTGTATAAAGGTCCTAAACAGAAAGTATGTTGTGTTTGTGTATAAAGGTCCTAAACAGAAAGTATGTTGTGTTTGCGTATAAAGGTCCTAAACAGAAAGTATGTTGTGTTTGTGTATAAAGGTCTTAAACAGAAAGTATGTTGTGTTTGTGTATAACGGTCCTAAACAGAAAGTATGTTGTGTTTGTGTATAAAGGTCCTAAACAGAAAGTATGTTGTGTTTGTGTATAAAGGTCCTAAACAGAAAGTATGTTATGTTTGTGTATAAAGGTCCTAAACAGAAAGTATGTTGTGTTTGTGTATAAAGGTCCTAAACAGAAAGTATGTTGTGTTTGTGTATAAAGGTCCTAAACAGAAAGTATGTTATGTTTGTGTATAAAGGTCCTAAACAGAAAATATGTTGTGTTTGTGTATAAAGGTCCTAAACAGAAAGTATGTTGTGTTTGTGTATAACGGTCCTAAACAGAAAGTATGTTGTGTTTGTGTATAAAGGTCCTATACAGAAAGTATGTTGTGTTTGTGTATAACGGTCCTAAACAGAAAGTATGTTGTGTTTGTGTATAAAGGTCCTAAACAGAAAGTATGTTGTGTTTGTGTATAAAGGTCCTAAACAGAAAGTACAACATGTATGTTGTGTTTGTGTATAAAGGTCCTAAACAGAAAGTATGTTGTGTTTGTGTATAATTGCAGTAGATATAAACGATAACAGAATTATTTAATTGAGTTGTCTTATTTGAGTGTCGGGTTATTTTGTGACCTTTTTGTACAATTGCAGCTCACAAGGCCGTGTTAAAATTCTTATTTGTAACTGCTTGTCAAAATTTAAACAAACTTGGCTGTGGTGGTTTTTAAGTGACCATCTTTCAATAATGTATAAAATATCTCCACCCTAGGATGAAGTTGGTTGTCATTATTAAAAGATTAGAAAACTCTTTAAATGGCAAGAAATTAAAAATTATAAGTAAGTTTGAATGCACTGTTTTGAAATTTATAATGATATATTCAAGATGCGTCAGTGAAATGTTTAGCTAATTTGCCAGTAATGCAAATTATGCGTGTTTTGACAAACACGGATAAATTAAGGATATTCTATTAAAAGACTGAATAAAAGTAAACCAAACATGGGTATGATTATCATTTGGTGGATCAAGTTGGTCCTGTATCAAAGGTATATCAGGTAATCTCTCCCGACATACACGATGACTGTCCTTCCTGAAATTGAAGAAAATGATTACAGACAGTATGCCACTTCGATATATAGTACGATCAATTTGTCACGTCTACCATTGATGACAGGAAATACTCTTATCACGGATGTGGAGACTTCAAACTGGAAATTAATATTTTTAATATGTTCATTCTACCGATGTATCCATTTTAGTACAAAATTACCAATGTAAATTAAAAAAAAGTAGCAAGTCATAATTACAGACAAGGTTGTATGTT
The DNA here is from genome assembly GCA_963680875.1 of Bathymodiolus brooksi. Lineage (NCBI taxonomy): Eukaryota > Metazoa > Mollusca > Bivalvia > Mytilida > Modiolidae > Bathymodiolus > Bathymodiolus brooksi. The sequence continues at coordinate 32,383,484 of OY804577.1, forward strand.
CAGTTTGTCTCAGAACACCTCGTAAAAAGATGATAAACCAAGTGATTAATACAGATAATGTTTAACTAATTATCCCAGCTTTGTATTTTGTTGACTGGTACATTCAAAATAATCTTTTTGCTGTAAATAAGAGTATCCATTCAGTTACTAATAAATAGAAAAACAAAAAATAACTCAACGTTAGTATGAAGGATGATATAATCTTTAACATTATACATAATATATTTGATCTTCGTGACACAGAAGTTGTCATACGTATAATTTTAGTTCTATTAAAAAGAGCCGATGGCCTCAACCATAATTTAAATAATGCGCGAGCAATTAGGTTCACCCCAATTTTTGGTACGTTCATCTTTTTAGTATTCTGCATTGTGTTGTGTTATTGTGTTTTGTTTGTCGTCGACCTGTGTCTTGTGGGCCCACTGTTGGCAGTGTCTCTGGATTGTCCATTCTTGATTGCCCCTTCCGTTTTCTCAAACGTTTATTTTGAACCAAGATGTCATTGCCAATAGCACCTTTCGTCATCTATATGCAACTGACAGAACACATTTTAATACTAAGAATTTATTTTGGTTTGACATTAAGGAAATTGAGGTGTGAGAGAACAAATTTGTTTTCTCAGGTAAATTGATTTTCTTCCGTAAATGTAGCTTTACCATGTCTGTGATGCAGTCTCAAATACAGCTACACGCGATGATGTCTTCTGTGGAGTCGTGCGTCCATGGAAACTAGTTCTAATAATAAAACCCTAAATGCTCGCTTACTCGCAAGGGTTATAACGGGATGCCATTACACGTAATGGAGCAGAAGCCGAGATTTTTTGCGCTCGCTTACAGAGTTTCTGACGCCTGCATTTATCAATAATAAGACATAACCTTTCCTTTTGTCCATTATTATAGCAAGTTTTTATCACCTACCAGTATTTTAGAATGTAATTCCCACAAAATAAAAATCCATGTTTACTTTCTCTCTGAACATTTTGAATTTCGTCATTTCCGGCCTCACTATTTGGATGTCGATACCATATTTGGCGATTTGAGGCGTGAATGTTTACATCAGCGTGTAGTAAGAAATACCATATTTAGAAAAGCTCCGCCTTCCGTAGTTTCCGGTTATGGAAAACGATCGATAAATTTGAACAAGGTTGTTGCTACCTTTGAAAAGCATATATTTCTCAGCCAAACCGATTTAACAAGGACTGGGATCATCAGTAATAGTTATAATGAAATGTTTGAAGTGTAAATAGTGAGTTTTTATGTTTCAACTGCAACTTTTTTTTTGCTCCATTGTGACGAATGGGACTGCGTTGTAGCTCTGCCGAGACACAAGTTTGTCACATGAGCTACATTATTGCAGCTAATGGAAACGTTAGAATTATGAATACGTCACAGCTAAAACTATGCAGGATATGGCATTAACTCTCCCACTTATTAAAAGATATTGTTAGTTACTCAGTGTGTTAGTGACCTAATACGATATATACGGGGTCAGTAAATTCCATATGGGGCGAGAGCGAGTCCCATATTGAGTTTACTGACCCCGTATATATCGTATTAGGTCACTAACACACAATGTAGCGAATATAGCTTACTGATTACCTTTGAATGAAGGATTTAGATGTAACTGCATCAAAACTAATACATATTTTGTATATAATTTCATCGTCTGTTGTCTGGGCAAAACGCTTCAGCATCTCCTTGTTCCACGCCATCTTTGTTTTGAAAGAAAAAAGGGAGATAACTCTATTACTAACCGTGTATTAAAAATACCAGATGCCTACCAACCGTGTATTGAATATACACGGTTTCCACGTGTTCACTTTAAACCAATGGTATTCCTCAAACTTTTTAAGAAGAAAGATAAAATATTTACTGTTGCACTATTTTCGGAAGAAATAGCTGTTATCACTGGTCCAAAATAAGAAATTTGAATATCATTCACTCGTCTTCTACTCTCGCTTCGATTAGTGTCCCCTCGTACGTCATTGAATGGAAAGTTTACTTGTTGCTTGATTGAATGTTTATTACCAGAATGTCCTGGTATACAGTGCTCGGATTTACAACATGGAGAGTAAATGTGAATTTATTATACCCCCGCTCTCCGGAGGGGGAGGGGGTATACTGTTTTACCTCTGTCCGTCTGTCTGTCTGTCCGTCCGTCCGTCCGTCCTTCCGTTCTTCCGTCCTTCAATCCTTCCGTCCTTCCGTCCGTCCAAGATATTTTCCGTCGCATTTTTCTCAGCAACTATCGATGGCAGAAATCTGATATTTGATCACAAGCTTCATATAGGTATGCCATATTGTGGGAAGCGTTTTTGGACCCGTCAGATTCCTACTTCCTGTTTGCCGACTTTGTTGATTTTTATACACATTGAACATATATGCTCATTTTTCGTCGCATTTTTCTCAGCAAATATTGATGGCAGAAATCTGATATTTGGTCACAAGCTTCATATAGGTACCCCATATCGTGGGAAGCGTTTTTGGACCCATCAGATTCCTACTTCCTGTTTGCCGATTTTGTTGATTTTTATACACATTTAACATACATTTGTATATGCACATTTTTCGTCGCATTTTTCTAAGCAACTATTGATGACAGGAAACTGATATTTGGTCACAAGCTTCATATAGGTATGCCATATTGTGGGAAGCGTTTTTGGACCCGTCAGATTCCTACTTCCTGTTTGCCGACTTAGTTGGTTTTTATATACATTGAACATATATGGACATTTTTCGTCACATTTTTTAGCTCACCTGACCCAAAGGGTCATGTGAGGTATTGCCATCACTTGGCGTCCGTCGTCCGTCGTCCGTCCGTTAACTTTTCATATTTTAATCTACTCCTCTGAAACAACTGGACCAAATTGAACCAAACTTGGCAGAAAGCATCTATATAAGGTCCTCTATAAAGTTTCTTCATTTCGTCCCATTCCGCCAACAAATATGGCCGCCAAGGGCAATTCTTGTTTCTGATTGGCTAATGTTAAAAAAATCTTCTCCTCTGAAAATGCTTGGCCAAATGGAGCCAAACTTGGCAGGAAGCATCTATGTAAGATCCTTTATAAAACTTCTTCATTTAATTCCATTCGGCCAACAAACATGGCCGCTGTTACTAAAAATAGAACATAGGGTAAAATTGCATGTTTTTGGTAACAACTCAAAAACCGTTAATAATATCAGAAATCTGACATGGGTAAAAATGATCAGCACAGGAAGATCTAACTACCCTGAAATTTTGAAGAAAATCTGATTACCTATCTTGGAGTTATTGCCCTTTTTTCGTCAAATTTTCAAAATTTTAATACTTTTCGTTTTTTATTTCAAAAACTATAAGAGATAGACGTTAAGTTTAAACAGCAAACATGTGCAGCATGTCAAGATCTACATGCCCTGCAATTTTGAAGTAAATCTGATTACCCATCTAGGAGTTATTGCCCTTTTTTATTTTTTATTTTTTTAATTTAAACATTTTTGTCTGATATTTCAAAAACTATTAGAGATAAAGGTTAAGTTTAAATTGCAAACATGTGCAGCATATTAAGATCTACCTACCCTGTAATTTTTAAGTTAATTTGAGTACCCAATTTGGAGTTATTGCCCTTTTTTTCGTCAAATTTTCAAAATGTTAATACCTTTTGTCCTTTATTTCAAAAACTATAAGAGATAGATGTTAAGTTTAAACAGCAAACATGTTCAGCATGTCAAGATCAACCTAGCCTACAATTTTAAAGTAAATCTGATTACCCATCTTGAAGTTATTGCCCTTTTTTCATCAAATTTTAAAAATGTTAATACTTTTCATCCTTTATTTCAAAAACTATAAGAGATAGATGTTGAGTGTAAACTGAAAACATGTTCAGCTTATCAAGATCTACATGCCCTGCAATTTTGAAGTAAATCTGATTACCCATCTAGGAGTTATTCCCCTTTTTTCATCATTTTTTAGCTCACCTGACCCAAAGGGCCATGTGAGGTATTGCCATCACTTGGCGTCCGTCGTCCGTCCGTTAACTTTTTCATATTTTAATCTTCTCCTCTGAAACAACTTGGCCAAATGGAACCAAACTTGGCAGTAAGCATCTATGTAAGGTCCTCTATAAAGTTTCTCCATTTCGTTCCATTTGGCCTATAAAGATGGCCGCCAAGAATAATTCTTTTTTCTGATTGGCTAATGTTAAAAAAATATTCTCCTCTGAAACAGCTTGGCCAAATGGAGCCAAACTTGGCATAGATGGTCCCTGGGTGTGTCCCTTTTAAAATTGTGTCCGACAGCCCCACCCTCCATTCAAGATGGCTGCTGTTTTTTAAGGTAATGATTATCTCCCTTTGAAATTTGCTTCAGTATCATTCTATTGTCAGGTGAGCGATACAGGCTCAGTGGGCTGAGCCTCTAGTTTTTCTACTGTTAATATATGATAAATTATGTCGATTAAATTATATCTATAAATAGAAACTTTGTGTCCTAGTTGATTGGTCGTCAAATAACCACTATCCCGTTTTCCATTTGCTCTATTTGTATACGCCCGTCTCGAGACGGTTCGTATTATGTGATTGGGTATGGGGGGCGGGCGGGCAGGCGGGCGTCCACACAGGTTTCTGCACAATAACTTTAGTTCTGTATATCGGATCTTTACCAAACTTGGCCACATGATTCCCCTGTGGAAGGGAAAGAACCCTATTTATTTTGGGGTCATTACCATTATACCATTTGATAATTTATATAGACGGGCGTATTTTGTGATGCCTACATTTCTTGTTATCATTAGTAAGCATGTTTATTACGTTCTGGTTGAATTTTGACCTAGTATTCATCATAAAATAAATTTACTTTGAACAAGACAATGGTATAGGCATTAAATTGAGATGTAAACCGAAATCAAGTGACAATGTGGTCATGATATTGTGCTTTGAATTTGAGTACAACTCTTCAGCGAAGTCCACTGAATAATAATATGTTGTTAGTTGTGGTTTTGTCTAACGAGAGCTTCCCTTGGTAATTCATACGTGTCCTTTAAACGTATACCGTAACTAGCAAATTTGAGAAAATACCCCTGGAGACTCAGAACTTTTATTATTTTAATGAATCCTTCTGATAAATTTCGGATTTACCTTCTCATAAATTTGAGATTTACTCTGGTACAAATGCAAACCCATGATCTGTGGGCTCCAGACCATGTGGTTAAAAAATTAACATAGACTGCAATGCAAATGTCAAAAATGTGATTTGTGGATTCAAATTTGCACAAATATAGGTCCCCAAGTTCTATTCTTTCTGTGCCATGTGTTCAAAAATTGTAAATTAGGAAAGCGAATCAAAAATCGTCTTAATTTGCACCAGGAATGTAAATGTAAATGTATTTGGCCTGAAACAGTAATGTCATATGAAAATTAACTTGTGTACTGATAAATGCCTACAATCGACAGTATGAGTATGGCACCCGACAAATATCTGTCACAAATGACTACGGACATGTTCCGTTTGTCGTAATCACAATCCGGTCCGTTCATCATTCAAGACTTATCATCGGGTTTGTAGTAAGAGCAACATTACGTTGTGTAGTGTGTTGCACATCATTGTCTGTCATTTTGTCCTTCTTCTTTAGGCCATTGCGTTGTACTTCGATTTACGTTTTCTGATTACCCCTTTGGTATCTTCAAACTTATTATTGTTGCAACGTAACCGTAACACTAGACTGGCATGGTATATACTCCATATGAAATTTCGAATACAGGACCGGACAAGTATACTATTCACTGAGGAATTTCGATTTCACATGGACTGCAGTGATGGTCGTGCTAGGGTTTATCGTTTATCGCCATGTAGGAGAGCGTCACACGGACCTATTTGCTGTTCAGCGTCTAACATTCGATGGCGGTAACGCGATGGTATTGGGCGATATAGCTGCACGTTGACGGACACCTTTAGTTATCATGGATGGAAATTTGAACGGCATGCGATACCACGATGAGATACTGCAGCAACGATCTTGTTATTCCATTAGATCTCAGAGCAATGCCATCAAATTTCGACAGTGTAATGTGCGATTACATGTTGCACATGTTTTGATGAACTTCCTGGCATATAAAAATGTCAGTATACTGCATAGGCTTGACGGTTCATCTGTTCTATCACCAAGTGAGCACATGTGATGAGATGGAACGACGTTTATGACATTTACCAGATTAACCGGCGGTGTTTGCGAAGATGGGACCAGTATTAGTCAGAATCGAGAATGGCATTCCGCAAGCATTGTTTAACGTTGGTGGGTTCAATGAGGCACATTTGTCATGCATTATGTAAATGGTGGACAACACACTTAATATTGATTCTGCGAAATTTGACGTCGATTATTGTGAATGCTGCTATCACGAACATCTCACAATCTCCGCTGGATGGATATTGTAATTGTGTAAATCAAGCAGTATGTTAAACTTGATTAAATAAGAATGTATTTTCTGTTTTGTATGATATTTTTCAAATAGTAAGTCAGTTCAAATTAAGGGTTAACACCCGACCGTAGTTGAAACAAAAGACTCACAAGGGTCATGGAAGTTCATGGAAGGAATTAATGAAATATATCTTTGGAAAAATACTATTAATATGTAAAAATTAATAACAATAGCTTAAGCAATCTGTAATGTTATAGGTGAAAAATAGGACCAAAGTAACTTAGTTGATTAAAACTGATTGGAAATCTGTTGTGATAAATTTGAAGATGAAAATCTTACTGAAAAGCCATAAGAGTTGCCTTAAGAATTGTGACAAACTGTTTATGTTCACACTTCATTTAGTATCATGATACTGTCCTACTATACTATATCCATATTGTGTAGATTTTTTTAAAGTAGTTTTAATCGAAAAAGATACAACAGTAATGTATATATTCCAGTATTTTTGTCATTTCTGGACATATTGTTTTTTTGAAAGGCAGATATTTGTTTATATTAGAATAAGAGCATATGTGATTGTTATGAATCTACTGCCACGTTATATTGTGGGTATAGCAGTTTAGAAAGAGTTGAACACACCAAGCCATACAGTCAGAAACCGTAAATCGAAGAACAGACAATATAATGACCATAAGGTAAAGGACAAAAAGACAAACAATGGTCAACAGTACACTATGCACAGTTCCTGCTCCAATAGTGGGATCAGTCGTTTTAACCTTGTGTATTAAAATCTGGTGATAAGTCATGATAGAGGAAATTCTATTCAGTTGATTATTGATAGGATAGAGGAATATAATCCAGCAATTAATTCCAGCAAACAGTATATTATATTCCTCTGAAACCATAACTATTTGGATTGATAGCTGTTTGACACACAAGGAAGTAGTTATTCAGCTATATCCATGACGATCAAATGTTTACACAAATAATGGGAAGGTATGGATGGAACTTTTGGTTGCTATGGATAAAAATTGTAATGTTGGAAAATATTATTTACATGTACTTATAAAGGTACAGTGGAACCTGTGACTTCCGACAAGAATTCCAGGTCTCAAAATATTTCTTTAACATTCTTTGTTAAAAAACCTTGAATATTCCGACACCTGTCACTTCCAACATCCGACACTGTTTTATGGTCCCAGTGTTATTAACTACACTTAATTAATCCTGTCTTATCCGACCCTTTGATCGGCTCATGACTAAATTACCACCCTTCCATGTGTATCATTAAATATAAACCATTAACAAATTGACAGACTTAGCTCACAAATATATTGTGATTTTAACTACCGGTAATTGATTAGCAAGTAATTAGAGGCTCATTAGTAAAGGTTAAAAGTAAGTTTACAAAGAATATACATGTCATAATTAAATTTTTACAGTTAACTGGTTTCAATTTCTTTGTAAAAGATATGGCTACAACCATTATCTGATAGAATATGAAATTGTTCTAGGCTTGTGTACACCAATAAATTATGATTTGAATTTATTGATTGGCAGGTGATTAGAGACTCATTAAAAAGGGTTAAAGTAAGTTTACCAAGAACATAATAATTCAAATTTTACAGATAACTGTTTTCACTTTCTTTGTAAAGGACATGGCTACAACCAACAATATCTTATCAGATTATGAAATTGTTCAAATATATTAATTGTGTATAAATTGAATATTAAATGTATTTTCGTCTACATTTAATCCCTTTATATTGTAGTTCCAATTATTTAAGCCATCCTACATAATCAAACGTACACAATTTCTTCTCTTGTTAAATTTGTGCAAATTTCTGTTAACTAAGAAGAAACCCTGAGTTTTCCGACATCCTGTACAATCCGACACATTTCCTTGGTCCCTTGGTGTATTGGATTAGACAGGTTCCACTGTACTTATAAAAGAACGGAATTGAGAGTGAATGAGTGATTGTTGTTGGTCTAGTGACTAACTTTTCATCTATGTTATGTCGAGAATAAGTTACATTTTGATGCTGAAGGTGTCTGCTTTGTACTAAACCAGCGTACTCTGATTTTATAAGGATAGCTCACTGAAACAATAGTCAGGAGATCGAACCAACCAGTCTTTGCTCTACTACTCAATGATGAATGATGTTTGTTGAAGCATCACATGCCAATATTTTATAGTCCTTTGTTTGAATCAAGCATGTATCAATCCCAACATTTTCCACACTTGATCGAACACTTTAACCATTAAACCTCAGACATTTTAGAAATGGTAATCTGGACAGGGTTGCACAAACATCAATTAAATTTAAGTGTCAATTAAACGTGGATATTAAATTAAATTAATTTCATGTCCATTTCAATTAATTTTAAGTGTAAATTAATTTTTAATTGACACTTAAATTTAATTTATGTTTGTGCGGCCCAGGCCAGGTTGACATGTATTAAAAAAACAAGGTAATGATAATTTACTGTGTGGTAGGAACGGTGTTTAACTTGTGCATTGAACTGGTATGCAAATCCAGCATCTTTTGTCTGTAAATGTTTATATATATATAATTAGCAACAGAACTACAGTATCTGATTCTTCAGTAGAAAATCAAACAGGATGTTTTTGTATCCATACTACCATGCCTGGGATCACAAACTTGTTAAACAAACCACACTGTTGAATAAACACAAAGTAATGTAAAAAAATTAAAAACCAAAAATACCACACTGTCTAACATATAGAAATCATAATTACCACACAAGTAGAACCTACATTAACTTTTTTTTTATACCAAAACATGATTCATTCTTACAATATAGCCAATGAAGTAATACCTATGTTGTCTGCAATTAAAGTACAGGAAGAAACCTTTTAATATCTATTGCTGATAGTTGACTTTAGTATCATAAATCAAACAAATAAGAAACTTGAACTTATCAGGCAATAATACATGTTGTCACAAAAGATATGGTTGCTGTGGTTCTTTGTAGTTATAGTTATTTGTTCAATGTTTTATTTAATGGCAGTAAAAATGAAATATTTTTCTATGTCTATAGAGCCAGTTCTTATTTCTTTTCTATGTCTATAGAGTCAATTCTTATTTCTGAATAACATGGCTATTAAACTAAAAATATCAGATGGATTAAATCACGGCCTGTTATAGAACAGTTTTATTACTTATACAATGTATGTTTTTAAACGTTTTACATATCGATTCATAGTGGGATTTGGCAAGCAGCGTCATATTGCAGAAAAAAACCCAACACCTACATTTTCAGTGTTGCATTGAATTTGCATACACAGCTAACTTACACATTTCATTTTTGCATATGATCCATGAAGTATATATAGCCGTAATTCAAAGAAGGACAGACAACACAATGGCCAGAAGAAAAAGGACAAAAGCACAAACAACGATCTACAAAACATACATATAAAACTAAAAATTGAGCAACACGAACCCCACTAAAAACCAGGGGGTGAACTCTGGTGCTGTAATGGATATGGACTGTTCTTTTGTGTCAAAGATAAGGATGTATTATTACATAAATATCAAGTCCATGTAACTGAAATTAGTAGGATGTCATTTATTGGTCAGCACTTACAAATATAAATAGAATAAATATGATAAACATCTTAATTATACAAGACAGACTGACATCTTACTAAAGATAATAACTAATTGTTAGGTACAGAGAGATTACTGGATGTTTTACATTGTATGTTCCCATCCTGAATTCTGTGAATGGTTTGCAGATGATTGTTTGTCCTTTTTCGTATGTCCTTCTTATATGTATGTCTTCTGATACCCCCTTTGGTATCTTCAACTTTTCGTTTAGTGTGGTTTAGATATCAGAATATGAACCAGTATTTTTGCTTTTATTGTGTCTGGTATACTGTTATTGATAATCCAATATGCACTGAAGATTGTGTAATCAGTTATAGAAAGCGTATAGTTCTTTTAATGACAAGTCAAACTCAGAAACCACCAAATTACAAAATATTAGATTCGTCATTGGCTTCTCATTTTAGTTAACACAATATTTAGAAGAATTACTTATCTCTCATGAAACTTAAAATGCAATGGAAAACCGAAGAAGTTAAAACTGAAGAACAGATGTTCTTTTTTTTATATGTAAATGATACTGTTAAACACCATTTTGTTTGATTCCTTACTAAATTCGTTCTTCACTCAATTCGTAAAGTACACTTAGAACATCAGACTGATAAAAATACAGCTGTGTGTTGACAAATTGGATAATGGCGTGAAAACAAGACATTTATATTTCAACCTTATTTTGAATAAAGTAAATATTAATGTGGACGTTTGAGCATCATTCATACCTTTGAGCCTTTAAAAGTTTGATATTGTTATAGTGTATATTAAATATATCTATATTGGCGATGGTGGACAGCTCGAATTAGGAGTTTTTATCATATCACACATTTCTGTTTCCTCCTTTTGGGTTCCTCTATAGTCATAGTTTCTATTGCGGCATCGGCCATTTTCATATTTTTGACGCACTACCTTAGGTATCGGGAGCAAATCGTTCCTGGAATGTGGGCTATATTTAGAAAGTAAAGTGTTATGAGTACACGATAAGTCTGCCATTTGATAATGTAATCCTTTTTTACCTTTCAATACTCTGTATTTATTTCCAACTGAAGTAGAGGCTAAAACCGTCGAATGAGGATAAGTTAGTGAATTAAAATTTTCTCCGTGAACAAGGCACCTGCAAAACGTCCGGATAAAAGTCCTCCGGAATTTTTGTCCAAATGCACAATATAAAATAAAGTTTATAGCACTATTAAATGTAACCATGAAATTTCTAATTGTTGACAATATTTTCCATCCGTAGACTGTTTTTACAACCTGTCCATTAACGGCAAATGCCACGTTGTATACCAAGGCTGGTAATTGGCATATCATAAACACCATGACAACGGAAACAAGCATTATGGTGACATTGTTTTCACGTGACTGTCTCACATTCATATCTTTCCTTTGTTGGTGCGACTTTTTAACAGCAAATATAAGAAACGCATTGAGAACTGCTAATGACGTCAGTGGTATAAAGAACATGACAAGGAGATAAAGCCATAAAAAGTACACTTGTCGGTAAATACGATTCTTTCCAAATTCTGTGAAATCATAAGTCAACACAGTAGTATTTGTTGTGTTGTTATATTGTTTCACTATTTGATAATCAAACCATCGGTTCAGATTGAATAAAAAAGACGTCAAAGACACAAAGGCGATAACAAGACGGGCTCTTGCTATGGTACACATCCTAGCAGCCTTCAGAGGATGACACACGGCAATATATCTCTCCACTGTGAATGAAACTGTCAACCACAATGTTGCTGTTTGAGCTATCAAAGCGAATGGATAAATATATTTGACAATGTATGGGAATACTAATCCGTGGAAACCCGTAGACAGTTGTGGTAAAACCATAAGACAAAACGTACCGAGTAGCACCATGGCATCCCAAACAGCCAGTGCTGTTAAGTAGCAATTTGTGGACGAATGCATGGTTCTTCTAGTCAATACTATCACTGTCAAACTATTGCCAACAAGGCCTAGAACAATTATAATGATAGCCATGAACCCGTTCATGTATTTTTCTAGCTGGAATGGATCTATCAGATATTGTTGGTTACCGTCAGTGGTGGTCGGAATAAGTGTTGTTATATCCAAGTTCCAAGAATGATCTCTGGAAGAGGAAGGATTCCAGCTACTTTTATTGGAAAACGTATACAACCATGGGTTATCACCAGTTTCCATGTCAACTACTTGCATTTGAATATCTTGCTCAGGAATCTAACGTCAGAAAGGTGACTCCAATATCGTGGTTTCTTTGAAGTTATTGTAATGTTAATAGAGTTCCTTTCGGTTCGATTATAATCGTTGAGTGAATATCTGCATAAAAGATGCGCATGACTCTTCCCTGAAAATGTAATGAAAATGCATTATTCAGGTGGAATAATTTAGTTGAAATTAATTTTTATGACTTTATCCTGTTAAATATTTGCAGAAAATATGTTTTCAAAATATAAATCCCAACACTTTATAGTCGATGTCTTTGAAAGTTTGTATTCCCAGAAGTGAACAGAACTTGACCACGCGTTTAATATTCAAAATCTATTCACCACGAAAAATAAAGAGTTGATATCAATCACGCCCAAGTGCTTTTTACTAAAAATCTGTATTGATAAAATATTTATTCAGTATATGCTACAGTAAATTCTATAATGTTCCTTACATTTCACGATGCTTGTTTGCAATTCGTTTGTAATTTATGATTTTAAAAAATCTACTGAAATTTCATTTTTTGAATTTTGCAGTATAAATCACATGTCATGTCATATTGTATTAATATGGTATCTGTTTACAAGTGAAGATATCGTGATATATAAACGTGTTTGTCAAATAATTAGCTTTATAAGAAAGCTGCAGTAATATAATGGTATTTCATCAATCGTTGTTTTTTGTCATAGACGCCTCTAGGAAATTAATTTTCTTCAATTTTAGTCTGTTTTTATGATATTTGTATCATAAATATTAAATTGAAAATTTGTGTGGTAATTTCATTCTTTTGTAGCAGTAAATGGGTGACATAGATGTAACACACCCCGTCGATGCTGAAATGTGCACACAAGCATGTACGATATGGAGTTCTATTTCTATCATGAACTTCAATAGTAATGATAATTATTACATTTGATGAATTAAAAGATAAAAATTGGTAAATTGTCTATTTTTAAATTACTCTTCGTTACATGTAATATATAGAAATATGTATGCTATTGTTTATATGAATATGAAGTTTGTTAGACAAATGCCCGACGTTAACACAAAAAAATTATTTAACTTTAGAATTTTCCTTTTCCCAGTCCGAGTAAAAAATCCAAATTAGACAATAATGCCAAATCTATCTGGACTACAATAACATCGGGACAACACCCAACGGCTACAATAATATGGGGACAACATCCAACGGCTACAATAATATGGGGACAACATCCAACGGCTACAATAATATGGGGACAACATCCAACGGCTACAATAATATGGGGACAACATCCAACGGCTACAATAATATGGGGACAACATCCAGCGGCTGCAATCTAGCATAATTTGTGTCCTCATATATATGTCATTGGCGACAAATAATGTTAACAGGAAGAATATTTGTTTACACGTTCATTTTCATCATAGATATTGTTTAGAATTTTCGTTGGTGTTATTTACGGTTGGTTATGGAGTTAGCTTGAGTTAGATTTAATAGTGATTATCATTTAATATATGTTGTGTAAGATGCACCCGATACCCTGACAACAAAACAGGGATAACATACCATTGATAGGATTTTGAATTTATAATTATAACTCAATAATTTAATTTGATGTCAATACTGCTTTCTGATTGGCTGATCCACATGGAGCAACATTAGTTATACTTGATAACCTGGGTTGTTATTGTGACGTCACCAACATATTCATATAGATTAATTTTAGAGTCACATGTCATTGTATATGTGTTTTGATTGGTTTAAAAAGTTGAGGTTATTTTCATATGTACTGAATCTGAAAATAGACGTCATTCTCAAGGCGTCGCGTGCCGTTGTCATCAGGCGATTTTTTTTTAAATGAGGCATTTTTGGGGTTATCTAAATTTATTTCCGATTATTTGCCTTATTTTGAAAAAAATAAATATATTTTTCAATATCATAGCAAAAAAAGTTTGAATTAATTTATAAGGATTGATCGAAATTATTTGTTCGGTTCATTCGAAATAACCTCAATCAGGTTATATACACCCTTGCGTAACCCGCTACGCTGGTTACCCGGTGTGTACAACCTGATTGAGATTATTTCTTCATGAACCGAACAAAATTACGATCAATCCTTAAATGCCATCGACAAATTCAAATAATCCAAGGAAATAATCTGAATTAAAATCATTAAATTTTGTTGTGAATATTAAAGTATAAGGACTATGTTCAATTTTTAGATAGGTTATTAAGCGTAAATTGCCGCAAACCAGGTTATGTAGTATAACTTGTTAAAAAATTAAAGATATTTCTTGATTAGATAAAGTAATTATAGAGATTTTGATAGGATGAGGTTTTTACGATATTTTCGTTGATTGTTGAAATTTTCGTTATTTTAAACAGAATAACAAATCTCTATAATAAAAACGTAGATAGCTAATTTAATATGCATGGCGCATTTCTAGAATAACCTCCAACAGATATGCTCCAAATCAAAAGATTGGGAAACTTAATAACTACAGATAACTTCTGTATTTAAGGATATTTCGATTATAACATGTTCATCAGGTTATTTTTAAAGGAAACCGGAAATACCTTTATAAAAAACATAGACTATTTGTAAGTCATTGACAATCTGTATGACACAAGGTTATATCGAGTGCATCTCTCAAACACCTACATAGGGTTGAACCTAGCCACATAGAATCAGTATCAGTGTAACAATACAATGACTGCTCCCTGTTACAGATGATCGTTAACTATTTAAGTACTGACTCTAATGATCATATTGCATTATTCTCAGTTTAAATTTAAATTATACATGCTTCTTTAATCAGGCTTCCTAATAAAGATAGAACATTAATTACATATTTTTTTTAAAAATTGATCTGAATTTAATAGCCAGAAAATGAATTTAGGCCTAGGTATTTAGAAAACTACTCCGAAATAAAATTATGTCAGAAATAATTATTTTCAAGTGTCCCATCTATTCATTTTTTTAACGCGACACATTAATAATCCGTATATAAAAACTACAAAATTACTTGATTTAATACAATAGGTAAATTATATGATTAATGTCATAGTACTATACAGGCCATTATTGTTGAGTAACTAATAATATTATATTAACCACGTTTTCTGGCAAAATTTGAATTTGCTAATGACTTGAAAGATTACCCTACAACATGGAAATAAACTTTGTATATATGAAACTGAACCTTCCATGGGAATGGTATTGTATTCAAATATATACAGGAACGCTGGATATAACATTATAGATTTTAGACGAGTAAAGCACACATACAATTAATAACTGTCAATAGATTCGTGGAAAGGTTATCGTTAATATTGTTGATTAAATTGTAGAGAACATTGCATTTCCCTGGTTTTCGCAATAATAGCGTAGATATCAAATTTAGTGTGCACGACGCGTTTCTGGAATAACCTTCATCAGGTACGCTCAAAGTCAAAATAAGTATATACGAGACGTTATTTGTTAAGATAGAATTCACAATTGAAGAAACATTTGTTAAATTCCCTAAATTACAACTTGCAAATTGTGTTACTCGATCTTTAGCTTTATGTGTATGTTTTGAAGATGGTTGTTTGTCCTTTTGTACTTTTTCTTTTGTCCATTGTGTTGTCTGTTCTTCAATACTGATTACCCCTTTGGTATTTTCAAACTCTTCTTGAAGATACCAAAGGCGTAATCAGAAGCTGTAAACCGAGGAAGGATAGACAATGTAATGGCATAAATCAAAAGGACAAACAATGCTAGAAGTTCTGTATGAGTAACGAACGAAGAACGAGTCGGTATCCGTATTATAATGTGTGTGTTGTAAATAGAAAGATTTGTCTATTGCAACTTAAAACTTATTATAGTTATCAAGTCATGTTGGGCGTTTCATGTTACATTAGGTCATAATGACAAATTTACAAGGTTCCAGTGTGGATGAATAGAAATAATGATAATAATAAAGAAATAATATAAACGGCTATCCATTTTAATAATAAAGAAATAATATAAACGACTATCCATTTTAATAATAAAGAAATAATATAAACGGCTATCCATTTTAATAATAAAGAAATAATATAAACGGCTATCCATTTTCACCACAGCATATTTTACTGTTGAAAGTTAAACTTTTCATATTTAAAATTGTTTGGCTTTCCAATCTTTTGCCTGAGCACCTGATGATGGTTAGTCCAGAAACGTACCTGATGATGGTTAGTCCAGAAACGTACCTGATGATGGTTAGTCCAGAAACGTACCTGATGATGGTTAGTCCAGAAACGTACCTGATGATGGTTAGTCCAGAAACGTACCTGATGATGGTTAGTCCAGAAACGTACCTGATGATGGTTAGTCCAGAAACGTACTTGATGATGGTTAGTCCAGAAACGTACCTGATGATGGTTAGTCCAGAAACGTACCTGATGATGGTTAGTCCAGAAACGTACCTGATGATGGTTAGTCCAGAAACGTACCTGATGATGGTTAGTCCAGAAACGTACCTGATGATGGTTAGTCCAGAAACGTACCTGATGATGGTTGGTACAGAGACGTACCTGATGATGGTTAGTCCAGAAACGTACCTGATGATGGTTAGTCCAGAAACGTACCTGATGATGGTTAGTCCAGAAATGTACCTGATGATGGTTAGTCCAGAAACGTACCTGATGATGGTTAGTCCAGATACCTGATGATGGTTAGTCCAGAAATGTACCTGATGATGGTTAGTCCAGAAACGTACCTGATGATGGTTAGTCCAGATACCTGATGATGGTCAATCCAGAAACGTCCAATCTTTTGACTGAGCGTACCTGATGATGGTTAGTCCAGAAACGTCCAATCTTTTGACTGAGCGTACCTGATGATGGTTAGTCCAGAAACGTGTCATGCGCATTGAATTAGATATCTACGTTATGTTGATTACTATCACTATGTCGATACTCCTGTCGGTGGAATATTGGTCCCCGAGCGTATCATCCTCCCAGTAGTCAGTGTTTCATTACTGACATCGGTTATTAGATATATTTATTATTGAAATTTACAGATGTAATAATTATTGAAACTAAGGTTCTCTTCCTTCGGGTGGGAGATCTTAGCTGATTTTGGCTATCATGTTTAGGTACTTTGTTTCTCCTCCCTCAGGAATAGGAGACCTTAGCTGGATTTGGCTATCATGATTAGGTCCTTTGTTTCTCCTCCCTCAGGAATAGAAGACCTTAGCTGATTTTGGCTATCATGTTTAGGTCCTTTGTTTCTCCTCCCTCAGGAATAGGAGACCTTAGCTGGTTTTGGCTATCATGATTAGGTCCTTTGTTTCTCCTTCCTCAGGAATAGGAGACCTTAGCTGGTTTTGGCTATCATGATTAGGTCCTTTGTTTCTCCTCCCTCAGGAATAGGAGACCTTAGCTGGTTTTGGCTATCATGATTAGGTCCTTTGTTTCTCCTCCCTCAGGAATAGGAGACCTTAGCTGGTTTTGGCTATTATGATTAGGTCCTTTGTTTCTCCTCCCTCAGGAATAGGAGACCTTAGCTGGTTTTGGCTATCATGATTAGGTCCTTTGTTTCTCCTCCCTCAGGAATAGGAGACCTTAGCTGGTTTTGACTATCATGATTAGGTCCGTTGTTTCTCCTCCCTCAGGAATAGGAGACCTTAGCTGGTTTTGGCTATCATGATTAGGTCCTTTGTTTCTTGCTCCCAAAGACTTTTAAGTTGTTAGGTTTTCCGATCTTTTGACTTTCAGTGTACCTGGTGAAGGTTAACACAGAAACGCGTCGTGTGCACTTCATTAGATGTCTACGTTCTTATTAGCAACAGTTTGTTTCTTTAATTGAAAATGTTATTGGATCAGTTGACAAAGAGGTGAGTTTTCTTTTCTATGAATAGTACTCAATATTAAATGACATTTTAATTGATATGAGGTTTTTTTTGCACTATTATTGTGATTTCCAAGTTTGGTATGACGACGAAAAATTCAATTAAGCAACGTACGTCGTATTTATTTTCGTGTACACTGTTGCCTCATACAATACTGTAGCACTTCAATCAAAACTCATATTATACAATCAGACGTCCATCTTTCGTGACTTGTCAAAAATAATTTTCGTTTTTTGTTGATTGGGCTAATTATAATAGCAAAATCAAATTCAGAAGCAACGTTGATGTTCCATATGATAAGTCTAACGTATGATTGATTTCAAAGTCAATGATCATAATTACTAAGATTCATTGAGCAGGAAATTTGTATTCTTCGGGTGATAAATGCATCATACAATTGCTTATTTGACAGAGTGTTATATTTTAAATGTTTAACGTGACTAGCTCGTGATCGACATTTAGGAAGCAAAGAAGTGTCTTGTGGCAATGAAAGTCCATGCCTTACTCTATTTCCTCTTGTGTTATTTTGTGACAAGCCTAACGTTTAAAAAGATATAGCCTTCCGTGGTCTGTGCATGATCCCTTATGAATTCAATTTTTGAAATGTGAATGGAGTTGTTTCCAAGATATAACCCAATTTCTATCTGATAAAAATCACATTTCTCACTTGTTCCATCTTACTGATATGTTGTGGTGTGGTAGATCAGAGAAAACCTCATTACTGGTACCATACTAGTGACACTATCTCATGAATTAATGATATGTTAAATACGGGTTATCACCTTTTTAAACTTAATCGGATGGCTCGTAGCAAACAAAGCAATTTAATTGTCAATTATAAGGCTTTCATAATCGGAATTTTCATTTGAGGGTAAATGTCATTACATAGGGTCACTCGCATATATATTTCATTATTCTCAGCCATTTTACTATCATTTTATATCACTATCACTTGGTCGACACCTCTGCGGATGTACTATTAGTCCTCGAGGGTATCATCCACTCAGTACAGTACTTCCGCACTGACAGTGTTTATGAGATATATGTATGTTTGAAATTAACAGTTTCTAAGTAATTGTTATTTATTAATATGAAGGTCAGTCTCACTCAGCATAGGTAGCCTTAGTTGCATGGTTTATTAGATATATTTATTTTTGAAATCTACAGTTCCGACATATTGTAATTATTATTTATTATTAAGCTACGGTTATCTACCCCCAGGCATAGGCAGCTATCCTGTTTAGGTCCTTTGGTTTTCTTGCCCATAAACACGTTTAAATTGTTAAGCTTTCCATCTTTTAATTGAGCGTACCTGATGAATATTATTCCAGAAACATGTCATGTGCACTAAATTAGATATACCCATTACATACATAGTGTATTGGTACAGTACTTTGTATCAGGTCGAGCCTGTTGTGTGAACCAGTATCACTACGAGTCGCGTTGTGATCCGGTTAGTTCACGCAACAGGCAAGACCGTAGACCTGTTACATAGCCTTGTACCAACACACTATGTATGTAATAAATTTATCTAACATTTCAATAAAAACAAATTTAAACAAATAACAAGCGTGGAATTAAAATTAACAAATTTGGACAATGCTCTCAGAGAGACTATATTTTGTGGATGACGTCACGTTATTTGTTGGCAATCTTTCACCAATGTCACATTACTGTTAATCACTTTCAGTGTCACTGTATAATCATCCGACAACGCTTTTTAAAAAAATGAAATGTGGACCGTACAGTTGCCGGAAATATTGAACTATGTCCATAGAAATGAGAATATGACCGTGAATTCGTGATAATTATATGAATGAATAAACATTAAACAGTCACTTTGTGTACGTTGCTTACATTGCTGTGTTCCCCCCGCATTCCAATGATATAACAATTTGGTGATACAACATCTTGTATCAGACAGGCTATTTTCGTTAATTTCAAAGGAAAACGTACATAATGTTAGATACAAGTATTTATCACTGGTTTGATAACTCTGATGGTGGATTACTAGTAAGATGTAGATTACACCAAGAGTGTATGTTTTTGTTTTCAAGTGATTTCGCAAGTTTTCAATTGTACTAGATAAACATGCATATGAACTTCAGACATCATATAGACATCTAACTGTTTAAATAAATGCAGCAAGATCTTCACTACCTGATCTGTTCATCAAATCAGCATATGGTTCGACCCGTGTAATTTATATAACATGAGATTTATCTGAGATAGTGTTTTGATTTTTTGTTATCACGATCAAATAACCTCTGACGGGTTATGTCAGATAATCTTTAGTTCACATTCGGGAGCTCTCTACTACTTCATTAACCGATATACTGTCAATACGATTAAGACGACACGTCACTTATTGAAATACAATATCTGATGTGACCGATACGGGACGGTAGTGGATCGCCTGATAAAAATTAATAAATAATTTTAAGAAAAGATCAAAGAAATGCTAAATAAATTGTAGTCTCGGAAATGTTTCAGTTTTATCAATGCGCGATTGAATGTAGTCCTACTATCGCCATATTGTAGTTGGTTGTGGTCAATTTATACGATCCCTACCTGTTCCACTTTGTGTCTGTTTCGATATATAATGATACAATTTCGGTTGAAATATATATGTTTCAATATATTTTTTAATTTCAATTTCGAAATATTCACACTCATCATCAGTATCATATTAAAACCTATAAAATACATATTATTTAATTACCATTGGTGTAGTGTTTCAAAAGCCACATTTCATGGTTGAAATAGAAAATGAATAAAAGAAATAAATATAATTAATTGACATATAGAAATTTGGTGTATTTTCCCCCTTTATTTTGTTACTATTTGAAAATTGAAATAGAAATATGTGATAAAATAATGTTTACTATGTATCTGATTTGATGACTATGTATATCATTTGATGACTATGTATATCATTTGATGACTATGTATACCATTTGATGACTATGTATGCCATGTGATGACTATGTATACCATGTGATGACTATGTATACCATGTGATGACTATATATACCATGTGATGACTATGTATACCATGTGATGACTATGTATACCATGTGATGACTATGTATACCATGTGATGACTATGTATATCATTTGATGACTATGTATACCATGTGATGACTATGTATACCATGTGATGACTATGTATACCATTTGATGACTATGTATACCATGTGATGACTATGTATATCATTTGATGACTATGTATATCATTTTATGACTATGCATACCGACTTTATGACTATGTATATCATTTTATGACTATGCATACCGACTTGATGACTATGTATATCATTTTATGACTATGCATACCGACTTGATGACTATGTATATCATTTTATGACTATGCATACCGACTTGATGACTATGTATATCATTTTATGACTATGCATACCGACTTGATGACTATGTATATCGATATGGTTGACAAAAAGAAATTTCTGAGAAAATAACAAAAGGAAAGATTTATGGTTTATCTCAAGAACCTACATAAACAGTTAATATGTTTACTTTACCAATATTTTATAATCGTTAGTCCCCACATCCCAATGTTGACCACACCAATGGATAGCACGACAGCTTTAAACGATTTATATAATGTGTCTATCTAGATATTGTTATTGAATATTTAAGTTAATTTTGTTATTTAAAAAGTCATAAAAATCAATTTCTTTAAAATGGCTAAATGCAATAAATGAGAAAAAAATATAAGTGACAAAAGATAAATCAAAACCATAAACCTAACTATTAAAAAATATGTTGTATCAGTGAGCCATGACGAGAGTATCAGTGAGCCATGACAATGTTAAATTGACTTCCATAAACTGAATTAGTATTACATGTTATTGATTAAAAAAACATTTGTAACCAGTTTATTTATTTTTTGTTAGTTTTTTTTATATATTTCTGTTCGGTTTGTCTTTACCCCCAGTTGTTTGTATGAGGGTCATGTTTTATTTATGTTATTTGTGTTTGTTTGTGTATAGTGGTGTCCAACTTCTTGTCTTATTATATGTCTTTACGTTCTTAGTTCTATGTTCTGTGTTCTGTGATGTCCACTACGATTGCCACATAAAACGATGTTCGGTTCGTCTTTACTCCCAGTTGTTACTAGGAGGGCTCATGTCTTATTTGTGTTATTTGTGTTTGTTTGCGTATAGTGAGATCAAACATGTCTTGTATATACGAGTAACATGGCGGGTGTCTTATAAGAGGCAGGAACTGCTTACCCTTCGCGAGCTCCTGTGTTCACCCTCAGTTTTTTGATGGGGTCCCGTCATCTTCTTAGTTTTCTGTATTGTATTGTGTTGTGTTTTTATTTGTTTTTGTTTTATTTGTCTTTGTCCTGTGTCTTCTATACCCTATTTTGCCAGTATCTCTGGATTGTCCATTTTTAATTGCCCTTCGGTTTTCTATGACGTTTATTTAAGGTATGCGGTATACCTTTTGGTATACATCAAACGAGGACACATTGTATACTTATTTTGATAGTATTATGTTACAAGCACCTTTCTAAATCATATTTCACAAAGCAAGATTTCGTGTTCCTCGATCTTAATATTTCTTTGTAGTGTTTTGTAGAACATTGTTTGTTATTTTGTCCTCTAATTGCCATTGAATTATCTGCCCTTCGATTTACGGCTTCTGATTACCCCTGTTTGTATGTTCAAAGTTGTATTTCATTAACCACGGTAATAACGTGTCTATACAGTTTACATGAACTAATAATAGCAAGCCAGTCATCGCAGGTGAAGTAGTCGTACGCTATTTTCCAGTGTAATTGGTTTTATATGGCATGGTATATCATTATGTGGTAAGTGCTAAGGTAATGTAAGTTATTTTGTTCGCAGTGTGATTAAATTTGAACACAGATTAAATCGGTTCATTTATACCAAGTGGTTGTCGTTCTTGAATCTTGCAAATTGATACTTGATCGGAAAGATTACACAAATAGTTTGCTTACACTATTCTGTTTAATATTCAAAGTTGTGTTGCTAATTAATTAAAACTACCACGCTGCCAGAACAATACCAAAATCCAACTGAAAAATCGTAGAGATAGCAACCTAGATATCAAATTTAGTGCGGACAAAGAGTTTCTGTAATAATCACCATCAGGTGACGCTCAAGACCAAAATATTTGAAAGCCAAATAATTTAAAAGTCTTTGGAAGCAAGAAATCCAAAGAACCTAAACAGGATAGACAAAATCTGCTGAGGTCAAATATGTCTGAGGGAGGAGAATCTTAGTTTTAATTATAATTACTTGATTTAAGGGGGTACCATACCCTACAGGGAGATAACTCTTTAAAATCAGTTGAAGGTTTTGATCATATGATGTTTGTATGCAGATTTCAAGCATCTTGGTGATCAAAACCACAGAGAGAAAAGCTGCTATGTGGCTAGTGAATTTATAGCTCTGAGTCTGTTGGTTGGAATTTGTTAAAATTTTGATATTTATTACAGTGGATATATTCAAACACACTGCCAAAAAGATAAGAAAATTAAACGAGCAGATCAAATTTTACCTGAAGTGTATGGTACCACCTAAAGAACTGTAAATTTCAATAAAAATGTTGCCAGTTTCTCTAGATTGTCCATTTTTGGATTGCTACATCGGTATTCTCCAACGTTTATTCTCTAACCCATAAATGGCGGAGGATTCGTATGGACAATCAAAGGTAAACACAGTAGAATATGATCTTAACCTTTAACCATACCAGTTTTGCAAAATAAAGATATTTGTGTGAAGTTTTGGGTAGGACCGGAGACAAATTATGTAGGGGAGATAACTTTTACACTGTTGTTTGGCTAATTGCATACGTTAAGGAGGCCGGTTTCATGCTGCTTAACCAAAATTAGTATATTTCCCCGTTTAAAAGTAAGATCAACAGGGGAGATATCGATGATATCGTTGTACTTCTACTATGCGATGATTTAATAAGCTTAGAACAGACGCCGTTAACATCGATATGCCCTGTGTTACGTTAAGTTAAAAGATAAATTTGACTTCTATTTCGTAAATGTACTTTTATCAAAGTCAATAAAAACATAACACTTCGTCTTCCCGCATGAATTGATTATATAAAACCTGATAATATTTGAAGATTTATTCCCAAGGCACTATACGTGGATATAATTCTCATAACTAGACAATATAAATAATCACCACTTTCTCAGTTCAGATGTAGATAACATAAAATATACTTTTTCAATCATTCGATATAGTTTATTTACTAAATTTTTTGATTTGGCCGAGAATGAGTAAGATTTGTATTGACGTGTTGATCAGCTGTAATATAAATTTTCTCGTCTCAAGCGCGCTATGAAATATGATTGTCTGGGGGAGTGATTCAGCAATGTTTTCCTTGATTGATATTCCCACGAAAGCACAGAAGGACCATTTCAAGCTTCGAAATTCGAGATTCAGTATATGAAGTTCGAGATTCGAAATTCAATATCTAAAAAAATAAATCATGAATTTGATCATAATTGGATACAGAACAAAATAAAGAAAACCTTTGCTCATTAATGAAATAAATTCATTCATAAACCAAAACAAGCAAACAAACTAACTTATAAAAATCGATTAATAAACGGAAATAATAAATAATCGAAAACAACGGAAGTGAAAACAGTTGCAGTCAATTACATAATAAATTGATAAAATACTCATAATGTGACAAAAAACACACTGAAGTTACCTGTCTAAATTTGTAAGGTAACTTCAGCGTGTATACATGTATGTACGTCTAATTTGATTATGAGTAGCACTCCTTTATTTAAGTGCGAGTTGTCTCGCTTCAATGTAGCATGGTATGGCTTTCATCCCATTGGTTAATTAGGATACTGAATTTCGAACCTCGAACTTTAGATATTGAATCTCGAATTTCGAATCTTGAAGCACAAATGATCCTTCTCGACATCCGTAGTATACTATCATTTATGATTTTACATACGAACCGCAGACTATCCAAAATCGGAACAAGTCCTGACCTCCTAAATAGAAATTTGACATCGGGATTTACAGGATTATGATGTTGAAAACAAAATCACCTCTAAATGGTAAAAAAAGAAAATCACCCCTAAATGGTTAAAAAAGAAAATCACCTCTAAATGGCTAAAAAATTTTTTTTACTTCTAACTGGTTAAAAAAGAAAATCACCTCTAACTGGTTAAAAAGAAAAATCATCTCTAAATGGTTAAAAAAAAAATTGAAGCAAAGACATATATTTTTATCTTTTGCAAACTAGGTATACGTTGTTGTTACAAGGAACATGTACATACATATAGGTTATCCTACCTTGTATATGAATCTCTGTAAGAACCACATTAAAGGTTATCCTATCTTATATATGTATCCCTTTAAGACCCACGCTATATGTTATCCTATCTTGTATCCCTTTAAGAACTACGTTCAGTAAGACACTGGACTCTTTGACTTCATCCTTTACTACTAACAGAGTTTACAAGGATTGATGGTAATATTGGTATCAGCAGATAAATATCATTCATGCCAACAATAAGAGGTACTGTTCCGATCAAAAACAAATCATTCCTAATTAAACAAAACTAATAGTGGCTTGTATTGTCTGTTTCTCGCACCTTTCACTGTTATCTTTCAAAAAGTCTACTTGAGAACAAATTATTAATAAACTTGCCATTTCAAGTGCTTTACAAATTGCATTTCAATAAAATACAAAATAATTTTGATCTTGTCATCTTCGTAAGTGACGTATTATCTGTTTATCTATCTCAATTGGTACAATACTGTTCTATTCAGTTATGAAATTGCTCCTCTTTAAGTAATTTTTTTTCTTATTCCCCCCAACATGGTGTCTTTGGTTTAACGGGCTAATTGGTTATGTTGACCGTATAATACTGATAACTGTGGTCCTATTATCTTGTTATTGGTGATACTTTATCAATCTATAAACACAACTGGAAGTTTTATTTTTGGACGGACAAATTGGTATTTCAGAAACTCATGAGCCACTGACAATTTACTACCTTTGTTAGTCCAAAATTTATAATGACATAACTCCTCTAGTATTGTGTTTAATTGTTCTCAATTTATAATGACATAACTCCTCTAGTATTATGTTTAATTGTTCTCAATTTATAATGACATAACTCCTCTAGTATTGTGTTTAATTGTTCTCAATTTATAATGACATAACTCCTCTAGTATTGTGTTTAATTGTTCTCAATTTATAATGACATAACTCCTCTAGTATTATGTTTAATTGTTCTCAATTTATAATGACATAACTCCTCTAGTATTGTGTTTAATTGTTCTCAATTTATAATGACATAACTCCTCTAGTATTGTGTTTAATTGTTCTCAATTTATAATGACATAACTCCTCTAGTATTGTGTTTAATTGTTCTCAATTTATAATGACATAACTCCTCTAGTATTATGTTTAATTGTTCTCAATTTATAATGACATAACTCCTCTAGTATTGTGTTTAATTGTTCTCAATTTATAATGACATAACTCCTCTAGTATTGTGTTTAATTGTTCTCAATTTATAATGACATAACTCCTCTAGTATTGTGTTTAATTGTTCTCAATTTATAATGACATAACTCCTCTAGTATTGTGTTTAATTGTTCTTAATTTATAATGACATAACTCCTCTAGTATTATGTTTAATTGTTCTCAATTTATAATGACATAACTCCTCTAGTATTGTGTTTAATTGTTCTCAATTTATAATGACATAACTCCTCTAGTATTGTGTTTAATTGTTCTCAATTTATAATGACATAACTCCTCTAGTATTATGTTTAATTGTTCTCAATTTATAATGACATAACTCCTCTAGTATTGTGTTTAATTGTTCTCAATTTATAATGACATAACTCCTCTAGTATTGTGTTTAATTGTTCTCAATTTATAATGACATAACTCCTCTAGTATTATGTTTAATTGTTCTCAATTTATAATGACATAACTCCTCTAGTATTGTGTTTAATTGTTCTCAATTTATAATGACATAACTCCTCTAGTATTATGTTTAATTGTTCTCAATTTATAATGACATAACTCCTCTAGTATTGTGTTTAATAGTTCTTAATTTATAATGACATAACTCCTCTAGTATTATGTTTAATTGTTCTCAATTTATAATGACATAACTCCTCTAGTATTGTGTTTAATTGTTCTCAATTTATAATGACATAACTCCTCTAGTATTATGTTTAATTGTTCTCAATTTATAATGACATAACTCCTCTAGTATTGTGTTTAATTGTTCTTAATTTATAATGACATAACTCCTCTAGTATTATGTTTAATTGTTCTCAATTTATAATGACATAACTCCTCTAGTATTGTGTTTAATTGTTCTCAATTTATAATGACATAACTCCTCTAGTATTATGTTTAATTGTTCTCAATTTATAATGACATAACTCCTCTAGTATTGTGTTTAATTGTTCTCAATTTATAATGACATAACTCCTCTAGTATTGTGTTTAATTGTTCTCAATTTATAATGACATAACTCCTCTAGTATTGTGTTTAATTGTTCTCAATTTATAATGACATAACTCCTCTAGTATTGTGTTTAATTGTTCTCAATTAATGACGTCCGTATTAACAAAATTAAAATGACATTACAATATTGTTTTCGTGTTTGATTTGTTAGTGTTTTCAACAAATGATGTTATGGTGATATATATAATAGAATCACTGTAGTTTCTATGTTGTAGGTTTAGTACAATGTAGTATATGACCTTTGTCTATGATTGATATTTATATACATGTACCAGTGATTGTGGATAAGATATATAATTACCACTACTAGAGATTCTGTATGAAACATTTTTGCTGAAATGTGTGAGACGAAGAATACGTACTATAACTTTAAACATTTAGATATTAGAGAGCAATTTATATGGTTAATGTCCAATGAAGACAATTTCATCATAAATCAACTTTCTGATATGATACTAAAGTTACATTCATCTAGAAATGATATAATTCAAAATTAATAATAGTAATATTTTATGTTATACAATATTAATAATAATAATTATATATCTGTGTTAGATATACAACTGTGTATGATGCACTGTCTCTTAATCTATTACAGGGATCACTATACTTGTCAAAATTATTAATTATTGATTACAAAATTGTATATTTACATGTATTTGTATGTCTTGTATGTTAAATCCAATCAATCTAATCATACCAATTAATGTAAATATTGTGATTTTCATGTAATTATACTGCCTATTATGGGCGTCTTTAATTGACAAATAAACATATTCTATTCTATTCTATTCTATTCTATGCATGATCTAACAATGTTATATAGTAATATAATTCTTCTTTGTCTTTTCACTTGCCGTTTATTTGTCTTATTCTAGTAAAGGTGCGTTTACACAGTCAACTTTTCCCTTCAAATTCGCTTCAACTTTCACTTGAGCACCTGTTTCAGACACAAATGTAACAGTTTAATGTCAAATACGTTTGATGGGGCCATCAATTATTAGAAGAGAGCTTGATATGTGTTTAGACTGTCAAATACGTTTGATGGGGCCATCAATTATTAGAAGAGAGCTTGATATGTATTTAGACTGTCAAATACGTTTGATGGGGGCCATCAATTATCAGAAGAGAGCTTGATATGTGTTTAGACTGTCAAATACGTTTGATGGGGCCATCAATTATTAGAAGAGAGCTTGATATGTATTTAGACTGTCAAATACGTTTGATGGGGCCATCAATTATTAGAAGAGAGCTTGATATGTGTTTAGACTGTCAAATACATTTGATGGGGCCATCAATTATTAGAAGAGAGCTTGATATGTGTTTAGACTGTCAAATACGTTTGATGGGGCCATCTATTATTAGAAGAGAGCTTGATATGTGTTTAGACTGTCAAATACGTTTGATGGGGCCATCAATTATTAGATGAGAGCTTGATATGTGTTTAGACTGTCAAATACATTTGATGGGGCCATCAATTATTAGAAGAGAGCTTGATATGTGTTTAGACTCAAATACGTTTGATGGGGCCATCAATTATTAGAAGAGAGCTTGATATGTGTTTAGACTCAAATACGTTTGATGGGGCCATCTATTATTAGAAGAGAGCTTGATATGTGTTTAGACTGTCAAATACGTTTGATGGGGCCATCAATTATTAGAAGAGAGCTTGATATGTGTTTAGACTGTCAAATACATTTGATGGGGCCATCAATTATTAGAAGAGAGCTTGATATGTGTTTAGACTCAAATACGTTTGATGGGGCCATCAATTATTAGAAGAGAGCTTGATATGTGTTTAGACTGTCAAATACGTTTGATGGGGCCATCAATTATTAGAAGAGAGCTTGATATGTGTTTAGACTGTCAAATACATTTGATGGGGCCATCAATTATTAGAAGAGAGCTTGATATGTGTTTAGACTCAAATACGTTTGATGGGGCCATCAATTATTAGATGAGAGCTTGATATGTGTTTAGACTGTCAAATACGTTTGAAGGGGCCATCAATTATTAGAAGAGAGCTTGATATGTGTTTAGACTGTCAAATACGTTTGATGGGTCCATCAATTATTAGAAGAGAGCTTGATATGTGTTTAGACTGTCAAATACGTTTGATGGGTCCATCAATTATTAGAAGAGAGCTTGATATGTGTTTAGACTGTCAAATACGTTTGATGGGGACATCAATTATTAGAAGAGAGCTTGATATGTGTTTAGACTGTCAAATACATTTGATGGGGCCATCAATTATTAGAAGAGAGCTTGATATGTGTTTAGACTCAAATACGTTTGATGGGGCCATCAATTATTAGAAGAGAGCTTGATATGTGTTTAGACTGTCAAATACGTTTGATGGGGCCATCAATTATTAGAAGAGAGCTTGATATGTATTTAGACTGTCAAATACGTTTGATGGGGGCCATCAATTATCAGAAGAGAGCTTGATATGTGTTTAGACTGTCAAATACGTTTGATGGGGCCATCAATTATTAGAAGAGAGCTTGATATGTATTTAGACTGTCAAATACGTTTGATGGGGCCATCAATTATTAGAAGAGAGCTTGATATGTGTTTAGACTGTCAAATACATTTGATGGGGCCATCAATTATTAGAAGAGAGCTTGATATGTGTTTAGACTCAAATACGTTTGATGGGGCCATCTATTATTAGAAGAGAGCTTGATATGTGTTTAGACTGTCAAATACGTTTGATGGGGCCATCAATTATTAGAAGAGAGCTTGATATGTGTTTAGACTGTCAAATACATTTGATGGGGCCATCAATTATTAGAAGAGAGCTTGATATGTGTTTAGACTCAAATACGTTTGATGGGGCCATCAATTATTAGAAGAGAGCTTGATATGTGTTTAGACTGTCAAATACGTTTGATGGGGCCATCAATTATTAGAAGAGAGCTTGATATGTGTTTAGACTGTCAAATACATTTGATGGGGCCATCAATTATTAGAAGAGAGCTTGATATGTGTTTAGACTCAAATACGTTTGATGGGGCCATCAATTATTAGATGAGAGCTTGATATGTGTTTAGACTGTCAAATACGTTTGAAGGGGCCATCAATTATTAGAAGAGAGCTTGATATGTGTTTAGACTGTCAAATACGTTTGATGGGTCCATCAATTATTAGAAGAGAGCTTGATATGTGTTTAGACTGTCAAATACGTTTGATGGGTCCATCAATTATTAGAAGAGAGCTTGATATGTGTTTAGACTGTCAAATACGTTTGATGGGGACATCAATTATTAGAAGAGAGCTTGATATGTGTTTAGACTGTCAAATACATTTGATGGGGCCATCAATTATTAGAAGAGAGCTTGATATGTGTTTAGACTCAAATACGTTTGATGGGGCCATCAATTATTAGAAGAGAGCTTGATATGTGTTTAGACTGTCAAATACATTTGATGGGGCCATCAATTATTAGAAGAGAGCTTGATATGTGTTTAGACTCAAATACGTTTGATGGGGCCATCAATTATTAGATGAGAGCTTGATATGTGTTTAGACTGTCAAATACGTTTGAAGGGGCCATCAATTATTAGATGAAAGCTTGATATGTGTTTAGACTGTCAAATACGTTTGATGGGTCCATCAATTATTAGAAGAGAGCTTGATATGTGTTTAGACTGTCAAATACGTTTGATAGGGCCATCAATTATTAGAAGAGAGCTTGATATGTGTTTAGACTGTCAAATACGTTTGATGGGGCCATCTATTATTAGAAGAGAGCTTGATATGTGTTTAGACTGTCAAATACATTTGATGAGGCCATCAATTATTAGAAGAGAGCTTGATATGTGTTCAGACTGTCAACTACGTTTGATGGGGCCATCAATTATCAGAAGAGAGCTTGATATGTGTCTAGACTGTCAACTACGTTTGATGGGGCCATCAATTATTAGAAGAGAACTTATGATATGTGTTTAGACTGTCAAATTATATTTGAAACAGATGAACATATAAAGTTTGAAGCGAATTTGATGGGAAAAATTAAAAGCGGAAACAAACCATAATACAGTTGTTAAAGGGATAATAAAGCTCATTTTGGTAATTTTTTGTATCTCGTGAACACTTGCAATTGGTTCAATATCAATGAAACTTTGTAAAAGTGACATAATTCGTTGATATTTCTGTCATATCTTGCGGTTTTTCCTTTAATTGAATTTTTGCTTTCGACCCTTTTAAGTGATATTTTAACGATATTAGGGATTATATGGGCGTGCAAAGTATTTTTGGATTGTTTTTACTATTAAATTGAAAAGAAACAACCTTCGTCACGGTCATCATTAATAAAAATATAGATTCACACTACGCGTTTTTGGAATAATCTTCATCAGGTATGATTACAGAAAAAAAAAGGATTTGAAAGCGCATTAATGTATATTTATCAAACTCTGAATTTTTGTAATTATAACTGATAATACTAAAAGTAAAAGTTCTGTTTTGACATTCAATAGTCCCAACAATTGATTTAGAACAAATTTCAATTCTGCTAGTTGTACAACTATAAGTTCATGTTGTTTTAATGATTTGTTTGAATTGGAAATACTTCAGTTTGTTCAGCAGAATGATATCGTATGATTATTTATTGCACAGAAATTGCTTTTTGCTAATCAATATGTTAGAAAATGGAATGTCACGTGCATTTCTTCTGGCCAATAGAAAAACAGTAAAATTGAGCCTTATGTAATAATATATATTATATCAAAATGTAATAAGAATAAAAGCGTAGATCTATCAAATTTAGTGCGCACGACGCATTTCTGGAATAACATTCTTCAGGTACGCTCAAAATGGAAAGATTGGAAGCCAAATAATTTAAAGTTTACTCTGCAAGTGAATATTTGTTTACAGTTTACCAAAAAAGGTCATTCTCAGTGATAATATAATTTCTGTTTTTTAGTTGAGGTATTGAAACAGAAACAAAACAAAATACAAATTGTGTATCATAGTCGGACCTATAAGATGTAACTATTCCGTATTAATCTGTAGCAATCTGTATTCTCTCGTATTGTTGTAGCTATATAATTGTTTTCCACATATCTGTCCAATGAATGGTATATTACATACCGTGTTGACTTATAACACAGAAAGGAATTAGCTTACTAATAAAAGTAGCCTTCGTCTATGTTAATAATTGAGTTTAGACATGTTTGATACCACAGATACATAATGAATAAACGTTAGAGAACACCGAAAGGACAACAAAAATGGACAATTATTTAGAGAAACGGATTATTGTTGCTTTTTGATCAATGTTTAGTTTTCTGTGTAGTGATTTGTTGACCATTGCTTGTCGTCTTGTCCTTTTAGGATTGTTGACCATTACTTGTCGTCTTGTCCTTTTAGGATTGATTTGTTGACCATTGCTTGTCGTCTTGTCCTTTTAGGATTGATTTGTTGACCATTGCTTGTCGTCTTGTCCTTTTAGGATTGATTTGTTGACCATTATTTGTCGTCTTGTCCTTTTAGGATTGATTTGTTGACCATTGCTTGTCGTTTTGTCATTTTAGGATTGATTTGTTGACCATTGCTTGTCGTCTTGTCCTTTTATGATTGATTTGTTGACCATTGCTTGTCGTCTTGTCCTTTTAGGATTGACGGTTTTTGAATATTCTGTTTGTATCTTTAAACTTTTCTTGTTGTTCCAAGTAGAATGAAATAGTAGGCAGTATGATATTGGTTTTAAATGTGTTTTTGTAATGATATTGTCATTGACATGACTCTACTCCCATGTTTGGCAATCTAAGTCTTTAGTATGACTGAGTTGGTTATATTACTCTATAATAAGCAAACTCGTTAAAAAGGTTTTTTTCATGTTTTTCATATTAACCATAAAGTGTAAAATTATTGAATTTTTGAAGTCGTACAACCTTTTAACTACGAAATTTACTATTGATCAGAGTTAAATAATAATAGGTAAAGTTGAATGATATTTATCTATATCAAAATTGTTTTAGGGTTGTCGTGTTTACCACCACTTTCAACAATATTTCAGTTATATCCTGGCGGGTAGTTTTATTAGTGGAGGAAACCGGAGTTCACAGAGAAACCACCGACCTGTCGCAAGTTACTGACAAACTTTATCACATAATGTTGTATCGAGTACACCTTGCCTGAGCGGGATTTGAACTCACAACGTTAGTGGTGATGGGCGCTGATTGCATAGGTAGTTATAAATCCAACTACCATGAACACGATCAAGACGCCCCCCATAAAAATGTTTTAAAACCGTAGATATCTAATATAGTATGTACAACATGTTTGCGGAATAACCTTCATCAGGTACACTCATAATCAACTGATTGGACGGAATAACCTTCATCAGGTACGCTAATAATCAAATGATTGGACGGAATAACCTTCATCAGGTACGCTAATAATCAACTGATTGGACGGAATAATCTTCATCAGGTACGCTAATAATCAACTGATTGGACGGAATAACCTTCATCAGGTACGCTAATAATCAACTGATTGGACGGAATAACCTTCATCAGGTACGCTAATAATCAACTGATTGGACGGAATAACCTTCATCAGGTACGCTAATAATCAACTGATTGGACGGAATAACCTTCATCAGGTACGCTAATAATCAACTGATTGGACGGAATAACCTTCATCAGGTACGCTAATAATCAACTGATTGGACGGAATAACCTTCATCAGGTACGCTAATAATCAACTGATTGGACGGAATAACCTTCATCAGGTACGCTAATAATCAACTGATTGGACGGAATAACCTTCATCAGGTACGCTAATAATCAACTGATTGGACGGAATAACCTTCATCAGGTACGCTAATAATCAACTGATTGGACGGAATAACCTTCATCAGGTACGCTAATAATCAACTGATTGGACGGAATAATCTTCATCAGGTACACTCATAATCAACTGATTGGACGGAATAACCTTCATCAGGTACGCTAATAATCAAATTATTGGACGGAATAACCTTCATCAGGTACGCTAGTAATCAACTGATTGGACGGAATAATCTTCATCAGGTACACTCATAATCAACTGATTGGACGGAATAACCTTCATCAGGTACGCTAATAATCAAATGATTGGACGGAATAACCTTCATCAGGTACGCTAATAATCAACTGATTGGACGGAATAATCTTCATCAGGTACGCTAATAATCAACTGATTGGACGGAATAACCTTCATCAGGTACGCTAATAATCAACTGATTGGACGGAATAACCTTCATCAGGTACGCTAATAATCAACTGATTGGACGGAATAACCTTCATCAGGTACGCTAATAATCAACTGATTGGACGGAATAACCTTCATCAGGTACGCTAATAATCAACTGATTGGAAAGTCAAAATAAGTCAAAACTTTTCTGGAACAAGTAAACAAAAGGACTTAAACAGGATAGCCTTAGTTTTAATAAATTACATTATATAGGAACTGGAAAGTTCAAACATAGATATATCCAGTTAACCATGTCAGTAGCGAAGCACTGCTATGCCGTAGAGGGTGATGTCCTCGGGGACTGATGGAATGATATTACTATGCCGTAGAGGGTGATGTCCTCGGGGACTGATGGAATGATATTACTATGCCGTAGAGGGTGATGTCCTCGGGGACTGATGGAATGATATTACTATGCCGTAGAGGGTGATGTCCTCGGGGACTGATGGAATGATATTACTATGCCGTAGAGGGTGATGTCCTCGGGGACTGATGGAATGATATTACTATGCCGTAGAGGGTGATGTCCTCGGGGATGAAATGTTATTAATAAAAACGTAGACATCTAATTTAGTGCACACGACACGTTTCTGAATTAACCACCATCAGGTTAAAGAAAATAACAATACATATGGAATAATTAATTATCTTATCTGTAAGTGATACCACCAGTTGGTTGAACTTTGTGCACTATTTGATGTCTGTAAGTTTTTTTTAAAAATGTGTATCCATTAAGATCTGTACAATACGTTTAGTTTACCAGAAACCCTGTATTTGTGATTTTTTGGTTAGATTATAAGCTAATATTCCAATCTCGTATTTTGTCGGACTTCCACATTTGAGAAGAACACTCTAATCATTATATCATATTGTGTTCCGTAAAAACTGACAACAAAATCATGCACAGCTGTTGTTGAGATAATGCAAAAAATTGCTAGAGTTTCACAGAATTTAGTACAATTGTTAGATTTGTATACCTTTAATAAATATTTGTAATTCATTTTCACGATGTGTTTGATACAATTATACACTGGTTATGGTCACAGGAGATAATCGTCGTGCGGATTAAATCAGATATCTATGTTTTTATCAGATACTATTCATTACTAAACGAAGGTTACGAGAATCTGATTTTGTTTTAAATCCCATGGTTGCTATTTTGAAATTTTTAATCGATACCAAAATTCCAGGATCACAACCGTTTGTAAAAAATGTTTGCAATATGTAGCTGACAATCTTTGATTTTCTTAGTTGACTTTGGGAATTTTGACTTCCGGATCGTTTTTATTTTTTCTA
The DNA here is from genome assembly GCA_963680875.1 of Bathymodiolus brooksi. Classification (NCBI taxonomy): domain Eukaryota; kingdom Metazoa; phylum Mollusca; class Bivalvia; order Mytilida; family Modiolidae; genus Bathymodiolus; species Bathymodiolus brooksi. The sequence continues at coordinate 32,419,620 of OY804577.1, forward strand.
TTTTATATCCGGACCGTCAAGTTACGTGAAGATATCGTCTGACTTGGGTATTATGTGTTTGTATTACTCATTTTAAATGTAATAATGACTTAATTTTGTAAACGTTTTGAAAGCAATGAAAAATGTCAATTATATGCACTTAAAAGATACCAATCGACTAGAAGAATTATCTAGAAACCTTTAGTGGGCAATATGGTAGTATGGTTTTATATTTATCACCCTAACATTGACGTTCACGCCTAGAAGGTATCATTCATCCATTACTGAGTAAACCTTCTATATAGGGTAATAACTCTTACTAAGAAGTTACTTTTCTGTAAGTCATCCAAGAATTAAATATTTATATATCATAATATGTGGTAATTACAGACACAAATCATATTAAATGTTAGAGAAACTTATTATTTATGAGTAGATTACTTTAATATATGGCACCACGATAAAGCTAAAATCAAAGTGGGTTTTAGGTTGTAGACACATTGTTTTTTTCAATAATTTAAGTTCTGTTTGATCATGTTTTTGAAATTTTACCAAATGATAATTAGGTTCGTATTGATCTGAGGAATTCTAGCGCTGCACGTTTCCAAACAAGAGGCTCACAGTGGTTCTGTTTTGGCATGTGAAGCGTTTATTTTTCAACCGAAGATTTTTATTTTTTATTTTACGTTTTTTTTAATTTTTTTATTTGTAATATGCAAAAAAATATAAGACCATAAAGGTGTTGAAATGGGATACGCAACACCCAACATTTTCTATTCTTATTTTTATTTTGTTTTCGTTTTCTTTAGATTCCTTATGAAAATACTTGGATGCGTTTTTCACAGATTTGACCTGCATTTAGATATAAAGGCTTCCAAGATAGAAAGGGTCAACACTTTACTTTCTTAAATCGAATATGTACGCGTTTTCCTTCATTGAAAAGTCATGTTTTAATTATTCCAGCAGATTTTTTTTATAGCTCTTACCTTTTCCAAAATATGGAACCAACGACCAAATTTTATAATTTTGGTTTTAAGCATATTTTAATGTTTTTTCCTTGATGCCTTATGAATTTTATTCCTGCGCTTTTCAAATATAATCTACCCAGTGAAGACTGGTGCAGGAGGAAACCCTTGTCAACTTGCTGCGGTCGTATCATTCTGCTCCCGGAATAGCTCTATGTTACTTTCTTTTTTATTTTAAGGATTCCAATCATGTCTTTTCTCACAGAATAAAATAAAATAAAATTTTGAAAATACAATCTGATAAGATAGTTCCTGACAAATTTCACAACGTTAGAGTAATTCTGGTACCCCCATTGATCTTCATCTAACCAATATGACAATGATGTATGTTCATTTATTAGAAGCACCTAACACTTCAACTGTCAACTGATATAACTAGTCTACTCACACGAGTCTGCTGTAACTAACATACTCATTCAAATCCGGTGTAACTAAAATACTAACACGAGTGTGATATAATTAACATACTCGCTCCAGTCTTTTGTAACCAACTTTTCATACTCCAGTCTGATGGTACTAGCGGTATGCTATTACTAACATACTCACTCAGTTACTCAGCGTGATATTACTAACATACTCAGTTTGATGTTACTAACATACTCACTCAGTTTAATGTTACTAACATACTCAGTTTGATGTTACTAACAACTCACTCAGTTTAATGTTACTAACATACTCACTCAGTTTGATATTACTAACATACTCACTCAGTTTAATGTTACTAACATACTCACTCAGTTTGATGTTACTAGCATACTCACTCAGTTTGATGTTACTAACATACTCACTCAGTTTGATGTTACTAACATACTCACTCAGTTTGATGTTACTAACATACTTACTCAGTTTAATGTTACTAGCATACTCACTCAGTTTGATGTTACTAACAACTCACTCAGTTTGATGTTACTAACATACTCACTCAGTTTGATGTTGCTAACATACTCACTCAGTTTAATGTTACTAACATACTCACTCAGTTTAATGTTACTAACATACTCACTCAGTTTGATGTTACTAACTTACTCAGTTTGATGTTACTAACATACTCAGTTTGATGTTACTAACATACTCAGTTTGATGTTACTAACATACTCACTCAGTTTGATGTTACTAACATACTCAGTTTAATGTTACTAACATACTCACTCAGTTTAATGTTACTAACATACTCACTCAGTTTGATGTTACTAACATACTCACTCAGCTTGATGTTACTAACATACTCACTCAGTTTAATGTTACTAACATACTCACTCAGTTTAATGTTACTAACATACTCACTCAGTTTGATGTTACTAACATACTCAGTTTGATGTTACTAACATACTCACTCAGTTTGATGTTACTAACATACTCACTCAGTTTAATGTTACTAACATACTCACTCAGTTTAATGTTACTAACATACTCACTCAGCTTAATGTTACTAACATACTCACTCAGTTTAATGTTACTAACATACTCAATCAGTTTGATGTTACTAACATACTCACTCAGTTTGATGCTACTAACATACTCACTCAGTTTGATGTTACTAACATACTCACTCAGTTTGATGTTACTAACATACTCAGTTTGATGTTACTAACATACTCACTCAGTTTGATGTTACTAACTTACTCAGTTTAATGTTACTAACATACTCACTCAGTTTAATGTTACTAACATACTCACTCAGTTTGATGTTACTAACATAATCAGTTTGATGTTACTAACATACTCACTCAGTTTGATGTTACTAACATACTCAGTTTGATGTTACTAACATACTCACTTAGTTTGATGCTACTAACATACTCAGTTTGATGTTATTAACATACTCACTCAGTTTGATATCACTGACATACTCACTCAGTTTAATGTTACTAACATACTCAGTTTAATGTTACTAACATACTCACTCAGTTTAATGTTACTAACATACTCACTCAGTTTAATGTTACTAACATACTCACTCAGTTTGATGTTACTAACATACTCACTCAGTTTGATGTTACTAACATACTCAGTTTAATGTTACTAACATACTCACTCAGTTTGATGTTACTAACATACTCAGTTTAATGTTACTAACATACTCACTCAGTTTGATGTTACTAACATACTCACTTAGTTTGATGCTACTAACGTACTCACTCAGTTTGATGTTACTAACATACTCACTCAGTTTGATATCACTAACATACTCACTCAGTTTGATGTTACTAACATACTCAGTTTGATGTTACTAACATACTTACTCAGTTTGATGTTACTAACATACTCAGTTTGATGTTACTAACATACTCACTCAGTTTGATGTTACTAACATACTCACTCAGTTTGATGTTACTAACATACTCACTCAGTTTGATATTACTAACATACTCACTCAGTTTAATGTTACTAACATACTCAGTTTGATGTTACTAACATACTCACTCAGTTTGATGTTACTAACATACTCAGTTTGATGTTACTAACATACTCACTCAGTTTGATGTTACTAACATACTCAGTTTGATGTTACTAACATACTCACTCAGTTTGATGTTACTAACATACTCACTCAGTTTGATGTTACTAACATACTCACTCAGTTTGATATTACTAACATACTCAGTTTAATGTTACTAACATACTCACTCAGTTTGATGTTACTAACATCCTCACTTAGTTTAATGTTACTAACATACTCACTCAGTTTGATGTTACTAACATACTCACTTAGTTTGATGCTACTAACATACTCACTCAGTTTAATGTTACTAACATACTCACTCAGTTTGATGTTACTAACATACTCACTTAGTTTGATGCTACTAACATACTCACTTAGTTTGATGTTACTCACATACTCACTCAGTTTGATGTTACTAACATACTCACTTAGTTTGATGCTACTAACATACTCACTCAGTTTGATGTTACTCACATACTCACTCAGTTTGATGTTACTAACATACTCACTCAGTTTGATATTTCTAACATACTCGCTCCAGTCCGATGAAGCTAACATACTCACTTCAGTCAGATGAAGTTAACATACTCGTTCCAGTCAGATGAAGCTAACATACTCGTTCCAGTCAGATGAAGTTAACATACTCGCTCCAGTCAGATGAAGTTAACATACTCGTTCCAGTCAGATGAAGCTAACATACTCGTTCCAGTCAGATGAAGTTAACATACTCGCTCCAGTCAGATGAAGCTAACATACTCGCTTCAGGCAGTATTTTGGTTTCGTTTTTCATTACGCCTTCCTTCTGCCTTTTCCCCCGCCTTGAAGTTTTGAACACTTTTTTTTACTTTACCTTATTTTCTTCATATTTTCCTTAATGTTATCGTCTCTAAATATAACATATTGAAATGTATATGTATAATTATCGCCATTTTGTGCTATAAATTTTTGTTTATGTTTTTGTAAAAGAATAATGACTTCACTAACGTTGCTATTACTAATTATCTCCAATCCTATCTGCTATTTTTGTAGGCAAATGAAATATGTTTAAGCTAAATTAACTCCTAATTAAGTCTCCCAAACAACGTTTGGAGACTTATTGTTTTTGCTCCGTTTCTTATTATTATTATTATTCTTATTCTTATTCTTATTATTATTCTCCTTTCTTTCCGTGCACCATGAACTTGTCCACGGCAGATCTCAGGAACTACAGGACAGAATTTCATGAAACTTGGTGGAGTTATAGATATATGTTTCTAGTTGATCCTAAAGTTTTCAAATTTGTGGTAAAGGGGGTCAAAGCCATATGTTTGGGGGTTCAAAGGGGGTGGGGGTTACTATAGAATCCTATGGGAAACTTGAAATTTCGTACATTAATGTTGATAACTTCTAACTGGATAATGATAGAGACATAAATTTTGACATAGTGATAGGTCACCATTAGAGGAGCAATTCTGCGTTTTCAAAATTTTCAAGATGTCTGCCATTTTCGAAATGGCTGCCAAAACACGGCATAAAAATGGGGGGTAAAAATTCAACATTGTCCGATATCATCAACATTTGATATGTGGGTAGATAGTGTCAGTGGCCGGTTTGGGAGACTTCATAATCGTTAGATTATAATCATATCTTGTTGTTTTATGAGTCTAAACATATATATTAATTTAGGGAAGGGCGTCATAGACGTGCTTGTATGGTATCGATCCAGTCAGAGATTATCACTCCTAATGCTGTGAGTTAAAACGTATGGATATAAACAACAAAACATCAAACTAGATAGGGGCATGGTTATCACATAGATTTCAAAGGGTGGTAGTTGATGGCCACGCATCAAACAGTTGTCCTGTATTGTCAGGCATCCCCCAAGGCTCTGTCCTTGGTCCATGTCTTTTCCTTATATATATAAATGACATGCCAGACACCCTTAAAAGAAACATTCGCCTCTGTGCAGATGACACAATAGTTTATCTTACAATATCAGCATTAATATATTATGTTGTTTTATCCTATAAAAAAAATCAAAAAATAAATGTTTATTCATAAATGTATATATGTTATTCAAATTTTCGTTTCCCTAGCATGCCTTCTAAGAAGTCTTCAACACATTGAAGTTTAGAAGTATCCTGTAGATAGATAAGTAGATAGCGTTCGATTGTCGCACATGCATTTGCCTTTCAAATACGGTACTGTTAGATTACATTCTGTATTTTTGAATGCACTAATATATAGCTTATAAATATGCTACGCTCCATTTATATCTGATATAACAAGATTTTAGCTTACGTTCATATGTACTTTAAATTAACCAATTAAACATTGTTGACCAAGTCATGACAGCGGGTTCGGTTATAGAGAGCACAGAAAAAGCCCGAGAGAATACTTAAGTTCATACAGTAACCAATTAAAACGCTGCTGACGAAATCATGCCAAAGGGTTCTGTTATAGACAGTACAGAAAAATCACTAAAATTCACACATTAATCAATTAAACGCGAATGACGAAATCATATCAGCGGGGTCCGTTATTGACTGTATAAAACACTCCTATATATACTAAAGTTTATACGGAGGTAAACTTTCATATCTTCAAGTGGTAAGTTTCGGTATTCTAAAGGAAATTTGTACTTTTGACGATTTTGTTAGTTATGGAGCGGTACACAATATATGTTTATTACGGTATGGAACATTTACAAAGATCAGAAACCACCATTCCATGTACTTAAGAAGGACGAGATATTTCAATGTATGTGCCTTTCTATCCTTGTATATACGATTGGCGAGCTTTTCTGTTTTAACCTCAATTACTTTTTTTGCGTAAACAATTTTGGGAACATTTTTCCTATGATATCCCAATTTTTGCTGTCGAAGAATAAATGTATAAATACAAAGGAATGTAGTACCACCAAAATATTTGAAAGTCGTTTTTATTTTGTGTAATGTACTGATTGATTTGTAAATTTATTATTACTTTTTTGTAATTTTTTTTAGAAAACTTAGTTTAAAGAACATTTCTAAATTCATCACAATTTTAAGTATATATTGGGTTTTTCATACAAATTTAACGGTGCAAGGAAATCATAAATTACACTTGGATAATTGGAAATTAATATTAAATCTGGTTTAAGTCGAAGAAACTTTAGAAGTTAAGTGCAATATGGTTTGATTTATAGTGCAATACAAATTTAGCATTTAAAGAACCAGAACAATCGATTTAAATGTTGGTCAATGAGAGCAAGTTAAATACAGTAAGGTTAAAGCGTGGGTCACATAGGACAGTTTAAAGACATGCAAATAAAAGTTCCACCGATCCCTATACCCGTGGAAAAAACCTATGAACACCATTTAGAATTCACTATCTAGACATTTTTATATTGTTACACACAAGCTACAATGACCCTGTGTCTAGCTGACGGATGAGCAAAATACGGTATAGCCTACATAGGTCTGAAGTATAGAGTACCACCAGAATATTCTGCTACAATTCTCACATTACGTCCATCTTTCGCTTTGTAGACAAAACGAGCGATTTATCGATGGTATAATCTCATTCGCACATGCGCCGGTGAATGTGACTCACTTTTCCGTCGTAAATGTACATGTTGATGAATTATCGTCTGCTTGAATTTGGCAGCATAAATTGTGTGCGATATTTTCCGCAAGCGTAAATATAAATTACCGTCTTCCAATCAAAGTATAGTACCGTATTTGTACTCTTAAGACATGTCAGAATCGAAATAAATCATGGAAGCCAGAATGTGTTTTGAGTTTTAACATGGGTTGGCGGATATTAGTAAATTTTATCCATTCCCTCTGGCTCGGGATAAAATACTAATATCCGCCAACCCATGTTAAAACTCCCAACACATTCTGGCTTCCATGATTTATTTCGTAATGACAGCTGTCATAATAACGTTACGTTTGTATTATCTTAAAAGATTTTCAAAACATGTGAAGGAACTATTAATCATATGCTATATTTTGAATTAAGACAGTCCGACTCTGTATAATTAATTGATATATTAGAATGAGTTACATATTAAAGAGTATTCTTGAAGATAAGCACGAGTCAAGTTTTATTTAAATGTAATAAGAAACTCAACTGACATGTAAAATGTGAAATATAATATATATGTGTGGTTTGTGAGGCTGAATATGTTGGAAATACTTAGTTTTTTGTAAATGAATTTGCTATAGATATTTTATATCTTGAATTCTTATCTTTTATTGAAATCTCATCAAAATGTAATTTACATCAACACCATGGTCTTGATTGCTGACTTATTCATTTTTGTTTAACGTGAAATCAGCAGTATTTCAACTATACTCATGACGAAAAAAACAAAACAAAAACAAACAAACAAATCAACCAAAAACAAAAACAAAACATGTAGGTAAACAATTGGTACTTAGTGTAGGCCTATGGGCTGAAGCTTATATTGCCACAGGAAGAAGTGAATGTAATGGATTGGGTCGGAAAATTCTGTCGTACAACGGTCCACCTTTGGCAACTCATAGTAAGCTTCTGCTTATAAGGAGCTGTTGCAAGTTGTCTTTTACATGAAAGGAATGAGCATTCTCCATAATTTCGTCATAATAGTGAGTTGTGCATTTGATTCGTCCCGAAGAATCGGGGGAGGAGTTGCACCCAACAACAAGACACTATGTAATATTTCTGTACCCCGGGTTCCCTCTGGAAGTGGTCATGACTTACAGTTTTATGTTATTCGTTCCTTGAATAGTTCATATGAGGAAAGTTTGAAGATATCAAAGGTGTATGCTGAAGCCGTAAATCGAAGAAGGACAGACACTACAATTCATGTACATGTAACACTTGATAGAATTAATTCTTGTTGCTAAATGTAGAAACTGGAAGATATATTAATATTTCTAGACGTTCATGTATTTGTATTATGTTCAACAGAAAAACAATTGATGAACATCACTTAATTTTTAGAGTGTGGTACAAGACATACAGTGTAGATCTATCAAAAACTATCAATTAGTTGTACTTATGTAATATTAAATATCCCAATAACCTTTAAAATAGCTTTATTTTGAGGAGAAAATATACCTAATAATAGAATGTTTAATTGCTTCTAGACAAAATGTTTAATTGCTTCTAGACAAAAGATTCCATCAGATTGAAAACCTGAAATCTTACTGATACATGGAAAAAATCCCAATCACATAAATCAATAACACATTTAAAATTACCTATAAAACAAAATGGTTTGTTAAGATATAAAGATCTAAGGCTAAAATTGAAATTAAGATGTTTAAATATTTTATTGTTTACTGATTCCTAAGGAATTGATCAATACTTATAAAACAATACATTTACCTAATACAAAGATGAATTATCAATCAGCATATCATTTATTTGGTTGGTTATTTCACTTTAAAGATGGAAATACTTTAGTGTGAAATGTCAAACTCATGGTGTACAATTCTTACTGAAAATATGTCTGTTGTATTATATGTTAAAGTACATTGTATCAGAACTTTAAAAGTGCAAAATTACATGATTGAAAAGATTCTTAGTCATTTTCAACTTTAACGAGTTTGTGATAAGTTCAAGTTTTATGGTGGGAAAGCACAGTTGCTTCAGAAAACACGCCTGGTGGAGATTTCTTAAAGGAACAACATTCGGATTTTTACCTGAATTCCAAATATATTTTCTGTCATGGCAGCTACCAGTAATGTAAAAAGTGTATTTTGTCCATAAACAAAATGAAGGTTTGGGTTGTATGCACTAAGATTAAATAATAATAGTGACAACAATGTTTAAGCTTATTGGTTGGCTGTTTACTGTCATATGATTTGCTGACTTCCTCCTGTTAATTGTTATAGAATCATTATTACTGTAATAATTTGTCACTCTTCCATTGATGGCCGAAATACTTGATCAGGCTGTGTAGCCTTCAACTGATGAACTTTAATAAATTCATCCCACAAAGTGTTCTATTTATTTAAGATTGACCGATTTAAATGTCATTAGATTTGCAGGCTGCAGTGATAAATAAATGAGTTCTGCCAGTTTACCCTGACGACAGCTAGTTTTTTCCTAATTATCTCTGTTTTATATCTTTATCCATGTTATTTGTTTTGTTGCCTATTTTATTTTCAGTTCATCTAGTCAAATACCATATGAGCGTTTGCTATCAATTTGTGTTCGTCGTCCGTTACCTTTTTGCCTGTTATCTCTCTTCAGTATTTTGGACAGTAACACAGAGAAGTGAAATACTTTACATGTGTGATCACACATATTGAATTGTGTTTATTTTATGTATTTGTACGATAAGATAGAGATAATATAATATTTTAGCTAATGTACGTTAACTTTTTGCATGTCATTCCTCTACAGTATGTTAGAAAGAAACATAACAATTAAATACCTCACATTTGTGATCAAACGTATTGAATTAGATTTTTGATGAATTTTTAGGATAATAAAGGAAGATGAATCGCACGTTTAGCAAATGTGGTTCATTAAGGTATATGACATCGAATATTTATTTTATTCAAAGAGACCGCCACGATATAACTGAAATATTGTTGAAAGTGGCGTTAAACACCATAAATTACTATTATAAATTCTATGATAAACAACATCAAAGAAGAACATTGTATTTATACATGATACTAGCGATTCCTTCTCACCAGCTAATGACGAGAGCTGTGAATCTATAACCTATATCATTCCCGAGGTGTCTATTATAATATTATATACTCCCTGTTTATTATCAATGGCTGACGATAGTATTGTTATTATTATTATTATTACATGCGCAATTTATATCACAAACTATACTTAGCTATCCTGCAAAGGCCATTCACATGCTGGACACTGGTACTTTAACAATAGAATATGTCAAGGTTAAGTTTTTGTTTTCAATTTAGTGTCGGGGAAATGTCCACAATACACATCTTCTTAATAACGTTAGAGAATACTGAAGGGGCAATCAAAAATGGACAATCCAGAGAAACTGACAACAGAGGGCGCACACGACGAAGAAAAATAACACAAATACACAACACAATATGTGTTGGACACCACTATGTGCAAGCAAACACAAATAACGTAAGTAAGACATGAGCCCTCCTACAAACAACTGGAGATAAAGACGAACCGAACATGCTTAATATGTGCATATTTGATAAAGATAAAGAAGGTTTACTAAGTTTCATGTACACACGTGTTTGATACACTTACTGTGGTCTTGTGATTTGTATTTACAATTTATATAATTATATAAACTGTGAAGTAGTGTCAATGTATCAGGATGGAACAGTTGTTGGATTTTTAAATCGTTATTGGCATGGGATAGAATATTCAATACGGTTGGCACCGATAACGCCAAAAATGCATTCTCTATAGGATAAATGTATTACATTGTGCTTACGACAAAGATAACGACATTAATGTAATTACTTAAAGATAATGGTGTTATTATAAGTTGATTAACAACTAGTCTGTAATACTATATAATGTTTGGTAACTTTGATGGGAGAGAAATACAGATGTTATACTAGCACATTTATCGTTATTTCTATGTAGGTAGTATTTAACTGCTTTGTTTAGTATGTAGCATTTGTATTCCTTGTTCAGTAGATAGCATTTAACCTCTATGCATTTTTGATATTTCTATACTGAGGAGGTATAATTTGATACTTTAGTGCTAATCAAGCTGCATTTTAGACTTGTATTTTAAGGAGATGCCATTTAAAGCTTACGGAAAATACTCGCGAGGAAACCTCATGATAAACCTGACCTATTTCCTCCATTGTGGGGTACAACTCATCCGAAATGATCGTCAGCTGTATTTCCTGGGCGAATCAAATACATAATTATGTTCGTATTTTTTCGACAACACACCACAGAATACCACAGAACAATGAATATCTACCAAAGAAATGTACACAGATTAGCGGTCCGTTATTGGAGAATAATGTCTATAAGACTCCAAAATACCACAGAACAATGAATATCTACCAAAGAAATGTACACAGATTAGCGGTCTGTTATTGGAGAATAATGTCTATAAGACTCCAAAAAACTGTCTAGTTGTTCATTTCGCAGATTATTTTCCAAGTTGTGTACTATTTTCTTACGATTTCAATACCTCTAGTGGCAACAGTATATATTTCAGTCGATATCTATAAACTGGCACATATGTTTGTAATGACCTTGTTTGTCGATAACCATAAACAGACACATATGTTTGTAATGCCCTTGTTTTTCTGTAGCCATTAACAGGCACATGTTTGTAATGACCTTGTTTGTCGATAACCATAAACAGGCACATATGTTTGTAATGACCTTGTTTGTCGATAACCATAAACAGACACATATGTTTGTAATGTCCTTGTTTGTCTGTAGCCATTAACAGGCACATGTTTGTAATGTGACCTTGTTTGTCGATAACCATAAACAGACACATATGTTTGTAATGCCCTCGTTTGTCTGTAGCCATAAGCAGGCACGTATGTTTGTAATGTGACCTTGTTTGTCCATAAACAGGCACATGTTTGTAATGACCTTGTTTGTCGATAACCATAAACAGGCACGTATGTTTGTAATGTGACCTTGTTTGTCCATAAACAGGCATTTATGTGTGTAATGATCTTGTTTGTCGATAACCATTAACAGGCACGTATGTTTGTAATGACCTTGTTTTTGTCTTTGTTTTGAAAGTGACTTGACTGAATTCTTAATTACATCTTTCTGTAATATTTAGATAATTATTTCCACAGAAAGGATTGTTCTTTGACGGATATATATAAACAGATGTAATTGAAAGTCACATCCAATTTAATTAAAATAAAATTGCTCTAAACAAATGTATCAATTTTGATTGTGATCTTTAGCATCAAATGTTACCTCTCTCTACGATGTTTGTATGAATTTTGAAGCAGTTTCGACAGTATGGTATTTTAACAGTTTCGACAGTATGGTATTTTAACAGTTTCGACAGTATGGTATTTTAACAGTTTCGACAGTATGGTATGTTAATAGTTTCGACAGTATGGTATTTTAACAGTTTCGACAGTATGGTATTTTAACAGTTTCGACAGTATGGTATATTAACAGTTTCGACAGTGGTATATTAACAGTTTCGACAGTATGGTATATTAACAGTTTCGACAATATGGTATTTTAACAGTTTCGACAGTATGGTATTTTAACAGTTTCGACAGTATGGTATATTAACAGTTTCGACAGTATGGTATATTAACAGTTTCGACAGTATGGTATTTTAACAGTTTCGACAGTATGGTATTTTAACAGTATGGTATTTTAACAGTTTCGACAGTATGGTATTTTAGCAGTTTCGACAGTATGGTATATTAACAGTTTCGACAGTATGGTATATTAACAGTTTCGACAGTATGGTATTTTAACAGTTTCGACAGTATGGTATTTTAACAGTTTCGACAGTATGGTATTTTAACAGTTTCGACAGTATGGTATTTTAACAGTTTCGACAGTATGGTATTTTAACAGTTTCGACAGTATGGTATTTTAACAGTTTCGACAGTATGGTATATTAACAGTTTCGACAGTATGGTATATTAACAGTTTCGACAGTATGGTATTTTAACAGTTTCGACAGTATGGTATATTAACAGTTTCGACAGTATGGTATTTTAACAGTTTCAACAGTATGGTATTTTAGCAGTTTCGACAGTTTGGTATATTAACAGTTTCGACAGTATGGTATATTACCAGTTTCGACAGTATGGTATTTTAACAGTTTCGACAGTATGGTATTTTAACAGTTTTGACAGTATGGTATATTAACAGTTTCGACAGTATGGTATTTTAACAGTTTCGACAGTATGGTATTTTAACAGTTTCGACAGTATGGTATATTAACAGTTTCGACAGTATGGTATTTTAACAGTTTCGACAGTATGGTATTTTAACAGTTTCGACAGTATGGTATTTTAACAGTTTCGACAGTATGGTATTTTAACAGTTTCGACAGTATGGTATATTAACAGTTTCGACAGTATGGTATTTTAACAGTTTCGACAGTATGGTATATTAACAGTTTCGACAGTATGGTATTTTAACAGTTTCGACAGTATGGTATTTTAACAGTTTCGACAGTATGGTATTTTTTTGTTTTTCATTTTATTCACAGATATAAAATTTGTTGTTCTGTTCTTGTCTCCTTTATTGTGCTACTTTTTCATATTAATATCCGTTTATATTATGACGCACTAGCTTTTGGCGATAAACGGTAGTTAAGGAACGATTAGAAATATTATATACAAAAGAACACCAGTGGCCATAGAAAATAATAAGACGAACATTCATATAGTCTGGAAGTAATTTCTAATTACATGTATAAATAATACTTATGCTTTAAAGCTTTAGGCATGCAAATACACATAAAGACTTAAGAACCTTTAATATTGCTTTGGTATATTGATACTTGAAAACTTACATGGGAGGATAAAAGGTTATTTTTAAATTATTCTGAAAGCATGTCTGAAATTATATGACGTGAATATTTAAATAAAATGAAAACGTACGTAAAGTAATATACAAAAATCGTATATAAAAAGAAAGGAAAATCCTGGTAAACATTTTACTGGTTTATCATTGATTGGCTTTGTAGATGGTGTAGTAAAACATGGTGTGATTAGAAGTGTACCAACAAGAACTGTAAACTGTATTATATTAACACTTGACTGTGGCTTTGTAGATAGTGTAGTAAAACATGGTGTGATTAGAAGTGTACTAACAAGAACTGTAAACTGTATTATATTAACACTTGACTGTGGCTTTGTAGATAGTGTAGTAAAACATGGTGTGATTAGAAGTGTACTACCAAGAACTGTAAACTGTATTATATTAACACTTGACTGGCTTTGTAGATAGTGTAGTAAAACATGGTGTGATTAGAAGTGTACCAACAAGAACTGTAAACTGTATTATATTAACACTTGACTGGCTTTGTAGATAGTGTAGTAAAACATGGTGTGATTAGAAGTGTACCAACAAGAACTGTAAACTGTATTATATTAACACTTGACTGTGGCTTTGTAGATAGTGTAGTAAAACATGGTGTGATTAGAAGTGTACTAACAAGAACTGTAAACTGTATTATATTAACACTTGACTGTGGCTTTGTAGATAGTGTAGTAAAACATGGTGTGATTAGAAGTGTACTAACAAGAACTGTAAACTGTATTATATTAACACTTGACTGTGGCTTTGTAGATAGTGTAGTAAAACATGGTGTGATTAGAAGTGTACCAACAAGAACTGTAAACTGTATTATATTAACACTTGACTGGCTTTGTAGATAGTGTAGTAAAACATGGTGTGATTAGAAGTGTACTAACAAGAACTGTAAACTGTATTATATTAACACTTGACTGGCTTTGTAGATAGTGTAGTAAAACATGGTGTGATTAGAAGTGTACTAATAAGAACTGTAAACTGTATTATATTAACACTTGACTGGCTTTGTAGATAGTGTAGTAAAACATGGTGTGATTAGAAGTGTACCAACAAGAACTGTAAACTGTATTATATTAACACTTGACTGGCTTTGTAGATAGTGTAGTAAAACATGGTGTGATTAGAAGTGTACTAACAAGAACTGTAAACTGTATTATATTAACACTTGACTGTGGCTTTGTAGATAGTGTAGTAAAACATGGTGTGATTAGAAGTGTACCAACAAGAACTGTAAACTGTATTATACTAACACTTGACTGTGGCTTTGTAGATAGTGTAGTAAAACATGGTGTGATTAGAAGTGTACCAACAAGAACTGTAAACTGTATTATATTAACACTTGACTGGCTTTGTAGATAGTGTAGTAAGACATGGTGTGATTAGAAGTGTACTAACAAGAACTGTAAACTGTATTATATTAATACTTGACTGTGGCTTTGTAGATAGTGTAGTAAAACATGGTGTGATTAGAAGTGTACTAACAAGAACTGTAAACTGTATTATATTAACACTTGACTGTGGCTTTGTAGATAGTGTAGTAAAACATGGTGTGATTAGAAGTGTACTAACAAGAACTGTAAACTGTATTATATTAACACTTGACTGTGGCTTTGTAGATAGTGTAGTAAAACATGGTGTGATTAGAACTGTACTAACAAGAACTGTAAACTGTATTATATTAACACTTGACTGTGGCTTTGTAGATAGTGTAGTAAAACATGGTGTGATTAGAAGTGTACCAACAAGAACTGTAAACTGTATTATATTAACACTTGACTGTGGCTTTGTAGATAGTGTAGTAAAACATGGTGTGATTAGAAGTGTACTAACAAGAACTGTAAACTGTATTATATTAACACTTGACTGTGGCTTTGTAGATAGTGTAGTAAAACATGGTGTGATTAGAGGTGTACTAACAAGAACTGTAAACTGTATTATATTAACACTTGACTGTGGCTTTGTAGATAGTGTAGTAAAACATGGTGTGATTAGAAGTGTACTAACAAGAACTGTAAACTGTATTATATTAACACTTGACTGTGGCTTTGTAGATAGTGTAGTAAAACATGGTGTGATTAGAAGTGTACCAACAAGAACTGTAAACTGTATTATATTAACACTTGACTGGCTTTGTAGATAGTGTAGTAAAACATGGTGTGATTAGAAGTGTACTAACAAGAACTGTAAACTGTATTATATTAACACTTGACTGGCTTTGTAGATAGTGTAGTAAAACATGGTGTGATTAGAAGTGTACTAATAAGAACTGTAAACTGTATTATATTAACACTTGACTGGCTTTGTAGATAGTGTAGTAAAACATGGTGTGATTAGAAGTGTACCAACAAGAACTGTAAACTGTATTATATTAACACTTGACTGGCTTTGTAGATAGTGTAGTAAAACATGGTGTGATTAGAAGTGTACTAACAAGAACTGTAAACTGTATTATATTAACACTTGACTGTGGCTTTGTAGATAGTGTAGTAAAACATGGTGTGATTAGAAGTGTACCAACAAGAACTGTAAACTGTATTATACTAACACTTGACTGTGGCTTTGTAGATAGTGTAGTAAAACATGGTGTGATTAGAAGTGTACCAACAAGAACTGTAAACTGTATTATATTAACACTTGACTGGCTTTGTAGATAGTGTAGTAAGACATGGTGTGATTAGAAGTGTACTAACAAGAACTGTAAACTGTATTATATTAATACTTGACTGTGGCTTTGTAGATAGTGTAGTAAAACATGGTGTGATTAGAAGTGTACTAACAAGAACTGTAAACTGTATTATATTAACACTTGACTGTGGCTTTGTAGATAGTGTAGTAAAACATGGTGTGATTAGAAGTGTACTAACAAGAACTGTAAACTGTATTATATTAACACTTGACTGTGGCTTTGTAGATAGTGTAGTAAAACATGGTGTGATTAGAACTTTACTAACAAGAACTGTAAACTGTATTATATTAACACTTGACTGTGGCTTTGTAGATAGTGTAGTAAAACATGGTGTGATTAGAAGTGTACCAACAAGAACTGTAAACTGTATTATATTAACACTTGACTGTGGCTTTGTAGATAGTGTAGTAAAACATGGTGTGATTAGAAGTGTACTAACAAGAACTGTAAACTGTATTATATTAACACTTGACTGTGGCTTTGTAGATAGTGTAGTAAAACATGGTGTGATTAGAAGTGTACTAACAAGAACTGTAAACTGTATTATATTAACACTTGACTGTGGCTTTGTAGATAGTGTAGTAAAACATGGTGTGATTAGAAGTGTACTAACAAGAACTGTAAACTGTATTATATTAACACTTGACTGTGGCTTTGTAGATAGTGTAGTAAAACATGGTGTGATTAGAAGTGTACTAACAAGAACTGTAAACTGTATTATATTAACACTTGACTGTGGCTTTGTAGATAGTGTAGTAAAACATGGTGTGATTAGAAGTGTACTAACAAGAACTGTAAACTGTATTATATTAACACTTGACTGTGGCTTTGTAGATAGTGTAGTAAAACATGGTGTGATTAGAAGTGTACCAACAAGAACTGTAAACTGTATTATATTAACACTTGACTGTGGCTTTGTAGAT
Organism: Bathymodiolus brooksi; assembly: GCA_963680875.1. Classification (NCBI taxonomy): domain Eukaryota; kingdom Metazoa; phylum Mollusca; class Bivalvia; order Mytilida; family Modiolidae; genus Bathymodiolus; species Bathymodiolus brooksi. The sequence goes on from OY804577.1 coordinate 32,437,149, forward strand.
AGTGTAGTAAAACATGGTGTGATTAGAAGTGTACCAACAAGAACTGTAAACTGTATTATATTAACACTTGACTGGCTTTGTAGATAGTGTAGTAAAACATGGTGTGATTAGAAGTGTACTACCAAGAACTGTAAACGGTATTATATTAACACTTTACTGGCTTTGTAGATAGTGTAGTAAAACATGGTGTGATTAGAAGTGTACCAACAAGAACTGTAAACTGTATTATATTAACACTTGACTGGCTTTGTAGATAGTGTAGTAAAACATGGTGTGATTAGAAGTGTACCAACAAGAACTGTAAACTGTATTATATTAACACTTGACTGTGGCTTTGTAGATAGTGTAGTAAAACATGGTGTGATTAGAAGTGTACTAACAAGAACTGTAAACTGTATTATATTAACACTTGACTGTGGCTTTGTAGATAGTGTAGTAAAACATGGTGTGATTAGAAGTGTACTAACAAGAACTGTAAACTGTATTATATTAACACTTGACTGTGGCTTTGTAGATAGTGTAGTAAAACATGGTGTGATTAGAAGTGTACCAACAAGAACTGTAAACTGTATTATATTAACACTTGACTGGCTTTGTAGATAGTGTAGTAAAACATGGTGTGATTAGAAGTGTACTAACAAGAACTGTAAACTGTATTATATTAACACTTGACTGGCTTTGTAGATAGTGTAGTAAAACATGGTGTGATTAGAAGTGTACTAATAAGAACTGTAAACTGTATTATATTAACACTTGACTGTGGCTTTGTAGATAGTGTAGTAAAACATGGTGTGATTAGAAGTGTACCAACAAGAACTGTAAACTGTATTATATTAACACTTGACTGGCTTTGTAGATAGTGTAGTAAAACATGGTGTGATTAGAAGTGTACTAACAAGAACTGTAAACTGTATTATATTAACACTTGACTGTGGCTTTGTAGATAGTGTAGTAAAACATGGTGTGATTAGAAGTGTACCAACAAGAACTGTAAACTGTATTATACTAACACTTGACTGTGGCTTTGTAGATAGTGTAGTAAAACATGGTGTGATTAGAAGTGTACCAACAAGAACTGTAAACTGTATTATATTAACACTTGACTGGCTTTGTAGATAGTGTAGTAAGACATGGTGTGATTAGAAGTGTACTAACAAGAACTGTAAACTGTATTATATTAATACTTGACTGTGGCTTTGTAGATAGTGTAGTAAAACATGGTGTGATTAGAAGTGTACTAACAAGAACTGTAAACTGTATTATATTAACACTTGACTGTGGCTTTGTAGATAGTGTAGTAAAACATGGTGTGATTAGAAGTGTACTAACAAGAACTGTAAACTGTATTATATTAACACTTGACTGTGGCTTTGTTGATAGTGTAGTAAAACATGGTGTGATTAGAACTGTACTAACAAGAACTGTAAACTGTATTATATTAACACTTGACTGTGGCTTTGTAGATAGTGTAGTAAAACATGGTGTGATTAGAAGTGTACCAACAAGAACTGTAAACTGTATTATATTAACACTTGACTGTGGCTTTGTAGATAGTGTAGTAAAACATGGTGTGATTAGAAGTGTACTAACAAGAACTGTAAACTGTATTATATTAACACTTGACTGTGGCTTTGTAGGTAGTGTAGTAAAACATGGTGTGATTAGAAGTGTACTAACAAGAACTGTAAACTGTATTATATTAACACTTGACTGTGGCTTTGTAGATAGTGTAGTAAAACATGGTGTGATTAGAAGTGTACTAACAAGAACTGTAAACTGTATTATATTAACACTTGACTGTGGCTTTGTAGATAGTGTAGTAAAACATGGTGTGATTAGAAGTGTACTAACAAGAACTGTAAACTGTATTATATTAACACTTGACTGTGGCTTTGTAGATAGTGTAGTAAAACATGGTGTGATTAGAAGTGTACTAACAAGAACTGTAAACTGTATTATATTAACACTTGACTGTGGCTTTGTAGATAGTGTAGTAAAACATGGTGTGATTAGAAGTGTACCAACAAGAACTGTAAACTGTATTATATTAACACTTGACTGTGGCTTTGTAGATAGTGTAGTAAAACATGGTGTGATTAGAAGTGTACCAACAAGAACTGTAAACTGTATTATATTAACACTTGACTGTGGCTTTGTAGATAGTGTAGTAAAACATGGTGTGATTAGAAGTGTACTAACAAGAACTGTAAACTGTATTATATTAACACTTGACTGTGGCTTTGTAGATAGTGTAGTAAAACATGGTGTGATTAGAAGTGTACCAACAAGAACTGTAAACTGTATTATATTAACACTTGACTGTGGCTTTGTAGATAGTGTAGTAAAACATGGTGTGATTAGAAGTGTACCAACAAGAACTGTAAACTGTATTATATTAACACTTGACTGGCTTTGTAGATAGTGTAGTAAGACATGGTGTGATTAGAAGTGTACTAACAAGAACTGTAAACTGTATTATATTAACGCTTGACTGGCTTTGTAGATAGTGTAGTAAAACATGGTGTGATTAGAAGTGTACCAACAAGAACTGTAAACTGTATTATATTAACACTTGACTGGCTTTGTAGATAGTGTAGTAAGACATGGTGTGATTAGAAGTGTACTAACAAGAACTGTAAACTGTATTATATTAATACTTGACTGTGGCTTTGTAGATAGTGTAGTAAAACATGGTGTGATTAGAAGTGTACTAACAAGAACTGTAAACTGTATTATATTAACACTTGACTGTGGCTTTGTAGATAGTGTAGTAAAACATGGTGTGATTAGAAGTGTACTAACAAGAACTGTAAACTGTATTATATTAACACTTGACTGGCTTTGTAGATAGTGTAGTAAAACATGGTGTGATTAGAAGTGTACTAACAAGAACTGTAAACTGAATTATATTAACACTTGACTGGCTTTGTAGATAGTGTAGTAAAACATGGTGTGATTAGAAGTGTACTAACAAGAACTGTAAACTGTATTATATTAACACTTGACTGTGGCTTTGTAGATAGTGTAGTAAAACATGGTGTGATTAGAAGTGTACTAACAAGAACTGTAAACTGTATTATATTAACACTTGACTGTGGCTTTGTAGATAGTGTAGTAAAACATGGTGTGATTAGAAGTGTACCAACAAGAACTGTAAACTGTATTATATTAACACTTGACTGTGGCTTTGTAGATAGTGTAGTAAAACATGGTGTGATTAGAAGTGTACTAACAAGAACTGTAAACTGTATTATATTAACACTTGACTGTGGCTTTGTAGATAGTGTAGTAAAACATGGTGTGATTAGAAGTGTACCAACAAGAACTGTAAACTGTATTATATTAACACTTGACTGGCTTTGTGGATAGTGTAGTAAGACATGGTGTGATTAGAAGTGTACTAACAAGAACTGTAAACTGTATTATATTAATACTTGACTGTGGCTTTGTAGATAGTGTAGTAAAACATGGTGTGATTAGAAGTGTACTAACAAGAACTGTAAACTGTATTATATTAACACTTGACTGTGGCTTTTTAGATAGTGTAGTAAAACATGGTGTGATTAGAAGTGTACTAACAAGAACTGTAAACTGTATTATATTAACACTTGACTGGCTTTGTAGATAGTGTAGTAAAACATGGTGTGATTAGAAGTGTACCAACAAGAACTGTAAACTGTATTATATTAACACTTGACTGTGGCTTTGTAGATAGTGTAGTAAAACATGGTGTGATTAGAAGTGTACTAACAAGAACTGTAAACTGTATTATATTAACACTTGACTGTGGCTTTGTAGATAGTGTAGTAAAACATGGTGTGATTAGAAGTGTACTAACAAGAACTGTAAACTGTATTATATTAACACTTGACTGGCTTTGTAGATAGTGTAGTAAAACATGGTGTGATTAGAAGTGTACCAACAAGAACTGTAAACTGTATTATATTAACACTTGACTGGCTTTGTAGATAGTGTAGTAAAACATGGTGTGATTAGAAGTGTACTAACAAGAACTGTAAACTGTATTATATTAACACTTGACTGTGGCTTTGTAGATAGTGTAGGAAAACATGGTGTGATTAGAAGTGTACCAACAAGAACTGTAAACTGTATTATATTAACACTTGACTGGCTTTGTAGATAGTGTAGTAAGACATGGTGTGATTAGAAGTGTACTAACAAGAACTGTAAACTGTATTATATTAATATTTGACTGTGGCTTTGTAGATAGTGTAGTAAAACATGGTGTGATTAGAAGTGTACTAACAAGAACTGTAAACTGTATTATATTAACACTTGACTGGCTTTGTAGATAGTGTAGTAAAACATGGTGTGATTAGAAGTGTACTAACAAGAACTGTAAACTGTATTATATTAACACTTGACTGTGGCTTTTTAGTGTAGTAAAACATGGTGTGATTAGAAGTGTACTAACAAGAACTGTAAACTGTATTATATTAACACTTGACTGGCTTTGTAGATAGTGTAGTAAAACATTGTGTGATTAGAAGTGTACTAACAAGAACTGTAAACTGTATTATATTAACACTTGACTGTGGCTTTGTAGATAGTGTAGTAAAACATGGTGTGATTAGAAGTGTACTAACAAGAACTGTAAACTGTATTATATTAACACTTGACTGGCTTTGTAGATAGTGTAGTAAAACATGGTGTGATTAGAAGTGTACCAGCAAGAACTGTAAACTGTATTATATTAACACTTGACTGTGGCTTTGTAGATAGTGTAGTAAAACATGGTGTGATTAGAAGTATACCAACAAGAACTGTAAACTGTATTATATTAACACTTGACTGGCTTTGTGGATAGTGTAGTAAGACATGGTGTGATTAGAAGTGTACTAACAAGAACTGTAAACTGTGTTATATTAATACTTGACTGTGGCTTTGTAGATAGTGTAGTAAAACATGGTGTGATTAGCAGTGTACTAACAAGAACTGTAAACTGTATTATATTAACACTTGACTGTGGCTTTGTAGATAGTGTAGTAAAACATGGTGTGATTAGAAGTGTACTAACAAGAACTGTAAACTGTATTATATTAACACTTGACTGGCTTTGTAGATAGTGTAGTAAAACATGGTGTGATTAGAAGTGTACCAACAAGAACTGTGAACTGTATTATATTAACACTTGACTGTGGCTTTGTAGATAGTGTAGTAAAACATGGTGTGATTAGAAGTGTACTAACAAGAACTGTAAACTGTATTATATTAACACTTGACTGGCTTTGTAGATAGTGTAGTAAAACATGGTGTGATTAGAAGTGTACCAACAAGAACTGTAAACTGTATTATATTAACACTTGACTGTGGCTTTGTAGATAGTGTAGTAAAACATGGTGTGATTAGAAGTGTACTAACAAGAACTGTAAACTGTATTATATTAACACTTGACTGGCTTTGTAGATAGTGTAGTAAAACATGGTGTGATTAGAAGTGTACCAACAAGAACTGTAAACTGTATTATATTAACACTTTACTGGCTTTGTAGATAGTGTAGTAAAAATTGGTGTGATTAGAAGTGTACTAACAAGAACTGTAAACTGTATTATATTAACACTTGACTGTGGCTTTGTAGATAGTGTAGGAAAACATGGTGTGATTAGAAGTGTACCAACAAGAACTGTAAACTGTATTATATTAACACTTGACTGGCTTTGTAGATAGTGTAGTAAGACATGGTGTGATTAGAAGTGTACTAACAAGAACTGTAAACTGTATTATATTAATACTTGACTGTGGCTTTGTAGATAGTGTAGTAAAACATGGTGTGATTAGAAGTGTACTAACAAGAACTGTAAACTGTATTATATTAACACTTGACTGTGGCTTTGTTGATAGTGTAGTAAAACATGGTGTGATTAGAAGTGTACTAACAAGAACTGTAAACTGTATTATATTAACACTTGACTGTGGCTTTTTAGATAGTGTAGTAAAACATGGTGTGATTAGAAGTGTACTAACAAGAACTGTAAACTGTATTATATTAACACTTGACTGTGGCTTTGTAGATAGTGTAGTAAAACATGGTGTGATTAGAAGTGTACCAACAAGAACTGTAAACTGTATTATATTAACACTTGACTGGCTTTGTAGATAGTGTAGTAAAACATTGTGTGATTAGAAGTGTACTAACAAGAACTGTAAACTGTATTATATTAACACTTGACTGTGGCTTTGTAGATAGTGTAGTAAAACATGGTGTGATTAGAAGTGTACTAACAAGAACTGTAAACTGTATTATATTAACACTTGACTGGCTTTGTAGATAGTGTAGTAAAACATGGTGTGATTAGAAGTGTACCAACAAGAACTGTAAACTGTATTATATTAACACTTGACTGTGGCTTTGTAGATAGTGTAGTAAAACATGGTGTGATTAGAAGTGTACCAACAAGAACTGTAAACTGTATTATATTAACACTTGACTGGCTTTGTAGATAGTGTAGTAAAACATGGTGTGATTAGAAGTGTACCAACAAGAACTGTAAACTGTATTATATTAATACTTGACTGTGGCTTTGTAGATAGTGTAGTAAAACATGGTGTGATTAGAAGTGTACCAACAAGAACTGTAAACTGTATTATATTAACACTTGACTGGCTTTGTAGATAGTGTAGTAAGACATGGTGTGATTAGAAGTGTACTAACAAGAACTGTAAACTGTATTATATTAACACTTGACTGCGTTCATCAACAGATACCAATTTGTGAGCTAAATTAGATCACTTCAGTTGATTGTCATGTCTTGACAAAGTGTCTGTATATCTAATCTTTGTTAATCGTAGGTTATACAACTGCCTTGTGAAGCCTTCTGAAGATTAGTTATGGGATAGGTGTTATTTTCAGTTGTTCTGATTTGAAAGCAGATCAGATTATAAACTCCATAAGCCATTAAATCTGCATCTCAATCTTCTACAAGAGTAATTAGTGACATTTGATTAAGTTATATTTACGTGCACGGAGATTATTACTGAAAACCGAATAAATGAAATTGATTATCTGGCGAAATATCGCCTTCCTTCCAACAGCTGGTGTCTATGAAAAAAGAACAGTTAAAAATTTTCATATTTTAAAATACAAAAAAATGAATATACCGTGTACCAATGTATTCTATTTTGAAGATCTGCTTATTTAAGCTCTGTGATCGAGGAACTGACGAGAGTCTCCTTGACAATTGTTAGTGTTGCTAACAAAATATTGTATTATTGCCAACAAGTGAAGTTGATATGGTTTGTGAAAAAAATAGAGGGGTCAAATAGTGTTGTCTATAACAATGGCTTGGTCAAAAATTGTTTATCCTCGTTAACATGGAATGGACACAAGATATGTATAATGTCTGACCATTGTTTAGAAATCTACATACCAGTAATAATGTGTATATGCCATGTTAAATTAATGTAATTGCAGTAATAATGCAATGTTTTGATCTGCCTTGTCTGATTTCATATAATAACAACTTCTAAAAATAAACCTTATTTCATAATTAATTTGATCTACTACAATTGTAATGAGACTAAAAACAATCACGAAATAAACTATTAAATTGTGTAGTTTCTACTTACAAAATATATATATAGGATTGTCAATTGACGAAATGAAAATTACGATTAGTTTGCTCTGACCTGCCTTATTTTTTGCCTATTTTGAAAAATAGAGTCTCGACCGCATTCTTTTTGAATGGTAAAATGTGTTGTGACATAAGAACGTACTGTTACAATATACCATTATATCTTAGTAATTGTGTTTACATTTGGTGTTGATACATACATTAGCCATACTGACAATAAAACAATTTAAGATATATTAGAAGAAAATTACTACATGAAAAAATAACAAAACTGGGATCAGATCAAACTTATTTCTATTGCTAAATGTATTAACAATATCGTTTGACTCAAGTTATAACAAATAAACGTTAGAGAATACTGAAGTGGCAATCAAAATGGACAATTCAGAGAAACTGGCAACACGACGACGATGATAAACAAGACAAAACACAATACAATAAATGGTGGACAACACTATGCGCAAACAAACATAAATAAGGTAAATAAGACATGGACCCCCCTACAAACAACTGGAGGTAAAGACTAAAACAAACATAAATAAGGTAAATAAGACATGGATCCTCCTACAAAAACTGGAGGTAAAGACTAAAACAAACATAAATAAGGTAAATAAGACATGGACCTCCTACAAACAACTGGAGGTAAAGACTAAAACAAACATAAATAAGGTAAATAAGACATGGACCCTCCTACAAACAACTGGAGGTAAAGACTAAAACAAACATAAATAAGGTAAATAAGACATGGACCCTCCTACAAACAAATGGAGGTAAAGACTAAAACAAACAGAAATAACGTAAATAAGACATGAACCCTCCTACAAACAACTGGAGGTAAAGACTAAAACAAACATAAATAAGGTAAATAAGACATGGACCCTCCTACAAACAACTGGAGGTAAAGACTAAAACAAACATAAATAAGGTAAATAAGACATGGACCCTCCTACAAACAAATGGAGGTAAAGACTAAAACAAACAGAAATAACGTAAATAAGACATGAACCCTCCTACAAACAACTGGAGGTAAAGACTAAAACAAACATAAATAAGGTAAATAAGACATGGACCCTCCTACAAACAAATGGAGGTAAAGACTAAAACAAACAGAAATAACGTAAATAAGACATGAACCCTCCTACAAACAACTGGAGGTAAAGACTAAAACAAACATAAATAAGGTAAATAAGACATGGACCCTCCTACAAACAACTGGAGGTAAAGACTAAAACAAACATAAATAAGGTAAATAAGACAAGGACCCTCCTACAAACAAATGGAGGTAAAGACTAAAACAAACAGAAATAACGTAAATAAGACATGAACCCTCCTACAAACAACTGGAGGTAAAGACTAAAACAAGCATAAATAAGGTAAATAAGACATGGACCCTCCTACAAACAAATGGAGGTAAAGACTAAAACAAACAGAAATAACGTAAATAAGACATGAACCCTCCTACAAACAACTGGAGGTAAAGACTAAAACAAACATAAATAAGGTAAATAAGACATGGACCCTCCTACAAACAACTGGAGGTAAAGACTAAAACAAACATAAATAAGGTAAATAAGACATGGACCCTCCTACAAACAACTGGAGGTAAAGACTAAAACAAACATAAATAAGGTAAATAAGACATGGACCCTCCTACAAACAACTGGAGGTAAAGACTAAAACAAACATAAATAAGGTAAATAAGACATGGACCCTCCTACAAACAACTGGAGGTAAAGACTAAAACAAACATAAATAAGGTAAATAAGACATGGACCCTCCTACAAACAACTGGAGGTAAAGACTAAAACAAACATAAATAAGGTAAATAAGACATGGACCCTCCTACAAACAAATGGAGGTAAAGACTAAAACAAACAGAAATAAGGTAAATAAGACATGGACCCTCCTACAAACAACTGGAGGTAAAGACTAAAACAAACATAAATAAGGTAAATAAGACATGGACCCTCCTACAAACAACTGGAGGTAAAGACTAAAACAAACATAAATAAGGTAAATAAGACATGACCCCTCCTACAAACAAATGGAGGTAAAGACTAAAACAAACAGAAATAAGGTAAATAAGACATGGACCCTCCTACAAACAACTGGAGGTAAAGACTAAAACAAACAGAAATAAGGTAAATAAGACATGGACCCTCCTACAAACAACTGGAGGTAAAGACTAAAACAAACATAAATAACGTAAATAAGACATGGACCCTCCTACAAACAACTGGAGGTAAAGACTAAAACAAACATAAATAACGTAAATAAGACATGGACCCTCCTACAAACAACTGGAGGTAAAGACTAAAACAAACATAAATAAGGTAAATAAGACATGGACCCTCCTACAAACAAATGGAGGTAAAGACTAAAACAAACATAAATAAGGTAAATAAGACATGGACCCTCCTACAAACAACTGGAGGTAAAGACTAAAACAAACATAAATAAGGTAAATAAGACATGGACCCTCCTACAAACAACTGGGGGTAAAGACTAAAACAAACATAAATAACGTAAATAAGACATGGACCCTCCTACAAACAACTGGAGGTAAAGACTAAAACAAACATAAATAAGGTAAATCAGACATGGACCCTCCTACAAACAAATGGAGGTAAAGACTAAAACAAACATAAATAAGATAAATAAGACATGGAACCCCCTACAAACAACTGGAGGTAAAGACTAAAACAAACATAAATAAGGTAAATAAGACATGGACCCTCCTACAAACAACTGGAGGTAAAGACTAAAACAAACATAAATAAGGTAAATAAGACATGGACCCTCCTACAAACAACTGGGGGTAAAGACTAAAACAAACATAAATAAGGTAAATAAGACATGGACCCTCCTACATACAACTGGAGGTAAAGACTAAAACAAACATAAATAAGGTAAATAAGACATGGACCCCCCTACAAACAACTGGAGGTAAAGACTAAAACAAACATAAATAAGGTAAATAAGACATGGACCCTCCTACAAACAACTGGAGGTAAAGACTAAAACAAACATAAATAAGGTAAATAAGACATGGACCCTCCTACAAACAACTGGAGGTAAAGACTAAAACAAACATAAATAAGGTAAATAAGACATGGAACCCCCTACAAACAACTGGAGGTAAAGACTAAAACAAACATAAATAAGGTAAATAAGACATGGACCCTCCTACAAACAACTGGAGGTAAAGACTAAAACAAACATAAATAAGGTAAATAAGACATGGACCCTCCTACAAACAACTGGGGGTAAAGACTAAAACAAACATAAATAAGGTAAATAAGACATGGACCCTCCTACATACAACTGGAGGTAAAGACTAAAACAAACATAAATAAGGTAAATAAGACATGGACCCCCCTACAAACAACTGGAGGTAAAGACTAAAACAAACATAAATAAGGTAAATAAGACATGGACCCTCCTACAAACAACTGGAGGTAAAGACTAAAACAAACATAAATAAGGTAAATAAGACATGGACCCTCCTACAAACAACTGGAGGTAAAGACTAAAACAAACATAAATAAGGTAAATAAGACATGGACCCTCCTACAAACAACTGGAGGTAAAGACTAATCCAACATCGTTTTATGTAGAAATCGTAACGGACATCACAACACGGATCTCGGAACGTAGAGACTCATAATATGACAACATAAAAAACCTAACAAGATAAGCACTGATTGATCGATTGGTGTTAAATAACAACCACCCTAATACCTCATTTTAAGTGTTATTACGTATTTTCGCAATTGTGTATGTTGTGAACTCTTTACTACCAGTTTAGCATATAAAAAAACGAATTAGTTGTATAACAAAGGAAAAATAAATAAATAATTAAAGCTTTAATAGAGTACCCGATCTGTATACATTCGCTTAACAAAGACAAAAGTACATTATATTATTAGGAGAGATCAAGATTTCATTCTTTGAAATATGGCTTATTCAGTTCAAAAGGTTTACTCGGCAAGAAAAGATTCAGTTTATCATGTTGATAAATTACACGTTTGTGCTAATGATCTAAAACTTTCTTAAGTTAACTGTTGAAAAGCTCATGTATTTATCTTAATGATTAGTGTAAATATCCAGTTATAAGCATTAATGTGTTATTGATCCTTTGTATCATGCCTTTTCTTTACAAAGAGAAGATATGTAATGGAGTCTGCAGTAGATAAATGCCATTTACGGAAATAGAAACCAGCTATCTTGCAGTGCCAAATTCTCATTCTAATCTAAGAAAACTAATTTGTGAATTTTGAAACATGCTATTGGCAACAAAATGATGGTTTTACGGAGTTGTTGGGATTGAAAAACGATTTATTATTAATGACCAATGATTGAAAACGTTAGATCATTGTAGATCGTTTCCTATTACATCGCTGTGTTTGTCTTCTATATCAATTACATAAGTTTGTCATCCAGTTTACACCAGAGCTAATGGTAGATATCATGACCTGTTTCAAATGAAATCGGTTTAACACCATTTGATAAGATCTGATGAGAATGTAATTCGTTAGCCATAGGATGTAGATTATGTCGACCGACATAGTTAATGATAAGTGTAAGAAAAATATTCCAATCAATTGTGATCATGAATTTATATGAAGACTATGTTTGGATAATTGAAATGAAGACAGCCATAGAAGACTGAACTGGCATCAAATTAAAACACAAGATAAGACATTGTAACAAGTAGACCACATTTTCTTTCCCCGCTGTTACCATTGGATCTTTACCATTACAGAACTAAGAATCAACATTTTAGCATATAATTCTGCTAACATGACATTTAAATAAATTGAATATCTATAATTTGTCGTACAAACAGAACAAAACAAGGACATATAGAATCTAACACGTGCAAAAGTGCACCAGGGTGTCGGAGATTTCCATGTCTTGCCCTTTTTGCCGGTGTTTGATTTTATTTCTCACTTTTATCAGCTGCATTTAGTTTCGTGTTTGTTTATGTACTTTTAGCAGACGATCATGTAAACAATGTGAGTTATTTCCACTTCATGTCAATCAAAAAAGTAGTTCCGTATTTTTGTGTATTGCGTGAAGGTTATTATGTAATAATATGGCTGATTGTTAGGATTTGCGTGTTTATAAAAGATTAACTTATATACAGTGAATTGTTTATTTTAAAAAGGAAAAGCATGGAGAATTGTGGGGGGGGAGGCAGTTGACATAAACTGTACAGCATACATTTGCCGGTAAAACGCACGTGATTTTTTTGTCTTGCACTAGTGCAAGATAAGAAAATCTTACATCGCTAAAAATAGGAACTGGTCTGTCTCAAAAGTGAGAAATTGTTTTCTTTATATTAATTTCAATTCCAAATATATTTGGTATTTTTATATTGGATGACATTTCAGACTTGAATTACTAATTGTGGTTAGGGTTAGTTTTTAACTTTTTATAACGAAAATAAACATGTAAAGTGTTATTTGCATGTATTGGGTTGGGGTTAATATGGTGATTTAATGCCATTTTCAACAATATTTCAGTTATATCATGGCGGGGGCATGCATTGGTTAATGTGTAAATGGATATTATATGAAAAGTAAACAGCCAGTTAGTTACATGTTGTCTCTTTCAATTTGCTCATTAGATGGAAATCAGACTGTAACTGCTAACACTCAACTCTTGTAAATTATTACATTATCTGTGTTGAACGGTTATAAAGTGCTAACTTGAATAATGAATTTGTATCACGGGAAATACTAATGTGATATAGCAATAAACATCCAATAGAGAGAATTTATACTGCAGCGCTCTATGCTTTAGGGACCATTCTAAACATCGGAAAGACAACAACAAACATATATACTCAAGACAAGTTTAAGATTAGCTAAACAAATCCAGGTTAATATTATTTTGCCTTTTTCTGACTTACATGATGCACATTTGGCCATTGTACTTTTGTTTAAAATATCAGCTACTAAGTAGGAAGTCGATTCTTCTTTTTTTTCTTTTTGTGGTTGAATTAGTATGGTAGTTGTATTTACATTTATCTATGCAATCAGTTCAAATCACCTTAATATTATAAGGTCGATTGCCGACCAAGACGAGGTGTAATCGTTACAGCTTCAGGTAGTAAAGTTTGTCATTTTCGTGAGATAGGTCGGTGGTTTTCCGCGGTTTTCTCAACATTTTAAAATAGACTACCAGGATATACTTGAAATGGTGAAAGTGGAGTTAAAACACTCATAACATTAACCCACTGCATTGAGCAGCTTTATTGTCCAGTTAATGCCCGAGTTGATTATTTATACATTTGAAAGATTACATCTTGAGAAATTATAATTATGTTGGAACATATCAGATAGGTAGACTAAAGACTTTCCCAACTTTTAGATCCCCCTTTAAACTACTATATATATAGTATAATTACAGATATAAAATAAAATAAAAATTATGTGTACGAGTGGCATAACTATCTATTCTTCATTTCACATGTCAGCTGTAGAAGTGTGAAAAAAAAAAAAAAATTAATTCACCCACCAAACATGTGACGATAACCTGTTCGTTTGACTATTTTCTGTCGTGATCCTCTCTTAATAATGGGGTTCACCCATGAATGTGCACTGCCTATTTTTGAATCAGGTTTGTATCCTGTTGCTTTATTTTTACTCTTGGTCGTAGTGTTTGTTATAATTACCAGGATTGCACTTATTATTACTACGAGGAAAACATCAATAACAACACCATTACCTGTATCATGGTTGAGACCATTATCACTGTAAACAATGACGGGGATGTTTTTGGTAATAAACTATTAGCCATTTATCAGTATAATACTAATAATTATTTCATCATGTGTAAACATTCATCAACACCAACTAATTTCTCGGTTAGTTGTATCTTAAATATACATTTTGTTGAATTGAAAAAAAAAAAGACTCTATAACACCTTGTAATTAATATGTAAATGTCAAACATTTGTTTATTAACACTTGATACAGAATGAATACGACTACATGTGTATATTAGTTTTTTATTAGTATGTTCCCACTGTTATCAGTTTGTCCATACTAATTATCGAGTTCGCTTAATGTAGGTCTGGTGTTGCAAACATGACAAAATAATTAAAATCTTATAGGAGACAATTATATTTACTATACAGGATTGTGTTAAAAAAAAAACGTTTCATATGACGTTTTGTTGAACGTTGGTTATTTAGTACATTTTGATTAAGTGGTGTGGTTTTTGTACGTAGTTATAGTTTCTGTGTTAAGTAACTGATGGGAAATAACGTGTAATAATTTCAATAACACAGTCGAGGTAAGGATTGAAGGACCAAATTACAGAAGATTATTTATTATAGAATATTGTCTGCCGCTTTAAATGTTATATATTGCCAATTTCCGAAACAATCCCGAACATTTTTTAAGAGTCATTGAAATTAAATTTATAGTAATAGTAACCTATATGTTCTGTTAATTACAGATCACGTAATAGATCGGAATAAGTGTCTGGAACCAGATATTATTGCGTGCAATATATATGGTCTAGTCTTCTATGTTTTGCTTTCAAATGAGGGTCATTGTTAAAATAACCTGTTTTTAACAGTTATTGGATTGACCATTGCTAGTTTATAACATTGACATACCATTGTAGCGTCATACAACGACAACGTTATGTGGTGCTTTAGCAGCTGGGACAAAAACCAAAGATTTCCTCAAATAGAACTTAATTTTATTCTAGAGATATTTTAGTTTTATTTTATATTCTTCTGATAAAGTGTTATTGTCATGTCCTTAATGTCTATAAATTTAGTCATACTACTATTGAAAGGGGGTATTTTCCAGACAATTTCCCCTTAAATAATTTTTACCATAAGACCATAGATCGTCAATAATGACTCTTACACAATTTTCCAATTTATTATTGGTCCTGTTATAGGAAAACATTTGACCTTGCCCAGTCTTGAACGATATTTAAGTTTCCGGTAACAACAACATGTCTACAAGGTGGATGCCTCAATTTAGAATTTATAAATTTTGAAAAGAAATTTGTGGAAGCAAAGCATTTTTTAGTCCAAATGGCCGGACTACATGATTGTTTAATTAATCTTCAGATTGCCTTAAACTTTAGAAAAATATATATAGACTTTTATGATCGAAATCTGCATGTGGCATACTACTTGCAAGCCACAGTAGTGCCGTATAAAAAAATATGTTCGTGGCGGGATCACTTGAGTTCATCCCCGGCTTTTTGATTGGTTCGTGTTTTAGTTTTCTATGTAGTGTTTTGTAGATCATTGTTTGCTTGTTATTTTGCCATTGTATTGTCTGTCTTTCTTCGATTTACGGCTTCTCATTATCCCTTTTGCATCTTCAAATCTTTCTTTGTGCGCTTGTCTAATGTCGGAATGGTATCTAAGGTGAGATATTTTACAAGGTACCTATAGTCAACCCAGTAAGTGTGTTTGATTCTGACGGTACTTCGGGCTCATACACCAATTAAACTAATGACATCAATATCGCGCCATTCAACCAACTCGTTAATTTTTTTAATCTTTATGACGTTTCTGTCTCATTGTATTCAAAAAATACTAATCATAGGAATGTCAACTCGGGATTATAAAATAATTAATTATTAATAAGAATCAATGTATATCTTTAACATGTTAATAAATGGTTTAACATTAAACTATTGATAGAATATCATCATCTTATCACTAGCCTTATTGTTGTTTTATAGTGTCGTGAGGTCTTGAGGTTCAATTGGATAAAGAAACTGGATATAAGATATATGATGAATGATATAGATAGATCGTAACAAATAAAGAAGCTGCCATTAAATGAGACGGAATAACAAAACGATAACTAGCCGAAATAGTCAAGCTTACATTGGAACAAATTACATTCGGAAATTAGTTGTTGTTCAGAGAGGGCTATTCATGGTATTACAAGCTGTTAAACACAAATAAACCCTACTATTTTCGGAAATTGAAATTCAAATGTAATTTCGTGCATGGAATTATATGCTGATAGATTTCTGATTGTATATTTTCCACTTCTAACTATTATATGTTATTGGGTTACATTGTATTAATCTCTATCATCACCTTTAGCAATTTTTCAGCTTTAATGAGGATGTCAAGTCCAGCGACTTATAACATTTGACCGTATGGAAACCCCTGCAATTGATAGATATCTGGAAATCATAACACTTGAGAAGGTGAAAGCAGTATATAAGTTGATGAATACAGTAACAATTAGTTTGAAGAAAGTAGTAACGCTACAGAAATTTATTTTTGATTTTAGTATAAAGAAGAAAAAACATGCGGAGCGGAAAGCATTGCAGCATTATAAAAAGACCTTACTTTATAAAGGAATAAAAGAAACCTTACAATGTGTGAAGCGATGGTCTAGTGTGTCGTAGCCAATCGATCATCATACACAATGTTATCTGGTGTAGTTGTTTGTTCTTGTTCATCTTACTTGTTCATGTTACTAATATGTACTTTACTAAAGAAAGCTTACGAAGTTACTAGCCATTGCAATCTCTTGTTTCTTGGTTGTCACAATACAGTTAAACATTGATGAAAGATGGGTTTAAACAAATGTTAAATCAGTTGCTATGTCTTTATGGGCATCTGAATACTCCGATTTACCAATTGGCGTTATTTTATTAATATTTATCCATAGTAATGTTCAAAATATAAAGTCTTAACCATAGTACTGTTCAAAATATAAAGTCTATCTTAAACACGTATTTTACTAGTCTTTGCATGTCAAAATTTTAAGCGTATTAAATTTCTAAGAATATTGCTAGCATAAACACACTTAGAAAATGTACATATTTAACTTAAATATCTGGAAAAGTATGTATTGTTAGAACCAAGTAACTCATTAAATGACTGAATAATTGACTGTGGGTAAATAAATATGCGTCATAATGCAGGATGTCGGAACCCGGAATTGGACGTAATTTTGTTCCGCCTCGAGATATATTTGACTTATATCAAATAAGATATGGAATGTAACAATGTATTAAATGACTCGTTATCATCTCTGTTTTATAACGATATTTCTGTCATCTTAAATCATGTATTATAATTCTGTAATTCTTCGACGATGTAACGTTATTGTCACAAAACATTGTAGGAAGAGGGGTTTGAAGATATTAAAGGGGTAATCAGAAACCGTAAATTGAAGGACAGACCACACAAAGGCCAAAACAAAAAGGACAAAAGGACAAACAACGATCTACAAAACATTACACATTGCACTAGATTTGAGGAATTAAGAGTTTGAAGATACCACAGGAGTAATCACAAACCGTAAATCGAACAGACAACACAATGACTAAAACAAAAAGAACAAAAGGACAAACAAAGATCTACATCACATTACACAGAAAACTAAGAATCGGGAAACACTAACCCCACTAAAAACCTGGGTGAACTCAGGTACATAAGTGTATTAGAATTACACAACTACGAATAAGCAGAACATATATGTAGGCTACTTAATGTACAATGATTTAAAAGAAAGCAATCTTTTATCAACATTGAATTTGCTGGAAACAATTACTCAAAACGACAATATATTCCCCCACATTTTCCTGTATGAATTAAACATATTTTTATGTCAATCACGTTGTTGTTAAGTTTAGAGTTATCTTAAAGAAGAATAGATGTGGACTGAATTCGATAAGATTTGACTTGCTAATGATAATTAGACAATGCAATAGTTGCCTACAACAGTATAAGCTATTAACATAAAAGATCACTGACTTTCGAATATAATATTAGGCTATAGGAATGTATCATTTAGAGAGGATTTAGGTCGACAACAGAGAATCCATCTGTTTTGAACCAGTGATTTGACATTCAATTAATTACAAAAACAATGCACACCATTTGTTTAATGTTTTTGATACAGTTAATTTCTCACAGACACGGAGGTATATTTTATTTAATTAGAATCCCTTCTATATGACCACATGGTGTATTTACAATGCAGAAACCAGAGTCCCGGCGCTGTTCTTTTTGCACAGAGAGTGGGGAGATGGTGCTGAAGAATTAAAATTTATTTTGAAATATAACATATTATCAAATTCCTATAAAGCATGTTGTCATTTTCTGTAATATTATAGTTTTTTATTCCAGCTACTGCTATTTACCATTTCCAAGTCTACAAAGCATACAATGTATATATAGAAACTACATATTTACATTATTCTGCGTCTTTTTTGTATTCTTGTAACGTTTAATGACGACACCGGAAAGGGAACTGCTTGAAATAAAACCATTATTATCTAAGTAATGAGGAGAAAGTACGTTGTCCTATATAGCAATGCTATTTTTGAAATCCATATGTCTATTTGTTCAGTGCTTTTATTATGTCGGTTTGTACACAAACCCATGAAGGCTTTCTGGTATATCTGAAAAGGATTTCAGTTTTAATTCCAATAAAATGAACGACAAAAATACCAACTATCGGAACAGTTCCAAAATCGAATAGAACAATCGCAGAAAGAGACAAAATCGTTACACACATATACATGTACATGACCGCTCACTTTTCTGTTCCCATGGTGATACGGATAATCGGTTGAAAAATATGCCCTCAGAACTCGTCAAATATGTGATCTATTTTTGTAGAGATCTACTTGTATCTAACAACATACCGTTTGGGATCATGTCTGGACAAAATATTGTAGAATACTATACCGGTTATTGAAAGAAGACAAGAGCTTTCGAATGTGTAAACTCATAGATGACAACGCCTATGGAAAACTCCCTAAACAATAATTCCAACATTGTCTTGCCGATTTGTCTCTTTACTACAAGTAAAGTTTGTGAATTAACTAATTTACGTGTGATATTTAGTAATAAGTGGGTTTTCATTTATCCAAGCTGAAACGACGTCATCTGGATTGTATTTGCGACACTGAGCAGTTGCTATTATCGACGTCTAATGTTTAACATTGAACGGAGCATACGCCAAGAGCTGTTGTTCTATTGGTCAATATAATGCACCATCTTGTATATAAGTAGATGGTCATAGGTGAAGGAAAGGCTAATGATTTATTGTTTGTTAATATCTGTTTGGCAACCGGAGAGCTAGATGTCATGAGGTGATGGTTAGGTTCATGTCAGCCAATTTAACCCCGCCATACTAATGCGCCTGTCCCATGCCAAAACCTACTTCTACTTCTTCTACCAAATACTGACCGTCTTCAACAATTTGAAGATTCTGTCAGAGGTTTAACTTGACAGTTGGAAAGTGTTAAACAAATTATATTAAACACTGTCGTTGTGGTTTGAGGTTTGCCAGGTCTATATTAAACACTGTCGTTGTGGTTTGAGGTTTGCCAGGTCTATATTAAACACTGTCGTTGTGGTTTGAGGTTTGCCAGGTCTATATTAAACACTGTCGTTGTGGTTTGAGGTTTGCCAGGTCTATATTAAACACTGTCGCTCTTTGCATTCTTTGGTTTGAGGTTTGCCAGGTCTATATTAAACACTGTCGTTGTGGTTTGAGGTTTACCATGTCTATATTAAACACTGTCGTTGTGGTTTGAGGTTTGCCAGGTCAATATTAAACACTGTCGTTGTGGTTTGAGGTTTGCCAGGTCTATATTAAACACTGTCGTTGTGGTTTGAGGTTTACCATGTCTATATTAAACACTGTCGCTCTTTGCATTCTTTGGTTTGAGGTTTACCAGGTCTATATTAAACACTGGCGTTGTGGTTTGAGGTTTACCATGTCTATATTAAACACTGTCGTTGTTGTTTGAGGTTTACCATGTCTATATTAAACACTGTCGTTGTGGTTTGAGGTTTGCCAGGTCTATATTAAACACTGTCGTTGTGGTTTGAGGTTTACCAGGTCTATATTAAACACTGTCGTTGTGGTTTGAGGTTTACCAGGTCTATATTAAACACTGTCGTTGTGGTTTGAGGTTTGCCAGGTCTATATTAAACACTGTCGTTGTGGTTTGAGGTTTGCCAGGTCTATATTAAACACTGTCGTTGTAGTTTGAGGTTTACCAGATCTATATTAAACACTGTCGCTCTTTGCATTCTTTGGTTTGAGGTTTGCCAGGTCTATATTAAACACTGTCGTTGTGGTTTGAGGTTTGCCAGGTCTATATTAAACACTGTCGTTGTGGTTTGAGGTTTGCCAGGTCTATATTAAACACTGTCGCTCTTTGCATTCTTTGGTTTGAGGTTTGCCAGGTCTATATTAAACACTGTCGTTGTGGTTTGAGGTTTACCATGTCTATATTAAACACTGTCGTTGTGGTTTGAGGTTTACCATGTCTATATTAAACACTGTCGTTGTGGTTTGAGGTTTGCCAGGTCTATATTAAGCACTGTCATTGTGGTTTGAGGTTTGCCAGGTCTATATTAAACACTGTCGTTGTGGTTTGAGGTTTACCAGGTCTATATTAAACACTGTCGCTCTTTGCATTCTTTGGTGTTAGGTTTGCCAGGTCTATATTAAACACTGTCGCTCTTTGCATTCTTTGGTTTGAGGTTTACCAGGTCTATATTAAACACTGTCGTTGTGGTTTGAGGTTTGCCAGGTCTATATTAAACACTGTCGTTGTGGTTTGAGGTTTGCCAGGTCTATATTAAACACTGTCGTTGTGGTTTGAGGTTTACCATGTCTATATTAAACACTGTCGTTGTGGTTTGAGGTTTACCATGTCTATATTAAACACTGACGTTCTTTGCATTCTTTAGTTTGAGGTTTACCATGTCTATATTAAACACTGTCGCTCTTTGCATTCTTTGGTTTGAGGTTTGCCAGGTCTATATTAAACACTGTCGCTCTTTGCATTCTTTGGTTTGAGGTTTGCCAGGTCTATATTAAACACTGTCGCTCTTTGCATTCTTTGGTTTGAGGTTTACCAGGTCTATATTAAACACTGTCGCTCTTTGCATTCTTTGGTTGGAGGTTTACCATGTCTATATTAAACACTGTCGCTCTTTGCATTCTTTGGTTTGAGGTTTGCCAGGTCTATATTAAACACTGTCGCTCTTTGCATTCTTTGGTTTGAGGTTTACCAGGTCTATATTAAACACTGTCGCTCTTTGCATTCTTTAGTTTGAGGTTTACCATGTCTATATTAAACACTGTCGCTCTTTGCATTCTTTAGTTTGAGGTTTACCATGTCTATATTAAACACTGTCGCTCTTTGCATTCTTTGGTTTGAGGTTTACCATGTCTATATTAAACACTGTCGCTCTTTGCATTCTTTGGTTTGAGGTTTACCAGGTCTATATTAAACACTGTCGCTCTTTGCATTCTTTGGTTTGAGGTTTGCCAGGTCTATATTAAACACTGTCGCTCTTTGCATTCTTTGGTTTGAGGTTTGCCATGTCTATATTAAACACTGTCGCTCTTTGCATTCTTTGGTTTGAGGTTTGTCAGAATTATTACAATCGGTTTTGTTTTCAACAATTACAGTTTCACTTTTTGTTTGCTATGGATTGTTCATCCACTTATAAACAATAATGTAACATTAGTCTATTTTTAAGTATAATAGATTTGTATAGCAGTAATAAAAGTTCTAATAAAATGAAAAAAACCCAACAAATTACCACACTTAAGGAACAGTTCCAAATTTCAATTGTAAAATTTAATGGAAACAATATGATGGGGCTCTTTAAACGCAAACGGCACATTAATAATTAATTATTTGAAGGGCCTCGACGAGATAGTGTTATTTGTGGTGATTTGTAATCCAATATAGTCGCAGCTGTTAAGACATACGACTTTATTAAAATTAAGGAAAATACCTCACAGAACCAACTGAATTGCTTGATTCCAAACTGTACCGAATGATCAATGAAAATGTACAGGAATAAAGTTTTGTATTTTATGTAGACAATAAATCGAAATTTGACACCACAGTAGAACAGTTTATGAATGGAGTACGTGGGAAATATACAAAACCTGCAAAAATATACCGACCTTCATTGACTTTTCATATTTCTTAAACTATGTGATCCTTAAGGAGAGTAAATTACAGAAATAAATACGAGAGTTATTAACTCACTTGATAAAATGTTCACATATTTGTATGTAAAGGTTATCACCCTGGAAAGTTTTCACGGCAATTATGAACACCTTCACGATCTATTAAATAGCATTATGCACCCACTTTTTTGCACAGGGGCAAATCAAGGATTTTACCTAATTACTGTAGAAATAATTGTTACAAGAAAAAAGCAATTTATCCTGCAATAAGTAATAATAGCTATCGAAGTGTTTTGGTACAAAAACTGTTTGATGTATGCATCCTGTGTGCATATTTATGTTACTGTATCATTATAGACATTTTGTTTATGGAGTTCTAAACATTGTAACGAGTTCTCAACGCTGTTTAGCTACAATCATCATTTTCCGTTTAGTTATGACAAAAATATCCTATGACATTTTGTTATTCCCAGGAAACACTCCTTGATATAGATACGGTAAACAAAACGAAGGTAATGACGGGTCATTAATATGATTAGAATATCGTTCAAAACCTTAATTGTAATTCACAACAATATTAATCACAGAAATAAAAATAGATGAGCAGATGCGAGCACTAAAGTGAGGACTACAGAATGCTATAATCTACCGTTGGATTCGGTTTTTAGGCAGACCATCGTTAAATCGTCAGATGTCTATTGTTTATTCGTTACAATTCCACATTGGATTCGTTTTTAGGCAGATCATCGCTATATCGTTATAGGTTTATTGTTTATTCGTTACAATTTATAATTGCTATATATTACAAAATATTGTCTCGGACTTCTAGTATCGAGCATACAGATAATTCATTACTATTGCAAACTATCATTTTAGCTGACCTGGTCAAAGTATACAAGCGAGCTTTTTATATCACCTTGGTGTCCGTAGTCATTATATTTTTATTATTTTAATTACTTGAATCAGGAAAGTTACTCGATTTAAATAGAACCAAACTTAGGAAGGGTGGATTTAGATTTGTTCAAATGAAATTGATCCTCCCGTAATTATCGAGGCGCCCTCATAGCCGTAATTGTATGGTAGTTTGATTTGTATCTTTATATACAATAAGTTAATATTGACACTAAAGTTTGCGAGTTCAAGAAGTACTAGAATCAACCGTATTTAATAGAGTTTATCGATGACTTCCTTGTATACCGGACTCCGTCATTAATACAAACGACGGCTACCATACAAGTGAAATAACATAACTATCATTTCAACATTAAGTGCACACGCAAAGGTCATAGCTTAAACAGAGGTTTTGTGTGGTACCTAAACCTAAAGAGATTAGAATGTATTTTCCTACACTATGCAGTTCTCTTTAGTTTCTCCTACTATTAAACCTTGATAACCACAATATAGCTGAACAAAGAAGTCGTGCAATCAGTCAATCAATTCAAATATTATCTCTGGAGCAATGCATACCAAAAAGCCTTGTTAAGTTGTGAATGGAGGTCAATTTGTAGAACCCAAGAACAAAAATAACACTACAATGTCATCAATGTAACCATTTAAATGTAATGGAATTAAATGATTTTTTAGCATTTATAAGGTTTTCTTTAATAATATTTTACAATAATAATATATCATCTCTTCTGTGACCACATTAAGACAGTATAAAATTAATGCTTATAGAAATTGTAAGATGATTTAGAGCAATCACTTGTCCAATGTCACTCTCAATCAATCCCATGACAGTATTTAAGTGTTAATAATAAATAATTTCAATAAAAAAATCTAATATCCATATTATAACGGGCATGTTTTCATCGCTGACTCTAGACGGTGTTCTGGCAATTAACAGAAACTCGAAACTTGCGAACATTTCGAACAGTGGAGGAGATAATTTAGCTATTTGAACAATGATATGTTTTCTTAATGCTGCTGTACATTTAATTTTGTGCAATATTTAAAAAAAAAAAGATTTCCCATAGTCGAATGTCTTTGTCGATAAGACCAACAAAGTCACTGGGTATTCCAATTATTCAAGTTTTAGGTAAAATCCAATTCTCGAAATGAAAATTTGAATGCGCATGTCAGAATCAAATTCTGAATTTTATATATGGATGTGGTCGAGTGGTCTAGGGCGCTGGACGTAAGGCTAAGCGAATGGTGCTGCAGTGTATCAATGGTGTGGGTTCAAATCCCGTCGAGGGAAGAACAAAAATTTGACACCTCTAAAATCTAATTCTAACACTGTTTGGTTTAATTTTCAGACGTATATAGATATATATATATATATCTAAATAAAAACTGAAAAATTTACTGGTCCGAACAAAGTTTTACTGGTCTTGGACCGGAGGACAGAACAACGTTTTACTGGTCTTGGACCGGAAGACCGGTGCTCATCGTGAGGATCGGATTATACCCGTAACAACTAGTAGGAATGAACCATATTGTTTACTTCCAGAGTTATCCATAGAAATGTATTATCCTGATACGTTTGACCAATATATTTATTTTACATGACGTGTGAATAAAACAGAAATGTGTTGCATGATAGAAATGATAAAACAGATATACTTGTTACCACGTACATTTTGCCATGTTCATTTTGAAATATGATTGACGTATCTTGGTTAATTGGCGATAGTTAATGCATACAGCGTTTGCTTATATAATGCTTGATCATATCATCAGTTTTGGTTTCATATCGCCTTATTTTTTATGCGTAGGTAGTATATTTGTAACGATTATATATCATAAACAGAGATTTCTGATGAAAGTAATATTTTGATAATGTCCTTGTTTAATAAATACAATGGAATAAATACATGATATAAAGATGACTTTTTTCAGTTATTTTACTGATTCCAGTGAGAAAAGGAATTTCCGAAAATTGTAGGACACGATCAAAAATGACCTTTTTAAAAGTGAATGTAGATGGTTTCAGTTATTTTTCATTGATTTTCAGGTATTTTATTTTCTATCCAGAATCATCCCTGATACTATTAAGAGTGAGTGAGTGGTTGTTGTGTAATGCCAATGGAATGATGATGAGGTCCGCTTTGTTCTAAACCAACACGCTGAGTTGGATTTTTATAGTGCTAGCTCACTGAAACAACAGTCGGCGGGTAGACATGTCGCTCCACTCGGACACATTATTCTGATTCCGAGCCAACCAGTCTTTGCTCTTTTTCCTTAATGCTGCGTGCTTAGCGGAAAAGCAACAAATATCAATTTTAAAGTCTTTTGTTTGACCCGACTGGGGTTCGAACCCACGATCTACCGCACTCGAGGCGAGCACGCTAACCATTATGCCACCGATGCGGTATATAAATATATATATAGTCACGTGTGAAATTTATAACTGCACGACTTTAATGATAAAAAATGCCTTCCTTTTATTTATACGTGATATGCAACAGATCAATATTTTAGTAAAATCACATCATCATATTTCTACAAATGTTCATGTAACCCTTGTCTTATACATAGAGTATTAACTTGCATTTTAAGTATTTGTCATTTCCATAGTCAGTACATAGAATCGGCAAAGTAGAAAATCACAACTCCGTGATTACCAGGCGAGTTGTTACATATTGTCTAACACGATTTCCATATCCGATGATGTTATTTTATACTTATTTTATTGTCAAGTATCTATACAGACAATATATCAGACAGATGTTATAAACTTACGAGGTCTATAACTTGTGTCTGTTCCATTGTCAGATAATATTCGTATCCTTTAAGAGTAACACGACGGGTGTCACTAGTGGAGCAGGAACTGTTGATACTTCTGGAGTATCTTAGTTTAGTTTAGTGGGGTTCGTGTTGCTCAATCTTTAGTTTTCTGTGTAGTATTTTTAGCCAAGTGTTTTTCTCTGCTGTCCTTTTTATTTTGGCCATTGTATTTTCTTACCTTAGATTTATGGCTTCTGACAACCCATTTTGTGTCTTCAGACATGTCTTAATAAAGAAATAAATATAAGAGTTTGTCTATTATCATGATCGTATGCCCACGATATTTACCCCGCCATTTTGTTACACGATATGTACACCTCCATTTTGTTACACGATATGTATGTCTACAATTTGTTTCAAGACACTCGCTAACGTTGGACCCACATTTTTAAACCAGCATACATCAGTATTATAGAAAAGTCTACTTTAAAGCAGCCAGTATAGTCATACGTTTTAAACGTAAACTGGGTTTAATTATTGTTTCCAAGAATCTAAATAATTACTTTTGCTATCGAACCAACATTGTCTTTAACAATGAACCCTATCTTAAAATCAGAAGCACTGATGTCTACAACAATGAACTCTATCTTAAAATCAGAAGCACTGATGTCTACAACAATGAACTCTATCTTAAAATCAGAAGTACTGATAGCAATGTTTTGTAATTACACCTTCAGTTGATGCATGGGTTATCTTATATGTGTCCTTAAAACGCGGTTTTGTTAAAAAATAGAAATAAAAGGAAACAATTGGATTCTTGACACGGTTTTCCCAGATGTGGTACAACCTATTTAATATTGCAATCATGAGATAGTCCAATTGTGCCTATAACAATTGTTACATAATCGGCTACGGATTTGTGTTTCAATGGGAATTGCTATCATTTAGTATTGTTATTGGATGTCAAAATGGTTATTTAAGAATGTCTAACTTTATGTTGCATTACATATATTGCTCTTTAAGCCACGCTTATATGCCTGTTCTAAACCAGGACGTAGATTACCATTGACTTCTGTTGTTGACACCTCGGGGACATTATAAGGGAAGAAATGGTAATCGCTGACAGCGCCTACTCTAAATCCACGCCTGTTATATCTCTATGTCGCCCTAGTTACAGCTCCTTCTAGTTTCTACTTAACTACCGGTAATTAAAATGGTATATAGCAGTTGTATATTCTAGGTATTGATTAGAGAATTAGTATCTGATTATCCCTGTTTGCCTACTAAACATCACACATGATTAGAAAAAAAAAATACATCAATGGATTATTTTCCCATGAGAATCAAAGGCTTCCTGTAGAAGAAAAGTTTGAAATAGGATTTTAAATTTGTACCACGTAACGTCTACACAATTTGCATCTTATGTAATAACCAATGGTAATGTACAAAAATAGTGCCCTTATTTCATCAGCTAGTATGTTTTCCAAGCTTTTTACAGTACAAATCATATTCGACAACCATGCTTTTTTGTAATTTGCATAGCAGGGACGACACATAAGGGAATCGGACATCCGTCGTCTTATGTCAACGCCTCCGCCTGGTCATTTAGTAATCTAAAATTCACCCCTACTACCAAACTTAATGTAATTTAGTAAAGCTTTACAACATTCCTTCTCGAAACCTACTGATGTGTACCTCCTATTTTACTTTCCTTTGAATTTTGTTAGGTTTCTACATGCTTATCCGAGTTCAGACCTCTTTTCAACATTGCCCCGACACGTATTCATGGAGAAGGATAAAACACACGTATTTCTTAATCAATCTTTTGTTTGTCCAATATAGATTAGTTCGTGTTTAACGGATTATCACAGTGTAATCATGTGATTAATATATGTACGTTTATTTGTTAATTAGTTTAGTTTAAACACATTTTATTTGCTCAAATGTGCAAAAAGGATAAGACACAAGTTAAACAAACTTATGAAATCTTCTCCTATATACAATAAGTTACAACATTATTTGATAGAGCATGCATGTATATAAATATTTCTTACATTAATATGTGTAGATTGAACAAAAACAGAGAATGAAGAAAGGAATGAGAGAGAGGGGTTAGTGGTGATGATGTGTGCAATTGTTCTTTTGGTGAATTGCTAGACAACAAGAAACCTTTCTGACCTCTTTATATATTCAAACACGTGCTTAACAATAATTTCGTTCTGTTCATATGAGAGTGTAGGAATACCACAGGTCAAAAGTGTAAGGTCTAAAACACAATAATTAGGTAGCCAGTTGAGATTTTGAAACAATGTATGTCTTATATTTGAATAATGGGAATAATCGAAGAAGAAATGATAAGAGTCCTCGCGATTGGCACCACAACGACAAGACGGATCTGAAACTATATTTACTTGGAACAAATCCTAATTAAAAAAAGAAGCAAAACATCGAAGCTGGGTTAAAATAATATTAAGTTTTCGGGGTCCAATTGCGTAATGTTTAGGAACTTGGCTAATATCTTTCAGCTTTCTTAATTCAGTTTTAAATTTTGCATTAGCATCCACATTACGAAGTGATGGATCTAAGTTATTCCATTGACGTATAGTTGAGGGAATACATGAGTCATAAGTATTCGATAGTCTGCAAAATGGTATTATAATATCACTTCCATTACGCAATGGATAAACAGTTGTACTTTGAATTGTTGGTGGAATTAAGTCACAAAGATACCTGGGTGCATTATTATTTTGTATATTATAAAACATTTGTAATTTTCTCCTTTTTCTTCTTTCTGTCAATGATTCCCAGCCTAACTCTTTATAAGTTAAAATTGAACTAGCAAATATTGGAAGACCAGTAACGATTCTAGCAGCCTCAAGTTGCAACTGATCGAGTTTATTAGAATTCCCTACCCCACAATTATGCCATACTTCACAAGCATATTAAAAAATTGGTCTGATATAAACTAAATATAATTTCTCTAGATTTTTTCGAGAAAGTTTATATTTTAACTTTCGAAGGACATTCAGGTGTTTGTAAATACTTAACCGTATATTTTCAATATGTATATTTCATTTGGCATCGCTGCTAAATGGAACTCCCAAATGTTTGTGGGAATTTGTAATAGGAATAGTTCTTCCATTAAAAGTAAAATAGAATTCTGGAATATCCGTATTTGAAAATAGCATAATTTCTGTTTTATCTGGGTTAAAAGACATCAACCATTTCTTTGACCATTCATCCAGCTCTTTCAAATCGTGATCAATCACAGTTTTTATCTGTAATTCATCACAGTTGGAATAGCTGAAGGAAGTGTCATCTGCGAAAAGTCGGCTAAGAGAGATTAACTTCTCAGCAATATCGTTGATATACGTAATAAATAATAGATGCCTAGTACTGATCCTTGGGGTACACCAGCTGAAACATTGCAAAGTGAAGAAGACGAATTGTTTATTAATACTCTCTGTTGTCGATCTTGCAGGTAACTAGAGAACCAATTTAATAAATTACTATCCACATCGTATGATTTTAGAATGCAGTTGTACATTTCTAATAGTTGGTGTACTATTGAATATTTTGGGAGAAAACCAGATTGATATTCATAGATTAACTTGTTTCTTTGTAGATGGTTAAATACATATTTATAGATAACACGTTCCATTATTTTTCCAACACAACTTATGAGAGATATATGTCTATAGTTAGACGGTAATGACTTGTCACCTTTTTTTTTAAAACTAGCAATCACATGTGCAATCTTCCATCTGGTTGGATATTTACATTGTAGAAGAGATTTATTAAGAATTATTTGAAGAGGGGCTGCTATTTTTTCAGGACAGATTTTTAACATTTCGTGACTGATTATATCTGGCCCCGATGCCTTATTAGAATTTATTATTTTAATAATATCAACAATCTCCTCTGTGGTAATGACTATGTCTCGTAGAAAATTATCGGTCTTAAGTTCCATATCTGGAAGAGGAACGTTCGCATCTTCCAATGTAGAAATAAAACTAAAATATTTATTTAGTAAATCACACTTCTCGTCCTCTCCGTAAACTACTTCCTCTAGTCCTTCATCCTGAATTATATTTTGGAGAGGGGGGTATATTATTATTACATCCTTTATTCGATTTAATTAACATCTTCATTATTTTCCAGTAAGTTTTTGGATTTGATATATTTTCTAAGATTATATTGTCTAAATTTTGTTCAAAATGTTCTTCAGCAATCTTTTTTAAATTATTAACTCTATTTCTCTGTTTCTTGTATTTGTCGATATATGATTGTTATATTTTTTGCTGTCTTACGAATACGGTCTCGTTTTCTAATTTCTCTTCTGAATTCACTATTAAACCATGGTCGATCGCTATTACGTACAGTGACCATTTTGGTTGGAATGCACTCCCTTGCGATTCTGAGGAATGTCTCGGTGAAAGTATTACACATTTCATCAACATCCTCGGAGTCAGAAAGTAATGAATTCCAATCGACGGTATCTAGTTTGCTTGCAAATTTTTCATTGTCAGTTCGTTCATATAACCATACCTCCCTTTGAAATGATATGGTTTGAAATTTAGGACATTCTATGAAAATTATTGATGCATCATGATCACTTATATCAGATAGGACTTTGTTAATTAGTATATGTAATTGGAGGTTGTGTCAACAGATGTTCATCAAGTGACAAATAACTGTATTTATATTGACAATCTGTAGTTATATATGAAGGAATGACTTCTGTTGTCTCAACTTTCGTACGTACGTCACCAACATGATGAAGGACACATGATTTGAGTTGCCAGTTGAACTCGTTTTCACGTATTAGTCGATGTGGTTTAAAATCAATGTAGGAAAATACTTGTACATGTACAAATGCATATTGAAAGATATTAGGTTTTATAGTGGAATGAAACAATAAATTTTATATAAGATGGTTTTTTTGGGGTGTTTAATGTGGTTTTCCTAATAGATTTAATGGGGAACAGACTTGTTAGGTCTATTAACAATTATATACTAGTATAGTTTCTACTTATCTGATAGAGTGACGTACACAAGTCGAATATTATAATTGATCTACGTTCATATCCGTAAATATGGAGATTTAAACCCTCTGACGTACCATAGTACAGATATACAGGCATACTGGAGGGTGTTAAAATATCCATATCTATACGGGTGTGAAGCAGTTAACGAATATAGTCTAATTCAGCCGATTTATTGGGTCAATTAAAACAAATGTATAACGTAAAGGTACCGGGGGTAATGGTTTGCAAATTACCAACGTGTTTTTTTTTATGGACGTGCCATTAACCAATCACACTCTGAATTTTACAAATTTTCATAACAATTTTGACACAATATTAAAAAGGATGAACACAGTAATTTTGGGGTGCAATTTTATGTTTACTGTTCGAGGATAACAACAAGTGACAGATAGAAATGTTGTCAGGTGTAACATAGTAGCTGAATTATACTTGAATTTTTTTTACATATTCTAGACTGGATGCTGCCTTTGTCATTCTAGTTTTATGATATTACATATTGTACATGGTAAACACATGACTTTCCTTCAGTATCCCAAGAGACAACAATTATTACTTCATCAGACAGAGTGAAGATTTTTTTTTTTTTTTTACAATTTACTGTTGTAGGATCTTGAATTGATATTCTTTATTAGTAGACATTTTGGTCTGCATACTGCTGGACTTTTGCATAATTTGCAAGCTATCCATACATAAATGAAATATGTCATCTTCCGACACAGCTGCTCACTTGTATTACTTAGTATGGCAGATAAAAGAAAACTACATTGGTAGACATCCTAAATAATCTAGGCACAATATGAAGGAAGATGTAGTTTTGTATTTCCTAATATACGGGACAATTGTATTTCCCCTAGAGTATTTCCCGTCTTACCAGATGTTGCATAATATTTTATTTACATATTCGTAATGGTACACAACTATTTTAATTTATCTCGTAGTCAAATTTATATTTGAATTTAAGTTTCATATATTTATGAACAATACGATACTTTCTGGACAAAGTGTGATATGATTAAGCAAAGTTTGAAGATACCAAAGAGGTAATCAGATGCCGTAATACAAAGGACAGACAATACAATGGCAAAAAGATAAAGGACGAAATGCCAAACAAAGATCTACAAATCACAACACACAAAACTAAAGACACTACAATGGCAAAAAGATAAAGGACGAAATGACAAACAAAGATCTACAAATCACTACACAAAATTAAAGACACTACAATGGCAAAAAGATAAAGGACGAAATGACAAACAAAGATCTACAAACTACAACACAAAACTAAAGACACTACAATGGCAAACAGATAAAGGACAAACTGACAAACAAAGATCTACAAACCACTACACAAAACTAAAGACACTACAATGGCAAAAAGATAAAGGACAAAATGACAAACAAAGATCTACAAACCACAACACAAAACTAAAGACAATACAATGGCAAAAAGATAAAGGACAAAATGACAAACAAAGATCTACAAACCACAACACAAAAAACTAAAGACACTACAATGGCAAAAAGATAAAGGACAAAATGACAAACAAAGATCTACAAACCACTACACAAAAAACTAAAGACACTACAATGGCAAAAAGATAAAGGACAAAATGACAAACAAAGATCTACAAACTACAACACAAAACTAAAGACACTACAATGGCAAAAAGATAAAGGACGAAATGACAAACAAAGATCTACAAACCACAACACAAAAAACTAAAGACACTACAATGGCAAAAAGATAAAGGACGAAATGACAAACAAAGATCTACAAACCACTACACAAAAAACTAAAGACACTACAATGGCAAAAAGATAAAGGACGAAATGACAAACAAAGATCTACAAACCACTACACAAAACTAAAGACACTACAATGGCAAAAAGATAAAGGACAAAATGACAAACAAAGATCTACAAACCACAACACAAAAAACTAAAGACACTACAATGGCAAAAAGATAAAGGACAAAATGACAAACAAAGATCTACAAACCACAACACAAAAAACTAAAGACACTACAATGGCAAAAAGATAAAGGACAAAATGACAAACAAAGATCTACAAACCACAACACAAAACTAAAGACACTACAATGGCAAAAAGATAAAGGACGAAATGACAAACAAAGATCTACAAACCACAACACAAAAAACTAAAGACACTACAATGGCAAAAAGATAAAGGACAAAATGACAAACAAAGATCTACAAACCACTACACAAAAAACTAAAGACACTACAATGGCAAAAAGATAAAGGACAAAATGACAAACAAAGATCTACAAACCACAACACACAAAACTAAAGACACTACAATGGCAAAAAGATAAAGGACAAAATGACAAACAAAGATCTACAAACTACAACACAAAACTAAAGACACTACAATGGCAAAAAGATAAAGGACGAAATGACAAACAAAGATCTACAAACCACTACACAAAAAACTAAAGACACTACAATGGCAAAAAGATAAAGGACGAAATGACAAACAAAGATCTACAAACCACTACACAAAACTAAAGACACTACAATGGCAAAAAGATAAAGGACAAAATGACAAACAAAGATCTACAAACCACAACACAAAAAACTAAAGACACTACAATGTCAAAAAGATAAAGAACAAAATGACAAACAAAGATCTACAAACCACAACACAAAACTAAAGACACTACAATGGCAAAAAGATAAAGGACGAAATGACAAACAAAGATCTACAAACCACAACACAAAAAACTAAAGACACTACAATGGCAAAAAGATAAAGGACAAAATGACAAACAAAGATCTACAAACCACTACACAAAAAACTAAAGACACTACAATGGCAAAAAGATAAAGGACAAAATGACAAACAAAGATCTACAAACCACAACACAAAACTAAAGACACTAC
Source organism: Bathymodiolus brooksi (assembly GCA_963680875.1). Taxonomy (NCBI): domain Eukaryota; kingdom Metazoa; phylum Mollusca; class Bivalvia; order Mytilida; family Modiolidae; genus Bathymodiolus; species Bathymodiolus brooksi. The sequence continues at coordinate 32,471,331 of OY804577.1, forward strand.
AATGGCAAAAAGATAAAGGACGAAATGACAAACAAAGATCTACAAACCACAACACAAAAAACTAAAGACACTACAATGGCAAAAAGATAAAGGACGAAATGACAAACAAAGATCTACAAACCACTACACAAAAAACTAAAGACACTACAATGGCAAAAAGATAAAGGACGAAATGACAAACAAAGATCTACAAACCACTACACAAAACTAAAGACACTACAATGGCAAAAAGATAAAGGACAAAATGACAAACAAAGATCTACAAACCACAACACAAAAAACTAAAGACACTACAATGGCAAAAAGATAAAGGACAAAATGACAAACAAAGATGTACAAACCACAACACAAAAAACTAAAGACACTACTATGGCAAAAAGATAAAGGACAAAATGACAAACAAAGATCTACAAACCACAACACAAAACTAAAGACACTACAATGGCAAAAAGATAAAGGACGAAATGACAAACAAAGATCTACAAACCACAACACAAAAAACTAAAGACACTACAATGGCAAAAAGATAAAGGACAAAATGACAAACAAAGATCTACAAACCACTACACAAAAAACTAAAGACACTACAATGGCAAAAAGATAAAGGACAAAATGACAAACAAAGATCTACAAACCACAACACACAAAACTAAAGACACTACAATGGCAAAAAGATAAAGGACAAAATGACAAACAAAGATCTACAAACCACAACACAAAACTAAAGACACTACAATGGCAAAAAGATAAAGGACAAAATGACAAACAAAGATCTACAAACTACAACACAAAACTAAAGACACTACAATGGCAAAAAGATAAAGGACGAAATGACAAACAAAGATCTACAAACCACTACACAAAAAACTAAAGACACTACAATGGCAAAAAGATAAAGGACGAAATGACAAACAAAGATCTACAAACCACTACACAAAACTAAAGACACTACAATGGCAAAAAGATAAAGGACAAAATGACAAACAAAGATCTACAAACCACAACACAAAAAACTAAAGACACTACAATGTCAAAAAGATAAAGAACAAAATGACAAACAAAGATCTACAAACCACAACACAAAACTAAAGACACTACAATGGCAAAAAGATAAAGGACGAAATGACAAACAAAGATCTACAAACCACAACACAAAAAACTAAAGACACTACAATGGCAAAAAGATAAAGGACAAAATGACAAACAAAGATCTACAAACCACTACACAAAAAACTAAAGACACTACAATGGCAAAAAGATAAAGGACAAAATGACAAACAAAGATCTACAAACCACAACACAAAACTAAAGACACTACAATGGCAAAAAGATAAAGGACGAAATGACAAACAAAGATCTACAAACCACAACACAAAAAACTAAAGACACTGCAATGGCAAAAAGATAAAGGACGAAATGACAAACAAAGATCTACAAACCACAACACAAAATTAAATATTTAGTAACACTAACCCCACTAAAAACCGAGGGTGAACTCAGGTGTTCAGAGAGAGTAACAAGTTCCTGCTCCATTCCAGGTGATGACTTGAAATTAATCACTAGTAACCCTTGGTACAGTAGCTTCCTTGTTAGCAACAACCCTCTTTTACGGATATCACGGAAGGAACCGCAAGCTCTGGATTATCCGATCAACTGCGATACGTTCTGTACTTTTGCTAAAATTTTACTTTCTTCACCGAGTATAATATGACTAGGGCCATACATTCTGGACTAAATGTAAAGTGACTAAGGTCCTACGTTTTTTACCAAGTAAAATATGACAAATGCTACATTTAAACTTTTGTTCAACTCGTTTGTGTTGGTAGCAAAGGGCTTAAACTTGAATTAAGCCACAGATGAATTGGTGAATAATAAAATCCATTTATGACTTCCATTCATGTTGGGTCAGAATTTACGACTTTTAGGTCTATAATATATCAAGGCTACATGCAACGTAGTAAATTTATACGGTGACGTTAAGTCTCTATCTTTTCTTAAATTATTCATTTAATTTGCTCTATTGTAGGATATATTGGTAGGAAAATTATCTTCCTTGATGAAATATTGTGCCCTCTGCCTTACAAAGTTCAACCCTATACAACGGGTTAATAATTGATAAACCTTTTTACTAATGAAGAAAGATTGCCGTGTAAAGTAACGAATACATAAAAATCTAAGAAATACAACAGGAGAATTGAATTACCAAGTCATCAAGGTTTCGGAGATTTTAAAGACGTGTTGTCTTCTATTAGATCTGACAAATCCATTTGTTAACAGGTTATATGACAAGAGATGTGTTATTCGAAGGACATATGAGCTATTGTCATCACTTGTCAGTCTTACGTCTGTAAATATGTTCACATTTTAATTTTCTTACGCAAAACTGTTCATCCAAATGAAACCAAAATTTCAGGGATGGATCTTAGGAAGAGGTGATTAAGATTTATAAAAATGAAATTAATCCTCTATTAGGGAGAGGAGGGGGCTAAAATTCCTCTTTAAAATATACAATAGAAATACTACAATATTTGATGTACACCATGCATCATCATTATGATTTATATTTGTTTAAACACATGTCCCAGGCTATGTTGGGTCCGACCCTTGAGATTCCAAAGTTTAACACCGAGAAATAGAAAAGATTTTTAAGAAACGAAACAGTAACAATCAACAATTCCACCAATATCAACAAATTGAACAACCACCTCTTACCTCAAATCATTGAACATAAACAGGCGACAGAGGAATTACCATTTTGATACACATATTCAAGCTTGCACACATGAAGAACCCAGGAATATGACCTGGATAGGAACTGGAATTGCATTAGACACAGTTTCTTTTTAAATGGAGATTAGGCTTTGTACAATGAACGTTCCATGGTATTTATTTCTCGCTTTATCAAATGAGAAGGGGAGAAATAAATGTTAAGGTTATTTTTTATACATTGTATGTTGTCCAGGCATAAACATGGTTTTTTTTTAGTCTCATTTTATTTGAGGGGTATATGCCTCATTACATGAGGTGTCAATATATTTGAATTAAAACTGGGAAGACTCAGAAAATATTAACTTTTTGGATATGTACCCAGCAGCCGTGGATTTTTGGAACCAGAAAAATTACTGATGTAGCATGTAACAATTATTGGATTCCAACTTTGGTACATGAAGATACCTATGTAGTAATCAGAAGCTGTGAGTCAAAGGACAGACAATACAATGGCTAAAGAAAAAGGGCAAACAGACAAACAATAGTCGACAAACAACTACACAGCAAACCAAAGACTGAACACTACAAACCGGGGATGAACTCAGGTTCTCCGGAAAGGTATACAGTATTAGCAACCGTCCATTTCTGGAACCAGTAGAACAATCTCGGACAATTTTTCTATCATGTGATCAAATATTTAAATTCTAGAGCAAACCCATATTTCTGAAGCTGCTGATACTATATATTACATGTATGATTGTAGTAATTTCTAAGACCTTGTTTTAATGTTAGATGATCTAAACAGCATATCGTGCAGATGTATATCAAAATTAGCAATGTAGCACTCTGGGAAAGATTCTATCACTCCAAAATGTAGGACATGTTTAATTTCTATTGTCTTTACTATATGGGAAGGGGGTCGATTTTCTAGTGGTTAAAGTCGACCAATTGTCTATAATAAACACTCAGTGGTTTTCCCCGAGAACTACTCCTTCCCGTCAGTAACCTGACCACCAGTACCTTTTGCAATAGAACAATGGTTATACCCCCGAAGCGAAGTTGAGAGGTATACTGGTTTCAAATTGTCGCCTTTTTGAAGCAAAATCTTGGCAGGCGCTCAACTTTTTTGTCGAAATGCCGAGTGCCGTCATATTATGAATACTGATATATTAGGACATGACAGAATGTCGCGTATAATAATGAGATGACTGTGACCTTAACCCGTGGAACACAAGATCAAATAATTGATATTTTATCGTGCATATTTGCCCGTGCAAAATTGTTTTTTTTATCTTAAGACTAAGTAAGTGCCTTCATGTTTTGTATGTATTTGTATGAGGACATGGTGGTGTGTCGCATCTACGAATGAGTTTACTTTGACCTTGACATTTGACCATAATGTCAGGTAAATTTTATCATACAAAATGTCATATTTTGTCTGTACATGTATATGAATTAGGACAGATGGAGTGTCGTGTATGACACCATGGTCACTGTTACCTTGACCTTTGGTCATGAGGTCGATAATTGTATCATACAACTATACCTTGGTATAACATGTTTCATCTTGAGGTCCAATGATTTTTATATACTGGTATGTTTATGTATTTGGATATGAAGGAATGTCTTGTTCTAGAACTGAGGTCACCGTGACTTTGACATTTACATTAAGGTCAAATAATTGATTTTTATCGCACAATTTTCATAACTTATATATGTATTTGGACATGGGAGACATATGTTTCATTTCACTAATACAACAGTACCTCTTGTATTTTGTTTTATTTAGTAGATGCATGGTAAACTGAATACAGAGGGTACGGGTATTGCCTTGTGATCTTAGCTCACGGTAGCTTTTGTTTTACCTAGTTCTACGTGAGAAATTGTATATTGTCCTTCCATCCATTCCTCACGGAAGTAAAATAAACGTACCTTCGAGTACATATGTTTTCTAAGGATTTGAAGGTGATTCGTTTTATGTGTACCTTTGTACCTGTCAACCTCAGCTGTATCCATTTATTTCATAATACCAATTATCGGTTTTATACACGGTCTATTTATCCTTATGCTTGACTTTGTGTTTTAAGTTAGTAATTAAATGATGCATACTTGTTCCTTGCCTCATTTACTGTTGACAAAAAAGAAGGCTGTTCGCACCATCAGTTGCACAATCTTTAATTGAAATATTCACACAACAGTAGAGTTGTCAGCCATTTTGTTTGTTCTTAGAAAATCGAATTGTAAGTGTAAGTGCCATCCGAGAGTAGGTTGTAAGGTTACAATTATGTAACAAGTCGGTGCATCATTTATAAAATAATAATAATGCACATCCATTTCATTGTATAGAAACTATTTTGAGATAAATGCACAATTACAAGTTTCTACTATAATCAACATATTTTACTGCCATCAAGGTAAGATACAGGTGCGTGGTTGTTAAAGAATAATTAGAGATTGATAAATTAATTGTAATTTATGGTCTACTGAGAAATATTTCAGTGATGTGCATGACTAAGGCAAGTTTACACACAATAAATCATGTAGGTAAAACCTTGTGCTGGAATGAGCCTATGCATGGACTGTGGTTTGATATTATGGATAAGACCGAAATTTGTTTTTTTGTTTACAACAGGCCAGCATCCACCAGTCCTTACAATCTGCAGGGCATTAGGAGTTGCTACAAGTGTTCTAGCATGGCATTGCAAGTGTTCTAGCATGGCATTATAAGTGTCCTAGCATGGCATTACAAGTGTTCTATAATGGCATTACAAGTGTTCTAGCATGGCATTACACGTGTTCTAGCATGGTATTATAAGTGTTCTAGCATGGCATTACAAGTGTTCTAGCATGGCATTACAAGTGTTCTAGCATGGCATTCTCCAAACACAAAGCAGATATCTGTGTCCCGTCTTTAGAGCTATTATTGAGTTGAATATGGGATTCCCTTCCACGAAGAGCAGGTGACTCGTTCGATCGGAGAGGTTGCACCTCCACGGTTTCCAAAGATGTGAATTAAATGATACAACATCTTATGACAAGTTGTTCCAAATCTCTTTGCTGATTTTCAAATAGACATAGAGCCATAGATAGCTATGTTTATAATGAATGTCTATATTTGTCTTTCTGTTACAAATAAATAAATATTTGTACCAGTTTTACGATACTTTTGTATGATTTCTGTAGGAAGCTCAGTTAATTTAATATCATGAAATTGAAGCTGTATAACACACGGAAGAGAAACATAAGACATGTTGTTTTGTAACTTAATAGATTAAAATTACTGTCAAAAATAATAAGAAGATTGGCATATGGGGAAAATATAAACTTATAAAAAGTGTACATATTAAAACTAGATGTTTGTTCCGTGGCGGAGGTTGGGTGAGGTGCATACATAATTTCTTTAGAAATGCCTGTACCAAGTCAGGGTCATTACGGTTTTCACAGTTTTCCGGTTGTTGACTGATTTTGTCTGTTTATTTAATTATGAGTTTTGACTTTCCCTTTGTAAGATTGTTCGGAGTTCGGTAATTTTGTTATTACCTTTATTTACTATAACCATGCCCAATGTCACTGCTGGTGGAATTTTTTTCCCCCGAGGTCATTGCAACTTGGTAGCTTCACTTAAGCAATTATGAATAACGAAATTAACGACAACATACCGGCTAGGACGTCACCCGGGTTAACAAGGTCCTCATTTGCTACTACACGGAACAGGGTAGCAAATGATATATGCGTTCCACGGAATATCCTACGGGATACCCCCGATTTGTCTTACGTTCAGCCAGAGGGTAATTATTATTTCAAAACTTCAGATTCGTATCAAATTTTAAAATCTTGTTCTATTAATATTTCGGACTGTCTTAAATCTCCAGGTACTTGTGACTCTTCTCCATGCATTACTACTTGCAAAATAAAAACTGACAAAAATAATACTTGTAAAACATGCGTCATGCTAATAACTTCTCCTGAATTTACAAGTAATTTAACTGGAAAAACGTACTACACCAAATCGTTTGAACCTCTGGACTGTTCTACTAAAAATGTCATTTACGGCATAGAATGTACACTCTGTGGACTTTTGTATGTTGGTGAAACTCGTCAAACATTGCGAAGTAGGATGAACCAACATCGATATGATGCAAAAGATCCCAAATACAGGATTTTGTATAATCATTTCAATCAACCGGGTCATGACCGCTGTTTGACGATGAAAGTTCGAATCATCGAGAAGATTTACCATCATACAAACAGTCCTATTCTTAGTACACCTTACCGCACCTATAGAGAGTTGTTCTGGATAAAAGAATTAGGCACTGCAATGCCTTACGGTTGCAATGATAACATCAAAGGAGTGGGAAATTTGTCAAGTCCTGGATGCAACGAAATCAACGTGATGAGCCTTTTTAATACTATTCCAAGAACTAAACGTAGCCATGGTCATAAAAGAATTCAACATCCTAATGTTAAAAAGTCCTCTAAACCAAGAACGTTACCAGATACTTTTAATGATTTACTTTCTAATATACAGAAACCTCTTGGAATTCATCATATTCGTACAATCTTATCTTCACTACCTGTAAACTACCTCAAAGATCTTAGGGATTTTGGACTTGACAAAGGAGGCGTAGATCCTTTTTCTCCTAAGTACAGATTGTCTAGTATTATATGTGACGTGGCGTCCTTTCGTCTTTTTAAACCAGTTCGATCTGAACCTCTTCATGATAACAACAGAAATTCCTCCATATTCCGTTTGCTAACAAAGGAATCCATGCTATTAACATCAGCAACATTCTTAATAGAAAAGAGGTTGTAAAAGAAATTCCACCATATTTCAAAAATCAATCTGTTCCCATTGTCTCCTATAGTTACACTAACAGCATTGGCCGTAAAATTTTCAACTACAAAGAAGCATTGCAAGATATTAACATAGAAGAGTACCTTAAGAACCCTCTGACTTGTGACTGCTCCCACTCTCCTTTTCAATACAACCCATCTGGACATGTAATCACTGGTGATCTGAATATCATTCAACATGAGAGTCTCCGAAAGGTGATTTCTCATGGTCCTAAATTCAGAGAACCTCAACACATCAATTGGAAACATAATTTCAAGATAATTATGGATGCTGTTGAAGATTATGCCAGAAGGTGGATAAAGAGAGAAGTAGACCAAGATCCTGAGTTAGAGTCCTTGTCAGACTGGGTTAGAACAATTAGGTCTCTAGTACAAGGTCGGATTCACAAACTCAAAAATTGTGTTAATAGTCGACCCAAGTCTGTATTTAAAGACCAAGAAGCTGTTAAGTGTCTTTCCTCTCTTCATGACAAATATGTTATCGTTCCTGCGGACAAGGCTTCCAACAATAACGTGTTTGTATGTAAATCATATTACTTCGAATGCCTAATCAAGGAATTAGGTATAAATAGCAACACCTCTAGTAATACCACATACAAACCAACTTCGTTCGACAAAGATGAAATCCTAGCTAACCACAGATCATTCATGACCTCTTTAAACATTCCCTTTGGTAAAAAGTCTGAGGATTTACCCTATTTATATTGGATACCTAAACTCCATAAGACACCATACAAAGAAAGGTACATAGCGGGATCATCAACTTGTTCGACGAAAGAATTGTCTATTCACCTAACAAAGATTCTGTCTGCAGTAAAAGAGGGACAACAGAAATATTGTGAAACTGTTTACTCGCGTAGTGGCATAAATCACATGTGGATTTTGAAAAACTCTAAAGATCTTTTGGATAACCTGAAATCAAGATCTTTCTCTCAGGTATCCTCCATCAAAACCTTTGATTTTTCAACTCTATATACCACCCTACCGCATGACAAATTAAAAACCCGCTTAAAAGAAACAATTCATAAAGCTTTTAGTCATAGAAACTATGGCTCAAAATTTGTTGTGTTAGGCTACAATTCCACATATTTTTTTTTCAAACAAAATTCATAAAGGTAAAACATGCTACTCCGAGGAACAAGTGATCAGTATGCTAGAGTTCCTCATCGATAACATATTTGTCTCCTTTGGAGGGACACTGTTTCAGCAGGTCGTCGGCATACCAATGGGTACGAATTGTGCCGCTCTTCTAGCCGATTTATTTTTATACTCATATGAGTCGGAGTTTCTTCAAAAGCTTGTAAAAGATAAGAAGATTCATGAGGCTAGAGCCTTTAATTTCACATACAGGTATATTGATGACGTTTTATCTATCAATAATTCTAGATTTGCAGAATTTCTTCCATGGATATATCCTCCAGAGCTGGAAGTTAAAGAGACCACAGATACCGCTTCGTCCGCATCATTTTTGGACTTGTACCTCGAATTTGACGACAGTGGTCAACTCAGTACTAAAATTTATGATAAGCGGGACGACTTCAATTTTAAAATCATAAATTTTCCAAATATGTGCAGTAATATACCAGCTTCTCCTGCATATGGTGTTTACATCTCGCAATTGATTCGCTATGCAAGGGGCAGTAGCAATTATTCTGATTTCCTGAAACGTCATCTTCATCTGAGAAACAGGCTACTGGACCAGGGCTATAAAAAGATTCGCCTTATTCGATCTCTTAAAAAGTTTATATTCCGATACCAATATCTTGTCGAAATATATTCCGTCTCTGCAGAAAAAATTATAAGCGATGCATTTTCATATAGTGAAAATGTATAAAGATAAAGAGTCAAATATGTCAAGAATTTTTTTTGTCAATGTGTGACGTAAAAATATTTTTGACATTTACGTCACCGAATATGGTACTGCTTTGACAACTATTTTACCTATTTTGTTCCTGTATTTAAATACTGTTACAGTGACAGCCGGAACCTTTGAACCGTAATGAGAGCGGGAGGTTTGGCGCCTTAAAATCTGATTCAACCCACCATTTCTTTAGAAATGCCTGTATCAAGTCAGGGTCATTACGGTTTTCACAGTTTTCCGGTTGTTGACTGATTTTGTCTGTTTATTTAATTATGAGTTTTGACTTTCCCTTTGTAAGATTGTTCGGAGTTCGGTAATTTTGTTATTACCTTTATTTCAGTAGTATCATAGGCTCGCCTTTTTACTTGTCTCTAAAGCTCGTACAAATACATATCTTCAAACAATAAACATACATTTTATCGTATGATTTTGAGGACTAATAATGGTGTCAAATAAACCCCAGTGTTATTTTAGTTATTGACTTTATCTGGTACCCACTTCGCATGTTTAACCTGTTGAGCTTTGGGAAACTAGTTCTAAATCAGTTCACTTCATGTTAACAGAAAATGCCAAAAGGGGAAATCAAGGGATCAATGTATATATTGTATATATTAAGTAATATATACATTGATCCCTTGTTTGCCCTTTATGGCATTTTCTGTTAAACAAGGGATCAATGTATATAATGTATATACTAAATAATATATACATTGATCCCTTGTTTGCCCCTTTTGGCATTTTCTGTTAATAGGAAGTGAACTGATTTAGAACTAGTTTACCAAAGCTCAATAAAAACTCATATTCACTTCTACAAAAGTCTGTAATTGTATAATATTAGATATAATCTTCAGTAGATTAATGACTTTTTGTTCTGCAGGATTAACGTAATGTTAATGTAGTGTCTTAAAGTAATAAGTTTATAGGTTGGCATTCTCCTTTTTTTTTTGTATTATTAGACATTTTCTGAATATTAACTCATACGTTTCTTAAAAGCGACAGATTGTGTAGATCTATTTAAATCATTATTGTTTAGCCTCGGAAGGTTTTAAGTTGAGGGTCAAACTTTGATTCTGAGGTCGATTTAACAACTTTTTACGAAATGGGAGTCATATTGTGCAGATATGTTATAAATTGCTGAAGGTTACATTAATGCAAGAAGCTGACATAGAATAAAAAGTCTTCTGCATTTTTCATTCTTGTTTACTCATTTTTCATATGTTTAATGTACAAATGTAAATAATATCTAATTGATTTAAACATTTCTTATTCATACTTAATCTGTGAGAGAAAGATGTAACGATAATTATTTATACCGTTGAGAACGATGCCACCATAGCTACAGTTGTGGACAGGTTCTCAAAACTTGGTAGATACTTTGTATTAAGTGATTCAATTTGAACGACGCTAATTGTCATGTACGGTAAAAAGGTAAATTAACCTGTATCACTGTGGAAAATTATTGGGATTTCTATATTTTACAGGTTTTAATTTGTTGGTAGTTATTTAGTAAACCAGGAACGAACTAACTATGATATTGGTGACGTTTATATTTTCAAAATTTGATATGAAATTCTATAAATTTGTTACTCTTGTATTATTAGTCTATATCTTAAAAAACCCCACAATAAAAGGTTGATCTATTGAAGTTGTCTTTTATTTTGTAGGTGAAATTTTGCAAATTCTCAACTCGTATCAATATATGACAGAAAAGTGTGTCGCTGAGAAAACAACGATTTACTACAATCATTATTTTGTCATATTAACATTTCAATTTTTTTTTCTTTTAACAGTCAATATTTGTTTTAATTATAACATTTAAAAAAAAATGTCATTAAGAGTTTCAAATTTAAACAAGATATATCTATTTTACACTATTATTATATCATTTTTCCGTATTATTACATAAAAGAATAAACTACATGTATCACCATTGAAATACACACGGAATTCTTCCATCATTTATTTAGTATACCAATTTCGAGAAATTCATTTTAAATTCTCGATGACCTGTTAATTAATATTTCATATTGCATACTCAACTACGAAGTGCAATATTGTCATAATCAGTAAATAATGAATTAGCTATAATATCAATAAAATAACTTACCTGTATATTAAAGAAACGTATCGACACAAATCCAGTTTTTCCATGAAAATATGACAAAACTATTTTACTAAAAGAAAAAAAATATATAATATCGTCAGTGAAATTTCCACTTGTTCTGATATTTTCGCCTATTTTCCAATAATTTATATGTGTAAAGGTATTTGATATAGCAACTATGAGCTAGTAATTAAAGTCGATCGCCCAGCTATATGATAGCTACTTCATATGTACATCAGTGTTTGATCAATATACTCTATTAATGACGGATTTTAACACACTCCCTCCATTCACAAATATCGTGTTTTCAGCACCTGAAATTTGTTATTCTTCTTGTATGCTAAACCTATCAGATATTGAATAAATTCACCTATGAATGATACAAATTACACTGCCAGTACTTTTGTTTTTATATCTATTTAACCAGGAATTGCCGATAAATTGGAATTTACTGTTAGTGTCAATGGCTTCTATGAAATCTGCCTTAACTTAATGTGGCTAATATTTGAGTTAAGAATCCATGTAATGAAATAATAGATAATAATAATCGTATAAGAAACATGTTGATAATCAAGGACAGCTGTGGCAGCAGTTAATATAGAATCTCAAAAATGTGATCTTCCATCGAAGAAATTTGAATTGCCTTGCAACCGGTCACCAACGACCAGTCCCAACAAATGGTTACTCTTTAAGAGCTAATGACCACTCCGAAACAAATTGTTACTCATTAAGAGCTAATGACCACTCCGAAACAAATTGTTACTCATTAAGAGCTAATGACCACTTCGAAACAAATTGTTACTCATTAAGAGCCGATGACCACTCCGAAACAAATTGTTACTCATTAAGAGCTAATGACCACTCCGAAACAAATTGTTACTCATTAAGAAACAATGACCACTCCGAAACAAATTGTTACTCATTAAGAGCTAATGACCACTCCGAAGCAAATTGTTAATCATTAAGAGCTACTGTGTTTTGTCTTTAAGACAATGAAAAGTGGCATTCTCTAAATACGAGACACTCATTTATGTCTCGTTCAATGCCAGTTGTGACATAGTTCCAAGCAAACTAGAGAACGCTCCTTTCGTAATAGTTGTACCTTTCTGTGGGGAAACTATGTCCTATTTATATGCCTTAGGATTCCATTGTGTAGTTGAGTAGAATAACAAAAAATCACTCTATCTATTGTGCAAAATGCTAATTTTACAGCCGAGCTTGATTTCTCTATAAACAATATAGTGACGGTTTCCTCATAAAATACACTAAATGTTTCTGTAGAGTTATGCAATCTGTTGTTCATAAGTAAGTTATCATAGTTCAATCTAATGACTACAAATTAGTTTTTATTTTATGCCGTTTATCAATGTACAGAATCCTTTGAATTTAACACCGCTACGTAAAACAATGTTTATGTTTATTTGTTATCTGTCCAGATTCTATCTATGATTACATACAAATGTAAACTTGTATTGTTGGTATTATATATCTTTAAATCTTTTGCTTGTTCATATCATTTCGGGAATTTGATCAGACTATTTTGAAAGTATGGCACGTGTTTGTGTTTGCAATGTTCGTATTTTTAATGAAGCAGCATACTAGAAAGACAATCATGACAATTTAGTTCTAGTAACTTCCAGTCGATCTGTCGAAGATCAATAGAGTTGGAACACTTGACTGGTGACCATCTGTTGAAGATGAATTGAGAGTTGGAACACTTGATTGGTGACGAGCTGTTGAAGATCAATATAACTCGAACGTTGGACTGGTGACGATCTTTTGACGATCAATAGAGTTCGAATACTTGACTGGTGACGATCTGTTGAAGATCAATAGTATTCGAACACTTGACTGGTGACGATCTGTTAAAGATCAATAGACCTCGAACGTTGGACTGGTGACGATCTGTTGACGATCAATAGAGAGTTGGAACAATTGACTGGTGACGATCTGTTGACGATCAGTAGAGTGGGAACACTTGACTGGTGACGATCTGTTGAAGATCAATAGATGTGGACCGCTTGACTAGTAACGATCTGTTGAAGATCAATAGTGTTCGAACACTTGACTTGTGACGATCTGTTGAAGATCGATAGAGTTCGAACTCTTGACTGGTGACGATCTGTTGAAGATCAATAGAGTTCGAACTCTTGACTGATGACAATATGTTGAAGATCGATAGAGTTCGAACTCTTGACTGGCGACGATCTGTTGAAGATCAATAGAGTTCGAACTCTTGACTGGTGACGATCTGTTGAATATCAATAGAGTTAGAACTCTTGATTGATGACGATCTGTTGAAGATCGATAGAGTTCGAACTCTTGACTGGTGACGATCTGTTGAAGATCAATAGAGTTCGAATTCTTGACTGGTGACGATCTGTTGAAGATCGATAGAGTTCGAACTCTTGACTGGCGACGATCTGTTGAAGATCAATAGAGTTCGAACTCTTGACTGGTGACGATCTGTTGAAGATCAATATATTTGGACGCTTCACTGGTGACAATCTGTTGAAGATCAAGAGTTAGAACTCTTGACTGATGACGATCTGTTGAAGATCAATAGAGTTAGAACTCTTGATTGATGACGATCTGTTGAAGATCGATAGAGTTCGAACTCTTGACTGGTGACGATCTGCTGAAGGTCAGAAGTGTCCGTATTCTTGCCGGTGTCTATCGGTTTACTTACGTATTTTTTATTGGTCATATTGTTTAGATCTGTTTCTTAGTATTAAAAAACAATTGATGGTAAGGTTTTCAGGAAACGATCGTTTCATTGAAGTAGCAGACTAATCACTAGCATACCCAACGACACCTATTTCGGAATTGTTATATAGAACAACAGGGAAATACACTGTAGGATAGCAATTCCAGACATTGAATTTCTAAAGGCGGTTAAAGACAAAAGAGACCATAAAGACAATGCGTGTTTATTTTTAACAATAGATGTAAGAAAATAGTTCAGACATATTTTTTTTTTAAATAACCAATAATTAATTCATGCAGACGGCTGATGAATACAATTTTCAATTCCCGCAGTTTTAAGGGAGACGACATTTTGTGGTTTCTGCAATACCTTAGCGACAGTGTAGTATTTTTTGTTTTCATTTTATTCCAATATAATTCTTGAACCGAAACCTTTTTCACACATATACTTTTGAAAAAAAAAAGGAAAAGAACTATATTTTGGGTGGGTTGTTAGCGTTTCAATAAAGTGCTGAAGTCGTAAAGAAAAAGGGTATGCTCTAGTGTACGAAGACTAATTGTTGATCACTGTCAATTTCCTGCACCGAATATTGTAGTTCGTAATAATAAAGAACAAAGCTGATAGTGTTTTATTCCCTAAACATAAAAACTCTGAAAAGGTATATCTTCTTGACTAGCTATGCGAAAAGTTTGAAGATATCAAAGGGGTCGTCAGAAGCCGTAAAACGAAGGACAGACAATACAATAGCCAGAGGAAAAGGGACAAAAGGAAAAACAATGATCTACACAGGAAATAGAAAATTGCGCAACACGAACTTCACCGAAAACCAGGGGTGAGCTCAGATGCTACGAGATGGTAAGCAGTTTCTGTTCCTTTAATGGAATCCGTCGTTTTACTCTTGTTACAAACCTGGTGATAAGTCATGCAGGAGGAAAGGACTGGATTATGATTACAACAAACGGAACATATCCGTGGTCATTTGTGACACAGATATTCCGTAACGGTTAACCAAGTCATGATGGTCTCCGTAAAACGTTTGAATTGATTACTTCAACTTAGCCAATAGGAACCGTTGGTTCAGTAGCTTCCTTGTCTGCAGGAACCTTATAATGTATGTTGTGTTAATGGCTGATGCTTGATGTAACAGGAAAAGATGCAGTGACATCACAACCATTATCAGTATGACAGATGCCTTACCAGCGGGAAATTTATAATATTTGATTTTAACATACCCAATTAATAGCTTTCTGTGATTCTTTTAGCCAGAAAATGCGTTCTATTACCTTTTTAATAAGTAATTATATTTTATAACATTACATTATGATTGGGTTTCCTTCCCCTTTAATTACTACACAAAATATATGTAGTATGCTACAAATCATGCCTACGAGGTTTGTAATGTTCTTTGCCATCTTTACAAGACTTCCGCGTTGAACATGACATTATACAATTAATGACTTTTCATAAGGTGGACACTGTGATCTATCAACCCCAAGGAAGTGATGTTGGCTTCGGTGAACATCACTTCCAAGGGGTTGATAAATCAGTGTCCACCGAAATGAAAAGTCATCAATTGTTTTATTAAATGACACATTCTAAGTGTAATTTTGGGGTGAAAATTGTGAATTGTTGCTGTTTCTTAGACATTTCCATTTATTCTTTTTTATATGTAGCTGCTTCAATCCAACAAACACCAGTTTTTAAAGCTTGACATTTCTAATGTTTCAAAACAATAAAATTGATTAAGAAAAAACGAATACAATTTCAAAATGTTAACAAATAAAATATCACAGTTTCAATAACATTTTTAAACAATTTTTAAAGAACATAGGTAAGTATAATTAATTTATGTTGTAGTTTATGGTAATGTTAGAGCAATTATTTTAGTTTTCCCCTGTTACTATATTTGGGTACGTATTAACTTCTGGTTCTACTGACGAAGCTGCTTCGTTCATTTTTGTTTACTAACAGTCGTCTGCTGAATACCGAAGTTCGTTAGCAAGACCGCCTCTAATTGGTTGAAGTTCAAAATGTCGGCCAATCAAATTTATCGATATTAATCAGTCTACTAGTTTTCCCCTGTTACTATATTTGGGTACGTACTAACTGCGACATGAGATTTATTAACCTCATGCGCGCAAAATTGCGCGGTGGACATGTAGTTCTGTTATAGGAAGCAATGAACCTTCTAATCCAATCAGAATTAAGAAAAATCATAGTCATTTAATAAACAGTTTTATTTGATACCTCGTGGGCATACAGGGTAACATATAATATTCTGTTGAACGTAGCGAATGTGTTTTACTGCTATTGATTAAATAAGATTAAGTTTAGAATTGCATCACTTTATTCGACTTTATCACTTCACTTTAATGACATCAGCTGTCACTATACTAGTTAGTTTAATCTAGAGTGGTATTTTTTCTATTTGTTAGAAATTGTTAATTAGAATGTTTCAAATTCTTCAAGGTCTACAGTGTGGTGTTATATATCAAAACCGTTCAATTTTACTGTGATGTTTAAAGAATCCATGAATAATAATGCAGTTTTCAACAAGATGTATAGGAACATAATGCCTGTTAAACGTTCTAAGTTCGTTTTGTCACCACATTTGTTAGGTTGTTTTATTTCCGTTTTGTGTTTTTTTTTATCTTGGTTTTGAGGGGGTGGGGGGGGGGGGGGTTATCTTGGTTTAGTTGTTTTATCATCGTTTTGTGTTGATTTGTTGGGTGTTTTTTTTATCTTGGTTTTGTTGATTTCTATTTTATTTTGGTTTTGTGTCAGATTTGTTGTTATTTTCTTTTGTTTTATTTTGGTTTTGTGTTTTTTTTGTTTTATCTTCGTTTTGTGTTGGTTTTGTTTTTTTTGTTTTATTTTCGTTTTGTGTTGGTCTTGTTGTTTTTACATACGGATTGTCTCTTTCCTCCAATATCTTTTCACTACTGTTCTTCTTGTAATATGAGAACATGTTTATAACACCCCATTTGAGGTACTTGTAACCTTTCTGAATTATATTTAGGCAATACTTTCAACCATTTTTGAAACAACCTCAAACAAGTTGCTGACATGACATACATTCAGCATTTACTTTTATATTCGTTCAATTGATTTTCTTATTGCCACGAAAACCACTCGATCACTGAAACCTTTCCTACCAGAGATTTTTGGTAGGTTTTTCATTCCACCATTTCCCATGATGTTGATCCGCTTCCGGTAGTTACTAGAACTATTAATGGAGCCTTGGGGAAATTTAGGACCATTGTTTTCTTGCATTGTTTGTTGTATTGCTTTAATGGTTTGTTTTCTGTTTAAACCTGAACCTGTTGCAACATTATATTTGACGTTGAATTCTTTCAATAAATCTGTAATTTGTTTATTATTTTCAAAACGGCTCTCTAGTTATTTCTTTAAAGTCTATCTGAACAATTAAATCGATAATTTCCCAATAAGATCCCATAACGCATCTTGTGAATAGGGAGTAATTACTGTCCCTATTGTTGTTACTGTCTGATGTTCATAAGCAATATTATATGTTTTATGGTTGAGAAATAATTAATTGAAGTTTTTCTTACTAGCTTAAAGGTGGCCACGTTTACACATTACAGAACAATGCATCTGAGATCTGTCGTGTAGTGTCTGAAAATGGAAAAATTATTGTAGACATTACTGGAAATCTATATGTAAATATTGCTCTGACACCTCGTGTACGGAATTCAAATTTGGCTCTAATCTACAAAAAATCGACTACCTTTTGGCATGTCATGTTTTTTTTTTAGAATCACCGGCAATTTAAGATGTCATTTGCCTCACCCTGTGACTATTTCATCAGTACAAACATTCTTACAATAGAATATTTCGAAAATCAATTAAAGTGTCTGTATTGCTTGCTAATAGAAGATGATAATCAGAGTGTTTAAGTAAACATTGTCTTTCATTCATACTTAGTTATATAGGTATAGAGACGTTGACATAACTATTATCATCATGTCTGATTTTTTGGTGTGAAATATTTTGCCAATCTGAGTGCCAAATTCTCTATTATTTTCATCGTGTCAATTCATGGTAATATGTTGTTTATAAACCATGTGTTCCATAAGTAGAAGCCAGCATAATGTTCAATCTAAGTAATGATGATGCTTAGGAATTCATTCCTCTAGTTGAAGTTGAAGTAGAATTTGAATGTTCGGAATTTTTATTTTCATGTTGTGATGCAGACGACAAAAAACATTTTCACTTTAATACTAGCATTTTATGTCGTCTGTTTCTACCTGTATTCAGAATATAACGTCGAAACGCCTGAACTGCTTTTCACTCAACATTTTCAGAATTAATTCTGGTCCATTTGTCTACTTTTTGTTTGCATAACATAAAAATAACAATGTGCTCGAAGACTATGCAATTTGGGGGTCGAAAACTTCCATTATTATTTCTTCAATAAAATAAGATGGCAGTGTCCTATTATATATATAGGCGAAACCTGTCATTTACACACAAATTCTACGGTCGTTATCGTGATCTGGTGGACCGTTTCTTCTGTCACCGACAGAACGTGTAACGGAATTGACTCTATAAGTAAAACAGCGGGTATAAGAAGCAGGAACTGCCTACCGTTCGCGAGCAACAGAGTTCACCCCGGTTGAATTGTTGCTGTTGTTCGTGTTGCTCATCTTTTTAGTTTTCTGTGTTGTGTGTGGGGGGATTTTTTGTTTTGGGTTTTTTTAATGTTTTTTTTTTGTCTTCGTCCTGTGTCCTGTGTCGTGTGCTCACTGTTGCCAGTGTCTCTAGATTATCCATTATTCATTGCCCCCTTTGATTTTCTCTAACGTTTATTCTCTTAAGTAGTAATTAATTGAGGTCTCAAAACTTTACAATTAAAAGTAACGGGCTTCAATGTTATGCGCGAAGAAAATCACTTATGAAAATGATATGCCATGGACATTTTCTACATACTAACATAAGAATTGTAACATATAACACTCCTGTATGGGAGCACCTGTAATATACGCTAACATTAATCTAATTGTCACACATTTTGTTCTAAATTCATTTACAAAATATGTGAAATATTACTTTTAGCAGAATAAGACACCCTATTGTAGAGTGCAGAATCTAGGTTGTCTTGATCAGATTATGATTTTTAATTTTAAACTAAATATAGCTTACAATTCATATTTTGTAGAGTGCTTAATGTGGGCTGTTTTGATCATATTGTGATATTAATTTTTGTCTAAATGTAGGTAAAGTACATATTCTATGGGTTTGGCAAAATCAGAGTGGAAATGAGAACGATGTTGGCACATGATTAAATCCGACCCTTCTCAACAAGTTGGCACGTAATTGTTTTTGAAAGTATGACATAGAATTCAATAAATTGTAAGAGTCATTAACAGATCATTATGACATGCCCGTATTTTACAGTATATCCTTATATGCAGTCCATGCAACGTCAGTTCTTTTACAGTATATCCTTATATGCAGTCCATGCAACGCCAGCTCTATTACAGTATATCCTTATATGCAGTCCATACAACGTCAGCTCGATTACAGTATATCCTTATATGTAGTCCATACAACGTCAGCTCTATTACAGTATATCCTTATATGTAGTCCATACAACGTCAGCTCGATTACAGTATATCCTTATATGCAGTCCATACAACGTCAGCTCTTACAGTATATCCTTACATGTAGTTCATGCAGCGTCAGTTCTATTACAGTATATCCTTATATGCAGTTCATGCAACGCCAGCTCCAATACAGTATATCCTTATATGTAGTCCATGCAACGTCAGTTCTATTACAGTATATCCTTATATGCAGTCCATGCAACGTCAGCTCTATTACCGTATATCCTTATATGCAGTCCATACAACGTCAGCTCTATTACAGTATATCCTTATATGCAGTCCATGCAAGGCCAACTCTATTACAATATATCCTTATATGCAGTCCATACAACGTCAGCTCGATTACAGTATATCCTTATATGCAGTCCATGCAACGTCAGCTTTATTACAGTATATGCTTATATGCAGTCCATGCAACGTCAGCTCTATTACAGTATATCCTTATATGTAGTCCATGCAACGTCAGCTGTATTACAGTATATCCTTATATGCAGTCCATGCAACGTCAGCTCTATTACAGTATATCCTTATATGTAGTCCATGCAACGTCAGCTCTATTACAGTATATCCTTATATGCAGTCCATGCAACGCCAACTCTATTACAATATATCCTTATATGCAGTCCATGCAACGTCAGCTCTATTACAGTATATCCTTATATGCAGTCCATGCAACGCCAACTCTATTACAATATATCCTTATATGTAGTCCATGCAACGTCAGCTCTATTACAGTATATCCTTATATGCAGTCCATGCAACGTCAGCTCTATTACAGTATATCCTTATATGTAGTCCATGCAACGTCAGCTCTATTACAGTATATCCTTATATGCAGTCCATGCAACGTCAGCTCTATTACAGTATATCCTTATATGTAGTCCATGCAACGTTAGCTCTATTACAGTATATCCTTATATGCAGTCCATGCAACGCCAACTCTATTACAATATATCCTTATATGCAGTCCATGCAACGTCAGCACTATTACAGTATATCCTTATATGCAGTCCATGCAACGTCAGCTCTATTACAGTATATCCTTATATGTAGTCCATGCAACGTCAGCTCTATTACAGTATATCCTTATATGCAGTCCATGCAACGCCAACTCTATTACAATATATCCTTATATGCAGTCCATGCAACGTCAGCACTATTACAGTATATCCTTATATGCAGTCCATGCAACGTCAGCTCTATTACAGTATATCCTTATATGTAGTCCATGCAATGTCAGCTCTATTACAGTATATCCGTATATGGAGTCCATGCAACGCCAACTCTATTACAATATATCCTTATGCAGTCCATGCAACGTCAGCTCTATTACAGTATATCCTTATATGCAGTCCATACAACGTCAGCTCTATTACAGTATATCCTTATATGTAGTCCATACAACGTCAGCTATATTACAGTATATCCTTATATGCAGTCCATACAACGTCAGCTCTATTACCGTATATCCTTATATGCAGTCCATACAACGCCAGCTCTATTACAGTATATCCTTATATGCAGTCCATACAACGCCGGCTCTATTACAGTATATGCTTATATGCAGTCCATGCAACGTCAGCTCTATTACAATATATCCTTATATGCAGTCCATGCAACGCCAGCTTTATTACAGTATATCCTTATATGCAGTCCATACAACGTCAGCTCTATTACAGTATATCCTTATATGCAGTCCATAGAACGACAGCTCTATTACAGTATATTCTTACATGCAGTCCATGCAACGTCAGCTCTATTACAGTATATCCTTATATGCAGTCCATGTAACGTCAGCTCTATTACAGTATATCCTTATATGCCGTCCATGCAACGTCAGCTCTATTACAGTATATCCTTATATGCTGTCCATGCAACGTCAGCTTTATTACAGTATATTCTTATATGCAGTCCATACATACAACGCCAGCACTATTACAGTATATCCTTATATGCAGTCCATGCAACGTCAGCTCTATTACAGTATATCCTTATATGCAGTCCATGCAACGCCAGCTCTATTACAGTATATCCTTACATGCAGTCTATGCAACGTTAGCTCTATTACAGTATATCCTTATATGCAGTCCATGCAAGGCCAACTCTATTACAATATATCCTTATATGCAGTCCATACAACGTCAGCTCGATTACAGTATATCCTTATATGCAGTCCATGCAACGTCAGCTTTATTACAGTATATGCTTATATGCAGTCCATGCAACGTCAGCTCTATTACAGTATATCCTTATATGTAGTCCATGCAACGTCAGCTGTATTACAGTATATCCTTATATGCAGTCCATGCAACGTCAGCTCTATTACAGTATATCCTTATATGTAGTCCATGCAACGTCAGCTCTATTACAGTATATCCTTATATGCAGTCCATGCAACGCCAACTCTATTACAATATATCCTTATATGCAGTCCATGCAACGTCAGCTCTATTACAGTATATCCTTATATGCAGTCCATGCAACGCCAACTCTATTACAATATATCCTTATATGTAGTCCATGCAACGTCAGCTCTATTACAGTATATCCTTATATGCAGTCCATGCAACGTCAGCTCTATTACAGTATATCCTTATATGTAGTCCATGCAACGTCAGCTCTATTACAGTATATCCTTATATGCAGTCCATGCAACGTCAGCTCTATTACAGTATATCCTTATATGTAGTCCATGCAACGTTAGCTCTATTACAGTATATCCTTATATGCAGTCCATGCAACGCCAACTCTATTACAATATATCCTTATATGCAGTCCATGCAACGTCAGCACTATTACAGTATATCCTTATATGCAGTCCATGCAACGTCAGCTCTATTACAGTATATCCTTATATGTAGTCCATGCAACGTCAGCTCTATTACAGTATATCCTTATATGCAGTCCATGCAACGCCAACTCTATTACAATATATCCTTATATGCAGTCCATGCAACGTCAGCACTATTACAGTATATCCTTATATGCAGTCCATGCAACGTCAGCTCTATTACAGTATATCCTTATATGTAGTCCATGCAATGTCAGCTCTATTACAGTATATCCGTATATGGAGTCCATGCAACGCCAACTCTATTACAATATATCCTTATGCAGTCCATGCAACGTCAGCTCTATTACAGTATATCCTTATATGCAGTCCATACAACGTCAGCTCTATTACAGTATATCCTTATATGTAGTCCATACAACGTCAGCTATATTACAGTATATCCTTATATGCAGTCCATACAACGTCAGCTCTATTACCGTATATCCTTATATGCAGTCCATACAACGCCAGCTCTATTACAGTATATCCTTATATGCAGTCCATACAACGCCGGCTCTATTACAGTATATGCTTATATGCAGTCCATGCAACGTCAGCTCTATTACAATATATCCTTATATGCAGTCCATGCAACGCCAGCTTTATTACAGTATATCCTTATATGCAGTCCATACAACGTCAGCTCTATTACAGTATATCCTTATATGCAGTCCATAGAACGTCAGCTCTATTACAGTATATTCTTACATGCAGTCCATGCAACGTCAGCTCTATTACAGTATATCCTTATATGCAGTCCATGTAACGTCAGCTCTATTACAGTATATCCTTATATGCCGTCCATGCAACGTCAGCTCTATTACAGTATATCCTTATATGCTGTCCATGCAACGTCAGCTTTATTACAGTATATTCTTATATGCAGTCCATACATACAACGCCAGCACTATTACAGTATATCCTTATATGCAGTCCATGCAACGTCAGCTCTATTACAGTATATCCTTATATGCAGTCCATGCAACGCCAGCTCTATTACAGTATATCCTTACATGCAGTCTATGCAACGTTAGCTCTATTACAGTATATCCTTATATGCAGTCCATGCAACGTCAGCTCTATTACAGTATATCCTTATATGCAGTCCATGCAACGTCAGCTCTATTACAGTATATCCTTATATGCAGTCCATACAACGCCAGCACTATTACAGTATATCCTTATATGCAGTCCATACAACGTCAGCTCTATTACCGTATATCCTTATATGCAGTCCATACAACGCCAGCTCTATTACAGTATATCCTTATATGCGGTCCATGCAACGTCAGCTCTATTACAGTATATTCTTATATGCAGTCCATACAACGCCAGCTCTATTACAGTATATTCTTATATGCAGTCCATGCAACGTCAGCTCTATTACAGTATATCCTTATATGCAGTCCATACAACGCCAGCACTATTACAGTATATCCGTATATGCAGTCCATACAACGTCAGCTCTATTACCGTATATCCTTATATGCAGTCCATACAACGCCAGCTCTATTACAGTATATCCTTATATGCGGTCTATGCAACGTCAGCCCTATTACAGTATATTCTTATATGCAGTCCATACAACACCAGCTCTATTACAGTATATTCTTATATGCAGTCCATACAACGTCAGCTCTATTACAGTATATCCTTATATGCAGTCCATGCAACGTCAGCTCTATTACAGTATATCCGTATATGCAGTCCATGCAACGTTAGCTCTATTACAGTATATCCTTATATGCAGTCCATGCAACGTTAGTTCTATTACAGTATATCCTTATATGCAGTCCATACAACGTCAGCTCTATTACAGTATATCCTTATATGCAGTCCATACAACGTCAGCTCGATTACAGTATATCCTTATATGCAGTCCATGCAACGTCAGCTCTATTACAGTATATCCTTATATACAGTCCATGCAACGTCAGCTCTATTACAGTATATCCTTATATGCAGTCCATGTAACGTCAGCTCTATTACAGTATATCCTTATATGTAGTCCATGCAACGTCAGCTCTATTACAGTATATCCTTATATGCAGTCCATGCAACGTCAGCTCTATTACAGTATATCCTTATATGCTGTCCATACAACGCCAACTCTATTACAGTATATCCTTATATGCAGGCCATGCAACGTCAGCTCTATTACAGTATATCCTTATATGCAGTCCATACAACGCCAGCACTATTACAGTATATCCTTATATGCAGTCCATACAACGTCAGCTCTATTACCGTATATCCTTATATGCAGTCCAAACAACGCCAGCTCTATTACAGTATATCCTTATATGCAGTCCATACAACGCCAGCTCTATTACAGTATATCCTTATATGCGGTCCATGCAACGTCAGCTCTATTACAGTATATCCTTATATGCAGTCCATGCAACGCCAGCTCTATTACAGTATATTCTGTATATGCAGTCCATACAACGTCAACTCTATTACAGTATATCCTTATATGCAGTCCATAGAACGTCAGCTCTATTACAGTATTTCCTTACATGCAGTCCATGCAACGTCAACTCTATTACAGTATATCCTTATATGCAGTCCATGCAACGTCAGTTCTATTACAGTATATCCTTATATGCAGTCCATACAACATCAGCTCTATTACAGTATATCCTTATATGCAGTCCATGTAACGTCAGCTCTATTACAGTATATCCTTATATGCAGTCCATGCAACGTCAGCTCTATTACAGTATATCCTGATATGTAGTCCATACAACGTCAGCTCTTACAGTATATCCTTATATGCAGTCCATACAACGTCAGCTCTATTACAGTATATCCTTATATGTAGTCCATACAACTTCAGCTCTTACAGTATATCCTTACATGCAGTCCATGCAACGTCAACTCTATTACAGTATATCCTTATATGCAGTCCATACAACGTCAGCTCTATTACAGTATATCCTTATATGCAGTCCATACAACGTCAGCTCTATTACAGTATATCCTTATATGCAGTTCATGCAACGTCAGCTCTATTACAGTATATCCTTATATGCAATCCATGCAACGTCAGCTCTATTACAGTATATCCTTATATGCAGTCCATGCAACGTTAGCTCTATTACAGTATATCCTTATATGCAGTCCATGCAATGTTAGCTCTATTACAGTATATCCTTATATGCAGTCCATACAACGTCAGCTCTATTACAGTATATCCTTATATGCAGTCCATACAACGTCAGCTCGATTACAGTATATCCTTATATGCAGTCCATGCAACGTCAGCTCTATTACAGTATACCCTTATATACAGTCCATGCAACGTCAGCTCTATTACAGTATATCCTTATATGCAGTCCATGTAACGTCAGCTCTATTACAGTATATCCTTATATGTAGTCCATGCAACGTCAGCTCTATTACAGTATATCCTTTTATCCTGCAATGACAGCATTTACCGACCGATATAGCCTGCCTAATATATTTTTTGATATTGGTCAGTTATAAATAGAACATTTTGTGATATTGGTCAGTTATAAATAGAACATTTTTTGATATTGGTCAGTTATAAATAGAACATACAAATGTAAAACGGGGCACATCGGGGGATATTGTTTTCAAATACATACATAAAATTTTCAAATACTTTTATCATCGTCCAGTAAACGTTTATTTACGATTTAAAATTGCAGGATAAATACAATACATGTGCACTGTCGAAGCATATAGGTAAATATGTGTATTCGGCGCGAAACGCGGGAAAAGGCTCGGCGAAGCCTCGCTTTTTCCCGCGTTTCTAAGCCTCATACACATATTACCCATATGCTTCGACAGTGCACAAGTATTGTATATATATGCACTCCATGCAACGTCAGCTCTATTACAGTATATCCTTATATACAGTCCATACAACGTCAGCTCTATTACAGTATATCCTTATATACAGTCCATACAACGTCAGCTCTATTACAGTATATCCTTATATGCAGTCCATGCAACGTCAGCTCTATTACAGTATATCCTTATATGTAGTACATGCAACGTCAGCTCTATTACAGTATATATACAATAGTTGTGCACTGTCGAAGCATATAGGTAATATGTGTATGAGGCTTAGAAACGGGGGAAAAGGCGAGGCTTTGCCGAGCCTTTTCCCGCGTTTCGCGCCGAATACGCATATTTACCTATATGCTTCGACAGTACACATGTATTGTATTTATCCTGCAATTTTAAATCGTAAATAAACGTTTACTGGACGATGATAAAAGTATTTGAAATAATTTTGTGTATGTCTTTGAAAACAATATCCCCCGATGTGGGCGGAGCTTACATTTGTATGTTTTATTTATAACTGAGCAATATCAAACAAAATTTAATTGTGAGTTAATATCACAAAGATATCAGCTAAATTGTATTGTCACTTTGGATTTAAGTTTAAGCCTTAATAAAAATGAATCTTTCTTTAGATAAGAATCAGTGAAGTTGCATATTTCACGAAATAATTTCAAGTGTCTCATGGAAATCGAGGTAACCAGTTTGGTCCTATATACAGATCTGAGTGAGTGGTTTTGGTGATTGTTATTTAACACCAATTAAACAGTTTGTCATCTATATCGCGAAGAGAACATGTTACATTCAATTATATGATGATTATGTTCGCTTTGTACTGGACCAACACGTTTAGTTGGATTTTATAGTGTTAGCTCACGGAAACAACAGTCCGTGGTTAGACATGTCGCTACACTCGGACACAATTTCCTGATTCCAAGCCCACTAGTATTTGTTCTTACTCCTGTTAGTGCTGCGTACTTAGCGGGGAAGCAAAAATACGATTTTTATAGTCTTTGGTTTGACCCAACCGCGGCTCATTAATAATTACGGCACATACGACGAGCACGCTAATCTTTCCACCACTGATGCGGTCATGTTTATCATGTCCGTTTAGCATAAGGTTAACAGGTGAAACAGATGTAGATACTAGATAATAAATTAAAATACAATAAATCCAACAAATTGTAAAGATAGACAATCAAATGATAAGGAAAGATAATTGAAACTGTCTAAAAGTTTGTTTGATTCTGGATGTTGTTATCTTGAAATTAAAAAAAGTTATCTTGTTGATAGACACTGGCCACTTCTTAACATATATTATCACATCAAACATCAATGAAAGTGATTATAACTACTTATGTTAAAGTTATAAAGGTTACGGGTTAAAAAAAGTTTAAAACATGTATGAAAATACAGATGGTGATGAAGGTCAATATTTAAAAAGACTAATGTCTAGTTAGTTAGACATACATTTTATTTGAAACTTGTATATAATTCCTAGAAGGGTTAAGAGCGAGTCAATTAAGGAATTAAGAAGTAGTATGTTTTTGTCAATGGGGTTTAGGGGTTATGGTAATTAACGGCATTTTCAGCAATATTTCAGTTATTTTCAGTTGTACCCGGAGAAAACAACCGACCTTCCGCAAGTAACTGACAATCGATGTGAGTCTAAAGAAATACACATGTAAGACATAATTGGTCGTAAATATATCATACTAACAAGGAACTTTGACCCTGGGTAAATCACCCTAGCTTCAGAAAAAAGGTTATCCATAAAAAAACAATAAAAACGGAATCATTCCGTGAAATTCAGCAAAGAAAACCTTAAAATTTTAGCTACAAATTTGTGTCTTGGGGAAAGTAATTTACAAGATTACTGTCGTATTGTGAATGGCCATGAGAATTAAAACACATTTCCCGTATAATAGCCTTGAACACGTTTAGTGGAAGAATAATCTGGAGAAAAAAAGTTCCATGTCGAAGCTAGATTTAGAATTACTATTGTAGAATGTCGTTATCATTCCAGTTGATCAAAAAAGAAAGTATTCAAAATAACTGATCCACATCCTATAAGTACACTTGGTAGAGTTGTTTAATGGATGTTGCTATAAAAACAAAAATAGAACTGGATAGGAACAGAGGACTTTCGGATCATAATGCGAAAATAAATGCCGAAGTATTGAAAAATGTCTGTCTACGTGCACGATAATTTATCAAAATGTTTGATATAAATGTATACCAGCATCAGTTTAGATTTGTTTTTAGGAAGGTGGATTCTAATATTTCAATATCAAGAAAGTCTCTTAAATTCTCTTTTCCAACATTTTACCACTGTAATAATATTTGCTCTTTTTTTTAAAACATTGTCGTGACAGCCATATACAGCTCATTTGCTGTAAGGAAGTCATCTTCCACATGTAAAATATCCCAAATGTTGTGATTTTTATCAAGTAATGTTGCAAATTGTCAAATTCACATAACCAGGAAGTTGTTTCATAGTTGAAAAAAATCACATTAATCGCATCATCAATTTTGACACAAGACATGAAACACTGATCTTTGTCACTCAGATCATTATTCATCATTTGAGACGATAACAGATCAATACTTAAACGTTTTTAAAATTAAAATATTCTCCCTTTACTATTTCTAACAGATTGAGTTCATAATTGATAAAAGATGGAAATTTAAACTGATGATATATGTAACATTTTCCCATTTCATTACTCATCAATCCAGAAGCGGTTTCTTTGTTTGACCTGTCGTAGAAGATCTTTGATCACCAATAGCAAGGTCATTCATATCGTCGATTCCATTTCTTGAACAATAGCACCAATGCATGAAAAATGATAAAATTTGTATCCAGATGATTTGATAATTTGTCTTGGAATATTAATAGTCGTAATGGCTTTCCGTTTAAGATTGTTGGTTAAAGTCACTTTTGTTCGGATTGTTTTTTTTTTTTCTCATTTCTCTGTAACCTGTTGATGGCGGAAAATTAGTAGGTTTTTTTGGAGCAGTATGATCGTGGATAAACCATTATGAAAAATGAAAAAAAAAGTTCAAAGAGTGATGGTCAACAATTCCTCCAAAATCTACAAAACGAACAATCGTCTTTTACCTCTCACTGAAGTAGTTTTATTGGGTGTGACATGAACACCAGCCATGTAATGAAAACAAAATGTTCAACACTTTTAAAACAAATGTCACATTCTTGATATAGCCCTGACCTAAAGTCTTGAAATTGTGTTGGGCATTCTGAAGAAAAGTCAAACATATCAACATTTACTCTTATATTGGAGAAAACCCGATTTTAAAAGATCATGTAACTAATGTAATATACATCAACCTTTGACTGTTGTCACAGATACAATGTCATATTCTCTTTTTATTCAACTTTGACCCTTTTCTCCACGAGAAATATGGGCGTTTTTGTGATATCGTCTTCATATGCGTAGAACCAGGAAGGTAGGTTAACACAGCGCTGTTATCGTGTGCTTTTTCCAAAGGTTATAATGATTTCTAGCATAGTAAGTGTTCGATTATTGGAAGGATGGGGGATTTTCGATACCTAATTCGCGATTTTGTCGACCAATATATTGTGAGTCAGGGGATATATCTAAATTAGGATAAAAATGTCGGGTAAGATTATATCCTTACCTCTGATAATAGGTTTCTATATATATAATAGCATACTATCAATAGTCGTAAATGAATCTATCATCTTTCATGTATAACTCTAATCATTATATACAAGCACTCCTGGTACAGATGTAATTCTATTGTCAAGTTATATCATGTTTCATATCGTTCTTCTGAATTTTATAGACATTCATTCCTTTGTGTATTTTACCATTGTTCTAGATTGAAGGAATCATGGTTCACGTCATATATTTTATTTGATCCTACTAAGTATCTGGTAAAATTGTCTGCGAAAATCCCTGAGCAAAATACGTAAGTATTTCACACATTCCTGTTATATTATACTTTGTGGTTTGTTGACAAACCGACTAGTGCAAAACTCTCTATATTTTTTAATGTCCTTTTTTTACTTTGCTTCTCAACGTTTCTGTAGTGTCATATATTTGAAGCAAAAGTATCTTTTGGTAAGAGCCAGACGGATTGGTTCGGAATTGCGATAGTGTGTCTGCGTGGACTGTTGTTTCAGCGAGCTAGCACTATAAAAAATAAATCCAGTACAAGGCGGACGCCATCATTTCATCGAAATGCAACTTGTTCTCTCCATATGCATGATCGAGTTCAGAAATTGCTCATATTGAGCTAAACTATAATCACCCGCTCACTCGCTCACACAAACTTAACTCTCAAGTAAATCATACTCGTCCTACTTTTGGGTTCATGATTTTGCTGGGTATAAACAAGTTAAATTGATTGAAACGAATAGATTTGTTCTCTCTGAGTTCAAGTTAACATATTGTCTATATTTATCTGTTCGGTGATTCCTTGAAAGGCCAAGAATATCGATGAATGTCTTCTGTAGTTGTCACCCTAACTCTTTAGAGAATTATTTGTGTTAAATTTAATGTTTTTTCGTAGCGATTTATTTTTTGTAATTATCTGACAGAAATATTCAGATTGCCCTGTCATTCTGTGTCTTAGTTCTATCAATGTTTGACTGATTTTAATCTAATGAGGACTGTTATTTCAGATAGGCTACTGTAACTCTTCTCGAAACTTGACAAGGGAATGATGTTCCGAGGTTTTATCTCTGTAAATTGTTTTTGACCTAGTTTAAAGTTGACAAGGAAATCATGTTCCAAGGTTTTAGCTCTGTAAGTTGTTTTGATCTTGTTTAAAGTTGACAAGGAAATCATATTCCGAAGTTTTATCTCTGTAAGTTGTTTTGACCTTGTTTAAAGTTGACAAGGAAATCATGTTCCGAGGTTTTATCTCTGTAAGTTGTTTTTGACCTTGTTTAAAGTTGACAAGGAAATCATGCTCCGATATTTTATCTCTGTAAGGTGTTTTTGACCTTGTTTAAAGTTGACAAGGAAATCATGCTCCGAGGGTTTATCTCTGTAAGTTGTTTTTGACCTTGTTTAAAGTTGACAAGGAAATCATATTCCGAGATTTTATCTCTATAAGGTGTTTTTGACCTTGTTTAAAGTTGACAAGGAAATCATGCTCTGGGGTTTTATCTCTGCAAGTTGTTTTTGACCTTGTTTAAAGTTGACAAGGAAATCATGTTCCGGGGTTTTAGATCTGTAAGTTGTTTTTGACCTTGTTTAAAGTTGACAGGGAAATCATATTCCGAGATTTTATCTCTGTAAGGTGTTTTTGACCTTGTTTAAAGTTGACAAGGAAATCATGCTCTGAGGTTTTATCTCTGCAAGTTGTTTTTGACCTTGTTTAAAGTTGATAAGGAAATCATGTTCCGAGGTTTTATCTCTGTAAGTTGTTTTTGACCTTGTTTAAAGTTGATAAGGAAATCATGTTCCGAGGTTTTAGCTCTGTAAGTTGTTTTGGACCTTGATGTTGTTTTCAATTAAAAGGGTTTTAATTCTTATGATAAAAGTGATAAAACTGTTCATCTCTTTAACATAGCGTCGTTCCTGCTCATCTCTTTAACATAGCGTCGTTCCTGTTCATCTCTTTAAAGTAGCGTCGTTCCTGCTCATCTCTTTAACATAGCGTCGTTCCTGTTCATCTCTTTAACATAGCGTCGTTCCTGCTCATCTCTTTAACATAGCGTCGTTCCTGCTCATCTCTTTAACATAGCGTCGTCCCTGTTCATCTCTTTAACATAACGTCGTCCCTGTTCATCTCTTTAACGTAGCGTCGTTCCTGCTCATCTGTTTAACATAGCGTCGTTCCTGCTCATCTCTTTAACATATCGTCGTTCCTGTTCATCTCTTTAGCATAGCGTCGTTCCTGTCCATCTCTTTAAAGTAGCGTCGTTCCTGCTCATCTCTTTAACATAGCGTCGTCCCTGTTCATCTCTTTAGCATAGCGTCGTTCCTGCTCATCTCTTTAACATAGCGTCGTTCCTGCTCACCTCTTTAACATAGCGTCGTTCCTATTCATCTCTTTAACATAGCGTCGTTCCTGCTCATCTCTTTAACATAGCGTCGTTCCTGCTCATCTCTTTAACATAGCGTCGTTCCTGCTCATCTCTTTAACATAGCGTCGTCCCTGCTCATCTCTTTAAAGTAGCGTCGTTCCTGCTCATCTCTTTAGCATAGCGTCGTCCCTGTTCATCTCTTTAACATAGCGTCGTTCCTGCTCATCTCTTTAACATAGCGTCGTTCCTGCTCATCTCTTTAACGTAGCGTCGTTCCTGCTCATCTCTTTAACATAGCGTCGTTCCTGCTCACCTCTTTAACATAGCGTCGTTCCTATTCATCTCTTTAACATAGCGTCGTTCCTGCTCATCTCTTTAACATAGCGTCGTCCCTGTTCATCTCTTTAACATAGCGTCGTTCCTGCTCATCTCTTTAACATAGCGTCGTTCCTGCTCATCTCTTTAACGTAGCGTCGTCCCTGTTCATCTCTTTAACATAGCGTCGTTCCTGCTCATCTCTTTAACATAGCGTCGTTCCTGCTCACCTCTTTAACATAGCGTCGTTCCTATTCATCTCTTTAACATACCGTCGTTCCTGCTCATCTTTTTAACATAGCGTCGTTCCTGCTCATCTCTTTAACATAGCGTCGTTCCTGCTCTTCTCTTTAACATAGCGTCGTTCCTGCTCATCTCTTTAACATAGCGTCGTTCCTGCTCATCTCTTTAACGTAGCGTCGTCCCTGTTCATCTCTTTAACGTAGCGTCGTTCCTGCTCATCTCTTTAACATAGCGTCGTTCCTGCTCACCTCTTTAACATAGCGTCGTTCCTGTTCATCTCTTTAACATAGCGTCGTTCCTGCTCATCTCTTTAACATAGCGTCGTTCCTGTTCATCTCTTTAACATAGCGTCGTTCCTGCTCATTTCTTTAACATAGCGCCGTTCCTGCTCATCTCTTTAACATAGCGTCGCCCCTGCTCATCTCTTTAACATAGCGTCGTTCCTACTCATCTCTTTAACATAGCGTCGTTCGTTGGTTTCGCAGGTGGTTGGTTTTAGTTTTTAATTAAATACGGACCTTCCCTATAGAGGGGTAATTACGAGTAATGCTGACGTGACCCATTTTTAATTTACTATTCCTAGAAACATGGTGGGTGTACATTACAAGAGAAATAAAGGAATAAGATTTCTCTTTTGTTTGAAGTAAAATAATTTCCGGCAATTAATGATTAAAAATACAATTGTAGACAATAATCATTACATATAATGTCATGACAGGACAGGTGTGAGAAAACAAATGTTTAATTATCGATAAATATAGAGCTTCAAAAGAATATATGGCGACAAGACAGAATCATGACAAATCGTACAACATATACTAATAATTAAAAAACAAATATGTTTAATATTAAACACAATCAATAAATGTTCTTCCGTATTTTTTTGTGCAGTCGTTTTTGATTTAATACTTTATTTAGATTCGATTAATCTCTCAAATAATCAGTCAATCACCAATCAATTAATCAGTTTGTTAGTGTAACAATCTAATACACGTCATAATTTCACACACGAAAAAATAGATACATTTTTAGATTAAACATATTTTATTGCTAAGCATTTTAGTAATTGGATTGTACACAAGTTTTATCAACTTACAAGGGTCCTCTTCACAACCTTTGTTTTCTCTTGAAATAGATACATTTTCAAACCCGTTGCTTTCTCTTGCATCTTGTCAGTTACTGTATCACACTTTGACATCCGGGATGGTCTTCACGATGACGATAATTAGCCAGAGTAATTGACGAACACCACCATATACGAACAATTAAACAGGACATAGAAAAATCTCTCTATAACTTGAACTATTTCCAAATAAAGAGGAAATCGTGGCCTTGTGGGCTAAGTCATATTTATCTTTTGGGACAGCGTTAAACCTTTATAGTGTTTAGATTAAATTTGAAATTAACGGCAATTATATTTTAGGAACTTTTATTGTATTCTTACAAAAGACACATTAAGAACTAATATCTGCTGCATTTAATTACATGTATATTAAAAGTTTCATCTGTATAATCCATTTGTTTACAATTACATGTTACAAATACATGTGTCATTTTACTGTCGTCTGTCGTTTTGTATATATTTTTAACATTTTATTAATCTCCTGCAAAATTGCTCAACCAAATGGAACCAAACCTGGCAGTGATGATTCTTGGAAAGAAGAGATTATCATTTATGATAATGAGGCCTAAAAGGGGGGAATTAGGCAAATATTTCCTTGGTAGTAACCATCGATAGAAACGCTACAATATTTACTGTGAAACATCATTGTGACAATTATGTAAATTGAGATGAGTTCAAATGAAGGCCCCAGTGTTTATGGTATCTGGACCCTGGGGGTACCAAAGATTACTATACTCGAATTTAGGAAGACGAACATTTATTGTTGTAATATATCCTACTACATGTATAGGCAATGGTTCAATCAATCTTCTGACCAGTTAAACAATACAGGCTCATCATGCTCACGTGAGCCTCTAGTTTTTATTTAATCCCTTCGTCAGCTGAAATTCTACTCTGATTGACATAATAAAGTTATATTTAAGTTTTTTCTACATTTTAATGTATCAAATGTCAATTGCACTATAAAATCTAACTAAAGCAAAGGGTTTTTATTGTTTTCAAATGGCATAAACCTAGATTTATTTGAATGTGGTGTAGATTGGAAACGATCCCAACATTTATGTGTTACTTTCCTGCAGCGATTTTGGCGTAAATTTTTGGGGTTATTGCAGGCTAAATTTCTTTATCTATATTAGTTCTTTATGTAGCTACATGCTAATCTGCTTTACTACAATAACTTAGTTTAACAGAGGTTATTGGATGTTGTAACATAAATGCATTCTTTTCCTTTGATTTTGGTATGGTTTATATACCAGAATGTAAGCAACAGCTAAGAACTATGAAATGATACACGCATATACGAGATATTGCACACTTTAAAGTTTTATTACTCCCAGAGAGTCGTGCAATAATCAACGACTTAGATGTGATATTACATGGCCTCATGTTACAGATCTTTTATACCACGGTACGAGTTAAACTCGGAAACCGTGAAATAAATATTACTTGTAAGATAGTATGTGGTCTTTATTGAGTGGAAGCGAATCTGTGTAGGTTTTTCTTTATCGTTTATTTATATATGTTTTTCCGTTGGAGACCAAGTTATCAAGAGGGAAGGGTTAGGATCCCATTAATCTGTTTAACCCCGCCACATTTGTGTGCCTGTCCCAAGCCAGGACTTAAATTTCCAACGTCATATGTCGTTTGTGTTCGGTGAATTACGATTAAAGGTTCGTTTTGTTGATATTGTTAGAATTATTGACCATCACTGTACTATCCTTTCATAACATTATATTTTACATGTTGAAGACATTTGTATATTGTGTAAAAATATGAAAACTTATGAAAATTCCTACCAAGCAAAAGCTGATTTGGATCTGTATTTATATACATGAAAACGGATCACAGACGTGTATTGCTATATAAATAATAGCGATTGCTGTCTTTGGTATAAGTTCCAATTCTTAAAATGAATGAAAACATATTCATTTCCGAGATAATAATGTCCACTTCTTGACCATAGTTATGTCCGTTACTACGGAAACGTATTACTTTTAGGAACATTCATACAAAAATAAAATCAGAATTTCTACTTATGCTTAGAATCTTAACTTTAAGTTTTAAATCTCCACATTTCGACTATTTAAAGTTGGTATTATTTAGCTCTTTTTCCGTTCGAGAGTTAGTCACCTTAAATAATTGAAAAATTGCAATTGTTGTGGTTATGGTACTCTAACTTTACTTTCCTTTGACCAGCTGAATGAAGGCTGTTGTTTTCTGCATCAGACATATCTTTTAGTAAAATATTAGCTGGAAGTTGGGTAATCTTTTTCTTACAGACACATTCTTCTGTTATTTGTTTTAATAATGATCTAATTTAAAATGTATGGGATTGAAGAAGAAAAATCATTAAAAGTCCAACAAAATAAGGACTAATGTGATGTCATAGGAAACATAAATTCGCCATATTTCACACAACAGTTTATACACATGTCTCTTGAAATATAAATGACAAATTAATCCGTTTTCTAGTTAAAACCGAGAAAGGTATTGATAAATCGACCTGGAAATTAATAATATAGATTGTTAGATAAGAGGATGAAGAGTCGTTTTTAGTTGTGTAATGATGTAAGACAGACAATTCTACCTACACAGCTAACCCACTGGTTCCGAGGGTTTCACACTCCCAGATTACAAGTTTCAATTTCATCAATTTATTAACATTACAAGATGAAAACTAAAAATAATTCTCTACAGAAGAAAGAAAAATGCCACAATTTTCACGCCTTTCCGTAACCAATAAAATTTAGAATATCCTATCCCTTCATATATTGTACATTTGAAATAACTATTCACCGATATGCTACTGACATTTAAAGAAACCACAAACACTAGACATTATATATATCTAAAATCTAATTCTAACACTGTTTGGTTTAATTTTCAGACGTATATATATATATATATATACGTCTGAAAATTAAACCATATATATATATATATACGTCTGAAAATTAAACCAAACAGTGTTAGAATTAGATTTTAGAGCTGTCAAATTTTTGTTCTTCCCTCGACGGGATTTGAACCCACACCATTGTTACACTGCAGCACCATTCGCTTAGCCTTACGTCCAGCGCCCTAGACCACTCGACTACATCCACTCCCTATACATATATATATATATATATATATATATATATATATATATATATATGTAATGTTAATAAAAATTTCATACAATCATTGGTAAAATAAAATGTCAATATGTAATTGATATTATTTTACCATTGACATTCTTTTTAACTTTCGACTGTATAGAATTTTTACGGTGTCTAGTGCCAGTGAACAAATGAACGTGTGTCTATTTGGCCAACCATATAGTTTCGTGTAGGGTATCAATCTTCGGTTACCAGGTGGCAATTACAAGGTCAAGTGTGCGTTTTTTTAGAACGAAAAACATACATTTTGTATTATGCATGGGTTATGGAATCACAACTGACATTGAAACATAAAACAAAACATAAATGACGGAA
Organism: Bathymodiolus brooksi; assembly: GCA_963680875.1. Lineage (NCBI taxonomy): Eukaryota > Metazoa > Mollusca > Bivalvia > Mytilida > Modiolidae > Bathymodiolus > Bathymodiolus brooksi. Next base: position 32,509,015 of record OY804577.1, read on the forward strand.
ACAGGAGATATGAACAAATATACTGCATTCCGACTGACCATGTCAGTTTATATTGGTGGGTATTATTTTTTAAATTCCTCCAATAGTTATAGACCTAGAACTAATTAGACTACAATATAAATAGTTCTGATTAAGTTTTATTTACATCTAAGATGTAATATTCTTAATGTCTCGAGTGTCAATGGTACTATAAACTAAATAAATCGAAGGTGTTTTACTATTTTCAAGATAAAGATTTATTTGAATGTCAAGGATACGATAATGATGACGGTTTTGGACTTTAATGAACGTAATCTCGTAATTTTTACTTGCAAACTTTTACATCACGGCTATAAACTCTGAAAATATTTACTAACCATAATTACAGCTTAAAATATGTAAGGAGTCGTCATTACCGCAATAGTATTGTATCAATGTAAATAAGGATTTTATTGTTTTTCACGGCTTGGAGGTCGTGTTGCCCTATCTTTAGTTTTTTGTGTACTGTTTTGTTGATCATTGTTTGTCCTTCTGTCCTTTTTCTTTTGGCCATTGTAGAGTCTGTCTTTCGTGTCCTTCTGTCCTTTTTCTTTTGGCCATTGTAGAGTCTGTCTTTCGTGTCCTTCTGTCCTTTTTCTTTTGGCCATTGTAGAGTCTGTCTTTCGTGTCCTTCTGTCCTTTTTCTTTTGGCCATTGTAGAGTCTGTCTTTCGTGTCCTTCTGTCCTTTTTCTTTTAGCCATTGTAGAGTCTGTCTTTCGCATTACAGCTTCTGAATACTCCTTTACAGTATAAACCGGGAAAAAACCATTCTTATATACCGGGCTTTCTATGCAAATTCAATGTGGTCGATCTTTCCTCATATAAATAAAAGATCAATTCAATATTTCTGTCTTTACAAAAATATAAATATGTACAAATAACAAATAAGTGGAATGGAATTTTCTGGACATAGCTGTATTATACATTTGTACCAAGTTGTGTAAAAGAAAAGAATATCTAGTTGCTTTAAATTTGAAATTTAAAATAATTACTATGTTTCAATATATATTTTGTAGATTATTTTGAGTAAATATTCAAATAACGAAATCTTCACTTAACCATATTGTTGAAAGTGGCGTTAATCACCATAGCACTCTCACTTAGCCAGAGTTGTGATTACAGTCTTTTGATTTACATACATATAGATCATGATTATTTTAATCTATGACAGACAAAAAGCTCGTGATTTAACTTCTCCTCAGTGACAGACAGAAAGCTCGTGATTTAACTTCTCCCCACCCTGTCAAGATGGAATATTAATTACATATAGTCTAACTTGTTTTTACTATAAAGACCAACACCAGTTTTTTGCAGTGACAAGTACATTTTTGTACATTTGATTTATATTTAAAATCGTGGATCATTTTATTGATTCGTCTTGCTTCTCTTCTTGTCCATTCAAATATCTGTGATTGGGTTTTGTTGTTCATCAATGAGTTCCATTTTAGAACGGTCATGGGTAGAATATAAATGTCACATATTCGCTATTTATCAATTATGGAAAAAAATATAATTATGTTTACAAAGAGATGTATTTGAAATAGTTTTCTGCAAGTTTTTTTGATTGTTTGAAGTAATTTGATTAATGGGAGCATTTTGAATATTGTTTGTAATATGTAATTTGTTGACACGTGATGTTTAACTGCTGTGACATAAAATTTCACACCTTTTTTCTTTACCGTTTAATGTAACTTTTTTGTATGTATCATTTATGGCATGCCATGTTCCCGTAGAGTACAAAGAATTATAATTTAAGTTTTGACTCCTAGTTTGAAGTTTAGCAAAAAACATACCCTTTTGACGGATCAGGCAGTCCCGGCGTAACGGGAGCTTTCACCTTAACGCTACCAGACTTTAACCACTGTTCTAGAGACATTGTGTTATGAGAGAAACCATTTTTTCTCTGTATTTATGACAAGTTGCTCAATGAGTAGATTCACGGTTTGGGATGCAAACATTGAATGCCCGCTTCTTATCTTTTGATCATCTTTCGATGATTACAAATTATTTCTGATTGGATGTTATTGATTTAATTTGTGGGCTTCTTCAAAGAAGTATTAATTATGAAATCAAATAATTATCAAAATTGTAACAAGCTGATAATGTACAACAATGATCCATATTTGTTTGGCGTACTTGTAAATTTACTTAAAATGAACACTTTACCGTAGATTCACGACACGCAAAATCTACAAATTTGAAGTGAAAATCCACGAATTTAAGTATTTCAAAACCTTTATTTTTATTTTTTGTAATCGGCAATCCACGAATTTAACTATCCCACGAAATGCCTTTTTTCCCAATCCACGGAAATTGGTACCAACAAAATTAAATGAATTCACAGTAACTAGAAAAGTACAAGAACAAGGTGGAATACTAGACGACGATTGTAAATGCGAGGCATCGCCATTGTTACTGTATTAAAATGTCCTATATAGAAACAATATATGAAACATTTGTGTTTGATGTTTGTCCATAATAATACTGCTATCCTTATCAATTATTACGTTAAGCGTGTTTTTCATTCTTTTGATATCATACTATGATATTGTATGATGTGGTAATAATGTCAATGTTAACTCAATTTAAGTCACATCTACTTTTTAGTTCAACCAAGTCAAGGTGAACTTTTGCCATCACTTGACGTGCCGTCCAACGTTAATTTTTTGAATTTTATTCTTTTCCTAAGAAACCAGTGTGCCAATATGAACCAAACTTGGCACGAACGGCCCTTTAGTCCTCATTCTAAATTATATCTTATCTGTCCGAACTCCCTTCAGAGATGACAACCTTTACTAAAACTAGAAAATTGTTCAATGGACCAAATCAGCTAGATATGAAGCCATGATCGGCTCAAGTTTTAACTGTAGGAACATAATTATTCCATTGTCAAGTTTATTCCTTTGACGATTTTAAGCCAAACAAATAATAATTTGGAAAATCCTCCCTGAAGCTACTGGACAAAAACCAAAATTGACAGGAATAGTCCTTTCATTGGATGACTCCCTTCTAGATCATATCCGATAGGTCCGAGTTCCATTTACATTCTTGAATTGACCAATCTCGCCTTATTTCAAGTCAGAATATGTCTAAGTTTTAGCTGAGGAGCTGGTTCTTAGTCAAGACCAAAATAAAATGTACAATTGTCACTACAAGCACGAGGTAATGGTTTGTTCATGTGAAGGATTAAGGCTCTAGTTTGTATGAAGAATTTGTTGGCGAGTAGGAATCAAATAATTATTTCTGATTATTATCCTTAGTTCTGGAAAGTAAGTTTAAACATTGATGGTCAACAATTCCACCAATATCAACAAAGTAACACCCAGCTCTCACATCAATGCATTGAACACAAAAAGAACCACGACTGATAATGTTGAAGGTCCATGGCCTGGATTGTGACGGGCATGCATGGTTAGTATTCAGTAATGTTGAAGGTCCAGGGCCTGGATTGTGACGGGCATGCATTGTTAGTATTCAGTAATGATAGCCAAGATCAATATTAATCTGTATAATTTATGGTTTTAAAAATTACTCATTTGAAATCTCCATTTGATATTAAAGGAATTTTTTTTTCATCAATATACTTTAATTTTTGCCATTAAGGAGCTTCTTGTATTCTGATTAATTTAAAAGATGGAATTTTCGTTTTCAATTACTTAAAGATAGAAGTTACATAAAGTTACATTTGTTTACTAATTATGATCTCAGTTGTTATTATTTTATTAATGTACTTTGCTGATTATTTTACAAGTAACATTATAAGTTATTTACGTTCCTATCCGTAGATATGGAGATTTTAACACCCTGAAGTAGCCAAGTACATCCTGAGGCGCAGCCGCAGCCGAAGGGTGTACAGGCTACTGAAGGGTGTTAAAATCTCCATACTCGTTTTTCAGACTAAATTGAACCCGATTGAAAATTGTACGCGTTTTTTTTCACACTGAATAGGGTCTAACCATGTAAAATTACATTCTCGCTTTTGCTTCAAAAACAATGAAAGAATTTGAAGATCCCCAAGCGCAACTTGAGGACAGGCAATACAATGTCCAAAAGAAAAAGGACAATCATTGATATACAAAACACTACACAGAAAATTATCACCCCCCGCCCCCACTGCCAGATTTTTTCACAGGAAACAAAAATCAGATTTTTATTTTTTGGGCATATAAAAAAATAGCGCTAGCTTGTATTACCGTTGAAATGAAACCGTACACTTCTTGTTTCGTGACGGTCAGTTTTATTCGGCCCGTTTTATTGGTGGACGAAACCGGGGTTGCCTGAAAAAACCACCGACCTGTCACAAGTCACTGACAAACTTTATCACATAGATTTTAAAAAAAAATCACTCCTAACAAAACAACTTTGTCCATAATTATCAAGTGCGGGGGCATACTTCTTTTCTAGTTTAAAATATTCTCGGTTATAAACAGCATTTGATTCTATATTGTACGCAAGTTTTTGCTGATCCGGAATTGTTACAATCGACATCGTTATTTCAAATAAACACAATAAACTTCTTTATACATCCTGGTACTACCGGTAAAGTCATGATGATTTAGTAGTTTAACGTAAAACACAACGGAAAACAAGGACAAAAATAAGTTTTTCATAGAAATTAAAACTCTTACTGTTGTCATTGATTTGTATTTGTTCTTGGCTTTTTTTGAGAGGGTCACAATGTAGTGTTGCTTCAAGTCTTATATAATATAGTAATCCTAATATTTAGTTGACCCCTTGAAGCATTTTAAATATTATATAAAACATTGATAATCAATACAGCCATGTCATCAGTTACATATGAATATTTTAATTGATAATATAATGATTATAGGTAAATGTTGGATACAGTTGAAAAAAATATCCATCTTTCACTTCATCTTGATTTAACAATTTAATATATCAATCTTCAGAAAATATTTTATCATATTTAACTTTTTGAAATATAATTTGTCTGTCTATCTTTTGATCTACGTCTTCTGATTACTTTAGTATCTTCAAACTTGTCTTACGAGTGTTCAAAAAACATTTTTGAGTTCGGAAGCAAGGTTACCTTTACCATTGTCATCAATTTTAACAAGCAACTTAAAGATTAATATTTGATTTTCACAATTTATTTTCTCCCTTCTTCTCAATAGAGTCAGTATTTCGTTTTTAAAGAAAAAATTAGGATCGTCTTAACTCTGAATTTAAAATTAAAAAAAAAAAATCCCACAACTATCACAGTAAAGTATTCTTAAATCATTATTTATTCAATTAAATACTTTATCTGTGCTAAAATTGTCTTTATTCGACGTACACATGTAGTAGCCATTTTGATTAGTCAATTTATTTGATGATACTGGATCTTACTTATATTGATTTCGTATAATTGTATCTGTGTTGATTAAAATGTTTATTTGATATGATTTTAAATACATAATTCTATTGGTTTAGATCATGTTAGGCGCCATTTTCTTAGTTCTGATATTGTTTGAATAAAAATCCTATTGACTCTGTTTCCCTATCACTATTACATACCGACAGTCCTTTGTGTTAATTAAGACATGTCGACTCATATCCACTTTCACTTATCTATTAAGTAATAAAACAATTTGAGTTTGTATGCTCCGAAAGAACAAATATTGATCACGGACTACGGCCTCGTTCAATATTGATTTCTGAAATCCACAAATAAAACTCGAAATATGAAAAAAATCATTTGTACGAATTTAAGAAACGCTAGGAAACCGAGCATTGTTTGATGAGATTTTCTAGCCTGTTTCGCATCCAGTGCGAAATAAATTGTATTTTTACAAACAGTGTTCGGATATTATGTTTATCCTGCAATGTCAATTTTTTTTTTAAGTTCAAAATTTTACTAAAGAGAGCGAAATCATGCATCGTTCTATTCGTTTACAAGGATGTCCTCTATCACGTCAGTGCTTATACCGTTAATGATTTTTATCGTCGCTCTACACGAATCGGGCATCAGAAAGGATTTATTAGGTCCATGCCTATTTGACCTCTCAAAATTACACAATTGCAGGATAAAATGATTTTTGCATACTGTAATTTTATGAGATATATTTTTGAAGGTTGAGGTAACATTATTCACTTTATACATCAAGTCAACTCTGCATGTTTACCCGTCACATGTAACTACACATATGAGCGGAATATTATAAACTTTTGTAGAATCTGAGAAAAAGGTTTATCATGCAAAGACGTGTATATATTTGGATCGAGTCAGCAAATTTGATAAAGATCATAAACGTTAGAGAAAACCGAAGGGGCAATCAATAATATACAACTCAAAGACACTAGCAACATTGAGCGCACAAGACACAGGCCCAATCAAAACAAAAACAGCAACAAAACAAAAGGGTAAGCAGTTCATGCTTCTTATACCCGCCTTATTACTCATATAGTACCACTATACCAAACACAAATAGCATACTTAAGACATAGGATTAACAGCTGAGTTTTTGTATAATAAACCGATCTGTCTTTCCTTCGGTCGGCATTTTATATAAATGATATGGAGAGAGACAATAGATAGAGACTTGAAGGATTAACAGCTGAACACATAGACATTGTTCTTCCATTGTCATGTTGTAAAAATAATTCTATTCCACTAATATACACGGCGCTTGTCAATTTATTACTGATTTCGATTCCTTTTGAAAAATAACAATAACACCTATAAACTACCACAATCCTCTACCAGATAAAACAACACATTAATGTTCATCTTTGACATGAAATACAATGATCACGTACCTAGGAATGTGTTGTTGTTTGTGTGTGGTGTTTAAAGTGAGAACGACCTTTTGTAAAATGACGATCACTCACACATCCAGAACTGGTAAAAGCAATCGAGTTCATTTTTTTTAAATGCACCCATTCACTCTGTATATATAGCATGTAGCCTATGTTTACTGTTTTGAAGCAGCTGTGATTGTGTCTCACGTTAAATGGTTTTTTTTTCTATACTGTACTAGACAAAAGTGGAAGTTTTATTATGCAAATAATCTTAGTTTGCAAAAGCCAATGCACTTACCCAGTTTTCATTCAAATATAGAAAATAATTGAATGCGTATGAAGCCATTTGTTGTCGAGAAGTCTTTATATATGAGACTTTTATAGCTCCATATGTCAAGTAAAAATGTGGGAGAATTCAAAATAAAGTACAGATATATGTTTTTGCATTTACATTTTTTCTGCACCTGCTTAAGTAATTCTTGCTTATTAATTGGTTTTCGTGATCGGTAGTTTTGGTTTACGGTTTGATTAAATGAACATGATCCGTGAGAAGTGAGAGTCATGTCACTGTGGCTTCCTACACATTATTGTGTAAAATATAGAGATCAACATATAATGTAGGATAAATACACGTACGACCACGAAACTGTGTGGTCGTATAGATGTGAAACCACTAATAAATTTCTTTAACATTTTCTACTAAATTTATGTTTTTTTCGAGCCTACCTGGCTATTTTATCTTAAGTTTAACCTTTCCATGACCATATATTTTCTGAAACGTACATGATTCCTCTACGTTCTGTCAAAATATCATGGGATGTTTAAAGTATTGCAGTGAAATGCCTAGCTGCAATAATGTAGCTCCTGTGACAAACTTGTGTCTCGGCAGAGCTACAACGCGGTCCCATTCGTCACAATGGAGCAAAAAAAGGTTGCAGTTGAAACATAAAAACTCACTATTTACGCTTCAAACATTTCATTATAACAATTACTGATGATCCCAGTCCTTGTTAAATCGGTTTGGCTGAGAAATATATGCTTTTCAAAGTTAGCAACAACCCTGTTCAAATTTATCGATCGTTTTCCATAACCGGAAACTAAGGAAGGCGGAGCTTTTCTAAATATGGTATTTCTTATTACAAGCTGATGTAAACATTCCAATCGTAACTACTCGGCCATTCTCGCTACCCTGTTATTTGCAGGGTAGCGAGAATGGCCGAGTAGTTACGATTGGTAAACATTCACGCCTAAATCGCCAAATATGGTATCGACATCCAAATAGTGAGGCCGGAAATGACGAAATTCAAATTTTCAAAGAGAAGATTTTTATTTTGTGGGAATTACATTCTAAAATACTGGTAGGTGATAAAAACTTGTTATAATAATGGACAAAAGGAAAGGTTATGTCTTATTATTGATAAATGCAGGCGTCAGAAGCTCTGTAAGCGAGCGCAAAAAATCTCGGCGGTTGCTCCATTACGTGTAATGGCATCCCGTTATAACCCTTGCGAGTAAGCGAGCATTTAGGGTTTTATTATTAGAACTATGAAATGCCAGGCTATGGAAAACACCTATGCTCTAAAAATAGCTCCGTCATCCCTTGGAAATTCAGTATTTATAGATCATGCATCAAATCCTCCATAGAGGTATTAAAATACAACTAAATCCATCAAATTTGGGCTCAAAATAATCCTTATATATTTACCTTCAATTATCAATTTAAGTTATTCCATTCCATTCAGTATTTTTCACAATACAACAAAACGAAAGGAACCTTTTTCTTTAAAAGGGACTACTTTTGTATATGTTCTAAGCTCTGATTGATGAATTAGTGGTTTGACACCGATAGTATGTCGGTTATCTTTCAACAATTACTTTCTATGCTTTTGTTCCACTAAACAGCTTCATAATATTCTAAGAACATGTTACTGCCATCCATTAGGTAGAAACTATGAATCACATAGGGATGGGATAAGCTGACATAACTCTTCAATTATATGGTTTTAGGAAATATTAAGCGTTATGTTAGTTAAGTTCAAATAATCCCAATGGACATTTATATCTTGTTTCCTGATATGATTGACACCCTTTTTTTTCTTTGTATCACATATTTTTAATCTCAATAAACCTTGATTTGACAAACTATACAGTAATACATATGTACAATAACTAGGGAGAGGGTTGTGATCCCATTAACCAGTTTTAATATCGCCTTTTTTTGTGCCTATCCCAGGCCAGAATATGGATGTCCAACGTCATATGTTGTGGTATTTGTTTTATGTGAAATGACTTTAGGGGAGAGGTGATATTTCGTTTGGTGTTAATATTGGCGGAATTGTTGACCATCTGTCATCACCGTTGAAACTTTTTTTTTTCATAAATGCAATAACCAATAATGAACAATACAAAGACGCAGTATTGAGTTGGTTAATCCTGGAGTACATAGTTGTAATGAGTTGGCTAATCCTGGAGTACATAGTTGTATTTCTCTGTTTAATGAATTGGTTAATCCTGGAGTACATAGTTGTATTTCTTTGTTTAATGAGTTGGTTAATCCTGGAGTACATAGTTGTATTTCTTTGTTTAATGAGTTGATTACTCCTGGAGTACATAGTTGTATTTCTTTGTTTAATGAGTTGGTTAATCCTGGAGTACATAGTTGTATTTCTTTGTTTAATAAGTTAGTTAATCCTGGAGTACATAGTTGTATTTCTCTGTTTAATGAGTTGGTTAATCCTGGAGTACATAGTTGTATTTCTTTGTTTATTGAATTGATTACTCCTGGAGTACATAGTTGTATTTCTCTGTTTAATGAGTTGATTAATCCTGGAGTACATAGTTGTATTTCTTTGTTTAATGAGTTGGTTAATCCTGGAGTACATAGTTGTATTTCTCTGTTTATTGAATTGATTACTCCTAGAGTACATAGTTGTATTTCTTTGTTTAGTGAGTTGGTTACTCCTGGAGTACATAGTTGTATTTCTTTGTTTAATGAGGTGGTTAATCCTGGAGTACATAGTTGTATTTCTTTGTTTAATGAGTTGGTTAATCCTAGAGTACATAGTTGTATTTCTCTGTTTAATGAGTTGGTTAATCCTGGAGTACATAGTTGTATTTCTTTGTTTAATGAGTTGGTTAATCCTGGAGTACATAGTTGTATTTCTTTGTTTAATGAGTTGGTTAATCCTGGAGTACATAGTTGTATTTCTCTGTTTAGTGAGTTGGTTAATCCTGGAGTACATAGTTGTATTTCTCTGTTTAGTGAGTTGGTTAATCCTGGAGTACATAGTTGTATTTCTCTGTTTAATGAGTTGGTTAATCCTGGAGTACATAGTTGTATTTCTTTGTTTAATGAGTTGATTAATCCTGGAGTACATAGTTGTATTTCTTTGTTTAATGAGTTGGTTAATCCTAGAGTACATAGTTGTATTTCTCTGTTTAATGAGTTGGTTAATCCTGGAGTACATAGTTGTATTTCTCTGTTTAGTGAGTTGGTTAATCCTGGAGTACATAGTTGTATTTCTCTGTTTAGTGAGTTGGTTAATCCTGGAGTACATAGTTGTATTTCTCTGTTTAATGAGTTGGTTAATCCTGGAGTACATAGTTGTATTTCTCTGTTTAATGAGTTGGTTAATCCTGGAGTACATAGTTGTATTTCTTTGTTTAATGAGTTGGTTAATCCTGGAGTACATAGTTGTATTTCTCTTTTTAATGAGTTGGTTAATCCTGGAATACATAGTTGTATTTCTTTGTTTAATGAGTTGGTTAATCCTGGAGTACATAGTTGTATTTCTCTATTTAATGAGTTGGTTAATCCTGGAGTACATAGTTGTATTTCTCTGTTTAATGAGTTGGTTAATCCTGGAGTACATAGTTGTATTTCTTTGTTTAATGAGTTGGTTAATCCTGGAGTACATAGTTGTATTTCTTTGTTTAATGAGTTGGTTAATCCTGGAGTACATAGTTGTATTTCTTTGTTTAATGAGTTGGTTAATCCTGGAGTACATAGTTGTATTTCTTTGTTTAATGAGTTGGTTAATCCTGGAGTACATAGTTGTATTTCTCTGTTTAATGAATTGGTTAATCCTGGAGTACATAGTTGTATTTCTTTGTTTAAATGAGTTGGTTAATCCTGGAGTACATAGTTGTATTTCTTTGTTTAATGAGTTGGTTAATCCTGGAGTACATAGTTGTATTTCTCTGTTTAATGAGTTGGTTAATCCTGGAGTACATAGTTGTATTTCTTTGTTTAATGAGTTGGTTAATCCTGGAGTACATAGTTGTATTTCTTTGTTTAATGAGTTGGTTAATCCTGGAGTACATAGTTGTATTTCTCTGTTTAATGAGTTGGTTAATCCTGGAGTACATAGTTGTATTTCTCTGTTTAATGAGTTGGTTAATCCTGGAGTACATAGTTGTATTTCTCTGTTTAATGAGTTGGTTAATCCTGGAGTACATAGTTGTATTTCTCTGTTTAATGAGTTGGTTAATCCTGGAGTACATAGTTGTATTTCTCTGTTTAATGAGTTGGTTAATCCTGGAGTACATAGTTGTATTTCTCTGTTTAATGAGTTGGTTAATCCTGGAGTACATAGTTGTATTTCTCTGTTTAATGGGTGTGCAACGCTTTATGTCTTGATTTCTTTTTTGGAAAAGAACAGTAATTTATATTTTTAATATTCCTTCTACTATAGTCATACTTTGATATTTAGATCTTTCGATCTTGTTGAGATAAATGGGCAATCTAAACAATAATGAAATTCATCACCGAATTCATTTTACTACAGTATGTGCAAATTCCGTTGCGTCTATTGGTGTTATTCCATCTGCCAATTTAAGTATGTAAATTATGATTTGCTGTTCTAGATCTACATAACTCTACCTCATTTTTATTATCTATAATATCAACGTAAACTTCAATACCAAAATTATCTTTAAATAATCTGTAATATATGGATGCATTTCCATTTGCGCATTTCGAATTGTTTGGACGTGATCTAGCCACATAAAATGTTTCCCATTTGTGATTGACATATTTAAAGTATGAATTATTTTTGACAGTTTTATCTCCTTTCCAGACTATGTTAGCCAAAATGATATAATTCTACTTGTTATGCATAGTTCCAAAGCATATCTCCCACGTTTCTCTGGGGTAAAGCTGATGACCGTAACTGTAATGACGGTCATCCCAAGATGGCGGACATGAAATTAGGTAAGAATCTTTTTTGTCGATTAAATTGTTTCTATAATGTATTTTAAATGACACATGCATTAGTACGATAGTAATCTATGAACTTTTCACAAGCAAATCACAAATTTTACGACTGAAAAATGTATATGAAAGAGAAAATCCGATTTTAAAAAATCGCTAAGATGACCGTAACTGATCATAATTCGGCGATGCAATTACGGTCATCTCAGTTTTCAGTTACGGTCATCTTAGCGATTTTTTAAAATCGGATTTTCTCTTTCATATACATTTTTCAGTCGTAATTTGTGATTTCCTTGTGATAAGTTCATAGATTACTATCGTACCAAGGCATGTACCATTTAAAATACATTATAGAAACAATTTAATCGACAAAAAAGATTTGTACCTGATTCCACGCCCGCCATCTTGGGATGACCGTAATTACAGTTACGGTCATCAGCTTTACCCCAGTGCACGTTTACCATTTATCATATATGTGGGTGTAGACTATTTTAAGTGAAGCAGTAAATTACTGATGTTGTGAGTTCGAATCTCGATCAGGGCGAGGTGTACAACATAATGTGATAAAGTTTGTCAGTGACTTAGCGACCGGTCGGTGGCTTTCTCCGGGTCCTCCGGTTTCTTCCACCAATAAAACTGACTGCCACGATATAACTGAAATATTGGTGAAAGTGGCGTTACACACCATCAAACAAACAAACAAATAAACAAATTTCAAATGGACTTTTTCATTTACACCGTTATCACTGATACCTCATACCCCATGACTGTAACGCCATGATTTCTGCCCATGTTCAAGACTTCACGTAACTATTTAATAGTCATGTCAGGTATAGATTGGTTTGTCTTTTTAAATTTACCAGTTCTTGATAATTATATCGCTAAATAATTAAAACTATTGATAATATCTAGTTTTTCTCCATTTAATAAAAAGTGAAGATTCCTTTGGAGTGTATCTCTGGGGAAAAATCAATGCCTGACTATTATTAGTATTCACTTTAAGTACCCGGACATAACAATACTCTTTAAGATCTAACAAATTTGAAAACTGTGAAAATAAGCTAAGAGACATTATAAGGCATGAACTCCGAATAGACCACTATATTGAATTTGGAAATGTCCATCGTTTTAGTATAAACATATTTTATTAATTAATTCAATATTACACATTATGATAATACACATATAAATTATATATACATTTAAATTAATCAATAGGATTCGGAAACAAGTGGTTAAACTTATATTAATCCGTATCCCTGTTGTTATCTGGTGTTCAAGGTTTAATTAGTATCGAAAGGTAGAAGTGTATTGAGAATTATCAAGTGTTAATCAGTCGTTGTCAATGTTAATTGGTGTGCTTTAGTAAGAAAAAAATAAATAAATAAAAAGAAACAAACAAATGAAGTGTAAAAGTGCAAGTGCTTTTTTTTTTTTTTTTTTTACATGTTTAAGTTGTGTGAATATGGTTAGGAGGTGAATCGTTTACTACTTATGATGAACTTCTGCACGTTTAAGAATATATCTGTATTTAGAGTATTCGTTAAGTCTGTAGAGCCAAACAATAATAAATCCGTATTTAAGTTAATTGGTAAATTAATGGTGTGAATATATCTCAGTCTTGTTGCATTGTGACGGGGGCAATGTAGCCGAAAATGGGCCGTTTTGGTAAGCCTGGTCGAAATGGCGCCCGTCCCATTGTAGCCCGTTCCATTTACTATAATGATCTCCAGCGTGTACTGAAAAACGCCTATAGACTTAGAGGCTCGCAATTTGGCATTAGCGAGCAGTTTCCTGCAGAAATAGTGGCAAGACGGCAAAAACTCTATCCAAAAATGAGAGAGGCCAAACAGCAAAGGCGAGAGGTCGTACTAGTCAGAGATCGTCTCTATATCGATGGCGAACAGTACTTTCCACCAGAGGACAGATTTTTGGAAAGTGAAGATAATATTATCAACACAACCCCGCCGCATGAATACGGGAAAGACGAACCGTCCACTAGAACAAATAATGTAAATAATTTAGCAACACCAGGAAGAAAACCTGCAAAAAGATCAAGAGTGGGTTCCTCGCCGCCACAAACTAACTCACCTGTAGCTTAGGGGTGTCATGGAGAACATCAAAATGTAGAAATAAGTAACAGTTTTGTAATAGATACTTGTAATGCCACCGATGTTACAGTATCACACGATATGAATGAAAACATTGAAAATATTTCAGTACATAGTGATAATTTTGTAAATACTGTTAATGTTAATGATTTAAATGATACTATTGACACGTCATGCTCTAGTCTGACTGAAAGTCCGCCCCCTGACTCTTTAAATATTTTATCCCTAAATTGTTGTGGAATAAAGAAAAGGTTACAATATCCCGAGTTTGAAAATTTAGTTAGAAATCACGATATTATAAGTTTAGTAGAATCAAAGACTGATGACAGAGATGAAATAAAATTGCCTGGGTATATTTTCAAATTAAAAAATCGGAAAAAAATTGCAAAAGTTAAATCTGGGGGAATTTTGTTAGGGTTTAAAGACAAATACGAGAAGTTCATAGAACCTATTGAAACTGACAGTAAATTTGTTTACTGGTTTAAGGTGAACTCACATTTACTAAATAGTGACACAGATTCAGTTTTTGGAATCGTTTACATACCACCCGCTTATACATCATATTCTTCATGGGATGCTTTCAGTCAGATTGAGAATGAGTTTCTATACTTGTCATCTCAGTATAAATATATTAGCTTGATTGGGGATTTTAATGGAAGAACTTCAGTAGAAAAGGATTATTTTTTATTTGATGAAAAAGATGAAGCAAATACATTTTCAGATTTTATAGAAAATGGTGTCAGTTGTCTGGATTTACTTGAAATTCCAAGGGAAAGGAAAAATAAAGATTTAGGGAAAAACAGACATGGTGCTCTATTATTAGATTTTTGTAAGGGTAACAATATGTTTATTCTTAATGGGAGATTAAACGGTGACAAGGATGGAAACTTTACATGTAAAGGTACAAGTGTAGTTGACTACTGTATTAGTAATGTACATTTTTTAAACAAATTTCACTGTTTAAAGGTTTTAGAATTTTCTAGTTTGTTATCTGATGTACATTGTCCACTATCTATAACTTTACATGGCAATGCTTTGCTTGATGATTCTTGCCAAAACACATCCGAACACGTTCAAGAGAATGTTGAAAAGGTAAAAAATTGGGATAGTGAAAAATTATTAGATTTTCAAAAAAATATTAATCAAGAAAGAAATAACAACCTGATAATTGAATTATCACGCCCAGGAGACGACATGACCCCCGGCAGTGTTAACTCAATTGTTGAAAATATCGGTGAAATATTTGTAGAAAGTGCTAAAATTACTTTTGGTACTTTTTGTTCAACGAAAAGTCGACCACGTCAGAAAAAATCAGAACATAAGCCCTGGTTTAACGTAGAATGCAAATTAGCCCGACAAAATTATAGAAAATTAAGGAGAAAATATAAGAAAAATCGAACTGAAAAAAACAAAGAAGAATTAAATAACTCCGAAAAATATTATAAAAGAACACTAGATAAGAATCAGAAATTATATAGAAACAAAATAACAAAACAGTTGAGAAATTTACGCACAAATAATCCGAAAGAATATTGGAAAATACTCAATAGTGGTAGACACAAAAAACAACCAAATATATCTATTGAAAATCTCTTACAATTTTTTTAAAATTAAATGGTGCTCCATCGAATTTTGATGAAATAGATATACCTTCTCTGAATGATGATATGATGAACGGACAGAATTATAATCTGTATTTATACATCCAAAAAGACGAAATTATAAAATGTATTCAAAAATTGAAAAATAATAAGGCAGGGGCTGAAGATGCTATCATAAACGAATACATAAAAACAACTTCAAACCAGTTCATTGAAATTTACGAAAAACTATTTAACTTGATTTTCGACACTGGGTTTATACCTGAGAGTTGGGTGGTTGGAAACATAATCCCTATCTACAAAAATAAAGGAGACAGTAATGACCCCAAAAACGTTAGACCAATAACATTAGTTAGCTGTTTGGGTAAACTTTTTACGTCTATTTTGAGTGAGAGACTGAGTAAATATTCTGACGATTTCTTTGTTATGCATGAAAATCAGTGTGGTTTCAGGCAAGGCTATTGTACAGTTGATAATTTATTTACATTGTATTCATTCTTTGAACTTTTAAAAAGGAAAAAGAAAAAAATGTATTGTGCGTTTATAGATTTTGAGAAGGCCTTTGATAAAATCTGGCGGGAAGGATTGTGGTACAAATTGTTAATTAATAATATAAATGGGAAAATGTTAAATGTAATACAGAATATATAAAGATATCAAATCAAACATTATTTTTAATAACAGTAAATCCGATTATTTTCCATGTGATAATGGCATCAGACAAGGTGAAAACTTGTACCCTTTCTTATTTGCAATATTTTTGAATGATCTGGAAGATTTTTTAGAAAACCACAATGTTACAGGCCTTCTCACAATTTCACAAGATATTGAAAATATTATGAATGTATATATAAACATATTTCTATTGCTTTATGCAGATGACACCGTCCTAATGGCAGAAACCCCTGAAGACCTTCAAAAACAATTAAATATTTTCCATGATTATTGCTTGGCTTGGAAATTAAAAGTAAATATAGACAAAACTAAAATTGTATGCTTTACAAATGGAAGATTACCACAAAATTTACAATTTACATATAGCAACAGCGAAATTCAAATTGTGAAGGAATTTAATTATTTGGGTTTATTATTGACAAAAACGGGAAACTTTAAAAGGGCAATTAAAACACTTGCTGATAAAGGGGCCAAAGCAATGTACGAAATCCTGAAAAGAGGAAAATTCCACAATCTTTCTATTTCATGTCAACTTGATTTATTTGATAAAATGGTAAAACCTATATTACTTTATGGTTGTGAATTATGGGGATTAAGTAACTGTGATATAATTGAGAGAGTACATTTGAAATATTGTAAGCTTCTACTAAATCTCAAATCTTCAACTCCAAATTGTATGATTTATGGTGAATTGGGACGCTACCCCCTCTATATAGATATAAAACAGCGGATGGTGTCATACTGGATCAAACTTATAACAGGAAAACAGTCAAAAATTTGCTCTGTTGTGTATCGTTTAATGTACCATTTATGTAATACACAGAATGCAAATTTTTCTTGGTTAAACAGTGTAAAAACTATTTTAGATGAATGTGGTTTTTCGTATATTTGGGAAACACAAATTTTCATTAGTGAAGTCTGGTTAAAATCCAATATAAAAATGAGATTGCACGATCAATTCCAGCAGACATGGCGAGAAACATTACACAATTGTTCTAAAACCCTAAATTATTGTATTTTTAAAGAAACGTTTATTTTTGAACAATATTTTGATATCTTAGACGAAAAAGATTTCTTAACTCTATGTAAATTTCGAACAACAAACCATAAACTGCCAATAGAACATGGAAGATGGAATAACATACCGCGCGAAAATAGAAAATGTAATTTATGTAATTTAGAGGAAATTGGTGATGAATTCCATTATATTTTAAATTGTCCATATTTTAAGCAATATAGAGATATTTATATCAAGAAGAGATATACAAAAAGACCAAATATCATTAACTTCTTGGGGATTATGGCGTCAACAAATAGACTGAATCTGACTAATCTATGTAAATTTATACGGATCATAAATGAAAGGGTGTGTCCTAGCTAACTGTTTTCCTGTGTTCTAATATTGTGTATATATTGTATATAATTGTGTCTATGTCTTCTCTGTACCTATGTCATTTGGTGATGAGAATAAAGATATATATATATAAGAGATGATAGGAATGAATCTGATGATGCTGTCATCAGTATATACATTTACAAAAGCTTCAGATATATATTTTAGGTTGCATTCCAATTTCAGTAGAGATAGTTTAAATCCATTTACATTGCAGTTTGCCAAGTATGACTCAAGGTCATTCATGAACGATGCAAAAAGAACGGTTGTTATTTTTCTCCTTGACGTACACTATTTTACAAAAAAACAAATTCTGACTTACATTCATTATAAGAAATGTTGTACCACTATCCATATTAACAATTATATTATACATGTTACGATTCATGTTATCTTGTGAATTTCTTGATTTCAAAAATTTAATTCCCTTTATAATGTTTCTGAGATCGATTTGGTTCTTAAATTCGGAACATTTTTTGTTGATTTCAGTTATTAATTTTTTTCGGAATGTGTGTGAAGATGGTTTTCAAAAGCATTATCAAAAACTTAGCGTGACACTAATATCTCAAGCGCACAATGGGCGTCTGAATAAAAATAACTAAATGTCAAGTACAGGAAAAAAAAAAAAGGAAAAATACATTTAATAAACATGCAGAACTAATACAATAATCCACTATGCTAGCATTTCTAAATATAAATTTACTTTTATTTCTACAATAAACAAATTGTTTCCCCTACAAAATTCTAAAAGTTTCTTTCAATAACATTTTTTTTTTGTTTTTGTTTTTTTTATAGCATCAGCGTCTTTTCCTCGTGGTGGAATATTCAGGTTTTTTTTGTCAAGGGTCACTGTATCATTTTCTATAAATCTCGTGGCATCATTTCCGTGATTTTCTGTAGATACAAAGAAGTCGTTTTCGTCTGCCGTTCGTCCATTAAAGTCTCCAATTAGGGCTACATAATTGTTATTTATTGACAAATATACTCGTTCTATAACTCTATAAATTAGATATGAGATATAGACAATGCCAAAAATAATATCTTGATCTAGATATTTTAATTGTAAAGAAATTTTAAACATGAAAACGTATTTAGAATTTGTAGGTAATTTTTTTTTATATGAATTTCATACAATCCTAGCTTACTATGTCAATATTTTCAGTTTTTGTTTTTACTAAACAGATTATTTAAGGGCCGTCATAGTCGTGATCTTATGTAGTTGGAATTACAAATACCTGTGTAATCAATCAGTGCTTATCACTACTGAAGTTGTGAGTTCAAACCCCGTTCATGGGGATATCTGCTCGATACAACAGTATGTGATAAAGTTTGTCAGTGACTTGGGACAGGTCGGTTTCTTCCTCCAATAAAACTGACCGCCAGATATAACTGAACTATTGTTGAAAGTGGCGTTGAACCCAACCTACTAAGCAGATTATGTCATTTTCCTTATCGTGTGTTGTAACTCTAAGTAGTTACATTTCTTGACCTAGCAACAGTTAATAGTTCCAGCAGATTTGTTGTACAACTTATCGCTTTAGAGATATGAGAGGACGGAATCATTAGAGCTGTTGTTCGATTGGTCAGTTTATTGAAATGACTGGCATATGATTGGACGGTCAAAGATGAACACAAAGTTAAGTGATATGACTCTTATGTGGGATGTCATTAGATGTTAGTTTATCCACAAAAAATGGGGAAAAAATAAACAAAGGTTATTTTAAATTCTAATTGTTAGAGGAAACCATATAATATAATATCGGACGCCATAATACACCCCCATGTTGTACATGAAGCCGTATAACACCTCCGTATATTATAAATACTACTAATGACAACACTACAGATCTCATTTTACAGAATATATCATATATAAATCTTTATTACCGTGACAATGTTGACGTATCATTGGTTATACCGTCCATTAATAAAGTACATAAATTGCTAAATCCTATTCTTAGATTTTAGTAATCAAGTTTTATATTGACTTTTGGAAGTTCGTAGGTACATTTGTATACTCCAAGTACTCTTGTTTCTTCGTCAGTTAAATGAATGATACGATATTACTGAAATGTTGTTGAAAATTATTTTAACCAACCCTAATCCAGTTCGAGGTTATTATTTGGCTCTCCAATCTTTCGATTTTGAACGTACCTGATGAAGGTTATTGAACGTACCTGATGAAGGTTATTGAACGTACCTGATGAAGGTTATTGAACGTACCTGATGAAGGTTATTGAGTGTATCTGATGAAGGTTATTGAGTGTATCTGATGAAGGTTATTCCAGGAACGAGTCGCGTGCACTAAATTTGATATCTACGTTTTTATTAAAATTAGAAGGTGTTTTTTTTTCAATAACGGATGCTTTTGAAATTTTAAGCATTTGTACTCACAACAAAGTACGAGTAAAATTTCAATAAACGAAGAATTTAAGAAGAAATTATCACATATTTTGTTGCGATAGGTTCGTTTTTGCATGTTCAATAATAGCTAAAAGTCAGTGTTGGCTTTTAATATGGGGTAAATATCCGTATTTGCCCTCAAATATCCGTATTTGCCCTCATATATCCGTATTTGCCCCCGAATTCAACTTCCTGTATCTTCGCAGTGGTCTCAAAGATTATATATCCAAGTACAATGAAAGATGATGCATACAGATATGCATAACATCGTATTTCAATCAAATTAACACATTTCAACATATTGGAATAAAGTTTAAATAACTTGAAACAGAATAATTAGCTGAAATGTATACGGTCGTGTTGAATAGGAATTTCCATTCAAATGTCAACGTCTTGGGTAGATTTTACAAACAGTTTCTAACGGCATTGTACAGATAGACATTGTTTGGTATATTTTTGAAATCAGATTCGAAACAAAAATATTTGCACGTTGAACAAAGACAACTCTCTTAAGGATTTATTTTCGTAATTTGTCTGTTCATAGATCTTTTTTGCAATATAAAAGTCAATGCTTGGAAAAGGTAAATGTATAATATGTGATAAAAAGATTATGACATGAAATTTTCCATATGGTCCCTGGTATCAACCCTCGACCCATATCAGCCCTCCAGCTTCGCTGTCGGGCTTGATATGGGAGTCTCGGGCTAATACCAGGGCCGATATAGAAAATGTCATGTAATAATCTCTTAATATTACTATCTTGCATCTGTTGAAATTAAACATTAAAACTTACGAAGCACAGATATAATATACAAACTGGCCAATAATTGAGTTATTACAGCTTACTGTCGATAATCCATATACCTCTCTACTACCATAGCCACAGTATTTTCCAAGTTATTTACGCATGGTTCTTGATCCCTATAATGACCATCCTTCAGATAGTAATCATCAGCTTGACATAAATGATCTGTATTGTCTACATTAAGGGCTCTTCTGATGAAAAAATAAATCATACTGGAATAAAGATAAGCCGAATGTCTTCCCATACTGGCCATATCTATAATAACGTATACTGAAAGACCAGTTATGTCCTAGGATATATAAACAGATTATTACATGGCATATATTAATCTTTCAATCATATACTTTGGTCAAATTGTTTTAAGGAACCGTCGTGGTCGTAATCGTATAGTAGTTGGATTTATAACTACGTAAGAAATCAGTGCCTATCACCACTAACGTTGTGAGTTCGATTCCCACTCAGGCGACTGTGATAAAGTTTATCGGTGATTTGCGGCAGGTCGGTGGTTTTCTCCGTGTACTCCGGTTTCCTCCACCAATAAAACTGACCGCCACTATATAACTGAAATAATAACTGATATTTTTCAACTAACACTGTTCAGTTTGTGTTATTAAATCCACTCTATAAATAATTTTGTAACTTTTTGCTTTCCTATTGGTGTAGTCAATGATCATTGAGTTCATTAACTAAGTTGCATCATCTTCGACAACTCGGTGGAGTACTGGTTAGCGTGCTCGCCTCGAGTGCGGTAGAACATGAGTTCGAGTCCCGGTCGGCTCAAACCAAAGACTATAAAATTGGTATTTGTTGCTTCTCCGCTAAGCACGCAGCATTAAAGAGAAAGAGCAAGGCTCGGAATCAGAATAATGTGTCCGAGTGGAGCGACATGTCTACCCACAGGCCGTTGTTTCAGTGAACTAGCACTATAAAAATCCAACTCAGCGTGTTAGACTAGTACAAAGTGGACTTCATCACCATCTCATTGAAAATTAACTTGTTCTCGCCATGATATAGCTTAAAAATTGCTGAATTGGCGTTAAGCAACAATCACCCACTCACTCTTCAACAACATAAATAAAGCAACCACACTCTGGCATGTCTGGTGTGTCAGTTATTAAATTGTAAGCAAGACGACATCGGAAATAACGTCAGCGAGAGACAGATAGCTCCTTACATATGTCATCAGCATGGGTGTGAATGCACTATGTTTATGGTTAGTTTACTGGCGCTCGTTACCTATATACAACATTATCATGAATGTTTTTTTCAAGCATAAGATAAATTCTATTACATATATTACCATGGTATACTTTAACCCAGTGTCTTTCTGTATTTAGTTGAAATATTTAAGTATTTGTATGAATAGGAAATTAATCTTTCACAGGAACTATAGTCCTGGAATAAAATGTATCTTCCAGTATCTATTATTTTGGAATAAATAGTATCTTCCAATATCTATTGTTTTGGAATAAATAGTATCTTCCAATATCTGTAGCTGTGGTATAACTAGTATCTTCTGGTATCTATAGTCGGCAACATTTGCACCTCTATTTTCTCAAGACTTTTAGCAATAGTCGGCAGTATTTACACCTCTATTGTCCTAACACTTTAACAATAGTCGGCAGTATTTACACCTCTATTGTCCTAACACTTTAACAATGGTCGGCAGCATTTGCACCTCTATTGTCCTAACACTTTAACAATAGTCGGCAACATTTGCATCTGTATTGTCCTAACACTTTAACAATAGTCGGCATTATTTGCACCTCTATTGTAGTAACACTTTAACAATAGTCGGCAACATTTGCACCTCTATTGTTCTAACACTTTAACAATAGTCGGCAGTATTTGCACCTCTATTGTAGTAACACTTTAACAATAGTCGGCAGTATTTACACCTCTATTGTCCTAACACTTTAACAATAGTCGGCAGTATTTGTACCTCTATTGTCCTAACACTTTAACAATAGTCGGCAACATTTGCACCTCTATTTTTTCAACACTTTAACAATAGTCTGCAACATTTGCACCTCTATTGTCCTAACACTTTAACAATAGTCGGCAGCATGTGCACCTCTATTGTCCTAACACTTTAACAATAGTCGGCAGTATTTGTACCTCTATTGTCCTAACACTTTAACAATAGTCGGCAACATTTGCACCTCTATTTTTTCAACACTTTAACAATAGTCGGCAACATTTGCACCTCTATTGTCCTAACACTTTAACAATAGTCGGCAGTATTTGCACCTCTATTGTCCTAACACTTTAACAATAGTCGGCAGTATTTACACCTCTATTGTCCTAACACTTTAACAATAGTCGGCAGTATTTACACCTCTATTGTCCTAACACTTTAACAATAGTCGGCAGTATTTACACCTCTATTGTCCTAACACTTTAACAATAGTAGGCAGTATTTGTACCTCTATTGTCCTAACACTTTAACAATAGTCGGCAGTATGTGCACCTCTATTGTCCTAACACTTTAACAATAGTCGGCAGTATTTACACCTCTATTGTCCTAACACTTTAACAATAGTCGGCAGTATTTGTACCTCTATTGTCCTAACACTTTAACAATAGTCGGCTACATTTGCACCTCTATTTGTTCAACACTTTAACAATAGTCGGCAACATTTACACCTCTATTTTCCTAACACTTTAACAATAGTCGGCAGTATTTGTACCTCTATTGTCCTAACACTTTAACAATAGTCGGCTTCATTTGCACCTCTATTTTTTCAACACTTTAACAATAGTCGGCAACATTTGCACCTCTATTGTCCGAACACTTTAATAATAGTCGGCAACATTTGCACCTCTATTGTCCTAACACTTTAATAATAGTCGGCAACATTTGCACCTCTAGTGTCCTAACACTTTATCAATAGTCGGCAACATTTGCACCTCTATTTTTTCAACACTTTAACAATAGTCGGCAACATTTGCACCACTATTTTTTCAACACTTTAACAATAGTCGGCAACATATGCACCTCTATTTTTTCAACACTTTAACAATAGTCGGCTACATTTCGACAAATATTAATGCAATCGTATTTACTTACATTTTTATTTTATTTCATTAAGGCATACCGTGATTTTGAAATGCATTCCTATCTGGCACTTGTTTATCATGAATATCTCCATACGAATATAATTACAATCTACTTCTTTTACTTAACGTTATTATTGAATGAAGATGGCCGACGAGAACTTGTAGTACTACTAATAATAGTATAATTGGACAATTGAGGAATTGCCGTACAAAAAAATATGTCAATCATCATGTTTTCCTCTTCATCATCTTGTAACAATGTATCGATGTAGAAGTATTTTAATCAAACCTTCATGAACAGGACGCTGACATTTCATTTAGACTTTATTAACTCGATGACTCTTCTATCAATCAAGTGTTATTCTATCTACATTAAATAGTTATCATCCCCTAATCCGTTTCTCTCTGACATAATTTATATAGTTTTATCAGGGGATTATTTAATACGTCCACTGTTGGGTTACTTCCTTGTCTGTTGTGTGATGTTTTGTCATGTATTACGCCACTGTCAGCAAATGAAATGTTACAAGGAGAACTCGACCAAGCGTCCATAGGGTATAACTTGATTACACTGTTGTAATATAATATAGGCTCAGAGATATACATTATTGATAAAAGAACTGTTGTAATATAATATAGGCTCAGAGATATACATTATTGATAAAAGAACTGTTGTAATATAATATAGGCTCAGAGATATACATTATTGATAAAAGAACTGTTGTAATATAATATAGGCTCAGAGATATACATTATTGATAAAAGAACTGTTGTAATATAATATAGGCTCAGAGATATACATTATTGATAAAAGAACTGTTGTAATATAATATAGGCTCAGAGATATACATTATTGATAAAAGAACTGTTGTAATATAATATAGGCTCAGAGATATACATTATTGATAAAAGAACTGTTGTTATATAATATAGGCTCAGAGATATACATTATTGATAAAAGAACTGTTGTTATATAATATAGGCTCAGAGATATACATTATTGATAAAAGAACTGTTGTAATATAATATAGGCTCAGAGATATACATTATTGATAAAAGAACTGTTGTAATATAATATAGGCTCAGAGATATACATTATTGATAAAAGAACTGTTGTAATATAATATAGGCTCAGAGATATACATTATTGATAAAAGAACTGTTGTAATATAATATAGGCTCAGAGATATACATTATTGATAAAAGAACTGTTGTAATATAATATAGGCTCAGAGATATACATTATTGATAAAAGAACTGTTGTAATATAATATAGGCTCAGAGATATACATTATTGATAAAAGAACTGTTGTAATATAATATAGGCTCAGAGATATACATTATTGATAAAAGAACTGTTGTAATATAATATAGGCTCAGAGATATACATTATTGATAAAAGAACTGTTGTAATATAATATAGGCTCAGAGATATACATTATTGATAAAAGAACTGTTGTAATATAATATAGGCTCAGAGATATACATTATTGATAAAAGAACTGTTGTAATATAATATAGGCTCAGAGATATACATTATTGATAAAAGAACTGTTGTAATATAATATAGGCTCAGAGATATACATTATTGATAAAAGAACTGTTGTAATATAATATAGGCTCAGAGATATACATTATTGATAAAAGAACTGTTGTAATATAATATAGGCTCAGAGATATACATTATTGATAAAAGAACTGTTGTAATATAATATAGGCTCAGAGATATACATTATTGATAAAAGAACTGTTGTAATATAATATAGGCTCAGAGATATACATTAATGATAAAAGAACTGTTGTAATATAATATAGGCTCAGAGATATACATTATTGATAAAAGAACTGTTGTAATATAATATAGGCTCAGAGATATACATTATTGATAAAAGAACTGTTGTAATATAATATAGGCTCAGAGATATACATTATTGATAAAAGAGCTGTTGTAATATAATATAGGCTCAGAGATATACATTATTGATAAAAGAACTGTTGTAATATAATATAGGCTCAGAGATATACATTATTGATAAAAGAACTGTTGTAATATAATATAGGCTCAGAGATATACATTATTGATAAAAGAACTGTTGTAATATAATATAGGCTCAGAGATATACATTATTGATAAAAGAACTGTTGTAATATAATATAGGCTCAGAGATATACATTATTGATAAAAGAACTGTTGTAATATAATATAGGCTCAGAGATATACATTATTGATAAAAGAACTGTTGTAATATAATATAGGCTCAGAGATATACATTATTGATAAAAGAACTGTTGTAATATAATATAGGCTCAGAAATATACATTATTGATAAAAGAACTGTTGTAATATAATATAGGCTCAGAGATATACATTATTGATAAAAGAACTGTTGTAATATAATATAGGCTCAGAGATATACATTATTGATAAAAGAACTGTTGTAATATAATATAGGCTCAGAGATATACATTATTGATAAAAGAACTGTTGTAATATAATATAGGCTCAGAGATATACATTATTGATAAAAGAACTGTTGTAATATAATATAGGCTCAGAGATATACATTATTGATAAAAGAACTGTTGTAATATAATATAGGCTCAGAGATATACATTATTGATAAAAGAACTGTTGTAATATAATATAGGCTCAGAGATATACATTATTGATAAAAGAACTGTTGTAATATAATATAGGCTCAGAGATATACATTATTGATAAAAGAACTGTTGTAATATAATATAGGCTCAGAGATATACATTATTGATAAAAGAACTGTTGTAATATAATATAGGCTCAGAGATATACATTATTGATAAAAGAACTGTTGTAATATAATATAGGCTCAGAGATATACATTATTGATAAAAGAACTGTTGTAATATAATATAGGCTCAGAGATATACATTATTGATAAAAGAACTGTTGTAATATAATATAGGCTCAGAGATATACATTATTGATAAAAGAACTGTTGTAATATAATATAGGCTCAGAGATATACATTATTGATAAAAGAACTGTTGTAATATAATATAGGCTCAGAGATATACATTATTGATAAAAGAACTGTTGTAATATAATATAGGCTCAGAGATATACATTATTGATAAAAGAACTGTTGTAATATAATATAGGCTCAGAGATATACATTATTGATAAAAGAACTGTTGTAATATAATATAGGCTCAAGAGATATACATTATTGATAAAAGAACTGTTGTAATATAATATAGGCTCAGAGATATACATTATTAATAAAAGAACTGTTGTAATATAATATAGGCTCAGAGATATACATTATTGATAAAAGAACTGTTGTAATATAATATAGGCTCAGAGATATACATTATTGATAAAAGAACTGTTGTAATATAATATAGGCTCAGAGATATACATTATTGATAAAAGAACTGTTGTAATATAATATAGGCTCAGAGATATACATTATTGATAAAAGAACTGTTGTAATATAATATAGGCTCAAGAGATATACATTATTGATAAAAGAACTGTTGTAATATAATATAGGCTCAGAGATATACATTATTGATAAAAGAACTGTTGTAATATAATATAGGCTCAGAGATATACATTATTGATAAAAGAACTGTTGTAATATAATATAGGCTCAGAGATATACATTATTGATAAAAGAACTGTTGTAATATAATATAGGCTCAGAGATATACATTATTGATAAAAGAACTGTTGTAATATAATATAGGCTCAGAGATATACATTATTGATAAAAGAACTGTTGTAATATAATATAGGCTCAGAGATATACATTATTGATAAAAGAACTGTTGTAATATAATATAGGCTCAGAGATATACATTATTGATAAAAGAACTGTTGTAATATAATATAGGCTCAGAGATATACATTATTGATAAAAGAACTGTTGTAATATAATATAGGCTCAGAGATATACATTATTGATAAAAGAACTGTTGTAATATAATATAGGCTCAGAGATATACATTATTGATAAAAGAACTGTTGTAATATAATATAGGCTCAGAGATATACATTATTGATAAAAGAACTGTTGTAATATAATATAGGCTCAGAGATATACATTATTGATAAAAGAACTGTTGTAATATAATATAGGCTCAGAGATATACATTATTGATAAAAGAACTGTTGTAATATAATATAGGCTCAGAGATATACATTATTGATAAAAGAACTGTTGTAATATAATATAGGCTCAGAGATATACATTATTGATAAAAGAACTGTTGTAATATAATATAGGCTCAGAGATATACATTATTGATAAAAGAACTGTTGTAATATAATATAGGCTCAGAGATATACATTATTGATAAAAGAACTGTTGTAATATAATATAGGCTCAGAGATATACATTATTGATAAAAGAACTGTTGTAATATAATATAGGCTCAGAGATATACATTATTGATAAAAGAACTGTTGTAATATAATATAGGCTCAGAGATATACATTATTGATAAAAGAACTGTTGTAATATAATATAGGCTCAGAGATATACATTATTGATAAAAGAACTGTTGTAATATAATATAGGCTCAGAGATATACATTATTGATAAAAGAACTGTTGTAATATAATATAGGCTCAGAGATATACATTATTGATAAAAGAACTGTTGTAATATAATATAGGCTCAGAGATATACATTATTGATAAAAGAACTGTTGTAATATAATATAGGCTCAGAGATATACATTATTGATAAAAGAACTGTTGTAATATAATATAGGCTCAGAGATATACATTATTGATAAAAGAACTGTTGTAATATAATATAGGCTCAGAGATATACATTATTGATAAAAGAATAATGATAAAAAATGGAAAAGCAAACATACGACACCGTCTGAACAGTTAAAAAATACTATACTAAAATCATAGAAATAGGTACAATCGATAGCCTTAAGACACAAATACATGACAGGTAACCTTAAGACACTAATACATGACAGGTCACCTTAAGACACAAATACATGACAGGTAACCTTAAGACACAGATACATGACAGGTAACCTTAAGACACAGATACATGACAGGTAACCTTAAGACACTAATACATCACAGGTAACCTTAAGACACAGATACATGACAGGTAATATTAAGACACTAATACATGACAGGTAACCTTTAGACACAAATACATGACAGGTAACCTTAAGACACAGATACATGACAGGTAACCTTAAGACACAGATACATGACAGGTAACCTTAAGACACTAATACATGACAGGTAACCTTAAGACACAGATACATGACAGGTAATATTAAGACACTAATACATGACAGGTAACCTTTAGACACAAATACATGACAGGTAACCTTAAGACACAGATACATGACAGGTAACCTTAAGACACAGATACATGACAGGTAACATTAAGACACTAATACATGACAGGTAACCTTAAGACACAGATACATGACAGGTAATATTAAGACACTAATACATGACAGGTAACCTTTAGACACAAATACATGACAGGTAACCTTAAGACACAGATACATGACAGGTAACCTTAAGACACAGATACATGACAGGTAACCTTAAGACACTAATACATGACAGGTAACCTTAAGACACAGATACATGACAGGTAATATTAAGACACTAATACATGACAGGTAACCTTTAGACACAAATACATGACAGGTAACCTTAAGACACAGATACATGACAGGTAACCTTAAGACACAGATACATGACAGGTAACCTTAAGACACTAATACATGACAGGTAACCTTAAGACACAGATACATGACAGGTAATATTAAGACACTAATACATGACAGGTAACCTTTAGACACAAATACATGACAGGTAACCTTAAGACACAGATACATGACAGGTAACCTTAAGACACAGATACATGACAGGTAACCTTAAGACACTAATACATGACAGGTAACCTTAAGACACAGATACATGACAGGTAATATTAAGACACTAATACATGACAGGTAACCTTTAGACACAAATACATGACAGGTAACCTTAAGACACAGATACATGACAGGTAACCTTAAGACACAAATACATCACAGGTAATATTAAGACACTAATACATGACAGGTAACCTTTAGACACAAATACATGACAGGTAACCTTAAGACACTAATACATGACAGGTAACCTTAAGACACTAATACATGACAGGTAACCTTAAGACACTAATACATGACAGGTAACCTTAAGACACTAATACATGACAGGTAACCTTAAGACACAAATACATGACAGGTAACCTTAAGACACAAATACATGACAGGTAACCTTAAGACACTAATACATGACAGGTAACCTTAAGACACTAATACATGACAGGTAACCTTAAGACACTAATACATGACAGGTAACCTTAAGACACAAATACATGACAGGTAACCTTAAGACACTAATACATGACAGGTAACCTTAAGACACAAATACATGACAGGTAACATTAAGACACAAATATATGACAGGTAACCTTACGACACAAATACATGACAGGTAACCTTAAGACACAAATACATGACAGGTAACCTTAAGACACTAATACATGACAGGTAACCTTAAGACACTAATACATGACAGGTAACCTTAAGACACTAATACATGACAAATAGGATTAAGACACAAATACATGACAGATAACCTTAAGACACTAATACATGACAGGTAATATTAAGACACAAATACATGATAGGTAACCTTAAAACACAAATACATGACAGGTAACCTTAAGACACAAATACATGACAGGTAACCTTAAGACACAAATACATGACAGGTAACCTTAAGACACAAATGCATGACAGGTAACCTTAAGACACTAATACATGATAGGTAACCCTAAGACACTAATACATGACAGGTAACCTTAAGACACTAATACATGACAGGTAATATTAAGACACAAATACATGATAGGTAACCTTAAAACACAAATACATGACAGGTAACCTTAAGACACAAATACATGACAGGTAACCTTAAGACACAAATACATAACAGGTAACCTTAAGACACAAATGCATGACAGGTAACCTTAAGACACTAATACATGATAGGTAACCCTAAGACACTAATACATGACAGGTAACCTTAAGACACTAATACATGACAGGTAACCTTAAGACACAAATACATGACAGGTAACCTTAAGACACAAATACATGACAGGTAACCTTAAGACACAAATACATGACAGGTAACCTTAAGACACAAATACATGACAGGTAACCTTAAGACACAAATACATGACAGGTAACCTTAAGACACTAATACATGACAGGTAACATTAAGACACTAATACATGACAGGTAACCTTAAGACACTAATACATGACAGGTAACCTTAAGACACAAATACATGACAGGTAACCTTAAGACACAAATACATGACAGGTCACCTTAAGACACAAATACATGACAGGTAACCTTAAGACACAAATACATGACAGGTAACCTTAAGACACTAATACATGACAGGTAACCTTAAGACACAAATACATGACAGGTAACCTTACGACACAAATACATGACAGCTCCCTTTCTATTATATTATATATTATAAATACTGATCGCCTTAACCAATAGACCGGTATCTTAATAAGGCTCTTTTACTGTGTAGATATGAGGGTTGTTTTCATCTTACCAAATGATATTTGTAACTAATGCAACAAAATACTTACAACTTAGGGAACCACTCTCGATAATATATCATCTGACTTTTACATTTAAAGGATAGTATCTGCAAGTTTGTGTTATTTTCTTCTGTAATGTTCTGCAGTGAAACGTTAATTTAAGTATTGAAAAGAAAAACAATATGAGATGTATCCTTAGAAACCGTGGCCTACCCGATTATTGTTGATGACGTAACACAGATGAGGAGGTAGGCACTATATATTATAATAAATATACCAACTTGAATCATCGTTTACACCCTTTTCTGTAGGAAACAAGTATAATTCGATGGAACGTGATTATATTAATTATTAATATATGTTAGAAAACGATTACAGATACAGTGGGTTATTTGTTTATAACTGTTGATCTGAGAATCCGTTGAACATCCCTTAGCTCGAATCAATGGTCATGCTGATTCTTGTTCACCCCCAGTTTTTTGTGGGGTTCGTGTTACTCGATCTTTAGTTTTATGTGTATGTTTTGTAGATCGTTGTTTGCCCTTTTGTACTTTTTCTTTTGGCCATTGTGTTTTCTGTTTTTCTTCGATATACAGATTCTGATTACACCTTTGGTATCTTCAAACTCTTCTTACTTTATATCGGGACTAAATTTTCTTTTCTGTTCCCATTTCTAACTGTATCCTATCAAATTCTCGTTCGACTTATTGAGTATTTTTTTTCATCCATTTCCTAAGTCAATAACAACTATACGTCTGTGTAGTTGATATTCACGTGACATGCATCATCAGTTCATATATTTATGTAAAAAAAACCGTCAAAAACGCAGACACAATACGTGTAAGCAATGTTGTTAATTTTGTAGCAATGACTCTTTCCTCGTTTTGTTTCTGGGGATAACTAATGAAGTATCAATTTGGCGTGAAGAAGCCTCTATCGATTTTCGAAGTCAATTAAAACAGGTTGAAGCTAAGACGAGAATGGTGTGGGTTAAATTAGATTCCTTTCAGACATGATGATATTGTAGGGTTATTGTAGTAAAGCTTATGAATATCATTTCTAGCAGAACATGTCATTGGACGAACTTGCATTAACATTCTGTGAATCAACGCTCGTATAATGTAATAATATGTCCTGGAGAGTATTCAGTATTCTGGACATGTTATAAATGTTGTGTTTAACATTTAAGTTTGAATTAGGAAGTATCAAGTATATAGAACGACGCTTTGTGGATTGTTAGTTTTAATGATGAATATAAAATTACATTTAGGGGTGTGGTCTCCATGACAACTAATTAAAGAGAAGAACAAGAATTATGATATTATTGTGCCATACATTTATGTCTGTCTTACCAAGACAGAAAATGCAATAAGTATGACGAAATATAATGCTCAAGTCAACAAATATGATAAATTATCTTTTCATCTGCTTTTTAAATTTAATATTTAATAATGAGTACCTCAGATATGTGTGCATGTTATTTCTAGTCGGTACTTGTAAATTGCGAAACCGTATAGGACATATATTGTGTAGCAATACTTGCATGACATTTCCTTGGCAATATGAAAGGTAGTTATCATGTCAGGACTAAGACGGAATTCGCTGAACAATGTCAATTTTGTTTCTGATTTGATAAAGTTTTCCATTACTATGCAATCAAAGATTACCATACTTAGTTGACACGTTGATCATGGTGTGTACATGTCAGACAAGCATTTGTCATCTTACCTTCATCTCATTTTCATTGTATATTCACTTTTTTTTTAATTATGTCAAGTTTCCATGATTAGGTCAGTTTCTCAATTACCATACACTAGGCTGTCCATATTTGCTCCACACACTAATCATGGAGGGTACAGGTCAACTAGGCACGTTTCACTTAACATTGACTTCATATCCATGTTTAATTATGTCAAGTTGTCGTGATTAGGTCCGTTTCTCCATTGCCATACAATCTAGGCTTACCATACTTGGTCAACACATTGCATGGATGATACATGTAGCCAGTTATCTGGTCTTGGTCTCACTTTAATGGTCTACTGATTTCGTTAAATTACGTCAAGTTTGCGTGATTAGGTAAGTTTCTCCATTGCCATACAACCTCTGTTCATCATATTGTGTCCACACATTAATGATGGAGGGTATATGTGGATTTGTATGCATATGTAATATTTATAATAATAATAATAATAATACCAGAATTTGTATAGCGTCCTATCTAAAAAAAAATACTCTAAGGCGCTTTACAACATACAATAATAGATAAAAGTAGCCAAACATAAAAAAGTTACCCCTATGCATATAATTTCAGTTTCATGGTACTTTGATGTAGGTTAAATTTTTGAAGAAAAAAATTGCACAAACGATTGTAGGGGAGCAGTCGAAGCACAGACCTGTGTTTACACTTGCTATATTTTATCAACATTGTCATTCTGCAAGATAGTGCAATCCGTCTAAATTTGTGTATGCTCTAACACTTGTTTGGTATAATTTAATTGAAATAAACATCTACCTCTGCAAGAACTGGGAAATTTATGTAAGTGGTGTGGTCTTTGGTGACAAAAATGGGTAAATAATCAACATGGGCTTGTTAGACCTTTGTCGTTGCCGTTTTTTAAATGAATTTAAATTTTGAAATGTATTCAGTAGGCTTACCTTATTAATAGCTTAATCAAGTAGGAAATATATGTGTTATAGCAATTGAAAAATGTGCCTGTCTAAAATTTATTTAGAAACAGGCAGTTACTGGTATATGTATTACTTAGTGGATTTGAATTACATTTATATAGACTTTTGACCTGATTTATATCTAAACCTTGTAGCAGCAATAACCATTAAAGCAGTGCCAATCTGGTACATAATTAAGGTTGCAGTTTCATGGTCATATAAGATCACGATTCAAAAATAAACCTTCATGTAGATGACAAGTATCATCCTATTGTATTTGGTCTACGTTGTCTCCACAATAAAAAATGTCAACTGAAAGGTTATAAAATATTTGATGCCATTACCACAACAGAAATCAGTGTAGTAAGGCTATTATTGAAACATTGTCATTCGTAGATATCAAATTTAGTGCACACAACGCGTTTCTGGAATAACTTTCATCAGGTACGCTCAAAATCGAAATATTGGAAAGCCAAATAATTTAAAGTTTTGGGAGCAATAAAACCAAAGGTCCTACCTAATCGGGATAGCTAAAATCAGCTAAGGTCACTTATGTCAGAAGGAGGAGAACCTTAGTTTTATCAATAATTACATTATTTAGGAAATGTAAATTTCAATTTCAAAAA
Organism: Bathymodiolus brooksi; assembly: GCA_963680875.1. Taxonomy (NCBI): domain Eukaryota; kingdom Metazoa; phylum Mollusca; class Bivalvia; order Mytilida; family Modiolidae; genus Bathymodiolus; species Bathymodiolus brooksi. The sequence continues at coordinate 32,543,983 of OY804577.1, forward strand.
CAAATTCTTGAAAAAAAATTATTCGATATTTGAAAATTTCTTTTTTATAAACAATGATAAATACATTCTCTTTTTCAAACCAATCGGTCACTTGTTTTCTATCTATAAATATTGTTATCTGTAATGTAAACACGAACTTTGATGAAGACATATGTATTCTATATGATACAACCTTCAATAATACATTCCTGGTGTTCTCTATTATCTTTACAATGTTCTTAATATTAACCAAGCCACAAACATGTTTGTCTTTTACAATCATAGAGGAACCTGTTTGATAACGTGTTAATTGATTATAGAACGTGTCAATGTCTTAAGATGTATTATCACTTGGCTACGAAGTTTAAGTGTACTTCACTTTTTTCAAAAATACTAGTTATAAACCAGCGAACAAGAAAACAGGAAACATATCCAATTCTAAACCAGCGAACAAGAAAACAGGAAACATATCCAATTCTATGTGACTGTTAAATGAACAACCTGGTGATGTTTGTTTAACTTCAATTTGTTACTTTTGTGTTCGGTGTGTATTTTTTCTTGTGGTTCGGTTATAATACCACGTGGACTTTTAAATGTAAGAAGAGTTTGAAGATACTAAAGGGGTAATCAGAATCCGTATATCGAAGAAGAACAGACAGCACAATTTCCAAAAGAAAAAGTACAAAAGGACAAGCAACGATCTACAAAACATACATATAAAATTAAAGATCGAGTAACACGAACCCCACTAAAAACCGGGGGTGAACTCATGTGCTCCGGAATGGTAAGCAGTTCCTGCTCCACTAGTGACACCCGTCGTGTTAATCTAGTTGTTTCTATTATGGTTATAGAAGTTAGAAACATTAAATATATTTAATATATAGATAAATTTCTATGAACTAGCCAGTTGACCGTTTATTTTTTGGATCACCTGATCTCACGGACGATCACAATGGCAGCTTATTTTTAAGTGTACAAAGCTTCATAGTTAGCAGAAAACGTTAACCTCTTAAACGTCAACAGTACTTATTGGGTAGTGATAAATGTTTCTACTCTTAGAGATTTATGTTATGTTGTTAATGTTACTTTATTCCTAACTGATATGTATTAATAGAATTTCAAGCAACTTGTTTCTCTGTCCTATTAATTACATTGCATCATGTATCATACATAGTTCAAAATAGTAATTTTATGTTGCATTAAATAAAAAGATATTTTAAAACTATAGTCACAGTTGCTAACTATAGAATTTAAGTTTCATGGGTTAAATTATTCTTTAGTTTCTGTTCCAGCTGACCAAGCAGCCAACATCGTTGTTGTTGTTGTCTATACGAGGACATTATGTATTATATAAATGATATAACAGAGGAAATTCACAATTTCTGACATTCGTTTATAATACAAAAATGTCACATTTCTAGTTGTCCTACAGACTTTAATGGCTTGCTTTAGTCTACTGAAAAAAAATGCAATTTTGAATTTGTATATTTTTGCAGTAACACTATCTGGTAATGTCTGGTAAAAATTTACATTACATCAAGATGTTTCAAAAACTGAGTATTACTTATCATTATTTTTATGTGAATAGTTTAGAACAAGACATAAAGTTTAAGCCTTGCACTTCTAGACTTGTTATATCTTATTTTATAAAGAATCTGAATCTGAATGTCTGCCATGTCTGTATACCATTATAGGTACACTGGTTTATAAAGAAATAAACATATTTATATATACTAAAATATGATATCTTTACTGCAGATACTTATAATTAAGTCTTTGATACAGGTTTTGTTTGTAATAAAGAAACATTGATTTCTGAGCTAATCAACCTTGTAACTACATTTTAGTGTATGGTAGATATATATTTCCCCGTTGTTATATATCCACAAACGTAATTCAAACATTTCCATGACACTGTAAGCATCAGGTCTCGTTCTTATTGATATTAAATATGATATTAGAAATTTAAATGTTGATGATATTATAATCAGAGTAATTGTCTATTATTAACACAGTTTGTAGTCCGATATATTTGTGCATGTTGTCGTCCTGGATATGCATGCACTATTTCCTCAGGATATCAATCAATCAATCAATCAATCAATCAATCAGACAATCAATCAATCAGTCAATCAATCAATCAATCAATTATATGAGCAATCACTGACCCTGTCTTTATGTAAACCTTATTTATATCGTCGTAAATTATGCTAAGATATTGTTCTTTTCGGCTGATTCAATTAAATTTTCAATTAGTTATTTTAAACCATCAAGTTTATCAGTATATAAACACAACATATATTCACAAGTGATATAATAATAGTATACAACAAATCTTATACGTCAGAAATAAATGTTAACATTGGCATATTAAAAACAGACATTATATAGCATTGTTTCTTATCTTAAATGCCATTAATATAAACCTTCATAAATTACAAAGCTCTTTTGTGTTTTCCACAGAAAGTAACTGTAACAATTTAAATGCTGAAGGCCTAGACCAATAATACTTTTTAATATGATTCAAATATATGCATTGTTTGAAAGAATACACACAGTTGTGGTAATACAATGTTAGAAGTTAAACAATTACTGTAATGCAATGTTATAAATTACGGTTATGGTAATAAGAAGTAAACGTCTATAAAACTGTCACAAATAAGCATTGTTATTCAACGCTAAAGAAACAGCAACACGAACCCTTCAGAGATCCACAGTGTTCTTCATTTTTGCATTTTTTTAAATTTTGTATAGGAATATATATACAAACTGTTCAGACATGACCACAAGATATACACACTAAAGTTAATGCGTCAAATATATTAATTAACTCTCTATGTTACATTGTAAGTTCATACTTAAGTACAGAAATAGTAGAAACTGCCATGTTTATTGTTGTCTATGACTTCAAGGATTCACTTCTTATTTTTGACGTAAATTACAGATCTAATTATGTATGTCCAATATCTAACTACATTGTATATAGGTTGCAGTGGGAGTTCAGAATCATGACTAAATTTGATTGAAACCATTTTATTTGCGTGAGTTTTAGAACAACTAAGTTTAGAATTTGACGCTATCCCTGGCATGTTTTGTTATTTCAGACATATAAGTTTATAGGTTGTAGTGGGAGTTCAGAATCATGACTACATTTTATTGAAACCATTTTATTTGCGTGAGTTTTAGAACAATAAGTTTAGAATTTGACGCTATCCCTGGCATGTTTTGTTATTTCAGACATATAAGTTGTCTTAAAATAAATCAACTTTTAAATTAGATTGACTTCTGATAGCAACATGACAACATTTAACAGAACATAATAGGATTTAGCAATTCAAAACTTCTTTGATGACATTTATAAAACAGAAATAAAATCAGCATTTTCTATTCACGTATACAGTGCATTAATTGGATTTGAACAAATATTTTATTTTAAGCACAATTTTATTTCAGTTCCCTAGTCCTAATGTCTCTCATTCATCTTTCTTCTTCCGCCCACCCCATACACAATAGGAGAAACCAATGCATTTGAAACTAATGAGGGATACACAATATTTTCCACATTTCCCGTATCACACGATTATTCTGTTTTAATGAATCAAAATTAAAAAAAATTATGAACATACTGGACAATTCATAATTTAGCCTTTATTGAGTAGGTTATCTGCTCTTTTTAAAATCAATTTTGAGTTTAAATAGATTTAAGATCATTTAGATTTAAAAGTATTTAATAAATTTGTATAATTGTAGTACGTTGAGGTTGAGTAGTGATATGGATATACATTAAAACAAGCAAAAAAACAAAAACAAGAAAAACAAAACAGTTATTCTAAACAAGAACGGGGAAATGTTGCCATTACTTTGAAATACATTGTGTTTGCTACTAATAAGGAAGCCACAGAACCAAGGGTTCCTGTTGGTAATGTTGAAGTCATCACTTACGGTTGCCATTATGTCTTAGTTAACCGTTTCGGAATGTTTCTACGGATGTGTTCCTCTTGATGTAGTCAAGACCGGGTCGTTGTCTTAATGATGATTTTTCTTGGACTTCCATCGGATGTGTATCATTAGTATCACATACTTTTCTAGTTCAGTCAATTTGTGGAAGATCCGGAAAAAATGCAAAAGAAAAAAAAGTAACATATTATCTTTATATACACATGATTAAAGAAATAAAAAAAAAAAAAAAAAGTCGCCACAAAAATAATAATGGTAAATGCATGAATTTAATCACGAAAAAAAATAATGATTTGGTCGTGGAAACTATTGACGGCCATTGCGCTCCGAACGATATTATAAAGTACGGAATTGTCGTTGGGTACTGCAGACAATGAATAGAATTAAACACATGGTTATTGAAAATTATTCATGAACTGTTAATTATGCATTAATATAAAGAAAAATAAACATATTACAGTCGAAATGTGATATAATAAATGGACCAGAAATGTACAACTTTCCCATTTTACCGGACGGAAAGCAGGCGATTTCTTACGGACCGACATATTTTAATAAAACGGCCCTTAAACATGATTATTTCACAAAATAAACATTAAGTTGCTCTAAAATAAGGGTAATAACAAAATTACCGAACTCCGAACAATCTTCCAAAGGGAAAGTCAAAACTCATAAGTATATAAACAGACAAAATCAGTCAACAACCGGAAAACTGAAAACCGTAATGACCTTGACTTGGTACAGGCATTTCTAAAGGAATGGTGAGTTGAATCAGATTTTAAAGCGCCAAACCTCCCGCTTTCATTACGGCTCAAAGGTTCCGGCTGTCACTATAACAGTATTTATAACAATACTGGAACAAAATAGGTAAAATAGTTGTCAAAGCAGTACCAAATTCAGTGAGGAGGGTGGAACGTCTATCGTGAACCATCAACAACCCCGAGTCACCTAAAGTATTTTAACTACGAAAGTAAATGTCAAAAACACTCTTACGTCACTCATTGATAAAAAATATTTTTGACATTTTTGTTGACTTCCTTATCTCTATACATTTTCACTATATGAAAATCCATCGTTTATTATCGTCTCTGCAGAGACGGAATATATTTCGACAAGATCTTGGTATCGGAATATAAACTTTTTAAGAGATCGAATAATGCGAATCTTTTTATAGCCCTGGTCCAGTAGCCTGTTTCTCAGATAAAGATGACGTTTCAGGAAATCAGAATAATTGCTACTGGCCCTTGCATAACGAATCAATTGCGAGATGTAAACACCATATGCAGGAGAAGCTGGTATATTACTGCACATATTTGGAAAATTTATGATTTTAAAATTGAAGTCGTCCCGTTTATGATGAATTTTAGTACTGAGTTGACCACTGTCGTCAAATTCGAGGTATAAGTCCAAAAATGATGCGGACGAAGCTGTATCTGTGGTCTCTTTAACTTCCAGTTCTGGAGGATATATCAATGGAAGAAATTCTGCAAATCTAGAATTATTGATAGATACAACGTCATCAATATACCTGTATGTGAAATTAAAGGCTCTAGCCTCATGAAATTTAAATATAAGCATAGCATATATTTTCACTATATATAAACAAAATTCACTCCCGCTATTTTAGTGATGTTCGCGTTGCTCAATATTTAGTTTCTGATTAGTGTTTTGATTGTTCGTCTTTTCCTCCTTTGGCCATTGTCTTTATATTATCTATAAATATTCCATTTTACGTCCTCTGATTATCCCTTTGGTATATTCAGACTTGTATTAAAATATTTCATATTATCAGCTGCGAGATATGTAGTGCGAACTAATTCCATCATAACTGATCCATGAAGATATTAACAAATAACATTTCTGCCGTTGAATTTAAGTGAAAGTGATAACTAAAAATCTCTTTTAAGGAAGAATGTCCGATTTTCTGTCAGTTCGATCACATCTGAGTGAGAACATGCAGATGATGATACTATTAAATTATTATAATTAAAAAAAACCACTCCATCTGTGATTTTTATCTGACAGATAACTGTTATCAGAAAGATGATTAAAGTAAATAATTTTACATTCACTGTCATCGTTATGCCTGACACCACATCAAACTGTAAAATACCAACAAGAAACACATGGCTTTTCTTAAGATATCTGTAGGAATAATTGAAATTTTAAATTAATTTAAAATATTGACATTAATTAATATGGATTGACTGTAGACACCATATCTAAAAATATGAATGTTGAAGGAGCTCAGGTATGATATAGTCTTTGATAAACACAAACAAACTATAAATAATGATCAAACACCTTAAAACGAAGACAATTGCCATTCCCACTCCGTACAAAAGACAAACGCCATATTTTCCGGTTTGTGCTTATCACTAACTGTTACTATTGTCACCCAGTAAACTTTTGATACCACTAAGCTAATTTGAAGCCAATGGTCTAAACAGCTGCTGGAAATCTATAGTATACATTGTACGTGTTCTTTTTTCTATTGTTGTACATACGTGGAATGACGGTTGTTGCTTCAACAGACACGATTTGTAACGAGCTGTTATTATCTGTACTAATATCGTAATGTATATGACAATGTTATACAGATTCGCACGTAACATTTCTCATATTGGTCAGATTGACATTATCATCATGAGGCATTAGACAATGGCTGATTAAGCTTGGACTGTAAACATAGCAAAAACAACTTTATACACTACCGTGTTTGAGGGACAGAGAACCAATTGTCATTATGCTTCCATCAGTATTTGTTTTTACGTTTTTCCTCAAAAACGTTGCTCAACCAGTTGTAGTGTGGACAGCATTTTACCCACATGTCCATGACCGCATTATTTCAATAACAACTGTCCTGATATATTGTTGATCTGTTCGGACGGTGTGATATTTAGTTTTTCATAATAATAGACAAAGTTTATATTGAATGTCATTCTGTCATCTAATGTAGACTTAAAAGTCAAATAACACGATTGTTCTTTGAGATCAGTAGATGTTGCATAAGTTGTACGTGACAATTCCCAAGTTGCGGAGAGTTAGATCAGACAAATTCCAATAAATTGTTTTCCATTTCCGTTAGGACTTTATAACTTGTGTCCTTTAATTACTTGTCATTACGGTCTTACTTGTTGTCACAATTAGTGTTTGTCAAGGATGGGGTCGAGTACTAGAATCCGTTTATCTGTCATATTTGACAAATACCTTTCGTTATTATATGGGAAATTTAATACTCAAAATAAATTGAGTAATGACTTATTTTATACAGTAGTTGTTGTTATGACATGTAATGATACTAATTGTTATAAGCTCTACTGGACCAAGGATCCTTGGAAGGCTTTGTCATCATTTAGTGTTCGTTTTCTTGGTTTGCTAGCTTGTTCACTCTATTTCCCTAAAATCACCGGAGCAAATGGAACAAAACTTGGTAAAAATATTTCTTTGATGGTTCTCAGCTTTTTTTGTGAATTTAAGTTGGTTTGGAAAGTCAACATTTCTTAGCAGAAAATGGGATATGCATTACAGAAAATGGGATATACATTACTAAAAATGAGGATATACATTACAGAAAAAGCCGATAACATTACAGTAAATGGCGATATACATTACAGAAAATGGAAATATATATTAGAGAAAATAGAGATATACATTACAGTAAATGGCGATATACATTACAGTAAATGGCAATATACATTACAAAAAATAGAGATATACATTACAGAAAATAGAGATATACATTACAGAAAATAGAGATATACATTAAAGTAAATAGAGATATACCGGTACATTACAGTAAATGGTGGTATACATTACAGTAAATGGCGTTTATACATTACAGAAAATAGAGATATACATTACAGTAAATGGCGATATACATTACAAAAAATGGTGATATACATTACAGAAAATGGCGATATACATTACAGAAAATAGAGATATACATTACAGTAAATGGCGATATACATTACAAAAAATAGAGATATACATTGCAGAAAATAGAGATATACATTACAGAAAATAGAGATATACATTACAGTAAATAGAGATATACATTACAGAAAATAGAGATATACATTACAGTAAATAGAGATATACATTACAGTAAATAGAGATATACATTACAGAAAATAGAGATATACATTACAAAAAATAGAGATATACATTACAGAAAATAGAGATATACATTACAGTAAATAGAGATATACATTACAGTAAATGGCGATATACATTACAGTAAATGGCAATATACATTACAAAAAATAGAGATATACATTACAGAAAATAGAGATATACATTACAGTAAATAGAGATATACATTACAGTAAATAGAGATATACATTACAGAAAATAGAGATATACATTACAGTAAATGGCAATATACATTACAAAAAATAGAGATATACATTACAGAAAATAGAGATATACATTACAGAAAATAGAGATATACATTACAGTAAATAGAGATATACATTACAGAAAATAGAGATATACATTACAGTAAATGGCAATATACATTACAAAAAATAGAGATATACATTACAGAAAATGGCGATATACATTACAGAAAATAGAGATATACATTACAGAAAATAGAGATATACATTACAGAAAATAGAGATATACATTACAGTAAATAAAGATATACATTACAGAAAATAGAGATATACATTACAGTAAATGGCAATATACATTACAAAAAATAGAGATATGCATTACAGAAAATAGAGATATACATTACAGTAAATAGAGAATACATTACAGTAAATGGCGATATACATTACAGAAAATAGAGATATACATTACAGAAAATAGAGATATACATTACAGAAAATAGAGATATACATTACAGAAAATAGAGATATACATTACAAAAAATGGTGATATACATTACAGAAAATGGCGATATACATTACAGAAAATAGAGATATACATTACAGTAAATGGCGATATACATTACAAAAAATAGAGATATACATTACAGAAAATAGAGATATACATTACAGAAAATGGCGATATACATTACAGTAAATGGCAATATACATTACAAAAAATAGAGATATACATTACAGAAAATAGAGATATACATTACAGTAAATAGAGATATACATTACAGTAAATGGCGATATACATTACAGTAAATGGCAATATACATTACAAAAAATAGAGATATACATAACAGAAAATAGAGATATACATTACAGAAAATAGAGATATACATTACAGTAAATAGAGATATACATTACAGAAAATAGAGATATACATTACAGTAAATGGCAATATACATTACAAAAAATAGAGATATACATTACAGAAAATAGAGATATACATTACAGTAAATAGAGATATACATTACAGTAAATGGCGATATACATTACAGAAAATAGAGATATACATTACAGAAAATAGAGATATACATTACAGAAAATAGAGATATACATTACAGTAAATAAAGATATACATTACAGAAAATAGAGATATACATTACAGTAAATGGCAATATACATTACAAAAATAGAGATATACATTACAGAAAATAGAGATATACATTACAGTAAATAGAGATATACATTACAGTAAATGGTGATATACATTACAGAAAATAGAGATATACATTACAGAAAATAGAGATATACATTACAGAAAATAGAGATATACATTACAGAAAATAGAGATATACATTACAGTAAATAGAGATATACCGGTACATTACAGTAAATGGTGATATACATTACAGTAAATGGCGTTTATACATTACAGAAAATAGAGATATACATTACAGTAAATGGCGATATACATTACAAAAAATGGTGATATACATTACAGAAAATGGCGATATACATTACAGAAAATAGAGATATACATTACAGTAAATGGCGATATACATTACAAAAAATAGAGATATACATTACAGAAAATAGAGATATACATTACAGAAAATGGCGATATACATTACAGTAAATGGCGAAATGGCGATATACCTTACAGAAAATAGAGATATACATTACAGAAAATGGCGATATACATTACAAAAAATAGAGATATACATTACAGTAAATGGCGATATACATTACAAAAAATAGAGATATACATTACAGTAAATGGCGATAGACAAAGTTTATATTGAATGTCATTCTGTCATCTAATGTAGACTTACAAGTCAAATAACACGATTGTTCTTTGAGACAGTAGATGTTGCATAAGTTGTACGTGACAATTCCCAAGTTGCGGAGAGTTAGATCAGACAAATTCCAATAAATTGTATTCCATTTCCATTAGGACTTTATAACTTGTGTCCTTTAATTACTTGTCATTCCGGTCTTACTTGTTGTCACAATTAGTGTTTGTCAAGGATGGGGTCGAGTACTAGAATCCGTTTATCTGTCATATTTGACAAATACCTTTCGTTATTATATGGGAAATTTAATACTCAAAATAAATTGAGTAATGATTTATTTTATACAGTAGTTGTTGTTATGACATGTAATGATACTAATTGTTATAAGCTCTACTGGACCAAGGATCCTTGGAAGGCTTTGTCATCATTTAGTGTTCGTTTTCTTGGTTTGCTAGCTTTTTCACTCTATTTCCCTAAAATCACCGGAGCAAATGGAACAAAACTTGGTAAAAATATTTCTTTGATGGTTCTCAGCTTTTTTTGTGAATTTAAGTTGGTTTGGAAAGTCAACATTTCTTAGCAGAAAATGGGATATACATTACAGAAAATGGGATATACATTACTAAAAATGAGGATATACATTACAGAAAAAGCCGATAACATTACAATAAATGGCGATATACATTACAGAAAATGGAAATATATATTAGAGAAAATAGAGATATACATTACAGTAAATGGCGATATACATTACAGTAAATGGCAATATACATTACAAAAAATAGAGATATACATTACAGAAAATAGAGATATACATTACAGAAAATAGAGATATACATTACAGAAAATAGAGATATACATTACAGTAAATAGAGATATACATTACAGAAAATAGAGATATACATTACAGAAAATAGAGATATACATTAAAGTAAATAGAGATATACCGGTACATTACAGTAAATGGTGATATACATTACAGTAAATGGCGTTTATACATTACAGAAAATGGCGATATACATTACAGAAAATAGAGATATACATTACAGTAAATGGCGATATACATTACAAAAAATAGAGATATACATTACAGAAAATAGAGATATACATTACAGAAAATAGAGATATACATTACAGAAAATAGAGATATACATTACAGAAAATAGAGATATACATTACAGTAAATGGCAATATACATTACAGAAAATGGCGATATACATTACAGAAAATAGAGATATACATTACAGAAAATGGTGATATACATTACAGAAAATGGCGATATACATTACAGAAAATAGAGATATACATTACAGTAAATGGCAATATACATTACAAAAAATAGAGATATACATTACAGAAAATAGAGATATACATTACAGAAAATAGAGATATACATTACAGTAAATAGAGATATACATTACAGTAAATGGCGATATACATTACAGAAAATAGAGATATACATTACAGAAAATAGAGATATACATTACAGAAAATAGAGATATACATTACAGTAAATAAAGATATACATTACAGAAAATAGAGATATACATTACAGTAAATGGCAATATACATTACAAAAATAGAGATATACATTACAGAAAATAGAGATATACATTACAGTAAATAGAGATATACATTACAGTAAATGGTGATATACATTACAGAAAATAGAGATATACATTACAGAAAATAGAGATATACATTACAGAAAATAGAGATATACATTACAGAAAATAGAGATATACATTACAGTAAATAGAGATATACCGGTACATTACAGTAAATGGTGATATACATTACAGTAAATGGCGTTTATACATTACAGAAAATAGAGATATACATTACAGTAAATGGCGATATACATTACAAAAAATGGTGATATACATTACAGAAAATGGCGATATACATTACAGAAAATAGAGATATACATTACAGTAAATGGCGATATACATTACAAAAAATAGAGATATACATTACAAAAAATAGAGATATACATTACAGAAAATGGCGATATACATTACAGTAAATGGCGAAATGGCGATATACCTTACAGAAAATAGAGATATACATTACAGAAAATGGCGATATACATTACAAAAAATAGAGATATACATTACAGTAAATGGCGATATACATTACAAAAAATAGAGATATACATTACAGTAAATGGCGATAGACAAAGTTTATATTGAATGTCATTCTGTCATCTAATGTAGACTTACAAGTCAAATAACACGATTGTTCTTTGAGACAGTAGATGTTGCATAAGTTGTACGTGACAATTCCCAAGTTGCGGAGAGTTAGATCAGACAAATTCCAATAAATTGTATTCCATTTCCATTAGGACTTTATAACTTGTGTCCTTTAATTACTTGTCATTCCGGTCTTACTTGTTGTCACAATTAGTGTTTGTCAAGGATGGGGTCGAGTACTAGAATCCGTTTATCTGTCATATTTGACAAATACCTTTCGTTATTATATGGGAAATTTAATACTCAAAATAAATTGAGTAATGATTTATTTTATACAGTAGTTGTTGTTATGACATGTAATGATACTAATTGTTATAAGCTCTACTGGACCAAGGATCCTTGGAAGGCTTTGTCATCATTTAGTGTTCGTTTTCTTGGTTTGCTAGCTTTTTCACTCTATTTCCCTAAAATCACCGGAGCAAATGGAACAAAACTTGGTAAAAATATTTCTTTGATGGTTCTCAGCTTTTTTTGTGAATTTAAGTTGGTTTGGAAAGTCAACATTTCTTAGCAGAAAATGGGATATACATTACAGAAAATGGGATATACATTACTAAAAATGAGGATATACATTACAGAAAAAGCCGATAACATTACAATAAATGGCGATATACATTACAGAAAATGGAAATATATATTAGAGAAAATAGAGATATACATTACAGTAAATGGCGATATACATTACAGTAAATGGCAATATACATTACAAAAAATAGAGATATACATTACAGAAAATAGAGATATACATTACAGAAAATAGAGATATACATTACAGAAAATAGAGATATACATTACAGTAAATAGAGATATACATTACAGAAAATAGAGATATACATTACAGAAAATAGAGATATACATTAAAGTAAATAGAGATATACCGGTACATTACAGTAAATGGTGATATACATTACAGTAAATGGCGTTTATACATTACAGAAAATGGCGATATACATTACAGAAAATAGAGATATACATTACAGTAAATGGCGATATACATTACAAAAAATAGAGATATACATTACAGAAAATAGAGATATACATTACAGAAAATAGAGATATACATTACAGAAAATAGAGATATACATTACAGAAAATAGAGATATACATTACAGTAAATGGCAATATACATTACAGAAAATGGCGATATACATTACAGAAAATAGAGATATACATTACAGTAAATGGCAATATACATTACAAAAAATAGAGATATACATTACAGAAAATAGAGATATACATTACAGTAAATAGAGATATACATTACAGTAAATAGAGATATACATTACAGAAAATAGAGATATACATTACAGTAAATGGCAATATACATTACAAAAAATAGAGATATACATTACAGAAAATAGAGATATACATTACAGTAAATAGAGATATACATTACAGTAAATGGCGATATACATTACAGTAAATGGCAATATACATTACAAAAAATAGAGATATACATTACAGAAAATAGAGATATACATTACAGTAAATAGAGATATACATTACAGAAAATAGAGATATACATTACAGTAAATGGCAATATACATTACATAAAATAGAGATATACATTACAGAAAATAGAGATATACATTACAGTAAATAGAGATATACATTACAGTAAATGGCGATATACATTACAGAAAATAGAGATATACATTACAGAAAATAGAGATATACATTACAGAAAATAGAGATATACATTACAGAAAATAGAGATATACATTACAGAAAATAGAGATATACATTACAGTAAATAAAGATATACATTACAGAAAATAGAGATATACATTACAGTAAATGGCAATATACATTACAAAAAATAGAGATATGCATTACAGAAAATAGAGATATACATTACAGTAAATGGCAATATACATTACAAAAAATAGAGATATACATTACAGTAAATGGTGATATACATTACAAAAAATAGAGATATACATTACAGTAAATGGCAATATACATTACAGAAAATGGCGATATACATTACAGAAAATAGAGATATACATTACAGAAAATGGTGATATACATTACAGAAAATGGCGATATACATTACAGAAAATAGAGATATACATTACAGTAAATGGTGATATACATTACAGAAAATGGCAATATACATTACAAAAAATAGAGATATACATTACAGAAAATGGTGATATACATTACAGAAAATAGAGATATACATTACAGTAAATAGAGATATACATTACAGAAAATAGAGATATACATTACAGAAAATAGAGATATACATTACAGAAAATACAGATATACATTACAGTAAATAGAGATATACATTACAGAAAATAGAGATATACATTACAGTAAATGGCGATATACATTACAAAAAATAGAGATATACATTACAGTAAATGGCGATATACATTACAAAAAATGGCGATATACATTGCAAAAAATAGAGATATACATTACAGTAAATGGCGATATACATTACAAAAAATAGAGATATACATTACAGTAAATGGCGATATACATTACAGAAAATGGCGATATACATTACAAAAAATAGAGATATACATTACAGTAAATGGCAATATACATTACAGAAAATGGCGATATACATTACAAATAATAGAGATATACATTACAGTAAATGGCGATATACATTACAAAAAATAGAGATATACATTACAGTAAATGGCGATATACATTACAGAAAATGGCGATATACATTACAAAAAATAGAGATATACATTACAGTAAATGGCGATATACATTACAGAAAATGGCGATATACATTACAAAAAATAGAGATATACATTACAGTAAATGGGGATATACATTACAGAAAATTGCGATATACATTACAAAAAATAGAGATATACATTACAGTAAATGGCGATATACATTACAGAAAATGGCGATATACATTACAAAAAATAGAGATATACATTACAGTAAATGGCGATATACATTACAGAAAATAGAGATATACATTACAGAAAATAGAGATATACATTACAGTAAATAGAGATATACATTATAGAAAATAGAGATATACATTAAAGTAAATAGAGATATACCGGTACATTACAGTAAATGGTGATATACATTACAGTAAATGGCGTTTATACATTACAGAAAATGGCGATATACATTACAGAAAATAGAGATATACATTACAGTAAATGGCGATATACATTACAAAAAATAGAGATATACATTACAGTAAATGGCGATATACATTACAAAAAATAGAGATATACATTACAGTAAATGGTGATATACATTACAGTAAATGGCAATATACATTACAGTAAATAGAGATATACATTACAGTAAATGGCGATATACATTACAGTAAATGGCAATATACAATACAGATAATAGAGATATACATTACAGTAAATGGCGATATACATTACAGTAAATGGCGATATACATTACAGATAATAGAGATATACATTACAGTAAATGGCGATATACATGACAGTAAATGGCGATATACATTACAGAAAATGGCGATATACATTACAGAAAATAGAGATATGTATTACAGTAAATGGCGATATACATTACAGAAAATGAAATATACATTACAGAAGATAGACATGTGCATTACAGAAAAAAGGAATATACATTACAGAAAATAGAAATGTGCATTACAGAAAAAGGAATATACATTACAGAAAATGGAATATACATTACAGAAAATGAAGATATACATTACAGAAAAAAGAATATACATGACAGAAAATGGAAATATGCATTACAGAAAATGGGATGTACATTACAGAAAATGGAGATATACTTTACAGAAAATGGGGTATACATTACAGAAAATCAAGATGCACAGTACATAAGATGGAGATATACATTTGATGAAATAAAATATTGCACTTGTCCATAAATCCTCTTGTTGCCTTTGTTGTTAATTTTAAGCTTATCGGGGGTTATATAAATGGTACACAAAACAGCAATTAAACTGGAAAATCTTGAATATAAAACCCTACTGATATATTAGTTTGAATATCTATAATGTATGAACCATCTGTTATGGCATCGTCCGTACTACATTTGATATCTACGTTTTTATTCAACCAGTCTGTAAACTAGATAAACGATTGAAGGAAGTTTCAAGTCTCAACCAGTCTGTAAACTAGATAAACGATTGAAGGCTGTTTCAAGTCGAGCGTAGAATTGTACTTGATGAAGGGTTTCCGATCATTGTCTTAAAGGTTTATATCTTCAACTGTCTTGATTTAATAGCTGTAGATCAATATATAGCGATGGACTGTGATTTAGTAGCTTTAGATCAATATATAGCGGTGGACTGTGATTTAATAGCTTTAGATCAATATATAGCGGTGGACTGTGATTTAATAGCTTTAGATCAATATATAGCGGTGGACTGTGATTGTGTGGTCTTTTTAATGTTGATTACGCAACACATGACGTTTTTAATAGTTTCCGATCATTATCTAAGTTCAATACAGATAGTTTCCACTTTACTGAAAAGAGATACAATTAGGGTTAAGCTACCTTTTGTTGGTTTGACCTGCATTCATATGTGTTGTCCAGAAATGAAAACAATTACATGCTAACTCTGTTTACTCCAAAATTGGTTGAAAAGATAGGACTCTTTATAGTGCAGTCATTAGAGACCCTTGATAATACCCATTGGATATGCTCATTTATTTATTGTTGACTATTATATTTTGTTTACTTGTAATAAATTGTAAAAATAGTTTATTAGACAATAAAATAGTTTATTTTATTTGCTATAGAAAAAATGATGTTCAATGGTTACTGATCAATATCTCAAGTTCAGTATTTTTGAAGTCGAAATTTAAAATTGACAGTTTGCGAGATAGAAGTTAGATTGCGGTATTCAGTCATACTGCAGGTCTGTATACTTACATATCATTGAATTTAACAATTAAAGATGCTTCAGAAGAATATAATACAAAATCAGAATAATTTGGAGGTTTTCCCTCATTTTGTCATTCCCGATAGGCCTATATGCCCAAAGATATTTTAATGGTGTACAGACATCATCCTGAGTGTTAGACATTCGTACACTATGGACATTATCTGATCAACTGTAGACAAGTGTAAAACACCAAGTAAGATCCAAGCCACACAATTTAATTACACGCATTTAGGGGTTACATTTTCGTGAGAAACTCAACTTTTAGCTGAAATGAACACATATCTTTAATCACCTAGATTATTTAACATGTAATATGCAAAACGGGAAAACCGCATCGGTGGTGTAATGGTTAGCGTGCTCGCTTCTAGTGTGGTAGATCGTGGGTTCGAGACCCGATCGGGTCAAACCAAAGACTATTAATTTGGTATGTGTTGCTTCTCCGATAAGCTCGCTGCATTATGGAGAAAGAGCAAAGACTGGTTGGCTCGGAATCAAGATAATGTGTCCAAGTGTCTATCCGCAGACTGCTGTTGCAGTGTGCTAGCACTATACAAATTCAACTCAGCGTGTTGGTCTAGAATAAAGCGGACCTCATCATCATCTCATTGAAAATTAACGTGTTCTCGGCATGATATAGCTGAAAATTGCTGAGTTTGCGTTAAATAAATAATCACCCACTTACAATATGGAAACCCCAATGTTCATCCGCATTCTCACAACAATAAACTAGCGTAAACATTGAGAAATACTACCTTTTGAAACGGTTATACATCAAACAAGATTGTCATTCCCGGTAAACAAGTAGTAATAAATCTGTTTTGATACTGTTACAACGGATATTAAAAGCTTATAACACAGATTTATGAAAACAATATCCCTCCTTGAAAATAATTTATTGGTTCTGAGATTGTTTTTGTCTCGCAGTCTTTGATGAATTGAGTGAAATTGACCAAAAAGACAGCGATTACATGTTAATCAATAATCGTCTATAGTATATAGATAGTTAGCATGTTGTCATATTTAGTATCTGGCTTAGTCTTTTAATATGGCCATATGACATTTTGTCGTCACCTCTTCTCAGAAATTACAGGACATAATGAAAACAACCTAAAACCGGGTTAACCATATCATAATTTGTTATCTTAATGCCGATTCGAAATTCACCATGGCCACCAGTAAGACAATTTGATTACTTACCCTTCAAAGCTGTTCTGTTCAAAAACCATATTAGGACTTAATGATGGCTTATCCAATTTGTTTGGTTTTATTCAGTTTGATATTAAAAAAAAAAAAAAAAAATCAAATCTGCGATTCAGACAGAAAAATGCACTAAATTGATTAGGTAAATACATACAGTTCACAGATAAAATCACTCCATTGTCTATTACCAAGAGTAAACTAAGTTAAGTATCTCACTTATGTTGTCGATTGTAATTAATTTATTATTTTCGGTTACACAATATTACTTGTTATCAAGTTTTGGGTGCGAGCAAAACCGGCTTGATTTTCACAAGGACAAAAACACCATTTTTGTCGCCATATCTGCAGCAATAAGCAGTGTAAGGCTTTGAAATTTTCATTAATATTTGGGGTGGGGTTTGGGTTTATGGTATTTAACGCCACTTTCAGCAAAATTTCAGTTATATAGTGGGAGTCAATTTTACCCGTGGAGGAAACCGGAGTACCCGGAGAAAACCACCGACCTGTCGCAAGTCACTGACAAATTTATCACATATTGTTGTATAGAGTGCACCTCGCTATGAACGGGGTTCGAACTCACAACTTTAATGGTGATAGGCACTGATTGCATGGATAGTTATAAATCCAACTACCATACGGTCACGACGGTCCCCCATTGTTATTTGTGTTTACATTCTCCATCGTTGAACCGTATAGTTAAACCTTAAAACAAACTAGAAATATGAGTGAGATATTATCATCCATCTGCGTCTTTCATATGTGTACATCAATTGTTCATACTGTCTGAACCATTTTAAAGTAAACTTGGTAGTTTGTTTTGTTCGTTTAATGATCCTCTACAAATATAACGTCTAGCCTTATTCCAAGATGACCATCAGTGTTTGTAATGGGGACAATTTAAAAAAGATATTAGAGAAATAACAGAACTGCTTGAACGTAAACTGTACGCGAATGATCATTGGATTGTGTTTAAAAGGTTCAGTATTTTATTACAATGGAAAACACGAGATTACGGCAACATCTGAGCATAGAGTTTATCTTGGGATTTGACGTGAAAAATGTTTAAAATAAATAATAAAATGATTGAATATGAATTGTACATGGTTCTGTGTATGTTGGTAACCACCATCGAGTTCAAGGAATAAAGTAATGGACCATTCTAATAAAAATATAATAATTTACAAATATAACATTAAGCTGACTATTGTTAAAAAGAAAAGTAATACAGATTGAGATAAATTTTGACGATTTTCACTATTGCCATTGCAGTGTAAAAAATAGGCAATTTGTTTTACACATATCTGTCGCTTTGACCAAACTTTGTAAAATGTTTACAAAACCTTCGTAGTAATGAAGATACGTACGGTGCCTTTTGGTTTGAAAGAAAAGATTTGCATTATGCCATTGTAATGGGACTTTGTTAATGAATACAATATATTGTCCACGTTTCGTAAGATAACATCGGTTTGATTTGACCAAATTTTAAGGACTACTTATACAAAGTAAAGATTATTCAATGTAGGCTATCATTTTTACGATTTTCACCTTTTTCCGTTTCAGTGTTATATACTTTTTTAAAATTTTCAGATTTTACATCTACACAGTAATGGGGAAAGGGGCGTGTAATACATCACTGGTTATTGTTTGTGCCTTCTTCAGTTTCAGATGTATGTTTTGTAGATCGTTGTTTGTCCTTTTGCACTTTTTCTTTTGGCCATTATGTTGTCTGTTCTTCTTCGAACCGCAAGTGATTAAGTTTACCAATTGCTTGCCCGTGGTCGTTGGTTCTCTCCGAGTACTCCGGCTTCTTCCACCTCTAATACTGGTCGCCATGATATAGCTGAAATATTACTGAAACCGGCGTTAAAACACCAAAAATCAAAATCAAATCTTCTTCGATATACGGATTCTGATTACCCCTTTGGTATCTTCAAACTCTTTTTAATTTAATTTCCCAACTGATTTGAGTGGAGAATGACTTAATGAATATTGATATTGATAAGTATTACTGTTTATGTCATGGCGCAAATAAAAGACACAATAAACAGAATACGTTCGTTATCTTCCTTGTGCAGACAGACATGTTTTGTATAAAATGAATGACATGATCTTATATATTTTTTTCAGGTCATTCGAAAACTAAAGTCGAACATCGTCGAGAAGAAAGAAAAATGCGGAATCATAAACGAATCGACGCCCCAGGTAACATTTATACTTGATACGATGGTAAATTATTGATAATTCAAGTGGTGTTTTTTACTGATTTCCTCATCATTTGAATGTTTATTTGGTCTTTGTCAAGGTCATCGTTTCCATAACCTACAGAAATCGTTTAATGAATTGCATTACTGTTATAAAGACTTTGTATGCACATCATGCAGTTGTGTTATTTGAGCAGTCAAAATACATCGACTGACCGTTATACAGTCACTGACATTATATCACATGATGATTTTCAACGGGGTTTTGGAGGGGGTTTTTGTTTTGTTTTTTTTAATTTTTTTGGGGGAGGGTCATTTTTTATAAATATCTAATTCTGCATAATAAACCGAATTTATAAACCATATCTCTCAATGAGTTATTGTGATATTTGTGGTTATGGTCAATTGCAACAATTTTCAGCTTTTTCAAGATTACCAGACTTAATGAAGGAAAAAACTAAGGCAGTTATGACAAACTGACAACTTTTTATAAGTATTATTCTCTATACATGTATTTTTCAGTAACAATCTATTTAAGTTCCATTTATTTGTCCGAGTTCTTGTTCTTATAAAGGTAGAATATAGTCCTATATACATGTATAAATTATAGAGATAAAAACAGAATTATTTTGTTCGCTTAAATCCTGGTTTTATGTTTCTCTGGTACCGTGTCGTAATTAGACCTACCTATGATCCGTAGCTATCTAATCTTTAACGTGTGTTCTAGAAGCTTAATAACTATCATTACTTGTAATATTGTATTTATTTATTACATCACTGTAATTTAACACTGACCTTATTTTACTAAAATACATTTAGAGATGATATCTCATCAAACATGGTACCAAGCTTTAACACTCTATTTACAGAATATGTTTTGTACAATTAATTTGTCGTATTTATTTAATTTGATAAATGATCCATTCCCAGAAGTAAACCAGAGCAATATATCATCACATATGATAGTTTTGACAGATTGGTTTAGAGAGTTTATTTTATTTAAATAGTTTTTGTAATAATTGATTCATTGTTTAACGTAAAGTGAGAGCTAGATGTTTGATCTATACATCACTGACGAAAACAAGTTTACAAGCAATATATAAAAGTTCGTGTTGAGTTAGGTGTAAGAACCGATCTTTATATGGTAATTTTCTCGACGTAAATGGATAATATGAATATGTTCTTGTAACGGGCCACAAATGACATCTTAAAACAGTTGATCATTGATGATAAGGAGATGTTTCAGAGTCTTTTTTTGTACAGGGAGCGTTACAGTCTCCAAATATGCCCCCTCTTTAGAACGAAATGTGTATTTAATTCGTCCCGCACAGCAAAAGGACGTCAATTTCATGTTCGATTTGTCTTGGCTCCCATTTGTGTTGTAGGGGGGGGGGGGGTCATTTCTTATTTATGTTATTTACATTTATTTACGTATACTGGTGCCCAACACAATTTCCATATCAGATAATTTTTGTGTCGTCTAACAGGAACACGGCTGGTGTCACATATGGGCAGGAACTGCTAACCCTTCCGGAGCGCAGGAGTTCACCCGTCCTCGTTTTTAGTGGGGTTCGTGTTGCTCGATCTTTAGTTTTCTGTGTAATCTTTTGTAGATGGTTGTTTGTCCTTTTGTCTTTTTTCGTTTGGCCAATGCGTTGTCTGTCCTTCGATTTACGTGTTCTGATTACCAAATTTCGGAATTCCCTGTTATTCCTTTTGTCAAACTTTATGTACGTTTTGTGATATTAGTGTACACTGTTATTCATGTAGTTGTTGCATGCCATTTGTATAAGTAATGGAGGAGATACTTTATTATTTTGGTTGCCTCTAATTTTTTGTGTGTGACTTTTTTCATATTAATATCACTATGTGGTAAGAGATATGCATAAATGTACAGATACAAAAAATGCCTTATCTCAAACCCTCATGTCGTTTTAAATAAACCTTTACCATTCAGTAACAAATGAGAAAGTGTTAATTATGACAATGGACAGATATATACTGTTGTTCTTGCAACATTTTATTTATTTTCTTTTAAGATTGAAGAGCTAAGTATACTACTGGATAAATGTACAGACAGAAATATTGTTTTGGCATTGGCTTGTTGTAATGCTATTACTGACATGGTACAGCTTGGTATTACAGACTATGAATTTATTATGAGAAGTCTGCTGAATATGGTACCATCAGCAAAGTAAGTACCTAAAAAGCAGATGATAATATACAAATTAAACCACTTAGAGTAATAAAAGATATTTAATTAAGTGCATCTGACAAGCGTGTGACTTTATTAATTATTATTTGACCAAAGTATTACAGGCCGTAATACAGGTTAAAGCTGTTTTTTAGCTCACCTTGCCAAAGGCAATGTGAGCTTTTGTCATCACTCGGCGTCCGTCGTCCGTCATCCGTTAACTTTTCACATTTTAATCTTCTCCTCCGAATCCTCTTGGCCAAATGAACCGAAACTTGGTAGGAAGTATCTATGGAAGGTCTCTATAAAGATTGCTCATTTCGTCCCGATCCGTTAACAAACATAGCCGCCACAGGCAATTCTTGTTTCTGATTGGTTGATTTCTAAAAAATCTTCTCCTCTGTTAAAAGAAACATAACTCTTGATATTATCTCCCTTAGAAATTAACTAATGCTGATATAGTGTAACATGTTTATTCTATACATTACAAGTAGGTATTCACATTTTAATATTATTTTTAGCAAACCTTGCCAAAGGCAATATTAACTTTTGCCATCACTTGGTGTCCGTCGTCTGTCGTCTGTCATCCGTTTACTTTTCACATTTTAATCTTCTCCTCTGAAAACCCTCAGCCAAATGACCTGAAACTTGGTAGGAAGCATCTATGGAAGGTCTTCTCTAGTATAAAGAGTGCACATTTTGTTCTGATCCATTACCAAACATGGCGGCCGCCACAGGCAATTCTTGTTTCTGATTGGCCGATTTCTAAAAATCTTCTCTTCTGAAACCGCTTGGTCAAATGAACCGAAACTTAGTAGGAAGCATGTATGGAATGTCCTCTATGAAGATTGCTCATTTCGTCCCGATCAGTTAACAAACATGGCTACCACCGAAACTTGGTAGGAATCATCTATGGAATGTCCTCTATGAAGATTGCTCATTTCGTCCTGATCGGTTAACAAACATGGCTACCACCGAAACTTGGTAGGAAGCATTTATGGAATGTCCTCTATGAAGATTGGTCATTTCGTTCCCATCGGTTAGCAAACATGGCCACCACATGCAATTCTTGTTTCTGATTGGTCGATTTCTAAAAAATCTTTCCTTTGAAACTGCTTAGCCATATGAACCGAAACTTGGTAGGAAGCATCTACATGTATGGAAGGTTCTATATTAAGTTTTCTCAAAGCAGAATGAAAGATGAGCGACACAACTACATCAGGTACGATGTATGTCTGTATCGATCTTCGTAAGCGGTCAGCGACCCCAAAGCCCCCAGATATATAAATGGTACATAAATTCTTATCTGAAAGTACCATTTCTCTAAAAGAGATTCCGGCTAGTTGTGCAGTCGAATCAAATACATAATTCTACCTTATTACTTGTCGTCAATAAGTCAATAACCATAGTGTATTGTAGTTGATAGGCAATTTGTAGCAGCTCATTTTGAGCAATAGTTTATAATGAGTTGATGGTGGCCAGTTTATAATGAGTTGTTGGTGACCAGTTACACGGCAGACTATTGCGACCCTATCCATTATACCTCTAGTTCCTGTGGCAATCTAAGCCTCCATTCATAGGCACATGTATCCAAATGTAACCTTATAACTTACATAATTTATTGTTTGTAAATTGTAATCTTGAATATATAAAAGTGAGATACTTCTCACTAGACTTTAAACAACAATCAATCAATCCACATGAAATAATTGATAATCTAAATTTAGATACATGAAAAGAGCATCAGAGCTTCCTAAAATGTTAAAACCGAGCGATCTATCCAACTGAATGTATCCCTGTCTGAGGGTATTAACCTGACTAAAACCGATCGATCTATCCAACTGAATGTGTCCTTGTCTGAGGGTATTAACCTGACTAAATCCTGAACAGTAATATCTGTAGATGTCATGTCAGTAACAAAGCTAATTAGCATAACTTTTCCTAATTAGTTATAACATTGTTCATATAATTTACAGATGTAGCAAAGCATCTGCCACTGTTTTAACGTATTGTCATCAATGAAAACAAATGCACTTTTTAGTACCTATAATTTTTCTATTACTACTACAATAATTCAGTTTGCTCATTTGTTTGTTTTACTCCAGGCTGTACATTGGATTCAGAATTGATTTCATATCGATGTATAAGTCAATGCCTTTAACATTCAATTAACGACTAACTGTCTCTTATATTATACCTACAATCTTGTGTGTTTACTAGAGCGACCAAATTGTGCGAAATCTTGGAATGAATATGACTCGGCCCTGTAATGAAATATATATTGTTCATTATGTATAGGAGAATGTCCAAGTAACTCTCCATTGCTTACAAATAATGGAGCCGAGGCCCATTGTTTTTAAGGAATGGAGAGATACGAGGATATTCTCCAACTTAAAATCCACCCATTGTACTTTATCAATTTTATTAATTATTAATCTTGTAACAAAAAAAGTCTGTGTATAGTATCTAAAGAACACAGTATTAAATTGTTTGCCCCTTGTGGGACCTTAAAAGTACAAAGAGAACAATAACTCTGCATTCCTTAAAAATAATGGAGAGTTTTGACAATAGATTTACATCACAGGTGGATTTTAATTGAAGCTAACGGTTATGGTACTGCTTTGTCACCTATTTTAATCACCCCGACCAAAATAATACTATACATGTATATATCTATATTCTCAAATCAAATAAAAGTTTGTAATATTGTAATACGTTCATTCAAATTAGGTTTTAATTGTAGATTCACTATTTCTACAATTTTAGAAACCCATCACCACAATTGTAAACACACTTAATTGGATTTTTTTTGCACGAGTTAAGCGAGCGCAAAAATTGTGATCTATCATTGTAAATGTGCTATCAGCGTCGTGAGCGTCTTAACCGTATCGGTGGTGTAATGGTTAGCGAGCTCTCATAGACTGAGACAGTACAACGGTTCAATACTTGGTGGGGTCAAGCAAGACTATAGAATGGGTATTTACTGTTTATTCTTCTCATAATCTCATCAGAAATGTAACTTGTTGTTGCCATGATATAGCTGACCACAATCACGCACATCAGTAGACAGTTCGTTTCCATTTATTTATAAATGCCGTATTTGTAGAAACTTATGCGAGAAATTAGAAAATGTAGTATTGAAACAAATTCTCATCATGATCATTTTGCAGGTGTATTTGTGAACCAAGATAAGTTCCTGTGAAAAAAGTTCCCCCAGAAATAATTTCCTGTGATATAATTTCTGGTAGAACATATTTTACAGGAAAATTATATTATATAAGTTCCACTGATGTGAAATTTCTTCCTGTAAATTACCCGGTGAAATAAATTCCAGAGTTGTGAAAAAAGTTCCCTCTGATGTAACTTCCAATTATGTGATGAAAATGATTCACAGGAAAATTCATTGTTTATTTATTTTGATATGTCGAATGATGGATATTGATAATGATGATGTTATCGAAGCAAAGTCTCCTGTGCGTAAATCAAAACGAGATTAAAAAAAATTAAAAAAAAATAACTAAAAGACAGTCATCCATTTATGACTACGATAAAATATAAGAAAATGAAAGTTAATTATGGTGGAGAAGTTTGACATGTACTTAACATATACATGTGTGTTTTTGATTATAAGTACATAATGTATTTGCTTTTCATTTAACCGAAAGACCTAAATACATGTGTAATATTGTATATAAATTCATATTTATTTTTAATAACATTTGGAATCTTACACCATTGCCTGCTAATTAATCAAATATTGGAGAAAAAAATTAAACTTTGTCTAACAAAGAAACTAATCATTGTTTTTGTAATGTTCATTCCGAAACAAATTTCACTGTTGGTCGTGAAATAGATACCAGAACAAATTTCACGTAGGCGGAATAAATTTTCCTATGAAATATGTTCCAGGAACTAATTTTTCATTTAAAAAGTTCCGACAGAACAAATTTTCTGTGAAATAGGTTCCGGCGGAACAAATTTCACGCCGGAACAAATATTTTATTACATATTGTCCCAAAGATTAATTTGAAATTAATTTGATGTGACTGAAAATATATAATACATTGTATATGGAAAGAAAATGAGCGTCGGGAGGTATATATAGACTTCACCTCTGTTTGTATATTTCAGGAATATAAATGGTATTATTCATGCAGTGACATCAATGTTAAAACTACAGCTAGCACTGTCCATAAGTGCTAAACAAGAATATGTATGTCCATACTCCTTAAGGTAAACATTTTCTAAGAAAAGCTATTTATGGAGATTATATGTGTGGAGAATTGTTAATATCTATATAGTGTTTACAGCTGATTCAAAAGTACGAATCTGTGCCAAGAAATCTGTTACATTTGATCATGTTTTGATAGAAAACCAGAATCCCTTATTATATTGTAAAAATTAAATAAGTGATTAATTTTTATTGCATGTTTATAAAGATCAAATGCCATTATGTTCTCTCATTTATCTCCTAATTAAGGAACTCTTTGTTGAGGAATATGATAAGTTTGATGAAGAACTACACGTGTTTTTGGCGTTTGATTTATGATGTTCACTGAAGACCTATTTTAACTGACAGCCATACAATAACTATTACTTTTTTTTTGTTTTACTTTTATCCAAGTTTTGGATGGGTTGTTTTTATTAATAGTTATTTATTGCTACATTTCTGACACTATTTCATACAATAATATCCGGAGGAAGTAGGAAATATAACATTTTATATAGCAATCTTTAGGATATTCCCATTGAAGTTCAAGGCATCAGTCGACGTATGCAATTAATTTACATAGACAAGAAACTGGAGCCATCAACCAAGGAATGTTTATCTGATTGAAAATGGAAAGTGAAGGACTAATGTATAAGTTGACAGGATAGACAGGAGGAAAGGAAATGATATTCCTACAAATTGGAGTTTCCAGCCCAAGGATGACATGGCTATATAAAAAGGCGATTGTATACCTATATGATGGAGGTATCATTCGAAGGCTGACTTGACTGAACATAGACACGGAAGGGAATTTCTATGAGAATTATGACCTAGTTTCTGTGCTATGGGGTACAGCCTAGTTAAAACGAATCAAATACACAGTTCTTCTTTAGAGCGGGACGTAAATGGTGGCTCGGATTTGGAGAATGCTTTGCACCTTCTCAAGTAAAGGAAAACATGCACCAGTTCGCAATGAGCAACAGTTTGTTAGCAGTGGTCATTAGCGGACCATTGGAAGACTATATTTTCCTATCCTATCTATTACTCTTTTATATAATGGCCCAGCATACAGTCAAACGTCCATCCACAGCCACCCTTTTATCTATTTGATGTATTACTTGTAAACTTGTAGTCCGCATGAGTAAAGCTGACATTTTGTATATTTAATGTTAAACAGCAATCCATCAATCAATCAATAGACATGTATATTAGAAATATCAGGGGAAGGATCGTGTCTGGAAAGTAAATGCAAAAGAAGGATATTTCTGCTTGCATATTTAGTATTGTTGGGATCTTTAAATTATAATTCAATGCAGAATCAAATGACAAACTTTGTATTGAGGGATGAATTGTTTTTAGATTCTATTTGCTTTTAAACGCTTGATATATATGCTCAAATGCACTTATAATTATGTCAACTAATGCACCGTGTAAAAGGCGTAAAAGTTCATCATCACATGAATAAAATGGTTAAATACTAAAACTGGCAGATTACGTTAGGACCTTTTAACAATAGAGTGGAGCTAGGTTTTAGTATGTTCTATGTAGATTGTGGGAATTAACATCCACTGAAGATATAGGACCGCCATTGTAAACAATAATGCCATACCCAAATCCTAAAGCATTTTGCATACGATCGCAAAATTTTGCCAAAAGGCGGAAAAATTCAGAGGTTTAATGGAGTCAGATTCCGAAATTTCGATTATTTGCAAGATATAAATAATTTATATATTCCAATTGAGTTGGATGTGTTTTATCGAATTGATTGTGACAATGGTTTCAGTTAGTATTCCTTTACCAGAAATGATTTTCAGGTTAACCCGGTTAAAGCTTGCAGTAAAACTGATGCACGAGGAAGCCCTTGACGACTTGCAATGGTCATATCATACAGCGACTGACGTAAGCTGTTTATTGAAATAGAACATGATAATTTGCTATTCAGTACCGGAACATCCCGACCCTACATATATACAAATTGACGACTTGCTCCGGTCGTATCATACAGCGACTGGAGTAGCCCTTTGTTTTTTTAAAAAAAAGGAAATAAATCTTGATAATTTACTATTCAGTACCGACCCAATATATATAAAAATTGAAAAGAAGTTTTCCAACTGTAAAAGTAACAGAATTTTTGCAATAGTGCAAAAGCACGTTATCACATCTTTTATGAAAAGAATATTAGAAATTGTAATTATATATTTTTGTCACGTGTTCAGTGCTATAATAGTCGGTCATTGTGCCTACAATAAGATAATTCATTCACAATTCTTGCATGTAAATGTAATCAGACATTGCTGCAAGAAATAATGGTTTATGCAGTTATTAAATGGTCGATGACCCCTTTCCGTTTTCTTTATATTCAGAAACATAGCGTGAACATTTTACTGACTAATGACTAATGCCATGTTTTTGTCCAATGACAAAGCTGTTGAAAAAAAATATGAACAGAATGATGAGCAATGCAGAAATCGCTTGTTTCCTATAATATAGAGACTGACACAGACATTTTGAGCTTCCTGTTACGTGTAAAATACCATCGGAGGGGATAATTAGACCCGTTCGATTTTAGGATTATGTCAGTAACATGTATATCGATAGTAGCATCATTTGTGAAGGTTGATGTGTCCATTACGAATGGAAAAAATATTGTTATATATTTTCCTGAAGTAGATGTTTAAATGGTATTCAAATGTACATATTGCTCCAATCTGGAGTGTTTACGTCTTCGCCATTGTTCTTTGTTTCAATGGTCAAGTAGTTTCATTGGTAAAATACAATTGGCACGTCGCTTTCGTATTTACAGATGTCTTGACTTTGTTACTAAGCTTGTTAGTGATTCATGGTCACAAGTAAATATAATTAAGATGATATTATGGGAATAATTGTTAAGCTGTACGAGTTTATCAATATTCAAATTTCAAAGGACATGAATATATACAAGATAAAATTTAGATTCTTATAATTACATTGATTTTTATATTACTGAAGTAAATGCAAAAATTAAATACACTTATCTATTTTAAGATGTGAAATGATATGTAAAAGTGATAGAATATTTTAAATTTTTGACAAAAAGGGCAACTTTCATAAAAAAGAGTTGTCACAAACTTGACTAACAAATAATCATGTGATAGTAAGATACACGTAGAATAACAGCATGTTGAAGGTCGGGACAAACATGACATTATCAATAGTACATTTTATCACAGCTCTTCCTATCGGACTGCCATAAAATGTATTATTACATAATGATTTTATTTAAACAATTTTATTGGTTATCATGCTGTCACCTGACATTCCGTAAAATTTGATATTGTTTGATTAAAACTCGTATTGACTTGGTTTCACTTTCGTTTTCGTTTAATGTAATAAAACTATTACAGTCTTTTCTATCGGTCAATACGAGTTTTTATAGACCTTAGAAATCAATATTCACCTCAGCCGAAAGGCCTCAGTGAATATCGTGTTTAAGCTCCATAAAAACTCGTATTGACCTCAATAAAAGACTATAATTGTATACTAGTGATAAAATATTTCTCACCCCTTGGATAAAGTAGTCCGTTAGTTTAGGTGAAAAAGATTTTTCTATCTTACCCCGGCTCCAGGGTAAGACAAGCTACACGCCGTTTTTCCCGCAAAATTGTTTTCCATTGTTGAATTAAATTGTCGATTTATAGTGTCTTGACAGTATTTTAAATGTATTTCACAATAAAATACAATAAAATACAATGTATTTTATTTATAAATATATTATAAATGCTACTACAACAGCGATAAATGCCTGTAAAACAATTTATTTGACGTTGGTCATTGTTTTTATTTACGTTAGTTACCTAACAAGGGAGAGTACTCTATATTTTCTCAACGTAAACAAATATTGACACGATAGAAAGAGATGAGAAAAAGAGGCAAACATCGTAAAAGGTGCAAGATTTTGTTATTGTAGAATCTATCACAAGTTTGTTAACTTTATTATTTTGAACCTCTTTAAAGTTGTAAGATGAAAATCTTGTTTTATTTTATTACGTGGCATTTTGGTCCTGTGGCTGTGATACGGTTCGCAAATTAATGCACCAAACTACACAACAAGTAAACAAACATAGACACGGTAGAAAGGCGTGAGAAAAAGAGTCAAACACCGTAAAAGGTGCAAGATAGTAAAATCTGTGACACCCTCGGGTAAGATTTAAATCGTATTGGACTCTGACAAGCCTCGTCCGATACGATTTAAATCTTACCCTCGGGTGTCACAGATTTTACTATCTTGCACCTCTCCCGGTGTTAAACCCTATATGTCTAGACCCTCAAAACTTTTATTATTGCTTCTATCGGTACTAGACGTCATAATGTGACGTCACACTGGTGGATATTTTTCAGTATCAGAATTAGACCCTGTTCACACTAAGCGTATTTAGATCGATCGCGATCGCTTCGAGATCGATTTCAATGTTCACACCAAAGAAAGATCGATCGCAATCGGTCTAATTTGAGACCCATAAAATATGTGATCTAATAAGGGTAATAACAAAATTACCGAACTCCGAACAATCTTACAAAGGGAAAGTCAAAACTCATAAGTATATAAACAGACAAAATCAGTCAACAACCGGAAAACTGAAAACCGTAATGACCCTGACTTGGTACAGGCATTTCTAAAGAAATGATGGGTTGAATCAGATTGTAAAGTGCCAAACCTCCCGCTTTCATTAGGGCTCAAAGGTTCCGGCTGTCATTATAACAGTATTTATAACAATACTTGAACAAAATTGGTAAAATAGTTGTCAAAGCAGTACCAAATTCAGTGAAGTAAATGTCAAAAACACTTACGTCACACAAATATTTTTGACATTTTTGTAGACTTCCTTATCTTTATACATTTTCACTATATGAAAATCCATCGTTTATAATCGTCTCTGCAGAGACGGAATATATTTCGACAAGATCTTGGTATCGGAATATAAACTTTTTAAGAGATCGAATAAGGCGAATCTTTTTATAGCCCTGGTCCAGTAGCCTGTTTCTCAGATGAAGATGACGTTTCAGGAAATCAGAATAATTGCTACTGGCCCTTGCATAGCTAATCAATTGCGAGATGTAAACACCATATGCAGGAGAAGCTGGTATATTGCTGCACATATTTGGAAAATTTATGATTTAAAAATTTAAAAATTTTGAAAAGTCCCGTTTATGATAAATTTTAGTACTGAGTTGACCACTGTCGTCAAATTCGAGGTATAAGTCCAAAAATGATGCGGACGAAGCTGTATCTGTGGTCTCTTTAACTTCCAGCTCTGGAGGATATATCAATGGAAGAATTTCTGCAAATCGAGAATTATTTAACTAAACTAGAGCGCTTCACAGTTAGATGAGAACAACTAAATCGATTCGAGATCGGTTCATGCAGTCTTCTGGTCATAAAGTCAATTATCATTGCATTTAAAATGCAAATAAGCATAAACAACACTCTGTTTGCAAGATCAGCCATGATTATATCCAAGCAACAATCTGCTGATGGCACGTGCCCGGAAGACAACAGAAAATTGAATCGATTCGAGATCGAATCAGATGAGCAGTGTGAATAGTGGTTATTACCGGAAACGATTGCAATCGGTTCGAGATCGATCCAATCTGAACACAAAGGGGTTTCAAACTGAATCGAACTAACCTAAACCGATCGCAATCGATCTATATGTGAACACGTTCTAAGTCCGTTGATACTGACACTATCATCTAATGAGATCAAAGGAAAATATATTATAAATTATAGATAAACTATATGATCAAAGCGCCTGTATCGCTTTAATACCTGGTTATCAATGTCCCATCATATAGATGTTGGATTTACATCTACCTATCTATACAGTGTTTATCACCACTACACAATGTAGCGTTCAGCACTTGCATCTGTGGCGGAAGTCGGTGGTATCCTTCATATGCTATGGCTTCCTTCTTCAGTAAAACTGACCACCATGGTTTACTATGAATTAAAATATCTTGATTTTGAACCATTCATAATACAATGTTAATTATGTTAGTGCTTGTTTATGTAATATTAATAGAATTGATAACTAGGAATGTAAATATTGTTGAGCTTTCATAATATAACCTTAATTACATTTTTATACATTTTATTTAATTCTTATTGAAGTAGGACTTAATGAGTCACTTATTTATCTCACCACCACACTCATATTCGATACAATAATCACTATAATTAAAGTGGAACATAATTCAATTTTGAATGCAAATAGCAAACGAATTCAATTAAGTTGAAAACAATTTAAAAAGCATTTTAAGATTTTCACTTTAGAAGATGAATAGAGAGAAATGTGTATAATTCGGAATGAATATTTCCAGGGATTTCCAAATGTTTACTTACTTTTTGCATTCATTGAAAATGAGACTGATTGTACCCAAGAGTTCTCCGAAACTGATATCATCAAAGCTCGAGTTTTTGATTGACAAGATATTTGTTGTGTTTGGTGGACGTGTTTATTAACAACCTTTCGGTATTCCTGTTGGTACCAACTGTCCTGCCCTTCTCGGCTTGTTCCTTTATTCGCACTAGGCAGACTTCATATAGGGGCTTCTCAAAACAAACGTAAACGAAACTAGCCCTTATCCTTTAATTTCTAATTGCGCTATATAGATGATGTCCTTCCACTAAATATAATTCTAGGTTTGGTGATTTTGTTGATCGCATCTATCCCATTAAGCTTGAAATAAAGGATACCAAAGATACAGCTAGGTCTGCTTCATGCCTTGATCTACACATCAAAATTGACAGTGATGGTCAGTTAAGTACGAAACGTTACGAGAAAAGAGATGATTTCAATTTTTCCATTGTGATCTTTCCATTTATATGTAGCAACATTCCAGCTGCACCTGCATATGGAGTATATACCACTCAGTTGAACCGATTTTCCATAGCTTGTGATTTAATTGATACAGGGTTGCTGCTAATAAGGAAGCTACTGAACCAATGGTTCCTGGTGATTCAGTTGAAGTAATCACTTCGAAAGTTTTACGGTCGTCACCATGATCTAGTTAACCATTACGGAATATCGGTGTCACAATATGACCACGGGTCTGTTCCGTTTGTTGTAATCACAATCCGGTCCTGTCCTCAATCATGACTTTTCACCGGATTTGTAACAAGAGGAACGAGACGAGTGCACATGTGCAGTATGAACTGTTATCCTCGAGAATTCACCCCGGTTTTTAGTAGGATTTGTGTTGCTCGATCTGTCGTTTTCTGTATAGTGTTTTGTAGATTATTATTTTCCACCGCTGATGTGGATGCATCTGCCCATAGACTCGATATAAACCTTTCATTTTCTTTCTTATAAATCTGATTGTAAGTGGGATGTGATTCATCATTTATTTATCACTAGGTTGCCTTTGTATTGGATCCCACAACCTTCATTATTAAAGTGGAATATAATTCCATTTAGCTGCACAAAACAAGGGAACCAAATCAAGTTTAAAACGAATAAAATAGCTTTTAAAATGATACAGTTTTGTAGTTAAACATAGGGACATGTGTTTAATTAAGTGTAAATATTTCCAGGAATTTCCAAATGACTAATTGCTTTCTATATTCTTTGAGGTAGGAACTAAGAATTCGGATTTCAGTATCTTTTAATATCAATTAATGTACCAAGTAAATAATCAATATTCCATCCCAGAAATATGTCGTGCGCACTAAATTAGATATCTTCCTTATTGTTTCTATTGACCTTTCTTGCATTTTTTTTCTTGTTTTTCGAAAAAATTCTTAAAAATCCAGTTTTCAAATCAACATTTTTTTTTCTAGATGTTTGTTAATACATTGTATATGATATATACGAACTTTGACAATTAATTTCAAAATTTGTGGTCCATTATTAAAAAAGTTACCCATTAGGTCTCTATGTTAATTATATTTACTAAAGTGTAAAAATCTGGATGGAGTGAGTACAAATAACAGACTGTACCATGTGACATTGGACATTTAAATATTAAAGTACATCAATAACAATTGACTATCACCTATGGTCAGTTAATGAGTAGCCTTTTGATATTTAAATGTAATATGTCGCATGGTACAATGAAATATACATTGAAAGCCCATTTCTATTATTTTGTTTTCATGGCTTGGCTATTACACTATTTGTACTCACTCCATCCAGATTTTTACACTTTGAAAATATAATTAACATAGAAACCTAATGGGTAACTTTTTTAATAATGGACCAAAAATTTTGAAATTAATTGTCAGAGTTCGTATATATCATATATTAATAAACATCTAGAAAAATAATTGTTGATTTGAAAACTGGATTTTTAAGAATTTTTTTCTGAAGATTTATAGAAGTCAAACGGACTGTAGCAACAAATAAGACTGAATGTTTGTGTAATACCTTTGTAAAGATAAGTGATAATTATTTATGGTGGAGAAATGATTAAAGTTGATCCGATGTAATAATTTGTCAGGGATCTCAATGAACTGCAATATTGTCATTGTTGCATGTTCATGTTTTTTCTCTCCAAAAATGAGGCAACGAAAATTCATGTTTGTGCAAATATTTTGGGGTTTACAAGGACTAGTACGTACTCGTATATATTGGATGTTCATTGTTATATTACTTCGACTTCAATGCCACACTTTGTATATAGTTTGATCAACCTGCTGTATATGACGTGCTATAAACAGTTGCAATGAAACAGACAGTAGACATTATTTAGAGCTATAAGAATGTCATTTATTTATTAAAGTATTCGCGTTTAATTTTTATTTTATTTTGGAGATACATTGTCTGAATGAAATAAGTTGCTCAGTAACCACAATTTGACTGAATTATATATGGTCTACACGTTACTTTGCAACCCTGAGATTTGATATAGATAAAACTTATTGTGATTTGTGACTATATTGTATTGTTTTCATAGTAATGCCTCCTATCGGGGATCCATGGTATAAAAATGTGATGTCTTTTCTTCGTTGCGTGATATAAGCCATCCGAAAATTGCGTCGCTAATTGTACGAGACGAATACTCTATTCGCACTGATGACGGAACGTAAATGAGTGCATGGTTTCTTTTTTTAGAACATGTCATGATACAAGTGAGATATCAACTCACAGCAGCTCACAAAAATAGTTTGGGAATATAGATATATCTATCTTGAACACAATTATGATTACTTCACAAGATGTCAATAACACAATCAACCAACTCAGTGGTGTGATGGTTAGCATGCTTGCCTTGAATCCAGTAGATCATGTGTTCGATCCCCGATCAGCTAGCACTAAATATTTTTGCTTCTACGCTAGTCATGCAGCGTTAAGGGACAAGAGTGGAATCGGGAGAATGTGTTGGAATGGAGCGACCTGCCTGTATATGGAATCTGCTTTCAGGGAGCTGGGCCTATACAAATCCAACTGGCATAGTACAAAATATCATCATCATCATCATCATCTCATCAAGGTATAACTTGTTCTCGTTATGATATAGCTGATTGCTCACTTGGGGTTAAACAACAATCCCTCACTTAATAACCAATCCCCACCTTTCGGAATGACGACCGACTTGGTGGTGTAATGGAGAGGGGAATTCAGTTGAGGGGGGGAGTGAATGAGTGATTGCTGTTTAACGCCAACTTAGCAATTTTTCAGCTATATCATGGCGAGAACAAGTTATTTTTCAATGAAATGATGATGAGGTCCGCTTTGTACTAGACCAACACGCTTAGTTGGATTTTTATAGTGCTAGCTCACTGAGTTAACAGTCCGCGGATAGACATGTCGCCCCACTTGGACACATTATCCTGATTCCGAGCGAACCAGTCTTTGCTCTTTCTCCTTAATGCTGCATGCTTAGCGGAGAAGCAACAAATACCAATGTTATAGTCTTTGTTTGACCCGAACGGGACTCGAACCCACGATCTACCACTCTCGAGGTGAGCACGCTAACCATTACTCCACCGATGCTGTTAGCAATGCGGTTCGTTCAATGACCAGGTCAAACAAAAGACTTTAGACTATAAAGCAATGTGTCGAACGAAGAAACATTACCTCATATGTGGTATTTGCTGTTTCTTCGTTCGACACATTGTTTACATAGGAGTATAATTAAGTTGCGTTATGCACTGTTTCAACCTCATATTGATTAGACCAATATAGTCATAGGGATATATATGCCAGTTGGTCGCAAAAAACTAGGTCGCTCTTTAATGATTTCCTTTTTAAAAAAGGTTTCTGTATCGACCCAGTTTGGATACATGTCAATGCGCATTCTTGATTTATCAGGACCAGTATGTCCCATGTGTTTATATATTCGACAGTCAGTGGGTATGTCCTGTAACTATGTCCTAATTCATCATCGGTTTTATTTTCTTTGTTCACTATAGCTGAAGTTCAGTAGATTGTATTGTCTTATCTCTACATATTGTTTATAATAGGAAACACACTCTACGTGACGATGAAATTAAAATGTCACTTGGCTATTTAATGTAGTCAACTACAAAGAGCATTAGTTTTTACTAATACAAGATATTCCATTTACTTCCTTAGAAACAGCAGGAAATCGAATCTTTGAATATTTGATCCGTTACAAATATGTGTCGATATTCTCTATTATATATTAAGATTCACCCACATATGGCGAGGTGTATTTGATACAACTCTATTTGATGAGGTTTTTCTGACCTGCGAGGGTTGACATTTCACTGACATGTGAAAGCACTTGCATGACCGCATCATTTCACTAAGTGGGAAGATATGGGTCCATAAAACTAGTTCTGCCAAGACAGAAAAGTGATCTGTCATGCATTTGTGTGTATTGTGTATCGAATTTGCCTCTTTCTTCGATTTTTGTATTGGATTTTGAAAATGTTCCAACATACATGGTATTTTTTGTTTTTAATTTGAGAGAATCAAGCTTCATCGTATTCTACTTTGATGAAAGTGGAATATATTATCAAAAGCAAATATTGTGTTGTATTCTTATGACTTTTTTGGAGATAATTAATTTGCAGTGAATGTTTTATTCCAAATTGCTTAAGAATCAGGAGTTGTGTTGTTTTAAATGTTGCTGGAATGTCAAATGTTGCCGGAATGTCAAATGTTGTCATTCACAGAATTTTTGGAATTTACTACTTGTTTTATATTTGCAAAGTATGATGTCTTCTAATAGATATAAAGAAAAACAAAAAATACCACACTGTCGTTACAGCTCGAAAATCCAATCGAAATAGTGGCAAACTCGATACCCCTGACATTTACATGACTGTTCACTAGTGGCAAACTCGATACCCCTGACATTTACATGAATGTTCACTAGTGGCAAACTCGATACCCCTGACATTTACATGACTGTTCACTAGTGGCAAACTCGATACCCCTGACATTTACATGACTGTTCACTAGTAGCAAACTCGATACCCCTGACATTTACATGACTTTTTGACATAGGTGCAGGCACTTTGTAGTAAGACTGTATTAAAACAATGTCAGTGTTTACCACATGTGAGTAAAGTGCCAATCCTCACATAGAGCAGTGACGAATCGTGTTGTTGGATACAGAATATAAATATTCAAGGAATGATCCAAAATAAAAATAAAAAGAATATACCATACAATATCAATACAAACAGGCAAGCAAAAACAAATGAACGAAAACAAACAAAAAAGAAATGAAAAGCAGCGAATGGCGAACGAGAATGAGATTCAATGCCTCGGAGTAATCGACATATTTCTTTACATTTGGCACTCTCGTGTGAATGAGTAGTGTATTTACTGATAAGACAATACAAGGTATAGAGAAATTGGTATTCTGAAACCATGACGAATTACATAAATTATATATATATAGCGATGCTTATTATAAATGACGGTTTGCTAATTATAATTAATATGTTCTGGTAATAACACAATTGCAGTGAATATGACTGATCACGTTAGTTAAGCCAAATGAAAATAGTTTACGACAATGCTTCTTGAAAAAAATTGCGTCATATCATTTTACACATCAGTATAATTGTATAAATAAAAGAAGTAGGTCATATAAAGCTGTTTCCAGGAAAGATCATGATATTTCACTTATATCATTGATGTCGACTGGAGGGTGTAGATGTAACTACTTATTAGAGTATATGATAATATAGGATTAACCCAACAAAAACTGTAGTAATCCCTATTTTTCAGGAACACGGTAAATTGTAAATTTGTCAACTTTGGTTATGTTAGTATTCTTGATACCATTGCATTGGTTTAGCCTGAAACAGAAAGATTTGTATGGGGTGTCTATTATAGGGATCCCTTTCTTCAGTAAATATCTGTTGAACTTTGTCTGCTATCGTGTGTGTATAATTGTGACAAGCACAAAACGTTTTGAAACGTTTGAGTGACAATCACCATCACCATTGGAACAAATAAAAATAACGAGAAATATTGCTATAATAGATCAAATGTGTTATATATATATATTTTGGTTCTGTTGTGAAAATAAGTCATTTGGAAGTAATGGTTAATGATGGTCTTTTATGGATTTATTAAAACAATTTTATGGCTAATGAAATTTTAATGATTCTTTGATATTGTATTTACATTGGACAATAGAAAAATATCTTATTTAATTGTTTATTGATCTGATACAAACACGTGTCTCTAAAATCAGATATGTATAATTGGTTTCGTTTCCATTGTAATAACTTGAAATTAAAGTTTATAACGATTTCGATTATTTAATCATGGTTTGGTAAAAAACGACAGTTCATTGTCTTCTATCTGGGACAAATTAGCTTCAAGTTGTATTTAATACTTTGTAAACGTCAATTCTGCCCACAGAAAACCGCATGGTAGTGAAATACATGTAGGCTATAGTTTTTCGACTTGTTGGTGGTACTTGCAGTGACCTACTCTGATTGTATGTGATATATAAAATGCATGACTCGTCCTCCAGACGGGACATAAGTTAGTGCACTGTTTTGAGGTAATACAATGCTGCAAGTTTGTGTTCAGCCAACTTTTATAATTTACCCATGCTAACTAATATTTGTGTCAATTAAAGTGTCATCCCAGTGCCATGTTAGTAAACTCGACCGAAATATACGTGAAATAATGCACAATTGACATTCAGCAACATAAATCAATAGGTGTGAAAACACGTATTAATTTCTTCAAGGTTTTCTAAATACAAAAAAAATGTATATTGTTTTTGAGACTACCGCGCCATTTTGTCAATCGTAACTACTCGGCTATTCTCGCTACCCTGCAAATAACCTCGTATGCATTAGGCGTATAAATCGCACTACTTTTCACATGTCAGTTACATGAAAGTTTGATAAATTTATATTTTAAACAATTTTCTATATTTCAATTAAAGTTTTAATTAGTTTTGCGTGATTAGATTTTACTTAGTACATTTGTATGTCTTCCATATTGGATTTTCGTGGACTATATTTTTGTGCGGCTTAACTTAACTTAACTTCCGGCAAACAATTTAAGAAGAATTTTTACTATGTGCGTGCGAGGTTATTTGCAGGGTAGCGAGAATGGCCGAGTAGTTACGATTGGCCATTTGGTCTGAAGTTTAACTCTTTGCGACGCCATTATATTTTCTGAAATGTATCTGATTCATGTACATTCTGTCAAAATAGCATGACACCTTTATTCTCCTTTGCATATAGCACCGTCATCCCTAGAAATACTATATTTATATGTCATGCATACTACAGTCGGATAAGTTTATGATAGGGTATACTTTATTTCAACTATATGCACTGATAGGGTATGCTTTATTTCAACTATATGCACTGATAGGGTATGCTTTATTTCAACTGTATGCACTGATAGGGTATGCTTTATTTCAACTGTATGCACTGATATAGGGTATGCTTTATTTCAACTATATGCACTGATAGGGTATGCTTTATTTCAACTATATGCAGATGTGCTTATTATTATTATTTTATTTTTTGTGTGGATTGAGATTGGAAAGCATGAAAAGCACAAAATCACCAAAAAAAACGAGAGTGAATAATTACCGTATGATCTATTTATGACAACCCTCGCAAAGAGTAACATCTGTAAAAGGTTATATATTACGATAGGGGTGCGGTAAATAAGGGGTTTGTTACTATAGCACTGGAAACGTGCATATAGCTAAAGTTGAGACATGGAAACCACATATGTATTAACACATTTATGATGAGGATAGGAATATCATTGTGAAAATCATAGCATAGAATTAGTTCAGATTCTTTGATTATCTTAGATGAATCACTTAGGGAAATCCCATCCAAAGCAATGTATATTTTTATTATGTAAACATAAAAATGGCCAAAAAGGGGAATTTCAATATTGTTTTCAGATTTAATCCAATTTTAATGCATTTTATGTTATTTTCTTCTAATGTTTTATGTGTTTTTCTTTGAATTGACTTTAATTATTTTCAAATGTATGCCTTGTAGCATTCCCTCTCTATGTTTTTAAGACATGTTTTACCTCTTGAGATTCCAACGATTAAAGGGGACTAAAAGGGACCGACGCTTAAATAGTCAATAGTCAATTGAGACAAATAACAAAAATAAAGTTGGTAATGCGAAATATTGTGTCTAATACATTATTGTGTCAAGCAAAATACTTGGTTTTAATATATACTTGTTTAACTTTCCGTTGTTGATATGCTACGGTCGTATCATGCTTCTCGCGGTGTAGCCCTTTATTTGAACTTAATTTTAGGTTTGTTTCTTTGTTTTAATATAAGAACTTTAGTGTATGTTGTATATACACTTATTTAGCCAGAATCCATAGTAACAGCCTGTCTTTTGTAGATTAGTGAAAGCAATTTTGTTTCTAATGAAATTTGAATGATTTCGTGATATTTAGTGGTCTTATTCTATTTACGTTGAACAATAGTAGTATGTCCTACGTAAATACGTATTGATTTAAAATATTATACACGATTCATGATCTTATCAGCGGTTTGTAACAAGAGCAACACGACACGTGGCATCTGAGTTCATTCCCGGTTTTAAGTGAGGCTCGCGTTGCTTAATCTTCAGTGAAGTGTTTTATACATCATTATGTGTTTTTTTTGTCAGCTTTATTTTGTCCATTGTATTATCTGTTCTTGTTAGATTTGTGACTTTTGATTACATATTTGGTATCCTATAATAATGGCTTTTTGTGTTAATTAGAAATCCGAGATTGGCACCACTGAATGAAACTTTTAATAAAGTGCCATTTGGAAAGAAAGATTTCCAAAATATTCTTGAAACTTGTCTGTATCTACTGAACTATTTTGCTGTAATTTTGGCTGATATGTTCTTGGATGTCAATCTACCAATCAGAAGCCTTAAATCGAGAGATACAATGGTCAAAAGAGAAAGGACAAAGGACCACCAACGATGTACAAAACACGACACAGAAAACTAAAGATTGAGAAACATGAAGCTCACAAAAAAACCAGGGGTGAACTCGGGTAGTCCAGAAAGGGTAAGCAGTTCATGTGCCGTTGTGTTGCTGTTAAACGACACGAACATCATGTCATATTGGACACTAGTATACGTAAATAAATAACTTAAATAAAACATAGACATCCCACAAAACAAATGAGAATAAGGACGAACCGAATCAAGAATTGTAACCACCTGTAACCATGCAATTAACATTGTCCACGTGGTTCAATAACTTATGCATTTGAGCTACAATTGACTGAAATTATGATGTAGCTTTACAACAAAGGATTGTTTTTAAACATCGCTGCATTTTATTTCGTTTTCTGTGAAAGTTTGACAGATTATGCAAAATAGCTGTATTTTAATTAAAAAACGTTACAATTAGTTTCTAAGCCTCTTTTGATAAGTAGCTTATGCAGGAAGTAGGTTAGCAGACGACTATTAATGATGTAATGAATTATTCAAATATAGTTTGTTGATTACCGGTTTGTTGACGAGATTATTCAAAAATGGTTGACTAGACTGATCTTTCAGAAATTTTCCGAAGTTTGATTTGTATACCCCCACTCTATGAGTGGGGGCTATATTGTAATCACCTTGTCCGTCCGTCCGTTCACACTTTCATAACAGATATCTCTGCTTCTACTGGAAGAAATGATTTTATATTTGATATATGGCTTTGGCATGGTGACTTGTACCGTGTCTCCCCTTTCTCCAGGTTTACAGCACATCTACTTCCTGTTTACAGTGCGACTTAGAATTTTTCATGTTTGCCGTAATGAAAACTTTCGTAACAGTTATCTCAGCTTCTACTGGAAGAAATTACTTTATATTTGATATATGGCTTTGGCATGGTGACTTGTACCGTGTCTCCCCTTTCCAGGTTTACCGCACATCTACTTCCTGTTTACCGTGCGACTTACAAATGAACGAGTGGGGGTATTCTTAGCACGACGTAGCGTTCAACATCTTATTTTATGCTGAGTTAGTATTATGTTCAGCGTCAGTGTAGATTCCTGATTTTCGAGTTGCAAGTATGGTTATTTTGCCTGGCTATGATACTGTATACAATTCAAATAGTACATCTGCAGGGGGACGGACATATCATTCCCTCATGGCTCAGCTTTTATGATTATATATTTTTTTAACTTATTGTCGTCCTGAACATGTATGAATATTTGCCGCTCGACATTAAACACCCAACAGTGAGCATTGCGACATTAAGTGTAGATGCTACTAGGAATAACAGAAATATGAAAAGTATTTTCCTCTGAAACCTTTCCAACATTTGAAGTTATTTTTCAGGAAATTATCTTTCAATGGTCTTACTTCAAATATAGGGGCTGTAGGGGATGAAGAGTTTGAAGATACCTAAGGGGTAATCAAAATCCGTAAATCGAAGGACAGTCAAACACAATGGCCAAAAGAAAAAGTAGAAACAAGGATCTACAAAACATTACATAGTAGTTTTCAGTCGTCTTTGTCTCTTTGTCATTCGATTCGAAAGCCAACAATTGCTGATATCTAGCTTTATAGTTTCTTGAATGGATGAAATAAGAAATATGGCTGTTAACATTGTAACAAATGCCAACCCTAATGTACAGGCGCCTTAGATAGAAACTTTCAAAATCATCAATAGCATCTACGATAGAGATGTCACAGAAGGTTTACTTGACCTAGATCAAAATACAAGAACTAGGGGGAACGACAAAAATCTGAAAAAAAAATACAGCAAACTCAACATCCGGAAATTCTCTTTCACAAACAGTATAGTTGACATTTGGAACAGTCTACCAAACGAAGTTATCACAGCTAAAACAGTGAAATTTTTTTAAATCAACTTGGATAAGTACAGGGAAGCACAATAGTTCAAAATATGATCACACAGCTAACATCAACCTAACTAGTAAGCCCGGAAGTGACGTAAAGTCGCGGTCTAGCATAGTAGAAGAAGAGGTGGATATAGTGGTTTCAGCGAATACATGTCAAAACTCCCCCACTACCAAAACGCCCCCTACCAAGACGCCCCCACTTTTTACCAAAACGCCCCCGGTTTTTTTTTACCAAAACGCCCCCACTATTTTTCAGAATAAAAGTTATTTTACCAAAACGTTTTTATTGCCAAAACGGCGCATTTAATAATTTGTTTCTACTCAAGCGAAGATACATGTATCATGCGTGATGTTTTGTAATTCAAGATTTTGTCCAGTAAATTTATATATTGTATGTATATATATATATTATAATATTAAGTATATATGTACCATCTACACACGCTTATACACATGTCTTACGCCTATCCCTAGATTTGCCTTACGAGACAAGGTAACACTACGACTATTGAAGCTCCTTTTTATAGGGAGTGGATGTAGTCGAGTGGTCTAGGGCACTGGACGTAAGGCTAAGCGAATGGTGCTGCAGTGTAACAATGGTGTGGGTTCAAATCCCGTCGAGGGAAGAACAAA
Source organism: Bathymodiolus brooksi (assembly GCA_963680875.1). Taxonomy (NCBI): domain Eukaryota; kingdom Metazoa; phylum Mollusca; class Bivalvia; order Mytilida; family Modiolidae; genus Bathymodiolus; species Bathymodiolus brooksi. The sequence continues at coordinate 32,588,895 of OY804577.1, forward strand.
AATTTGACAGCTCTAAAATCTAATTCTAACACTGTTTGGTTTAATTTTCAGACGTATATATATATATATATATATATATATATATATATATATATATATGTACCATGCTTATCTTACATCGGACGACAACGAACTTGTATATACATTTGTACATTTATACGCTCCGGTAATAGTGTTTATAAGTATATATAACTGACTTATATTCTAGGCAAAGTTTATATAGTGTAAAGGGGGTAATTCAAGTGGGACTAAAAGAAACAATAAGCCATGGTTTGATTTAGAATGTAGAAATGCACGTCAGAAGAGAAAGAGTCAACCTCAGCCCTCGGGTCAATACGTCAAAATTATTTGAATTTAAAAAAAATTTAAATGCCACTCCGGATGCGGGAGAAGATGATCTAGATTTTAATATTTATTCAAATTTTATGGATAATCTCAATGAGAATATCAATCTCTATATATCCAGAGAAGAAATTGTTTATTGTATCAAAAAGCTGAAAAACGATAAAGCATCTGGAGAAGATGGTATATAATCAATGAGTACATTAAATCCACTGCTCATCAATTCATAAATATATACGAAAAGCTATTTAATCTGATATTTGATTGTGGAATTATCCCTGAGAATTGGGTGATTGGCAAAATTAAACCTATTTACAAGAACAAGGGTGACTCATGCGAACCTAAAAATTGTAGACCCATTACGATATTAAGTTGCTCGGGGAAACTTTTTACATTTGTTCTGTGTAACAGACTCTGTACCTATTCGGAATACTTTGCTGTATTCACTAAATATTAAGCTATATGGCCACATCAAGCCATTCTTTTGTTGGCTTTGTACATTTGTTTTTCACAGTATCTTGGCTTGTGTGTGTTTTTACTTTCTTACGGCGGTAATTAAGCTCATAAAAGACCGTCGGCACGGATAAAGGCATATAATTATTGTATTAATTAATGAAACATATAAATTTAATTAAATGCAATCATCTTTAATTAAATTTATAGCTTTAATAAATAGATCAATGAAAATATAATAAAACAAAAACAAAATATTCGAACAAAAACGAATCGTGGGAAGACATTTATAAACATTTGAATCACATAAAATATTTTTTTTATAATGATTTATTTTGGAAAAAAAGTGGGGCGTTTTGGTAAAAAGTGGGGGCGTTTTGGTGAAAAGTGGAGGCGTTTGGGTAAATAGTGGGGGGGGGGGGGGGTTTGGTAAAAGTGGGGGCGTTTTGACCTGTTACCGTTTCAACAAGCCAGCGTCCACAGTCGAACCTAACCTAACAAATTGCTGCAGGTACTATGAATGCTTTGTTTATATAACGTTTTTGCTTTGTTGTGAATATTTTGTTTTGTTTAATGCTATTACTTATGGAAAGAATCTAGTCTTATAGAGTTGGTTATTGGTGCGGTTCTTTGATAACTCAATACTATAACATTATTAAGTGTGTTTGTAATGTTCTCCAAGAGATCACCATTGTGTGGTATTTATTTGTAAACGAATATAAATGTTGTTTCATCTTGTTTGATGGTGTTATAGTATGTTCCATCTTCTATCCATCCATATGGCCTTTTTTATATCCTTCAGAAAAATATATTTAGACTTATCATTGCTACTTAAACACCAGACTATAATTTAATATAACCTGAATAATTCCGACATTCAACTGATGTAAAAATAAGTTACACATCTGGTTGCCTGTTAAAGGCAGTCTTCGTCACATATCATTTCTTTAATGAACAACTGGTTTGTTATATTTTGACCAGAAATAAATATAAACCTAATGATTGACAAATAATGGCATTAGCTGGACGAACAAAATGATATAAAAATCAACAGATGTTTACAGTTAACTGCTTATTATCTCGTAAAAAGACCTGCAATAAACAAATGATTCTGCTAAATTTGTAATGTGAGTTTACAATATTGTTGGCTGTCCTGTTTTTAGATTTTTATTGTAAAACTCTTGTATAAAACCCTTGCTTACGAAGATCTAGACACAAAACAAAAAAGTATATTTTCTATTTGTTTAGACGCATAATTAAATCACATTCGTCATGTATTATATCTATGTCTTATTTTAAGATAAAGTGTTTTAAGAACTTCTGCAGACACTCAAGTAATTAAATACCAGCAGAACTGATAATTATGTATTTACTGAATATGTCCTTTTTTATTACTGTCATTATGACACATCTGTTCAACATGAAACTCTTTTATTTTAAATTTTCGTCTCAGGAATCAACAAATTCTACTCTACATGATCGTGACCAGTTTTGTATTATATATCAACGACTTAGATGTTCATTACCATGTGTCCTTAATAAAGGACTTTATTTGTCTTTATTGAACAGACACATACCACACTATACAGGAATGATCTACTGATATTTAGTTTTCTCTCTCTCTCAATTTTTGTCCTTATGAATTGGATAGCCAGTGTGATTACTAGCCTGTGATATTGGAGGCGGTTGCGCTGTTGTCTTTGAATTCATTTGTTAACATTAAATATGGTTATAATATTTCATGAAACACAGGCGTTCTTGGTTTCAGGTGTCAGTTGCTCAATCTTTAGTTTTCTGTATGGTGTTTTGTAGATCATTGTGTGTCCTTTTGTTCTTTTTCTTTTGACCATTGTGTTGTCTCTCCTTCTTCATTTACAGTTTCTGATTACCCCCTTGTTATCTTCAAACTTGTCTTGTCAGTTTTTCTTTCATGTATCTCTTTTTGTCTGTCACCTTCCTGTTTAGCGCCTCTTACACATTAGTTTTTGGTAAGTAGAGTACGGAGACATTGCTTAAACCAGGAAGAACTTTTGGTTTTTTGAATAGTCATTTTCGAATCATTCAGAATGGTAATTTAATTTGTATTACTGTAAATCCTATTTAATTGTTTGATAAGTTTTATTTATTATATATGATATGTTTTGTAATTTGTTCATTAGAACATAATACATTTTGTATTTAAGGAAATATATCTTATTATTGTGTGCTAGCTAATGTGTGAATGTAATCGAATGTTAGGAATACTGACAATGGTATATGTAAATGAATCGTTATGTTCACGATACAAATTATTGAATTAACCGACATTCCTAAACAATTGGGTCAGATGTGTATCTATTATAACTGTGGCATATGTATATGGTATCTTAATTGCTTGGGTACGTTCTATTAGAGAACCGTATTTGGTAGACAAATTACAGCATATTTCTGTAGTTTCTCTTCCAATAAATAATGTAGCAAGAATACATTGGATATGTTGTCAACTTACTCGATTCAATCATGGAATTTCTCGATTCACAAAGTTGTCCAGTGCGTCGCCAGGATACGGATATAAGTGCATTTCGATTGAGGGACTGCCACGCTCTCTGCAAGTTAAAGACCCTTTGTATATTAGGAAAAAGAGTAGGCGCGTTGTTATCGATACAGAAAACTAAAGTTTACGTCTCTACCCAGTTCTCCATGCTTTTCCAGTGGTAGCCCAGTTGTCGCATTACTTCTTCATTTCTGTATAGTAGTTTTGATATTGTTGACTTTGTTTTCGTCCTAAATATGTGCCGCTGTATATTAAGCAACAAACAATCGTCCAGTTCCGAAAGGTAGCGAGTTTAGACACTGATATTATATTGTTTGAAACCCATGTTAATCTTGTCATGTTACTGTTTCTACGGTCAACAACGCTTCCACTTTTTCTTGCTAACAAAACCAGAAACATTTGTTTACTTCTATAGAAGGTTGTTTATTGTTGTTCCCTGTTGCACTGACCTCTCCTCCTACATCTTGGAAGATAAGTCATGTTCTTAATGTATTTGTATGAGTTATGTTCCTTAATAACGTTGATCATGGGCAGACCAGCATTGCACGCGATCTTTCTTCCCCATTTCTTTATAGATTATAATTAGGTATACACATATTATTTATTACAATAATATCCCAAGCGAGTTGAAATATAACTTCTTTTCGTAATTTTTCTCATTTGAAATGGACAAAATGGTATTGTATACACTTACATTTCTTTTTCAAAGATTTTAATTAGATTTACATATAAGATTTATATAAAATATGCCTCAAGAGAATTCGACGATGAAGTTATTCGTTTTCGTTCATTTGTGTAGTGGGTATGTCTCTTAATAATACAGAATTTACGCATTAGATTTATCTCAATTATATTTCAAGCGAGTCTGAAGATGAACTCTAAAGCGTTAAAAATGTGGCGAATTCTCCTGTAAACAATATTAAAGCTTTCATTCCTTTCAGACTTTGAATTCACACATATAACTTAGCTCAATAATATCTCAAAAAATATTAGGAGGAATATGGTAAAAAAAAATATTAGGAGGGATATGGTAAAAAAAATATTAGGAGGAATATGGTAAAAAAAAAAAAATATGTAGTGTGATAAATGCATATTATATTGGTACAACTGTTTGTGTCTTGTCGAGTCACTTGTGTAAAACGCATAACTACGAGACGCATAGTGTCGAGTAATGTGGTCTACACAATTGACGAGACATGATACAAGTAATTGCAATCAAATGGAATTGATTATGAAAAGAAAGTTTAAACAGTAATGGTCAACAATTCCACCAATATCAACAAAACAAACATTAGTATGTATTGTAATGAACTTAGAATCCCATTTAATGACTTTTTAAATAGATTTTATTCTTGTTTGTAACCAAGGAAAAAGAATTATTTTTGTTTAGTTGTTAAGATACCTGTAAGTTTCCTCAGTGATGACTGGAAATAAGCGTAGGATTGTTAAGTTACTTTTAAAACAGCAGTTGTAATGAACTTGTGTGCGACATTCTTCTGGTAATTAGTGATGTTCAATTATTGTAACGCCCCCACTATAAATTATACTAGATTCACCTTGTCTGTCTTTCATAATACATATGTAACCACTGCATATGATATTTAGTACAAAGTGCTATCTAGTTAGCCATATGGTACGGTGAATTCTTCAACGCTTTGCTAATCTACTTCCTGTCTTTAGAGTACCCTTTAGAGTACCTTACTTTATACATGTATTAATTAAGGCAATGCTTAAGTTGAAGAAAAAGGTCATTTACGTTTTCTTATACATTTACAAAAACTATTCCTTAATAATTTGCTTCAATGTATATTTAGGGCAGTCATTTGGTGTGGTGCATTTTCAACTTTCTGGTTATAGACTACAGAGGATTGGTTTGAATTTAGCACAAAAACAGGTTACGAAACGAGACTACGTTAATTCCCCACCCCCACCCAATCCTCCGAAAGATAATTATGAACATTGATTGAATGTTAATTTAGTGTATTTTGTCACAAAATATTCTGTGTACCATTACAATATTTATTGTCGCTGTTAAGTAAAGTTGTTTTGCATTTCATTCTTCTCCACAATCACTATGCTGTGGTCGTGACATGTTCTGTAATAATAATAATAAATTCTTTATTTATAGAGGGTTACATAGTTAGTTAACAACTAATCTTCCCTGCGGCCCTCATTGACATATTTAGACATACATTGTAAAGTACACAATATAAAGTTACACAATACATTGTAATAAGTATACACAAAAGATTTAGTAAACATTTAATGGTAAATTAAGGTACATCATCATTTAAAATGAGACTTTTAACTTTTGTTTTAAATGTATTATGAGAAGAAGCTTGCCGTATCGAAAACGGAAGTTCATTCCATAGCTTTGGTCCAGAGTATGTAAAAGTTTTCTTAAAAAGTTCAGTTTTTGCCTTTGGGATATGTAATTTTTCACTTACAACATTTCGGAGAGAGTACGGATTTCTATCAGACAAGTACTGGATTTTATTTTTAAAATATATAGGTGTTTCATTCTTTAGACATTTTGAAACAAGAAGATATTTATGATATTTGATTCTTTGTTCAATACTCATCCATCCTAGTTGTTTAAATAGAGGTTCAGATGGTGCTATGGGATCTTGATCTAATATCAATCTTGCTGTTCTTTTTTGCAATTTAAGAATGCGATTAAGTCCCTCATTTGAACAATTTCCCCAAACAACACAGGAATAATCAATTAAAGGCAAAATGTAACCTGAATAAAAAAGTTGCCTTGCTTCAAGGTTTAAATATGTCTTAATTTTTGATGATATTTTAGAACAGATTTGATCAATTTGTTTTTTTCCAATTTAGATTTGAGTCAATTTTGATACCAAGTAATTTTTCACAAGCAGAATGTTGTAATTGTTCAGAATTAATAGTCAAGTATAGTTCTTCATTTTGAAATGCCCAACAGTAATACATTTAGTTTTATTACAATTTATAAACATATTATCCTTGCACCATAATTCAATTCTATTCAAGTCTTCCTGGACTTTGGTTTGTATATCTGAAATATTTTTCCCAGAAATGTGTATTGTAGAATCATCAGCATACATATCAGTGTTGCAATTTGAAATACTTAAAGGCAGATCATTTATATATATAAAATAAACAATAATGGACCGAGTATTGAGCCTTGAGGTACTCCATATTTTACAGGACATTTATCAGAAAGAGCATTTACGATTTGTACTTGTTGTGTTCTATTTGTCATATAAGAATTAAAAAGAGCTAAAGCTTTTTTATTGAAACCATATATTTCAAGCTTTTTAGCCATGATATCATGGTCAACAACATCAAAGGCCTTTTTTAGATCTAAGAGTATAACTACATTGACATTTACATTATTCATTTCCTCTATCCATTTATCTATGATGTTGATTAAAGCAGTTTGACAGGAATGATTTGATCTAAAACCAGATTGGGCATCATGTAGAAGATTGTATTTTGCCAAGTACTGATACATATGTCTTGAGATATGTTTTTCAATAAGTTTTGATATAACAGGTAGTACGGATATAGGTCTGTAATTTGTAGGGAGACATTTTTCCCCTGACTTAAAAATTGGAGACACTTTTGCATTTTTTAATATGTTTGGATAAATACCGCTGTCTATTATTCTGTTGAATATATAAGTTAAGGGAGACACAATAAATGGGGCACTGACTTTCAGAATCATAGGTCCAATGTTATCAGTTCCAGTTGATTTGTTTATGTCGAGATGTAAAAGATCATGTAGTAATTCATTCATCTTCACTGGGGGTATAGCAAATTGTGTATTTTGAGATATTTTATTATTAACAAAGTTAAGTAGTTTACTATGATTAGTGGAAGTTGACATATTTTCACTTCTAAGATTTTCAACACAAGAAGTAAAAAACTTGTTAAAGGTATTTGCTATATCTATTGAGTTATCAACTTTTATATCATTTTCTGTAACAAGCCTGTGAGGTCTGATATGGTTTGATGGGTTTAGGCTGTGTATACATTTCCATATTATTTTGGGGTCTTTGGATTCTTTTAACATGTTATTGTAGAAATTTTGTTTAGCTTCATCTAATATTTGCTTTGTTCTATTTCTCCAGAATTTATATTCAGCCCATATATTAAGTTTTTTAAATTTATTTTTCATTTTTCTGGCATACTGAACTTCTGTATTATACCATTCAGGTTGTTTATCTCTTTTAACTCTTTTTGTTATAATTGGTGCATGTTTATTTAGTATTTCATTAAATAAATTGTACCAGATTTTTAAAGCATCATTAGGGTCTTCTACATATTCAACTTTATTAAATGGAGCATATAATAAATCTTTTAAAAACTCACTTTCAACAAATTGTTTATAATTTCTATAGACTATAGAAATATGTGTGTCTTTCTTCACACTAATTTGCTCACTTCTAGTCATACATACTGGATAATGATCACTAACAGAGTATTGGACCACATGTGATTCTTGAAGTTTTTCTAAATTGGTGATATAAATATGATCTATTAATGTTTTTGATTCTTTTGTCATTCTAGTTGGTTCGTTTACTATTTGTTTAAGATTGTAAGTTTCAAGAATAGACAACCATTTTTGTGATGGCTTACAGGGGGGCAGAAAATTCATGTTAAAATCACCTGTTAAAATAATATCAGAATTGAACGAAATTGCATTGTTTAGTTCAAACTCACATTTGTCAATCCATTCAACTAGTTCACCAGGTTCCCTATAGACAAAACATAATAAAAAGGATCTTTTATGACATGGTTTAATTTCAAACCACATTGTTTCTATATTACTCCTTTCAAGATCTAGTTTTCTTTTATATTCTAAATTTTCTGATATGTATGCTAACCAGCCACCACCACAATTTTCTGTTCTATCCTTTCTCTCCTGTACAAACCCATTAATATTCAGAGTCATTTGAAATATTCTCATGAAAAAAAGTTTCACAAAAGCCAATAATATCAGGAGGGTATTTAGATTGCAATAAATTGTTTTTTGTTTCATCAAACTTACTTTCCATTCTATTTACATTATGTGAACAAATTTTAATACCTTTAGTGTTTTTAAAACCATATGTATCAAAAGTCTCATTCTGTTTGTTATTAGGTGTAATAAAAGACATATGAAAAATTGCATTTTAACAAGAAATATTTACAATATAAAATACAAAAATCATGGTTAGAAAATGGTCAATAAAAATGACCACATGTCATTTGAGAATTCATCTTAATTACATTCCTGTACATTATCAATAAACATATGAGCATATAATCAGTGATTTGTATTATATGCTGTATTTCCCTCTTTTACTACTCACCTGATTTCAAGACTCACTTGTAACGACCCTGACTATATGTCTCAAAAGTGTCACAGTAATATCATTAATGTACCTAATCTCTGTCTTTCCTTTTTGCATGTTATACAACATTACGTTACCGACAAACATGTTATACATCATTACGACACTGACAAACGTCAACATTTCTTTGTCAACCATCAAATCTATATAACATTATTCACTTGTTTCTAATGATACGTTCACAAACTGTTTTACTAATAAATTACTAGTTTGTCGCGGTGTTATGTGCCAAATAGAAGCATGATTTCTGTCAGTTTTGATTAGATATGAAAAATTAGACTGCATCAACACACTGGGTCTCCTTTGAAAATGTGTTAAGGCTACAGGTTTATAATCAATTTTTCAAATGGAATTGGTGTTCACGAGAAATAGGCATGCAGAGGAAAATATAAAACTTTAATAATCGTTATACAAATGTACTAGGATGGATAATTATCTTAGATATGCATTGTTTATGACACAATAAAAATATCTTTGTTAATACTAAAATGAAAAAAGCAAAAAATACCACACTGTCGGAACAATTCTAAAATACCACACTGTCGGAACAATTCTAAAATACCACACTGTCGGAACAATTCTAAAATACCACACTGTCGGAACAATTCTAAAATACCACACTGTCTGAACAATTCTAAAATACCACACTGTCGGAACAGTTCTAAAATACCACACTGTCGGAACAATTCTAAAATACCACACTGTCTGAACAATTCTAAAATACCACACTGTCGGAACAATTCTAAAATACCACACTGTCGGAACAATTCTAAAATACCACACTGTCGGAACAATTCTTAAATACCACACTGTCGGAACAATTCTAAAATACCACACTGTCGGAACAATTCTAAAATACCACACTGTCGGAACAATTCTAAAATACCACACTGTCGGAACAATTCTAAAATCAAATAACAAATATCAAAATACATGTATGTGTGTATTTATAAAAAAATAAAATTCAGCAAGCTCGTGAAGATAATATACACATGAATGAGACATCAGTTGTCATTCGATTTACGGCTTCTGATTATCCCGTTGGTAACTCCACACTTTTCTTAATACCACCACTAGAATGGTGTTACTGGTGTTGGATATTCACACCCCTCCCCTGAAGATATCATTCGCTCTGTAGCATTCAAATGCAGAATGTATGAAGAACAACATTAACTATGATACAGATCTGGACGTCACCCAGGATAAATATGGCTAAATAAGACACCAACGTGGACATTATTTGGTCGAGAGAAAAAAACAAAACCCACACCAAAAAAGCGAAAACCTTCAGAATTCTGATCACAGATGATCAATTCACCAGTTGTTTTTTAAGCTAAAAAAAAATACAATGAGTGACGATGATCTAGATTGTAAATCACCTAATATTGTTTACGATTAGACTGTAATCTTTGGTTCAGAATGACCAAACAGAAGACTTATAAAATAGAAAGAATGATCATCAAATATCGTGCTTATGACAAATATTTGTAAAGAAATACCGATAATTAATCTACGAAATACATTTAACCAATCAAAGAAATACATTAAATCAATCTGAAAAAATAACTTTAATCAATCAAAGATATCACTGAAGGACACAAAATACTGAGTCCATTCATTCATTCATGTCTTTATTTCCTCTATATTACGATTACAATGAAATTTCAAATACAAATTAAATAATAGAAAACATTAATTATAAGGGACCGACCATTTAACTTGAAGGGGGGGGTTATGGTTTTTTGTTTCGTTCAGAATTTTTTTTTCGGACAACGTAAGAGTTAAAATATTTATTTTTTTTGTCGCGCACAGCGCAAATTTTTTTTCCAGGATTTAACATTAGGTTATATGACAAAAACTCTGAATCAGATTATTTTTTTTTTTCCTCCACCAAAATCAGAATATTTTGTTCAGCAACATTGGGAATCAGAATATTTTTTTAGAAAAAAACCATAACCCCCCCCCTTCAAGTTAAATGGTCGTTCCCTAACATGTCAATTAGAAGTTTTATATACAGTAATAATAGTTCATTTTATATGTAGTTTGTTGATGACATTGTAAGTAATGTATATGTCTGTTACTGGATATATTTTACAGCTCTGATGTATTCTGCTGCCAGTTTAGTGACATGGAAATAACACATTTTCTGAAATGATTTGAGGCCAACATCGCCTAGATCGGTACATGGAGTTTTCCCCAGTAAAATTTGGTATAATGCCTCATCGTCATAGCTGCTTAGTTCAACATAGAGATCTAAACAAAACATTTCAATAATTAAGTGCCACCAAATATTTTGGATTTCCAAAGTATATGGACAGGTACAGCACACGTGTGCAAAAATAGTCACTAAGACTGTACTGTTTTCTTTTTTTCCTACAAATTGAAACTGGATATCGATAGAGAGATAAAAGAAAGTTATATATAAATACCTAGAATTATATCAGATTATTTTAATCATAATGTTCTATCCTTTGTACATCCCTTTTTGACTGCCTAAGAACGATATAAATGAAATATTGCTAAGGTTGGCATTAAACACAAATCAATCAATTGACTGCCTAAAACAGAATCGTCAACTGTTGGTTACTTATTTTTACCAAGGCATTAAATCTAGGCACTTCCTGTCTGGTACTCGTAAATGCGTAAATGCGTTTGACTTCCTGCTGATATGTGCTATGATAAGGAGCTTTTGAAAAAATACAGATCCATTCATGTCTAGCAATTGCACTGAACACATATCAGAAGCATTAAGACATTCTTACTGATATAAAAGATTACCTTTTGAATAATAAGACAGTGCATGTCACCAGAGATGAAACACTTGATGGTCTTTGATATGTTTGTCATTAGATAAACAACAGAAAAGAATTAAGTCTACGAAATACATTTTACCAATCAAAGAAATACATTAAATCAATCAGAAAAAATAACTTTAATCAATCAAAGATATCACTGAAGGACACAAAATACTGAGTCCATTCATTAATGTCTTTATTTCCTCTATATTGCGATTACAATGAAATTTAAAATACAAATTAAATAATAGAAAACATTAATTATAACATGTCAATTAGAAGTTTTATATACAGTAATAATAGTTCATTTTATATGTAGTTTGTTGATGACATTGTAAGTAATGTATAGGTCTGTTACTGGATATATTTTACAGCTCTGATGTATTCTGCTGCCAGTTTAGTGACATGGAAATAACACATTTTCTGAAATGATTTGAGGCCAACATCGCCTAGATCGGTACATGGAGTTTTCCCCAGTAAAATTTGGTATAATGCCTCATCGTCATAGCTGCTTAGTTCAACATAGAGATCTAAACAAAACATTTCAATAATTAAGTGCCACCAAATATTTTGGATTTCCAAAGTATATGGACAGGTACAGCACACGTGTGCAAAAATAGTCACTAAGACTGTACTGTTTTCTTTTTTTCCTGGATATCGATAGAGAGATAAAAGAAAGTTATATTTAAATACCTAGAATTATATCAGATTATTTTAATCATAATGTTCTATCCTTTGTACATCCCTTTTTGACTGCCTAAGAACGATATACATGAAATATTGCTAAGGTTAAGCACAAATCAATCAATTGACTGCCTAAAACAGAATCGTCAACTGTTGGTTACTTACTTTTACCAAGGCATTAAATCTAGGCACTTCTTGTCTGGTACTCGTAAATGCGTTTGGCTTCCTGTTGATGGGCACTATGATAAGGAGCTTTTGAAAAAATACAGATCCATTGATATCTAGCAATTGCACTGAACACATATCAGAAGCATTAAGACATTCTTACTGATATAAAAAAATACCTTTTGAATAATAAGACATTGCATGTCACCAGAGATGAAACACTTGGTGGTTTTTGATATGTTTGTCATTAGATAAACAACAGAAAGGAATTAAGTGTTTGCTAACTCGCTCAAGAAGATGTTTTATAGTAAGATGCATGTAAATATAATATAATCATTGTTATAATATATCTAGGTATCCACGACATATAAAATAAAAACATAACTTCTTTTCTGTTCTATAGCTTAGTAAGTGCATCTTACTACAGTAAATGTCACGTTCTGAAAAATGCTATAACTGATAATAGAAAATAGAATATAAAGATGACATGTTATTATCAGGAGGGTTATTAATTACGGTTTAATTTGGAAGGTTGTTATTATAGTTTTGAGCTGATCGAATTTATTCTTTGCATGACTTAATTGTGACCTGACTACTAGAATAAGGTTATGACAACGTTTTTCCTAATACTAGAGGTGGTACGTGTCTAAGGTGGAGAACGGAGTATTGGTGACATGTGTCAGAACATTTTGAAATAGGGCTGTGATGTAATATAAAGTACAATTGATGTGTTATAAAAACATTATTATCATCTAACTAGATTTCTCACATTGATATGTAGAATTAGATATACAGTCATTGTGACAGATATTAAGGCTGGAATGCTTAAAATGGTCAATGTAATGTGTTATCATGGCATTATTTTTACTAATCAAGCCAAATTACTATTAATCTTTCCAACACATGATTTCAAATTCATATACACTTGGTTGCTATTACTTGATTTTCGTTCATTCTATTATTTTTTCTCTTTTAGGTTGCCACCTCATCCATTTATTACTATCCTAAACAACAGACCAGAATCATGGCCACAACTTGTACAGGAAATTTATGGCTTGTGTCACCATGACAACAACAGGTGTGATTTACTATTTGTTTCAATTTCTAGTTCAATATGACACAGATCATCAGGCCATTTAAAGTGGCTTGCTTTAAATAGTACCTATAAAGCAAGCCGCTTTATATTCACAAACTCCATGAAGAAGGCATTACCACAACTGTAATGATGTAGTATAATTCTGAATGTTAAATAACTACCTTTTTTAGTTTTGGCTGTCGTAACATATTATGCGTATCTCGAGACTGATAACATTTTTATCTGAATATTCTAACATTAATAAGTATGTCCTTATTATAGGAAAAACATAAATACGTGTATCTTTGGACAAAGGTCACAGAGAGTGATTATTGATTTTCTGTGCCATATGAAATACACAGCACGGCTTCCATGAAGTGTTAGAAGTAAATTTTTAGCCAATCAAAATTTTACTTGCCACAAGAACATCAGATAATATTTTGTGAACAGAACATATATATATTAAAATCAGCTCACCAGTAATATCAACATTTACTGGTCCCTCTTATCTTCCATTGTAAACAACAATCAGTCAAACATAGTCATAGTCATGGCCATAGATAAAGTTTAGACTGTCTGTGAGTCAAACATAGTCATAATCATGGCCATAGATAAAGTTTAGATTGTCTGTGAGTCAAACATAGTCATAGCCATGGCCATAGATAAAGTTTAGACTGTGTGTGAGTCAAACATAGTCATAATCATGGCCATAGATAAAGTTTAGATTGTCTGTGAGTCAAACATAGTCATAGCCATGGCCATAGATAAAGTTTAGACTGTGTGAGTCAAACATAGTCATAGCCATGGCCATAGATAAAGTTTAGACTGTGTGAGTCAAACATAGTCATAGCCATGGCCACAGATAAAGTTTAGACTGTGTGTGAGTCAAACATAGTCATAGCCATGGCCATAGATAAAGTTTAGACTGTGTGTGAGTCAAACATAGTCATAGCCATGGCCATAGATAAAGTTTAGACTGTCTGTGAGTCACACATGGTCATAGCCATGACCATAGATAAAGTTTAGACTGTGTGTGAGTCAAACATAGTCATAGTCATGGCCATAGATAAAGTTTAGACTGTGTGAGTCAAACATAGTCATAGCCATGGCCATATATAAAGTTTAGACTGTGTGTGAGTCAAACATAGTCATAGCCATGGCCATAGATAAAGTTTAGACTGTCTGTGAGTCAAACATAGTCATAGCCATGGCCATAGATAAAGTTTAGACTGTGAGTCAAACATAGTCATAGCCATGGCCATAGATAAAGTTTAGACTGTGTGTGAGTCAAACATGGTCATAGTCATGGCCATAGATAAAGTTTAGACTGTGTGAGTCAAACATGGTCATAGCCATGGCCATAGATAAAGTTTAGACTGTGTGTGAGTCAAACATAGTCATAGCCATGACCATAGATAAAGTTTAGACTGTGTGAGTCAAACATAGGCATAGTCATAGCCATAAATAAAGTTTAAACTGTGTGTGAGTCAAACATAGTCATAGTCATGGCCATAGATAAAGTTTAGACTGTCTATGAGTCAAGCATAGTCATAGCCATGGCCATAGATAAAGTTTAGACTGTGTGTGAGTTAAACATAGTCATAGTCATGGCCATAGATAAAGTTTAGACTGTGTGTGAGTCAAACATAGTCATAGCCATGGCCATAGATAAAGTTTAGACTGTGCGAGTCAAACATAGTCATAGCCATGACCATAGATAAAGTTTAGACTGTGTGTGAGTCAAACATAGTCATATTCATGGCCATAGATAAAGTTTAGACTGTGTGTGAGTCAAACATAGTCATAGTCATGGCCATATATAAAGTTTAGACTGTGTGAGTCAAACATAGTCATAGCCATGGCCACAGATAAAGTTTAGACTGTGTGTGAGTCAAACATAGTCATAGCCATGGCCATAGATAAAGTTTAGACTGTGTGTGAGTCAAACATAGTCATAGCCATGGCCATAGATAAAGTTTAGACTGTCTGTGAGTCACAAATGGTCATAGCCATGACCATAGATAAAGTTTAGACTGTGTGTGAGTCAAACATAGTCATAGCCATGGCCATAGATAAAGTTTAGACTGTGTGTGAGTCAAACATAGTCATAGCCATGGCCATAGATAAAGTTTAGACTGTGTGTGAGTCAAACATGGTCATAGTCATGGCCATAGATAAAGTTTAGACTGTGTGTGAGTCAAACATAGTCATAGCCATGGCCATAGATAAAGTTTAGACTGTCTGTGAGTCAAACATGGTCATAGCCATGGCCATAGATAAAGTTTAGACTGTGTGTGAGTCAAACATAGTCATAGTCATGGCCATAGATAAAGTTTAGACTGTGTGAGTCAAACATAGTCATAGTCATGACCATAAATAAAGTTTAAGCTGTGTGTGAGTCAAACATAGTCATAGTCATGGCCATAGATAAAGTTTAGACTGTGTGTGAGTCAAACATAGTCATAGCCATGGCCATAGATAAAGTTTAGACTGTGCGAGTCAAACATAGTCATATCCATGGCCATAGATAAAGTTTAGACTGTGTGTGAGTCAAACATAGTCATAGTCATGGCCATAGATAAAGTTTAGACTGTGTGTGAGTCAAACATAGTCATAACCATGGCCATAGATAAAGTTTAGACTGTGTGTGAGTCAAACATAGTCATAGTCATGGCCATAGATAAAGTTCAAACTGTGTGTGAGTCAAACATAGTCATAGTCATGGCCATAGATAAAGTTTAGACTGTGTGTGAGTCAAACATAGTCATAGCCATGCCCATAGATAAAGTTTAGACTGTGTGTGAGTCAAACATAGTCATAGCCATGGCCATAGATAAAGTTTAGACTGTGTGTGAGTCAAACATAGTCATAGTCATGGCCATAGATAAAGTTTAGACTGTGTGTGAGTCAAACATAGTCATAGTCATGGCCATAGATAAAGTTCAAACTGTGTGTGAGTCAAACATAGTCATAGTCATGGCCATAGATAAAGTTTAGACTGTGTGTGAGTCAAACATAGTCATAGCCATGCCCATAGATAAAGTTTAGACTGTGTGTGAGTCAAACATAGTCATAGCCATGGCCATAGATAAAGTTTAGACTGTGTGTGAGTCAAACATAGTCATAGTCATGGCCATAGATAAAGTTTAGACTGTGTGAGTCAAACATAGTCATAGCCATGGTCATAGATAAAGTTTAGACTGTGTGTGAGTCAAACATAGTCATAGCCATGACCATAGATAACGTTTAGACTGTGTGTGAGTCAAATATAGTCATAACCATGGCCATAGATAAAGTTTAGACTGTGTGAGTCAAACATAGTCATAGCCATGGCCATAGATAAAGTTTAGATTGTGTGTGAGTCAAATATAGTCATAGCCATGGCCATAGATAAATTTTAGACTGTGTGTGAGTCAAACATAGTCATAGTCATGGCCATAGATAAAGTTTAGACTGTGTGTGAGTCAAACATAGTCATAGTCATGGCCATAGATACAGTTTAGACTGTGTGTGAGTCAAACATAGTCATAGTCATGGCCATAGATAAAGTTTAGACTGTGTGTGAGTCAAACATAGTCATAGCCATGGCCATAGATACAGTTTAGACTGTGTGTGAGTCAAACATAGTCGTAGCCATGGCCATAGATAAAGTTTAGATTGTGAATCAAACATAGTCATAGCCATGGCCATAGATAAAGTTTAGACTGTGTGTGAGTCAAACATAGTCATAGCCATGGCCATAGATAAAGTTTAGACTGTGTGTGAGTCAAACATAGTCATAGCCATGGCCATAGATAAAGTTTAGACTGTGTGTGAGTCAAACATAGTCATAGCCATGGCCATAGATAAAGTTTAGACTGTGTGTGAGTCAAACATAGTCATAGCCATGGCCATAGATAAAGTTTAAACTGTGTGTGAGTCAAACATAGTCATAGTCATGGCCATAGATAAAGTTCAAACTGTGTGTGAGTCAAACATAGTCATAGTCATGGCCATAGATAAAGTTTAGACTGTGTGTGAGTCAAACATAGTCATAGCCATGCCCATAGATAAAGTTTAGACTGTGTGTGAGTCAAACATAGTCATAGCCATGGCCATAGATAAAGTTTAGACTGTGTGTGAGTCAAACATAGTCATAGTCATGGCCATAGATAAAGTTTAGACTGTGTGTGAGTCAAACATAGTCATAGTCATGGCCATAGATAAAGTTCAAACTGTGTGTGAGTCAAACATAGTCATAGTCATGGCCATAGATAAAGTTTAGACTGTGTGTGAGTCAAACATAGTCATAGCCATGCCCATAGATAAAGTTTAGACTGTGTGTGAGTCAAACATAGTCATAGCCATGGCCATAGATAAAGTTTAGACTGTGTGTGAGTCAAACATAGTCATAGTCATGGCCATAGATAAAGTTTAGACTGTGTGAGTCAAACATAGTCATAGCCATGGTCATAGATAAAGTTTAGACTGTGTGTGAGTCAAACATAGTCATAGCCATGACCATAGATAACGTTTAGACTGTGTGTGAGTCAAATATAGTCATAACCATGGCCATAGATAAAGTTTAGACTGTGTGAGTCAAACATAGTCATAGCCATGGCCATAGATAAAGTTTAGATTGTGTGTGAGTCAAATATAGTCATAGCCATGGCCATAGATAAATTTTAGACTGTGTGTGAGTCAAACATAGTCATAGTCATGGCCATAGATAAAGTTTAGACTGTGTGTGAGTCAAACATAGTCATAGTCATGGCCATAGATACAGTTTAGACTGTGTGTGAGTCAAACATAGTCATAGTCATGGCCATAGATAAAGTTTAGACTGTGTGTGAGTCAAACATAGTCATAGCCATGGCCATAGATACAGTTTAGACTGTGTGTGAGTCAAACATAGTCGTAGCCATGGCCATAGATAAAGTTTAGATTGTGAATCAAACATAGTCATAGCCATGGCCATAGATAAAGTTTAGACTGTGTGTGAGTCAAACATAGTCATAGCCATGGCCATAGATAAAGTTTAGACTGTGTGTGAGTCAAACATAGTCATAGCCATGGCCATAGATAAAGTTTAGACTGTGTGTGAGTCAAACATAGTCATAGCCATGGCCATAGATAAAGTTTAGACTGTGTGTGAGTCAAACATAGTCATAGCCATGGCCATAGATAAAGTTTAAACTGTGTGTGAGTCAAACATAGTCATAGCCATGGCCATAGATAAAGTTTAGACTGTGTGTGAGTCAAACATAGTCATAGCCATGGCCATAGATAAAGTTTAGACTGTGTGTGAGTCAAACATATTCATAGCCATGACCATAGATAAAGTTTAGACTGTGTGTGAGTCAAACATAGTCATAGTCATGGCCATAGATAAAGTTTAGACTGTGTGTGAGTCAAATATAGTCATAGCCATGACCATATATAAAGTTTAGACTGTGTGTGAGTCAAACATAGTCATAGTCATGGCCATAGATAAAGTTTAGACTGTGTGTGAGTCAAACATAGTCATAGTCATAGCCATAGATAAAGTTCAAACTGTGTGTGAGTCAAACATAGTCATAGTCATGGCCATAGATAAAGTTTAGACTGTGTGTGAGTCAAACATAATCATAGCCATGCCCATAGATAAAGTTTAGACTGTGTGGGAGTCAAACATAGTCATAGCCATGGCCATAGATAAAGTATAGACTGTGTGTGAGTCAAACATAGTCATAGTCATGGCCATAGATCAAGTTTAGACTGTGTGAGTCAAACATAGTCATAGCCATGACCATAGATAAAGTTTAGACTGTGTGTGAGTCAAACATAGTCATAGCCATGGTCATAGATAAAGGTTAGACTGTGTGTGAGTCAAACATAGTCATAGCCATGACCATAGATAAAGTTTAGACTGTGTGTGAGTCAAATATAGTCATAGTCATGACCATAGATAAAGTTTAGACTGTGTGTGAATCAAACATAGTCATAGTCATGGCCATAGATAAAGTTTAGACTGTGTGTGAGTCAGTCATAGTCATGGTCATAGATAAAGTTTAGACTGTGTGAGTCAAACATAGTCATAGCCATGGCCATAGATAAAGTTTAGACTGTCTATGAGTCAAATATAGTGATAGCCATGGCCATAGATAAAGTTTAGACTGTGTGAGTCAAACATAGTCATAGCCATGACCATAGATAAAGTTTAGACTGTGTGTGAGTCAAACATAGTCATAGCCATGGCCATAGATAAAGTTTAGACTGTGTGTGAGTCAAACATAGTCATAGCCATGGCCATAGATAAAGTTTAGACTGTGTGTGAGTCAAACATAGTCATAGCCATGGCCATAGATAAAGTTTAGACTGTGTGTGAGTCAAACATAGTTATAGCCATGGCTATAGATAAAGTTCAAACTGTGTGTGAGTCAAACATAGTCATAGTCATGGCCATAGATAAAGTTTAGACTGTGTGTGAGTCAAACATAATCATAGCCATGCCCATAGATAAAGTTTAGACTGTGTGGGAGTCAAACATAGTCATAGCCATGGCCATAGATAAAGTATAGACTGTGTGTGAGTCAAACATAGTCATAGTCATGGCCATAGATCAAGTTTAGACTGTGTGAGTCAAACATAGTCATAGCCATGACCATAGATAAAGTTTAGACTGTGTGTGAGTCAAACATAGTCATAGCCATGGTCATAGATAAAGGTTAGACTGTGTGTGAGTCAAACATAGTCATAGCCATGACCATAGATAAAGTTTAGACTGTGTGTGAGTCAAATATAGTCATAGTCATGACCATAGATAAAGTTTAGACTGTGTGTGAATCAAACATAGTCATAGTCATGGCCATAGATAAAGTTTAGACTGTGTGTGAGTCAGTCATAGTCATGGTCATAGATAAAGTTTAGACTGTGTGAGTCAAACATAGTCATAGCCATGGCCATAGATAAAGTTTAGACTGTCTATGAGTCAAATATAGTGATAGCCATGGCCATAGATAAAGTTTAGACTGTGTGAGTCAAACATAGTCATAGCCATGACCATAGATAAAGTTTAGACTGTGTGTGAGTCAAACATAGTCATAGCCATGGCCATAGATAAAGTTTAGACTGTGTGTGAGTCAAACATAGTCATAGCCATGGCCATAGATAAAGTTTAGACTGTGTGTGAGTCAAACATAGTCATAGCCATGGCCATAGATAAAGTTTAGACTGTGTGTGAGTCAAACATAGTTATAGCCATGGCTATAGATAAAGTTTAGACTGTGTGTGAGTCAAACATAGTCATAGCCATGGCCATAGATAAAGTTTAGACTGTGTGTGAGTCAAACATAGTCATAGCCATGGCCATAGATAAAGTTTAGACTGTGTGTGAGTCAAACATAGTCATAGCCATGGCCATAGATAAGGTTTAGACTGTGTGTGAATCAAATATAGTCATAGCCATGACCATTGATAAAGTTTAGACTGTGTGAGTCAAATATAGTGATAGCCATGGCCATAGATAAAGTTTAGACTGTGTGAGTCAAACATAGTCATAGCCATGACCATAGATAAAGTTTAGACTGTGTGTGAGTCAAACATAGTCATAGCCATGGCCATAGATAAAGTTTAGACTGTGTGCGAGTCAAACATAGTCATAGCCATGGCCATAGATAAAGTTTAGACTGTGTGTGAGTCAAACATAGTCATAGCCATGGCCATAGATAAAGTTTAGACTGTGTGTGAGTCAAACATAGTCATAGCCATGGCCATAGATAAAGTTTAGACTGTGTGTGAGTCAAACATAGTTATAGCCATGGCTATAGATAAAGTTTAGACTGTGTGTGAGTCAAACATAGTCATAGCCATGGCCATAGATAAAGTTTAGACTGTGTGTGAGTCAAACATAGTCATAGCCATGGCCATAGATAAAGTTTAGACTGTGTGTGAGTCAAACATAGTCATAGCCATGGCCATAGATAAGGTTTAGACTGTGTGTGAATCAAATATAGTCATAGCCATGACCATTGATAAAGTTTAGACTGTGTGAGTCAAACATAGTCATAGTCATGGCCATAGATAAAGTTTAAACTGTGTGTGAGTCAAACATAGTCATAGCCATGACCATAGATAAAGTTTAAACTGTGTGTGAGTCAAACATAGTCATAGTCATGGCCATAGATAAAGTTTAGACTGTGTGAGTCAAACATAGTCATAGCCATGGCCATAGATAAAGTTTAGACTGTGTGTGAGTCAAACATAGTCATAGCCATGGCCATAGATAAAGTTTAAACTGTGTGTGAGTCAAACATAGTCATAGCCATGGCCATAGATAAAGTTTAAACTGTATGTGTAAATGTGTTCAGTTTATCACATCTTTATAGATGTATTCAGTCAGTTTGGTGTTATCTGTATTGTCTGTTGTCCGATTTCTTTTTAGCTAACCTGACCCAAAGGGTCATGTGAGCTATTGCCATCACTTGGCGTCCGTCGTCGTCGTCAGTCGTACGTCGTACGTCGTAAACTTTTTCAAAAATCTTCTCCTCTGAAAGTACTAGACCAATGGAAACCAAACTTGGTCTGAATCATTACTAGGGTGTCTAGTTTCAAAATTGTGTCCGGTGATGCCGTGCACCAACCAACATGGCCGCTGTTACTAAAAATAGAACATATGGTAAAATTGCAGGTTTTTGGTAATAACTCAAAAACCGTTAATAATATCAAAAATCTGACATGGGTAAAAATGATCAGCACATTAAGATCTACCTACCCTGCAATTTTGAAGTAAATCTGATTACCCATCTTGGAGTTATTGCCCTTTTTTCATCAAATTTTCAAAATTTTAATACTTTTCGTCCTTTATTTCAAAAACTATAAGAGACAGATGGTAAGTTGAAACTGCAAACATGTTCAGCATGTCAAGATCTACCTACCCTGCAATTTTGAAGTAAATTTGATTACCCATCTTGGAGTTATTGCCCTTTTTTCATCATTTTTTTTTTTCATTTTAATACTTTTCGTCTTATATTTCAGAAACTATTTAGAGATAGATGTTAAGTTTATTGCAAAAATGTGCAGCATGTCAAGATCTACCTACCCTGCAATTTTGAAGTAAATCCCATTATCCATTTTGACCGATTATGCAAATTAGAAAAAAGGGGGAATGAAATTTTAAAAAAATCTTCTCTGAAACTACTGAGCCAATCTCAACCAAACTTTGCTGAAATGATCCTTAGGTGGTCCCCTTTCAAAATTATGTCCGTCAGCACCGTCCTGTATCCAAGATGGCCACCATTACTAAAAATAGAAATTTCTTCAAATGGCCAAAACTGCTCTATTTTAAGCCAGAAAGTGCCCAAATTTGAAGTGTATAAGCATAATGATGAGCTTTTTAGCATATATTACGGGATTTTTTATGAACTTTGAACTTTTACCGATTTTGACCGATTATGCAAATTAGAAAAAAGGGGGGATGAAATTTAAAAAAAATCTTCTCCTCTGAAACTATTAGGCCAATCTCAACCAAACTTTGCTGAAATGATCCTTAGGTGGTCCCCTTTAAAAATTGTGTCCGTCAGCGCCGTCCTGTATCCAAGATGGCCGCCATTACTAAAAATAGAAATTTCTTCAAATGGCCAAAACTGCTCTATTTTAAGCCAGAAAGTGCCCAAATTTGAACTGTATAAGCATAATGATGAGCTTTTTAACATATATTACGGGATTTTTTATGAACTTTGAACTTTTACCGATTTTGACCGATTATGCAAATTAGAAAAAAGGGGGGATGAAATTAAAAAAAATCTTCTCCTCTGAAACTACTGAGCCAATCTCAACCAAACTCTGCTGAAATGATTCTTGAGTGGTCCTCTTCCAAAATTGTGTCTGGCATTTCAGAACACCGACCAAGATGGCCGCCACAGCCGAACTTAATTTAACATAGGACCCTATGGGAAATTCCCATAAAAATATTTTTGTCTGAAACCATTTGCTCAATAAGAACAAAATTTTGATGAAATAGTCATTGGATGGTTCTCTTCCAAAAATGTGTCTGGCGGTTCGACCCTTCTATCCATTTTTTTTTTTACCTGCAATTTTGAAGTAAATCTGATTACCCATCTTGGAGTTCTCGACCTTTTTTCATCAAATTTATAAAAAAAAATTAATACTTTTCGTCTTATATTTCAAAAACTATAAGAGATAAAGGTTAAGTTTAAATTTCCAAAATTTGCAGCATGTCAAGATCTTCCTACCCTGCAATTTTGAAGTAAATCCAATTACCCATTTTGGAGTTATTGCCCTTTTTTCATCAAAATGTTCTCAATTTTAATACAATCATCTTATATCTCAAAAACTATTAGAGATAGAGGGAAAGTTTAAACTGCAAAAATGTTCAGCATGTCAAGATCTACAAAAAATTTCCCACAGTTAAAAATGTGCAACAGCTGTGAAGAGTTATTCCTCTTGAAATGCATATTTTTGTTGACTCACTGCTTTTGGTTACTCAAATAATCAAAGGGAAGCAACTCTATTACAAAATGTGAAGTAGGAAAAGCTAAATTTTGAGAATCATTGACATATATGTTTTTTTACAGCAATTTTGATAACTTACATTAAAGGGGAAACCCCTGCCCACATTTTTTTGTAGAAGGGGTCTGCAATGACGAAGGCTACATTTGTTAATTTTTTTTACCGAAGTTATCAAGTTTTATTGACTGATGTTGTTATTATACCCAGGTGAGCTATACAGGCTCCTGGGAGCCTCTAGTTTAAATTTTAATATCATACAACAAAATTACATTGTTCAAATATGGCACAAAGCTGTTTTTGGTTGTTATTCATATGGTTCAAAACCATCAAGAACTTATAATATAATTATAATTTTCTTTGGCGGGATTCGTTAATAGATTATGTTGTTGATATTTTTAACTCCCTCTTTCCTACACGACAATAGTTTTATCTTCATCATTAAGCAGTTTTCGTCATTAAATTTGATGTTTAAGACTAATATCACAAACAAGACATTTTATGACGATTCTAGAAAACTAGCAATAATTTGGTTAAAATGTTTATTTTGAGAAAATATGAAAACATGTTGATTGTCACGTACTTTAACAGAAATGTTAACTTTCTAATGAGATCATGTAGGGGACTTAACTATTAAAAATGTTAATGATGGATGACAGTGTGAATTGAATTCTTAATCAGTTTAATCTAAGCTAAGTTGAATGAGGCTTTACACTGAAGACAATTAACACACAGGATAAAATAATGGTTATCTATCAATATTTGATCAGTGTTTTTGTTTGTAGTCAGGAATTGTACACATAGAAGTTCATGATAAAATAACTTATAAGTAATAAAATGAAAAACAAAACATACCACACCATCGGAAACAGTTTCACAATCCAAAGGCAAATCATAGAAAGAAGCAAAATTTCAAACATCATAAAATACAGTCAAGTGTTTAATGACACATACCAACATCTGTTTACTACATTTACCAAATTAGTGCATCAGTTGCAATATTTCTGGTATTCGATCTTTTAGATTTTTTTGTGTATTTTAATTGTTGTGTCCATATGTAGGTTGTGATTTGATCTAATATCCATGGAAATATTTTGTTTTCTGCTTTGTCATATACAAGCATGAAAAGATAGTTTAAAAACTTAGTTAAAGATGTGTTCTAAGATCCATATTGGTATTATTAAATGGAAAATAAAGATAAAAAATTAGTAATACTTGTAAATTGATTGTGAAAAATAACCTTGTCTTTTTTTAGCATTAAGAAGAACTGTATCAAATTGTTGGAGCCTTTTCTTAAATTTGTACTGTTAGAACCTTCACAGAGTCAACAGTTTCTACAAATCAGAACAAATCTTCAACGAACCCTGTTACAAGTCATATCGGAGGAAGAGGACTTTATTGTTTTTAAGTTTATAGTGAAAATCTTGCCATGCTTCCAGGTTTGTATTTGAAAACAAAATAGTTGTTTTTCATTTAGTATTGGAATTAATTCCATTTCTCATGCATTGTATCTGCACAACCATGTAAATGTTCTCTGGAAAACAAAACTTGTCAACAAAAATTACATCATCACAACAGAATATATTTCCACTTTACATAGTACATGCATATACTAAAGCTGAATTGAAGATATTGAAACATTAGAATGTTACCTGTATTGTATTTGCTGAAGATATATAGAATCTAACACCGGGGAGAGTACAAGATAGGGAAATCTCCGACACCCGAGGGTAAGATTTCAATTGTTCTCTTTACGAGGCTTGCCGAGTTAGAGAACGATTGTAATCTTACCCAAGGGTGTCGGAGATTTCCCTATCTTGTACTTTTCCGGTGTTTGATTTTATTTCTCACTAAACACCTAATTGTTTTTGTTTACATTCCATCGAGCGTTTTCCCGCAATTTATTTTTCCATTGCTGAAGTAAATATTCGATTTATCCATATACAACCGTATCTCTGCAGTATTTCAAATGTATTTCATCATAAAGTACAATGCATTTAATAAATATATTATAAATGTTACTACAACAGAGATAAATACCTGTAAAAAAATATTTGAATTTGGTCAAAGGGAGGTAATTTCTTTCTTTACATTAGTTACTAACAAGGGAGAGCACTCTATTATTTACTCAAAGTAAACAAACATTGACTGGAAGAGAGCCTGAAAAAAGAATCAAACACCGTGAAAGGTGCACGTTAGCTAGCAGAATATAATACATAAATGAATTTAAAAATACTTATGTAGTAGAATCGTGGTTAATTGTTTATTTTAAAAAGGAAAAGCATGGAGAATTGGGGGGCAGTTGACATAAACTGTACAGCATGCATTTGCCGGTAAAACACACGTGATTTTTTTTGTCTTGCACTAGTGCAAGATAAGAAAATCTCACATCGCTAAAAATAGGAACTGATCTGTCTCAAAAGTGAGAAAATCATATTTAATAAACCTATGTGGTCCATACAATGTGTACCGATGTCTTGCCAGAAAACCAAGAGATTAATAAATGATCTTATTCTATTAGCTAAAAATGGCCATATTTAATGAGCTTATGATGCCCATACAATGTATAGAAATATCTTACGAGAAACTCAACAGATTAATATCAAATTATTTTGTTGATTTTTTTTGGTCTAGGTTAACACTATAGAAAATTTAGCAACTACCTCACAGTTTCTATCAGAACTATTGAGAGGTAGTAGTAGTTCTGTGAAGGAATGGGATTTATCAGCACTTATCAGATTGGGATTTTCACTATGTCTACAGAGCATCTCACTGGGACTGGATTTTTCCTCATTAGCTAGGAGTATGGAAAAATTTGTTCTGACCAATCAGATGGTAGGATATATGCTTTTTCTATTTATAACACAACAAAACATATTTTTATAGTTTTTGTTCTTGTAAGATTCAGGGGGATTTCAGGATTCAGTTTAGGCTTCAGTGAGAAATGTATTAAATCTAACCCACAACTGAAATACAATACAAAGGTTGTAATGATATATCTAACACATATGGTAGGTAAGTAATGTGAATGATGACAGGTTGTAAAGCCAAAATTATTAAAACATTTGAGAACACACGACATAAAACCACCAATTGATAATTTACCAAAGGATGAGACTGAAACTATTTCACCAAAGTGATACTATTATGAACTGTGACATTGTAGAATGTCTTCCTTAGGGAACGACCATTTAACTTGAAGGGGGGGGGGGGGGGGGCGGGGGAGGGGGAGGGTTATGGTTTTTTTCTAAAAAAGTATTCTGATTCCCAATATTGCTGGAAAAAAATATTCTGATTTTGGTGGAGAAAAAAAAAATCTGATTCAGAGTTTTTGTCATATAATCTAATGTTGAACACTGGAAAAAATTTCCGCACTTAGCGCGACAAAAAAATAAATATTCTAATTCTTGTGTTGTCCGAAAAAAAAATTCTGAACAAAACAAAAAACCATAACCCCCCCTTCAAGTTAAATGGTTGGTTCCTTAGATGGTCCATGAGCCTGAAACTATTTCACCAAAGTGATACTATTATGAACTGTAACATTGCAGAATGTCTTCCTTAGATGGTCCATGAGCCTGAAACTATTTCACCAAAGTGATACTATTATGAACTGTGACATTGTAGAATGTCTTCCTTAGATGGTCCATTATTAAATTTGGGTTTGTTGAAACCGTTGTTAAATCCAAGATGGCAGCCACCATTAATTGGTTAAATATGAACACCAAGCCATAATGGAAAATAAATAAAAAGAAACCACAAACTTGACCAAACCCAAAATTTTCATAAATGTATTCTCCCTTTAGATGTTTTTTTTTGTGAAAATTTGATTTTAACATGACCGTCAATGAACTTGAATAATCTTTGTATTGTTCTCACCAAGGTTTTTTTTAATTTTGATAGTGGCCACTGCAAGAAATTTTACATCGCCCAATGGGAATTGTTTTTAAATATCTTCTTCTCAGACACCTAAACCTGATTGAACACAGACTGTACCTGAATGATCATTTGACACTACCCATAATAATTTATAACTAAATGTGGTATGTGGGCTCATTTCAGATTTTATCATAGAAAATGTCAATTCAAATTTGTTCTAGCCTTTGATAAATGGGAGATTTTTGTTGATAAATTGGCTTATTAATTTGTTATTTAGAGGTAGAACTAGTCGTAATACAAAATTTCAAATATTTACAGGTATAAAAGTTCATCCATAATTTTCAAACTTTTCCGCCATAACTCAAAATACAAAATTCTAAAATGGGCCAATTTAGCTTTATTTACATTTGTGTAATAGAATGTACCATCGTCAGCTTCAAATAAGAGTTTGTTTGTTCATGTGGAGTGACTCTGGCTCTAATTTAGTGTTAGTCGGTACAATTTTTTCCTTCTCTTTCCTTTTTTTTGGACAATAATTGATGTGAGGTAGTGGAGTATCTTTAAATTATTAACGAAAAATATCTACAGAATGTTTGAGACTTATATAATTTGACACTCAACAGTGACTTAATAGGGCATACAATATTTTATTTATTGATTTGTGTGGTCTTGTTTTACACCGAATATATCGTTTATTAAAATTTCTAATTGTATTCGTATGGCCTGGGTGACTCAATGAGTAAGGTAGTTGGATTACCTAACAACTCATACAAGCCTATCACCAATACAGCGTGGGTTTGCGCCCGGCATTGTAAATTACAAAAAAGGGTGCACTCGACTCGCAGTCGCAAGTAATAAAGTTTACCAGTTGCTTGCCCATGGTCGGTGGTTCTCAGTGGATACTCCGGCTTCTTCCACCACTAAAACTGGTCGCCATGATATAGCTGAAATATTGCTGAAAGTGGCGTTAAACACCAAAAATCAATCAAAATCATCTAATTTTATTGTAGACACAATTTAAGGACACAAATATAATAGCCATTGCATCTATCTTGTCAACAAGTCCCAGGGATTATATAGACCCGATTGTGAATATAGGTATGTATACTATAAGACAAACTGTTGTATATGACAATAATTGATTTTTATATAGGGGAAACAGTCCCAGCTAGATGAGTTTCTCCTGGAATTTAATAACATTAAAACATATATCCCTGCAGTAGGATAATTTGACAAACATGTGAAATCTTCAACTCTTTCAAAAGTTAGTACAAACTGTGCTGTTTTGTCTCAAGAAATGTGTGATATTTGCTATGGGAAATATAGGATATGTTTTGGCAAAATTATTGGATAATATGAAGCAGCTGGCCGCGATACTGGTATTACCAGTATCGTACCAGAATCTTCCAGTATCTGCAATACTGGTACAGATATATACTGGTAAATACTAGTATCCCAGTATCTTCCAGAATTTTTCAGTATCTGCAATACTAGAAGATACTGGTCATTGCCAAAATATGAGTATTGCAGATACCGGAAGATTCTGGGAGCAGCCAATATTCAATCTTAAAATTAATAGCTATGCACAATCTGGCATGCTCATACATCATTTCTGCTGTACATAACATAAGAGGCAAAAGTCCTGTAATGTCAAAATATTTTGTATGGTCCCTTAGAGTTTGATATATACTGGTGAATTCAGGATACTAGAGTTTCCAGTATTGTGTGTTTTACAATACTAGTATTACCAGTATTGCTGGATGAAGAATACTGGAGCTTCCAGTATTGTGTGTTTTACAATACTAGTATTACCAGTATTGCTGGATGAAGAATACTAGAGTTTCCAGTATTGTGTGCTTTACAATACTAGTATTACCAGTATTGCTGGATGAAGAATACTGGAGCTTCCAGTATCGTGTGTTTTACAATACTAGTATTACCAGTATTGTTGAATGAAGAATACTGGAGCTTCCAGTATTGTGTGTTTTACAATACTAGTATTACCAGTATTGCTGGATGAAGAATACTAGAGTTTCCAGTATTGTGTGCTTTACAATACTAGTATTACCAGTATTGCTGGATGAAGAATACTGGAGCTTCCGGTATTGTGTATAGATCAGCGATTCTGGTATTCCAGTATTGTAAATGCACGATAATGGTACATTGTACATCCAGTATTGTTAATATACAAAATATACGATACTGGATTTCCAGTATTGTAACATTACAATACTGGTATTTCTAGTATTGTACAGTGTACGATACTGGATTTCCAGTATTGTAATATTTACAATACTGGTATTTCCGGTATTGTAAATATTATAATACTGGTAATACCAAGGCCAGTATCGTGGCCGGCTGCTTCATATTATCCAAATTATTCTTAGCTCATGCACAATTTATAAAAGTGCTTGCTATGGTATACAATCAAGGATTGTTGCCCTGTCAATTTACTCATCTCTTGTTAATAGTTTATATATTGGTGTGAGCTGTGATTCATTAGAAAATAGATTAATTAAGCTTTGTCTGTATTCTGCACCTAAACTTAAGGCTTTTCCTTCAAACCCTACTTACGATTGTGTTTTCAGTCCTTTTTGTGAAAATGTTTGTGAATTGCAACCAAACAAAATTCAATATTTTGGTATACAAATAAAGTGACAACATTGTTTTGGATGAAGAAAAGTCTGAAAATACCAATAGGATAATTAGAAACCATAAATCGAAGGACAGACAATAATACAATATCTAACAGAAAAAAGAAGGAAAGGACAAATAAAGATCTACAAAACACTACAAAGAAAACTACAGAGCAACACGAACCCCACCAAAAACACGGGGGGAAATTGTGTGCTCCGTCGTGTTCCTCTTGTTACAAAGCCGATGATAAATCTTGAATGAGGAAGGGACTGGATTTTGATTAAGACAAACAGAACATATATGTGGTCATTTTTTACATAGATATTCCCTAACTATTCATCAAGTCATGAGGCGACCGTAAAACTTTCAAAACGATTACTTCAACTTCACCATTAGGAACCCTTGATTCAATAGCTTTCTTTATATCAAGGAAGTCATGATGCCGGGGAACCACTTTCTCTGGAGTAACATATATCAACAGAGAAATATGTACTCCATATGCAGGTGCTGGTGGAATATTGCTGGTACAAAAAACCCTCTATGGTTTAATCCTCAACCTACATTTAATTTTGAATTTCCAAAAAATAAGTTTGATACAAATCTTTTGATAATTCAGCACTCTTTGTTGAGATCATATCAGGTATATCTGAATACTCAGCATTTTATACAGAAATCTCTAGGGTTAGGATTAGACCTTATGGTTAGGGTGTTTAATGTCACTTTCAAACTGAACTACTGGTCGATGTTTTATACTTGAACTATATCACAGCTCACAGTTTAATGAATTGAATAACATTCCTGGTTGTGTAATGGTTAGCTTGCTTAGCTCAGTGTGGTAGTTCATAGGTTCAATCCACTGCCTGGAGTGGAAACCAAAGGCTAAGCTCACAGAATTCAGGAGTAAGACTGATTGGCTCGGAGTACTGAAAATGTGTCCAAGTAGAGTGACATCTCTACACGCACACTGATCATTATGTTTCAGTCGGCTAGAACTATAAAATCCATTAATTGTGTTTAGAAGTTTTAATTTTCGTAGTTTGTCATGAGCTGTCTTCGAATTAAATGAAACAGGGATTTTGACCAAGGGTTAAGCTAATGATGTTTAATGCCACTTTCAACAATATTTCAGTTATATCATGGCTGTCAGTTTTATTGATGGGGGAAACCAGACTACCCGGAGAAAACCACCGACCTGTCGCAAGTCACTGACAAACTTTATCATATAATGTTGTATCGAGTAAACGGGATTCGAACTTACAACGTTAGTTGTGATAGACACTGATTGCATAGGTAGTTGTAAATTCAACTACCATACGATCACGACCAGAACGGCACCCAGACATCTCTATGAATGATGATAGAATTGCATACATGGTTATTCCCATTTTTACTGCAGCACCAATGCCTGTTTATTTATTCTGAAATTTGTTTCTTGAAAAATTCATGAAATGCTGAGATTCAATTCTGTGTCTCTTTGCAATTTAGAATGAGGAAAGTCAAAATCCTCTTAATATTTTACAATTATCAAATCTTGTGATTGTGAGAACAAAGATTATTTACCTCTGGACAGGAAATGGAGGATGTCATGGATAGCCCTATAGCTAACTGTTTTCTTCCTTAATTGGGTTGTAAGCCATATATATTAACAAATATTATTCAACTTTAGCAGTATTGCTGGAATCTACAACATAATAATTAATTGCATGGAATTCAATCTACAGTTAAAAATGTGAGGAAGAAAATAGCTTTGACACATTGTGGTATATGTCATAGTAGAATGAAGGTCTGAATACAGCTTCGAGGATGACACACATTGTTATATTTTTTTATGAAGAACAGCGCGACCTAATTGCAGTTCTTTCTATTACATGTTTTAATTAGCTGTATAGATGTTCATGATATCCATGGGAACATTATAAAAGTCGACCCCTTTAATGATGTATTTACAGATGCCACAGGGGATGTATTTTCACGTTATCTTTTAATTAAATTTGAATAATAATATACTTTTGGTGATAGTTTTGCACTTCCTATTTCTAATATCATTTTTATACTTTCTTTATTTCACATTTTAATTGAAAATCTTTCTTATAGTTTTACATAACTAGTTTTTTAACTCATAATTCCATGATTAATTTTAGCATATTTAATTAAAATCTTCACCCACGGTATGACATTTTATCAACAACATATAGTAATGTTCCCAGTTCATGTTTGAGTTTTTATAAGCAGTGTATTTTTTTCCTCCTAAAACTCACATGTTCATGCAGCCTGTGAGTTAGAGATTATATGTTTTAACTTGAATAAAGGACAAACTGTCATAAAAGGCTTCGATACTGACTGATCCGGTCCATGCTCAGTGATTTGCTACTGTGTATGGCTGTGATAAAAACGTAGATATCTAATTTAGTGTGCACGAAGCGTTTCTGGAATAACCTTCATCAGGAACGCTCAATATTGAAATATTGGAAAGCCGGATAATTTTATAAAGTGCACCATTATATAAGATCTAATGTGCATTATTTTTTTTAAGATATGTATAAAGTATGCCAGCTACTCCTTGAATTTGATGAAAGGAGAAGCACAACATGTTATTATTTGTATTATTTTGAAACAGTTACGATCGTCAAATCCCTAATTGATTATTCTGTGCCAATACACCCACTCTAATAGCCATCTACTTAACTCATTCAATCCTTCTTTGTTTAAATCAACTTCTCAATTACACATCAATAGCCAGGTCTTATGTCACAAAATCTCTTCATTATCCAGAATTAGCCAAATAAAGTGGTCGTCTATTGCAGGAAACTTTTATTTAGTACTATTTTACTTTTAATTGGTGTAGAATTTGGCAATTAGTCTTACAGTACACATAAAGCAACCATAGTTTAACTTTTTTCATAACTATATTCTTTGTTAATTAGTAGTGAAGTTTAATTGGGATTACATTCACATTCATCTTTTATTTACAGTGCGTTTTTGCTAACAAGCTGTCAGTTAGTATTTCAAAAAGGCAATCAGCATTTCTAGGACATGTAAATTAGGATCCATATTTGAATATTTTTTTGCATTGAGCTGTGAATAAAATATAGAGTAGTTTATTTCAATTCAAGTTCCATGATCAAATTACAAATACTGACGACACGTTAAGCTTATCTGTTTATATCTGAGATTAATGTTATTGACGTTCTGTTTGTTTGTGTAATTGTGACCATCTAATTAGTGTCTGTTATTGCCAATTAAGAAATGAAGTGCCTGTATGGTATAATGGCTAGTGTGGTCCTCTCAAATGTGGTAGATTGTTTGATTTCTGGTTGGATCAAACAAAAGACTGCAACATGACTTGTTGTTGCTTCATTAAGGAGTAAGAGCAAAGACTGATCAGTGTCAGAAGTAACAGAGTGAACTGTTGTTTCGGTGGTCTAGCACATTGGTTGGATCAGTGTCAGAATATTGTAACAGAGTGAACTGTTGTTTCGATGGTCTAGCACATTGGTTGGTTCAGTGTCAGAATATTGTAACAGAGTGAACTGTTGTTTCGGTGGTCTAGCACATTGGTTGGATCAGTGTCAGAATATTGTAACAGAGTGAACTGTTGTTTCGGTGGTCTAGCACATTGGTTGGATCAGTGTCAGAATATTGTAACAGAGTGAACTGTTGTTTCGGTGGTCTAGCACATTGGTTGGATCAGTGTCAGAATATTGTAACAGAGTGAACTGTTGTTTCGGTGGTCTAGCACATTGGTTGGATCAGTGTCAGAATATTGTAACAGAGTGAACTGTTGTTTCGGTGGTCTAGCACATTGGTTGGATCAGTGTCAGAAGTAACAGAGTGAAATGTTGTTTCGGTGGTCTAGCACATTGGTTGGATCAGTGTCAGAAGTAACAGAGTGAACTGTTGTTTCTGTGGTCTAGCACATACCAAGCGTGTTTGTCCTGTACACAGCTGACATCATTGTTGTCTTATCAAATAGTAACTTGTTTCTCTATGATACTGAAAAAATGCTCAGTTGGTGTTAAACAACAAAGAAACAAAGAGTCACTCAATTCACAAATAGATGCATGTAGTCAAACTTTATATACAATATAAAAATAATGACTTTATGTTTCCAGAAAATAAATCAGGGAAACATTATTGTGTTTAGTTGTTCAGATCATTTAAAAATCTAAAACTACCTCTTTTGTAAATGCAATATGGGTTTACATCAAAGTAGCAGCATGGTATATTATATACAATTACTGCCTTTTTAGGAGGTTATCATCAATAATTGTCAACCTGAGAAGGGTTGTTTTGCTTGAGGGTTTTAACCCGAGGGAAATAACCCTTTACAGGTTAACAGTTATTGAGGTCCATATCAATCTCCTTGAATGGTAGTAATTGTTTTATTTTGCATGATAAGTGCAGTATGATTTATTGTCAGTATAAATTAAAGAACAAATATGGAGTTTGTCAAAGGTGACAATACTATTGTCATACCTATATTGAAGCATAACTATGGATTGTCGAGAGTTGCCATACTATTGTCATACCTCTGTTGAAACCATTGGTAGACATGGAATGGGATTTGTTATGGTTGTCATTGAACATTTCAATAAGTGTCTACGGTCGTGTGACCAAATGATTCAATAAAAAATATTCATATCATATCCGGTGAGATATGATAATATGTTTTGTCAGTCATTTATTTTTCATCTGTTTTCTCGATCATTTGTCATGGAATTTATTTCATTTTAAATCATATTCCTAGAATTATGTAGGAAGATTGCATATGGTTACTTCAGAACATACATTGTTAAATTTGGGGCAATATGGTTGTTGCACTGCAGACAGTTTTTACCCATGTGATAATATCTAGATATTTTATTATCAGAATGACACAGACTACATTTAGTACAAACAAACCATATAAAGTATTGTAAATTGATTGGTTAAGGCCTACACATGGTGTATGATAGAAGTGAACATATAAGTTATGATTTACAGGACAGTAGGAAGATAAGCCTGTAAAGTGCACATAATTTTTCTAGGTTTTCATACTCTTAGTTTTATATCAGGATGAACAAAGTACATTATCTTACTTACCATTACAATTCAAACGGAGGAGTTAATATTTGGTTGTGAAGGGATAAAAAGGATGTTACCTTTGACCTTTGTTATTTATGGAGGAATAATTGCATTAATGATTTCCTATTATAGGAACAGTAATAAAAGTACGAGAACTGGACAAAGCATGTTGATTGTAAATGTTTGCTTGTATCAGCAAATTTCTATTGAACTCTGAAGACATCTGCAGCTCAATTTACATTTACCACATACAAGCAATGATATATGGAGAAGCTTAAGGGGGATTTTATTTTTGCTCAGAAATGTCTCATGTCTGGCTAGGTGTTAATATGGTAATTATGGTCTTGAATGAATAGTGTTTATGTAGGACTGTATAAGCCAGGTCTTAATACAAAACATATATCATCAAGTGAATGTTTCATTTAAAGTGCAACACAATGATAGAATTCCCAGTACAGCCTATCTGAGGACATCAAACCAAATGTTCTTATTCAGTTCAAATGTACCTATATGAATGTTCAATGTAATTGGATAGGAGAGAACAATCTCATCTTTCAGTTGTATTAATAGTAAAAAGACAATTATTACCTACAATAAAAATTGAAATAAATGTGTATCAATACATAATCATTTTGAAAATAATAGTTTATCTCTGAGGTAAAATATTTACAATGACTAACCAATATTAACATAAGAAAATAAGGTACACCTTAAAAGCAAACCAGATTAAAAATGAATGTTAAAAACATCCAGAAAACACAGAATACTCTCCAAAATACCCTCCACAAATAAACAAACAAACAAACTAACAAAACAAAACAGAATGACATGATGGCATCAGGTACTTTCAAGAAAAAAAATAGAATGATTTTTGCTCATCTGGTTCAAACTTTAAGCCAGTACTAAAGCAATCCAAATTGTCAACATTTCTTCAATTATTTTGTTGAAATTGACTTAAATTCAAAATGTTGATTCTCACGATAATTTCCAAATATACAAAATCATATTCGAAGTTTATCTGACACTATAATTTTAACCACACTTGTCTAGGTTGTCTTTTTAAAAAATTTGTGCAACGATCCTTCCATCAAACATAAATAACCAGTGCAATGTTGCATAAAATGGAAAATTCTACAAGCAACCTTGACCTTTAATAATATTAGCGGAACATGTTGACAATCATACTGTGTTTTTTTGGTAATGATTTTTTTTAAACATAATTGCAAGTTTTTCTTGGGCCAATTTTTTTTCCATTGATTTCTGATGTCTTAAGATTGCAAATGGAATCTATTTTGACTGAATTTGATATTGAAATTGTGGTCTTTTGTGACATGTATCGATACCTCCTTTCTTTCCACCATAGTGAAATGTTCTACAAATAACAAACACTTTAATGTTTTATCTTAAATTGGAAGTGTGTTTTATAATACAAATGTAAGAATGTGTTACATATATATTCTAGACTTTCTTGTGAAATATTATTTACCTAGTATTACAACTGAGTCTTTTTATATGTAGTGATACAACATCCCTGAAACTTGACATGGGTAGTCCTGTTTCAAACTTGAGATGGGTAGTCCTGTTTCAAACTTGACATGGGTAGTCCTGTTTCAAACTTGACATGGGTAGTCCTGTTTCAAACTAAATGTAGTTTTTATACAAAAAAAAAAACCTAGCATCAACAGAAAACAAAGCAAAACTGAATGATAATGGGACAAATTGTATGTTTTATATAATAACTCTGTTCCCATTTTATGTCATTTGTAACCATAGTGCCTGTTACAGACTCGTCGATTTTCTAGTTTATCCCTAAGCACAAGTTGTCATCGTGGTCGTGATCGTATCTTAGTCGGATTTATAACTACATATGTAATCAGTGCCTATCACGACTAATTAACGTTGTGAGTTTGAATCCCACTCAGGCGAGGTGTACCCAATACAACATTTGTGATGAAGTCTGTCAGTGACTTGCGGCAGGTCGGTGGGTTTCTCCGGGCACTCCGGTTTCCTTCACCAATAAAACTAACCGCCACGATATAGCTGAAATATTGTGGAAAGTGGCGTTAAACACCATAACCCTAACCCCTTATCCCTAGGCACAAATTAAAGGGAATCACATTAGTAAGTGCACTAGTCTATATTTTATAACTTGATATAGGCTTAAAGTATGTTAACAGTGTCGTATTGCAGACTCTGTATAAGCCATTGTAAGTCCTGTGTAAGTGAAGCCTCTTGTAAGCACATGGTATATGGAACGGCTTAAAGGGATATTAAAGCTCATTTTGGTAATTTTTTGTATCTCATGAAAACTTGCAATTGGTTCAATAAATGATATTTATGAAACATTAACCCGGTTTTTATCAATGAAACTTTGTAAAAGTGACATAATTCATTGATAATTCTGTCATATCTTCCGGTTTTCTCGGGGTTTTTCCAATAATTGAATTTTTGCTTCCTGGACAAAAATTCATTTCGACCCTTTTAAGTGATATTTTAACGATATTAGGGATTATATGGGCGTGCAAAGTATTTTTGGATTGTTTTTACAATTAAATTGAAAAGAAACAACCTTTGTCACGAGTTGAAAAAATATATGTTAAGACGAACTTTAATATCCCTTTAAGAGGAATTAATTTTCTCCATTTATGTGTCTGGTTTGGTGTTAAATAGTAATTACTTGTCTGCTAATATGTCATTTCCGTGCTTAAAGACATACAAAAATATTGTACCAATTAAATGAATAGATGCTCGATCTTCTTCCGAAGTAAAACCTAAAAATGCAACCGAGTAGGTCTTCATTATAAAACATGTAGTCTATGATTGAAAGATGTACCGAAGACTGTTGTTTAATGGTACTTGAGTCAAGTTTAAATTTGTTCCTTTCCGAAATATTTGACTGAAGGTAAGGTAATATTCAACTAATTGATCAAATACACTGTACCCAGAGTTTCCCCATGTCTCCCTATTGTTCAATGTTTATAATTCATACATATGTGTGCAGGTATATCATAATAAAATATGGAATATAATATTATCAATTTTATTTGAAAGACCATTTCCTTTGATAACTTCAAATTTTTAGCACATCACTATAATTAGTGTAATTCTTTTTTGAATGGCCATAAATGTTATATATCAGTGTGTTTTATAAACCCCATGTACATTTAAATATGATATATATTTCTGTAGTTCCAACAGGAGAAGTCTTGGCTGTTGTTTTTTTTTTTTTGGTAAGGGAGGGGTTGTTTTTAGTTCACCTGGACCAAAGGTGAACTATTGCCATCACTTGGCCTCCGTCGTCTGTCGTCCATCGTCCGTAAACTTTTCACATTTCAAGCTTCTTCTCCGAAACCACTGGGCCAATTGGAACCAAACTTAGCAGGAATATTCCTTGGATGGTACTCTACAAAGTTTCTGTTTTTCGTTCCAGTCGGATATTCAACATGGCTGCCAGGGCCAATAATATGCTCTGATTGGCTGAAATTTCAAAGATCTTCTTCTCTGAAACTAATGAACTGACTGAACCCAAACTGTAAATGAATGATCATTGGAATGTCCTTTACCAAGTTTCTGTTTTTTATGACGATCGGAAATCCAAGATGGCCACCACCGTAGGACATAAATTAACATTGGACCCTATGGGAAAATGTTCAAATGCCTTCTTCTCAGAAACTACAAATATGATTAAAGCCAAACTGTACATGAATGTTCATTAGATGGTTCTCTACAAACTTGAAGGTTTTTTGTTCCGATATGAAATTCAAAATGGCAGCTACGGCAGGACTTAGTTTAACATTGGACCCTATGGGGAAAATGTTTCAAAACGCTTCTTCTCTGAAACCACTTGGACAATTGAAACCAAACTGCCCAGGAATCATCATTGGAAGGTCCTCTACAAAGTTCCTGTTTTTTTATGCCGATCGGAAATCCAAGATGGCCACCACCGCATGACATAGATTAACATTGGAACCTATGGGAAAATGTTCAAATGCCTTCTTCTCAGAAACTGCAAATGTGATTAAAGCCAAACTGTACGTGAATGTTCATTGGATGGTCCTCTACAAAGTTTAGGTCTTTTGTTCCGATATGAAATTCAAAATGGCAGCTACGGCAGGACTTAGTTTAACATTGGACCCTATGGCAAAAATGTTTCAAAACGCTTCTTCTCTGAAACCACTTGGACAATTGAAACCAAACTGCCCAGGAATGATCATTGGAAGGTCCTCTACAAAGTTGCTGTTTTTTATGCTGATCAGAAATCTAAGATGGCCGCCACCGCAGGACATAGATTAACATTGGACCCTATGGAAAAATGTTCAAATGCCTCCTTCTCAGAAACTACAAATCAGACTGAATCCAAACTAGACAGGAATGTTCATTGGATGGTCCTCTACAAAGTTTAGGTTTTTTGTTTCGATATAAAATGGAAGATGGTGGCTACAGCAGGACTTAGTTTAACATTGGACCCTATGGGAAAAGTGTCTCAAAACGCTTCTTCGCTGAAACCACTTGGACAATTTAAACCAAACTGCCCAAGGATGATCATTGGAATGTTCTCTACAAAATATAGGTTTTTTATGCCGATCGGAAATCCAAGATGGCCCTCACCACAGGACATAGATTAACATTGGACCCTATGGGAAAATGTTCAAATGCCTTCTTCTCAGAAACTACAAATGTGATTAAAGCCAAACTGTACGTGAATGTTCATTGGATGGTCCTCTACAAAGTTTAGGTCTTTTGTTCCGATATGAAATTCAAAATGGCGGCTACGGCAGAAATTAGTTTAACATTGGACCCTATGGTAAAAATGTTTAAAAACGCTTCTTCTCTGAAACCAAACTGCCCATGAATGATCATTTGAAGGTCCTCTAAAAAGTTTGGGTTTTTTATGCCGATCCGAAATCCAAGATGGCTGCCACCACAGGTCATAGTATTAACACAGGACCATATGGGAAAATACAGAAATATTTTCTTCTCTGAAGCTATTGCACTGATTGAACCTAAACTGCATCAATCATTGGAAGGTCCTTTACAAACTTTGTGTTT
Organism: Bathymodiolus brooksi; assembly: GCA_963680875.1. Classification (NCBI taxonomy): domain Eukaryota; kingdom Metazoa; phylum Mollusca; class Bivalvia; order Mytilida; family Modiolidae; genus Bathymodiolus; species Bathymodiolus brooksi. Next base: position 32,629,434 of record OY804577.1, read on the forward strand.
TTTATGTTGATCGGAATTCCAAAATGACTACCACTGCAGGACATAGTTTTTACATAGGACCAATTGATTCTTTTTATAACCAGGTGAACGATACAGGCTCTTGAGAGCCTCTGGTTTTCTGTAGCAATTATTTCATGCATAAGACCTTTGTTTCAAAGAGTACTTTTAGATTATGAAAAGAAAGTTCACACAGTCATGGTGATAAATTCAACCAATATTAACAAAGCGAGCAACCACATTTCTCCTCAAATCATTGAAATACTAGATTGTTTGTGCATGTCCTAAGCCAGTACCTGGATGTCCAGTGCCATATGTCCTCATATTTTGTATTCAATGATTTGAGATGAGAAATTTTAGTTGTTTTTGTTTGACCATCACTGTTGGAAAAGATATACCAAAGGAGTAATCAGACGCCGTAAATCAAAGGACAAACAAGACAATGGCCAAAAGGACAGACAAGACAATGGCCAAAAGAAAAGGGTCAAAATGACAAACAATGATTCATAAAACATTACACAAAAATCCTGGTGTCAACTCTGTGCTTTGGATGTGTAAGTAATTCCTGTTCCAGATGAGACACCCGTCGTGTTGCTGTTATACAACACGAACAACATCCATTGTGGCAATCATGTTGGACACTATTATATGCAAACAAACACAAATGACATAAATAAAACATGAGCCCCAAATGGAAGTAAAGACGAACTGAACATCATTTTTTCGCAGAAATCTAAGCGGACATCACAATACGGAGTTAAAAAAATGTAATTTGGCAACATGAACAACACGAACCCCACTAAGACAAATAATTAAACGGTCGCAAACTTAGCTGCTCCTGATGGGTGATCAATTCCTGCTCTACTAGTGGCACCCATTGTGTTACTCTCATTACAAACATAGTGATATGTCATGAATGTGGAAAGAACCGAATTGTTATTACTGCAAAGCTTTCTTTTCACAAACTATGCTTTTTTTGTTAAAGATGTTATAATATGGCAAGATAAAAGATATAAAAAAAATTAAAAGTGTACCCAGTCAGCCCAATAAAATAAAATGATCAGCTTTATCTTAGAGGGAAAATACAATACAATATCTTTTTTAAATGATCAGTTATATTTATCAACAGAAGCTTAGAGTTCTAATTGTAAGCTACATAGAGACATTATTGTTTTGTACTCTCTGTCTATGTTATAGTTTTGTATGTGAAGTTTGTATTTTCTTTTGTTAACCTTTTAGTTCTGAGTTATAATAAGAAACTTAAGGGATAGAAATATGTCTATACATCCGTCTCAAGTGTCAAAATTATACATTCTTAAATGACATATTAGAAATAAAAATATCTATTTACATGTTATATAAGTGCAAAATAGACCATTTATAGAATGAATTATTTAAAAAAAGATATCATGTTTCTTTTTAGTAGACAAATTACCAGTTAGATTTTTTCTGATTTTGTTTGTTTTTAGAATCATAAATACAACTTTAATTAACTGACTTGATATAACTGTATGGACTTACATGGAATTTCATATGAAAATCAGAAGTGACATGAAGAATGTAAAGGCTTTTAATAATGTCTAAGGACTTCCTTACCTTTCTCAAATAAACAATAATGCACTATTTGAGCTACATGGCAGTCAATGTTTATTAAATGATCACCCTCTTCTTTAGGTTTTTATTTTAATGGTAACATGTTCAATATTTCAGCAAATTTAGTTTTGAAAGATACCTCCATCAATCCAGTGACTGTTGGAATGCTAGCCCTGCCTGCACTTCTACTGGTAACATCACATACAGCACAAACAGGGAACAGGACAACACAGCAGCTGGATCAGAAACTAAAATCTCTTCTGTTCACAGTGAAGAATATTGTAATGAAACAACAAACAAAGAAGGTTATGTGGATTTCATCATAAAGACGACATATTCTTAATTCTATGGCATACTTTTGAAAATACAAATGAATTAGTGTTCAATGCAAAAATACACACTATGCCATTTGTATTCAATCACAAACAGGAACCGTCGTGGTGTGATCGTATGGTAGTAAGATTTACAACTACCTGTGCAATCCGTGCCTATCACCACTAAAGTTGTGAGTTCGAACCACGTTCATGGCGAGGTGTACTCAGTGCAATATTATGTGATAAAGTTTGTCAGTGACATGCGACAGGTCGGTGGTTTTCACCGGGTACTCCAGTTTCCTCCACCAATAAAACTGACCGATAAAACTGAAATTTTGTTGAAAGTGGCATTAAATACCATAAACCTAAACCTACAATCACAACTAACTTTTTCAGTTCTCTGTCTTCAATTGTTAAAGACAAGCAGATTTCAGTCTTTTGATTCTGTGACATTATAATCAAAATGTAGGTCAAATGACATATTTGCTTTAAAAAAATCAATGAATCATGTTAGAAGTTGATACCTCCACTGATCTTCAAACTTGGTGCTGTCTTACACTTCAAACTTGGTGCTGTCTTACACTTCAAACTTGGTGCTGTCTTACACTTCAGACTTGGTGCTGTCTTACACTTCAAACTTGGTGCTGTCTTACACGTCAAACTTGGTGCTGTCTTACACTTCAAACTTGGTGCTGTCTTACACTTCAGACTTGGTGCTGTCTTACACTTCAGACTTGGTGCTGTCTTACACTTCAGACTTGGTGTTGTCTTACACTTCAGACTTGGTGCTGTCTTACACTTCAGACTTGGTGCTGTCTTACACGTCAAACTTGGTGCTGTCTTACACTTCAAACTTGGTGCTGTCTTACACTTCAAACTTGGTGCTGTCTTACACTTCAGACTTGGTGCTGTCTTACACTTCAAACTTGGTGCTGTCTTACACTTCAAGCTTGGTGCTGTCTTACACTTCAGACTTGGTGCTGTCTTACACTTCAGACTTGGTGCTGTCTTACACTTCAGACTTGGTGCTGTCTTACACTTCAAACTTGGTGCTGTCTTACACTTCAAACTTGGTGCTGTCTTACACTTCAGACTTGGTCCTGTCTTACACTTCAAACTTGGTGTTGTCTTACACTTCAGACTTGGTGCTGTCTTACACTTCAGACTTGGTGCTGTCTTACACGTCAAACTTGGTGCTGTCTTACACTTCAAACTTGGTGCTGTCTTACACTTCAAACTTGGTGCTGTCTTACACTTCAGACTTGGTGCTGTCTTACACTTCAAACTTGGTGCTGTCTTACACTTCAAGCTTGGTGCTGTCTTACACTTCAGACTTGGTGCTGTCTTACACTTCAGACTTGGTGCTGTCTTACACTTCAGACTTGGTGCTGTCTTACACTTCAAACTTGGTGCTGTCTTACACTTCAAACTTGGTGCTGTCTTACACTTCAGACTTGGTCCTGTCTTACACTTCAAACTTGGTGCTGTCTTACACTTCAGACTTGGTGTTGTCTTACACTTCAAACTTGGTGCTGTCTTACACTTCAGACTTGGTGCTGTCTTACACTTCAGACTTGGTGCTGTCTTACACTTCAAACTTGGTGCTGGCTTACACTTCAGACTTGGTGCTGTCTTACACTTCAGACTTGATGCTGTCTTACACTTCAAACTTGGTGCTGTCTTACACTTCAGACTTGGTGTTGTCTTACACTTCAAACTTGGTGCTGTCTTACACTTCAGACTTAGTGCTGTCTTACACTTCAGACTTGGTGTTGTCTTACACTTCAAACTTGGTGCTGTCTTACACTTCAAACTTGGTGCTGTCTTACACTTCAAACGTGGTGCTGTCTTACACTTCAGACTTGGTGCTGTCTTACACTTCAAACTTGGTGCTGTCTTACACTTCAGACTTGGTGCTGTCTTACACTTCAGACTTGGTGCTGTCTTACACATCAAACTTGGTGCTGTCTTACACTTCAGACTTGGTGCTGTCTTACACTTCAGACTTGGTGTTGTCTTACACTTCAGACTTGGTGTTGTCTTACACTTCAAACTTGGTGCTGTCTTACACTTCAAACTTGGTGCTGTCTTACACTTCAGACTTGGTGCTGTCTTACACTTCAAACTTGGTGCTGTCTTACACTTCAGACTTGGTGCTGTCTTACACTTCAAACTTGGTGCTGTCTTACACTTCAAACTTGGTGCTGTCTTACACTTCAGACTTTGTGTTGTCTTACACTTCAGACTTGGTGCTGTCTTACACTTCAGACTTGGTGCTGTCTTACACTTCTAACTTGGTGCTGTCTTACACTTCAGACTTGGTGCTGTCTTACACTTCAGACTTGGTGCTGTCTTACACTTCTAACTTGGTGCTGTCTTACACTTCAGACTTGGTGCTGTCTTACACTTCAAACTTGGTGCTGTCTTACACTTCAGACTTGGTGCTGTCTTACACTTCAGACTTGGTGTTGTCTTACACATCAAACTTGGTGCTGTCTTACACTTCAGACTTGGTGCTGTCTTACACTTCAGACTTGGTGCTGTCTTACATTTCAGACTTGGTGCTGTCTTACACTTCAGACTTGGTGCTGTCTTACACTTCAAACTTGGTGCTGTCTTACACTTCAAACTTGGTGCTGTCTTACATGTCAAACTTGGTGCTGTCATACACTTCAAACTTGGTGCTGTCTTACACGTCAAACTTGGTGCTGTCTTACACTTCAGACTTGGTGCTGTCTTACACTTCAGACTTGGTGCTGTCTTACACTTCAGACTTGGTGCTCTCTTACACTTCAGACTTGGTGCTATCTTACACTTCAGACTTGGTGCTGTCTTACACTTCAAACTTGGTGCTGTCTTACACTTCAGACTTGGGGCTGTCTTACACTTCAGACTTGGTGCTGTCTTACACTTCAAACTTGGTGCTGTCTTACACATCAAACTTGGTGCTGTCTTACACTTCAAACTTGGTGCTGTCTTACGCTTCAGACTTTGTGCTGTCTTACACTTCAGACTTGGTGCTGTCTTACACTTCAGACTTGGTGCTGTCTTACACTTCAGACATGGTGCTGTCTTACACTTCAAACTTGGTGCTGTCTTACACTTCAAACTTGGTGCTGTCTTACACTTCAGACTTGGGGCTGTCTTACACTTCAGACTTTGGGCTGTCTTACACTTCAGACTTTGTGCTGTCTTACACTTCAAACTTGGTGCTGTCTTACACTTCAGACTTGGTGCTGTCTTACACTTCAGACTTTGTGCTGTCTTACACTTCAAACTTGGTGCTGTCTTACACTTCAGACTTGGTGCTGTCTTACACTTCAGACTTGGGGCTGTCTTACACTTCAGACTTTGTGCTGTCTTACACTTCAAACTTGGTGCTGTCTTACACTTCAGACTTGGTGCTGTCTTACACTTCAAACTTGGTGCTGTCTTACGCTTCAGACTTTGTGCTGTCTTACACTTCAAACTTGGTGCTGTCTTACACATCAAACTTGGTGCTGTCTTACACTTCAAACTTGGTGCTGTCTTACGCTTCAAACTTGGTGCTGTCTTACACTTCAGACTTTGTGCTGTCTTACACTTCAAACTTGGTGCTGTCTTACACTTCAGACTTGGTGCTGTCTTACGCTTCAGACTTTGTGCTGTCTTACACTTCAAACTTGGTGCTGTCTTACACATCAAACTTGGTGCTGTCTTACACTTCAAACTTGGTGCTGTCTTACACTTCAAACTTGGTGCTGTCTTACGCTTCAAACTTGGTGCTGTCTTACACTTCAGACTTTGTGCTGTCTTACACTTCAAACTTGGTGCTGTCTTACACTTTAGACTTGGTGCTGTCTTACGCTTCAGACTTTGTGCTGTCTTACACTTCAAACTTGGTGCTGTCTTACACATCAAACTTGGTGCTGTCTTACACTTCAAACTTGGTGCTGTCTTACGCTTCAAACTTGGTGCTGTCTTACACTTCAGACTTGGTGCTGTCTTACACTTCAAACTTGGTGCTGTCTTACACTTCAGACTTGGTGCTGTCTTACACTTCAGACTTTGTGCTGTCTTACACTTCAAACTTGGTGCTGTCTTACACTTCAAACTTGGTGCTGTCTTACGCTTCAGACTTTGTGCTGTCTTACACTTCAGACTTTGTGCTGTCTTACACTTCAAACTTGGTGCTGTCTTACGCTTCAGACTTGGTGCTGTCTTACACTTCAGACTTGGTGCTGTCTTACACTTCAAACTTGGTGCTGTCTTACGCTTCAAACTTGGTGCTGTCTTACACTTCAGACTTGGTGCTGTCTTACACTTCAAACTTGGTGCTGTCTTACACTTCAGACTTTGTGCTGTCTTACACTTCAGACTTGGTGTTGTCTTACACTTCAGACTTGGTGCTGTCTTACACTTCAGACTTGGTGCTGTCTTACACTTCAGACTTGGTGCTGTCTTACACTTCAAACTTGGTGCTGTCTTACACTTCAAACTTGGTGCTGTCTTACACTTCAGACTTGGGGCTGTCTTACACTTCAGACTTTGGGCTGTGTTACACTTCAGACTTTGTGCTGTCTTACACTTCAAACTTGGTGCTGTCTTACACTTCAGACTTGGTGCTGTCTTACACTTCAGACTTTGTGCTGTCTTACACTTCAAACTTGGTGCTGTCTTACACTTCAGACTTGGTGCTGTCTTACACTTCAGACTTGGGGCTGTCTTACACTTCAGACTTTGTGCTGTCTTACACTTCAAACTTGGTGCTGTCTTACACTTCAGACTTGGTGCTGTCTTACACTTCAAACTTGGTGCTGTCTTACGCTTCAGACTTTGTGCTGTCTTACACTTCAAACTTGGTGCTGTCTTACACATCAAACTTGGTGCTGTCTTACACTTCAAACTTGGTGCTGTCTTACGCTTCAAACTTGGTGCTGTCTTACACTTCAGACTTTGTGCTGTCTTACACTTCAAACTTGGTGCTGTCTTACACTTCAGACTTGGTGCTGTCTTACGCTTCAGACTTTGTGCTGTCTTACACTTCAAACTTGGTGCTGTCTTACACATCAAACTTGGTGCTGTCTTACACTTCAAACTTGGTGCTGTCTTACACTTCAAACTTGGTGCTGTCTTACGCTTCAAACTTGGTGCTGTCTTACACTTCAGACTTTGTGCTGTCTTACACTTCAAACTTGGTGCTGTCTTACACTTTAGACTTGGTGCTGTCTTACGCTTCAGACTTTGTGCTGTCTTACACTTCAAACTTGGTGCTGTCTTACACATCAAACTTGGTGCTGTCTTACACTTCAAACTTGGTGCTGTCTTACGCTTCAAACTTGGTGCTGTCTTACACTTCAGACTTGGTGCTGTCTTACACTTCAAACTTGGTGCTGTCTTACACTTCAGACTTGGTGCTGTCTTACACTTCAGACTTTGTGCTGTCTTACACTTCAAACTTGGTGCTGTCTTACACTTCAAACTTGGTGCTGTCTTACGCTTCAGACTTTGTGCTGTCTTACACTTCAGACTTTGTGCTGTCTTACACTTCAAACTTGGTGCTGTCTTACGCTTCAGACTTGGTGCTGTCTTACACTTCAGACTTGGTGCTGTCTTACACTTCAAACGTGGTGCTGTCTTACGCTTCAAACTTGGTGCTGTCTTACACTTCAGACTTGGTGCTGTCTTACACTTCAAACTTGGTGCTGTCTTACACTTCAGACTTTGTGCTGTCTTACACTTCAGACTTGGTGTTGTCTTACACTTCAGACTTGTTGTTGTCTTACACTTCAAACTTGGTGCTGTCTTACACTTCAGACTTGGTGCTGTCTTACACTTCAAACTTGGTGCTGTCTTACACTTCAGACTTGGTGCTGTCTTACACATCAAACTTGGTGCTGTCTTACACTTCAGACTTGGTGCTGTCTTACACATCAAACTTGGTGCTGTCTTACACTTCAGACTTGGTTCTGTCTTACACTTCAGACTTGGTGTTGTCTTACACTTCAGACTTGGTGTTGTCTTACACTTCAAACTTGGTGCTGTCTTACACTTCAGACTTGGTGCTGTCTTACACTTCAGACTTCGTGCTGTCTTACACTTCAAACTTGGTGCTGTCTTACACTTCAGACTTGGTGCTGTCTTACACTTCAAACTTGGTGCTGTCTTACACTTCAAACTTGGTGCTGTCTTACACTTCAGACTTGGTGTTGTCTTACACTTCAGACTTGGTGCTGTCTTACACTTCAGACTTGGTGCTGTCTTACACTTCTAACTTGGTGCTGTCTTACACTTCAGACTTGGGGCTGTCTTACACTTCAGACTTGGTGCTGTCTTACACTTCTAACTTGGTGCTGTCTTACACTTCAGACTTGGTGCTGTCTTACACTTCAAACTTGGTGCTGTCTTACACTTCAAACTTGGTGCTGTCTTACACTTCAGACTTGTTGCTGTCTTACACTTCAGACTTGGTGTTGTCTTACACATCAGACTTGGTGCTGTCTTACACTTCAAACTTGGTGCTGTCTTACACGTCAAACTTGGTGCTGTCATACACTTCAAACTTGGTGCTGTCTTACACGTCAAACTTGGTGCTGTCTTACACTTAGACTTGGTGCTGTCTTACACTTCAGACTTGGTGCTGTCTTACACTTCAGACTTGGTGCTCTCTTACACTTCAGACTTGGTGCTATCTTACACTTCAAACTTGGTGCTGTCTTACACTTCAAACTTGGTGCTGTCTTACACTTCAGACTTGGTGCTGTCTTACACTTCAAACTTGGTGCTGTCTTACATGTCAAACTTGGTGCTGTCTTACACTTCAAACTTGGTGCTGTCTTACACGTCAAACTTGGTGCTGTCTTACACTTCAGACTTGGTGCTGTCTTACACTTCAAGCTTGGTGCTGTCTTACACTTCAAACTTGGTGCTGTCTTACACATCAAACTTGGTGCTGTCTTACACTTCTAACTTGGTGCTGTCTTACACATCAAACTTGGTGCTGTCTTTACACTTCAGACTTGGTGCTGTCTTACACTTCAAACTTGGTGCTGTCTTACACTTCAGGCTTGGTGCTGTCTTACACATCAGACTTGGTGCTGTCTTACACTTCAAACTTGGTGCTGTCTTACACGTCAAACTTGGTGCTGTCATACACTTCAAACTTGGTGCTGTCTTACACGTCAAACTTGGTGCTGTCTTACACTTCAGACTTGGTGCTGTCTTACACTTCAGACTTGGTGCTCTCTTACACTTCAGACTTGGTGCTATCTTACACTTCAAACTTGGTGCTGTCTTACACTTCAAACTTGGTGCTGTCTTACACTTCAGACTTGGTGCTGTCTTACACTTCAAACTTGGTGCTGTCTTACATGTCAAACTTGGTGCTGTCTTACACTTCAAACTTGGTGCTGTCTTACACGTCAAACTTGGTGCTGTCTTACACTTCAGACTTGGTGCTGTCTTACACTTCAAGCTTGGTGCTGTCTTACACTTCAAACTTGGTGCTGTCTTACACTTCAAACTTGGTGCTGTCTTACACTTCAGACTTTGTGCTGTCTTACACTTCAGACTTGGTGTTGTCTTACACTTCAGACTTGGTGCTGTCTTACACTTCAGACTTGGTGCTGTCTTACACTTCAGACTTGGTGCTGTCTTACACTTCAAACTTGGTGCTGTCTTACACTTCAAACTTGGTGCTGTCTTACACTTCAGACTTGGGGCTGTCTTACACTTCAGACTTTGGGCTGTCTTACACTTCAGACTTTGTGCTGTCTTACACTTCAAACTTGGTGCTGTCTTACACTTCAGACTTGGTGCTGTCTTACACTTCAGACTTTGTGCTGTCTTACACTTCAAACTTGGTGCTGTCTTACACTTCAGACTTGGTGCTGTCTTACACTTCAGACTTGGGGCTGTCTTACACTTCAGACTTTGTGCTGTCTTACACTTCAAACTTGGTGCTGTCTTACACTTCAGACTTGGTGCTGTCTTACACTTCAAACTTGGTGCTGTCTTACGCTTCAGACTTTGTGCTGTCTTACACTTCAAACTTGGTGCTGTCTTACACATCAAACTTGGTGCTGTCTTACACTTCAAACTTGGTGCTGTCTTACGCTTCAAACTTGGTGCTGTCTTACACTTCAGACTTTGTGCTGTCTTACACTTCAAACTTGGTGCTGTCTTACACTTCAGACTTGGTGCTGTCTTACGCTTCAGACTTTGTGCTGTCTTACACTTCAAACTTGGTGCTGTCTTACACATCAAACTTGGTGCTGTCTTACACTTCAAACTTGGTGCTGTCTTACACTTCAAACTTGGTGCTGTCTTACGCTTCAAACTTGGTGCTGTCTTACACTTCAGACTTTGTGCTGTCTTACACTTCAAACTTGGTGCTGTCTTACACTTTAGACTTGGTGCTGTCTTACGCTTCAGACTTTGTGCTGTCTTACACTTCAAACTTGGTGCTGTCTTACACATCAAACTTGGTGCTGTCTTACACTTCAAACTTGGTGCTGTCTTACGCTTCAAACTTGGTGCTGTCTTACACTTCAGACTTGGTGCTGTCTTACACTTCAAACTTGGTGCTGTCTTACACTTCAGACTTGGTGCTGTCTTACACTTCAGACTTTGTGCTGTCTTACACTTCAAACTTGGTGCTGTCTTACACTTCAAACTTGGTGCTGTCTTACGCTTCAGACTTTGTGCTGTCTTACACTTCAGACTTTGTGCTGTCTTACACTTCAAACTTGGTGCTGTCTTACGCTTCAGACTTGGTGCTGTCTTACACTTCAGACTTGGTGCTGTCTTACACTTCAAACGTGGTGCTGTCTTACGCTTCAAACTTGGTGCTGTCTTACACTTCAGACTTGGTGCTGTCTTACACTTCAAACTTGGTGCTGTCTTACACTTCAGACTTTGTGCTGTCTTACACTTCAGACTTGGTGTTGTCTTACACTTCAGACTTGTTGTTGTCTTACACTTCAAACTTGGTGCTGTCTTACACTTCAGACTTGGTGCTGTCTTACACTTCAAACTTGGTGCTGTCTTACACTTCAGACTTGGTGCTGTCTTACACATCAAACTTGGTGCTGTCTTACACTTCAGACTTGGTGCTGTCTTACACATCAAACTTGGTGCTGTCTTACACTTCAGACTTGGTTCTGTCTTACACTTCAGACTTGGTGTTGTCTTACACTTCAGACTTGGTGTTGTCTTACACTTCAAACTTGGTGCTGTCTTACACTTCAGACTTGGTGCTGTCTTACACTTCAGACTTCGTGCTGTCTTACACTTCAAACTTGGTGCTGTCTTACACTTCAGACTTGGTGCTGTCTTACACTTCAAACTTGGTGCTGTCTTACACTTCAAACTTGGTGCTGTCTTACACTTCAGACTTGGTGTTGTCTTACACTTCAGACTTGGTGCTGTCTTACACTTCAGACTTGGTGCTGTCTTACACTTCTAACTTGGTGCTGTCTTACACTTCAGACTTGGGGCTGTCTTACACTTCAGACTTGGTGCTGTCTTACACTTCTAACTTGGTGCTGTCTTACACTTCAGACTTGGTGCTGTCTTACACTTCAAACTTGGTGCTGTCTTACACTTCAAACTTGGTGCTGTCTTACACTTCAGACTTGTTGCTGTCTTACACTTCAGACTTGGTGTTGTCTTACACATCAGACTTGGTGCTGTCTTACACTTCAAACTTGGTGCTGTCTTACACGTCAAACTTGGTGCTGTCATACACTTCAAACTTGGTGCTGTCTTACACGTCAAACTTGGTGCTGTCTTACACTTAGACTTGGTGCTGTCTTACACTTCAGACTTGGTGCTGTCTTACACTTCAGACTTGGTGCTCTCTTACACTTCAGACTTGGTGCTATCTTACACTTCAAACTTGGTGCTGTCTTACACTTCAAACTTGGTGCTGTCTTACACTTCAGACTTGGTGCTGTCTTACACTTCAAACTTGGTGCTGTCTTACATGTCAAACTTGGTGCTGTCTTACACTTCAAACTTGGTGCTGTCTTACACGTCAAACTTGGTGCTGTCTTACACTTCAGACTTGGTGCTGTCTTACACTTCAAGCTTGGTGCTGTCTTACACTTCAAACTTGGTGCTGTCTTACACATCAAACTTGGTGCTGTCTTACACTTCTAACTTGGTGCTGTCTTACACATCAAACTTGGTGCTGTCTTTACACTTCAGACTTGGTGCTGTCTTACACTTCAAACTTGGTGCTGTCTTACACTTCAGGCTTGGTGCTGTCTTACACATCAGACTTGGTGCTGTCTTACACTTCAAACTTGGTGCTGTCTTACACGTCAAACTTGGTGCTGTCATACACTTCAAACTTGGTGCTGTCTTACACGTCAAACTTGGTGCTGTCTTACACTTCAGACTTGGTGCTGTCTTACACTTCAGACTTGGTGCTCTCTTACACTTCAGACTTGGTGCTATCTTACACTTCAAACTTGGTGCTGTCTTACACTTCAAACTTGGTGCTGTCTTACACTTCAGACTTGGTGCTGTCTTACACTTCAAACTTGGTGCTGTCTTACATGTCAAACTTGGTGCTGTCTTACACTTCAAACTTGGTGCTGTCTTACACGTCAAACTTGGTGCTGTCTTACACTTCAGACTTGGTGCTGTCTTACACTTCAAGCTTGGTGCTGTCTTACACTTCAAACTTGGTGCTGTCTTACACTTCAAACTTGGTGCTGTCTTACACTTCAAACTTGGTGCTGTCTTACACTTCTAACTTGGTGCTGTCTTACACATCAAACTTGGTGCTGTCTTTACACTTCAGACTGGTGCTGTCTTACACTTCAAACTTGGTGCTGTCTTACACTTCAGACTTGGTGCTGTCTTACACTTCAGACTTGGTGCTGTCTTACACTTCAGACTTGGTGCTGTCTTACACTTCAGACTTGGTGCTGTCTTACACTTCAGACTTGGTGCTGTCTTACACTTCAAACTAGGTGCTGTCTTACACTTCAGACTTGGGGCTGTCTTACACTTCAGACTTTGTGCTGTCTTACACTTCAAACTTGGTGCTGTCTTACACTTCAAACTTGGTGCTGTCTTACACTTCAGACTTGGGGCTGTCTTACACTTCAGACTTGGTGCTGTCTTACACTTCAGACTTTGTGCTGTCTTACACTTCAAACTTGGTGCTGTCTTACACATCAAACTTGGTGCTGTCTTACACTTCAAACTTGGTGCTGTCTTACGCTTCAGACTTTGTGCTGTCTTACACTTCAAACTTGGTGCTGTCTTACACTTCAAACTTGGTGCTGTCTTACACGTCAAACTTGGTGCTGTCTTACACATCAAACTTGGTGCTGTCTTACACTTCAAACTTGGTGCTGTCTTACACTTCAAACTTGGTGCTGTCTTACACTTCAGACTTGGGGCTGTCTTACACTTCAGACTTGGTGCTGTCTTACACTTCAAACTTGGTGCTGTCTTACACATCAAACTTGGTGCTGTCTTACACTTCAAACTTGGTGCTGTCTTACGCTTCAGACTTTGTGCTGTCTTACACTTCAGACTTGGTGCTGTCTTACACTTCAGACTTGGTGCTGTCTTACACTTCAGACTTGGTGCTGTCTTACACTTCAACCTTGGTGCTGTCTTACACTTCAAACTTGGTGCTGTCTTACACTTCAGACTTGGTGCTGTCTTACACTTCAGACTTGGGGCTGTCTTACACTTCAGACTTTGTGCTGTCTTACACTTCAAACTTGGTGCTGTCTTACACTTCAGACTTGGTGATGTCTTACACTTCAGACTTGGGGCTGTCTTACACTTCAGACTTTGTGCTGTCTTACACTTCTAACTTGGTGCTGTCTTACACTTCAGACTTGGGGCTGTCTTACACTTCAGACTTGGTGCTGTCTTACACTTCAAACTTGGTGCTGTCTTACACATCAAACTTGGTGCTGTCTTACACTTCAAACTTGGTGCTGTCTTACGCTTCAGACTTGGTGCTGTCTTACACTTCAGACTTGGTGCTGTCTTACACTTCAGACTTGGTGCTGTCTTACACTTCAGACTTGGTGCTGTCTTACACTTCAAACTTGGTGCTGTCTTACACTTCAAACTTGGTGCTGTCTTACACTTCAGACTTGGGGCTGTCTTACACTTCAGACTTTGTGCTGTCTTACACTTCAAACTTGGTGCTGTCTTACACTTCAGACTTGGTGCTGTCTTACACTTCAGACTTGGTGCTGTCTTACACTTCAGACTTTGTGCTGTCTTACACTTCAAACTTGGTGCTGTCTTACACTTCAGACTTGGTGCTGTCTTACACTTCAGACCTGGGGCTGTCTTACACTTCAGACTTTGTGCTGTCTTACACTTCAAACTTGGTGCTGTCTTACACTTCAGACTTGGTGCTGTCTTACGCTTCAGACTTTGTGCTGTCTTACACTTCAAACTTGGTGCTGTCTTACACATCAAACTTGGTGCTGTCTTACACTTCAAACTTGGTGCTGTCTTACGCTTCAAACTTGGTGCTGTCTTACACTTCAGACTTTGTGCTGTCTTACACTTCAAACTTGGTGCTGTCTTACACTTCAGACTTGGTGCTGTCTTACGCCTCAGACTTTGTGCTGTCTTACACTTCAAACTTGGTGCTGTCTTACACATCAAACTTCGTGCTGTCTTACACTTCAAACTTCGTGCTGTCTTACACTTCAGACTTGGTGCTGTCTTACACTTCAAACTTGGTGCTGTCTTACACTTCAGACTTGGTACTGTCTTACACTTCAGACTTTGTGCTGTCTTACACTTCAAACTTGGTGCTGTCTTACACTTCAGACTTGGTGCTGTCTTACGCTTCAGACTTTGTGCTGTCTTACACTTCAGACTTTGTGCTGTCTTACACTTCAAACTTGGTGCTGTCTTACACTTCAAACTTGGTGCTGTCTTACACTTCAAACTTGGTGCTGTCTTACACTTCAAACTTGGTGCTGTCTTACACTTCAGACTTGGTGCTGTCTTACACTTCAAACTTGGTGCTGTCTTACACTTCAGACTTGGTGCTGTCTTACACTTCAGACGTTGTGCTGTCTTACACTTCAAACTTGGTGCTGTCTTACACTTCAAACTTGGTGCTGTCTTACACTTCAGACTTTGTGCTGTCTTACACTTCAGACTTTGTGCTGTCTTACACTTCAAACTTGGTGCTGTCTTATGCTTCAGACTTGGTGCTGTCTTACACTTGAGACTTGGTGCTGTCTTACACTTCAGACTTTGTGCTGTCTTACACTTCAAACTTGGTGCTGTCTTACACTTCAAACTTGGTGCTGTCTTACACTTCAAACTTGGTGCTGTCTTACACTTCAAACTTGGTGCTGTCTTACACTTCAGACTTTGTGCTGTCTTACACTTCAAACTTGGTGCTGTCTTACACTTCAAACTTGGTGCTGTCTTACACTTCAGACTTGGTGCTGTCTTACACTTCAGACTTGGTGCTGTCTTACACTTCAAACTTGGTGCTGTCTTACACTTCAAACTTGGTGCTGTCTTACACTTCAAACTTGGTGCTGTCTTACACTTCAAACTTGGTGCTGTCTTACACTTCAGACTTGGTGCTGTCTTACACTTCAGACTTGGTGCTGTCTTACACTTCAAACTTGGTGCTGTCTTACACTCACCTTTTTGTTCGTTGATGTTTTTCATCAATATCTGTTAATGCATTATTTGTAGAGATCCAAAGTTTGTGCCTCATATAGCCACTCCCACACAAAGATGGTCGACTAGCAAAAAAGTTAGTTTGGTGACCTATGCTATTTTTTGGGGGGTTTTTTCAGCCTAGAACATATGTACCTATCATCAGACAAAAAATTGAGAACTTGGTATTTCTTTTTGAAATTCGATCCAACCTCCTTAACAGATGTTATGTCAGATTAATTTCTCTCTTGACCTTCCCCTTCCCTATGTCCATTCTCTAATTGTACCAAAGATAGTACGTAAATTTGATTTTCTTAAAAAGATAGTATCGTGTCGTGACATCTGCTCGGCCATGCAGTAAAGTCAGTCATTTGTTTTGATTTACAATTCTCGCACAGCACGAGACCAATGACGTCATTCTGTATATTCATAGCATACATAAACACAGAGGGAATTCTTTTAAACTTCAAAATAACAAGATGAGATTAAAACAGATAAGATTGAATTGAATAAATTCCATGCAAGTAAAAAAGATCCTTTTTAGTAATGTCTTTTTTTCCTGACCATTTTGCTTATTAGATATGTTTTAAGCGATGGTATTCCCCAAGCATTTTTACCTTTCCGGTTTGTTGATGTAATCGTCATCACAGATCATGACCTTTTCTGGAATGTAGGCCAAGCAAATTGTATTTTAAAATACTTTAAAAATATGATGATTGATCATTCAGATTCCACCATTTTCTAGAAAATGGCTGATTTTACCGGGAAAATATATACAAGTGCTCTCCATTAGTCACAAAATGGCAGATTATTTTGCATTTCCACTGCTGCTTTAATAACAAATATACCCCTTACTTCTTGGTGTAATGAAATGATATTCAGAGAAGATAGAAAAAGAATTAATTTAATAGAAATAATCAAAATTTATAGCATAAATTGAACAGAGAATTAAATTAAACCAGACAGATAAATGAGATTATCTAGGGGGGAAAAATCTGTCATTATTACAAATAGCATCAACAAAACTGTATTGTTACCATTCTGTGATAATAAATGTGATTGAAATAAACAGAAATCAGTTATTAATTGTTTTACAAAATATGGTAGTATGTAGTCAGTCTAATATATTGCATTGACAAAAACAAAAACACCAAATTCGCTGGATTAAATATTTTATTATATGGGTAAGCAAGTTCAATGTTTGCATCAAATAATTAATTTTTAATACTTCAATTTCAAACTATTTAAAAAAAACCATCTTTTGAAATTCTTCAGACAAAACAATTACACAGAAAAAGCTAAAATACTGTACTTTCTTAATCTGGTTTACTTTTTAAGTATGACAAAATCATGTGATTTATTTACCACTGACCGTCCTTATGTCACGTTATACGACGCCATTTACAAAAAAGGTAGTAAACAAATATGGTCAGTGTATCATTGGTATCAATCTTTTTTCTATGGAACTTTACACATGTGAGCAAGAATAGATGAGGAACATAATTATAAAGAAAAAATGTTTACTTTTCAAATATGAAAAAAATAATCAAACATTATCCAATGACTGGCCGACTTATTGTCACACGGGGATATGTAATTTGATTTTCTTAAGTTTATTTTTATACTCCTCATTCTATACATGAGATGAATATAGCATGATTAGCTATACAACGTGTATCAGAGAATTATGTGATTGCTTTCCTAAGTATAATAGTAAATTATATATTAACTTGTGCTTTATAGGAGTTAAGATTTAGCCATAGTTGAGGATTTTATTCCAGTTTTCACCTATTTTTCCTGGTAGTTTGTATTACAACTATTGTGTGTGCCAGGGAATTATAATAATCCCTTTGTATGCCTAGAATAATGTTCAATTCAGATTTCAGATTGAAGAAGACAAATTTATAGTAGTATTATAGGGATTATTAAGAAAGAAATCCTTCTTAAGGAAATGAGGGAATATAAAACTGGAAGCTTATAGTTACGTAAGACTTCTTAACGCTGATTAGTTCAGGATAGTGCATATGCAAAATAAATTATGACATAAAGTGCAACTGTTCTGGCGTGCGTCAATTGTAAGCTAAATAGATCTTATATGTTAACACAGATGGTGATCATCTGTCTCTTTATAAGGTTGATTTGTGGACTTTTATATTGCTGTGATGTCACACTGCTATTATAGTTACTTCAACCAGTTACATGTTATACTAAAACACGGAAGCATATTCTTCAATCTTTTTGTATAACTTACAAAAGAGTTGTAATGGTAACATGAGAATATTTTTAATGAACTTCTTTATTGATACTAATATTGTTAACTTTTAGAAGTCTATAATAATACAGACTTCATTTAAGATGATTTTTTGAATGCCTGTTACAAAAGTGGAATTTATTTAAGTGTTTTCTTATCAGTTACATGGTATACTGGTAATAAGGAAATTTAATGTTCAGAACACAATGACATGCTATACTGATGATTTCTATTTTTGACTCACTAGTTAAAACTTGATAGTGGCGGATTTAATTTGTGAATGGGTCCATATAGTAGACATTTATTTTGCTAGTGCATTAAAATATTATGTACTTGGTAAACATTTCAAGAAAACAGGGTTAGGGTTATGGTGCTCAATGCCACTTTCAACAATATTTCAGTTTAATCGTAGCACAAGAAAACAGAAAACAAACTTAGAACCATACAGTGTTGTTTGTTTTTTTGGCAATGAGTCTGTATATGTCTCTTTTAAAACTTTAGACAAAGTTTAACCTTGTTGAAAAAGATACAGTTGTTATTTTTTGTCAGAACTGAGACTTAAACTAAATGTTTCTTTTGTATTTAATTTAAAATATGTGGTATGACAAAACGACATTTTACCCACACCAAGATATAGCTGAAATATTGCTAATGTTGGAGTTAAACACCAATCAATCAATCAATCTCTATATTTACCTATGTTTACGGGTAAAGTTTGTTAAAAAATGAAAAGCCAAGTCAGCTTTATTGAATGTTGATCTATTGGATACGATAATAAATTTGTATTTTTCATATCAAGGACATCTTCTATAGCTGACATTTAATCTTCTAACTAATAAGAATTTCTAGCACTAATTTCTTACCCTTAGCCTTTAAACAACAATTTATTAATCATCAAGGTCTTATAAATTTGATTTTCATCAACAATATTATAGATTGTCATGTTTATGTCATTGTCTAGCCAGAGGAGCTGTCTAATCTTACAGAATACATGAAACCTAATATTAAACTACATCCTTAAACTATCACAGTATATAGTAGTAATATGAGGGTGGCAATAACGCCCCTAAACGGGAGAATAAATAGCTTGAGAAGATATGTATAGCTGAAATTGATGAAAATAAATACATGTAGCTAATTACTTGTCAGATAGAGGATAAAATACATGTACATATAACATAGATTTGTGGATTTCTTTTATGTGTTGACATTTTAATTATACATGTATATGTTGTTGAACTATATATACAACAAGAATAAAAACATAGATATCTTATTTACTGTGCACACCACATATCTGTAATAACCTTCATTAGGTACATCAACATGCCTACACTAACCTGCCTACACTGACCTGCCTACACTGACCTGCTTACACTAACCTGCTTACACCCACCTACCTACCTATACCAACTTGCCTACATCAACTTACCTGCACCAACCTGTCTACACCAACCTGATCCCAATTGTTTCATTGGTTTAGACAAATTTTATTATATTATGTCAATACTCACTCTGACAACAAAGGCTAGAAATCTACTGTATGCTTGAGTTGTCTGCGTGATTTCCTTGTATTTTGTTAGTAGCCATGTATTGATAGATATATTATTGTTGTAGGAGAAGAAAGGCTGTAGCTTTGAGTTTTCTTTGACAACAGAAGGATACCAGTGCCAAGAAATGGCTGTGTTTGCAGATGAATTCTGGACAGACATGAGATCTGCTGAGCAGTGGATACAGAATTTGAAGTCATGTATACACAAGATGAATAGTGTTCCACTTAATGTAACTAACATGGTAGCATCATTGATCCTTATATCAAGGACAGAAAAGTTGACAGATTTAGCACTTCAAACAATTGTTGATATTTCTAAACAAGATGTTAGTCAGGTAAACACACTTTTATATGGGATATTATTTTTAGAGGATAGGTTGTTGAATTACATTCTCTCATTGTAAGTTTCCCAATGTAGACATTCTAAACTAGATTCTGATGATTAAATACAGGTTAGATTTTGTTTTGGAGTTGTTTTTTTTACTTTTTTTGTTCTTGAGTTAGGGTTAGGATTATGCCAAAGATTATGTCTTAATGAAGATAAAGGTTAAAGTTGCCATGAGAACCTGCATCTTATGGGTACTTATGAAGGTTCCCAGGCTCAA
The DNA here is from genome assembly GCA_963680875.1 of Bathymodiolus brooksi. Taxonomy (NCBI): domain Eukaryota; kingdom Metazoa; phylum Mollusca; class Bivalvia; order Mytilida; family Modiolidae; genus Bathymodiolus; species Bathymodiolus brooksi. Next base: position 32,649,405 of record OY804577.1, read on the forward strand.
ATCCACAGAGTTGATCAGATCATCACTAAGTGGTGGATAAGGATGCTCTCTTAATGTGGTGTTGTCAGGTTATATTTAAAAAATCCTGACCATGGACGATAGTGGATAGCATGTGTCACACTTCCTGCACATTAATGACTTATTTTGTAGACTTTGAAAAAGAGTGGTCATGTTGTAGGTGCTTCAAGAACAAAATGGTTCATCCCTTCCCAACTCTCAATATTTTTACAGTGGCAGTCAAAAATTGTTGACCTGGCTGATTCGTCCCATCCCTAATTTCTTAATACTTTTCATATTTTTGAACCAGAATATAGCTGAAATACTGCTCACTAGATGTTAAACAATAATCAATCAATCAAACCTTATGCATCTTGTATTCCTGGACAGTCTTTACAGAAATAATTGAAACATATCATTTTTCCAAACAAAACTCTCCTCATCTGTTTATTTTTCACTGAATCTTTTCGTAACATTCACACTTTGTTTTCTAATATTAAAAACAAAATAAAATTTAAAAGAAACAGGTAAAGTACAAATCTCTTGATCCTGTAATGCTTTATAGTACAATTTATATAAAATGACATCTTACAACTTATGATACCGGTATGTTAATCTGCACTAAAGTAGCCGAGTCAGATCTCAACAACAATACTTTATACATAATATACTACATCAAAATACTAGCAATCAATGAGAACCTTTCAATTTTTTAGGGAAAATATTCTCTGTAGATTCTCCTAATAGTACATTACACACTTGAACAATTTTTTATTCTTTGAAGAAGTGATTTGTTTGTACTTTTGCCACATTTACAAAACAATTCAACCTTCAAGATATATGCTAAGCTTCAATTGAGGGCTTATTAAAGCTGGATAAACTAGTTATGTAGTGCAATTATGTCAATTTTTTAAACAAGATTTCTATTGCACATGTAATTGATCACTGCTATAAGATGTAGGTCATCATCATCAGTCTTGCTACTAAATAATACAACTGATGCACGGTTGAAAATATAAAGTATATTTAACTTGAGTCTTTTATTACTTTCAGATACTAATGATTTCTCTAACCTTTGTAGTGTGACCTCTCTTAACATTTATAGTATTGAGTCAAAATTAAAAAATGTTGATAGAAGATTGTCATTTGATCATTACACAGGGTTACGTGGTCTGTTTTTTTAACCGTGTGTTCCGCTGGAAAATCTGGTTATTAGGGTGATTATGCATGATACGTGGGTACGGACAGGTGTTTTGATGGGCGGATATTGTGGTTCTTATGAAAATATGTAATTCACTATTAAACAGGGGTTAGGGTTGTGGTGTTTAATGCCACTTTCAACAATATTTTAGTTATATCATGGCAGTCTGTTTTAGGAGGAAACCGGAGAAAACCATTGATCTGTCCTTAGTCACTGACAAACTTATCATATTATGTTTAATCGAATACATCTTCTCATAAGTGGGATTCGAAATCACAACTTTAGTGATGATAGGCACTGATTGCACAGGTAGTTTAAATCCAACTACCATACAATCATGACTACAATGACCCACTATCAATAAGAAAAAAGTTGGTTTGTTTATTACCTTACTCGATAGTTTCTTCAAATTTGTTTTTCATCTGTTTTAAATGTCAAGTAAACACATACAATATTTACCCAAAGACAGAGTAGTTGTATTTTAAGTCCTTTATGGTCAAATATGATGATTATTGTTATCACTGCCATTAAAGTTTGATTAAATAATTGGTTGAGTATTATTGATATACAATTTTTATTTTTATCTTGATATTTTTTTTCAGTCACCTAATTTTCTTCCCCTATTGTTATGTAAACTTGGTATGGAAACCAACTGGGATGTCAAACTGAAAGTGCTCAAGTCATTACCAGCCATAGCTAGACACAAGGTATATAATATTGTATAGAATAGGATGAAATCTTTCATACCAAAATAGACCCAACAGTCAAATGTCCCACCCCCACACCGACCCCCTATGTGAAAGTGCTCAAGTCATTACCAGCCATAGCTAGACACAAGGTATATAATATTGTATAGGATAGGATGAAATCTTTCATACCAAAATAGACCCAACAGTCAAATGTCCCACCCTCACACCGACCCCCTATGTGAAAGTTCTCAAGTCTTTACCAGCTATAGCTAGACACAAGGTATATAATATTGTATAGGATAGGATGAAATCTTTCATACCAAAATAGACACAACAGTCAAATGTCCCACCCCCACAACGACCCCCTATGTGAAAGTGCTCAAGTCTTTACCAGCCATAACTAGACACAAGGTATATAATATTGTATAGGATAGGATGAAATCTTTCATACCAAAATAGACACAACAGTCAAATGTCCCACCCCCACACCGACCCCCTATGTGAAAGTGCTCAAGTCATTACCAGCCATAGCTAGACACAAGGTATATAATATTGTATAGGATAGGATGAAATCTTTCATACCAAAATAGACCCAACAGTCAAATGTCCCACCCTCACACCGACCCCCTATGTGAAAGTTCTCAAGTCTTTACCAGCTATAGCTAGACACAAGGTATATAATATTGTATAGGATAGGATGAAATCTTTCATACCAAAATAGACACAACAGTCAAATGTCCCACCCCCACAACGACCCCCTATGTGAAAGTGCTCAAGTCTTTACCAGCCATAACTAGACACAAGGTATATAATATTGTATAGGATAGGATGAAATCTTTCATACCAAAATAGACCCAACAGTCAAATGTCCCACCCCCACACCGACCCCCTATGTGAAAGTGCTCAAGTCATTACCAGCCATAGCTAGACACAAGATATATACTATTGTATAGGATAGGATGAAATCTTTCATACCAAAATAGACCCAACCGTCAAATGTTCCTCCCCTACACCGACCCCCTATGTGAAACTGCTCAAGTCTTTACCAGCCATAGCTAGACACAAGGTATATAATATTGTATAGGATAGGATGAAATCTTTCATACCAAAATAGACCCAACAGTCAAATGTCCCACCCCCACACCGACCCCCTATGTGAAAGTGCTCAAGTCTTTACCAGCCATAGCTAGACACAAGGTATATAATATTGTATAGGATAAGATGAAATCTTTCATACCAAAATAGACCCAACAGTCAAATGTCCCACCCCCACACCGACCCCCTATGTGAAAGTGCTCAAGTCTTTACCAGCCATAGCTAGACACAAGGTATATAATATTGTATAGGATAGGATGAAATCTTTCATACCAAAATAGACCCAACAGTCAAATGTCCCACTCCCACACCGACCCCCTATGTGGAAGTGCTCAAGTCTTTACCAACCATAGCTAGACACAAGGTATATAATATTGTATAGGATAGGATGAAATCTTTCATACCAAAATAGACCCAACAGTCAAATGTCCCACCCCCACACCGACCCCCTATGTGAAAGTGCTCAAGTCTTTACCAGCCATAGCTAGACACAAGGTATATAATATTGTATAGGATAGGATGAAATCTTTCATACCAAAATAGACCCAACAGTCAAATGTCCCACCCCCACACCGACCCCCTATGTGAAAGTGCTCAAGTCTTTACCAGCCATAGCTAGACACAAGGTATATAATATTGTATAGGATAGGATGAAATCTTTCATACCAAAATAAACCCAACAGTCAAATGTCCCACCCCCACACCGACCCCCTATGTGAAAGTGCTCAAGTCTTTACCAGCCATAGCTAGACACAAGGTATATAATATTGTATAGGATAGGATGAAATCTTTCATACCAAAATAGACCCAACAGTCAAATGTCCCACCCCCACACCGACCCCCTATGTGAAAGTGCTCAAGTCTTTACCAGCCATAGCTAGACACAAGGTATATAATATTGTATAGGATAGGATGAAATCTTTCATACCAAAATAGACCCAACAGTCAAATGTCCCACCCCCACACCGACCCCCTATGTGAAAGTGCTCAAGTCTTTACCAGCCATAGCTAGACACAAGGTATATAATATTGTATAGGATAGGATGAAATCTTTCATACCAAAATAGACCCAACAGTCAAATGTCCCACCCCCACACCGACCCCCTATGTGAAAGTGCTCAAGTCTTTACCAGCCATAGCTAGACACAAGGTATATAATATTGTATAGGATAGGATGAAATCTTTCATACCAAAATAGACCCAACAGTCAAATGTCCCACCCCCACACCGACCCCCTATGTGAAAGTGCTCAAGTCATTACCAGCCATAGCTAGACACAAGGTATATAATATTGTATAGGATAGGATGAAATCTTTCATACCAAAATAGACCCAACAGTCAAATGTCCCACCCCCACACCGACCCCTATGTGAAAGTGCTCAGGTCATTACCAGCCATAGCTAGACAAAAGGTATATAATATTGTATAGGATAGGATGAAATCTTTCATACCAAAATAGACCCAACAGTCAAATGTCCCATCCCCACACCGACCCCCTATGTGAAAGTGCTCAAGTCTTTACCAGCCATAGCTAGACACAAGGTATATAATATTGTATAGGATAGGATGAAATCTTTCATACCAAAATAAACCCAACAGTCAAATGTCCCACCCCCACACCGACCCCCTATGTGAAAGTGCTCAAGTCTTTACCAGCCATAGCTAGACACAAGGTATATAATATTGTATAGGATAGGATGAAATCTTTCATACCAAAATAGACCCAACAGTCAAATGTCCCACCCCCACACCGACCCCCTATGTGAAAGTGCTCAAGTCATTACCAGCCATAGCTAGACACAAGGTATATAATATTGTATAGGATAGGATGAAATCTTGCATACCAAAATAGACCCAACAGTCAAATGTCCCTCCCCCACACCGACCCCCTATGTGAAAGTGCTCAAGTCTTTACCAGCCATAGCTAGACACAAGGTATATAATATTGTATAGGATAGGATGAAATCTTTCATACCAAAATAGACCCAACAGTCAAATGTCCCACCCCCACACCGACCCCCTATGTGAAAGTGCTCAAGTCTTTACCAGCCATAGCTAGACACAAGGTATATAATATTGTATAGGATAGGATGAAATCTTTCATACCAAAATAGACCCAACAGTCAAATGTCCCACCCCCACACCGACCCCCTATGTGAAAGTGCTCAAGTCTTTACCAGCCATAGCTAGACACAAGGTATATAATATTGTATAGGATAGGATGAAATCTTTCATACCAAAATAGACCCAACACTCAAATATCCCACCCCCACACCGACCCCCTATGTGAAAGTGCCCAAGTCTTTACCAGCCATAGCTAGACACAAGGTATATAATATTGTATAGGATAGGATGAAATCTTTCATACCAAAATAGACCCAACAGTCAAATGTCCCACCCCCACACCGACCCCCTATGTGAAAGTGCTCAAGTCTTTACCAGCCATAGCTAGACACAAGGTATATAATATTGTATAGGATAAGATGAAATCTTTCATACCAAAATAGACCCAACAGTCAAATGTCCCATCCCCACACCAACCCCCTATGTGAAAGTGCTCAGGTCATTACCAGCCATAGCTAGACACAAGGTATATAATATTGTATAGGATAGGATGAAATCTTTCATACCAAAATAGACCCAACAGTCAAATGTCCCACCCCCACACCGACCCCCTATGTGAAAGTGCTCAAGTCTTTACCAGCCATAGCTAGACACAAGGTATATAATATTGTATAGGATAGGATGAAATCTTTCATACCAAAATAGACCCAACAGTCAAATGTCCCACCCCCACACCGACCCCCTATGTGAAAGTGCTCAAGTCTTTACCAGCCATAGCTAGACACAAGGTATATAATATTGTATAGGATAGGATGAAATCTTTCATACCAAAATAGACCCAACAGTCAAATGTCCCACCCCCACACCGACCCCCTATGTGAAAGTGCTCAAGTCTTTACCAGCCATAGCTAGACACAAGGTATATAATATTGTATAGGATAAGATGAAATCTTTCATACCAAAATAGACCCAACAGTCAAATGTCCCTCCCCCACACCCGACCCCCTATGTGAAAGGGGGTCCGACCTATAATCCTACAGTTCGATAGTCCGACAAATGCTTTATTTCTTTGAAAGTTAAAACTATAACATGTGTAATATGGGGCCAGAAACCGAACCGTTTACTCACCAAAGAAAGGTCCAGAACATCGGAAACACGATATCATTGACGGACAAACAATTGGCAGGGCCACACAAGAACTCAAAAAAACACATATATGAACAACACGGACTCCATGAAAACCTGGATCCAGTCGTGATGAACCGGTAGTGTAAGTATCCCGTATATTTTTTAGTAGCGACTACTTCAGGCTTTATTCAAGTAGCGTGTAGCCGAGTCCAGCCAAGAAAAGTCACTATTGAAAAGAAAGATGAAATAAATGAATACAAAAAAAGGAAAAGACAAAAAGAAGAGCGTACCAATGTCCCCCGCCCTTTATCATGGAATATTTATGCTAAAAAGCAATGTCAACACATCAATAGAGCTGGATAAAATAATGTGTGCAAATTGATTGATTGCTTAAGGTCCAGCAAGCAATATTTCAGTCATATTCAGGATGAGAAAAGTTTGTAAGCAAAAAATCAGAAAGAGGGGACTCTGGGATGGGTCAACATGGGCAACGACTTATAACCCGGGAACTTGTTTTTCTGTCTCTTCCGACGACAAGTTGGTCCTATTTTTATTACCCGGGATTCCGACGGGTGACCCTGCTATTGTTGCCTTCTACGACAAGCGCATATATAAAAAAGTTACGATTGAAGTAATTGTCCCTAAGTGATCCCTTATATCACGGAAAGAAACAGCATCGGAATATGACAAAATAAACAACTTTGCCATGATACGCCGCTCCTTTGTGATAATTGAAGGTCAGTTTCTCAGCGTGATAACAGTAATTAATATGCTGCATTTTTTTAACCAATTAATTGTATATACCATATGAAAACTGGCGTTTTCCAAACTGACTAAAATCACACCTCTCACTTGGTCCCCCTTTTATCAATACAATGTATGTCACGACGTGACCTATCAGTAAAAGGGGGAGCAAGTGAGAAATGTCATCGTACGAGGCGTGGACGGACGGACGAACAGCGGTATGCCATAATAAGCCCGTATTTTGACGGGCGTATAAAAATGAATGGCCCATATCCTGAAATTACGAATATATCATTTTTGGCCAAATTATTTTTCAAAACTTTCATCAGTTTAAAGCATTTGTCGAACTATCGGACTGTCGGACTATCGGACTGTCGAACTATCGGACTATCGGACTGTCGGACTATCGGATTATAGCTACGGCCCCATGTGAAAGTGCTCAAGTCTTTACCAGCCATAGCTAGACACAAGGTATATAATATTGTATAGGATAGGATGAAATCTTTCATACCAAAATAGACCCAACAGTCAAATGTCCCACCCCCACACCGACCCCCTATGTGAAAGTGCTCAAGTCTTTACCAGCCATAGCTAGACACAAGGTATATAATATTGTATAGGATAGGACAAAATCGTTCATACCAAAATAAACCCAACAGTCAAGCGTACCACCTCCTCACCCAATCCCTTATGTTAGATGTATTGTTTAATTTTGATTTCATGGATTGGCATTTTATCTCCTAACAAATTTTAAGATTAAAAATTTATTTATTTTGTTAATATTTGAATTACAGTTTGAGTATTAAAAGAAAGATTTGAGTTGAGATCAACAAATAATTACAATATTCTCTCTGATAGAAAGTTCTAACACACAGATATTAGTTCAATTGTATTTACAAAACATGAACTAGGTGTTGAGTAAAAGTAATCATAAAATTTGATACAGTTAAAGTGAGGGTCTGTATCAGAGAAAACGTAATTATAAAATTTGATACAGTTAAAGTGAGGGTCTGTATCAGAGTAAAAGTAATTAAAAAATTTGATACAGTTAAAGTGGGGGTCTATAACAGAGTAAAAGTAATTATAAAATTTGATACAGTTAAAGTGAGGGTCTGTATCAGAGTAAAAGTAATTATAAAATTTGATACAGTTAAAGTGAGGGTCTATAACATAGTAAAAGTAATTATAAAATTTGATACAGTTAAAGTGGGGGTCTGTATCAGAGTAAAAGTAATTATAAAATTTGATACAGTTAAAGTGAGGGTCTATAACAGAGTAAAAGTAATTATAAAATTTGATACAGTTAAAGTGGGGATCTGTATCAGAGTAAAAGTAATTATAAAATTTGATACAGTTAAAGTGGGGGTCTATAACAGAGTAAAAGTAATTATAAAATTTGATACAGTTAAAGTGGGGGTCTGTATCAGAGTAAAAGTAATTATAAAATTTGATACAGTTAAAGTGGGGGTCTGTAACAGAGTAAAAGTAATTATAAAATTTGATACAGTTAAAGTGGGGGTCTGTATCAGAGTAAAAGTAATTATAAAATTTGATACAGTTAAAGTGAGGGTCTGTAACAGACATGTTTATAATTGTTTTAGATTCGTCAATCACTTCATTACCAAATCAATATTAAGAAAAGTGTTTATAATGGTTGGTTGGTTTTATGGTGTTTAATGCCACTTCCAACAATATTTCAGTTATATCATGGCAGTCAGTTTTATTGAAGGAGGAAATCGGAGGACCATAGAAAGCCACCGACCTGACGTAAGTCACTGACAAACTTTATCACATAATGTTCTACACCTAGCCCTGATCAGGATTTAAACTCACAACATCAGTGGTGATAAGCACTGATTGCATAGGTAGTTGTAAATCTAACTACCATAAGATCACTGCCATGATGACCCTGTGTAAGCATACTTTTATTCCGGTGTGTAGAATTTCCGATGAGTAAATTTACACTAGTGTTGTCTTTCCATAAATAGTGCGAACTTTAAAAAACACAGGTAAGTTTTGTTTATTATGATTAACACACATGTTTATAAACGAACGCGCTAATCACTCAGAAGCGGTTTTCCTATTGTTGTCACCCATGCATATTATTTAATAACATCTCATCAATTTATTCTAATATTATAATATTAAAATATGGAGCAGGAGAAATATCAAGCAATTTTGAATTACCTGAACAGCAAATCTTACAATCAAAATGTTTCTGAAAATGAAAAAAGGAAAAAAGGAGGATTTGAGCTAGGAATAAAAAGCTCATGATCAAAGAAATAGACGGTTTGCAATATTTGTTTACAAAAGACACAAAAGCTGTAGTAACTGAGGAGAAAAAGAAGACTGAATAATGATTCTGCACTAGTGAGTCTAGTGTGGTTATTCCATAGAATAAACACTCTTTAATTTAGGTCTGTTATTTATCATGACATTCTCAGATGGAAATCTAGGTTTGTGTTTGAGACAGACACAAAATGTGACAGGGTTAAATTGGTTAATGGGATCCCTTTCTACCTTGATAATTGGCAACAAAAATGAATAACATGGACAGCACAGTAGCAGGGTCAGTGTCTGCTTAAAAATGAATAGCATGGACAGCACAGTAGCAGGGTCAGTGTCTGCTTAAAAATGGATAACATGGACAGCACAGTAGCAGGGTCAGTGTCTGCTTAAAAATGGATAACATGGACAGCACAGTAGCAGGGTCAGTGTCTGCTTAAAAATGGATAACATGGACAGCACAGTAGCAGGGTCAGTGTCTGCTTAAAAATGAATAACATGGACAGCACAGTAGCAGGGTCAGTGTCTGCTTAAAAATGGATAACATGGACAGCACAGTAGCAGGGTCAGTGTCTGCTTAAAAATGGATAACATGGACAGCACAGTAGCAGGGTCAGTGTCTGCTTAAAAATGGATAACATGGACAGCACAGTAGCAGGGTCAGTGTCTGCTTAAAAATGAATAACATGGACAGTACAGTAGCAGGGTCAGTGTCTGCTTATTGATTACTGACTACTGTCTTTAGAATGTAGTAGAAATAGATTTGAAAGTACATTGTCAGTAAGAATCAAATTTATAAGAACTTGCTGCTAAACAGGACATGGATTCTCACAAAAGGCTTGATCTTCCAACTGATTCTAAAGCTCGTACAAATAAATTATAGAATTCCTGACAATTCTTCAAATGATATATTTTCCAGGTATGTGTTGGTCCTATTATAAAGACCCATCTAGTCATTCAGTAGTGCCCCTATACTTAAGTCCCTATCCCTCACTCTCTTTCCAGGTATGTGTTAGTCCTATCATAAAGACCATCCAATCATTGGGTAGTGCCCCTCCACTGAAATCTCTATCCCTCACTTTGATGGTAGACCTGTGGCAGTTACAAGATAGATGTTTTCCTCAGCTGTTGCAGATGATATCAGATTTATCCAAAGGAAACTTTGATATACAGCTAGCTAGGGCTAAAGCTATCCTTGATATTTGTAAGATAAGGTAAGTATTTGATGAAGCAGTGTTGTAATGCTTTAATAAATATTATTTATATTCCAATGACAGTGGTAAGATGGACAGAAAATATAAATAATGACGATATCAAACCATCAAGTTTCTTGTATCATTGATTGATAATTACATGGCGTTTTCCATATCTGACCTCTGGCTTTAGCCTGAATTCTGATATTGATGGAGGGATGATACCAGGGATGATATTAAATATGGTATTTAATAATCTATTTATCACATATTTCAAACTAGAAAAACTATTATAGTAAAATATATGACAAATGTGCATTTAACAGAAACAATCTTTTAATGTTGTAACAAGAGAAATAATTATTAGAAAAGTTCAATTTCTTTTCAAAGTAGAAAAGTTATCAATTAAATTATATAATTAGATTTCAAACAGCAGATGAGAATTCATTTTTTTCCTATCTCATGTTAAAATTTTCATATCTTGACAGATGCCAGATTGCCTATGCACAAAAAAAGCTTTTACCGGCATCACTATAAAACATGTCATTTTATACAATTACATTCTTTTGTAGAGGTCAATATGTTTGAGTCTTAATAGACTAAACAATCATATTAAAAGCAAATTTCAGTATTAAATAGTATAAACTTACCACAAAGAGATACAATGTATGATTGTTTTTTCTTTAATAGACCAGAACAACATGGAACAGATATGCTGGGTCCTATATCAGACATCCTAAATACTTATAGTAAAGATGAGGAGGCACCAATAGCAGCCATGGCCATTGAGGGCCTATATTACCTTTGTGAGGCTGAGGTATGATTAAATGAGGTTATCATGTCTTGATTTTGACGTGGACAGTTACATTTTTCCTTCTGAATTATAATCAGTGTTTGTCTTAGTGTTGTTTTAGTTTGGTAAAGCCTTTCCCTGATCAGATGTATGCTCTGTATGTGTTAGACAGCATAACTAGAGTAATATTTCATGTTTTCACTCCTTCGAATGCTATACTTTAGGTGCCAGTTAAAAAAAGCTAACAAGTTCATCTCTATGATACGACAACTTCAGTTGTGTTGAACTGTCAAGTCACAATTAACTTCTTTTTTTTTTCATTTTGATGGCTATGATTCTTGAGCAGACATTCTATACAGGGAGATAAATATGTCCAGATGTACTTTTTATTAGCTCGAATTTTCGAAGAAAAAAAGTCGAGCTATTGTCGTCACTCTGGCTTCAGCGTCTGTGTCAGTTAAGTTTTCGGTTAAGTTTTTTGTCAGAGTCCATTTCTCAAAAACTATCAAAGATATCCATTTGAAACTTGGAATACTTGTTCACTATCAAAAGAGGAACCAATTACAACACGGCAGATGACCCTGTGATTTGTATATCCAGAGTTATCTGCCCGTTCTGTTGACAAGAGAAGACAACTCTATCCAGCATTTTATTTGAGTTATTTCCCTTTTTTTACTTGCATTTTTTTTCTAAAAATACAATTTTCTCAATATAAACTATGATAGGCATTAAAATGAAACCCAACATACCTGTTCACTATCAAAGGGGGGAACACATTACAGAAGGGTAACCCCCCCCCCACTCACAACATACAACCTTCTCCCCCTCCACCCCCCATTTTTTTATTTTTTTTATTTATTTTTTTTTCATATGCACTAAAATAGTGTTACAAGAAAAGATGGATATTATGAAGCAGCCGGCCACAATACTGGTGTTACCAGTATTGTACACAATACTGGTATTACCAGTATTTTACCAGAATCTTCCAATATCTGCAATACTGGTACAGATACTGGTAAATACTAGTATCCCAGTATCTTCCAGAATTTTCCAGTATCTGCAATACTAGAAGATACTGGTCATTGCCAAAATAAGAATATTACAGATACCGGAAGATTCTGGGAAATACTGGTTATACCAGTATTGCAGATACTGGAAGATTCTGGAAAATACTGGTTATACCAGTATTGCAGATACTGGAAGATTCTGTAAAATACTGGTAATACCAGTATTGCAGATACTGGAAGATTAGGTACGAAGTTGCGGAATGTGCTTGTATATTGTTTTTATTTGTCCTGTCTGTGGTATGGTCCCTTAGAGTTTGATATATACTGGTGAATTCAGGATACTAGAGTTTCCAGTATTGTGTGTTTTACAATACTAGTATTACCAGTATTGCTGGATGAAGAATACTGAAGCTTCCAGTATTGTGTGTTTTACAATACTAGTATTACCAGTATTGCTGGATGAAGAATACTGGAGCTTCCAGTATTGTGTGTTTTACAATACTAGTATTACCAGTATTGCTGGATGAAGAATACTGGAGCTTCCAGTGTCGTGTGTTTTACAATACTAGTATTACCAGTATTGCTGGATGAAGAATATTGGAGCTTCCGCTATTGTGTATAGATCAACGATTCTGGTATTCCAGTATTGTAGATGCACGATACTGGTACATCCAGTATTGTAAATATATGATACTGGATTTCCGGTATTGTAACATTACAATACTGGTATTTCTAGTATTGTACAGTGTTACAATACTGGTATTACCTATATTGTAATATTTACAATACTGGTATTTCCAGTATTGTAAATATTATAATACTGGTAATACCAGTATTGTAAATATTACAATACTGGTAATACCAGTATCGCGGCCGGCTGCTTCATATTATCCGAAAAGATTATACCCCTCTGATTATATTTACCAATCTTGCAAACATATTTGCTTATATGACCATCATAGTTAGAAGTATGTATAACTTTGTAAATTGCTTGCAGTTTAATATCAGATACGAAAAAGTCGAGCGTCCAGCACCCATGGGCGGTGCTCTTGTTAATCAAATGTTAGAGGTACTTGTCAACTTCAAGTTTAAAACTTGTTTCTGGTTATCAGTTAGACACCATGCACTGTACAAAGAGGTGTTTTAGACTGGAGTCTGGAGTACATTTTTGGAGTGGTGTTATAGAAAAAATATACAAATGAATTTCATTCAGCAACTTTTTAAATGTTCACATGAATTGATGGATCTTCAATGTGATTGACCTTGACCTGTATATGTTACAAAAAATTCCCCATCCCCCCTTGAAATAGTGTACTTTGGATATTATTATGTAATTCTGTCCACAGACATTATTCCATGATGGAATAAAGTGTAGGACACAATTATATATTGATAGTTTGTCCTCTGGGTATATTTTATATCTTTATTTCACAGTACATTGTATATCTGAACTTTGCTGATTATTTTCTCATTGAAAGGTTGTAAGTCAAGCCACTAGCATACACAAATTCTTAATATGTTAATTGGATTGTCATTAATTTTATATATAATAAAGCTACAATGTTACAATATAGTTGATTGTGTACAAAGAATATCAAGAAAAGATGATAACATGTTAAAGGCTGAGATAATGTGTAGCTCAATCTGAACAGAATTTGAATTGTGTCATTGTGATAAACAATATCTCAGTTAGATGTTGAAAGATACAATGTATGCCAACAAAGTCACCAGAGAAAGTCATGTAATCCAATGTTTGCATTAAAAGTGTCATCAAACTGGTTACACAAACAAATAGATTTTATAAACAGTTGTATTGAAACAAGGTGGTGCAGAAAATATATTCCAAAATTTCACTTGAAGACTCCACTCCAAAGCTTCATGCCAGGAATCCACCCCAAGACTCCACTCCAACACTCCATTCCAGGACTCCACTCTGTAATGTACATATAGTGCCTACCAGTTGTCATCATAATTGAGACCATACTGTAACTAAGAAATTAAATGAAACCCAACAATGACAATAAATACTGTTCCTCTATACCATATAAGTGTAAAATAAGAGATGTGTATTTACATCTGTGTAACATTTTCTGTACCTTGTATAGCATGGTCATGTCATAATTACATCATCTCATTTCATCATATTGTTTTATAACCTTTTAAATTGGGTAACTTTCTAATTATGCATGCTTGATATATCACACATAGATATAAATGATTTGTAGATCTAGATTTACAGATTAAGATATTTGTGACATCTTTACTACTCTGATTTGATTGAGATTAATTGTTTAACTTGGGCAACTTTTCTTAATTATTGCCACATAGAAATGTTCATTGTTATTACTCATATCATCGCTGCATGTTAAGCAATCAATCATCTTGGTATTAGAAAAAAACTGCATAATTTTTACTTTTTGATCCAAAGTATTTGTTTAAACATCTATTATTGAAGTATTCTTGAAAGATTGTCACTTTATAAAGAATTAATAATTTTATAATATTGTTCCATATTTTGTCGTGATCATATGGTAGTTAGATTTACAACTACCTATGCAATCAGTGCATATTACGACAATCGTTGTGACTTTAAATACACCTCAGGCAAGGTGTACTTGATACAACATTATGTGATCAGGTTGTTCTGTGACTTGTGGCAGGTCGGTAGTTTTCTCCGGGTACTCCAGTTTCCTCCACCAATAAAACTGACTGCCACGATATAACTGAATTATTGTTGAAAGTGGCATTAAACACCATAACCCTAACCCTAACCCTGTTTCATATTTTGACAGGTTATAGACATCAAGTCAGCTTGGGATGTGTTATCTGACAAGCTTACTACAGATACAAGGTAAATGATGCACCCCCTCTTATAAGGCCCCTCACACCAGAAGACACCCTAAAGGGCCTTTTATATGACAATGTTCACATTGCACAAGGATAGTAACATGCTGTTGAATTAACACCTCTATATATTCCATAAAAACATTTACAAAGGTCAACAAAATTATACTATTTCCCTAAGCCCTAAAAAATCCTAAAACATTATTCATATAAATATAAAGACATTACAAGGGTATAAACATTTCTACGACGTTGTGTTACATATAGAAACCTTTTTTTTTTCATTATTATTGGTAGCACTACTTGTTCTAACATTAACTAGTCATGATCCCACCATGACATTATGGAACTTGAGTTTACAACAGTGTTACTCTAGCCATAACTATTTTAACATGTTACTACTTTGAATGTGAAAATTTGAATAGAATATAAAAAACAAAATATATAGAAATTTCATCTTTTTATTTCTTATAACATAAGTATGCAGAATAAAATAAGAATATTTGTGTTTTTCTATAAAGATCTATATGGTAGGTCTATAGGTGGGGTGGAGGGTAATTTTTACTAATTTATACTGGTAACAGAAGTCTAAATTTTATTAAGAAATTATAAGAAATTCTGATTAACCTGGTTGTTGAAAAAAAATGCCACCCACTGAGTTTAATCAATGCTTTACAAGAAAATCTTGCTTCAAACAATCAGTGAAGATTTTGTAATTAATTGTTTATGTGTTTACTATACTAGAGATCTAGTTATCAAGATTAGAGAGTTGGGATCCCATTAACTGGTTTAACCCCACCACTTATGTGTGCCTGTCTCAAGGAGCTAGTTTGTCATGTTTTCTGTGTTTTGGAATTTAGATTAGTGAGAAGAGTGGCTCCTTTTATTTTTTGTTTTTTATACCCCCCACAACGAAGTTGTAGGGGGGTATACTGGTTTCACCATGTCCGTCCGTCCATCTGTAGACAAATCCTATGTTGTACGATAACTTGAGTTGTGTTTCTTATTTTATTATATTGTCATTCTTTACTGTTTAATTTCAAGGTGTTTTGGAAAGTATTTGATTGCTTATAAGTTTCTTAAATGATCATAAAAGATAATGACATTGACGGATTTGATTAAGTAAGAGTGATACTTTTACATTGTCACCAATATATATCTTCATTACCAACCAATATAGTTTGTATTAACCTTATAGAATTTGACAGAAGTCTATTAGGAGTAATGGCATGGATAACTATAATGTAATGACGATCCTTTACTGCCAGATGGTAGTCATCTGATTAACTTGCTGCTTTGTTATCGAGTCATTAGTCTACAAACCAAGATTTTATACACATGACATGATAATTCAAGAAACCAATTTCCAGATATCTTCGGCCATTGCCACTTTGACCCCACCAGACAATTTGATTTCAGGTTCTAATAGAATTGTTGTTTGAGGGAGTACGTTATCACATGTTACAGGTTTTCATGTTGACCTTCACCTCGTATCTTAACCATTCGTAATCTACTATAAAAAGAAATCACAGATATTTTCAGTTTGTATCCGTTGGTTTACAACACTCTAGGCCTAACTATGGATATTACACGTAAATTATGGGTTTTATTCAGAGTAAATTGTTCTATGTTTAAAAATGGAGATACATTGATGGGTAATTTCCTCTGTATCTATATTATGTTCTATGGAAATTCAAAATAAGGTGTCAACTTCTAAATTGAGAAACTTATAATTAAATCATAGATATCTAATTTAGTGTGAATGACATGTTTCTGTAATAGCCTTCATCAGGTATGCTCAGTCAAAAGATTAGAAAGCCAAATAATATAAAAGTTTTGATGAGCAGATAAGAGGCCTAAACAGGATAGCCATAATCAACTAAGGTTACTTATGTCAGAAGTAGATTTACCTTAGTTTTAATCAATTACATTGTTTAAAGGGGCATTAGCTATAATTTTGACCAAAAAAATTAAATGTTTTGGAAATTGGTAAATAGCTTATAATGATGAAATAAAGGTAAATATTTCACATTAAACAGCTTATCGAACCACTTTTCACCTTTTGAGAACGAAAATTACCATCGATTAGTTATTTCCTTGCAAGCAAATAATTTGACCTCGCTATTTCCATATGCAACTGACCTTACTAGTGACGGGTAAAAACGAATAATTTGTATTTTTTCGCTTATTAACTGCAAACTTGTTCTTTTTTGTAATTAACACCGACTAAAAGAAGATTCACAAAAAATAAGAAATAAGTGCATTGTTGTACTGATTTAATGACGATTCGACAAACTCCTTAAGCAATGTCGATAATTAATAAGATGGCGTCCATCTCTTGATCGATCTCAAAACACGAGCAGTTGCACGATTTTCCCCCCGATGCGCATACATTTCATAACATTTATAAGTTACAGAAACACGTTTTATTAAGGCATCAATCATATCTGATAGTTTTTACGGGTAACAAAAATTTACGATTTGGCAGATAATGCCCCTTTAAGAATTGTAAATTTCAAACATAAATATAAATAATAAACATATAAGTACATCTACAAATTGACAGTATTATTGTCATAGAAATTATTACCCGCTAATTACAAAATGAATAAGCAAAATTGAAAAAGCACTTTTTTTTACAATGGTAAATTGCAATGTTTGTTTCATCAGTTCCTTGAATAACCCGAAATAAAAAATATGTACTTATAAAATTTTACCCTACAGACCCGCTGTGGTTGAGAAGATTTGTGATTTGTTTTCCTTGGTACCAGACCATGCAGTTGATACACCTGAATACCAGGTATATAGTTAAAATCAATTAAAGTTACCAGAATACCAGGTATATAGTTATAATTAATTAAAGTTACCAGAATACCAGGTATATAGTTATAACTAATTAAAGTTACCAGAATACCAGGTAAATAGTTATAATTAACTAAAGTTACCAGAATGCCAGGTAAATAGTTATAATTAATTAAAGTTACCAGAATACCAGGTATATAGTTATAACTAATTAAAGTTACCAGAATACCAGGTAAATAGTTATAATTAACTAAAGTTACCAGAATGCCAGGTAAATAGTTATAATTAATTAAAGTTACCAGAATACCAGGTAGATAGTTATAATTAATTAAAGTTACCAGAATACCAGGTATATAGTTATAATTAATTAAAGTTACCAGAATACCAGGTAAATAGTTATAATTAATTAAAGTTACCAGAATACCAGGTAAATAGTTATAATTAATTAAAGTTACCAGAATACCAGGTAGATAGTTAAAATTAATTAAAGTTACCAGAATACCAGGTATATAGTTATAATTAATTAAAGTTACCAGAATACCAGGTAAATAGTTATAATTAATTAAAGTTACCAGAATACCAGGTATATAGTTATAATTAATTAAAGTTACCAGAATACCAGGTAAATAGTTATGATTAATTAAAGTTGCCAGAATACCAGGTATATAGTTATAATTAATTAAAGTTACCAGAATACCAGGTAAATAGTTATAATTAATTAAAGTTACCAGAATACCAGGTAGATAGTTATAATTAATTAAAGTTACCAGAATACCAGGTAGATAGTTATAATTAATTAAAGTTACCAGAATACCAGGTATATAATTATAATTAATTAAAGTTACCAGAATACCAGGTAAATAGTTATAATTAACTAAAGTTACCAGAATGCCAGGTATATAGTTATATTTAATTAAAGTTACCAGAATACCAGGTAAATAGTTATGATTAATTAAAGTTGCCAGAATACCAGGTATATAGTTATAATTAATTAAAGTTACCAGAATACCAGGTAAATAGTTATAATTAATTAAAGTTACCAGAATACCAGGTAGATAGTTATAATTAATTAAAGTTACCAGAATACCAGGTAAATAGTTATAATTAATTAAAGTTACCAGAATACCAGCTATATAGTTATAATTAATTAAAGTTACCAGAATACCAGGTATATAGATATAATTAATTAAAGTTACCAGAATACCAGGTAGATAGTTATAATTAATTAAAGTTACCAGAATACCAGGTAGATAGTTATAATTAATTAAAGTTACCAGAATACCAGGTATATAGTTATAATTAATTAAAGTTACCAGAATACCAGGTAAATAGTTATAATTAACTAAAGTTACCAGAATGCCAGGTATATAGTTATATTTAATTAAAGTTACCAGAATACCAGGTAAATAGTTATATTTAATTAAAGTTACCAGAATACCAGGTATATAGTTATAATTAATTAAAGTTACCAGAATACCAGGTGCATAGTTATAATTAATTAAAGTTACCAGAATACCAGGTATATAGTTATAATTAATTAAAGTTACCAGAATACCAGGTATATAGTTATAATTAATTAAAGTTACCAGAATACCAGGTAGATAGTTATAATTAATTAAAGTTACCAGAATACCAGGTATATAGTTATAATTATTTAAAGTTACCAGAATACCAGGTAAATAGTTATAGTTAATTAAAGTTACCAGAATACCAGGTAAATAGTTATAATTAATTAAAGTTACCAGAATACCAGGTAGATAGTTAAAATTACTTAAAGTTACCAGAATACCAGGTATATAGTTATAATTAATTAAAGTTACCAGAATACCAGGTAAATAGTTATAATTAATTAAAGTTACCAGAATACCAGGTATATAGTTATAATTAATTAATGTTACCAGAATACCAGGTATATAGTTATAATTAATTAAAGTTACCAGAATACCAGGTGCATAGTTATAATTAATTAAAGTTACCAGAATACCAGGTATATAGTTATAATTAATTAAAGTTACCAGAATACCAGGTATATAGTTATAATTAATTAAAGTTACCAGAATACCAGGTAGATAGTTATTATTAATTAAAGTTACCAGATTACCAGGTATATAGTTATAATTATTTAAAGTTACCAGAATACCAGGTAAATAGTTATAGTTAATTAAAGTTACCAGAATACCAGGTAAATAGTTATAATTAATTAAAGTTACCAGAATACCAGGTAGATAGTTAAAATTACTTAAAGTTACCAGAATACCAGGTATATAGTTATAATTAATTAAAGTTACCAGAATACCAGGTAAATAGTTATAATTAATTAAAGTTACCAGAATACCAGGTATATAGTTATAATTAATTAATGTTACCAGAATACCAGGTGTATAGTTATAATTAATTAAAGTTACCAGAATACCAGGTAAATAGTTATAATTAATTAAAGTTACCAGAATACCAGGTATATAGTTATAATTAATTAAAGTTACCAGAATACCAGGTAAATAGTTATAATTAATTAAAGTTGCCAGAATACCAGGTATATAGTTATAATTAATTAAAGTTACCAGAATACCAGGTAAATAGTTATAATTAATTAAAGTTACCAGAATACCAGGTAGATAGTTATAATTAATTAAAGTTACCAGAATACCAGGTAGATAGGTAGATAGTTATAATTAATTAAAGTTACCAGAATACCAGGTAAATAGTTATAATTAATTAAAGTTACCAGAATACCAGGTAAATAGTTATAATTAACTAAAGTTACCAGAATGCCAGGTATATAGTTATAATTAATTAAAATCACCAGAATACCAGGTATATAGTTATAATTAATTAAAGTTACCAGAATACCAGGTATATAGTTATAATTAATTAAAGTTACCAGAATACCAGGTAGATAGTTATAATTAATTAAAGTTACCAGAATACCAGGTATATAGTTATAATTAATTAAAGTTACCAGAATACCAGGTAGATAGTTATAATTAATTAAAGTTACCAGAATACCAGGTAGATAGTTATAATTAATTAAAGTTACCAGAATACCAGGTATATAGTTATAATTAATTAAAGTTACCAGAATACCAGGTAGATAGTTATAATTAATTAAAGTTACCAGAATACCAGGTAGATAGTTATAATTAATTAAAGTTACCAGAATACCAGGTATATAGTTATAATTAATTAAAGTTACCTGAATACCAGGTATATAGTTATAATTAATTAAAGTTACCATAATACCAGGTAGATAGTTATAATTAATTAAAGTTACCATAATACCAGGTAGATAGTTATAATTAATTAAAGTCGCCAGAATACCAGGTAGATAGTTATAATTAATTAAAGTCACCAGAATACCAGGTATATAGTTATAATTAATTAAAGTCACCAGAATACCAGGTATATTGTTGTTATTAATTAAAGAAATGATTTAGAATTAAAAAAATATCATTAATTGATAAGATGAGATAGGTGTAACCTGTAATGTAAGTTTTAAAAATGTCTCCATTCATTGGAGCATCAGTTAGAACATTTTGTTAGCTGGAATGTTAAGCTCTTCATTCATTGGAGCATCAGTTAGAACATTTTGTTAGCTGGAATGTTAAGCTCTCCATTCATTGGAGCATCAGTTAGAACATTTTGTTAGCTGGAATGTTAAGCTCTCCATTCATTGGAGCATCAGTTAGAACATTTTGTTAGCTGGAATGTTAAGTTATCATGGTCTTGTATTATTATTTTATTTTACCGTTCACTGGATGTTATTCAATAATTCAGTTACCATCATCAATTATTTCATGCTTTAGTTTATTCTCACTGTTACATGAAATCTATTCTCCACTTTATTTTTTGTTTGCAATATCCAGATCTCCTGTCATTTGTGGTTTACATCTGGAAAATTAACCATTAATCTAACAGGAATGAAATGTTAAAAGTATATTGTTCTACCATTACCAGTATGCTACCTAACCACCTCTTATAAAATGCAATATTATTTACAGTAATTTGATTTTCTATTTTGATTTTTTTTGTTTTATGGGTACCTTAGTCCATCCATCTCTGTCTTATATTGTTTCATTTTCTGATAATATAGTATCGATCAATGGGTTATTTAGGAAATAGTTTATTGCAGCCATGGTTTATTGGAGATTTTATCACAGGTAGATCATATTTTCATGAAATTTTAATCCAAGTAACGTGAAGCATTTCAAGTTGTAATATTTATGAAAATATTAGACACCTTCCCATGGTAAAATTAAGAAATAATCACCGGTAGCCATATATTTATATTGTTTTTACCACGGGTTGGCACTTAATCCGTATATTTTACCACGAGCGGTAGCTAGGGGTAAAATGAAGGCATAAAGTGACAACCTGTGGTAAAAACAATATAAATATATGGCTACCGATAATTATTTTGATTCTAATAGGACAATTACGGACAAATTTCAAATCGAAGTGGCCTAGGTCATCCAGTGTTTTTGGCTGTTCTGTTAATTAAACCGACTGAAATGTTACAATAATATTTCATTTTTTCCAAAGAATTTTGAAATGACAACCGGAAAGGTGTTTCAATGCCGATGGTAAATAAGTTTTGAAGTTTCTAAATGTTGTCATTCATGAACACCAATTCAAAAGAAAGGGGAAATTCCAAATGACGAGGAGGCGTAGACGAAGCCCAAAAAGCCTGATCTTTACGTTTTACACTGGAAGTCTTCATATGACGTCATGTTGTTTATGTTCCAAAGTCGTCAACAACATTTCGCGTAATTTTAATTTGTGTGATTGTTAGACCTAGGGATATGCAAGAATACATTTTAATGTTCAGTATTGCATTAGAATGGAGATAAAAACAAATACTATACTCTGATCTCCTAATTTTAAACACTTCATTTTTAAGTTGAACACTCATGTTTATTTATTTTATGTATTGCATCATTGGGCATCTTTTACAAGGGAGTGGCATGGAACAGCCGCTTTATAAACACTAGCCACGTCTATCTATGACGTAATCGGTCATAGATAAATATTATTTTTACCACAGGTTTGGAGGACGTCATATTAGAATCGTAAATAAGCAACAGGTTGACATAACTTATGATACCTATCTCAAGTATTTATGTTTCCAGACACCTACCCATGTCTGGGTGTTACAATGGCCATTTCCTATAATTATCCAGACTTTCCTCCCACATTTATGTTTCCAGACACCTACCCATGTCTGGGTGTTACAATGGTCATTTCCTATAATTATCCAGGCTTTCCTCCCACATTTAGAAAGTCACGATATAGATGAAAAATTGTTGAACATGTCTTTAACCACGATAGGATTGCTTTACATTGTGTTATTGTTAATATTGTTTTGTTATGTAATCAGTATTTATCTGTTACCTATTCTTAGTTTAATAATCAGTAAATAGCTATACTTGTCTACTAAATAATAAACAAGCTTGAAAAGGTATTATGAAGACAATAGATACATCATTTGAAGGCTTTGTCTCCACTGAAAAGTCTTTTTTTAATAGTACACTCAAACCTGTCTTATGTGACCTTCCAAGGGAACATTGAAATATGATCACATAAGACAGGTGGTCACTTAATACAGGTTCAATTGATATGAAATGCACTTTGAAGGGAAATAAAAATTAAGGTCACATAACACAAGTTATTGCTTAATAGAGGTGGTCACTAAAGCAGGGTTGACTGTCTTTATTTAGTAAATATTTTTGTGATTTTTTTAGTGTTCAGCACTATATGAACATTGATTCTGTTTGTAAATGTATTTTTATGTATTGATTTAATTTTATACATCTCTATATTATAGTAAGAAAATCATATTGGATTCGTATTAAGTGATAAAACTGTAGTTATTTCACATTATTTAAAATCACTTTTTAACAAATATTTGTATATTTACAGAAGTTTGTGATAGACACAGTAAGAAACCTGTGGTTATTGTCCAATAGTGGGAATGACAACGTAACAGAAGCTGCTTACCAAGCCTTATCAATGTTTCCTCCAGATTTATTTAATATGTCACATTTTCCATCAGTGGTACGATCCTTATCCTTATATTATTTTACACTGCCAGAATCTACTTTTTTCTTTGTATTATTATACCCCCCCCCCCCCCATTTTCCATCCCCCCGCAATGAAGTTGCTGGTGGATTTTAAAACTAGCTTTCAATACAATTTATTTGTAGTGTAAATAACATTGTTGTTTCAGACTTATACTCCTACTAATGGAAATTTTTTTTTTCAAATTTCCGTGCATCAAGTTCTAAATATTAGAATGTTAGAATGACCCAAAAAAGCTTATTTTTTTCTTCTTTTATCTTGTAAGTCAAACAGAAACAAACAAAAATGGGGGGAAAGGGGGGTTGTGGATATAAGTATATATAAAAATGTCATCATTTGTTTTTTTAACATTTTAGATTTGAACATACATATGCCATTAGTTAGGGACCATGACTAGCTCAAATCACATATGGTGGTACATGTACTGAGTATACCTCATCATGGCCGCGAGTAAAACTGGATTAAATTGGTAGACAAAATCAACTTCCAGATGATTGTAGACTGAGACATGCCTCCTAGTTAAAGGAACTACACATATACTGTTAAATCCTTTGATTTATAAATGGATTGTTAAATTCATTGAATAAAAAAAAGGCATTGTATTAAAAACTGTCTTACATATTGGATTTGTGATTTGAGCAATCAATGACATTCATAATATCAGTCAGTACCCATAAACAATATGTATATTTTGCTACAGTCCTTACAACAGTAGCCATAAATATTTGACTGTTTGTTGAATGATTGGTGAATGATCGGTGACTGAACGTGACTGATCGGTGACAAATCTAAATTGGCTGATGCTGAAGAATTTGACTGATTGCATCTGTCACAGGCTAATTTTAATTGTCATCACCTTGACAACCGTGTCTGTTGATCAGTCAATTTATGATATGCAACAAATGACAGATTCATATATTTTCAAAAATGTAACACATTTTTAATGGGTTAACATTTTAATCTTATTTCCTTCAAAATAAAAAAAAATGAAAATTATCAATGTTTAATTTATTAATTGTGTACAGAACTTTAGTGTTTTAATTTTGATAATTAATTATTAGCTAAAATGCTGATTTTTTTTGTTGACATTTCTTAATGAAATTCAGAGATGCATTTTTAACAAATAATGAATTTCTGCTGGTATTTGTGAGTTTATAATTTGATTAGTAAATATAGGTATACAATCATAAGTGTGAAATATAACTTTTTTGAAAATCAATAAAGATCTATTCCAAACTATTTTTATGTTTATGAAATTTCATAAATCTTTTGTTTTTTAGTATTTATTCTTATTACGTTCTATTAAATTGACAGGTAAGTCAGAGATTCAAAAATTTTCACAGAATCTTATTATTTTTTTAAGCTGTTTCATGTCATCAATGTCAATTATAGCAAAAACCATTAAATATAAAATATATGATTTCATTTTTATTATGAATTTCCCCTTTATTTTCAGCATCCATTTTCAGTTTGACCTATTTTCATAGATATTTAATTGGGTAATACACATAACATGTTGGTAAAATGATATGAAAAACAATAAAAAAGATGTTAACATTTTAGAACTTAAATATCCTAACAGTATCATAGACAGTCAAATCTGTCTATTTTGATCTTCCAAGGGAACATTGAATCGGGTCACTTTTAATACAGGTTATCACTAAATACAGATTTAATTAATATAAAATGTACTGAGAAGGTCACATAATATAGTATTATTATGTGATGTTTTTCATATTGGCCTAGTTATAGGTCCGAGGCCTGCTGTATTGGCCTGAGGCGCAGCCAAACGCCAATGCAGCAGACCGAGGACATATAACTAGGCCAATATGAAAAACATCACGTAATGATACCTTTATTAATTAACCAGTCCAATATCTCTCGGGGTTTTTCCTTACAATTGTCGAAATGTCTAGCGGATTCCGATCTAGTTGTTATTGGACTGACTGGAATTGGGCCAATACGGAAAATATCCGTATTGGACTGGTTTTTGCCGTATTGGCCCAATGAAAGTTTTTATATTGTATTGACAGATTTGATCATATAAAGGCTAATAAATCAAAGTTAATTAATAATACAAGTTATTGCTTCACAGAGGTAGTTACTAAAGCAGGTTTGACAGCAATATAAATATCCACAATTACCAATTTGTGAATGGTGGTGAATGATAATTGACGATTGGTGAAGGACTGGGGAATTGGTGATGAATTGGAGAATGATCATTATTTGGTAATGGTTTGCAAAATGATCATTGACCGATTGGTGATGGATTAGTGAATGATTGTTGACTGATTGATGAATGAGCATTGATTGATTGGTGAATGAGCATTGACTGATTGGTGATTGATTAGTGAATGAACATTGACCGATTGGTGATGGATTAGTGAATGATTGGTGAATGATCATCAATAGATTGGTGAATGACTGATTGGTGAATGATCATTGACTGATTTTGACTGAATCGCAATGGATCTGTGAATGACTGATTGGTGACAATTGAAAAATAGCCCTTATAGTTGCAGTGCAGCTACTGTTGAAAGGACTGTAGACATAATTGATTATTGAATTATATTATAAAGGAAGGCCGTAAAATTAGTCCAAGCTATTCCATTTTATAAAACATATACATTTGTGTATTCAACCAATCAAATGTCAATGAATTTTACTGTAGCACATTTAAAGAAATACATTTGATTGTAAGACAGGCTAATGGCTTGAATGATATCACAGGACCATGACTTTAGGATAAAAACATCAGTAAAAGTTCAGGTAAATTGAATTGTTTGTGACAGAATTAAACTTGTGAATAGGAGATTGCAAGGCAAGACCTATTAATTTATAACCTGGATCAAGATTGCATATCTACATTGTGTAAATTGTTTAGCTATTTTACCATGTTATTACTTTTTTAGATGATAGAAGATTTTGTAGAGCAAGCTAAAGTTATATCTGCACAACAAGAGGAGACAACCCTAACAGTAGACGATGTCTGGCCAAACATTCCTGGCCTAGTGTACATTAGACTTCTAAAACATCTTAGACCTGGGAGTTTGAAAGGTAATTGTATACAGTAAGACATATCTAAACTGACTGCCAATTGGACCAAACTTTAGGCCATTATAAAGACTGCCAATTGGACCAAACTTTAGGCCAATATAATGGGATGGACAGTTTTCAATTTGAAGTTTCATTTCAGTATGGTATTATTTTCAAATTCTTATGGCTGATCAGTAAAGGTTGATATGTATTCAGTAGATAACAGGCTTGACATTCTTCACAATATCTAACACTTCATTCAAATTTTTTAATGAATAAAAAGGCTTGAATATTAGTCAAAGCTAAGAATTTCTTTTGCAGATCTGTTTAGAGACATTTCATTACACATGTTTTATAAATTATTAATACAATTGGTCAAAATAACATAGATCTACTTTTCATCTACCATGTTATTATCAGCCATAGCCATTGGCCATGTAAGTTTTGCCATCATTTGACACACTGATTTCTGAAATCATGGGGTCAGTTAAGACAATACTTGGCATGGATATTTTTTTTTTTGCAATTTTCAGCAAGAATTTTTTTTCATTTTAGTAATTGTTTTTCAGATATCTGAAATCTTAAAAATTACATTTCTACCATTTCAATATTGTATCTTCGTCACAGCCATCAAGAATTTTCTTAAGTATGGCCTAATATAATGTTGCTAGACTATTAAGTCCATCTTACAACTAAATTCCAAAGCCATGTACATAAATATAGATATATTTTCATTGTTATAATAGACAAACCAATATTATATTGACAATTATTACATGTGGTCTTTCATAAAGATGACGACCATTAATTTCTTTAAATGTTTACAAGTATTTTATGTTTTTATAAGCATCAATTATATATGTTTTGTATTCTTGGAGTATAATTTTACAACAAATAGATTCGACCTTCTTAGCTAACCATTAGTTAAATACCACCATTCACAGGTCTGGTGTTTGTTATTCATGTTTATGTTGCCATAATACCATATTTTTCACTATTGTAAATTTCTTTAGTAAATACTTAATACAAACATTACAACCTTGGCATTTTGAATTGAGAAATGTATTTAATTCATTTCGGAAAAAGATTTTTAGATACAATGTATGTAATCAGTTGTTGAAATCACAGATTTTCCAGCATCTGTGTTTTTTTACTGATAAATTGAACTATTTTTTTAACATTTCAAAATTAGTTCAGCTTTTCTTCTATGCAGAATCTTGTTTTGTTACAAATTTAGCTCCAAAACCTTGGCTACAATTTTCTTTGGAAATGGAAATCCTGTCAAAGATTTATGCTATAATTATGATGTTACATAATAACATAAGCCATACTATACATGGAAATGTCAAAGCATGTAGCCAATTTCTTGAAATAGAAATTAGACAAGGAACCAGGTGACTGAACTATTAGAAAATTTTATCAATTTTCCCAACTAAAAATAAGACAAGGATCCGTGTTATCTTAGAGTAAATTTTGTCAATTTCCTGAAATGGAAATAAAACAAGGAATCGTGTCATCTATAAGTAAATTTTGTCAATTTACTGAAATGGAAATAAAACAAGGAATCGTGTCATCTATAAGTAAATTTTGTCAATTTACTGAAATGGAAATAAAACAAGGAATCGTGTCATCTATAAGTAAATTTTGTCAATTTCCTGAAATCGAAATGAGACAAGGAACGATGTGACCTATTGGTATATTTTGTCTAATTATTTCAATGAAAGAATTGTTTTCATCCTGTTATATATTGATATGTGTCTGTACGAGAAAGACATTAGAATCGGAGGTTATCTATATGTAAAATAATGAAATTAGAAAAGAAATGAAGATGAAAGATTGGACATATTATATCTGAAGTCAAATGATAAGTGTCTGCTAGATAAACTTATATTTCATGCATTCACATTAATTGTATTATTTAACTTTTACTGTGAAAGAACAAAATTTATCAATGATTTGTAATTTTTCCTTTTGATGTTTACACACGATAATATCTACTACTGTGATATTAGCATTATATCGCTGTTTTCTGATGTGACGCTATAATGACGCTGTTTTCTGATGTGACGCTATAATGACGCTGTTTTCTGATGTGATGCTATAATGACGCTGTTTTCTGATGTGACGCTATAATGACGCTGTTTTCTGATGTGATGCTATAATGACGCTGTTTTCTGATGTGACGCTATAATGACGCTGTTTTCTGATGTGACGCTATAATGACACTGTTTTCTGATGTGACGCTATAATGATGCTGTTTTCTGATGTGACGCTATAATGACGCTGTTTTCTGATGTGACGCTGTTTTCTGATGTGATGCTATAATGACGCTGTTTTCTGATGTGATGCTATAATGACGCTGTTTTCTGATGTGACGCTATAATGACACTGTTTTCTGATGTGACGCTATAATGACGCTGTTTTCTGATGTGACGCTATAATGATGCTGTTTTCTGACGAGACGCTATAATGACACTGTTTTCTGATGTGACGCTATAATGATGCTGTTTTCTGATGTGACGCTATAATGACGCTGTTTTCTGATGTGACGCTATAATGACACTGTTTTCTGATGTGATGCTATAATAACGCTGTTTTCTGATGTGACGCTGTTTTCTGATGAGACGCTATAATGACGCTGTTTTCTGATGTGACACTATAATGACGCTGTTTTCTGATGTGACGCTATAATGACACTGTTTCTGATGTGACGCTATAATGACACTGTTTTCTGATGTGACACTATAATGATGCTGTTTTCTGATGTGACGCTATAATGACGCTGTTTTCTGATATGACGCTATAATGACACTGTTTTCTGATGTGATGCTATAATGACGCTGTTTTCTGATGTGACGCTATAATGACACTGTTTTCTGATGTGACGCTATAATGATGCTGTTTTCTGATGAGACGCTATAATGACGCTGTTTTCTGATGTGTGACGCTATAATGACACTGTTTTCTGATGTGATGCTATAATAACGCTGTTTTCTGATGTGACGCTGTTTTCTGATGAGACGCTATAATGACGCTGTTTTCTGATGTGACACTATAATGACGCTGTTTTCTGATGTGACGCTATAATGACACTGTTTCTGATGTGACGCTATAATGACACTGTTTTCTGATGTGACACTATAATGATGCTGTTTTCTGATGTGACGCTATAATGACGCTGTTTTCTGATATGACGCTATAATGACACTGTTTTCTGATGTGATGCTATAATGACGCTGTTTTCTGATGTGACGCTATAATGACACTGTTTTCTGATGTGACGCTATAATGATGCTGTTTTCTGATGTGACGCTATAATGACACTGTTTTCTGATGTGACGCTATAATGACGTCACTAACGTCATGTTACCAAATCCTTGATAAACATACTATTGTTGATATGTTTT
This sequence comes from Bathymodiolus brooksi, assembly GCA_963680875.1. Lineage (NCBI taxonomy): Eukaryota > Metazoa > Mollusca > Bivalvia > Mytilida > Modiolidae > Bathymodiolus > Bathymodiolus brooksi. Next base: position 32,679,766 of record OY804577.1, read on the forward strand.
GTTCAAAAAATTCATTCTCGCAAAACAAATCAACGATAGCCTATGGACAATTTGATTTTTTTATTATCAGAATTATTTCATTGGTAGGATTTGAAGCTTTTCTTACATCTATGGTTGCTAAGGAAGTGGAAACGTTACCAAGGGGAATTTACCATTCATCACTACGACGACAAGGAGCAGCAGCCAACCAGGGCAAAGCTATCGGTTCTATCCCTTCATTTCTTCTGTCTCAGTATCAGAAGACAAGACAACCAGGTTTAAGACCTGGTCTTGCAGGTAAAATTTCACAGTCCAGGTTTAAGACCTGGTATGGCAGGTAAAATGTCCACAGTCCAGGTTTAAGACCTGGTCTGGCAAGTAAAATGTCCACAGTCCAGGTTTAAGACCTGGTCTGGCAGGTGAAATGTTCACAGTCCAGGTTGAAGACCTGGTCTAGCAGGTAAAATGTTCACAGTCCAGGTTTAAGACCTGGTCTGGCTGGTGAAATGTTCACAGTCCAGGTTTAAGACCTGGTCTGGCAGGTAAAATGTTCACAGTCCAGGTTTATGACCTGGTCTGGCAGGTGAAATGTTCACAGTCCAGGTTTATGACCTGGTCTGGCAGGTAAAATGTTCACAGTCCAGGTTTATGACCTGGTCTGGCAGGTAAAATGTTCACAGTCCAGGTTTATGACCTGGTCTGGCAGGTGAAATGTTCACGGTCCAGGTTTATGACCTGGTCTGGCAGGTGAAATGTTCACGGTCCAGGTTTATGACCTGGTCTGGCAGGTAAAATGTTCACAGTCCAGGTTTATGACCTGGTCAGGCAGGTAAAATGTTCACAGTCCAGGTTTATGGCCTGGTCAGGCAGGTAAAATGTTCACAGTCCAGGTTTATGACCTGGTCTGGCAGGTAAAATGTTCACAGTCCAGGTTTATGACCTGGTCTGGCAGGTAAAATGTTCACAGTCCAGGTTTATGACCTGGTCTGGCAGGTAAAATGTTCTCGGTCCAGGTTTATGACCTGGTCTGGCAGGTAAAATGTTCACAGTCGTCAGCTTTTTCAATTACATTCATCAAATACATTGAAACCTGTCTTAACTGAACCTCCATGATGATAAATTTTGTGTTTTACAATAGACAGGTGCTTGGGTTACACAGGTTAAATTAACAGAAAATTCAGACTTTTTGGCTTTATTTACAGTTGGGTTTATACAGGGTTCCATTTTATGCATGGTTTGGTTTATACAGGATTCCATTTTATTCAGGGTTTGGTTTATACAGGATTCCATTTTATTCAGGGTTTGGTTTACACAGGATTCCATTTTATTCAGGGTTTAGTTTATACAGGATTCCATTTTATTCAGGGTTTGGTTTATACAGGATTCCATTTTATTCAGGGTTTAGTTTATACAGGATTCCAATTTATTCAGGGTTTGGTTTATACAGGGTTCTATTTTATTCAGGGTTTAGTTTATACAGGATTCCATTTTATTCAGGGTTTGGTTTACACAGGATTCTATTTTATTCAGGGTTTGGTTTACACAGGATTCCATTTTATTCAGGGTTTAGTTTATGCAGGATTCTATTTTATTCAGGGTTTAGTTTATACAGGATTCCATTTTATTCAGGGTTTGGTTTACACAGGATTCCATTTTATTCAGGGTTTAGTTTATGCAGGATTCTATTATATTCAGGGTTTAGTTTATACAGGATTCCATTTTATTCATGGTTTGGTTTAGACAGGATTCCATTTTATTCAGGGTTTGGTTTAGACAGGATTCCATTTTATTCAGGGTTTGGTTTAGACAGGATTCTATTTTATTCAGGGTTTGGTTTAGACAGGATTCCATTTTATTCAGGGTTTGGTTTAGACAGGATTCCATTTTATTCAGGGTTTGGTTTATACAGGATTCCATTTTATTCATGGTTTGGTTTAGACAGGATTCTATTTTATTCATGGTTTGGTTTAGACAGGATTCTATTTTATTCATGGTTTGGTTTAGACATGTTTTACTGTAGTAACTGTTATCAACAGTTTGTATTGATACAACTTAAGTAACTTTATAATGTGACATTAATTCTAAAACATAATCAATTTGTTAGTCTAATTTAAAAAAAAAAAAATAAACAGACCATAATTTGTATACAGATGTTTAATATTCTACTGTCCAATAAGATCTTAGCTCTCTGTAAATAAAATGATGTGACTTTTATGTAAAAACAATTTTTGTTGTGAAAGTAACATTGATACTGGGTTAAGGATTTTTTTTAAATCTGGAACTCAGCAGATCAAAGTTAAAGGAATGGTTAAAATTTTCAGTGCAAGTTATGAATTCTTTAGCCTGTTCCTCAGTTATGGTTCCCTAAACATTTACAGGGCCATCATGGTCGTGATCATATGGTAGTGGGATTTATAACTACCTATGTAATCAAATCAGTTCCTATCACCACTAACATTGTGAGTTTGAATCCCGCTCAGGTGAGGTGAACTCAATACGATGTGATAAAGTTTGTCAGTGATTTACGGCAGGTCAGTGGTTTTCTCCGGGTACTCCGGCTTTCTCTACCAATAAATTGACTTCCACGATATAACTGAAATATTGTTATAAGTGGAGTTGATCACTATAAACCAACCAACCTAAACATTTAGTTACGTAATTTGTTAGAAAATTATTTCAGCTGGTCTGTTGTTCAGTTATGATCCTCCAGTAGAAGTAGGAAGGGATGGACGACCTAGAAAACATTATGTTATGTCTCATAGTAAAAACTTTAAGCAGATGTTTACAACATTATTACGTGAGGTAGGCAATGTTATTTTATTGTTATTTATTATAAGAAACAATTTTTCGCTCAACTGGACTATTGTCATCACTTGGAGTCTGGCATCATTATCTGTGTTTTAATTTTCTTCTGCATCTACAAAACCAAACAGATCCAAAATAGTAGGAAAGATATTCTTGGAATGGTCTTTCACAAACTACATTTTTCATTCTGAAATACAATAAGATGGTCTGTGTTAATTTTTCATTTGTCTTACTGCTGGAATGATACTTAGGTCTAACTGTAGCAAGCTTATTTCTTTGCTGTGAACTGAATTCATTATTAGCCTCCACAATACAGAATAAGTCTATAATATAAGAAGGTTTGTAAACGTTTTGTTACACTCTCCTTAACTTAAAGGACTCCAACTGTAAAAGTGGATTATTGAATGATTCTGTACAGTGGGCAGCTCATTTTCATGACATTAGAAAACCTAGCATGGCTAACTCCAAAGTACATTATTTAAGGCCCCATTTAACACAGAACTCCATGAAGAAATATGGTAAAAAATCTAATCAGAAACCATTATGTCAACTAAATCTAAAATATCTATAAAGATAATCATTGGATTGTCCTGTTCAAAGCTTCTGTTTCTTTATGCCGATTGGAAATTTAAATGGTGAGCCATTTTTAGACAAAGATGTAAAGGTATGATTCTTTGAGGATCTATTTTTAGTGAATTTTTTTTCTCTTTATTAGCTAACTGTATAATGAGTGATCATTGTAATTACAATAAGACAGAACGTATGTGAACACGATAAAAAAACAATCTGAAATTCAAAGTGTTTATTTTAATTAGGTTTATGTTTCATTAATCTTAATTGAGATTAAATGGTAGATATGTATTTGTATTTAAGACATTGGGGATAAATGTTTTCGTTGGTTTATACAAGATTCCAGGGTGTATGGTTTCTGAGCCCTTCAAGGCTTGTGGTCCAATGGTTAAAGACAAATCATAAGAACCAGGAATGGAAATACAATTGTACATGAAGCAACATTTTGATGTTATTATTCAATTTTGTGCCAATAACTGACCCAGGGAAGTGAAGATTCTATTTTGAACCAATAAATGACCCAGGTTCTATTGAGTTAAAGTCCTGTGAGATCAGCATTTAACATTAATAGGTTAAGATTTACAATAGTTCAAATAATCATCTTTATCAGGTGAGAGATTCAGGCTCATGTGAGTCTCTGGTTTCCAAATATCTGGAAATGTGAGATGGGTTGTTATTATACATCATAGTTTTTACATAAAAATAAAGTTAAGGCATGGTACTTAAAAAAAAGACTAGAATTATATTTTTATTGTTGAATACATGATATCTTTAAATTATAGGAATTATTCATTCAGGATTCAAAGGAAAATTTTAATTTAAATTTGAATTTCAAAACATTGAATATTAAGTCGACAATGAATTCTCACCAGCTGAGTTTGTTTAGGAGACTTTGTAGTCAGAAGATTACCTGAACTTTAATTTACAAATGATTCATGTTTGTTTTATTTTCTTCTTTTTTTTTTAATCTTATTGAAATGTGAGAGATTCTATACAGTATTCTTAGAAACATACATTAGAAACAATGATTCTATATTTTTTTAAGTTTTAATGACATAAAAAAATTTCTCTACAAAGCTACAAGGTACAATAAATAAAGAGTTAACAAAGTTAACAAGTATAATAGTTATTATATAATATAAAGAACATGAAACAAATACTACCTGTAAATAGATCTGATCAAAGCTCAGTCTTCATTTATCTCATTTTATATTGAAATCAATTTACAAATTTGCCAAAAAATAAAATGTTCCATTGATGTGATATCAATAAATAAAACATGTTACAAGTGTTGTTTTATCTAAAGCTGGAGTAAATTAAAAAGAAATTTTCTTTTTTGTTTTGTTTTAATGAAGTGAGCAGCATATAACTGTATACATGTAATTGAACCTAAACTGTATATGAATGATCATGGCATTGTCCCTTACAAAATTGGAATTTCCTATAAGGGTAGAAAATCCAAGATGGTCACGACCACAGGATTTGGTTGTTAACAAAGGAACGTATGGGGAAAATGAATAAAAACATTTTCTTAGAAACTACAAACTACAAAAATAATATGTCCCTTAATAACAATCATAAATGATAATCCTGCGAGTGAAACAGGCTCTTGTTAGCCTCTGGTTATTTGGATTATTCCGTTGCTCCAATATACCTTCAGACTTATGTAAAAATACCTAATGAAATACAGTGTTCATCAAATGTGTTATGTTAGAGTTATTAGTATTTAACACCACTTTCAAAAGTGTTTCAGTTATATCGTGACAGTAAGTTTTATTGGTGGAGGAAAATGTAGAAACCATATCATAAGCGACCTGTTACTATTAAATTATTTAAATATTGCACTAAAACTGTTACTGTATATTGAACATAATAAGTCCAGAAAATTTCCTGGATAAATTAAACCCAAAGCAACCGTATTTCCTGTCATTGATGCATTACCACACAGGAAATCCCATTTATATTTTCATGGTGACCAACTGTGTTAAGCAAGCCCTTTTTCTGATATGACATTGCTTATATTTACTCTTGTAACATATTGAATATTGAGTTATAATTATTGCATATATATAGACCATATGTTTGATGTCATCACTTTCTAATGGTATCCTTTGGATGGTCACATTGGACAATTTTGATTTTTTAATAACAGTGATTTGCATGAATAAAGAACTTTTTGATATTGTTATGTTATTAAAATTACATTATACTTAAGACTGACAAATGTTAAAACTGAACCAGATTACACATAATAAGATAAAACTATTAACAGTACAAAACTGAAAACAAGGAGACACAATTACATTAAATAATATTTGTGCATATTGTTATTTTTTATGGATACAACATTTATTATCCATTGAATAGTCCTAATCAAACTGAAGCCATTTGAAATCTACATGTATTATTAAAATTAGAATAATGTGAAGGGAAGAACTATTTGCTATAAAAACAAAGCTATTTAATGTTAACATTATGTTTAATAGGTTCCTATCCAACCATCAGAATGGCATCGTACACTGGTTATACCTCAAGGCTGGACATCGTACACAGACAGATTGTTTACAGCAATGTTAGAGGTATGTAAGAAGGAAATACTAATAAACTAAAATGTGAGTATTCATAGAGATTAATTGATTTTTTGGCAATTTTATTAGATGTTTAGTTGGTTGGTTTTATGTCGTTTGATGCCACTTTCAAAATATGTTTCAGCTATATCGTCGCGGTCAGTTTTATTGGTGGAGGAAACCGGAGTAAACCACCGACCTGTCGCAAGTCATTAACAAACTTTATCACATAATGTTGTATCGATGACACCTCGCCATGAACGGGATTTGAACTCACGACTTAGTGGTGATAGGCACTGGTTGCATAGGTAATTGTAGATACCATGCGATCAAGATCATGACCACGACAGCCATAGGTAATTGTAGATACCATGCGATCAAGATCATGACCACGACAACCATAGGTAATTGTAGATACCATGCGATCAAGATCATGACCATGACAGCCATAGGTAATTGTAGATACCATGCGATCAGGATCATGACCACGACAGCCATAGGTAATTGTAGATACCATGCGATCAAGATCATGACCACGACAGCCATAGGTAATTGTAGATACCATGCGATCAAGATCATGACCATGACAGCCATAGGTAATTGTAGATACCATGCGATCAGGATCATGACCACGACAGCCATAGGTGATTGTAGATACCATGCGATCAAGATCATGACCATGACAGCCATAGGTAATTGTAGATACCATGCGATCAAGATCATGACCATGACAGCCATAGGTAATTGTAGATACCATGCGATCAGGATCATGACCACAACAGCCATAGGTAATTGTAGATACCATGCGATCAAGATCATGACCATGACAGCCATAGGTAATTGTAGATACCATGCGATCAGGATCATGACCACGACAGCCATAGGTAATTGTAGATACCATGCGATCAGGATCATGACCACGACAGCCATAGGTAATTGTAGATACCATGCGATCAAGATCATGACCACGACAGCCATAGGTAATTGTAGATACCATGCGATCAAGATCATGACCATGACAGCCATAGGTAATTGTAGATACCATGCGATCAGGATCATGACCACGACAGCTATAGGTAATTGTAGATACCATGCGATCAAGATCATGACCATGACAGCCATAGGTAATTGTAGATACCATGTGATCAAGATCATGACCATGACAGCCATAGGTAATTGTAGATACCATGCGATCAGGATCATGACCACGACAGCCATAGGTAATTGTAGATACCATGCGATCAAGATCATGACCACGACAGCCATAGGTAATTGTAGATACCATGCGATCAAGATCATGACCACGACAGCCATAGGTAATTGTAGATACCATGCGATCAAGATCATGACCATGACAGCCATAGGTAATTGTAGATACCATGCGATCAAGATCATGACCACGACAGCCATAGGTAATTGTAGATACCATGCGATCAAGATCATGACCACGACAGCCATAGGTAATTGTAGATACCATGCGATCAAGATCATGACCACGACAGCCATAGGTAATTGTAGATACCATGCGATCAAGATCATGACCACGACAGCCATAGGTAATTGTAGATACCATGCGATCAGGATCATGACCACGACAGCCATAGGTAATTGTAGATACCATGCGATCAAGATCATGACCACGACAGCCATAGGTAATTGTAGATACCATGCGATCAAGATCATGACCACGACAGCCATAGGTAATTGTAGATACCATGCGATAAGGATCATGACCACGACAGCCATAGGTAATTGTAGATACCATGCGATCAGGATCATGACCATGACAGCCATAGGTAATTGTAGATACCATGCGATCAAGATCATGACCATGACAGCCATAGGTAATTGTAGATACCATGCGATCAAGATCATGACCACGACAGCCATAGGTAATTGTAGATACCATGCGATCAAGATCATGACCACGACAGCCATAGGTAATTGTAGATACCATGCGATCAAGATCATGACCACGACAGCCATAGGTAATTGTAGATACCATGCGATCAAGATCATGACCACGACAGCCATAGGTAATTGTAGATACCATGCGATCAAGATCATGACCACGACAGCCATAGGTAATTGTAGATACCATGCGATCAAGATCATGACCACGACAGCCATAGGTAATTGTAGATACCATGCGATCAAGATCATGACCACAATGGCCCCTATTAGATGTCTGAGCAGTTTCTGTCCTGCAAACATTTATGCAGTGTCCATATCCTTTCTTACTAATTGAAATAAGTCAAATAATCAATGAATTATTTTATATCCAATCTATTGTACAGTTTAAATTTTTCATCTTTAACGATTGAAAGTAATGGCAAGATGTAGTGTTGATTATTATATTGTTAAAACATATATTTCAACAAAATATTTTCTTCTGAAAATTTATAGGGTAGAAATGCTGAGATTGAACTCCAGCTGAAGAGAGAACACATCACACAATCAGAAGCTGAGGACAAAAAACTGGTTGCATGGCTTTGGTAAGTTTAAGAGAGAACACATCACACAATCAGAAGCTGAGGACAAAAAACTGGTTGCATGGCTTTGGTAAGTTTAAGAGAGAACACATCACACAATCAAAGGCTGAGGACAAAAAACTGGCTGCATGGCTTTGGTAAGTTTAAGAGAGAACACATTACACAATCAAAGGCTGAGGACAAAAAACTGGCTGCATGGCTTTGGTAAGTTTAGGAGAGAACACATCCTGCATTTAGAGGCTAAGGACATAAAACTGGCTGCATGGCTTTGGTAAGTTCCTGTATGACACGGTCAGGGATTGAGGAGAAACATTGATGGAATGGTTTCAGTAATTGATTACTTCCCTTTGTATAAGCTGATGAGGATAAATTTCACGCTTTTGTTATTTTCTTTTTAGTGAAAGTAAATGCAAACTTTTATTAATTTAATTCTTTCCATATAAAAGTTTTTTATGTAAAATATAAATTCTACACTGACATGGTCATATTTAACTTTTTTCAGGGTAAGAGGAGAGATTGTTGGAGTGATCAAGACAGCTTCAAGGTAAATATGACAAAGTGTTTGCAGTATAAGTAATTCCATATGAATGTATCCATACAATTTTTTGTATTTTATTGGAGTATTTTTTAATAAGGTAATCTATGAATGCAAACTCAATGTTTCACACATTTTTACAGGGGTAATCCAGGAATGCAGTCAAACTCAGTATATGCTTTGGCTGGTTTGGTTGTTACTATAAATAGATATGGATCCAGTTTAGACAAGGAAAGTTCGGAAGCAGCTGAAGAAAGCACTGAATATATGAGCCATTCTCATTGGTTAACAGTTGTTATGGACACCATAATGTGCTTAAATGATATCAAACACAAGCCAAAGGGAGGACTTTTAGGACTTTGTCAGCAGGTACTGCTCTTGTAAATGTAATTAATCACATGTATGTTTATTGTGTATTGTACTCACCTGTAGTATGGTAGTTCATCATAAGTTTGAAACGTTATCACTGTGTATCATCTGTACACAGGAAATAGCTACTACTGAAATGTAACACACTGATTTACAAGTTGTCAAGGTAAGTAAGAAGTCGTTTTACTGCGAAAGCACAACGTTTTCGTTGAAACTGTTAATATGGCAGATTCCAGATAAATACTGCTTATACCTTTTGGGCTCATATAATAAAGGAACTTCGTTAAAATTGTTTGATGTGTGATAATGCTCACCTAGTACTTCAGAAAACAACTTTCCCTCACAAAATTTTACGAAATAAAATGATGTAGATGCTTTCCATGAGTAAAACGTAACTGGAAAAGTAAAATTTAGTGACGAAACATCTAAAATTATATCCCCTTTGATACACTGTTAATTGGATTTGGAATTATAACAACATTAATAACCACGTTAGTGTACGGGTTTTAGCCGAAAATAATGTGTTTATGTACGGGTTATAGCTACCATACACTAAATTCGCTAAAACCTGTACACTTTCTGATCGTAAAAAGTATCCGATTTCTCTTTAATGATGCAAAAAATCCGGTCACACTTAGTTGTTTATATTGGTTGAACCATATATCCGTAGTTTATGATTGACAAATGTATTAGCTACTCTTAGAATCATCTTTAAATGCCAGGAATGAGCAATTTTCGTAAGTACTAGTGACACACATGTTTTGATTTGTAATCAATTACAGGACTGATCTTGTAAAGTGTTCGTTAAATGTAACGAAATACTATTCCCGGACCTATAATAAACGCCATGTTATTAAAATATACAGTTTTAATCCTTAAAATTCTATTAATTCTTACCTGTTATGAATGTAAATATTATCTCCCATTCCATGGTAGCTATTTCCCGTGTACAGATGATACACAGTGGTTATTGAGTCATAAGAAAAACTTCTTACATTGATACTTGTTGAAAAAAACTCTCATTGAAGGACTAGTCATATCAAAACTAAGATTTAAAGTTGTTCATATGAAAAAAAAACATTTTTATAACTTTCTCACCTGTGCACACCCAGTTGATATTTTTCGTTTTTGATTACCAGTAAAATACCAAATGAATTACAATAGGTCAAATGCTATTGATGAATCAGCTTTTTAAGTGATATATTATTATGTATATTTCGGTATTTTCAATGTTAATCATTAAAGTCAGCTGTGCATGGTTCGTTGTTACTTCTGCCGTCATTACTAGATTATAACCTGCTACGATGTACCACTTAAGTTGTCTGTCATATGAGTACACGTTTAATGGGTGACATGTTATTCCATGGTGTCTCTTTGCTAATTATTGACTTGACATGTTTTGGAGGGCTTTTATTATTAATTTCTGATGCCTTTTGATATCAATTCCAATCTTTCCCAAAAAAATTGATTTTTGACTTTTACATCATGTAACATTAAAATCTTAAAAAACTGTCCCAAACCCTCAGACAAGAAAATCATCATTTTTATAATTCTGAAAAAGACAAGAATTATTAATGTTTTTCCTGTAATTTCATTCCCTGTATCTATTAGTATTATTCTTTCCTTTCTGGAATAAACCAGAGTGTTAGCTGTACAATACAGGTCTAAAAGTCACTGCACTGAAGTTTTCTTACGCTTGACGTTTAACTGTGTGATATATCACTGTCTACTCTTTAGCTAATCATTACTAAGCAATGATGAAAGCCATCATTTTGTGCCTTGATGATATGTCGTTAAAATTTCTGAATCAATCCCAAGTCAGGGAGAAATTGGTAATTTATTTTGTCTGAGACTGTCTTCTTAGTCAATTTTAAATAGATTATTTACTCTGTGGGAAACACAATGATAAGTTTATGATCAATTTGACAGATCAGTTTTTTAATAATTGAAATCATATACAGAGTGTTATCCTCCATCAAAACCTTTGATTTTTCAACTCTATATACCACCCTACCGCATGACAAATTAAAAACCCGCTTAAAAGAAACAATTCATAAAGCTTTTAGTCATAGAAACTATGGCTCAAAATTTGTTGTGTTAGGCTACAATTCCACATATTTTTCAAACAAAATTCATAAAGGTAAAACATGCTACTTCGAGGAACAAGTGATCAGTATGCTGGAGTTCCTCATCGATAACATATTTGTCTCCTTTGGAGGGACACTGTTTCAGCAGGTCGTCGGCATACCAATGGGTACGAATTGTGCCCCTCTTCTAGCCGATTTATTTTTATACTCATATGAGTCGGAGTTTCTTCAACAGCTTGTAAAAGATAAGAAGATTCATGAGGCTAGAGCCTTTAATTTCACATACAGGTATATTGATGACGTTTTATCTATCAATAATTCTAGATTTGCAGAATTTCTTCCATTGATATATCCTCCAGAGCTGGAAGTTAAAGAGACCACCGATACAGCTTCGTCCGCATCATTTTTGGACTTATACCTCGAATTTGACGACAGTGGTCAACTCAGTACTAAAATTTATGATAAGCGGGACGACTTCAATTTTAAAATCATAAATTTTCCAAATATGTGCAGCAATATACCAGCTTCTCCTGCATATGGTGTTTACATCTCGCAATTGATTCGCTATGCAAGGGGCAGTAGCAATTATTCTGATTTCCTGAAACGTCATCTTCATCTGAGAAACAGGCTACTGGACCAGGGCTATAAAAAGATTCGCCTTATTCGATCTCTTAAAAAGTTTATATTCCGATACCAATATCTTGTCGAAATATATTCCGTCTCTGCAGAAAAAATTATAAGCGATGCATTTTCATATAGTGAAAATGTATAAAGATAAAGAGTCAAATATGTCAAGAATTTTTTTTGTCAATGTGTGACGTAAAAATATTTTTGACATTTACGTCACCGAATATGGTACTGCTTTGACAACTATTTTACCTATTTTGTTCCTGTATTTAAATACTGTTACAGTGACAGCCGGAACCTTTGAACCGTAATGAGAGCGGGAGGTTTGGCGCCTTAAAATCTGATTCAACCCACCATTTCTTTAGAAATGCCTGTACCAAGTCAGGGTCATTACGGTTTTCACAGTTTTCCGGTTGTTGACTGATTTTGTCTGTTTATATAATTATGAGTTTTGACTTTCCCTTTGTAAGATTGTTCGGAGTTCGGTAATTTTGTTATTACCTTTATTTATCAGTGTTACATAGTTGTATTTTGTTACGATAATGAATATGGATGATATGTTGTAGTAAAAACGTAGATAATGAATATGGATGATATGTTGTAGTAAAAACGTAGATAATGAATATGGATGATATGTTGTAGTAAAAATGTAGATAATGAATATGGATGATATGTTGTAGTAAAAACGTAGATAATGAATATGGATGATATGTTGTAGTAAAAACGTAGATAATGAATATGGATGATATGTTGTAGTAAAAACGTAGATAATGAATATGGATGATATGTTGTAGTAAAAACGTAGATAATGAATATGGATGATATGTTGTAGTAAAAACGTAGATAATGAATATGGATGATATGTTGTAGTAAAAACGTAGATAATGAATATGGATGATATGTTGTAGTAAAAACGTAGATAATGAATATGGATGATATGTTGTAGTAAAAATGTAGATAATGAATATGGATGATATGTTGTAGTAAAAACGTAGATAATGAATATGGATGATATGTTGTAGTAAAAATGTAGATAATGAATATGGATGATATGTTGTAGTAAAAACGTAGATAATGAATATGGATGATATGTTGTAGTAAAAACGTAGATAATGAATATGGATGATATGTTGTAGTAAAAACGTAGATAATGAATATGGATGATATGTTGTAGTAAAAACGTAGATAATGAATATGGATGATATGTTGTAGTAAAAACGTAGATAATGAATATGGATGATATGTTGCAGTAAAAACGTAGATAATGAATATGGATGATATGTTGTAGTAAAAACGTAGATAATGAATATGGATGATATGTTGTAGTAAAAACGTAGATAATGAATATGGATGATATGTTGTAGTAAAAACGTAGATAATGAATATGGATGATATGTTGTAGTAAAAACGTAGATAATGAATATGGATGATATGTTGCAGTAAAAACGTAGATAATGAATATGGATGATATGTTGTAGTAAAAACGTAGATAATGAATATGGGTGATATGTAGTAGTAAAAACGTAGATAATGAATATGGATGATATGTTGTAGTAAAAACGTAGATAATGAATATGGATGATATGTTGTAGTAAAAACGTAGATAATGAATATGGATGATATGTTGTAGTAAAAACGTAGATAATGAATATGGATGATATGTTGTAGTAAAAACGTAGATAATGAATATGGATGATATGTTGTAGTAAAAACATAGATAATGAATATGGATGATATGTTGTAGTAAAAACATAGATAATGAATATGGATGATATGTTGTAGTAAAAACGTAGATAATGAATATGGATGATATGTTGTAGTAAAAACGTAGATAATGAATATGGATGATATGTTGTAGTAAAAACATAGATAATGAATATGGATGATATGTTGTAGTAAAAACGTAGATAATGAATATGGATGATATGTTGTAGTAAAAACGTAGATAATGAATATGGATGATATGTTGTAGTAAAAACGTAGATAATGAATATGGATGATATGTTGTAGTAAAAACGTTGTTATCTAAATTAGTGTGCACATAACACGTTTCTAGAATAACCTTAGAAATATCAGGTATGCTCACTGTCACATAGGTGATTTCTTTGTGACCAACAACTAAAGCTTAATTTGAACAAGGGGCCGTCGTGGCCGTGATCGTATGGTGGATGGATTTATTTACAACTACCTATGCAATCAGTGCCGATCACCACTGATGTTGTGAGTTTGAATCTCGATCAGGACGAGGTGTACAACATTATGTGATAAAGTGACTTGTGACAGGTCGTGGTTTTCTCCGGTCCTCTGGTTTCCTCCACCAATAAAATTGACTGCCACGATATAACTGAAATATAGTTGAAAGTGGCATTAAACACCATCAAACAAACAAACAAACTTAATTTGAACAAAACAAAATCACATAAAAGATCATTATCTATTATAATACAAATTATCATTACATAAATTATTTATAATTTGTAAAGAAATAATTATTTCTCTTTGTGGCTTTCTGTCATATATCACAACAAAATGAAAATAATTTTTTTTAATTAAGTGCAAAAAAAAATATGATCTGATTTAATGCCATTATTATTTTTCCAGATTTGTCTTTATTTAAGCTAGAAATTGGGCAATGTAGACATTTTGTGAGTGTATAAAAAGCAATGTTTGCTCAATTTTTTATTCTGAGACCTATAAAATAACTATTAGATAAATTACATGTGAAATAACACTGAAATCAGTAAACCAAATGTAAAAAAAACAGCAAAGATTTTTCTCAACGAAATAAGATAAAAAAGTTGCACTCAACTTATCGTTTGTCAATTCTGTGCTGCAGTGTACATATCAAATCTTTTTAGGGACTGACCATTTAACTTGAAGGGGGGGGGTATTTTTTTTTGCTTCGTTCAGAATTTTTTTTTCGGACAACACAAGAGTTAGAATATTTATTTTTTTTGTCGCGCAAAGCGCAAATTTTTTTTCCAGATTTTAACATTAGGTTATATGACAAAAACTCTGAATCAGATTATTATTTTTTTTCCTCCACCAAAATCAGAATATTTTTTTCAGCAACATTGGGAATCAGAATATTTTTTTAGAAAAAAAAACATAACCCCCCCCCCCCCCCCCCCCCTTCAAGTTAAATGGTCGTTCCCTTAGTGCTTTGGCATTTTTATTCTTTTACAGATTCAAAGATAATTTATACACTGTAAGCTATATTTGAACAATATCTTAGTTGAGTTTGAAAACTATGATTTTCCATCAAGAAGTCAAAGAATTATGTTACTTGAAGATATTAAAAAGTATGAAAACTTTTGCCATCCTTTTCCATACTGGGTGGCGTACAGTGTAGAGATTTTCCATCACTCCACATTCCATTGGTTAATTTACTATTCTTTTTTAGGTATTAGGTTAAATTGATCATGTTCTATGTTTATGGTATGTATTTAATCAGATTGTATTGCTCTGAAATAAAAACTTTGTAGAGATCAGCAGACGACAAGCTACCAGCTAGTACTCTGGCCCAAGCTTCAGCTAGTATAGCTCTGAGTCAGATTGTACCTATCCTGATCTCCCACGATTCCTCCAGAGTTCTACCTTGTATCAAGCTGTTGTTGACCAGATTGCCTGGGACTGAAGAGGGGTCTCCTGTTCTACAATTCCATGCTGGTGTTGGTCTAGGAATGTTCATGGCCAGAATCTTTGAAGAACATTTTTCAGATGTTTGTGGTGCAAAGGTAAAAAACTAAAAATGAATATTTTAGGGAAAAACGATATGAATTTGGGGGCTCTGAAACTACTGAGACAAATTAAGCCTCATTAGGTAGGAAGCTTCTTTGGTTACCTTTTAAAAAATACATTCGACAGCCACTACCTTCATCCACAATAACTGCTGTTGCTGAAAATAGAAAATTTCTTCAAGTTGCCAAGACTTCTACAATTTTATATTATATTGAATTGAACTTTGATCTTCAAATTAAATACTGTAGGTTGTAAAATAAAATGTTACCCGTGAAGTGCTTACATTTATAGCTTTATCAATGTTAACATTTGCCAATTAAAGTAGACAAGGAAGCATACCTTGTGTTTTAAGACATTTGAGAATGAATGTTTAATGGAATTTTCAATGGATAATTTAAAGTGTTGTAAGTCATTGAACTTTAATTGTTATGTTGTGTTACAAATTGAAGAACAAATGAACTCTACGGCTGATAAAGTACATGCATTATTTCTCATTTCATTTTAAATTTGAATTTGATGAAAAAGATTTGAGGTTCACAGGTTCACAAACCTTAGGGTATTTCTTTAAATGATTCAATTTTAAAGTTGATGTGCACAGTTCTGAATTGAAGCCAAAATTAGATTGCATTCAATCTTTGAAATGGAAAAATAAAGAGAATACGACTCTTGAAATTGATTTACCATAGCACTAAAATAGCCTGTACATGTTATTCATTGAAGAATATGTTTACATTACCATCAAATTTGCATTTTTATTTTTATTTTTATTTTTTCATTTCAGTATTATCGTAAACTAGATCAAAATGTAATCTAGCATCACATATCTAATTATATACAGATCCATATCATTTTTGGTTTTTTTAAGGGAATGGTTGCGATTTGGAAAACCCTGGACAAATTTGAAGATTGTTGTTTTTCTTCTGTAGAAAATAGGTAAATTTTCTTCTATTTAATATTTCATATCTTACAGTATATATATACAGTGAAACTGTGAACTGAACCTAAAATACACTGGAATCCTCTATATGCCAAACTCTAAATAAAATTCTAGTATAGGTAATCTTTGTTAATTTAACCTGTTTAAACAGAACACCTTTCTATTCCAAGCACAAAAGTTAGTTCTGAGGAGGTTTGGTTTAGACAGGTATCACTGTACAAAGGTATACAATAAAACCTATCAAAAACAATAACCTACTTAAAAGATCAATATGTCACTGCTAAAATAGGGTTAATGCATCAAGGTCAAGATTTTTTGAAGTGGAAAGCAGTATGGGAAATGTATCTGAAAAAAAATCTACTAACCTTCATCTTTGCAGTTGTTATTTTTTCCTATAAGTAAACAAACTCCTAGATGCTAGTAAGTTACTGACATTTTATTGATGTCATTTTGATTTTAGCAACTTAAAAAAAAATATTCTGAAAATCTTAAAATAAATCAGTAATTAACCAGGTGTCAATGTCACCAGCACTCCTTGGAAACAATGTCGCTGGAAAACAACAATTTACAAAAAAATTCAGTCGTTAAATGTTATCTTCAGTATTTTTTAGGGGGAAATATGAATTAATATGTAAAGAAATAAAATAGACATATTTGTATGCACCATGGTTCTGAATCATTTATGAACAATGTCCTTAATTTTTCTGACAATACCCATGTGCAAAGTAAAATATATCAGGAAATTTTATCTCAATATTGTTTACATAACCAAGTTCATGGTATCCAACAGCATGTCTTCTGACTTATTTTCAGACAAGGATGTTTATTAGGTCTAGCCATGGCAGTGAGTGCTATGTGTGAGGAAGGTAAGACAGAAGCCAGGGCTCATGTCTCTGCTGTGTTTGACAAGCTGTATGGGTTGCTGGAGTCATCTCAAGATAAAGATACAGCATACCAGGTATTGTTCAACTCTTTTCAATTAAAAACACAGACAAAATGCTTCTTTTGTAGGTATAATATATATATATATATATTGATAGAACAAAGTTGTCAGTTTCAGACACTTAGAAATGAACATATGAATTAACTCCCTAGTTTCCTTTATGTTGTTTATGAGATAAAAATGTTGGTAGGTCAATCAAATTTGTTTCTAACATATACTGTGTTAATAAAACTATTAATGTTTTCTGATTTATTAAATCAACCTACATGACAGTCAGATGAACAGTGCACACACTATCCAGCAACAACAAATGTTCTGTGCCTTTTAATCTATATATAACTTTATACAGTGAAATCTGTTTAAGTCCAATTACAAGTGGGGTCAGCTTATATATTTGGGATAGACAGGTAATTTTAGACATTGAGGCTAATTGTTTTGGTTGGTTTATATATTATTCTGTCTATAAATGGTTTGATTTTGAAATGTGTCACTGTATATGATCACTTTGTTGATTATTAACCAAATATTTTATACAGTTGTGTATCATTATGTATTAAAACTTAAGACATTTCTACATTTCGTCAATTTTATATAATATTCACACTCTTACTACATGTATTAGTAAATGATAAAAAATAAGAGAATGGTAAGTGTTGTCAATTTC
The DNA here is from genome assembly GCA_963680875.1 of Bathymodiolus brooksi. NCBI lineage: Eukaryota > Metazoa > Mollusca > Bivalvia > Mytilida > Modiolidae > Bathymodiolus > Bathymodiolus brooksi. The sequence goes on from OY804577.1 coordinate 32,698,082, forward strand.
TGTCGCAGATAAAGAAATATTCAAGATTTTGTGTACATAGACTTAATAGCCTTATTTTGCAGGGTCTAATTGGTGCGAGGGCCGTCATTATCCTGATCGTATGGTAGTTGGATTTACAATTCAATCTGTGCCTATGACCACTAACGATATGGGTTCGAATCCCGCTCAGGCGAGGTGTACTTGATACAACAATATGTGATAAAGTTTGTCAGTGACTTGCAGCAGGTCAGTGGTTTTCTCTGGGTACTCCGGTTTCCTCCATTAATGAAACTTACCACCACAATATAACTGAAATATTGTTGAAATTGGCATTAAAACACAATAACCCTTACCCTCTAATTTGGTGCTTTTTCTCTGCCTCCCATGACAACAAAAACATGAATATACCACATAAGAAAACAGTTCTAGTTTTTAAACTTTAGAACTGTTTGGTGAAAATATACTCCTGAGGAATATATTGTACATCAGATATTTTAAGGGATATCATGTAATACATAATATCCATGCATTTATTTAGTTTATCTTTCTAATTTCAGGCTCTGTCTGTTTGTTTATCATGTGTGTCTGGGGCTGCCTTCAGTAGTAACATTTTATCACTAGAACAGGTCAATAAAGTTATAGACAAACTTGTCTCTGTTAACATTGAAAATCCTCAGGTAAGACATAGTTTTACCTTTCTTAGAACACTTGACAAGAAGCAAGGTTTTAACATCATTCAGCATCTATTGTGCTTCAATTATTGAGGCCGTCGTGGTCATGATCATATGGTACTTGGATTTACAACTACCTGAGCAATCAGTGCCTATCACCACTACAGTTGGGAGATCGAACCCCGTTCATGGCGAGGTGTACTCGATACAACATCATGAGATAAAGGTTGTCAGTGATTTGCGACAGATATCGATGGTTTTCTTCGTGTACTCCGGTTTCCTCACCAATAAAAGTGACCGCCATGATATAACTGAAATATTGTTGAAAGTGGCGTTAAGCACCTTAAACCATAAAATCTTCCATTATTGACTGCAGTTTTTTTCTCCATATTTTAATCTTTTCCTTAAAAACTATTGGTGGGCATTTCAATATTTTAAGATTAGGATGAGCTGAAATTTAATCTGTAACTAGATGACAACAACTTTTAAAAAATATATATTTCCTGTTTTTATGTGAATATTTCTTTCAAATAAGGATTTTAAAAGATGAAACAAAAATATTTATTTGATATTTTTGTTACATGTTATTTAGAATTATATCAATAATGACAATTTTTTTTCTCAATTTGATCAAATTGAAGGCATTTGATAACCAACGGAGTGATGACAGGCGCCATGGAGACTGTGGTTTATAATGGTGACTAGGATCAAATTTCCGTTTCAAAAACATTTGGGTTTTTATTTCATGGTTTAATTTAAGTATTTCAAATTTGTAATAAAACCTGATATTCTATTCTTTGAAAAACATCAAAGAGGAAGTGTTTAATATTTTTACATAGAATTATAGAATATATAGATTTTGTGGTGAATATGATAAAATTTGTGTTAATAAAGAGGGAATCTCTACCTCTCAGAATAGAATTTCCAATACTATTTTCCCAAAGTCTACTCAAAATAAATAATTTCTTACCAAATATCATTGAAAAAAAAAATCCAAAAATAAAGTCTCTCTTTGAAGCAAGGTTTAAAAACGTTTATTTATGAAGAGTAATTTTAATATGTTCCTATAGTGATGTAAGGAGGTTGTGAGATTGGTGTTTATGATATATGTCACCTAATATTTACCTCATACAAAACAATATAGATCAAGTTATAGAGTTTTTCAATAATTATCTAAATTTCACGATTTACCCTATGATAATGTAAGACATTTGTAAATCATTACCATTAAAATTGTCCACAGGAATACAGCCAGTAGTACTTTTATAATTGTATCAACATTTTTATGACTTGACACTATTTATACTTTAGCTGCATATTCAAGCTGTTCTTGGTTTCAGGATTTTCTGGGTATTTGAGATTTAGGGTTTTTTTTTGTAGTTGATTTTATTCTAAGATGATAATTAGTAATTGAATTATTTACAGATTACAGGGGTATCCCTAGCACTGGGTATGCTTTGCTATAGCATAAGTAAAACAGGACATCCTACCATCGGTGATCTTAAAATAAAGCTTTATAACAAGTGGCTGACAACAGTTAAGAAACAGGTATGATGATCTAATTTGAGCCCATTAATTTGTATTTTACTATTTTCTGTTAAATTTTATTAATGTTCACAGACATCAACAGCCTTTCTATGATAAAAGTACAAAGTGGGGTCATTGAATGGTCATATTTAACTGACTATTAACTAAGACCTTATTACTGATAGATTTAATATCAATTAGCCATTTAAACATTCACAGGAATTGTTGGTCATTGTTAGACCTATATTATTTTTTATATTTCAGCGCCTCATGATTCTTTATACTTTAAAACCCCTGTTTATACCCGCCATTCTATTGTTTGACTGATGTTATTCTTTATATATCAGCTTCTTATGATTCTCTATTCTTTGAACCCCCAGAATCTTTGGTTATTGTTAGACCTATATATTATTCTTTGTATTTCAGCTCCACACGATTCTCTATTCTTTAAAACCCCTATTCATACTCTCCAGTCTGTGAGAAAAAATCTAAAAAGTCTGTCACTTAAAAGTTTCCCCAAGCAACAGACATACAATGATCAATGGTCGATTAACACATATCAATACATTTAAATGGTCCCTTGGTACAGTATCATCACTATATGACATTCTACATACTAAAATCTGGTTAAATGAGCTCTCTATAGAACCATCTACATTGTCTACATTTTGAACAATAAATCATTTTTTAAATTTCTCTTTATTCACAAAGTTGTTTCCCATGAAATGAAAACCATCCTTTAACAATGAATTATTTATTACGAAATTGTTATTTAAAAAATAAAGTACATATTTTGCAGGGTGAAGATTCTATGAGTATAATAGCATGTTTGAATGGATTGATAGCTTTAGTGGGATCAGAAAGAACATTAATTCCTGTGAGTGACAGTACAAACTAATTTGTATAAAAACATGATTGTTTCTTCTGAATACATGGTATGATGAGGAATGATGTATCATCACAAGTGCATGCAGGTCTTATTTTAGCATGTTTTTTTTTCTTCAAAGTGCACAAATGCTGCCATTTCAGGAGTTCCCACTGACTGACATATTAATGATGATTATAGAGGTTTCAGAAATTATTTATTGAGTCATCTTTGAAATGTTATAAGCCATATTTAAACTTACTGATGATAAAGAAATGTTGTACAAGTATGGTTCATTAAGATCTTATACCTTGTATACATCACCATGATCGAGTGCAGTATAATGTGGGTTCAAGCCCTGGTCGGGTCAAAACCAATTACTATAGAATTTATATTTGTTGCTTTTCCGCCAACCATGCAGAATTAAGAAGCAAGAACAAAGACTGGCTGGTTCAGAATTAGAATAATGCATCTCTATCCATGGACTGTTGGTTCTGTGAGCTAGCACTATAAAAATCCAACTAAGCATGTTGGTCCAGTACAAAGCAAGACATCATCATCATCTCATTGAAACATAACTTGTTCTCAACCATGATATAGCTGAACAATTGCTTACTTGGCGTGAAACAACAATCACTCACTCATCCTTGTGTCATAACATGAGAAAAGGGTATTAAATGTAACAGAATCTGTCATTCCAGTAAGGAACCTCTAAACACAGAAATAAAAACTACAAAAGTTGATGGAAATCTATGTCCTGGCTTGAAACAGGCAAAAAAATGTGGCAGGGTTAGACCAATGAATTGGATCCCAGCTCTCTCCTCTTGATATATAGATGTCAAACAGTAAAACAGAAATAAACAAACAATAATGAAAATAGAATCTGTTTATTTTAGATCATGGCTCTAAGAACTAGATGTAAAAAAATAATCTATGTCAAAGAATTTATTATTGTTGGCCTTTAACTTACAGTTACGATATTACATAGATGTAATAAATATAGAAGTGTCAATCTTATAAACTTTTTGAACACTATCTCTGTTGAAGCAAGGATGAGAAATAACTATTTTTGATTAGATCTCTGTAGGTTAATTTACACATTTGTTACAAGATCTTTATAATAGTAATAGTATGAGACTTGAAAAGTATAAATAGTTTTAAAGAGAAAATATGTTTCTGTTGGCATAGTGGTAAATATGTTCAAACCAGTGAAAACTAGAGACCTTCAATCCTTAGATGTGGTTGTTATCCCCTCTATTACAGTTAAGGGCCAATCTACTAAGAATATCCCCTCCAATGTATGGGAATAGGTTATGTCTGTATACACTGTCGTCAAAGAGCTCCGATCGAAAATGTTTTGTCAACATCCGGGATATTATAAAGCGGTATTTTTAAAGAAGACACAGACGATTTTCGTCAGTTTTTATGAATATACTGTATATATAATGTTTTGAATTATGATGCTTTATGATTGTTATTATTATTATTTTCATTTTTTGTCTAAATATCAATGCTTTTTGCAGTGTAAAATTAGATATTTTCTAAAAGTTATAAGGAATCCGGCATCAAAATCATTACGATCAATTGAAATATCGCTATATCTTGCATTTACGAATGAATGAAATGTTGCCAAAAAAAGAAAAATTATTAATGAATGATATATTTTACTTAGAGATATTATTTTGTTGAGGAAAAGTCAATTAGTAACTAGCTATAGCCTAAAACTTGATGTCAACAGATGTTTTTGAAATCCGGCTTTGTCAAATTGTAAACATGTATAGAAACTGGTTGTGTCATTTATAAGAACCAGATTTGTCAGTATGCAAATACGACTGATCGTATTATTATTGATCAATATATTGCAATTTAACAATAGCTATGATTAGCAAATATCTCAAAAGTGATAAATCCAGATCCATAGTATGAATATTCGCCATGGCTCCTAATTTCAGCTACTTTGTACAATTAAAAAAATTGTTATTTCTATGTTAAATTGCTACTGTCGTGAACACTTGATTTTTTATGCTTTTTATGGCACTGACTTCATGGCTGGCGCTCAATACACTACATTCACTTGCTGTTGCTGTCCAGACGCATCAGTTGAGTAGTGGGAGATTCTTTTTATAATACAATATTTAAATTTTATACTCGTTGATAACAAAGTAAGTCACTCTGTGGAAATAACTTCGTGGAAACAATATTTAAATTACTTCACAGTATAATGTTTGCATAAACATTATAGATATGCAAATTAACAAAAGCTGTAGTATTGAATTCCTTTCCGCACGGACGATTTTGGCAGTTAGTATATAAAGAAAATTTTAGGTGTACTCGATTAATGCGACATTCGTTACAAGTTGTAATACGACAAAAGTTCGTGATTTGGATGTTATAGCCCCCCGCCCATCCACCCAGATTAAAAGAATTTCAACTACTCGTAATAAATGCTATGCGATCTTGTAGCGAATGTACAATCCTACACTGTGTCGAGTCTTATTTATATTACATTATTTTAGTTAATAAAAAAAAAAATTCTGAGGAGTGAAACGAGGGAGAAAATAAATAAACAATATACATACATTGTCGAAAATAAAAAATTTATATATACGAGTTTTGACGAGGTTTTCTTACCTGTTTTGCAGCGAGTGGAAATGAATTATATATTTTCCAACAATATACGTATATTGTATCTATCGTGGTATGTCAAAAGCCCCAAAGAAACTGTCAAATTGTCTAAAAAGAGCAGAAACAAGTGTTGATCTTATCGTTTTTGATTGTGTCCTCTGTGAAGTCCGCGCTTATAAGCATAAATGCTGTTACTGTTTCTTACCGTCGCTCAACATGAATCAGGTACCAGAAAACTATATCTTGGTCAATAACCAAATATAACAAAAAATATCCGGTCAATGCAACTGATCAAATAGAACAAGTGCAAGATAAAAAAAACAGTAACGGGACGGCAAAGAAATACTATTAAAACATCTTATGTTTCAATCTTGGGATTACCCTCATTTTATTTGTATTAGCTTCAGACAATTTGATTGGTACATTTATATTATATTGTAAAATTCAAGAATGTCATTTGACAGTAGAAACAACCAAATGGCGACAAGCTTCCAGTATTCATCTCTACCTGAAATGCAAGTAAAACAAAACTAGAATTTCATAACAAAATGTACAATCAAAATATTAAACAGCGTACTTATGTCATGTCTTGGACCGGTTTTTGTAATATATACTGAACAAACAAACAGCTTCAGTAAAGGTTCAATATAACACTTATCAAACTCAAAGGGTACACTTGATATGCCAATTTTTTTAAGTGAGTGAGTGAGTGATTGTTGTTTAGTGCCAGTTCAGCAATTTTTCAGCTATATCATGATGAGAACAAGTTAATTTTCAATGAGATGATGATGAGGTCCACTTTGTACTAGACCAACAAGCTGAGTTGGATTTTTATAGTGCTAGCTCACTGAAACAACAGTCCGCGGATAGACATGTCGCTCCACTCGGACACATTATTCTGATTCCGAGCCAACCAGTCTTTACTCTTACTCCTTAATGTTGTGTGCTTAGCGGAGAAGCAACAAATACCAATTTTATATTCTTTGGTTTGAACCGACCGGGGCTCGAACCCACAATCTATCGCACTCGATGCGAGCACGCTAACCATTACGCTACTGATGCGAGCACGCTAACCATTACGCTACTGATGCGAGCACGCTAACCATTACGCTACTGATGCGAGCACGTTAACCATTACGCTACCGATGCGAGCACGCTAACCATTACGCTACCGATGCGAGCACGCTAACCATTACGCTACCGATGCGAGCACGCTAACCATTACGCTACCGATGCGAGCACGTTAACCATTACGCTACCGATGCGAGCACGCTAACCATTACGCTACCGATGCGAGCACGCTAACCATTACGCTACTGATGCGAGCACGCTAACCATTACGCTACCGATGCGAGCACGCTAACCATTACGCTACCGATGCGAGCACGCTAACCATTACACTACTGATACGAGCACGCTAACCATTACGCTACTGATGCGAGCACGCTAACCATTACACTACTGATACGAGCACGCTAACCATTACGCTACTGATGCGAGCACGCTAACCATTACACTACTGATACGAGCACGCTAACCATTATGCTACTGATGCGAGCACGCTAACCATTACGCTACCGATGCGAGCACGCTAACCATTACGCTACCGATGCGAGCACGCTAACCATTACACTACTGATACGAGCACGCTAACCATTACGCTACTGATGCGAGCACGCTAACCATTACACTACTGATACGAGCACGCTAACCATTACGCTACTGATGCGAGCACGCTAACCATTACACTACTGATACGAGCACGCTAACCATTACGCTACTGATGCGAGCACGCTAACCATTACACTACTGATACGAGCACGCTAACCATTACACTACCGATACGAGCACGCTAACCATTACACTACTGATACGAGCACGCTAACCATTACGCTACTGATGCGAGCACGCTAACCATTACACTACTGATACGAGCACGCTAACCATTACACTACCGATACGAGCACGCTAACCATTACACTACTGATACGAGCACGCTAACCATTACACTACCGATACGAGCACGCTAACCATTACACTACTGATACGAGCACGCTAACCATTACGCTACTGATGCGAGCACGCTAACCATTACACTACTGATACGAGCACGCTAACCATTACACTACCGATACGAGCACGCTAACCATTACACTACTGATACGAGCACGCTAACCATTACGCTACTGATGCGAGCACGCTAACCATTACACTACTGATACGAGCACGCTAACCATTACGCTACTGATGCGAGCACGCTAACCATTACACTACTGATACGAGCACGCTAACCATTACGCTACTGATGCGGTACCCAATTTTTATTTTATTTTATCTTTTTTTTATCAAAATTTCTTCAATATATAATATTTGAAAACAAAAATTAATCCAAAACAATAAGAGTTACTTGATATCTATATAAGATGATGTTTTCACATAGACTTATTACACGTCTAATAATGGGTGGTAAAGTTTCCGATTTTGTATGGTTCCATATCATTTTTATAGAATTCAGATCTTTTGTTTTAAATAACAAAATTTTAAAAATAAATAGCACAACATGATGTTAATGGAATAGGCTAGGTACTCGCAGCATATATATAGATAGCGTTATTTAATTTAAAAATGTTGAAAAGATACCTCAGAACTTGAAAACTTTGTGAATATGGCGTACATTTTGCAACTTTCTTCCACTTCTGAAACAATTTTCAGGCATTAAAATACAGCTTATGAGCATATAAACAGTGAGAGTTCCTACTTTTGATCAAACACTCTTTGAATATTGTAATAATCCAACTGCATAGCAAATAAAGAAAACATTACAAGTTCTATAAAAAATCATGACCTAAGTTCTGTCGAAGGTGACTTTGGCGAATGCCAATTCTGCACAAATCGTTTTGTATTTCTTTCTTTTAATGTTATACAAAGCATCCACATGTAAAATATTTTGACTATTTGCTGCTGTTTTTTTCACAATTTTTATTCATTTAAGACAAATTTGTGTTTTTTTTTCTTTTTATCAATTTGCAAGTCGAACACACCCTTGGCTACATTGACAAAACTGGGTCTACTTAAATACAATTTTGGGGACTCAACCGGAAAGTAATGGTTGACAAAGCCGGAACGAATGTACGTAAATAAGCATTGTGTTTTTCACTGTAGTAAGTCTAAAACTATTCATGGTAGCACGCCTGTGCAAATTATCATTTATCTAAGCATTACAAAGGGTTTGTGTGCTTTAATTAAACATATAGACTCCTTTAATAGTTTTATTTGATGATTTCAAGCTCATTATTAGCATTTGTCATTGTTTATGTCCATCATTTTATCCATATCTGAGAAATCGATGAAGTTAACCACAGAAACATATAGGTAAAAACAAACAAAAATAATCGACCGATAACGACATTTTCTGGATTCAAGATATAATAATACTATATGATCATAATACTTACTTTTTGTCGTCGCCTGTATGTCAATCATGCCTAAGTGACTTGTACCGGAAGCTGACAGAACATTTTCGATCGGAGCTCTTTGATGACAGGGGTGTATATCTTTGTCTTAAGTTAATAGTTTGGTTTGGTTATGGTGTTTAACGCCAATTTCCTACACAATAAATGAAACCATTTAGAATCAAACTTTGATGTTATTTAGCAGGAAAAATAAGCAGAGTAAAACCTTGACACAAATTATTCATGAAGAACTTGACATATATTTTTTTTATTGAGCCTGTTTTGTTTTATTGTTACAGATTTTATGAATTGTTCGTTGTTTATTCAATAAGTTTAACATTTAATCTCAGATATTAATGATATTTCACAGGGAGAATTACCAAGTGCAAGACCTAGATTCAATTCAAGGAAATAAGAATATAAGATTTGTTTTTTGATTAATAAGACAAAGATTAATTGATTTTATTTTTATGACATAACATCATACGAGGAGTAATTCACTTTAGATTTAGATAAAGGTTTTAAGGAAGGAATTGTTGAATGTGTATAATCAGATATAGTACATACAAACAAGGATACCTGGTGTATTCCTGATGTGATTTCCACTATTTAAATAAAAGTTCTTTTATCTTAATAGATAATTCTTGAAACACAAACATGTTTTATTTTCTAGATACAGAGTAATACATCCATGTTGGGTGGAGATGTTAATGTTGATACCATCATAAAACATGCAATGGACACCATTGTAAAGGGAGATAATTTAGGAATACAGAGTAACTGTTCTTGGATGTTAGGACATTTATATCTGTCAGCATGTGCTGTTGCTGAGACCAGAGCTAGTGGTGAGTGAATGTTGAATGTTTGAGAGAGAAAAGTAAAACTTACAAGACAATTCCCATTAGTGGTACTAATTATGTAAAATTGAAAATAATGGTGGTGAAAGTATATTCTCATTTAACAAAAACAACTTGAAAATGGGGCCGTCATGGTCATGATCGTATGGTAGTTGGATTTACAACTACCTATGCAATCAGTGCCTATCACCACTAACATTGTGAGTTCCAATCCCATTCACACGAGGTGTACTCGATACAACATTTAAAAAGTTTGTCAGTGACTTACTACAGGTCAGTGGTTTTCTCCGGGTACTCCGCTTTCCTCCACCAATAAATCTGACTGCCAAGATATAACTGAAATATTGTTGAAAGTGGCATTAAACACCATAATCCTAACGACAACTTAAAACAGATTTAGCATATATTGTTTGGCACAAATTATAGCAACATTATATAAGGTTTTTATTTACAATTTACAACATGCATTGAGATGTTTCTCAGCAATCATGCATTACAATTTCACCATATTTGTACTGTATATTCATCTTGTAGTGTCCTTGTCACATGTCACATTGTCTTTTATTGGTCACTACAGACATCCCACTTGTGTATCTCAGCCAGCTTCTTGTCACCTTTTCTTGACATTATTTGTATGCTTCATTTCTTTGTTCAACACAATTATTGTGTAGTATGACTTATGTCAGACTTAACCTCATTTTACACTTTATTGATTTTATTGTGTCAAATTTTCATTATTAGGTTCATTTTTCATTAACCATTCTTTATTAGTCTACAGTATTTGATTAGAAATAAATCTCTATGTATCAGCCAGTTATATAAAATCTTCCATACAGTGACAGAAAATCATGCATCTTCATAAAGTTCTTAATTATTTTGTTCTTGTACAGTAAATTTGTCATTGAATATTTTGATGTTCTTAAAAAAATCTTATTGTTGTAGGATAGGATGTTTTTCTTTATTTCTCACTTTTCTTCTTTTTTTTTCAAACTATAATATCCAATTTTTTTACTTGTCTGTCAGTCCGTTGTCCATTTCACATTTTGTTCTTCTGTAGAACTGTTTAACTTAAACTTGGTAAGTATGATCCTTAGAAAGAAAAACTCAAATGAGAGATCAATTGGGGTATAAAAATGAAAACAATAGAAATGCTTCAATAATTACTGTGCAGCATTATTGTGACATACCGTATTTCTTCTAATAGACGCCCCGGGGGCACATTTTTAAAATAGGGGGCGTCAATTAGAGAAACGAATTTCTGACTTTTATAGCCGTTAGATGAGGTTAATTTGATGTCTGTTTGTCTAATATAGTCTGTTTGACTATAGAAATATACACGTGCTATGTCAATATACATTACCTAATGAAATGTCTCTGATATCGGTTAATCGGTGCGTGTTCGGTTGGTCTGATCTTAATTTATAAATTCCATATAGTAACGTGCATGGAGCAGCAAATGGAGTTTAATTTTGAAAGTTCTATTCGAGGTTATCACGTATATAAATCAATCTGGACATACGAGATCAGCGAGAAACTTCGTTGTGACAGAGAAGAAAATAATGCAAATGACAACTTTGCTGTGAAACTCGTTCGAAATGATGGAAATAAAGAACACGTGCCCATCGAACTCAGCAAAGTATTTAAATTTTTCTTAAAAGAGGTGGCAAAATATTTGCAACTGTAACCGGCAACAAGTTTTTCAATATAGGACTAGAATTACCGTGTACGTAGTACGTACACATTTTCGGGACAAGCTGCTGATTTTGAAAAATTAAGAACTTTACTAAAACCCACTGCTACTTAAAACGGAATCTAAGTATAAAGCTAGACACAAATATAATTTTTCTTTTAAGTTGAAAGTAATTAAATTTGCCGAAGAAAAGGGAAAACATGCGGCAGCCAAGTTCTTTAATGTTGACAGAAAACGTGTTTGTTTACCTGGACAATTATTGCTGATTAGTGATGTGTAAAACTCTTCACACGCAGTAACTATTTTGGGAACTCTTACACGCTGTGTTGTTGATTAGGTACCGATAAGTGGAGTTTACTTTTTATGAAATGGGGGCGTTAATTAGAGGTCAAAATGTTCTATAGGCCAGAATAAGGGAGGGGGGCGTTAATTAGAAGGGGGGCTTTAAATAGAAGAAATACGGTACACATTACAAATAAAAAAAAACAAAGAGTACAGGATCTTGAACCCTGGGGATCAAATTTTGAACCAGTCACATTGTATGATTCACTTGTATGAGGACAGAAACATCGCTGTGCTGAACAGATTTGCATATGTCATTATAAGCAACAATAAAAAAAAATTACAAGATGACCAATACATACTAATGTGAGCATTTAGTTTGACCTTGGAAAATTATTCAAATTTTCTGTGATATCTTTTCAAAACATAAATTTGGAAACAAGCTATAGAAATTAATAACTACCTACTGGTAAATAATATAGAGCAGAATCACAAGCAGTAGACATTTGTTATTTGTAAGCTTAAGTTTATAATGCCAACAATATTGAATAATTACAATTTATGAAAAAAATTACAATCTATGACAAAAATTACAATCTGTGATAAAAATTATAATCTATGACAATAATTACAATCTATAACAAAAATTATAATCTATGACAATAATTACAATCTATAACAAAAATTACAATCTATGACAATAATTACAATCTATAACAAAAATTATAATCTATGACAATAATTACAATCTATAACAAAAATTACAATCTATGACAAAAATTGCAATCTATAGCAAAAATTACAATCTATGACAATAATTACAATCTATAGACGTTTTCAGAAATCGGTGATTACCTAGTTATCGTTCGTGGACGCTAGGTGGTGTTACTATCGTCCGCCATTACGAAAGTGTAACAATCGGTTGTTTACACTAGTTACGATTAATCAGTATTCATAATTGGATTAGATAAACACGCTTCAGTTAATATTTTATGGCTTATTCACGTGATTTTGGCCGAATATTTCGAAATATGGGTTATTGAATTGAACTTAAACGGTTATTGTTTAAATTGTTCAGAATCACAAAGTTCAGGACCAGGTCGGACAAATCTATACGGTCATAAATATTATCAAAATTAAAGAATTAGCTAATCATTTTGCCAGATGTGGGCTAACAGATCGATCTGTAGCTATTCAGATTTTAACCTTGCTTCTGTGGCAGAATTTCAATACAAAACGGGGTACGCAACAAAACAACCCGGTCGGTATGGAAACCCTCAACACACATTTTTTACTAACGGTATATATTTTGTACAAAAGAACTAAGTTCCCTTCGAATATTGTCTTCACTTCACAAAGCCACAAAGTCGCATATTTTTATGATGTAGGGAGCACTTATGCAATTGACCAAAAAATCAATCATTTGCACAATGATAGAGTAGCAAATATGTGGAGGAATAATGTTCCTTCCGTATGCGGTAGAGGATAACATAGAAAGGGAAAAAAACTGAGTTAAATGTTGTCTTAAATGAAAGTTTAAATAATATAAACAAAGGAAACGGGAACAAAGTGAGCAGTGTAGGAATTATTGTTTTTCATGTAGAAGCCGCATAAAATAATTAACAATTTACAAAGAGTTATCACATTTCTGTAGATAAATCTTGATTCTGTAAGAAGTAAAAATGAACGACATGATGTCCTGCAACAAAATTCGGCGATTTTTTTTTTCTTTTAGTTTTTTGTCATTATAATTCAGTTATATATTTTTTTTATCATTTTTAACCCTTTGTGGGAAGGGGGTAGAGTTTAACTGTCATATTGCAAATCAAATACATTTAAGAATCAACTCAATACATAAATTAAATTTTTGTGTTTTAGTCGGATGTCTTTGCTATAACTTATTATGCAATACACAGTTAACTATCAGTTATAATGATAGTTATCTTTCTACAATATGAATTTAACACCTTTGTTACAAAATGACACGACTGTCTATTCCCCTAAGTGCCAAACCCGGGAAGCATCGCATCGCTGTTGACACGGTCGACCTTCAGCATACTACAAGTCTAGAAAGCGCTACCACTTCCTTAACACGTCAATATTAAATTTTAATTAATCTTCAAAAACATATAAAATTAAAGAATAAATCAATATAAAACTATGAAATCCTAGCAAAGAAATTTAAAAAAGAAGACAAATGGGGTGAAAAATGCCTGTCCAGTTCAAGTATCTGAAACCTGGGAGCAAATAGTTATATTAGGTTCCTCATGAAACTTTTTTTTCAGATAAAGAAATTCAGATATTCAGATGTTTTAATTTGATAAAACTTAAATTCCTTTTCATCTTCACTACAGAAATTGACCGACAAAAAGTTTTAATTTGTTTTACAATTTAACAAACAAAAAATAAATAAAAATAATACAGAATTGAAAAATGCACCTTAAGATGTCACATTCAAAGTTAAGTTCTTTCTTATAAGTTAGGCACACTTTTTATCATTATTACTTCACTTTAAATCGTATAGTAATAATTTCAAAAAGCGTATATTATAATTTATATATTTACTTTTTAATTTCATGAAAAATATTAATTTGATTACCCCTTTTTTCTTATGCTTGAAAAGCAACAAAAAATCAAAAAAGGAAAAAAAGTGCATGCAGTTTTTTATCAAGTAGGATTTATACTGATTTTGTATGGGGAATATAACGGTAATTAAAAAGAAAAATACATACCAGGTAATTTATTTGTTGTCATTATATCATTGTCATTATATCTCCGTTTACAAATCACTTCACAGCAGGTGTTATCATTGAATTTCAAGCCGAAATAACAGTATATTGTGACACCTGTACTAGAGAAACCATACATTAGCGTATCGATAAACCCAGAGAACATAATATTTTGACACTTTACTAATAGCGGACACACTCGGAAGTCGATAATGGCCGCGCCCATGTTTTTAAGAATAAAAAGGTCTATAGCAAAAATTACAATCTACATGTATAACAAAAATTACAATCTATGACAAAAACAACAATCTATGGCAAAAATATTTTATCTTTTGAAAGTAATGTAATGTATTTGACATATAATTGTTGAAAGAAAAATATACTTTCAACATGTACCAGTTACATATATTTTGTATTAATAAAAAAAAATGTCCATAAAAGATTTAATAAATGCATGTATAACAAGATTGGCATTCACAAATGTCAAAGTTTCAATTTTTATGCAGTTTAATGACTTTTTATTTGATATTACAGCAAATTAAATTATATTTTAGTCTTAGCTGTCAATAACAGACATGTTATAAATTGTTTTTGATTACAGAACTCCTTGACATTTTATGTAGTTGAGACAGATACAATATAGAACAATACCCTCACTATTATCTATTTCACTTCCTCCTAATTGTTGAGACAGATACAATTTAGGTGTCAAACCAATAATTCACCAATCAGAGCTTAGAACATATACGAAAGTAGTCCTTTTTTAAAGAAAATAGTTCCGTTCGCTTTGTTGTTTTGTAAAATATACTGAATGGAACGGAATAATTAAAATTGATAATTGAAGTTAAATATATATGGATTATTTTGAGCCCAAATTTGATGGATTTAGTTGTATTTTAATACCTCTATGGAGGATTTGATGCATGACCTATAAATATTGAATTTCCCGGGGATAATGGAGCTATTTTTAGAGTAGGTGTTTTCCATAGCCTGGCATTTCACTGCAAGACTTTAAACATCCCCTGATATTTTCACAGAACATAGAGGAATCATGTACGTTTCAGAAAATGTATGGTCATGAAAAGGTTAAACTTAAGATAAAATAGCCAGGCAGGCTCGAAAAAACACAAATTTAGTAGAAAATGTTAAAGAAATTAATTATAGGTTTCACACCTTAAGGCAAAAAACATCAAATTGGACTTTTGTTGCTGTCATGTTCAAATTAGTCTAATAATGTCACAACAGACACAGACTGACATTTTTCATACAAAAATGTTACAAAATGTATTGTGGTGTCAGATTACATGGTAAAAATGCATGTTACATGTATGTAATATTTTGAAATATTGCTCCCAAGCACTGACTGGATATACATGGACAGAGGGAATATGTGATTGAAAGTGTTTTTGCAGTTGAAGGGTATATAATATTGAAAATATGGTTGATATTAAGGATTTTTTAAAAATCATCATGTGCCAGGTTGTCGACTTCAAATATAGAATATGGTGATATCATTATTGGATTTTTTTCAATCCTACAAATTTTTCCTCATAAAATTTGGTAGTTTCAATTAGAATACATATAAAATGTACTTATAAAACAATATAAGGCTATTGAAAGCAGTTTTAATTGAAAATTATGTAGTAAAATCTTGGTAATTTAAGTGATCTCAGGAAAATTATATTGACTGCTTAGCATTTTCTGTAAATTTTTCAAATTGTCAATTTGGATTTCATGTTTTAAAGTATTATTTGACTGTCAAAGTACATTTGAACATCCGGCTTCCTTGAACAGTGAAAAAAAATTATGTGGAAACATATTTATTGAGCTTTGGGGGAAATTACTGATGGGTGCATTAGAAATTCCAAGACTTGAATATCAATAAATCTTATTTTTGCAAATCTAATGCAATTAGAAGGAATTTCAACTGCAGATCTAGATACAAAAACTTATTTAATGTCTTAAACTACATTATTTATGGGGTTAAAGTATAAATTAACAAAGTTTAGAATGCTGTGAACTCATTTGATGAGACAAAAAATGAGGGGATTTAAGTGCAAACATTTCATAGTACATATTTATATTTAATATAGAACTGAGGCATATATATGTGTTAAAATTGTCTATTATGTTATAAATAAGCTTAATAATTGTAATATATTAGAGAATAAGTAAGTTGGGGTACATTACACAATCTGAAGTCAACAGCTGTAAATGAAGATATTTTCATTAAAAATCTTCAAGAGGGTACCTTTGCATTTGCACACTTATTCTTGCAAATATCAGACAGTCACATACCATATGAGGTTTTTTGGGTTGATATTGCCTAAGGAATAGAAATAAGGCTAACAAATGGTTAGAGAAGCAAGTTTTGTTGCTCTTTAGGTGTCAAACCAATAATTCACTAATCAGAGCTTAGTCCTTTTTAAAGAAAATAGTTCCGTTCACTTTGTTGTATTGGAATGGAATAATTAAAATTGATAATTGAAGTTAAATATATATGGATTATTTTGAGCCCAAATTTGATGGATTTAGTTGTATTTTAATACCTCTATGGAGGATTTGATGCATGATCTATTAATATTGAATTTCCCAGGGATGATGGAGCTATTTTTAGAGTAGGTGTTTTCCATAGCCTGGCATTTCACTGCAAGACTTTAAACATCCCCTGATATTTTCACAGAACGTAGAGGAATCATGTACGTTTCAGAAAATGTATGGTTATGAAAAGGTTAAACTTCAGATAAAATAGCCAGGCAGGCTCAAAAAAACACACCTTAAAGTACAATACCCTCAATATTATCTATTTCAGTTCCTCCTAGTTATTCATATCTACCAGAACACAGCTTTCTAAGGGCTCTCACAGATTTTCTACAAGAAGCTGCCAAACAAGGTAAGCTTATAGGACATTGTTCTTAAACAAGTAAGATGGAGTAGGTCAATCTGTTCTTTTAAAAAAGGGTTCCACAATAAAAATTCTTCACCAAATTGGACTCCATGAAGTAGCACTCAGTTGAATTTTGAGCAACAATTTTGTATTCTTCCTAAGAACACTTAGGTTTTTAAACATGTTATACCAAACACTTCAGAGTGAAATCTTATTTCTTAAATTTTGAAATTTTTTTTGTTAGAAAAAAAATTGTTGTAATTTATTTATTCATTATCCAAAACAAACATTAGGCGGCTTAGGAAAAACAGGGCTTTTAGTTGATGACAAGCATTAATTACCAATATTTGTTTTAATGATTTGAACATTTTCAGGTCCAGAATCGATACCTAAAGATTTGGTCCAGATAGCCTTGACCTCTCTTCAGGAAGAAGTGACTCGAGTGCTGCCACCTATCAACTGGGCTGGACTACTTACACCTCTTATGAGAAATAATTTTGGTAAAACTATATTTTCTCTTATCTCCAGACAAATTACAAAAAGCTGTATCTTCAGAAATAACACAATTAACTTGTTTTGAATCATCTTCATTCCATCAAATTTCTGCTAATGATGTGATGTGAAATCACTGGCGAATGTAGAGCAAGTGTTTAATTTTTCAGTAATAATGTTTATTTATTTTGATGCAATTTTCAGAATTTGACATAAAAAAAGATCTGTTTTAAACCTATATTTACTTGTTTTCCTATATACATGCATGGTTACTATATTGATAAGTATTGTGTATAAGGAAATCTACTTTTGTCGTGTGTTGTGCACAGAAAAATACTGATTGGATATGACTTGACTGCCTTATGACTGTTAATTGCGGTCAAAATTCTGAACTAGTACAAAAAGGCTGCAAAAATAAGTAAATTGAGATTTAAAATCAATTATCATCAGCCAGTGTAAATGTCATTCACCCCACCATAAGAAGAAACTTTCAGAGAAAACTATTAAACAGTGTTATAAATATCTAGTACAGTAAACTCATGTAAGGTACAAATCAAACAGACCTTTCTGTCAGCTTGGTTCAAATCTAATCCTCATTAGTTAAAGGATAGTTGTTATAGATTATAGATATCCTAAGCCACTAGAACACCATCCCTGTTATACCTTAACAGAATTTGTCATCATATGTAGGTTGCTATGTGAAATCAATTGTATTCTTCCTTGAATTGATATTGTGAAATAGATAAATTTATGAAGAAATTCTAACAGTTAACCACGGATATGTTCCACTTGTTGTAAACATGTCCCAGTCCTTTCCTCATTCATGACTTATGACCGGGTTTGTAACTAGATTAACATGACAGGTGCCACTAGTGGAGCAGGAACTACTTACCTTTATCCCCCAGTTTTTAGTGGGGTTTGTGTTACTAGTTTTATGTGTATGTTTTGTAGATGGTTGTTTGTCCTTTTTCTTTTGGCCATTGTGTTGTCTTTTCTTGTTTGATTTACAGATTCTGATTACACCTTTGGTATCTTTTGGCCATTGTGTTGTCTGTTCTTGTTTGATTTTCAGATTCTGATTACACCTTTGGTATCTTTTGGCCATTGTGTTGTCTGTTCTTGTTTGATTTTCAGATTCTGATTACTCCTTTGGTATCTTTTGGCCATTGTGTTGTCTTTTCTTGTTTGATTTACAGATTCTGATTACACCTTTGGTATCTTTTGGCCATTGTGTTGTCTGTTCTTGTTTGATTTTCAGATTCTGATTACACCTTTGGTATCTTTTGGCCATTGTGTTGTCTGTTCTTGTTTGATTTTCAGATTCTGATTACTCCTTTGGTATCTTTTGGCCATTGTGTTGTCTTTTCTTGTTTGATTTACAGATTCTGATTACCCCTTTGGTATCTTTTGGCCATTGTGTTGTCTGTTCTTGTTTGATTTTCAGATTCTGATTACTCCTTTGGTATCTTTTGGCCATTGTGTTGTCTGTTCTTGTTTGATTTTCAGATTCTGATTACTCCTTTGGTATCTTTTGGCCATTGTGTTGTCTTTTCTTGTTTGATTTTCAGATTCTGATTACTCCTTTGGTATCTTTTGGCCATTGTGTTGTCTGTTCTTGTTTGATTTTCAGATTCTGATTACTCCTTTGGTATCTTTTGGCCATTGTGTTGTCTGTTCTTGTTTGATTTTCAGATTCTGATTACTCCTTTGGTATCTTTTGGCCATTGTGTTGTCTTTTCTTGTTTGATTTACAGATTCTGATTACCCCTTTGGTATCTTTTGGCCATTGTGTTGTCTGTTCTTGTTTGATTTACAGATTCTGATTACCCCTTTGGTATCTTTTGGCCATTGTGTTGTCTGTTCTTGTTTAATTTTCAGATTCTGATTACTCCTTTGGTATCTTTTGGCCATTGTGTTGTCTGTTCTTGTTTGATTTACAGATTCTGATTACCCCTTTGGTATCTTTTGGCCATTGTGTTGTCTGTTCTTGTTTAATTTTCAGATTCTGATTACTCCTTTGGTATCTTTTGGCCATTGTGTTGTCTGTTCTTGTTTGATTTTCAGATTCTGATTACTCCTTTGGTATCTTTTGGCCATTGTGTTGTCTGTTCTTGTTTGATTTTCAGATTCTGATTACTCCTTTGGTATCTTTTGGCCATTGTGTTGTCTGTTCTTGTTTGATTTTCAGATTCTGATTACTCCTTTGGTATCTTTTGGCCATTGTGTTGTCTTTTCTTGTTTGATTTACAGATTCTGATTACCCCTTTGGTATCTTTTGGCCATTGTGTTGTCTGTTCTTGTTTGATTTACAGATTCTGATTACCCCTTTGGTATCTTTTGGCCATTGTGTTGTCTGTTCTTGTTTAATTTTCAGATTCTGATTACTCCTTTGGTATCTTTTGGCCATTGTGTTGTCTGTTCTTGTTTGATTTACAGATTCTGATTACCCCTTTGGTATCTTTTGGCCATTGTGTTGTCTGTTCTTGTTTGATTTTCAGATTCTGATTACTCCTTTGGTATCTTTTGGCCATTGTGTTGTCTGTTCTTGTTTGATTTTCAGATTCTGATTACTCCTTTGGTATCTTTTGGCCATTGTGTTGTCTTTTCTTGTTTGATTTTCAGATTCTGATTACTCCTTTGGTATCTTTTGGCCATTGTGTTGTCTGTTCTTGTTTGATTTTCAGATTCTGATTACTCCTTTGGTATCTTTTGGCCATTGTGTTGTCTGTTCTTGTTTGATTTTCAGATTCTGATTACTCCTTTGGTATCTTTTGGCCATTGTGTTGTCTGTTCTTGTTTGATTTTCAAATTCTGATTACTCCTTTGGTATCTTTTGGCCATTGTGTTGTCTTTTCTTGTTTGATTTACAGATTCTGATTACACCTTTGGTATCTTTTGGCCATTGTGTTGTCTGTTCTTGTTTGATTTTCAGATTCTGATTACTCCTTTGGTATCTTTTGGCCATTGTGTTGTCTGTTCTTGTTTGATTTTCAGATTCTGATTACTCCTTTGGTATCTTTTGGCCATTGTGTTGTCTGTTCTTGTTTGATTTTCAGATTCTGATTACTCCTTTGGTATCTTTTGGCCATTGTGTTGTCTTTTCTTGTTTGATTTTCAGATTCTGATTACTCCTTTGGTATCTTTTGGCCATTGTGTTGTCTGTTCTTGTTTGATTTTCAGATTCTGATTACTCCTTTGGTATCTTTTGGCCATTGTGTTGTCTGTTCTTGTTTGATTTTCAGATTCTGATTACTCCTTTGGTATCTTTTGGCCATTGTGTTGTCTTTTCTTGTTTGATTTACAGATTCTGATTACTCCTTTGGTATCTTTTGGCCATTGTGTTGTCTGTTCTTGTTTGATTTTCAGATTCTGATTACTCCTTTGGTATCTTTGGCCATTGTGTTGTCTTTTCTTGTTTGATTTTCAGATTCTGATTACTCCTTTGGTATCTTTTGGCCATTGTGTTGTCTTTTCTTGTTTGATTTACAGATTCTGATTACTCCTTTGGTATCTCCTTTCAAACTCTTTTTTAGAAAGGAAGTAATTATTTTGCTTAGAGTGTGAAAGGGGTGTTCATCTCATTTTGGCTTTAGTAATAAACTGAGAATGTTTTGATGGTTACGATAGTTACAAAGATCATTTTAAGCAGAGGATTTTATGAATTTAATAAATATTCTCATTTGTTTGTCCAAATTATGCTACGTCTATGAGTTAACCATAATTGATATATGTATTTTGACAGGAGATGAGGTACAAAGACTATGTCTTCAGTTGGCAGTTCATCAGAGTGTTAATTCTCCTACTGCAGTTATGTTTTTATCATCATGGATGACAGCACCACTCTACAACACACTAAATGTAAGATCTAGGATTAATTTCTTCTGTTCAAGAAAGTTCTTCTGTAAAATTCACTTATAGTTTCACTGTAAGGATCCATTTCAGATTTTCCTAAAGTGCACTAAGTCCTTACAAAACAATATACAGTCAAACCTGTATTAAGAGGTCACCATTGGGACCAAGGAAAAGTGGCCTTTTAAGACAAGTGACATGTTAAAAGAGGTTCCATTCATATAAAATTTTCTATGACAGGACAAGAAAAAGTTATCTTTTAATACAGGTGACTGCTTAATAGAGGTGACCACATGGGCAGGCTTGACTGTACAATGGTTGATGCATCAAATAATCAATGTAACACCATTCACCAAATGATAAATTAATTATATAACTAAGCAATATACTACATGTATTACTACTTGTCATGATACATGGATGACTGACAATGTACAAATCTTGAAAGGATGCTACATGAAAGGTATAGACACATTATAGCAATGATATAATCGTTTACACATTTGATGCAGGGACTGCATTATAAATGATTAAAAAAATTATTTACAGATAAATTGTCAACAAGCTCTTTTTAGAGCTTTACCAGTCATAATAAAATCAGTGACGCCATCTGTGGTGAAGACTTTCTTGGAAAAAGGAGGTACAGAGATATTGACGTCTGCAAGGTTAGATGTCAAACAGGAAGTGCTTCAGGGGTTACACAAATCATTACAAGTTCCTGATCCACCAGATTCTATCACCAGTGTGTTATATCAGTGTTTAGAATTTCTGTACAGAATACACATACAAGAGGTAAGATGGTGCTTAATTAGTGTACCAACAATACCTATACCCAAATCCTATTTTCTTTATTAAATAATGGTGGAATTTGAACTTTCTTATTTTTCAACTAGATTTAATGCATTTTTTTTTTGGTCATCATGCTCATCTTTATGATTAATAAGTCAATAAAGAAAATGAGGAATTTTTGTATGGAAGAGGGAATAAAAGTGGCCCAAATTCTGAAATATTTCGCATATTTGAGAGTTATACACAATTTTTTTATTTTTATTGTCCATCTATATTTTTATTTGTTTTTGTCTTCTTCTAATTGATATTGATTGTAACAAGGGCTTCAAGTGGTATTTCAGTGGATTTCCTCTATCACTTATGGTTTTCAAGTTAAACTTGATTGCAGTAAAACTGGTACAGGAGCAAACCTTGTTCAACTTGCTGCTGTTTTATCATGCTGCACCCATCATAGCCCTCTATGTATACATAATTGACAAAAAATAATATGATTTACAGAGATTTTATTATGTTAACATAAAAAGATGAAAAAAATATTACTTGTTCTTTAGACACCCAACTTCTAAAAGTTCTTATTTTATTAGAACTTGCCAATTCTCTTTTTTTTCTGATTTATTTTGGCTTCATCTGGAAGAAACAGAGAAAAAATGAAATGATTTGTTTACTTCATGATTTCAGCCATCTCTACTGTGTTATTTTGGTGAGTGTTTTGCTGAAGTTCCAGATGAGGTGTTTGATAAGATAACAAATGACGATGATACCTACTACAAAGGCATGTTTGTCAGATGTCATCTTGTGGCCAAAGGGAGACAACCCATGGCTATATTGAATTCTTGTGTTGATAAAGCTATCAACAGTAGTGATTTGTAAGTACAGATGTAAGAAATATTGTGCCAGTAATTGAATTATTAGTTTTCTAATATAAACAGAGCTTATAAATCAAGAAAATAAATTAAAAAAATTTATTGAAAACATGTTGGATATTAAGTTGTGTTTTTTTGTATAGTACTTTAGCTGTATATTATCACTTTACTATTTTATCATAATCTTGATAAAAATATTTCAGTCATAGAACAGCCTCAGTGGTGTAATGGTTAGCATGCTTGCCTCCAATGAGGTGTATTGTGAATTTGAGCCACTGGTCAGGTCAAACCAAAGACTTATAAAATTGATATTCACTGTTTCTGGGCGTAAGGGTAACTTGTTCTTACCATGATAACTTGTTCTTACCATGATAACTTGTTCTTACCATGATAACTTGTTCTTACCATAACTTGTTCTTACCATGATAACTTGTTCTTACCATAACTTGTTCTTACCATGATAACTTGTTCTTACCATGATAACTTGTTCTTACCATGATAACTTGTTCTTACCATGATAACTTGTTATTACCATGATAACTTGTTCTTACCATGATAACTTGTTCTTACCATGATAACTTGTTCTTACCATGGTAACTTGTTCTTACCATGGTAACTTGTTCTTACCATGATAACTTGTTCTTACCATGATAACTTGTTCTTACCATGATAACTTGTTCTTACCATGGTAACTTGTTCTTACCATGATAACTTGTTCTTACCATGGTAACTTGTTCTTACCATGATAACTTGTTCTTACCATAATAACTTGTTCTTACCATGATAACTTGTTCTTACCATGGTAACTTGTTCTTACCATGATAACTTGTTCTTACCATAACTTGTTCTTACCATGGTAACTTGTTCTTACCATGATAACTTGTTCTTACCATGATAACTTGTTCTTACCATGATAACTTGTTCTTACCATGGTAACTTGTTCTTACCATGGTAACTTGTTCTTACCATGATAACTTGTTCTTACCATGATAACTTGTTCTTACCATGATAACTTGTTCTTACCATGGTAACTTGTTCTTACCATGATAACTTGTTCTTACCATGATAATAGCTGGAAATTCCTCACATGGCATTAAGCAGCAATCACTCAGTTACTATAATTATATATATAATTTGTTATTCATAATGCAAATGTATGAATTGACTCCCTTACCCCTCCCTTGGTAGGTACTGTAAGCCAAATAAAGTGTGTGTTCTATTAATCAATACCTTTTATGACTTTTATGGAGACCTAAAAATTGTGAAAGTTTATATTCATGAATAATTTGGTTAAATTTAGGGACAAAATATCTGAAGCACAAAAGGACAGCATTCAGTCTGCCATTTTTGAATGGTTGTATTAGTCGCTGCCGTTGCTTGTTAACTGGATAATAAGTTGTATTTACTTATTTTTATGTCGATGCCACATCTTATAAATCCAACAATGGGGTAGTTATTGTTTCTCTGTCTTATATAGTAATTGTTTACGAGATGGTTACCTAAATTGTTTGTTCTGTAGTTTTTTAATTTAAACATATTTTTTTTTGTTAAATATAACAAATAGGGATCGGACACAAGTTTTTCCAACTTATGAAGTCTTCTCCCGAGTACAATAATTTACAATATGGAATAGCATGCGCAATGAAATGATATAATATGTATATCATTTCATTGCGCATGCTATTACGAGATGGTTACCTAAATTGTTTGTTCTGTAATTAACAGTATCTCAATAGTGTTTATTGTCAATTTACCAATCAAATTAAAATACAAATTAATGTCTTTCATTATGTTTTCTTATTTTAATAGTAAACAATAATTATGAAATTATTTTTCTGACAAGTTTAATAGTAAAATACAGTTAAAGTTATGGTCCACAAACCTAATATTAATTAGAATATTCAAAAAAAAAATTAACTTTAGATGCTGCACATTTAATTGCATGCACAGTTTACACATAATTAGAAGTGCAACTAAAATATGCACATTTTGCTTAATAGTTATACAGTTAAATACATGTTCAAAAACAAATATTTTCAAGAAGCTGGAGAATGCAAACTTAGATATCTGTGAAACAGTCTTGAAGCATCAAAACACAGAAATTAATAGACACAACAATTTGTAGATTTACAGAAACATTTGTAATTTTTTCCTTCATGGAGTGTAATTTGCTATTTGTTTGTTTTTATATCTTGTATTTGATATCTTATATCTTTACTTCCTTCAGAAACAAGAATGACATTTTACAGTTACTTCAGAACACACTCTACCAGGTTTTACACTGTGAATCAGAGTACACTGGAACATTACAATGTGTTCAGTGGTTCCTAGAACTGTTAGGACATACTCGTAATATTTCTAATGGTGTGATGGAAATCTCTAAGGATGTTGATATGACACAGGTAATTATACCAGAACACACTGTACCAGGTTAGACATGAATTGTCTTGTTTTACTAATAGTCATATGTGTGACTATTAGACCAAGAGAGTATTTAGCACCTAGTAGTCAGTGTTTCAGCACGGGCATGGTTTATCTATGATATATCTTTTATTGAAATTAACAGTTCCTACATAATGTAATTATTAATTAATAAACCTAAGGTTCTCCTCCCTCAGACATAGGTGAAGTGACCTTGGCCGATTTTGGCGATCCTGTTTAGGCCTTTTGGTTTATTTGCTTCCAAAGACTTTTAAATTATTTGTCTTTCTGACCTTTTGATTATGAGCGTACCTGATGAAGGTTGTCCCAGAAACATGTCGTGCACACCAAATTTGATATCTATGTTTTTATTATACATAATGATTCCTTTTCCGTTTTCTTTCATCGTTGCTGTCATTTTCTTAGAGTTTAGTTGTCACAATATTGCGAAAAAATTGCTGAAAGTGATGATAAACACAATGGATAATATTATGAACAGGAATAATTTCTCAGAAGTTCCATGAATTTGTTATTATTGATGAGTTCAGAGTTAATCATGCCAAGAATTTTAGAACTATCTCTTTCATATAAAGTTTGTATGACAGGCCAAGAAAAAGGTGACCTATTAATACAAGTGATTGCTTAACAGAGGTGACCTCATTGACATGTTTGCCTGTATTGTAGTGTTATTATTGTTGTATTTACAGGTCCTAAACTTTTGTTGTAATCTGGTATCTAGTGCTATATGTGTCTGGATCTCAAACATATCTGTTCCATTTCTGATGATCAACAACAATTATTTCTCCCATGAAGAAATCAGCAATGAAGGATTCCTACGACACAGTGGGATGACATGTCTACCTGCTTGTATTGAGAATATACAGTGTAATCCCTGGGATCAACTCTCAGCAAATGTAAGTCAAATGTCAGTGCCACCCTTCAGATTAAATTTCAACAAGTATATTTAAAACCTTGAATGTATTTATTGAGATCAGTTATGAACAATTAAAAGTACAATAGGCAGGGTACCTCCTTGGTTAAACTCTCAACTAATTAACTCAGTAAACCATTTGATACAAATTCATTGATCAACTGGAATAAACTATCAACTAATGAAGTCAAATTTTCAGTGCAATCCCTGGGATATATTTTGAAAAAATGTATGTAATGCATACACAGTTATCCAATGAAAGAACATATTACTGGTTGTTGGTTTTTTTACAATTTCAAAGCCACATTTTAAGAGTGACATTTTGCATTTGAGGGGTGCCTGTTATTGTAATTTATTTGATGGTAAATTTAATGTGTGACATATCAAAGCAGTTTAACAAGTCATGATGTTATTATAATGTTTGAACAATCCCTAGATCCCTAACAAACTGAAGGAATAGTCCATTTACACCTACATCATGGTTGTCAAGGCAATAAATTATATAATTAGATGATTTGATTTTTTAGATGCAGTAATTGATAACAATGATAAAAACTACGACTACTAAATATAGATGACTTTATTTTATGGGTACTTTCTTAAAATAGGTATTTGTATTTCAGATGATTGACTGGATAAATTTGATGACATCCTCTTCTCATGTCCAGGATGATACAAGAGACGAATTAAAAGGTTTGTAGGGGGCAATTTCCTTTGAAATTGGTATTTTCTAAATTTTTAATTTTTTTCCAATCAAGTGGCGTCTTACTTATATGTATTTTTATTTATAATGTATTAGCTTATTTCATACTTTTCTCACTGCTATCTGCTATCTGACAAGATGTAGGTTTATTTATACTATAATTTCATTAAATTAATTGACAAAAAAAGAACAACTGTATTTATGATATTTAGATTTTTTTTAAAAGTGTAGGAGCATTGTAACTTCTACAAAAGACAAATCTTTTCAACCCTACCTTTTTTTTAGTTTTCATATATTGTAGAACTTGTTCTTATCGTGAATATAGCTGAATTACTGCTCTTTGGACATTAAGTAATAATCAGTTAATCATGTGTGATTGGTGTTATGGGATTTTACTCCAAGGAATATATTGTTAAAATAAATTATGATGAAAACGTTCCATTGGAAGAGTACTTATGAAGGTTCTCAATTGAAATAACTATAGTGATAAAAAACGAAAGGACCATTTGTTGTGTTTGTCAATATGAGAAACATTTCTGTATGTTTAAGAGGAACACATGTACTCTAATAAAAGGTTGCAATATACAATTATGGCCTAAATGAAAAATTAATAACCATAATTATCATATTGAGAAGGGTTTTTTTCCCAATGCCCGAAGGACAGAGGGGAAATAACACTTTCAAAATTTGACAATTATGGATTTTTGATTTTTACTTTTCATGAAGGACATAATGACATTGTTATTCTGCGCCATGCCAAAAAGATAATTAACCAGTTATAAGTTTGATGTACAGTTACACGCAAAATTCAAGCAGTTATTTTTCCACATGCATATTCCCTAACAGTTATTAGCGCTACATGCAGTATGACGTAGGAATATATAGTTATTGCTGAACACCGACATTAAAAGTATAATTACATGATTATTTCTTACTTAGTTACTAAAGTAAAGTATAATATAAAATATACTGTATTTACAAGTTAACAGATATATACTACCAATGTATAGACAATGTATATATATTGTGTTTATCTTGCAGTGTTAAAAAGCCCAAAACAATTGTTTTACATGAGCAGAAACAAGCGTTGTTCTCATCGTTTTTGATGGTGTCCTCTGTGAAGTTCTCAATTATACTGTTACCGTTGCTCAACATGAATCAGGTACCAGAAAGGCTATATCTTGGTCTGTGACTGTATATAACAAAACTTTATCCAGTAAATGCAATTTGATTGCTGAAATAAAACCAGTGCAGGATAAAGAATGTTATCTTAATTTGTCATTATTTATCGCTAATTTTCTTTTTTCAGCTTGTGGATTAATGACAAGACATATCAAAGACTTCCAGAAATCTTCTGTATGGACAAAATATGTACAGGAACATTTGTAAACCTCCATCAAAATAAAATATGATAAGGCTTTGATGTTTAATAAATTTGTTGTTTTTTATTATATGAGGTACACTAACAGAATTGTTTATAAATGGTCACATTAATTAGTTTTGTACTCAAATATCACGACCTCATCTGTGGTGTAAGAGTATGCGTGCTCGCCTGAAGTGTGGAAGATCGTGGGTTTGAGCCCCAGTCCTGTCAAACCATGGTATTTGTTGCTTCTCCCCTAAGCTTACAGCATCTCATTAAATTTAACTTGTTCTCCCCATGATAACACTAAAAAAGTGCTCATTAAACAACAACCACTCGCTGTACTCAAATAAAAAAAAAATTATTATTCAATTTGTTGCAACTTTTTTCCAATTTTTGCTCTCATTCATTTTTCTTTGTTTTTCTTAATTTAATTTTGGAACTAGTTCGACATATTAATACAGTATTTGCACTAGGCACTGAAAATGAATGGTAAGGAGTTCATGAATTAATTTGTTATGCTAGATGTTTGAAATTAACATTTTAAATATTTGTATTCAATATTTTGGGACACCCGACAAGTAAGATTTGGCAAAAATATGATATAGAATAAACAATGATTTCTTAAACAGTCAGGATAATTTGTTCTTATACAAATGCAAAAAATATTTGCATTCATATAATGTCATCATGGTCATCTTCTTAAACTTGGTGTTGTAAGTTTGTAGACAGAATGGTTTCTGTGGGACAATGTGAGTTCTAGTTGAGGATCCTTGGCACTGAATAAAGCTTGGTATTGATTTGGGTATTGTAACCCTAACCATTTTCCACATGCTATGATCGTATCATGCTTTGTTATGCCTAGACATTTATTATATATGTAATAAATGTATATAATTTTTCCTTTATCAAATTCAAAAGTTATGGTAATGTCAAACATATCTATAGATATACAACCAATGAAAAGGTATGAAAATAATAATGTTTATTTCTTTCAATGGAAATTATTTATTAAAATTATTACTCTCTCTCTCTCTCTCTCTCTCTCTCTGATTACTCCTTTGATATCCTCAAACTTTTTATGGTTGCACAAAATAAAGGGTTAGGGTTATGGTGTTTAAGGTCACTTTCAACAATATTTCAGTTATATCGTGGCGGTCAGTTTTATTGGTGGTGGATACCGGAGTACCAGAGAAAACCCCGCAAGTCACTGACTAACTTTATCATATAATGTAGTATCGAGTACACCGAGCGAAAGAATATGTGGTAAAAGTGTTAACGAACATGATCTACCTTCTCTTTAAACAAACATGTAGGGTCTTGAGAACTTGCCCATCGGAAAGAGTGATGTTCCATTCAAACCCTCATCAAACTATTTCAAACTATTCATTTATTTGCATTACTCACGAAAGTGGTAAATTATAATTATTCTACAGATACAGATACAGTTTACATTGATATATTACTTCTTCTTTAAACAAGAGGTGGTGGGTGATGTATTGTTATGTCGTATCATGATAATGGTCTTCTATAGATATTTGTCCAATCTATGTGGGTTTGGTTTTGGGTAATTACGTGACATCTGTTTTAGAGTGTGATAGAAGTCAGTCATCGAATTGTTTGACAACAATTTAATTACATGATTGTTAATAACTGTTTATCCTCATATCGGTTATTATATTGCAACAACAAATAAAATAAAAACAAATCTTCATAGTCACGATAAATGACAGATTACTTGCACCAAGAACATATATAAGAATTCTATATACGTCCTTGCTTACACCAGGTAATTATAAACTGCATATTATCAAAATCTCCACGTCCAGTTATATTTTATTTTTGTATATTATATATTACAGTTATAGTTGAGTTTACATTATGTAATTTTATAATACAAAAAAATGTATATAAATTTTTAAATAACTTTCAATTATTCGCAGAGCGGTACATTTGTTTTTAGGGGGCATTTTATACATGAACTTAACATTTTTATCTAAGTTTTATCTTAAATTAACGGTCTGTTGAAATCCCAAATGATGATTAGTTTTGCTGCAATGATTCAGTGTGTACTGTTTTATCGTTGTATTTTACGGAAGAAATAAGATTACATTCCACATGATTCGGCAAAACTTGAAGATCGGGATATATCTTACACTCGTGTGAGCTCGGGATATATCTTACACTCGTGTGAGCAATTCTACAGATCTGTAGATCTTTCACAATCGTTCCGATGTGCTCACTCGGGAAGTTGTAATTTCTCACACTTGTTGAAGATATCCCTCGTCTTAAATATGGACTCCTTAATAGGCATCTTGTGGCGCTGTACTTAATCCGCGATTTCTGCTCCTTGGTTTAAGCATTATATTATTAAATAATTTTGATAGTTCTATTACAAAGTATAAAAACAGGGATTTAAATATATTATTCCATCTCCTTTTATTACTCATAGGGAATAAACAAACAATACATTGAACCGAGGCAGGCCATAGGAGGTACGGGGCCCAAACCGAGGCAGGCCATAGGAGGTACGGGGCCCAAACCGAGGCAGGCCATAGGAGGTACGGGGCCCAAACCGAGACCGGCCATAGGAGGTACGGGGCCCAATGCCATTCTCTGTAAAAACCTGCAGTGTGTTGTGTGTACTTGAACAACCGAGAGAAGACAATTCCAGTTCGGGGCCTCCTAAGTACGGGGCCCAATTGGGAGCAATTGGTCCAATTGGCTGAAGGCCGACACTGCCTTTAATACTTGTACAGAATAACGTCATAAATATATTTATATCAACTACACACGTATTCTTAATGTATATTGAAAATATATAGTTTTGCAACAACAAAAATATCACATTTATGTTCACATGAAATGATATTTGATTATTTATTACTCACTCTGGACAATTAAGTTTATATAAAATTTGTTTCGCCACGATATAGCTGAAATACTGCTAAAGTTAGCGTTAAGCACCAATCAATCAATCAGTCAATACTCTGGGAAAATCTCAAGTGTGCAGATAGTTTGTCTATATAAATGTGATGTATTCAGTTTGGAACTACCAGGGTCGATAATATTCGTTTATGAGTAGACAGAAATCTTCAAAAGGACAAACAATGAACTACAAAACATACACATAAAACTAAAGATCAAGTAACACGAACCCCACTATAAAACCGGGGGTGAACTCAGGTGCTCCGGAAGGGTAGGCAATTCCTGTTCCAATAGTGGGCACCCGTCGTGTTAATCTAGCTGAAAAACCGGTGACACGTCATGAATGAGGAAAGAACTGGAAGTGTTTACGATTGGCAGTAGACCATTGCTTTAGAGATCGTAGTAAAGGTTGTAGACAATTTATGGTTCGTTGTTAACTGACTTCTAGATAAGAAAGTAGAATTTGTTGGTTGTACATGATCACCCTGGCTATCGTATTAACTCCTAAGTTAAGTAGCTAAGAACGTTTTGTATATTTTAAGGTAAATGAATGGCACTAAATGAAGTAATTATTAGTTGTTTCTAGTAATTTATGCTGCAAGACTATATTATGATTTCAAATTAATTGGGTGTATTTCTTTTATCAGAATAAATTGTTTGTTACAATTTGAGTAAATCTTGATGTTAGCAGCTGTAATAATCTACACGTATAAATAGATCTTTAACCATTTACAAGACAAACACATCCGTTCATTCTGCCACAAGAGCGAGACATTTCCGAGCAAAGTGGCCAACGATTATTTATTTGTCAAATTTACGAGAAAATCACTGTCTGTAACGACACCGTCACACACCAGAGAATATAACACACTGTTTAAGTAACGATACACACTTTCCATGTTGTAACCCCTCTAAAACATAGAATGGATAGATTTACATTTTTCCTATTTCTAGTGTGTATTGGGGTTGTTTGGGGACACGGGAGGTTAATAGAACCCCCTATGAGATCATCTATGTGGAGATATGGATTTAAAACTCCTAAAAATTACAATGACAACGAACTCAACTGTGGTGGTTTTGCGGTAAGTTTTCTTTAATTAATTAGATGGTTATTCTAATTTATATATATAAAAGTAAAATTAAACTATCAAATTTTCAGCCTGGTAAATATATTTTGTGCTGTACTTGCAAATGTTCCAGGAACTTATTTTGGTCTTGTATATGTTTGTGAGAGATTGCGACAAAACTCTATGTTGGATCTCTATACCATGTTGGTTTATGAGAAATAAAGATATATATAGGATGTTCAAATTATTTATATTAACATAATGTAAAGCAATTTCCCAAGGACTTGGTAATTCCGTGGGTAAAATTCTGCGGCTTTAATCTAAATATATATACAGTACATGTTTTTTATTGCCTTTGTTATTCAGAAATTTTACTTATCTTGCAAAACTTATGTCTTGGAATTTGGAAATTTGAAGATTGCAGTTATCTAAAGAAATTTGTTTGCTTGTGAAAACGCAATTTGTTTGAATTAAAATTTCAATTTTTTGACAAGACCTTATTAATTTTCAGTTGGGTGGAATAAAATTTTCCCCCGTTTTTATATGGGATCACATTTAAATCAATTGCCAGTTTTGCGGTTTAAGCAAAACTTTGTTTCCAGTGTAATATTGTGGTGTAAAAAAGAATACCAAAAGAGTAAAAAATAACATAAGAACTTTAGTTCGAGTTGTTAATACCATAAATATTTGATATTATGAAACGCTGTTATTCTCTTCTGTCGTGGTTTATATACATGCGCAGTGATTTATTGAAAATATATACATGTACAAGACAATATCTATAAAATAAGCGGTATTTTATTTTAACATATACTATACATTTCATAATTATTCATTTAGGAAATATATGTTGTAGTATAAGCTAGTATATACGGTGCATATCAGTGTCGAAATTACCTATAGGCTTGGCAGGCTAGAGCCTAAAAATCTCGGAAGCATCCGGTCAAGATGTAATATATTATTGACACAGTCATAGGCCTTTCTTACATATGCTGTCATGACTCACTGTAGTCTCTAAATTCAAATTGGTTAAAACACTTCTATCTTTCTCTAGTCGTAAGGGTGGAGACTTGGGAAGGGTTTCACAAGTAGAATACCATAGGGCCTCTTTCATCTAAATCCGGAACTGAATATTATATAGGAACGACGTTAAGTTGTTATAAATACACCGTTTTTCTCATTATACAAGATGATTTTCTACATGTAAGCAGTACTATTGTCGGTCTTTACACTGCACATAAGTTGGGTTAACGATTATTTTAACATGTTTTAACATGGCGAAATGTAAAGATTATCACCCTGGTATGTCAGCGTATACAGAATGCCATATATAGTTCGATATGTAAAAATACAATTTCAAATTTAACATATATCTTATAGCTCGCGAAACACGCAGGAACTACAATGGCGAAAGTTATAGCACCATCGTTATAGCGCCATCTCCCTGAAATTTACAACATGACTGATTAACATACTGTTCGTGAAGGAAATGATGATTTAACACCAATACCTTCGTACATCATTATATATACATATACATACAAAAAATACAACACATACTGATTGTTGTAGGAAAACAATAACAATAGATCTGGAACAATCTGTAAGATATATGGCATTAAATATTATAATCGTGCATTTTTATACCTCTTCACCTCCGATGACTTACAATTTTAATTATAAGCAAGTCATACTGAAAATGACAACTATTACACAAAACAGACGACAAACGGTGATCTTTACATTTACCTTGAATATCAATTATTATATAAACGTGGATAGATAATTTATAAATATGTCACACAAGTTTTGAGGGGACGTTTTGTTACAGTTCTTCTGTTTAAATAATTGTTTCAATGTAACAAAAAATCGAAAAGCAGGAGAACATGTGATGTTTAATATGATTTCTTAAAGGTCAATATAGACATATACCACAGTCTAATCAAAATTATTCATACATTTTTTTTAATTTCTTAGTCAATATTATAGTATTATTACGTTATGTTTTTCATATTGGCCTAGTTATAGGTCCGATGCCTGCTGTATTGGCCTGAGGCGCAGCCGAAGGCCAATACATCAGACCGAGGACCTATAACTAGGCCAATATGAAAAACAACACGTAATGATACCTTTATTAATTAACCCGTCCAATATCTCTCTCGCGACTTTTCCTTGTAATTGTCGAAACGTCTAGCGGATTCCGATCTAGCTGTTATTGGACTGACTGGAATCGGGCCAATACGGAAAATATCCGTATTGGACTGGTTTTTGCCGTATTGGCCCAATGAAGGATTTTATATTGTATTGACAGATTTGATCATATAAAGGCTAATAAATAAAAGCTAATTAATAATTCCTCTTTATCACCCTTGACTACTCGTACATGCTTCGTTTTTAAACGAGTTTTCATTAAAAAGTCAAAATAAAGAGGATGTTTATATCAGTTTCACTTTGCCTTAATTTTGTTTGTTTGTATGTTTACATTCTTGTAACGAAATCAAAAAATGAAAGGTTGCATTTCCATAATACTGACTTCAAAACTAATCTGTATATTATAATGCTGATACTATGTGATATTACATAGAAAGAGACATGTCTCAGAATTGTTTATATTTAGACTTTCTTTTGTTATGATCAATCTACGGTTGGTCTTAAATTAAATTTTGATGTATTTTTAAGTACTATGTGTTACATGAAGTTTGTCAAATCTTGGTATGTTTTCTGTCAATCATATATTATCCCATCTGCAATAAACATGGGCCATGAACTGTACATTTATTTTATTAAGCAGAAACTTAATAAAACCACCGACAAACGTTTGTTGCACATATTCGTGTCCAGCACATATTGTGCTGTGTTTTTGTTTTGTTCGTCTTCGTCTTGTGTACCCTCTCTGGATTGTACATTGATGATTTACCCCTTCGGTACTCTCTAACGTTTATTTATCACATGTTGTATCGAGAACACCTCGCCATGAGCGGGATTCGAACTCAAAACTTTAGTGATGATAGGCAGTGATTGCACATGTATTTGTAAATCCAACTTTGAAACGATCAAGACCATGACGGCCCCACTAATTTTAGTAAATAGAGCTATCTTGCAGTGATAGAGTAAAACAGTTCTGTAACCAGTATAGATAAATAATAAAATGATATAATTATATAATAGTTACTGATATGGAGGGCAATATCAGGATATACAGATTGCCCAAGGGTCGTGGTACGGACCAGTGGAAATGATATTGCTCAAGCCGGAGGCGAGGGCAATATCATTTCCACTGGTCCGTACCTCGACCCAAGGGCAGTCTGTCGATCCTGATATTGCACTCTATATCAGTAACTATTTTGTGTATTGCATTGAAGACCAGAATCTGACACATACAATATAAATGCATAGACATTTTTAATTAGGATCATTGAAGGTTTCCCTAGGCGGTATCACCTTCGTTATTACCTAATTTAAATTGACTACAGCAATTGTTTGAATGGTGTTCAACTTATAATGAGAAATAAAATGAGATTATAAGTAACATTGTAATTTATTAAAACGTAAACAAACAAATATCCGTGAATAGACCAGTAGTACCGGTCTATACACGGTTTTTGGACCGGTCTATAGACCTTTTTATTCTTAAAAACATGGGCGCAGCCATTATCGACTTCCGAGTGTGTCCGCCATTACTAAAGTGTCAAAATATTATGTTCTCGGGGTTTATCGATACGCTAATGTATGGTTTCTCTAGTACAGGTGTCACAATATACTGTTATTTCGGCTTGAAATTCAATGATAACACCTGCTGTGAAGTGATTTGTAAACGGAGATATAATGACAACAAATAAAATACCTGGTATGTATTATTATTATTTTTTAATTACCGTTATATTCCCCATACAAAATCAGTATAAATCCTACTTGATAAAAAAACTGCATGCACTTTTTTTCCTTTTTTGTTGCTTTTCAAGCATAAGCAAAAAGGGGTAATCAAATCAAAATTTTGTATGAAATTAAAAAGTAAATATATAAATTATAATATACGCTTTTTGAAATTATTACTATACGATTTAAAGTGAAGTAATAATGATAAAAAGTGTGCCTAACTTATAAGAAAGAACTTAACTTTGAATGTGACATCTTAAAGTGCATTTTTCAATTCTGTTTTATTTTATTTATTTTTTGTTTGTTAAATTGTAAAACAAATTAAAACTTTTTGTCGGTCAATTTCTTTATAGGGATCTGTAGTGAAGATGAAAAGGAATTTAAGTTTTATCAAATTAAAACATCTGAATATCTTAATTTCTTTATCTGAAAAAAAAGTTTCATGAGGAACCTAATATAACTATTTGCTCCCAGGTTTCAGTAGCCCTTTTCACAAAAATTCTTACGATAAAAAATTGTCGTAAGTGTAAAACTAAGATTAAAAAGAGTTTCACAAAAATACTTACGATAATCTTAAGTGTAAAAATAGTCCTAACTTTACGTGTAAAACCACAGGCACTCGAATTCCGGACCCCCCTTTTTTCTCATTTGGTCCCTCCCGCGATTATGGTATGGATCTTTGTCTGGAAGTATATCTTTGAACCATTTATCCATATTTTACAACATTTCGTGTTACAACTTTCTCGTTCTACTAACTTTTGTTTCTAGGTCCAGCTGCCGTATTACTTGTGTATATATAAGTAATACGGCAGCTGGACCTAGAAGCAAAAGTTAGTAGAACGAGAGAGTTGTAACACTAAATGTTGTAAAATATGGATAAATGGTTCAAAGATATAAAGATATACTTCCAGACAAGATCCATACCATAATCGCGGGAGGGACCAAATGAGGAAAAAGGGGGTCCGGAATTCGAGTGCCTGTGGTAAAACTACCCTGTCCTAAGTGTAAAATGTTGATCGTAAGAGAAATTTTGGTCTTATCTTTTATCGTAAGTGAAAAAAAATAGAAAAAAAAGATGGACGATGTATTGGTGACCGCTCGATAGTCCGAAGGTCCATTACTCCGAAGGTTCATTAGTCCGAAGGTCCGTTAGTCCGAAGGTTCATTAGTCCGAAGGTCCGTTAGTCCGAAGGTTCATTAGTCCGAAGGTCCGTTAGTCCGAACTTTTTAAGGTCCGTTAGTCTTGTTTTTCGACCAAAGGATAGGTATCGAACAGTGTTGAATTTATTTAATATTCAGTCTTTTATCAAATTAAGTAAGAGAAGCAAGATACTCATATTCACATTCTAACTAAGCAGTGACCTATCCAGGTGGGTTGTAGGCTGTACGCCCGGCTTTTGCTAGCAAAGAAAATGTGTAATCGGCAAATATAGGTAAAACTTAAAACATTTTGTAGAAAACATGCCAAAAATTGCACCAAACCTCTGTTTTGTAATTATGGATCCAAGCGTGCTAAGTCTAAAAAAAAAGAAAAAAAACGCGTCGTCTCTGAAATACATTTTTTTTGTATATGGAAATCATTCCAATGAAATAAATCCTCCACTAAAACTCTTCTTCTTCTTTACATTTCTAGCCGTCCTTCACTACTGAAGATTATTGGCCGAGCGCCGTATTAAATTTAGTTAATACATAAAGTTAACATATATACAATAAACGGGTTACACTAATGTCCTGAAAATTGACCCGAAATGCCCCGAAAATGTCCCGAAAAACACACAAAGGCCCACATCCCCCTTACCATCCAATGGATTGAGCTCAAACTTGAAAATGTTAAACACATCAGCACAGGTGGAAACAATTTGACCTGAAAATTGTCACGAAACGTCCCGAAAATGTTCCGAAAAGCACACAAAGGCCCATATCCTCTCCACCATCCAATGGATTGAGCTCAAACTCGAAAATGTTAAACACACCAGCACATATCTAACGAACACTTAAAAAATAATTGAAAAAAAATAACTTCAGGTGGAAACAACTTGACCCGAAAATTGTCATGAAATGTCCTGAAAATGTCTTGAAAAGTACATCAAAGGCCACATCTCTTCTTTCATCAACCTACGGACCAAGTCCAAACCCGAAAATGTCAAACACATCAGCATATACCCAAAGAATACTAAAAAAAACAAATAAATTTTTTTTTTAGGTGAAAACAATTTGATCTGAAAATTTCATGACTTTTCAGGTCAAACCACCTCCACCCAAAATAAAAAAATTTAACTTTCCCTTCAAATATTCGTTAAATATATGCCAATGTACCCAACACCCTCAAATTTGAACCCAATCCACTGGACAATAAGAAAAGATATATGCCCCTATGTACCTTTCAGAACATTTCATGACAATTCTTAGGTCAAACCACCTCCACCCAAAAATACTTTCCTTATTCCTTCTTCCAAAAACCCTGATCTTTATCAAATAATTTTAAGCTTAAAACTTAAAAGATATTTAGTCAAAGATTATTTTTAAGACCCGTTGTTGATCCAATTAACAACTGGGATTTATTTGCTTTACAAACACTTCAGAATAGTCTTAGACTTGTCATTTACTCTTTACGAAATACTGAAAGAGTCCCTTTTGGTACGACACAAAAGAGACGATCTCTGAGAAAGGGATTAGAAAACATAAAAGCACATCTGACATTAAGTTTTGTGAGGGACAAGTACATTCCATTAAAAAGAGAATACATAAAATCATTAAACGGACGTTCTAATGTACAACTGATGGTCACAAAATACGGAGTGTAACCTCAAATATATACCAACTATTATGGAATATTGAAAACTCCAATCAACTACCGCAACAACTTAAGCATACGCGTATCAAATTCTACATCTATGTAATTCCAGAATACCGTGTTCCATGGCTCGACATATACAAGTACCCTTTACCAGATACGTGTACCAGATGGGGGTCTCCTTAGAGATTTTAACCAAGTGGTATACTGTGAGGAATAAACAGTCTTGTTAGTGTAGAAATTCCAAAGATTGGTACTTAGGTATACACGCATCAGAAACAAAAAATAATATGATATCATAAAAGATCATCTAACAAATGTTTTATGCATATTACATGTAGGAAAAAACGAACGGGTTAAACTAGAAAAAAAATCATTATTTCCTGCAATTTCGGTACTTTGTTGTTTTATACCTTAATTTCTAGTAACACTACTTTAAGATACATGTTTGCACAAGGCATTTTGGAAAGTCATTTGGAGTTAACTTCAAATATGTGTTTTTACTCTAATTTTACATATATGCCCCTTTCCTACCCCTAAGTTAACAAACCAGTATCCCTTGATTAACCCCTCTTTCGTTGCTGCATCAGGGGTTAACCGTCATGTGAAATTGCCATTTCATTGGTTAGATACAGAGATGGGGTCTTTTGGGAATAAACAGTAGGTGTAAATTTACCTTGATCATTCCATAAATGGATTATTTATTGGGGGGAGGGGGGGGGGGGGATGAAACGAGTTTCCCTTTTTGAGCCACCAAAACTCAAAAGCTTGTGTCTTCGGTTTCCCGCGAATACCGCAGTCTTTGTAAGTCGTTATTCTGATCGGAGTTCAAACGTATGGGTGGCCGCCATTAGGACAAACGGACCTTCGGACTAACGGACCTTCGGACTAATGAACCTTCGGACTAATGGACCTTCGGACTAACGAGCCTTCGGACTAATGAACCTTCGGACTAACGCCACGGAACCGATGTATTGGCGCTTCGACTTAAAAATAAAGAGAGCAATTCATCGTTAGCGCATTTTCTCTGACCGTATGACAAACCTATTTACACATATTGATAAATGTTTATTGAAATGAATATGGTTTAATACAAACAGACGCTACAAATGGCATTGTTGTTTACTCCTTTTTGGCGTGACTAATAACAGAGTCTGTCTATAACGATGCATTCCGTACATTTACCTCTTCAATGCAGCAGTGTATCGTTTACATGACCAAAAAATCAGGATAATTCTCATTAATTTTAGATTTCAAATTGGGAACGATCGACAATCGAAAAGACTACATGTACTTGCAAACTTGGGGAGAATTCTTTTTTTTTCATTTTTTTTTTTGGATAAAAACAGGAATACGGGATTTTCTTCTAGACATATACTTCGCTTACAAAAGTTGTGTATGAACAGCCGCTTTAGGGCTGGAATTTTCTGGATCCAATGATATCGTTTTGATTTTGCCTTTATGTTAGTAATATAATTTATTAATTTCTGGCAACTTCGATGATCATCGAACACTCTGGCAATACATAAACTTGTGTACATTCTTCTGTTATATTAATATTAATATATAACAGGGATATTTATTCGTCTTCATGATTGATAGATGATAAACACATCTTTATTTTGGGTTATCTCAGAAAAATCGGGATAAATTTTCAGCAGTAAAAGAACAAGCGTTTAATTTTATGTGGGATGGGATTAATTGGAAATAAGGGGTAAATATTTTGCTGACAAATAACCGATAAAATGAATTATATGAATAGGGGTTTTTTTCACACTCCAGATGCACTCCCTTAAAAAATACTTCTACCAAAAGTAACCACGCGTGGATGATGACGCACAACTCCAAGTAATGATAATTATTATAGATCATTTTAATTTACGGCATGCATTAGAAATGTTCCTCTATACGAAAATCATACCCGTTCATATGTTGTGCAGTTATTGGTGACCGATTCATATACATTTTTTTTGTATTAGATAAAAATTCAATATAAACATACAAACACATCATAGCATAAAAATTGCTTATAAATTAGTGCCGGGGATATTTTTTAGAATAATTTTAATAAAAAAAAATGCTTTGTTGTGCTATGGAAATGAAACTAGGTTGCTAAGGAAGATGGTTTATGGTGTTTAACGCCCCTTTCAAAAATATATCGGTCAGTTTTATTGGTGGAGAAAACTGGAGTACTCGGAGAAAACCATTGACCTGTCGCAAATCACTGACAAACTTTATCACATAATGTTGTATCGAGTACACCTAAGGGAGAATTTTTTATCGTAAGTGTAATTTTAGTCGTAAGATTAAAATTTGTCGTTAGATAATCTTTGTGAAAAGGACTTAGGAATTGTCGTAAGATAATCTTAAGTGAAAAAGTTAGGACTATAGTTACGATTTTTTGTGAAAAGGGCTACAGATACGTGAACCGGACGGGCATTTTTCACCCCTTTTGTCTTCTTTTTTAAATTTTCTTGCTAGGATTTCATAGTTTTATATTGATTTATTCTTTAATTTTATATGTTTTTGAAGATTAATTAAAATTTAATATTGACGTGTTAAGGAAGTGGTAGCGCTTTCTTGTAGTCTGCTGAAGGTCGACCGTGTCAACAGCGATGCGATGCTTCCCGGGTTTGGCACTTAGGGGAATAGACAGTCGTGTCATTTTGTAACAAAGGTGTTAAATTCATATTGTAGAAAGATAACTATCATTATAACTGATAGTTAACTGTGTATTGCATAACAAGTTATAGCAAAGACATCACTAAAACACAAAAATTTAATTTATGTATTATGTTGATTCTTAAATGTATTTGATTTGCAATATGACAGTTAAACTCTACCCCCTTCCCACAAAGGGTTAAAAATGATAAATATATATATAACTGAATTATAATGACAAAAAACTAAAAGAAAAAAAAAATCGCCGAATTTTGTTGCAGGA
This sequence comes from Bathymodiolus brooksi, assembly GCA_963680875.1. NCBI lineage: Eukaryota > Metazoa > Mollusca > Bivalvia > Mytilida > Modiolidae > Bathymodiolus > Bathymodiolus brooksi. The sequence continues at coordinate 32,740,666 of OY804577.1, forward strand.
CATCATGTCGTTCATCTTTACTTCTTACAGAATCAAGATTTATTTCAAGATTTATCTACAGAAATGTGATACCTCTTTGTAAATTGTTAATTATTTTATGCGGCTTCTACATGAAAAACAATAATTCCCACACTGCTCACTTTGTTCCCGTTTCCTTTGTTTATATTATTTAAACTTTCATTTAAGACAACATTTAACTCAGTTTTTTTTCCTTTCTATGTTATCCTCTACCGCATACGGACGGAACATTATTCCTCCACATATTTGCTACTCTATCATTGTGCAAATGATTGATTTTTTGGTCAATTGCATAAGTGCTCCCTACATCATAAAAATATGCGACTTTGTGGCTTTGTGAAGTGAAGACAATATTCGAAGGGAACTTTAATATAATTCTTTTGTACAAAATATATACCGTTAGTAAAAAATGTGTGTTGAGGGTTTCCATACCGACCGTTTTTTTTTGTTGCGTACCCCGTTTTGTATTGAAATTCTGCCACATAAGCAAGGTTAAAATCTGAATAGCTACAGATCGATCTGTTAGCCCACATCTGGCAAAATGACTAGCTAATTCTCTAATTTTGATAATATTGATGACCGTATAGATTTGTCCGACCTGGTCCTGAACTTTGTGATTCTGAACAATTTAAACAATAACCGTTTAAGTTCAATTCAATAATCCATATTTCGAAATATTCGGCCAAAATCACGGGAATAAGCCATAAAATATTAACTGAAGCGTGTTTATCTAATCCAATTATGAATACTGATTAATCGTAACTAGTGTAAACAACCGATTGTTACACTTTCGTAATGGCGGACGATAGTAACACCACCTAGCGTTCACGAACGATAACTAGGTAATCACCGATTTCTGAAAACGTCTATATCAGCATTCCAGTCTATATCGCGGAATAGTGAAGGTCACGTGGAGAGTGTTCAGCCAATTAAATGTTTGATTTTTTATTCTGATATGCAATAAACAAATGTATTATTTATTTGCTCCCATTTGGAACATAGCTCTTTTGCTAATATGATTATTGCGTTATAGAATTTGCTATCATGTTGGGGCCCTGTACTTTTCTTGTTCATTGTAAGACTCGATAAAACAAGAATCGTTTTTCCCTCCTACAATATCTGATTGGAATCGGGTCATACAGCAACTGTTTTGATTCGCTCGGTTAAAACAATCAAGTGTGCTGCTTCAAATACAATGTACTAATTTATGAAAGCTTTAAATTGTTTTAGCATTTTTCTGTTGTCATGTGCAATCCCTGACATAATCGTCAACTTCTTGAAGGTGGTCAAGTATTTGGTAGAAGTAGATGTAGACATACTTTTACACTTTGGTTTTCAAATATTTTGACTATGGAGCGTACCTGATGAATGTTATTCCAGAAGCACATCGTGTACACTTTATTAGATATCTACGTATGTATATGTCCACTTTATTAGATATCTACGTATGTATATGTCCACTTTATTAGATATCTATGTATTTACATGTCCACTTTATTAGATATCTACGTATTTATATGTCCACTTTATTAGATATCTACGTATGTATATGTCCACTTTATTAGATATCTATGTATTTACATGTCCACTTTATTAGATATCTACGTATTTATATATCCACTTTATTAGATATCTACGTATTTATATATCCACTTTATTAGATATCTACGTATTTATATATCCACTTTACTAGATATCTACGTATTTATATATCCACTTTATTAGATATCTACGTATTTATATATCCACTTTATTAGATATCTACGTATTTATATGTCCACTTTATTAGATATCTACGTATTTATATATCCACTTTATTAGATATCTACGTATTTATATGTCCACTTTATTAGATATCTACGTATTTATATATCCACTTTATTAGATATCTACGTATTTATATGTCCACTTTATTAGATATCTACGTATTTATATATCCACTTTATTAGATATCTACGTATTCATATATCCACTTTATTAGATATCTACGTATTTATATATCCACTTTATTATGTATCTACGTATTTATATGTCCACTTTATTAGATATCTACGTATTTATATATCCACTTTATTAGATATCTACGTATTTATATGTCCACTTTATTAGATATCTACGTATTTATATGTCCACTTTATTAGATATCTACGTATTTATATATCCACTTTATTTGATATCTACGTATGTATATATCCACTTCATTAGATATCTACGTATTTATATGTCCACTTTATTAGATATCTACGTATTTATATATCCACTTTATTAGATATCTACGTATTTATATGTCCACTTTATTAGATATCTACGTATTTATATATCTACTTTATTAGATATCTACGTATTCATATATCCACTTTATTAGATATCTACGTATTTATATATCCACTTTATTATATATCTACGTATTTATATGTCCACTTTATTAGATATCTACGTATTTATATATCCACTTTATTAGATATCTACGTATTTATATGTCCACTTTATTAGATATCTACGTATTTATATGTCCACTTTATTAGATATCTACGTATTTATATATCCACTTTATTTGATATCTACGTATGTATATATCCACTTTATTTGATATCTACGTATTTATATATCCACTTTATTAGATATCTACGTTTTTATATATCCACTTTATAATGGGGTTTTTTACATTTTTAATTAATGCTTGACCATACTTTATATAAATTGATGCAATGATGCATTGTATGATACATTAAGTTTAAGAACAAACAATATTCAATAACAAAATAACAAAGCAAAATAACACTAAAAGAAACACAATAAAGAGATGCTGGCAATTTTGAAAAACACAGATGGTACCTTCAAGAAAATGATCAAATCTCTGAATTTAGCATAACATGTTTAACGTGTTCACCTCGAGTGCTGTAGATTGTGGGTTCGAGCCCCGATCATGTCCAACCAAAGACTATTAATCTTTGTATTTGCTGTTTCTCCTTTAAGCACGTGGATTTAAGGAGTAAGAGCAAAGACTACCTTATATGGAATCAGGATAATGTGTCTAAGTGGAGCGACATTTCTAGCAGACATTAGTTTAAACACTTGGTTTTAATATTCTGTAGTAGAATTAACAATTGATTCTGACGTTTTGTAGTATAGCGAAGGAGTGGTCGTTGCTTAACGCCAAATGAGCAATGGAAATTTGTTCAGCTCTATCATGGCGAGAACAAGTTATATTTTGTTTTTGTGTATTAGAATTTAAACTAAGTACATACATGTAATGGTTGTCTTAAAGTTGTCATCTTTATAAGATTATATCTTATTATGAAAAGCATATTGATATAATATAAATATGTATGTATGTTATATAATCACGATCTTATATCGTAATAGTGAACAGAAATTTCAGAAAAAACTACTTAAAGATTTCTGATCTTGGGATTAATTGATTGTGCATGTAAATACATTTTAATAGTATTTTGATTGACAGAAAACGTTTTAATATTTTATCATTGTCAAATTTTTTGTCAAAATGTCACTGATGAAGATATTAAAGTTGCATTGATTAATCAATCAAAACATTTGACTGACAGGTACATTATATGTACATTAAGATGCATATCAATGTGCATGTTCGAAATACAGATCTATTTATTAATAGTAATTGAAAAAAAATCTAATAATTATTGTGTTTTTTTCCTAACAATGTATTGCAGCCTTTATTTAATTTTGGTTAAGGAACCTATTATCTACCCTTTAGGGGAGGGGGTATGTCCCCACTCCCATTCCAGATATTTTTCCACACGAAACAAAAATCAGATTAAAGTTTTTCGTTGAAAACTGCAGGCCCAGATTATCTATTTTTTTTTACATTATTTGGATTCAATTAACTTTTTAAAACTTTTCTTTTTTTCAGAAAATGATGGAAAGTGGGGGTCGTTGTGGTCCATGTGGTGATCCTTGGTTTAGTCCAAAAGCTAACGAAGCTGGTGGTAAATTTGCCACTGGTACTATTGCTAGGCACTATGCTGCAGGACAAATCATAAACGTTACAGTGGAATTAACTAGTAATCATAATGGATACTTTGAATTCAGACTTTGTCCTAACAACAATCCTAGGAAACCTGTCACTCAACAATGTTTAAATAGAAATGTATTAAATATCATGGGATATGGAAAACGATATAATATTGCTACTAAGGATTCCAATTTATTCATGGAATTCCAGTTATCTCTACCACCTGGGTTAACATGTTCACAGTGTGTCTTACAGTGGAAATGGAGAGCAGGTGCGTAGTCTTTATTCATGCGACCAGTCTCTGTACACAGGTACTCGGGGATAGGATCCCCCCTTTTTTTGTGAAAAAAAAATTCCCCGTTTTTTTCTTTCTTTTTGGTATTTTTGTGATTAACTTGTGCTATATCATCAGATAAATCTCACTATTTCATATCATCAGAGAAATCTCACTATTTCCTCCAGTTTACTATCCAGCCCCTGCCACGATCAATATTAATATACTAGAAGGTAACTAGCTTCTCTGGGCTGACCTACATTTCTCCGAGGAAAAATTCGGGGAATCCTATCTATATAATAACAATCAAACACTTACCAATCGAAAAGCGGGCATCAATCCTTACTTCGATCATTTATCTGTTAGAATCAACTTGCTTTTCAGTCATGAAAGGCGATTTAGTCCTTGAATTTAATCGGTATTCACTCGCGAGACGTTCCATTTGAAGCTCGATCAACGGAAGTCGTAATTTTTAAGGGACAAGACTAACCTGGTTCCTTGTCCGTAAATGTGTATGGGGTACCTGTCCATTAGAGAAATTCCGAAATGTCATCTGTAAAACCAAAGGGTAAGAGAAATACGAACGTCTTTTTGGCGGATTTTACGACTTCCGTTGATCGAGCTTCAAATGGAACGTCTCGCGAGTGAATTCCGATTAAATTCAAGGACTAAATCGCCTTTCATGACTGAAAAGCAAGTTGATTCTAACAGATAAATGATCGAAGTAAGGATTGATGCCCGCTTTTCGATTGGTAAGTGTTTGATTGTTATTATATAGATAGGATTCCCCGAATTTTTCCTCGGAGAAATGTAGGTCAGCCCAGAGAAGCTAGTTACCTTCTAGTATATTAATATTGATCGTAGCAGGGGCTGGATAGTAAACTGGAAGAAATAGTGAGATTTCTCTGATGATATGAAATAGTGAGATTTCTCTGATGATATAGCACAAGTTAATCACAAAAATACCAAAAAGAAAGAAAAAAACGGGGAATTTTTTTTTCACGAAAAAAGGGGGGGATCCTATCCCCGAGTACCTGTGTCTCTGTAGAATTTAACTTGTTTTAAATTATACATTAAGTATATTAAACTGTTGTATTAAGCAGTATTTTATTCATTAGAATAAATATTAAATATTGCACAATGCAATACACAACACTTATAACAATGAAAAAAAATACCACACTGTCGGATCAGTTCTAAAATAGCACACTGTCGGATCAGTTCTAAAATAGCACACTGTCGGATCAGTTCTAAAATAGCACACTGTCGGATCAGTTCTAAAATAGCACACTGTCGGATCAGTTCTAAAATAGCACACTGTCGGATCAGTTCTAAAATAGCACACTGTCGGATCAGTTCTAAAATAGCACACTGTCGGATCAGTTCCAAAATCCAATAGAAAAATCGTAGAAAGAGGCAAAATGGATACGGGTATTCCCCTTAACACACAATTACATGGCCACTCACTTTCCTGGCTTGGTACAGGCATTTCAAGACGAAATGGCGGGGATAAACTAGTTCTATGGGCCCAAACTTTAGTGAATTGATGCGGCCAGGAAAAGAGGAAACAAAAAGCATACTTTATCCGTTTTTGTAGTATGTCTAGGTAATGCTAACAATATACATGTATTAGATTATCATACATGCTCAGTAAATAAGATTAAACCAGGAACAAATCTAGCACTGATTTAGGAAAATACAAAACGCACAGAAAGTGGCATGCTTGCAAATGCATTCATTATTAGGAAGATGAAAATATAGGATAAAGAAGGATCACTGACTAATATTGTGTTCTGTTCATAGATACTTCGATACTATATACTGGAACTAAATAATCACGACATTAAGTAGATTATATGATAGTTAACAGAAAAATAGCTAGACTGAAGATATGTATATGGAATGGTGAAAAATATTGCCATATATTTAAGAATTGCATTTTTAATTTAAGACATAAACAATGGAATGCATTAATGCTATTAGAAAATATTTTTCAAATGTAAAGTTCAAGGGACCGTCGTTGTCATGATCGTATGGTAGTTGGATTTAGCTACATATGTAATCAGTGCCTATCACCACTTATGTTGTGAGTTCGAATCTCGATCATGGCGAGGTGTACAACATTATGTGATAAAGTTTGTCAGTGACTTGCGACAGGTCGGTGGTTTTCTCCGGGTCCTCCTGTTTCCTCAAACAATAAAACTGACCGCCACAATATAACTGAAATATTGTTGAAAGTGACGTTAAACACCATCAAGCAAACAAACAACAAAGTTCAACATTTACAAATTACAGTAAAAATTCATATAAACCATACATTTTTCAATAAAAGATACTGATAGGTCGTTATAAGAGATATTCATTTCTCTTATTTTGACCGAATGGCACATAGAAGTTTTGAGTCGGTTGTATGACATTGATAGGTTCCATGTACAGAAGATAAAGAGTTGTTGTCTTCTCTTGTTTTTCTTTACTTGCAATTGACTTTCAGTGTTTTGAAAAAACAAACAACTTGTATACATTCTTTGAACTCCATTGTAGTTTTTTAAAAATGCTTTCATGTCAGAATTTTGTTTTTTAAGCCCAAAACAGGGGAAGCGATGGTAAAGGTGGTGAGTGTTTTGGTTGTGGACCGCAAGAACATTTTATAAACTGTGCAGATGTTGCCATAGGTACAAGGGCAAATCCACTTCCACTGAACCGCCAAGGACACAGAGGAGTTTATATGAGCAAAACTGGCCCCAAGACCAAGATTATTCATACACTTTCACCAACAACTGCAGCGAAACCTAAACCAACAAAAACTTATGACGCGTCAGTCACGGAGGCCTCTGCAGATTGGAACTATAATACTCATCCTTCTGCTAACACCAATGATTATCCAAATGAAATGCATGTGGATAACAGACCAGCTAAGAATTACCATAATTCTCAGATAAGTACAATTCACAACAATCAAGTACCAACAATGTCGAATCAAATGTCTTATGATACTGTGTTGGATTCAAAGAATGAAATTACATCAATGGTATTACAATATATGTCATCTTTACCCATGGAAGTTGCTATGGAATCAGGCTTAATCGAGTGTTCCGAAGGTTTTACTCGACCAATATGCAAAGCAATTCCAATGTGGAATAACAATAGACCATTTGATGAATGGTGTTCAGTATTGTGTCCGACCGGAGTGTGTCCAGCAGCCATCTGCTCTTGTACGTGTCCTACAACTACTCAACAATATCAAAATAATGCTAATTATAGGCCTGGTCCAACAATTAAATGTCGTAGTATGACTGCCTGGGGAGATGTATCTATGGACCAATGGTGTACGTCTACGTGTAATTCAAACCCAGACAATTGTCCTAGCGACCATTGCTACTGTGATGGCTTGTAAGAAATTAAATAGACGAAATGACATCTCGGAAACTTGCAAGATTTTACTACCATACCAACCAAAATTCACAAAATCCATTCAAATCGTTGTGTAAATATTTTGCGCTACGTAGAAATATGTTTTTTTAAAAGACAATGACATTTAGCAAGTTTTAAACATTGTGAAGTGTATGTACATACATTTATACACGATTGTTTTTCCCCTGTATGTAAGTATAGTTGTGTTGACATATAAGTGGCATGGTGGGAATTCCTTGTCATTTAACAAGGAGAACATGTTGTAAGTGCTAATTGTTGTTGTGTTTCTGTGTGCCAAATAAAGTGATATTTCTTTCGACACAAAATTTTACTCAAGCCAACATGTTTTTTTGTTTTTACATTTCACGTAGAGATTTCGTTATTTACTGACAACAGAGGAATTAACATTGATACAAACATTGATATTTTTTTGCCCATTTGTCATGTAATGGTAAATTTTGACATTATTTTTTATAATCTATTTGTTCTGCCAGAAAATATTTTTAATATATTTTCTATTAATGTCCTCTGGTACTACCGTCTATATCTGGTTTTAGTTTTCCTGTTAAACAATAAATCTGTTTATTTTTATGTTGGTCTAACAATTGTATTTACCTGGCTGCTAAAAACATCAAAGGTTACAGGTATTACGAATGTCATTATTTTGTTATAAATGTATATTTTGGTCTTGATGTATTAACTTATAAAATAGAAGACTGAAATAAGAAATATAAATTTACCACACGAATGTTGTTTTGAATACTTGAAAAACTAATACCAACAAAAAAAAAAGAAGTTCTTGTGCGTTGTGAATATTTATTTTATGATAATATCGAGTTAGTGTTCTTTTTCTAAGATACTAATATTTTATAACTGACAATTGTATTTTTTACTAATAAAGCCGTGTGCTTCCTATGGATATGATTAACAGGTAAAGTACCTAATTCGTTGCGCTTGATGGAAATCCCTGCTAAATAATATTCATAACTATATTCAACTATAAACACTCGTACTTAGACTTTTGATGTCATTATGTAAAACTTATAAAGCGTGTTTCTTGCTGGCATCTATTTCCTATCAATATCAGTATAAGATTGTTAAGAAATAACATAACTTTTGTCTAATTGGTAATATTCTTATACAGTATGTTGCATTGCATATTTCATAAGACTTTAAGTGTTTGCTCTGTATACAGACTATATAAGGATTATTTTGCAAACAATTGTCGATTTGTGTTATAAAACTTTTGGTAGAACAGTCTCACACAAATAGGATATTAAATGTATTGTTACTATCTGTTATGTGTTATCTTTTCATGTAAGGTGTATATATAAGCTTGTTTCTTACGTGATCAGAGTTCTGTTACGTGGTTACATTTTCAATTTCTATATATATACATAATATTTTCTAATAATGTTGTTCTACACCATTGGCTATTTTTCTCATTCTGGGTGGGGTTTTTTGTGGTTACAATTAATTTTATAGAGTTGTTTAGGTAACATTTTAAAGTTATTTAATAGCTAAGTTTGCCAACTTAAAACATTTATTCAAGTTGAACTTCTCTGTGTATAATTAGCTTTGAATATAGAAACATCATACATTTATTACCAGGTGTTGTAAATAAAATGCATTTCGTCCTCGGGACTTCGTCTAAATGCATTATTTAGGAGGATTGCATGTCAGACAATTTTAATTTCATACATTATACAAATATAAGTGTTAGTTTTTCTGTTGCGTGATTGATATATGACATTGACCTTGCCTACAATCATTCGTTGACAATGTTTTAATTTGTTTTCTCTACGATCATTAGCAAGCAGTTTTTTTTTAAATATATAATTGGTTGACTTTTAATATCTTAATCATTCATGAACGCTGCACAAAATCTAATCAAAATCACGTTTTCTGTGAACTAACATCGCGAAATGCAAAATGATTATCTCGGTACAAACAATATTTACAATAAATTTGTTCGGTAATTCACTGTGAATTTGTTTAGTAATTCACTGTGAATTTATTTTGTGATCACTGTGAATTTGTTTTGTAATTCACTGAATTTGTTTTGTAATTCACTCTGAAATTGTTCTCTAATTCGCTCTGAATTTGTTCTATAGTTCACTGTGAATTTGTTATATTATTCAATGTGAATTTGTTTTGTAATTCACTGTGAATTTATTTTGTAATTCACTGAATTTATTTTTTAATTCACTGTGAATTTCTTTTATAATTCACTCTGAATTTATTTTGTAATTCACTGTGAATTTGTTCGGTAATTCACTGTAAATTTATTTTGTAATTCACTGTAAATTTATTTTGTAATTCACTGTGAATTTGTTTTGTAATTCACTACCATAAAAATCACTGTTCAGATTGATCCAATCCCCATGAAAAGGATATCAAAGATGTAACAGTTTCAATGATCAATGATTCTAATACACAATGTAGTTATTGTTTCACGTTTCTGTTTTTTATAACACCCATCACCAATCAATGTCAGTAGAGCGTTAAAATAATAATAAAAACATCGATTTATCAAGAAAATATTATTTTATTATTCATGTCACATGAAAGCGTGACATTCAATGGTGTCCGCGACACAAAGACAATGGACGAAAAAAAAATTCCCCTATTAGAATTATTTCATATATAGACCATTACAAAAATAACAGTAAGAAAATACATTATTTATTGAAAGATCGGAAAGAATACACACAGGAAACCAATGAACATCTATCATTTCTAATATTTCATTATAAACTTTTATACGGTAACACGATTTTCCAAAGACTTTTTTAACATATAACAAGGCATACAATGTTGACATAGGATGAATACTGTGTAGCTATATCCGTTGTAAAACACATTTAGTTGAACTAAATCTATAGGACTAGATCACAATCAAACAATGTTTCAAACAACAATCAATCGCCGTCTGCATGGTGCAAAGTGTAATCAGGTTGTTGTGTGGCGTTTTCTTGATGTTTTCAAATCAGTTACCAATTTAAAGAAAATATATTTATGGCTGCATGCTGAAAAAAATATCCCACTTTCTGCAAATACCTGTTGTTTAGAATGAGGTATAATACATCTGGGTGTTGATGGGCAACGTATTTAGTGTCTATTCAATACTTCAAATTATGGTGCCAGCATTTTTAGAGGTGGTGATTAACCTCTACGTAATATACAATTACATAATAAGTAAGTTGCTCGATATTAATACTGGTACTTTTTAAATCTAGGAGTAATATTTGATTTTGCAAAAACAATTGCCATTGTTGCTATTATTTACCTCTTTTGATGCGATTTATAATTTTACAATCAGTCTCGCCATAACGTATCACCGGAATTGTGACAAGAGTGGTACGACAGGTACTACCAGTGGAGCAGGAATCCAGAGCTCCTAATTCATTCCAGTGTTCTTGTTTCTCAATCTTTAGCTTTCTGTGTAGTGTTTTGAAGATCATTGTTTGTTTCTTTTTGTATTTTTTCTTTTGGCCATTATACTGTCTTTTCTCTTTTGGCCATTTACTGTCTTTTCTCTTTTGGCCATTATACTGTCTTTTCTCTTTTGACCATTATACTGTCTTTTCTCTTTTGGCCATTATACTGTCTTTTCTCCTTTGGCCATTATACTGTCTTTTCTCCTTTGGCCATTATACTCTCTTTTCTCTTTTGGCCATTATACTGTCTTTTCTCCTTTGGCCATTATACTGTCTTTTCTCTTTTGGCCATTATACTGTCTTTTCTCCTTTGGCCATTATACTGTCTTTTCTCCTTTGGCCATTATACTGTCTTTTCTCCTTTGGCCATTATACTGTCTTTTCTCCTTTGGTCATTATACTGTTTTTTCTCCTTTGGCCATTATATTGTCTTTTCTCCTTTGGCCATTATACTGTCTTTTCTCTTTTGGCCATTATACTGTCTTTTCTCTTTTGGCCATTATACTGTCTTTTCTTCTTTGGCCATTATGCTGTTTTTTCTCCTTTGGCTATTATACTGTCTGTTCTCCTTTGGCCATTATACTGTCTTTTCTCCTTTGGCCATTATACTGTCTTTTCTCCTTTGGCCATTATACTGTCTTTTCTCTTTTGGCCATTATACTGTCTTTTCTCTTTTGGCCATTATACTGTCTTTTCTCTTTTGGCCATTATACTGTCTTTTCTCTTTTGGCCATTATACTGTCTTTTCTCCTTTGGCCATTATACTGTCTTTTCTCCTTTGGCCATTATACTGTCTTTTCTCTTTTGGCCATTATACTGTCTTTTCTCTTTTGGTCATTATACTGTCTTTTTTCCTTTGGCCATTATACTGTCTTTTCTCCTTTGGCCATTATACTGTCTTTTTTCCTTTGGCCATTATACTGTCTTTTCTCCTTTGGTCATTATACTGTCTTTTCTCTTTTGGTCATTATACTGTCTTTTTTCCTTTGGCCATTATACTGTCTTTTTTCCTTTGGCCATTATACTGTCTTTTCTCTTTTGGCCATTATACTGTCTTTTTTCCTTTGGCCATTATACTGTCTTTTCTCTTTTGGCCATTATACTGTCTTTTTTCCTTTGGCCATTTACTGTCTTTTCTCCTTTGGCCATTATACTGTCTTTTTTCCTTTGGCCATTATACTGTCTTTTCTCCTTTGGCCATTATACTGTCTTCTCCTTTGATACAGTACATACATAGGATTTTTAAATACCAATATAAATTATCTGTTCTTGTTGCCATCAGTAGAGAGAATGTGGCGGTATACATTGGCTAACTAGTTATTTGTGTACGGTCGCTACCATGACATGGTTAACAATTACTGAATATTTTTGTCACAACTGACCAGGAATATGTTACGTTTGTGGTAATCACAATCCGGTCGTCCTTTCCTCATGTTTATCATCAGGTTGGTAACCATAGATACACGACGGTTGCCACTAGTGGAACAGGAACTGCTTACCTTTTCTGAACACCCGAGTTCATCCCCGGTTTTTTGTGGGGTTCATGTTGCTCAATTTTTAGTTTTCAGTGTAGTGTTTTGTAGATCATTGCTTGTCCTTTTGTCCTAATTCCTTTTCGCCATTGATTGTCTGTCCTTCGATATTCGGCTTCTGATTACTCTTTTGGTATCTTCAAACTTTTATGGACAAATGGTAACGAGTTTTAAATGTACATCACAGAATGAGATCATGGAATAAATAATCAGACAAAAGAAGGAGAAATATTTTTATTTCTAAATATCTTAATTTCTTGTATCTAAAAGTTGATAACTTGACGATTCTTGTGGAAGCTAAAGATATCCAGTGTTTTATGTTATTTTATCAATTAATGTTGTTTCTGTTATCCCAGACATTCTGAGGATTTCCTTTAATATTACAATTCGTCAATATTCTGTCCAAAAACATAAAACATGATGTCATTAGTTATGACTTATTTATATTTCTTATCGTTAACATACAGGTATTTTGAATTCAATTTACCTGGCATGTTTTATTTCAGGTAACTTTTATTTTTCAATGATATAAAGTTTATTATTATAGTATATCAAAGTTACTGTATAGAAACACACAACACATAGCTACAATGATGCTATGGTTGTCGTTAAACACCAATAAACCAATCAATTAATCCTGAATAGAAATATTCAAACAAAATTATTTAAATAATACCCACCCGTGGAGAGATATACTCTATACAACTTTATATGATAAAGTTTGTCAGTAACTTTTTCCGGGATGTTCCCGTTTCATCATCCACCAATTAAACTGACCACCATAATATAGCTGAAATTATGTTGAAAGAGGCGTTAAACACCATAACTCTATCTTTATTTGTAAGTCATTTAATTAGACAGACACCAATTTACTTAGAAATGAATTTAATTTCATAATAGATTTTAATAAAAACGTAGATATCTAATTTAGTACACACGGCCTGTTTCTGGAAAAAAAACCTTTCGTCAGGAGTGCTCAAAGTCAAAAATTTGGAAAGCCAAATAATTAAAAAAAAATCATAGTAGGAATGCCAAAGGGTCTATACTGAACAGCGTTTATTAAATATGAATAAATTTAAAAACAAAGATTATGTTACATTAAGGAGATTGACCCCAACAGATGAAAGGAGAGAACGACCATATGATACCGACATTAAAGTCACGGACGCCAACAGAAGTGGTCAAAAGTAATCAACGATAATTCAAATAAATGTAGAGACTTTGGAGTATTTTTCTGTCACACGGATGGTAAAGTAATTTGTTCTTTAAAGTGCAGTTATCTCGAGCAAGTAGATGTATATAAATTGTTAATTAAAACCCCTGTAGCTGTAACCATATGTGTCACTGGGACTAAAACTTTCAGTTCTTGTATTTGTTTTAATTATACTGGCCCTGTGCTTCTTCACAGTCTTATTACGATCTTGGCGAAGTACATACACATAATAGATCGGGACAGTCTCCAGCAGAACATGTCTTTTCACACCATACATCCAGTTCACCTGATTTTTTCTTGAATGCGTTTTGTGCTCTGCATAGTTTCTGACCAGAACCCTTTGAAAACGTTTCACAGGTACATGTGCATACTGCAGACGGACAATTGCCATACGGACAAAGGGAACTACACCAATCCGCTACCTGCCGATATTTATTCCAAAGTGAAACAGGGCTACAAATAGGCTGTTGTGATCCTGAACAGGATGACTTAGTGGATTTTGCATTCATAAACATTTTGAGAACAAGTTTTGAAAGATTTGGAGATAATTCCTTTTTAGTATCTTTTCCATCTGAACTCTTTAACATATTTGAAATGGAATCAAGGTTGCTATTTGGGTCTTTATCGCTCATTGATTTAGATATTCTATCTTTTATTTTCTTACGAAATGAAGATAAAGATGGATTGGTGAGTTGTTTATATCCAATGTTGTGTGCCTCTGTTAGAGGGGGTTTTTGTTGAAACGATGTAAATGGTGGAAATATGGTGGTATGTCTGTTGTGTATATTGAATACGTCATTTGTTGGGATGAATATTCCTCTTTCGGGCCATCTTCCCACACCTGGATTTGACTTAAAATCGTCGACACTTGATTCTGTGGTCGGACCATCATCAAAGATACTTATTTTTGATATGCCTTTCTTTGATTCATTTGGATCATCAACAGACATAGGATGTTGTATACCCGACATTACAGTTTTCATTGTTTCTTTCATATCATCAATTTTATGAAGTGTCTCACTTCTGAGATTATTCTCAGTATGTTTGGTTTGATCCTCCGGAATGTCTTCTTCCCTTAGAATGGGGATGTCATCAACTGATAATTCCTCTACAACAGGTTCGACATTTTTATCCTTGGAATTCAAATCCGCCGGATCATCTACTATATCCCCTGTTGTTTCACCCACATCTTTCGTATATTCTGTTTCTGTAATTTCATCGTCATGTGCAACTTCTTCTATCATATTTTCTTCCTTATTGTCAACTTCAGTATCCATTGTTCTACCTTTTAATGAATTTGTCTTCACATGGCCGAGCACTGTGTCGGACTTATCCTCAGTATTTTCTTTCTCCAGATTAGTTTCTGTTTCTCCACTACCAAGGTTATTACTATCAGCCGTCACAATATCATTTTCTGCTTCAATTTCATGCCTTTGTTCATCTGACCAATGATCATTGTCCATTTCATTTTTCTCCTCAGTAAAATCTCCCCAGTTTTTGTCAACATCGTCGAAATCGTCGCCTTCGTCGACAGTTTCTGAATCCGTGTAATCCTGTGTATCACTTTCTAAGTAATTGACGGTGATTTCATCTGGTTTCGCAATATCAGTTTGTTCTGTTTGGTAATCCTGAGTTATATGATTCTCAGACATTGATTTTACATACCGATTGGAGTTATCTCCCTCTATATCCACATCTTTGTCATCATAATCCAGTACATCTGTTTTATATAACGAATTTTCATTCCATGGAATTATTTGGTTTGGGAAATAGTATGACTTCTTATTTTCGTTATTCCAGTATTTTGATTCACCAGTGTCTTGATAATTCGGGTTTTTACGGGGAATATTACTAATATGATTATCAATATTAACTTCGGTATCTGCAATGTCATCGCCGTTGTCGTAATCTTTGCTTAAGTCATCACTTGCAGGACCTGAATCATCGTCATCGTAGGGTGATCCTATGTCGTTCGAAAGGTAGTCGTCCTTCGAACTTCCACCGAAACCATCGCTATAGCTCTCACCACTTTCAGTATCATCGCGAATACGATTTTCGTCATGAAAATGATAATAAGGGTCATTCTTCTCGTTATTATATCTGCTTCCTGTATTTTTATTTTGTGTTGGTCCATTTTCGTCGCTTGTCCCATCTCCTTTAGCGAGCCCCAATAAGTCTTTTTCGTCACTGTCTAATTCTATATCCTCTGCCTCAGCCATTAGCCATGCCATATCTAAAGACTCGTCGCTTTCACTGTCTGACGTCATTGACGGTAGTGAATCATGTGAATTCCCTTGCATTTGTAGCATCAATTTGATGTTCTGATGGAATTCTTGTAAGTTGTCTGCATCCTCAGCAATTTCATACAGCGCATGCTTCATTTCTGGAGATGACATGTTAAGCAAATTATTAAAATCTTCCCAGAACTCATAATTTTTTAGAAATAAATCTTCATCATCTATCAAATCTTCCATAAAGTCGTTCGGTTCAGAATCGTCGGGTTTTGAAAATGTTTTGGTATTAATTCCATCATTCAGAGGTCCTTTGTCTCTGTTCATTATCATTAAAGGTCCATTATTTCTCCTTGCATTAATAGGATTTATGGGATTTCTATTTCTATTTATCTTAGGTCCAATTTCAACATTCATATTAACGTCGGGTCTATTATTTCTAGAAATAAAAGGACGCTTACCCTTGATAAATGAAGGTCTGGTATTTCTGAAAGAATTGTTATTTCTATTCCTTGTAGGATTTTGTTCTAAATTGCCACGAGCACCGTTTCTATTCATTCCAACGTTTTTCCGTTGCATACTTCCAGGAACACCATTTCTATTTATTCCAGTATTCCGTTGCATACTTCCAGGAACACCATTTCTATTTATTCCAGTATTCCGTTGCATATTTCCACGAACACCATTTCCATTTATTCCAGTATTTCGTCGTATATTTCCACGAACACCGTTACTATTTCTTCCAATATTACCTTGTATATTTCCACGAACACCGTTACTATTTATTCCAATATTACCTTGTATATTTCCACGAACACCATTTCTATTTAATCCAGTATTTTGTTCTATATAACCACGAACTCCGTTTGTAGAATATCCTATATTTCGTTGTACATTTGCACGAAAGCCTGTATTTTGTGGAGCTCTATTAAACTGTCCCGAAACAAAGTCATTTCGAAACGGCTGTTGTCTAAAATTAGCTCTGTCATTCATGTAAGGATTATCGAATGGATCAAAATAAGAAGGCGTACTGAAAAATGGGTTGTACTCGTCAAAATAATCGGGAAACATTCCTTGTCCTTCAAACATGAATGACGATGTGTCGTACATGGGGAAAGCAGTGGTCATTTGAAGTGGCGGTGCTGTATTTACAGACGGGAACATTCCGTACTCGTCTGTTATAGCGATGTCAGCACAGTTGATGAATGATTCCTGTTTACCACAACCTTTACATTCTACGTTTGTTATTGGGTCTATACCTGCATGTTGACCTGAAATAGACATGAAAACTATATTACTGAAGACATGAACGTGATATGTACTGAAAATATACCAATTTCATAATGATATCACTGCAGGGCCGGCATTATGCCAATTGGGTCCGCGCTTTAAGAGCCTCGCCCTGGAGTTATCTACTCTCGGATACACACAACAACACACAACAACACACTGCAGATTAAACAGAGAACATCATTGAGCCTCGCCACCTCCTAAGACCTGGTTATCAGACCTGTATTTATATCTATTCGGTTTTAATTGATTATTTGTCATTAACATTGTAAAGTCAAGTTATTTCCTCTTAAAAATAAAGATAATACATCAAATCACGGGAACAGTAGAAAATTCACAAAAATACACTACTGATAATAAAATAAACGTTCATGAATGGGGCAATGTAGAATCCAGAGACACTGGAAACATTGGGCAATTAAGAATCCAGAGACACTCGGAACATTGGGCAATCAAAAATTCAGAGACACTGGGAACATTGGGCAATCAAGAATCCAGAGACACTGAGAACATTAGGCAATCAAGAATCCAGAGACACTGAGAACATTAGGCAATCAAGAATTCAGAGACACTGGGAACATTGGGCAATCAAGAATTCAGAGACACTGAGAACATTGGGCACATAAGACATAGGATTAAGATAACCAAAACACAAAAACACAACACAGAAAACTAGAAATAGGATTAACACGGAATCCACCAAAAATCGGGAGAGAACCCAGGTGCTCACGAAGGGTAAGCAATTTCTGCATCTTATTAAACATCATATTGTTAACAGTTTGCGAAATAAATGACTTTTATCAACCCTTTGCGCTTTGTTTATTTGGAGAGGAGACCATGGTCACGATTGTAAGTCAGTGGAAGTTTCATTTATCTATGTACCCAGTGCCTATCACCACGGAATGTTGAGAACTTGATACACGATTGATGTGAAGTGTACTCAATACAGCTTTGTAGTTTAAAATTCTGTCATTATTTTTGTCTCTAGAAACTCCGTTTTCTGGTGCCATTAAAACTGTCCGTCACCATATAACGACATATTGTGGCAAATTGCGTTACACACACCCAAAATCCTAATTCAAATCTTTGCTTACAGAACTAGACAGATGCTCGCAGTATTGCCTTGATGTTTGGCCACAAATATATTTCATATTATTCAAGTCAAATTATACATTTTAAGCAGGATATATATACAGGACAACATTTAATGACCAAAGATTTCATTTATCAATTTCACTTTGGAAACAAAATCAACTCACAGTATTTCGTTATTCTATTCATTGCTAAAACTATTTGAATTTTCTCGTTTTCTAATTGAACATAACTACACTATGTATCATCAAAATTATTTACCATGTATTCTGTTTTACTTGTAATAGCAATTTGTTTTGACGAAGTATGCTATGAAGCAAATTAAAATGCATAACACGTATTTTCTGTTCAATATTTTTTGTTGTTCTTTGATATTTTATGTTGTTCTAGGTTCACAATCCAATGACAAACTACAGGCGAATGATGTGAATGAATATTAATATACCTATTTGTTAATTGATTTAATTGACAATTTCGATATAACGAACATTATTTGAATGGATCTGTATATTAGGGACTAAAAAGCTACTTCGAGAACTCCGAAATTTGAGATAAGAGGAGTAAATTAAGTTGAAAATCACAAAGTTTAAAACGGAACTTAACCTACATTTCGAGTAAACCGAGTTCGACATAACAAGATCCAACAGTATATAAATGCCCGTAACCTAATATGTAAAACTAGTGTCTTATACCTACTAACCAGCCTTCCAGTACCACTGTAATACACAATGTCTACACGTGACATAATCTGGTAATTTAGCTGTATGTCTGATCTTGAAGTCGCTCTTCTTATTGGTTGTAAATTGATATCGTCTACCATGCCCTTTGATCTGTAAGATGTACTGGTTCAAGCATTGCTGGGTAACTGGTACGTGAAAGTCATTATGAGGGCATAACTTGAGTTCTAGATAGCCACCGTGGTTAGCTGAAATATCTGATACCACTGTTATATATTGTCCTGCTTTATATGTCCTAGCTATAATCCCCTTGGCATACCTGGAATTATTTATTTAAATGTGCGTTATTACTACAATGATTAATTTTCTGTTTTATTTTTAAAACACGTTTTTTGCCTAAAGATGTTTTAATAGGTCACTTCACACATGATATCATAATGTAGCGTTGAAATTAAATGGTTGTCATCACAATCTTCACAAGTCATAATTACATAATAAGTCTTTGTGTTAAATATGTATTATTTATATCATTCAAATACCAATTAAATTCTTGTTGAATCTTATTCTTTTGGTGATCCACTAACTGCTTACCCTTCGGAGGACATTAGTTGACCCCTGTTTTAAACAGGATGTGAGTTGACCCCAGTTTTAAACAGGGTGTGAGTTGACCCCAGTTTTAAACAGGGTGTGAGTTGACCCCAGTTTTAAACAGGATGTGAGTTGACCCCAGTTTTAAACAGGGTGTGAGTTGACCCCAGTTTTAAACAGGATGTGAGTTGACCCCAGTTTTAAACAGGATGTGAGTTGACCCCAGTTTTAAACAGGGTGTGAGTTGTCCCCAGTTTTAAACAGGATGTGAGTTGACCCCAGTTTTAAACAGGATGTGAGTTGACCCCAGTTTTAAACAGGATGTGAGTTGACACCAGTTTTAAACAGGATGTGAGTTGACCCCAGTTTTAAACAGGGTGTGAGTTGACCCCAGTTTTAAACAAGATGTGAGTTGACCCCAGTTTTAAACAGGGTGTGAGTTGACCCCAGTTTTAAACAGGATGTGAGTTGACCCCAGTTTTAAACAGGATGTGAGTTGACCCCAGTTTTAAACAGGATGTGAGTTGACCCCAGTTTTAAACAGGGTGTGAGTTGCTCAGTCTTTAGTTTTTAGTTTTGTTTAATGTGTTGTTGACCACTTTTTCTCTTTTTGTCCAATGTATTCTCTGTCCTTCGATTTACGACTTCTAATTACCCCTTTAGCACAATCAAACTTTTCATCCACAACTTTCACGATTCATGTCAGAAGTCACACTGTGACTAATCAAACACGAGAGTACACAATACTCAGGAATTTGTCAGCATAAACGTTTATGAAAATATTAAAGAGTGTTTGAATGTAAATCAACGGTTATTTGACATGACCTGATATCGAATGTCGTTAAAAAGGTCAAACAAATGCATCATTGTAAATAGAGCTTTTTGCATTACAGATTAATAATGGGTTTTAAAGGAACAGTTGAAAGGGCGTACCAATATACATTTGAACGATTTCAGATCAAACTGGTTCCAAACCGAACTACGTGTAGTGATATTCTAAAATTGCAATAAATTCTATAGATGTACATGTGTAAAGTGACCAAATGTTAATTATGACTGTTAGCTCTGGTGTTATACACGTGCAATGTGTTATTCTAGGTATAGTACTAATGTTAATTATGACTGTTAGCTCTGGTGTTATACACGTGCAATGTGTTATTCTAGGTATAGTACTAATGTTAATTATGACTGTTAGCTCTGGTGTTATACACGTGTAATGTGTTATTCTAGGTATAGTACTAATGTTAATTATGACTGTTAGCTCTGGTGTTATACATGTGTAATGTGTTATTCTAGGTATAGTACTAATGTTAATTATGACTGTTAGCTCTGGTGTTATACACGTGTAATGTGTTATTCTAGGTATAATACTAATGTTAATTATGACTGTTAGCTCTGGTGTTATACACGTGCAATGTGTTATTCTAGGTATAGTACTAATGTTAATTATGACTGTTAGCTCTGGTGTTATACACGTGCAATGTGTTATTCTAGGTATAGTACTAATGTTAATTATGACTGTTAGCTCTGGTGTTATACATGTGTAATGTGTTATTCTAGGTATAGTACTAATGTTAATTATGACTGTTAGCTCTGGTGTTATACACGTGCAATGTGTTATTCTAGGTATAGTACTAATGTTAATTATGACTGTTAGCTCTGGTGTTATACATGTGTAATGTGTTATTCTAGGTATAGTACTAATGTTAATTATGACTGTTAGCTCTGGTGTTATACACGTGTAATGTGTTATTCTAGGTATAGTGCTAATGTTAATTATGACTGTTAGCTCTGGTGTTATACACGTGTAATGTGTTATTCTAGGTATAGTACTAATGTTAATTATGACTGTTAGCTCTGGTGTTATACACGTGTAATGTGTTATTCTAGGTATTGTACTAATGTTAATTATGACTGTTAGCTCTGGTGTTATACATGTGTAATGTGTTATTCTAGGTATAGTACTAATGTTAATTATGACTGTTAGCTCTGGTATTATACACGTGTAATGTGTTATTCTAGGCATAGTACTAATGTTAATTATGACTGTTAGCTCTGGTGTTATACACGTGCAATGTGTTATTCTAGGTATAGTACTAATGTTAATTATGACTGTTAGCTCTGGTGTTATACACGTGTAATGTGTTATTCTAGGTATAGTACTAATGTTAATTATGACTGTTAGCTCTGGTGTTATACACGTGTAATGTGTTATTCTAGGTATAGTACTAATGTTAATTATGACTGTTAGCTCTGGTGTTATACACGTGTAATGTGTTATTCTAGGTATAGTACTAATGTTAATTATGACTGTTAGCTCTGGTGTTATACACGTGCAATGTGTTATTCTAGGTATAGTACTAATGTTAATTATGACTGTTAGCTCTGGTGTTATACACGTGTAATGTGTTATTCTAGGTATAGTACTAATGTTAATTATGACTGTTAGCTCTGGTGTTATACATGTGTAATGTGTTATTCTAGGTATAGTACTAATGTTAATTATGACTGTTAGCTCTGGTGTTATACACGTGTAATGTGTTATTCTAGGTATAGTACTAATGCTAATTATGACTGTTAGCTCTGGTGTTATACCCGTGTAATGTGTTATTCTAGGTATAGTACTAATGTTAATTATGACTGTTAGCTCTGGTGTTATACAGGTGTAATGTGTTATTCTAGGTATAGTACTAATGCTAATTATGACTGTTAGCTCTGGTGTTATACAGGTGTAATGTGTTATTCTAGGTATAGTACTAATGCTAATTATGACTGTTAGCTCTGGTGTTATACACGTGTAATGTGTTATTCTAGGTATAGTACTAATGTTAATTATGACTGTTAGCTCTGGTGTTATACATGTGTAATGTGTTATTCTAGGTATAGTACTAATGTTAATTATGACTGTTAGCTCTGGTGTTATACACGTGTAATGTGTTATTCTAGGTATAGTACTAATGTTAATTATGACTGTTAGCTCTGGTGTTATACAGGTGTAATGTGTTATTCTAGGTATAGTACTAATGCTAATTATGACTGTTAGCTCTGGTGTTATACACGTGTAATGTGTTATTCTAGGTATAGTACTAATGTTAATTATGACTGTTAGCTCTGGTGTTATACAGGTGTAATGTGTTATTCTAGGTATAGTACTAATGCTAATTATGACTGTTAGCTCTGGTGTTATACACGTGTAATGTGTTATTCTAGGTATAGTACTAATGTTAATTATGACTGTTAGCTCTGGTGTTATACAGGTGTAATGTGTTATTCTAGGTATAGTACTAATGCTAATTATGACTGTTAGCTCTGGTGTTATACACGTGTAATGTGTTATTCTAGGTATAGTACTAATGTTAATTATGACTGTTAGCTCTGGTGTTATACAGGTGTAATGTGTTATTCTAGGTATAGTACTAATGTTAATTATGACTGTTAGCTCTGGTGTTATACGCGTGTAATGTGTTATTCTAGGTATAGTACTAATGTTAATTATGACTGTTAGCTCTGGTGTTATACGCGTGTAATGTGTTATTCTAGGTATAGTACTAATGTTAATTATGACTGTTAGCTCTGGTGTTATACACGTGTAATGTGTTATTCTAGGTATAGTACTAATGTTAATTATGACTGTTAGCTCTGGTGTTATACACGTGTAATGTGTTATTCTAGGTATAGTACTAATGTTCATACCGATTTATGCGTAAAAATGGTGCTCGGTTTTCCTTCTGAACTGTTGTTTATTATCTTTTATTACTCGTCTGTACACGGATTTCATGTCAGACCTTTATGTTTCATGTGTCGTGTCAATGTAAGTATTGTGAAATCCAACACAATCTCTGTGAAGACACAACGATACCAATCGACAGTATTGTTACAAATGATGTCCAAATCTGACAACCAACAATTGTAAAGAGCATAAAAACCATAAAGATCCATGCGTGAAACATTTGTCTGTCGTATGTGAAACATTTGTCTGTCGTATACATGTGAAACATTTGTCTGTCGTATGTGAAACATTTGTCTGTCGTATACATGTGAAACATTTGTCTGTCGTATGTGAAACATTTGTCTGTCGTATACATGTGAAACATTTGTCTGTCCTATGTGAAACATTTGTCTGTCGTATGTGAAACATTTGTCTGTCGTATACATGTGAAACATTTGTCTGTCGTATGTGAAACATTTGTCTGTCGTATGTGAAACATTTGTCTGTCGTATACATGTGAAACATTTGTCTGTCGTATGTGAAACATTTGTCTGTACCAAAGTCTGCAATACTGCTTTTTATGATATCATTTGACACCAGTTTGCTTAAAACCTTTCGTTCAGGCGAACCTTAGTAATCTCTCGGTTTTTTCCTTAGCTGCCTACAACCAACCCGCTGGACGGATTTTGTTAGTGTTGTTTTCATTGGTTAATCTAAAGTTAATATGGGTGTCAGATGTTAATGGATCGTAGCATATATAACATATAATTTTAATCAAATTGCATTTGGGACACTTTAACAACAAAGAAATCGGTCAGTGTTTAGGTCATATGCACAACAAACACAATCACAATTACGTTTTCGTTTTAATTCAGAAGGACACATTTGTCTAAAAATAAATCCCACAGTATACTTTGGAATACGTTTAAAGAACAAAGGATTTTCTATGGTCGATCTATTTTATCTATTAAAAATAGTTCAATGGCTTTGAGGCAAAACTAATTTGAAATGAAATATTCTATTCAAATATACTTTCAAACGCATTTTGAACTATGGGTGCATGAGACCCTGTATAACATTAAAATAAGAAGTCAAACAAGAATGGCGAACACTATAACCGACTGTCTAATGCAACTAATAATTTTGTTTTAAAAATATTCCAAAGAATATTAATTTGTATTGATCGCTTTGTTTTACTGTTTTACTGCAAAAATAAATATAAAAGGAAAGGGGGATTCCAGAACTGCCAGAAATAACTAATACTAATATGGATATTCCTGACATACTACAAGGAAGGAGAAGCAGTGGGGGAATTGACCGATATCCAATCATGCGTCCGAATTACAAATATGATCAAACTCTGACAAAGTATGTATGAAAGTCATGAAAGACGAGGATAATAAAGGCTGATGGTAGATTCATTGTACTATAGCGTTACTTAGTTTTAAAACATGGCAAGTGTAACTTAAATTGGGACTGTAAAACACCCCTTTGTAAATCTTGAATCTGAGTCTACTTATAGATACATGTAGTTTAATACTTTACTTTCCGCCTGCCTCGTTGTCTCTTGGGCCTTGATAAGGATCACCACATACTCCACATCGACCATGCTGGAACTCATGTTGATTCTACAAAGCACATATTGTTAAAAACATGAAATCGATTGTTCATATTTCAAGCATATTCTTGAACTCTAAAACGAATCCGAGTAAACAAAAAAATAGCTATTACAAAATCAATTTAATTGCAAACAATGTCAAATCCTAGTTTCTACTCATTGTTTGTCGTTCTGTGTCCTTAGATTACTATATGCATGTTTCAAATGTAAGTCTAATGAAAACGTAGATATCTAATTTCGTGCGCATGACACGTTTCTGGAATGAAGTTCATAAGGTACGATCATAGTCAAAATGGTTGACTGCCAAATAATTTAAAAGTCTTTGGGAGCAAGTAAGCCAATGGGCTTAAACATGGTAGTCAAAACCGGCTATGGTTACCAAAGCCTGAGGCAGATTGATCTTAGAATTATTTCGGAACTGTTACTTTCAAGCATAAATATATACATATATATACGATGTCAATGTGGACTGTCTACTGGGCGGATAATATCCACGGGGACTAATATATCGACCAGTCTCAAGCAAGTCACAGTAATAAAATGTAGAAACCTAGTTTAGTTTGCACAATGTGCTTCAGACATAACCTTCATCAAGTACGCTCATGGTTAAGAGATCAGACATAACCTTCATCAAGTACGCTCATGGTTAAGAGATCAGACATAACCTTCATCAAGTACGCTCATGGTTAAAAGATCAGACATAACCTTCATCAAGTACGCTCATGGTTAACAGATCAGACATAACCTTCATCAAGTACGCTCATGGTCAAAAGATCAGACATAATCGTCATCAAGTACGCTCATGGTTAAAAGATCAGACATAACCTTCATCAAGTACGCTCATGGTTAACAGATCAGACATAACCTTCATCAAGTACGCTCATGGTCAAAAGATCAGACATAATCTTCATCAAGTACGCTCATGGTTAAAAGATCAGACATAACCTTCATCAAGTACGCTCATGGTCAAAAGATCAGACATAACCTTCATCAAGTATGCTCATGGTTAAAAGATCAGACATAACCTTCATCAAGTACGCTCATGGTTAAGAGATCAGACATAACCTCCATCAAGTACGCTCATGGTTAAGAGATCAGACATAACCTTCATCAAGTACGCTCATGGTTAAGAGATCAGACATAACCTTCATCAAGTACGCTCATGGTTAAAAGATCAGACATAACCTTCATCAAGTATGCTCATGGTTAAAAGATCAGACATAACCTTCATCAAGTACGCTCATGGTTAAAAGATCAGACATGACCTTCATCTAGTACGCTCATGGTCAAAAGAACAGACATAACCTTCATCAAGTACGCTCATGGTTAAAAGATCAGACATAACCTTCATCAAGTACGCTCATGGTTAAGAGATCAGACATAACCTTCATCAAGTACGCTCATGGTTAAAAGATCAGACATAACCTTCATCAAGTACGCTCATGGTTAACAGATCAGACATAACCTTCATCAAGTACGCTCATGGTTATAAGATCAGACATAACCTTCATCAAGTACGCTCATGGTTAAAAGATCAGACATGACCTTCATCTAGTACGCTCATGGTCAAAAGATCAGACATAACCTTCATCAAGTACGCTCATGGTTAAAAGATCATACATAACCTTCATCAAGTACACTCATGGTTAAAAGATCAGACATAATCTTCATCAAGTACGCTCATTGTTAAAAGATCAGACATAACCTTCATCAAGTACGCTCATGGTTAAAAGATCAGACATAACCTTCATCAAGTACGCTCATGGTTAAAAGATCAGGCATAACCTTCATCAAGTACGCTCATGGCTAAAAGATCAGACATAACCTTCATCAAGTACGCTCATGGTCAAAAGATCAGACATAATCTTCATCAAGTACGCTCATGGTTAAAAGATCAGACATAATCTTCATCAAGTGCGCTCATTGTTAAAAGATCAGACATAACCTTCATCAAGTACGCTCATGGTTAAAAGATCAGACATAACCTTCATCAAGTACGCTCATGGTTAAAAGATCAGACATAACCTTCATCAAGTACGCTCATGGTTAAAGATAAGACATAACCTTCATCAAGTACGCTCATGGTTAAAAGATCAGACATAACCTTCATCAAGTACGCTCATGGTTAAAGATCAGACATAACCTTCATCAAGTACGCTCATGGTTAAAAGATCAGACATAACCTTCATCAAGTACGCTCATGGTCAAAAGATCAGACATAATCGTCATCAAGTACGCTCATGGTTAAAAGATCAGACATAACCTTCATCAAGTACGCTCATGGTTAACAGATCAGACATAACCTTCATCAAGTACGCTCATGGTCAAAAGATCAGACATAATCTTCATCAAGTACGCTCATGGTTAAGAGATCAGACATAACCTTCATCAAGTACGCTCATGGTTAAGAGATCAGACATAACCTTCATCAAGTACGCTCATGGTTAAAAGATCAGACATAACCTTCATCAAGTATGCTCATGGTTAAAAGATCAGACATAACCTTCATCAAGTACGCTCATGGTTAAAAGATCAGACATGACCTTCATCTAGTACGCTCATGGTCAAAAGAACAGACATAACCTTCATCAAGTACGCTCATGGTTAAAAGATCAGACATAACCTTCATCAAGTACGCTCATGGTTAAGAGATCAGACATAACCTTCATCAAGTACGCTCATGGTTAAAAGATCAGACATAACCTTCATCAAGTACGCTCATGGTTAACAGATCAGACATAACCTTCATCAAGTACGCTCATGGTTAAAAGATCAGACATAACCTTCATCAAGTACGCTCATGGTTAAAAGATCAGACATGACCTTCATCTAGTACGCTCATGGTCAAAAGATCAGACATAACCTTCATCAAGTACGCTCATGGTTAAAAGATCATACATAACCTTCATCAAGTACACTCATGGTTAAAAGATCAGACATAATCTTCATCAAGTACGCTCATTGTTAAAAGATCAGACATAACCTTCATCAAGTACGCTCATGGTTAAAAGATCAGACATAACCTTCATCAAGTACGCTCATGGTTAAAAGATCAGACATAACCTTCATCAAGTACGCTCATGGCTAAAAGATCAGACATAACCTTCATCAAGTACGCTCATGGTCAAAAGATCAGACATAATCTTCATCAAGTACGCTCATGGTTAAAAGATCAGACATAATCTTCATCAAGTGCGCTCATTGTTAAAAGATCAGACATAACCTTCATCAAGTACGCTCATGGTTAAAAGATCAGACATAACCTTCATCAAGTACGCTCATGGTTAAAAGATCAGACATAACCTTCATCAAGTACGCTCATGGTTAAAGATAAGACATAACCTTCATCAAGTACGCTCATGGTTAAAAGATCAGACATAACCTTCATCAAGTACGCTCATGGTTAAAGATAAGACATAATCTTCATCAAGTACGCTCATGATCAAAAGATCAGACATAACCTTCATCAAGTACGCTCATGGTTAAAAGATAAGACATAACCTTCATCAAGTACGCTCATGGTTAAAGATAAGACATAACCTTCATCAAGTACGCTCATGGTTAAAAGATAAGACATAACCTTCATCAAGTACGCTCATGGTTAAAGATAAGACATAATCTTCATCAAGTACACTCATGGTTAAAAATAAGACATAACCTTCATCAAGTACGCTCATGGTTAAAAGATCAGACATAACCTTCATCAAGTACGCTCATGGTTAAAGATAAGACATAACCTTCATCAAGTACGCTCATGGTTAAAAGATAAGACATAACCTTCATCAAGTACACTCATGGTTAAAGATAAGACATAATCTTCATCAAGTACACTCATGATCAAAAGATAAGACATAACCTTCATCAAGTACGCTCATGGTTAAAAGATAAGACATAATCTTCATCAAGTACACTCATGGTTAAAGATAAGACATAATCTTCATCAAGTACGCTCATGGTTAAAAGATAAGACATAATCTTCATCAAGTACACTCATGATCAAAAGATAAGACATAACCTTCATCAAGTACACTCATGGTTAAAAGATAAGACATAATCTTCATCAAGTACACTCATGGTTAAAAGATAAGACATAACCTTCATCAAGTACGCTCATGGTTAAAAGATAAAACATAACCTTCATCAAGTACGCTCATGGTTAAAAGATAAGACATAATCTTCATCAAGTGCGCTCATGGTTAAAATATAAGACATAACCTTCATCAAGTACGCTCATGGTTAAAAGATAAGACATAACCTTCATCAAGTACACTCATGGTTAAAGATAAGACATAATCTTCATCAAGTACACTCATGATCAAAAGATCAGACATAACCTTCATCAAGTACGCTCATGGTTAAAGATAAGACATAACCTTCATCAAGTACACTCATGGTTAAAGATCAGACATAATCTTCATCAAGTGCGCTCATGGTTAAAAGATAAGACATAACCTTCATCAAGTACGCTCATGGTTAAAAGATAAGACATAATCTTCATCAAGTACACTCATGGTTAAAAGATAAGACATAACCTTCATCAAGTACGCTCATGGTTAAAAGATAAAACATAACCTTCATCAAGTACGCTCATGGTTAAAAGATAAGACATAATCTTCATCAAGTGCGCTCATGGTTAAAATATAAGACATAACCTTCATCAAGTACGCTCATGGTTAAAAGATAAGACATAACCTTCATCAAGTACACTCATGGTTAAAGATAAGACATAATCTTCATCAAGTACACTCATGATCAAAAGATCAGACATAACCTTCATCAAGTACGCTCATGGTTAAAGATAAGACATAATCTTCATCAAGTACACTCATGATCAAAAGATCAGACATAACCTTCATCAAGTACGCTCATGGTTAAAAGATCAGACATAACCTTCATCAAGTACGCTCATGGTTAAAAGATAAGACATAATCTTCATCAAGTGCGCTCATGGTTAAAAGATAAGACATAACCTTCATCAAGTACGCTCATGGTTAAAAGATAAGACATAATCTTCATCAAGTACACTCATGATCAAAGGATCAGACATAACCTTCATCAAGTACGCTCATGGTTAAAGATAAGACATAATCTTCATCAAGTACACTCATGATCAAAAGATCAGACATAACCTTCATCAAGTACGCTCATGGTTAAAGATAAGACATAATCTTCATCAAGTACACTCATGTTCAAAAGATAAGACATAATCTTCATCAAGTACACACATGATCAAAAGGTACGATCATAGTCAAAATGGTTGACTGCCAAATAATTTAAAAGTCTTTGGGAGCAAGTAAGCCAATGGGCTTAAACATGGTAGTCAAAACCAGCTATGGTTACCAAAGCCTGAGGCAAATTGATCTTAGAATTATTTCGGAACTGTTACTTTCAAGCATAAATATATACATATATATACGATGTCAATGTGGACTGTCTACTGGGCGGATAATATCCACGGGGACTAATATATCGACCAGTCTCAAGCCAGTCACAGTAATAAAATGTAGAAACCTAGTTTAGTTTGCACAATGTGCTTCAGACATAACCTTCATCAAGTACGCTCATGGTTAAGAGATCAGACATAACCTTCATCAAGTACGCTCATGGTTAAGAGATCAGACATAACCTTAATCAAGTACGCTCATGGTTAAAAGATCAGACATAACCTTCATCAAGTACGCTCATGGTTAACAGATCAGACATAACCTTCATCAAGTACGCTCATGGTCAAAAGATCAGACATAACCTTCATCAAGTACGCTCATGGTTAAAAGATAAGACATAATCTTCATCAAGTACACTCATGGTTAAAAGATAAGACATAACCTTCATCAAGTACGCTCATGGTTAAAAGATAAGACATAACCTTCATCAAGTACGCTCATGGTTAAAAGATAAGACATAATCTTCATCAAGTGTGCTCATGGTTAAAATATAAGACATAACCTTCATCAAGTACGCTCATGGTTAAAAGATCAGACATAACCTTCATCAAGTACACTCATGGTTAAAGATAAGACATAATCTTCATCAAGTACACTCATGATCAAAAGATCAGACATAACCTTCATCAAGTACGCTCACGGTTAAAGATAAGACATAATCTTCATCAAGTACACTCATGATCAAAAGATCAGACATAACCTTCATCAAGTACGCTCATGGTTAAAAGATCAGACATAACCTTCATCAAGTACGCTCATGGTTAAAAGATAAGACATAATCTTCATCAAGTGCGCTCATGGTTAAAAGATAAGACATAACCTTCATCAAGTACACTCATGTTTAAAAGATAAGACATAATCTTCATCAAGTACGCTCATGGTTAAAAGATAAGACATAACCTTCATCAAGTACACTCATGTTTAAAAGATCAGACATAACCTTCATCAAGTACGCTCATGGTTAAAAGATAAGACATAATCTTCATCAAGTACACTCATAATCAAAAGATCAGACATAACCTTCATCAAGTACGCTCATGGTTAAAGATAAGACATAATCTTCATCAAGTACACTCATGATCAAAAGATCAGACATAACCTTCATCAAGTACGCTCATGGTTAAAGATAAGACATAATCTTCATCAAGTACACTCATGATCAAAAGATAAGACATAATCTTCATCAAGTACACTCATGATCAAAAGGTACGATCATAGTCAAAATGGTTGACTTCCAAATAATTTAAAAGTCTTTGGGAGCAAGTAAGCCAATGGGCTCAAACATGGTAGTCAAAACCGGCTATGGTTACCAAAGCCTGAGGCAGATTGATCTTAGAATTATTTCGGAACTGTTACTTTCAAGCATAAATATATACATATATATACGATGTCAATGTGGACTGTCTACTGGGCGGATAATATCCACGGGGACTAATATATCGACCAGTCTCAAGCCAGTCACAGTAATAAAATGTAGAAACCTAGTTTAGTTTGCACAATGTGCTTCAGACATAACCTTCATCAAGTACGCTCATGGTTAAGAGATCAGACATAACCTTCATCAAGTACGCTCATGGTTAAGAGATCAGACATAACCTTAATCAAGTACGCTCATGGTTAAAAGATCAGACATAACCTTCATCAAGTACGCTCATGGTTAACAAATCAGACATAACCTTCATCAAGTACGCTCATGGTCAAAAGATCAGACATAATCTTCATCAAGTACGCTCATGGTTAAAAGATCAGACATAACCTTCATCAAGTACGCTCATGGTCAAAAGATCAGACATAACCTTCATCAAGTATGCTCATGGTTAAAAGATCAGACATAACCTTCATCAAGTACGCTCATGGTTAAGAGATCAGACATAACCTTCATCAAGTACGCTCATGGTTAAGAGATCAGACATAACCTTCATCAAGTACGCTCATGGTTAAGAGATCAGACATAACCTTCATCAAGTACGCTCATGGTTAAAAGATCAGACATAACCTTCATCAAGTATGCTCATGGTTAAAAGATCAGACATAACCTTCATCAAGTACGCTCATGGTTAAAAGATCAGACATAACCTTCATCAAGTACGCTCATGGTTAACAGATCAGACATAACCTTCATCAAGTACGCTCATGGTTAACAGATCAGACATAACCTTCATCAAGTACGCTCATGGTCAAAAGATCAGACATAACCTTCATCAAGTACGCTCATGGTTAAAAGATCAGACATAACCTTCATCAAGTGCGCTCATGGTCAAAAGATCAGACATAACCTTCATCAAGTACGCTCATGGTTAAAAGATCATACATAACCTTCATCAAGTACGCTCATGGTTAAAAGATCAGACATAACCTTCATCAAGTACGCTCATGGTTAAAAGATCAGACATGACCTTCATCTAGTACGCTCATGGTCAAAAGATCAGACATAACCTTCATCAAGTACGCTCATGGTCAAAAGATCAGACATAACCTTCATCAAGTACGCTCATGGTTAAAAGATCATACATAACCTTCATCAAGTACACTCATGGTCAAAAGATCAGACATAATCTTCATCAAGTACGCTCATGGTTAAAAGATCAGACATAACCTTCATCAAGTACGCTCATGGTTAAAGATAAGACATAACCTTCATCAAGTACGCTCATGGTTAAAAGATCAGACATAACCTTCATCAAGTACGCTCATGGTTAAAAGATCAGACATAACCTTCATCAAGTACACTCATGGTTAAAGATAAGACATAATCTTCATCAAGTACACTCATGATCAAAAGATCAGACATAACCTTCATCAAGTACGCTCATGGTTAAAGATAAGACATAATCTTCATCAAGTACACTCATGATCAAAAGATCAGACATAACCTTCATCAAGTACGCTCATGGTTAAAAGATCAGACATAACCTTCATCAAGTACGCTCATGGTTAAAAGATAAGACATAATCTTCATCAAGTGCGCTCATGGTTAAAAGATAAGACATAACCTTCATCAAGTACGCTCATGGTTAAAAGATAAGACATAATCTTCATCAAGTACACTCATGATCAAAAGATCAGACATAACCTTCATCAAGTACGCTCATGGTTAAAGATAAGACATAATCTTCATCAAGTACACTCATGATCAAAAGATCAGACATAACCTTCATCAAGTACGCTCATGGTTAAAGATAAGACATAATCTTCATCAAGTACACTCATGATCAAAAGATAAGACATAATCTTCATCAAGTACACTCATGATCAAAAGGTACGATCATAGTCAAAATGGTTGACTGCCAAATAATTTAAAAGTCTTTGGGAGCAAGTAAGCCAATGGGCTTAAACATGGTAGTCAAAACCGGCTATGGTTACCAAAGCCTGAGGCAGATTGATCTTAGAATTATTTCGGAACTGTTACTTTCAAGCATAAATATATACATATATATACGATGTCAATGTGGACTGTCTACTGGGCGGATAATATCCACGGGGACTAATATATCGACCAGTCTCAAGCCAGTCACAGTAATAAAATGTAGAAACCTAGTTTAGTTTGCACAATGTGCTTCAGACATAACCTTCATCAAGTACGCTCATGGTTAAGAGATCAGACATAACCTTCATCAAGTACACTCAAGGTTAAGAGATCAGACATAACCTTAATCAAGTACGCTCATAGTTAAAAGATCAGACATAACCTTCATCAAGTACGCTCATGGTTAACAGATCAGACATAACCTTCATCAAGTACGCTCATGGTCAAAAGATCAGACATAATCTTCATCAAGTACGCTCATGGTTAAAAGATCAGACATAACCTTCATCAAGTACGCTCATGGTCAAAAGATCAGACATAACCTTCATCAAGTATGCTCATGGTTAAAAGATCAGACATAACCTTCATCAAGTACGCTCATGGTTAAGAGATCAGACATAACCTTCATCAAGTACGCTCATGGTTAAGAGATCAGACATAACCTTCATCAAGTACGCTCATGGTTAAGAGATCAGACATAACCTTCATCAAGTACGCTCATGGTTAAAAGATCAGACATAACCTTCATCAAGTATGCTCATGGTTAAAAGATCAGACATAACCTTCATCAAGTACGCTCATGGTTAAAAGATCAGACATAACCTTCATCAAGTACGCTCATGGTTAACAGATCAGACATAACTTTCATCAAGTACGCTCATGGTTAACAGATCAGACATAACCTTCATCAAGTACGCTCATGGTCAAAAGATCAGACATAACCTTCATCAAGTACGCTCATGGTTAAAAGATCAGACATAACCTTCATCAAATACGCTCATGGTCAAAAGATCAGACATAACCTTCATCAAGTACGCTCATGGTTAAAAGATTATACATAACCTTCATCAAGTACGCTCATGGTTAAAAGATCAGACATAACCTTCATCAAGTACGCTCATGGTTAAAAGATCAGACATGACCTTCATCTAGTACGCTCATGGTCAAAAGATCAGACATAACCTTCATCAAGTACGCTCATGGTCAAAAGATCAGACATAACCTTCATCAAGTACGCTCATGGTTAAAAGATCAGACATAACCTTCATCAAGTACACTCATGGTCAAAAGATAAGACATAATCTTCATCAAGTGCGCTCATTGTTAAAAGATCAGACATAACCTTCATCAAGTACGCTCATGGTTAAAAGATCAGACATAACCTTCATCAAGTACGCTCATGGTTAAAAGATCAGACATAACCTTCATCAAGTACGCTCATGGCTAAAAGATCAGACATAACCTTCATCAAGTACGCTCATGGTCAAAAGATCAGACATAATCTTCATCAAGTACGCTCATGGTTAAAAGATCAGACATAACCTTCATCAAGTGCGCTCATTGTTAAAAGATCAGACATAACCTTCATCAAGTACGCTCATGGTTAAAAGATCAGACATAACCTTCATCAAGTACGCTCATGGTTAAAAGATCAGACATCACCTTCATCAAGTACGCTCATGGTTAAAGATAAGACATAACCTTCATCAAGTACGCTCATGGTTAAAAGATCAGACATAACCTTCATCAAGTACGCTCATGGTTATAGATAAGACATAATCTTCATCAAGTACACACATGATCAAAAGATCAGACATAACCTTCATCAAGTACGCTCATGGTTAAAAGATAAGACATAACCTTCATCAAGTACGCTCATGGTTAAAGATAAGACATAATCTTCATCAAGTACACTCATGGTTAAAGATAAGACATAACCTTCATCAAGTACGCTCATGGTTAAAAGATAAGACATAATCTTCATCAAGTACGCTCATGGTTAAAAGATAAGACATAACCTTCATCAAGTACACTCATGGTTAAAAGATAAGACATAATCTTCATCAAGTACACTCATGGTTAAAAGATAAGACATAATCTTCATCAAGTGCGCTCATGGTTAAAAGATAAGACATAACCTTCATCAAGTACGCTCATGGTTAAAGATAAGACATAACCTTCATCAAGTACGCTCATGGTTAAAGATAAGACATAATCTTCATCAAGTACACTCATGATCAAAAGATAAGACATAACCTTCATCAAGTACGCTCATGGTTAAAGATAAGACATAATCTTCATCAAGTACACTCATGGTTAAAAGATCAGACATAATCTTCATCAAGTACGCTCATGGTTAAAAGATCAGACATAACCTTCATCAAGTACGCTCATGGTTAAAAGATAAGACATAACCTTCATCAAGTACGCTCATGGTTAAAGATAAGACATAATCTTCATAAAGTACACACATGATCAAAAAATCAGACATAACCTTCATCAAGTACGCTCATGGTTAAAAGATAAGACATAATCTTCATCAAGTACGCTCATGGTTAAAAGATAAGACATAACCTTCATCAAATACGCTCATGGTCAAAAGATCAGACATAACCTTCATCAAGTACGCTCATGGTTAAAAGATTATACATAACCTTCATCAAGTACGCTCATGGTTAAAAGATCAGACATAACCTTCATCAAGTACGCTCATGGTTAAAAGATCAGACATGACCTTCATCTAGTACGCTCATGGTCAAAAGATCAGACATAACCTTCATCAAGTACGCTCATGGTCAAAAGATCAGACATAACCTTCATCAAGTACGCTCATGGTTAAAAGATCATACATAACCTTCATCAAGTACACTCATGGTCAAAAGATAAGACATAATCTTCATCAAGTGCGCTCATTGTTAAAAGATCAGACATAACCTTCATCAAGTACGCTCATGGTTAAAAGATCAGACATAACCTTCATCAAGTACGCTCATGGTTAAAAGATCAGACATAACCTTCATCAAGTACGCTCATGGCTAAAAGATCAGACATAACCTTCATCAAGTACGCTCATGGTCAAAAGATCAGACATAATCTTCATCAAGTACGCTCATGGTTAAAAGATCAGACATAACCTTCATCAAGTGCGCTCATTGTTAAAAGATCAGACATAACCTTCATCAAGTACGCTCATGGTTAAAAGATCAGACATAACCTTCATCAAGTACGCTCATGGTTAAAAGATCAGACATCACCTTCATCAAGTACGCTCATGGTTAAAGATAAGACATAACCTTCATCAAGTACGCTCATGGTTAAAAGATCAGACATAACCTTCATCAAGTACGCTCATGGTTATAGATAAGACATAATCTTCATCAAGTACGCTCATGGTTAAAAGATAAGACATAACCTTCATCAAGTACGCTCATGGTTAAAAGATAAGACATAACCTTCATCAAGTACGCTCATGGTTAAAGATAAGACATAACCTTCATCAAGTACGCTCATGGTTAAAAGATAAGACATAACCTTCATCAAGTACGCTCATGGTTAAAGATAAGACATAATCTTCATCAAGTACACTCATGGTTAAAGATAAGACATAACCTTCATCAAGTACGCTCATGGTTAAAAGATAAGACATAATCTTCATCAAGTACGCTCATGGTTAAAAGATAAGACATAACCTTCATCAAGTACACTCATGGTTAAAAGATAAGACATAATCTTCATCAAGTACACTCATGGTTAAAAGATAAGACATAATCTTCATCAAGTGCGCTCATGGTTAAAAGATAAGACATAACCTTCATCAAGTACGCTCATGGTTAAAGATAAGACATAATCTTCATCAAGTACACTCATGATCAAAAGATAAGACATAACCTTCATCAAGTACGCTCATGGTTAAAGATAAGACATAATCTTCATCAAGTACACTCATGGTTAAAAGATCAGACATAACCTTCATCAAGTACGCTCATGGTTTAAAGATCAGACATAACCTTCATCAAGTACGCTCATGGTTAAAGATAAGACATAACCTTCATCAAGTACGCTCATGGTTAAAAGATCAGACATAACCTTCATCAAGTACGCTCATGGTTAAAGATAAGACATAATCTTCATCAAGTACACACATGATCAAAAAATCAGACATAACCTTCATCAAGTACGCTCATGGTTAAAAGATAAGACATAACCTTCATCAAGTACGCTCATGGTTAAAGATAAGACATAACCTTCATCAAGTACGCTCATGGTTAAAGATAAGACATAACCTTCATCAAGTACGCTCATGGTTAAAAGATAAGACATAACCTTCATCAAGTACGCTCATGGTTAAAGATAAGACATAATCTTCATCAAGTACACTCATGGTTAAAGATAAGACATAACCTTCATCAAGTACGCTCATGGTTAAAAGATAAGACATAATCTTCATCAAGTACGCTCATGGTTAAAAGATAAGACATAACCTTCATCAAGTACACTCATGGTTAAAAGATAAGACATAATCTTCATCAAGTACACTCATGGTTAAAAGATAAGACATAATCTTCATCAAGTGCGCTCATGGTTAAAAGATAAGACATAACCTTCATCAAGTACGCTCATGGTTAAAGATAAGACATAATCTTCATCAAGTACACTCATGATCAAAAGATAAGACATAACCTTCATCAAGTACGCTCATGGTTAAAGATAAGACATAATCTTCATCAAGTACACTCATGGTTAAAAGATCAGACATAACCTTCATCAAGTACGCTCATGGTTAAAAGATCAGACATAACCTTCATCAAGTACGCTCATGGTTAAAGATAAGACATAACCTTCATCAAGTACGCTCATGGTTAAAAGATCAGACATAACCTTCATCAAGTACGCTCATGGTTAAAGATAAGACATAATCTTCATCAAGTACACACATGATCAAAAAATCAGACATAACCTTCATCAAGTACGCTCATGGTTAAAAGATAAGACATAATCTTCATCAAGTGCGCTCATGGTTAAAAGATAAGACATAACCTTCATCAAGTACGCTCATGGTTAAAGATAAGACATAATCTTCATCAAGTACACTCATGATCAAAAGATAAGACATAACCTTCATCAAGTACGCTCATGGTTAAAGATAAGACATAATCTTCATCAAGTACACTCATGGTTAAAAGATCAGACATAACCTTCATCAAGTACGCTCATGGTTTAAAGATCAGACATAACCTTCATCAAGTACGCTCATGGTTAAAGATAAGACATAACCTTCATCAAGTACGCTCATGGTTAAAAGATCAGACATAACCTTCATCAAGTACGCTCATGGTTAAAGATAAGACATAATCTTCATCAAGTACACACATGATCAAAAAATCAGACATAACCTTCATCAAGTACGCTCATGGTTAAAAGATAAGACATAACCTTCATCAAGTACGCTCATGGTTAAAGATAAGACATAACCTTCATCAAGTACGCTCATGGTTAAAGATAAGACATAACCTTCATCAAGTACGCTCATGGTTAAAAGATAAGACATAACCTTCATCAAGTACGCTCATGGTTAAAGATAAGACATAATCTTCATCAAGTACACTCATGGTTAAAGATAAGACATAACCTTCATCAAGTACGCTCATGGTTAAAAGATAAGACATAATCTTCATCAAGTACGCTCATGGTTAAAAGATAAGACATAACCTTCATCAAGTACACTCATGGTTAAAAGATAAGACATAATCTTCATCAAGTACACTCATGGTTAAAAGATAAGACATAATCTTCATCAAGTGCGCTCATGGTTAAAAGATAAGACATAACCTTCATCAAGTACGCTCATGGTTAAAGATAAGACATAATCTTCATCAAGTACACTCATGATCAAAAGATAAGACATAACCTTCATCAAGTACGCTCATGGTTAAAGATAAGACATAATCTTCATCAAGTACACTCATGGTTAAAAGATCAGACATAACCTTCATCAAGTACGCTCATGGTTAAAAGATCAGACATAACCTTCATCAAGTACGCTCATGGTTAAAGATAAGACATAACCTTCATCAAGTACGCTCATGGTTAAAAGATCAGACATAACCTTCATCAAGTACGCTCATGGTTAAAGATAAGACATAATCTTCATCAAGTACACACATGATCAAAAAATCAGACATAACCTTCATCAAGTACGCTCATGGTTAAAAGATAAGACATAACCTTCATCAAGTACGCTCATGGTTAAAGATAAGACATAACCTTCATCAAGTACGCTCATGGTTAAAGATAAGACATAACCTTCATCAAGTACGCTCATGGTTAAAAGATAAGACATAACCTTCATCAAGTACACTCATGGTTAAAAGATAAGACATAACCTTCATCAAGTACGCTCATGGTTAAAAGATAAGACATAACCTTCATCAAGTACGCTCATGGTTAAAGATAAGACATAATCTTCATCAAGTACACTCATGGTTAAAGATAAGACATAACCTTCATCAAGTACGCTCATGGTTAAAAGATAAGACATAACCTTAATCAAGTACGCTCATGGTTAAAAGATAAGACATAACCTTCATCAAGTACACTCATGGTTAAAAGATAAGACATAATCTTCATCAAGTACACTCATGTTTAAAAGATCAGACATAACCTTCATCAAGTACGCTCATGGTTAAAAGATCAGACATAACCTTCATCAAGTACGCTCATGGCTAAAAGATCAGACATAACCTTCATCAAGTACGCTCATGGTCAAAAGATCAGACATAATCTTCATCAAGTACGCTCATGGTTAAAAGATCAGACATAACCTTCATCAAGTGCGCTCATTGTTAAAAGATCAGACATAACCTTCATCAAGTACGCTCATGGTTAAAAGATCAGACATAACCTTCATCAAGTACGCTCATGGTTAAAAGATCAGACATAACCTTCATCAAGTACGCTCATGGTTAAAGATAAGACATAACCTTCATCAAGTACGCTCATGGTTAAAAGATCAGACATAACCTTCATCAAGTACGCTCATGGTTAAAGATAAGACATAATCTTCATTAAGTACACACATGATCAAAAGATCAGACATAACCTTCATCAAGTACGCTCATGGTTAAAAGATAAGACATAACCTTCATCAAGTACGCTCATGGTTAAAGATAAGACATAACCTTCATCAAGTACGCTCATGGTTAAAAGATCAGACATAACCTTCATCAAGTACGCTCATGGTTAAAAGATCAGACATAACCTTCATCAAGTACGCTCATGGTTAAAAGATCAGACATAACCTTCATCAAGTGCGTTCATTGTTAAAAGATCAGACATAAC
The DNA here is from genome assembly GCA_963680875.1 of Bathymodiolus brooksi. Classification (NCBI taxonomy): domain Eukaryota; kingdom Metazoa; phylum Mollusca; class Bivalvia; order Mytilida; family Modiolidae; genus Bathymodiolus; species Bathymodiolus brooksi. The sequence continues at coordinate 32,781,839 of OY804577.1, forward strand.
CTTCATCAAGTACGCTCATGGTTAAAAGATAAGACATAACCTTCATCAAGTACGCTCATGGTTAAAGATAAGACATAACCTTCATCAAGTACGCTCATGGTTAAAGATAAGACATAACCTTCATCAAGTACGCTCATGGTTAAAAGATAAGACATAACCTTCATCAAGTACGCTCATGGTTAAAGATAAGACATAATCTTCATCAAGTACACTCATGGTTAAAGATAAGACATAACCTTCATCAAGTACGCTCATGGTTAAAAGATAAGACATAATCTTCATCAAGTACGCTCATGGTTAAAAGATAAGACATAACCTTCATCAAGTACACTCATGGTTAAAAGATAAGACATAATCTTCATCAAGTACACTCATGGTTAAAAGATAAGACATAATCTTCATCAAGTGCGCTCATGGTTAAAAGATAAGACATAACCTTCATCAAGTACGCTCATGGTTAAAGATAAGACATAATCTTCATCAAGTACACTCATGATCAAAAGATAAGACATAACCTTCATCAAGTACGCTCATGGTTAAAGATAAGACATAATCTTCATCAAGTACACTCATGGTTAAAAGATCAGACATAACCTTCATCAAGTACGCTCATGGTTTAAAGATCAGACATAACCTTCATCAAGTACGCTCATGGTTAAAGATAAGACATAACCTTCATCAAGTACGCTCATGGTTAAAAGATCAGACATAACCTTCATCAAGTACGCTCATGGTTAAAGATAAGACATAATCTTCATCAAGTACACACATGATCAAAAAATCAGACATAACCTTCATCAAGTACGCTCATGGTTAAAAGATAAGACATAACCTTCATCAAGTACGCTCATGGTTAAAGATAAGACATAACCTTCATCAAGTACGCTCATGGTTAAAGATAAGACATAACCTTCATCAAGTACGCTCATGGTTAAAAGATAAGACATAACCTTCATCAAGTACGCTCATGGTTAAAGATAAGACATAACCTTCATCAAGTACGCTCATGGTTAAAAGATAAGACATAACCTTCATCAAGTACGCTCATGGTTAAAGATAAGACATAATCTTCATTAAGTACACTCATGGTTAAAGATAAGACATAACCTTCATCAAGTACGCTCATGGTTAAAAGATAAGACATAACCTTCATCAAGTACGCTCATGGTTAAAAGATAAGACATAACCTTCATCAAGTACACTCATGGTTAAAAGATAAGACATAATCTTCATCAAGTACGCTCATGGTTAAAAGATAAGACATAACCTTCATCAAGTACGCTCATGGTTAAAAGATAAGACATAATCTTCATCAAGTACACTCATGGTTAAAAGATAAGACATAATCTTCATCAAGTACACTCATGTTTAAAAGATAAGACATAATCTTCATCAAGTGCGCTCATGGTTAAAAGATAAGACATAACCTTCATCAAGTACACTCATGGTTAAAGATAAGACATAATCTTCATCAAGTACACTCATGATCAAAAGATAAGACATAACCTTCATCAAGTACGCTCATGGTTAAAGATAAGACATAATCTTCATCAAGTACACTCATGGTTAAAGATAAGACATAACCTTCATCAAGTACGCTCATGGTTAAAGATAAGACATAATCTTCATCAAGTACGCTCATGGTTAAAAGATAAGACATAACCTTCATCAAGTACACTCATGGTTAAAGATAAGACATAATCTTCATCAAGTACACTCATGATCAAAAGATAAGACATAACCTTCATCAAGTACGCTCATGGTTAAAGATAAGACATAATCTTCATCAAGTACACTCATGATCAAAAGATAAGACATAACCTTCATCAAGTACACTCATGGTTAAAAGATAAGACATAATCTTCATCAAGTGCGCTCATGGTTAAAAGATAAGACATAACCTTCATCAAGTACGCTCATGGTTAAAAGATAAGACATAATCTTCATCAAGTACACTCATGGTTAAAAGATAAGACATAACCTTCATCAAGTACGCTCATGGTTAAAAGATAAGACGTAACCTTCATCAAGTGCGCTCATGGTTAAAATATAAGACATAACCTTCATCAAGTACGCTCATGGTTAAAAGATCAGACATAACCTTCATCAAGTACACTCATGGTTAAAGATAAGACATAACCTTCATCAAGTACGCTCATGGTTAAAAGATAAGACATAACCTTCATCAAGTACGCTCATGGTTAAAGATAAGACATAATCTTCATCAAGTACACTCATGGTTAAAGATAAGACATAATCTTCATCAAGTACACTCATGATCAAAAGATCAGACATAACCTTCATCAAGTACGCTCATGGTTAAAGATAAGACATAACCTTCATCAAGTACGCTCATGGTTAAAGATAAGACATAACCTTCATCAAGTACGCTCATGGTTAAAAGATAAGACATAACCTTCATCAAGTACGCTCATGGTTAAAGATAAGACATAATCTTCATCAAGTACACTCATGGTTAAAGATAAGACATAACCTTCATCAAGTACGCTCATGGTTAAAAGATAAGACATAACCTTCATCAAGTACGCTCATGGTTAAAAGATAAGACATAACCTTCATCAAGTACACTCATGGTTAAAAGATAAGACATAATCTTCATCAAGTACACTCATAGTTAAAAGATAAGACATAATCTTCATCAAGTGCGCTCATGGTTAAAAGATAAGACATAACCTTCATCAAGTACACTCATGGTTAAAGATAAGACATAATCTTCATCAAGTACACTCATGGTTAAAAGATAAGACATAACCTTCATCAAGTACGCTCATGGTTAAAAGATAAGACATAACCTTCATCAAGTACGCTCATGGTTAAAAGATAAGACATAATCTTCATCAAGTGCGCTCATGGTTAAAATATAAGACATAACCTTCATCAAGTACGCTCATGGTTAAAAGATCAGACATAACCTTCATCAAGTACACTCATGGTTAAAGATAAGACATAATCTTCATCAAGTACACTCATGATCAAAAGATCAGACATAACCTTCATCAAGTACGCTCATGGTTAAAGATAAGACATAATCTTCATCAAGTACACTCATGATCAAAAGATCAGACATAACCTTCATCAAGTACGCTCATGGTTAAAAGATCAGACATAACCTTCATCAAGTACGCTCATGGTTAAAAGATAAGACATAATCTTCATCAAGTGCGCTCATGGTTAAAAGATAAGACATAACCTTCATCAAGTACGCTCATGGTTAAAAGATAAGACATAATCTTCATCAAGTACACTCATGATCAAAAGATCAGATATAACCTTCATCAAGTACGCTCATGGTTAAAGATAAGACATAATCTTCATCAAGTACACGCATGATCAAAAGATCAGACATAACCTTCATCAAGTACGCTCATGGTTAAAGATAAGACATAATCTTCATCAAGTACACTCATGATCAAAAGATAAGACATAATCTTCATCAAGTATGCTCATGGTTAAAGATAAGACATAACCTTCATCAAGTACGCTCATGGTTAAAGATAAGACATAATCTTCATCAAGTACACTCATGATCAAAAGATAAGACATAATCTTCATCAAGTACGCTCATGGTTAAAAGATAAGACATAATCTTCATCAAGTACACTCATGATCAAAAGATAAGACATAACCTTCATCAAGTACGCTCATGGTTAAAAGATAAGACATAATCTTCATCAAGTACGCTCATGGTTAAAAGATAAGACATAATCTTCATCAAGTACGCTCATGGTTAAAGATAAGACATAATCTTCATCAAGTACACTCATGATCAAAAGATCAGACATAATCTTCATCAAGTGCGCTCATGGTTAAAAGATAAGACATAACCTTCATCAAGTACGCTCATGGTTAAAGATAAGACATAATCTTCATCAAGTACACTCATGATCAAAAGATAAGACATAACCTTCATCAAGTACGCTCATGGTTAAAGATAAGACATAATCTTCATCAAGTACACTCATGGTTAAAAGATCAGACATAACCTTCATCAAGTACGCTCATGGTTAAAAGATCAGACATAACCTTCATCAAGTACGCTCATGGTTAAAGATAAGACATAACCTTCATCAAGTACGCTCATGGTTAAAAGATCAGACATAACCTTCATCAAGTACGCTCATGGTTAAAGATAAGACATAATCTTCATCAAGTACACACATGATCAAAAAATCAGACATAACCTTCATCAAGTACGCTCATGGTTAAAAGATAAGACATAACCTTCATCAAGTACGCTCATGGTTAAAGATAAGACATAACCTTCATCAAGTACGCTCATGGTTAAAGATAAGACATAACCTTCATCAAGTACGCTCATGGTTAAAAGATAAGACATAACCTTCATCAAGTACACTCATGGTTAAAAGATAAGACATAACCTTCATCAAGTACGCTCATGGTTAAAAGATAAGACATAACCTTCATCAAGTACGCTCATGGTTAAAGATAAGACATAATCTTCATCAAGTACACTCATGGTTAAAGATAAGACATAACCTTCATCAAGTACGCTCATGGTTAAAAGATAAGACATAACCTTCATCAAGTACGCTCATGGTTAAAAGATAAGACATAACCTTCATCAAGTACACTCATGGTTAAAAGATAAGACATAATCTTCATCAAGTACACTCATGTTTAAAAGATCAGACATAACCTTCATCAAGTACGCTCATGGTTAAAAGATCAGACATAACCTTCATCAAGTACGCTCATGGCTAAAAGATCAGACATAACCTTCATCAAGTACGCTCATGGTCAAAAGATCAGACATAATCTTCATCAAGTACGCTCATGGTTAAAAGATCAGACATAACCTTCATCAAGTGCGCTCATTGTTAAAAGATCAGACATAACCTTCATCAAGTACGCTCATGGTTAAAAGATCAGACATAACCTTCATCAAGTACGCTCATGGTTAAAAGATCAGACATCACCTTCATCAAGTACGCTCATGGTTAAAGATAAGACATAACCTTCATCAAGTACGCTCATGGTTAAAAGATCAGACATAACCTTCATCAAGTACGCTCATGGTTAAAGATAAGACATAATCTTCATCAAGTACACACATGATCAAAAGATCAGACATAACCTTCATCAAGTACGCTCATGGTTAAAAGATAAGACATAACCTTCATCAAGTACGCTCATGGTTAAAGATAAGACATAACCTTCATCAAGTACGCTCATGGTTAAAAGATCAGACATAACCTTCATCAAGTACGCTCATGGTTAAAAGATCAGACATAACCTTCATCAAGTACGCTCATGGTTAAAAGATCAGACATAACCTTCATCAAGTGCGCTCATTGTTAAAAGATCAGACATAACCTTCATCAAGTACGCTCATGGTTAAAAGATAAGACATAACCTTCATCAAGTACGCTCATGGTTAAAGATAAGACATAACCTTCATCAAGTACGCTCATGGTTAAAGATAAGACATAACCTTCATCAAGTACGCTCATGGTTAAAAGATAAGACATAACCTTCATCAAGTACGCTCATGGTTAAAAGATCAGGCATAACCTTCATCAAGTACGCTCATGGCTAAAAGATCAGACATAACCTTCATCAAGTACGCTCATGGTCAAAAGATCAGACATAATCTTCATCAAGTACGCTCATGGTTAAAAGATCAGACATAATCTTCATCAAGTGCGCTCATTGTTAAAAGATCAGACATAACCTTCATCAAGTACGCTCATGGTTAAAAGATCAGACATAACCTTCATCAAGTACGCTCATGGTTAAAAGATCAGACATAACCTTCATCAAGTACGCTCATGGTTAAAGATAAGACATAACCTTCATCAAGTACGCTCATGGTTAAAAGATCAGACATAACCTTCATCAAGTACGCTCATGGTTAAAGATCAGACATAACCTTCATCAAGTACGCTCATGGTTAAAAGATCAGACATAACCTTCATCAAGTACGCTCATGGTCAAAAGATCAGACATAATCGTCATCAAGTACGCTCATGGTTAAAAGATCAGACATAACCTTCATCAAGTACGCTCATGGTTAACAGATCAGACATAACCTTCATCAAGTACGCTCATGGTCAAAAGATCAGACATAATCTTCATCAAGTACGCTCATGGTTAAAAGATCAGACATAACCTTCATCAAGTACACTCATGGTCAAAAGATCAGACATAACCTTCATCAAGTATGCTCATGGTTAAAAGATCAGACATAACCTTCATCAAGTACGCTCATGGTTAAGAGATCAGACATAACCTCCATCAAGTACGCTCATGGTTAAGAGATCAGACATAACCTTCATCAAGTACGCTCATGGTTAAGAGATCAGACATAACCTTCATCAAGTACGCTCATGGTTAAAAGATCAGACATAACCTTCATCAAGTATGCTCATGGTTAAAAGATCAGACATAACCTTCATCAAGTACGCTCATGGTTAAAAGATCAGACATGACCTTCATCTAGTACGCTCATGGTCAAAAGAACAGACATAACCTTCATCAAGTACGCTCATGGTTAAAAGATCAGACATAACCTTCATCAAGTACGCTCATGGTTAAGAGATCAGACATAACCTTCATCAAGTACGCTCATGGTTAAAAGATCAGACATAACCTTCATCAAGTACGCTCATGGTTAACAGATCAGACATAACCTTCATCAAGTACGCTCATGGTTAAAAGATCAGACATAACCTTCATCAAGTACGCTCATGGTTAAAAGATCAGACATGACCTTCATCTAGTACGCTCATGGTCAAAAGATCAGACATAACCTTCATCAAGTACGCTCATGGTTAAAAGATCATACATAACCTTCATCAAGTACACTCATGGTTAAAAGATCAGACATAATCTTCATCAAGTACGCTCATTGTTAAAAGATCAGACATAACCTTCATCAAGTACGCTCATGGTTAAAAGATCAGACATAACCTTCATCAAGTACGCTCATGGTTAAAAGATCAGACATAACCTTCATCAAGTACGCTCATGGCTAAAAGATCAGACATAACCTTCATCAAGTACGCTCATGGTCAAAAGATCAGACATAATCTTCATCAAGTACGCTCATGGTTAAAAGATCAGACATAATCTTCATCAAGTGCGCTCATTGTTAAAAGATCAGACATAACCTTCATCAAGTACGCTCATGGTTAAAAGATCAGACATAACCTTCATCAAGTACGCTCATGGTTAAAAGATCAGACATAACCTTCATCAAGTACGCTCATGGTTAAAGATAAGACATAACCTTCATCAAGTACGCTCATGGTTAAAAGATCAGACATAACCTTCATCAAGTACGCTCATGGTTAAAGATAAGACATAATCTTCATCAAGTACGCTCATGATCAAAAGATCAGACATAACCTTCATCAAGTACGCTCATGGTTAAAAGATAAGACATAACCTTCATCAAGTACGCTCATGGTTAAAGATAAGACATAACCTTCATCAAGTACGCTCATGGTTAAAAGATAAGACATAACCTTCATCAAGTACGCTCATGGTTAAAGATAAGACATAATCTTCATCAAGTACACTCATGGTTAAAAATAAGACATAACCTTCATCAAGTACGCTCATGGTTAAAAGATCAGACATAACCTTCATCAAGTACGCTCATGGTTAAAGATAAGACATAACCTTCATCAAGTACGCTCATGGTTAAAAGATAAGACATAACCTTCATCAAGTACACTCATGGTTAAAGATAAGACATAATCTTCATCAAGTACACTCATGATCAAAAGATAAGACATAACCTTCATCAAGTACGCTCATGGTTAAAAGATAAGACATAATCTTCATCAAGTACACTCATGGTTAAAGATAAGACATAATCTTCATCAAGTACGCTCATGGTTAAAAGATAAGACATAATCTTCATCAAGTACACTCATGATCAAAAGATAAGACATAACCTTCATCAAGTACACTCATGGTTAAAAGATAAGACATAATCTTCATCAAGTACACTCATGGTTAAAAGATAAGACATAACCTTCATCAAGTACGCTCATGGTTAAAAGATAAAACATAACCTTCATCAAGTACGCTCATGGTTAAAAGATAAGACATAATCTTCATCAAGTGCGCTCATGGTTAAAATATAAGACATAACCTTCATCAAGTACGCTCATGGTTAAAAGATAAGACATAACCTTCATCAAGTACACTCATGGTTAAAGATAAGACATAATCTTCATCAAGTACACTCATGATCAAAAGATCAGACATAACCTTCATCAAGTACGCTCATGGTTAAAGATAAGACATAACCTTCATCAAGTACACTCATGGTTAAAGATCAGACATAATCTTCATCAAGTGCGCTCATGGTTAAAAGATAAGACATAACCTTCATCAAGTACGCTCATGGTTAAAAGATAAGACATAATCTTCATCAAGTACACTCATGGTTAAAAGATAAGACATAACCTTCATCAAGTACGCTCATGGTTAAAAGATAAAACATAACCTTCATCAAGTACGCTCATGGTTAAAAGATAAGACATAATCTTCATCAAGTGCGCTCATGGTTAAAATATAAGACATAACCTTCATCAAGTACGCTCATGGTTAAAAGATAAGACATAACCTTCATCAAGTACACTCATGGTTAAAGATAAGACATAATCTTCATCAAGTACACTCATGATCAAAAGATCAGACATAACCTTCATCAAGTACGCTCATGGTTAAAGATAAGACATAATCTTCATCAAGTACACTCATGATCAAAAGATCAGACATAACCTTCATCAAGTACGCTCATGGTTAAAAGATCAGACATAACCTTCATCAAGTACGCTCATGGTTAAAAGATAAGACATAATCTTCATCAAGTGCGCTCATGGTTAAAAGATAAGACATAACCTTCATCAAGTACGCTCATGGTTAAAAGATAAGACATAATCTTCATCAAGTACACTCATGATCAAAGGATCAGACATAACCTTCATCAAGTACGCTCATGGTTAAAGATAAGACATAATCTTCATCAAGTACACTCATGATCAAAAGATCAGACATAACCTTCATCAAGTACGCTCATGGTTAAAGATAAGACATAATCTTCATCAAGTACACTCATGTTCAAAAGATAAGACATAATCTTCATCAAGTACACACATGATCAAAAGGTACGATCATAGTCAAAATGGTTGACTGCCAAATAATTTAAAAGTCTTTGGGAGCAAGTAAGCCAATGGGCTTAAACATGGTAGTCAAAACCAGCTATGGTTACCAAAGCCTGAGGCAAATTGATCTTAGAATTATTTCGGAACTGTTACTTTCAAGCATAAATATATACATATATATACGATGTCAATGTGGACTGTCTACTGGGCGGATAATATCCACGGGGACTAATATATCGACCAGTCTCAAGCCAGTCACAGTAATAAAATGTAGAAACCTAGTTTAGTTTGCACAATGTGCTTCAGACATAACCTTCATCAAGTACGCTCATGGTTAAGAGATCAGACATAACCTTCATCAAGTACGCTCATGGTTAAGAGATCAGACATAACCTTAATCAAGTACGCTCATGGTTAAAAGATCAGACATAACCTTCATCAAGTACGCTCATGGTTAACAGATCAGACATAACCTTCATCAAGTACGCTCATGGTCAAAAGATCAGACATAACCTTCATCAAGTACGCTCATGGTTAAAAGATAAGACATAATCTTCATCAAGTACACTCATGGTTAAAAGATAAGACATAACCTTCATCAAGTACGCTCATGGTTAAAAGATAAGACATAACCTTCATCAAGTACGCTCATGGTTAAAAGATAAGACATAATCTTCATCAAGTGTGCTCATGGTTAAAATATAAGACATAACCTTCATCAAGTACGCTCATGGTTAAAAGATCAGACATAACCTTCATCAAGTACACTCATGGTTAAAGATAAGACATAATCTTCATCAAGTACACTCATGATCAAAAGATCAGACATAACCTTCATCAAGTACGCTCACGGTTAAAGATAAGACATAATCTTCATCAAGTACACTCATGATCAAAAGATCAGACATAACCTTCATCAAGTACGCTCATGGTTAAAAGATCAGACATAACCTTCATCAAGTACGCTCATGGTTAAAAGATAAGACATAATCTTCATCAAGTGCGCTCATGGTTAAAAGATAAGACATAACCTTCATCAAGTACACTCATGTTTAAAAGATAAGACATAATCTTCATCAAGTACGCTCATGGTTAAAAGATAAGACATAATCTTCATCAAGTGCGCTCATGGTTAAAAGATAAGACATAACCTTCATCAAGTACACTCATGTTTAAAAGATCAGACATAACCTTCATCAAGTACGCTCATGGTTAAAAGATAAGACATAATCTTCATCAAGTACACTCATAATCAAAAGATCAGACATAACCTTCATCAAGTACGCTCATGGTTAAAGATAAGACATAATCTTCATCAAGTACACTCATGATCAAAAGATCAGACATAACCTTCATCAAGTACGCTCATGGTTAAAGATAAGACATAATCTTCATCAAGTACACTCATGATCAAAAGATAAGACATAATCTTCATCAAGTACACTCATGATCAAAAGGTACGATCATAGTCAAAATGGTTGACTTCCAAATAATTTAAAAGTCTTTGGGAGCAAGTAAGCCAATGGGCTCAAACATGGTAGTCAAAACCGGCTATGGTTACCAAAGCCTGAGGCAGATTGATCTTAGAATTATTTCGGAACTGTTACTTTCAAGCATAAATATATACATATATATACGATGTCAATGTGGACTGTCTACTGGGCGGATAATATCCACGGGGACTAATATATCGACCAGTCTCAAGCCAGTCACAGTAATAAAATGTAGAAACCTAGTTTAGTTTGCACAATGTGCTTCAGACATAACCTTCATCAAGTACGCTCATGGTTAAGAGATCAGACATAACCTTCATCAAGTACGCTCATGGTTAAGAGATCAGACATAACCTTAATCAAGTACGCTCATGGTTAAAAGATCAGACATAACCTTCATCAAGTACGCTCATGGTTAACAAATCAGACATAACCTTCATCAAGTACGCTCATGGTCAAAAGATCAGACATAATCTTCATCAAGTACGCTCATGGTTAAAAGATCAGACATAACCTTCATCAAGTACGCTCATGGTCAAAAGATCAGACATAACCTTCATCAAGTATGCTCATGGTTAAAAGATCAGACATAACCTTCATCAAGTACGCTCATGGTTAAGAGATCAGACATAACCTTCATCAAGTACGCTCATGGTTAAGAGATCAGACATAACCTTCATCAAGTACGCTCATGGTTAAGAGATCAGACATAACCTTCATCAAGTACGCTCATGGTTAAAAGATCAGACATAACCTTCATCAAGTATGCTCATGGTTAAAAGATCAGACATAACCTTCATCAAGTACGCTCATGGTTAAAAGATCAGACATAACCTTCATCAAGTACGCTCATGGTTAACAGATCAGACATAACCTTCATCAAGTACGCTCATGGTTAACAGATCAGACATAACCTTCATCAAGTACGCTCATGGTCAAAAGATCAGACATAACCTTCATCAAGTACGCTCATGGTTAAAAGATCAGACATAACCTTCATCAAGTGCGCTCATGGTCAAAAGATCAGACATAACCTTCATCAAGTACGCTCATGGTTAAAAGATCATACATAACCTTCATCAAGTACGCTCATGGTTAAAAGATCAGACATAACCTTCATCAAGTACGCTCATGGTTAAAAGATCAGACATGACCTTCATCTAGTACGCTCATGGTCAAAAGATCAGACATAACCTTCATCAAGTACGCTCATGGTCAAAAGATCAGACATAACCTTCATCAAGTACGCTCATGGTTAAAAGATCATACATAACCTTCATCAAGTACACTCATGGTCAAAAGATCAGACATAATCTTCATCAAGTACGCTCATGGTTAAAAGATCAGACATAACCTTCATCAAGTACGCTCATGGTTAAAGATAAGACATAACCTTCATCAAGTACGCTCATGGTTAAAAGATCAGACATAACCTTCATCAAGTACGCTCATGGTTAAAAGATCAGACATAACCTTCATCAAGTACACTCATGGTTAAAGATAAGACATAATCTTCATCAAGTACACTCATGATCAAAAGATCAGACATAACCTTCATCAAGTACGCTCATGGTTAAAGATAAGACATAATCTTCATCAAGTACACTCATGATCAAAAGATCAGACATAACCTTCATCAAGTACGCTCATGGTTAAAAGATCAGACATAACCTTCATCAAGTACGCTCATGGTTAAAAGATAAGACATAATCTTCATCAAGTGCGCTCATGGTTAAAAGATAAGACATAACCTTCATCAAGTACGCTCATGGTTAAAAGATAAGACATAATCTTCATCAAGTACACTCATGATCAAAAGATCAGACATAACCTTCATCAAGTACGCTCATGGTTAAAGATAAGACATAATCTTCATCAAGTACACTCATGATCAAAAGATCAGACATAACCTTCATCAAGTACGCTCATGGTTAAAGATAAGACATAATCTTCATCAAGTACACTCATGATCAAAAGATAAGACATAATCTTCATCAAGTACACTCATGATCAAAAGGTACGATCATAGTCAAAATGGTTGACTGCCAAATAATTTAAAAGTCTTTGGGAGCAAGTAAGCCAATGGGCTTAAACATGGTAGTCAAAACCGGCTATGGTTACCAAAGCCTGAGGCAGATTGATCTTAGAATTATTTCGGAACTGTTACTTTCAAGCATAAATATATACATATATATACGATGTCAATGTGGACTGTCTACTGGGCGGATAATATCCACGGGGACTAATATATCGACCAGTCTCAAGCCAGTCACAGTAATAAAATGTAGAAACCTAGTTTAGTTTGCACAATGTGCTTCAGACATAACCTTCATCAAGTACGCTCATGGTTAAGAGATCAGACATAACCTTCATCAAGTACACTCAAGGTTAAGAGATCAGACATAACCTTAATCAAGTACGCTCATAGTTAAAAGATCAGACATAACCTTCATCAAGTACGCTCATGGTTAACAGATCAGACATAACCTTCATCAAGTACGCTCATGGTCAAAAGATCAGACATAATCTTCATCAAGTACGCTCATGGTTAAAAGATCAGACATAACCTTCATCAAGTACGCTCATGGTCAAAAGATCAGACATAACCTTCATCAAGTATGCTCATGGTTAAAAGATCAGACATAACCTTCATCAAGTACGCTCATGGTTAAGAGATCAGACATAACCTTCATCAAGTACGCTCATGGTTAAGAGATCAGACATAACCTTCATCAAGTACGCTCATGGTTAAGAGATCAGACATAACCTTCATCAAGTACGCTCATGGTTAAAAGATCAGACATAACCTTCATCAAGTATGCTCATGGTTAAAAGATCAGACATAACCTTCATCAAGTACGCTCATGGTTAAAAGATCAGACATAACCTTCATCAAGTACGCTCATGGTTAACAGATCAGACATAACTTTCATCAAGTACGCTCATGGTTAACAGATCAGACATAACCTTCATCAAGTACGCTCATGGTCAAAAGATCAGACATAACCTTCATCAAGTACGCTCATGGTTAAAAGATCAGACATAACCTTCATCAAATACGCTCATGGTCAAAAGATCAGACATAACCTTCATCAAGTACGCTCATGGTTAAAAGATTATACATAACCTTCATCAAGTACGCTCATGGTTAAAAGATCAGACATAACCTTCATCAAGTACGCTCATGGTTAAAAGATCAGACATGACCTTCATCTAGTACGCTCATGGTCAAAAGATCAGACATAACCTTCATCAAGTACGCTCATGGTCAAAAGATCAGACATAACCTTCATCAAGTACGCTCATGGTTAAAAGATCAGACATAACCTTCATCAAGTACACTCATGGTCAAAAGATAAGACATAATCTTCATCAAGTGCGCTCATTGTTAAAAGATCAGACATAACCTTCATCAAGTACGCTCATGGTTAAAAGATCAGACATAACCTTCATCAAGTACGCTCATGGTTAAAAGATCAGACATAACCTTCATCAAGTACGCTCATGGCTAAAAGATCAGACATCACCTTCATCAAGTACGCTCATGGTCAAAAGATCAGACATAATCTTCATCAAGTACGCTCATGGTTAAAAGATCAGACATAACCTTCATCAAGTGCGCTCATTGTTAAAAGATCAGACATAACCTTCATCAAGTACGCTCATGGTTAAAAGATCAGACATAACCTTCATCAAGTACGCTCATGGTTAAAAGATCAGACATCACCTTCATCAAGTACGCTCATGGTTAAAGATAAGACATAACCTTCATCAAGTACGCTCATGGTTAAAAGATCAGACATAACCTTCATCAAGTACGCTCATGGTTATAGATAAGACATAATCTTCATCAAGTACACACATGATCAAAAGATCAGACATAACCTTCATCAAGTACGCTCATGGTTAAAAGATAAGACATAACCTTCATCAAGTACACTCATGGTTAAAGATAAGACATAATCTTCATCAAGTACACTCATGGTTAAAGATAAGACATAACCTTCATCAAGTACGCTCATGGTTAAAAGATAAGACATAATCTTCATCAAGTACGCTCATGGTTAAAAGATAAGACATAACCTTCATCAAGTACACTCATGGTTAAAAGATAAGACATAATCTTCATCAAGTACACTCATGGTTAAAAGATAAGACATAATCTTCATCAAGTGCGCTCATGGTTAAAAGATAAGACATAACCTTCATCAAGTACGCTCATGGTTAAAGATAAGACATAACCTTCATCAAGTACGCTCATGGTTAAAGATAAGACATAATCTTCATCAAGTACACTCATGATCAAAAGATAAGACATAACCTTCATCAAGTACGCTCATGGTTAAAGATAAGACATAATCTTCATCAAGTACACTCATGGTTAAAAGATCAGACATAATCTTCATCAAGTACGCTCATGGTTAAAAGATCAGACATAACCTTCATCAAGTACGCTCATGGTTAAAAGATAAGACATAACCTTCATCAAGTACGCTCATGGTTAAAGATAAGACATAATCTTCATAAAGTACACACATGATCAAAAAATCAGACATAACCTTCATCAAGTACGCTCATGGTTAAAAGATAAGACATAATCTTCATCAAGTACGCTCATGGTTAAAAGATAAGACATAACCTTCATCAAATACGCTCATGGTCAAAAGATCAGACATAACCTTCATCAAGTACGCTCATGGTTAAAAGATTATACATAACCTTCATCAAGTACGCTCATGGTTAAAAGATCAGACATAACCTTCATCAAGTACGCTCATGGTTAAAAGATCAGACATGACCTTCATCTAGTACGCTCATGGTCAAAAGATCAGACATAACCTTCATCAAGTACGCTCATGGTCAAAAGATCAGACATAACCTTCATCAAGTACGCTCATGGTTAAAAGATCATACATAACCTTCATCAAGTACACTCATGGTCAAAAGATAAGACATAATCTTCATCAAGTGCGCTCATTGTTAAAAGATCAGACATAACCTTCATCAAGTACGCTCATGGTTAAAAGATCAGACATAACCTTCATCAAGTACGCTCATGGTTAAAAGATCAGACATAACCTTCATCAAGTACGCTCATGGCTAAAAGATCAGACATAACCTTCATCAAGTACGCTCATGGTCAAAAGATCAGACATAATCTTCATCAAGTACGCTCATGGTTAAAAGATCAGACATAACCTTCATCAAGTGCGCTCATTGTTAAAAGATCAGACATAACCTTCATCAAGTACGCTCATGGTTAAAAGATCAGACATAACCTTCATCAAGTACGCTCATGGTTAAAAGATCAGACATCACCTTCATCAAGTACGCTCATGGTTAAAGATAAGACATAACCTTCATCAAGTACGCTCATGGTTAAAAGATCAGACATAACCTTCATCAAGTACGCTCATGGTTATAGATAAGACATAATCTTCATCAAGTACGCTCATGGTTAAAAGATAAGACATAACCTTCATCAAGTACGCTCATGGTTAAAAGATAAGACATAACCTTCATCAAGTACGCTCATGGTTAAAGATAAGACATAACCTTCATCAAGTACGCTCATGGTTAAAAGATAAGACATAACCTTCATCAAGTACGCTCATGGTTAAAGATAAGACATAATCTTCATCAAGTACACTCATGGTTAAAGATAAGACATAACCTTCATCAAGTACGCTCATGGTTAAAAGATAAGACATAATCTTCATCAAGTACGCTCATGGTTAAAAGATAAGACATAACCTTCATCAAGTACACTCATGGTTAAAAGATAAGACATAATCTTCATCAAGTACACTCATGGT
Source organism: Bathymodiolus brooksi (assembly GCA_963680875.1). NCBI lineage: Eukaryota > Metazoa > Mollusca > Bivalvia > Mytilida > Modiolidae > Bathymodiolus > Bathymodiolus brooksi. The sequence continues at coordinate 32,798,309 of OY804577.1, forward strand.
TAAAAGATAAGACATAATCTTCATCAAGTGCGCTCATGGTTAAAAGATAAGACATAACCTTCATCAAGTACGCTCATGGTTAAAGATAAGACATAATCTTCATCAAGTACACTCATGATCATAAGATAAGACATAACCTTCATCAAGTACGCTCATGGTTAAAGATAAGACATAATCTTCATCAAGTACACTCATGGTTAAAAGATCAGACATAACCTTCATCAAGTACGCTCATGGTTTAAAGATCAGACATAACCTTCATCAAGTACGCTCATGGTTAAAGATAAGACATAACCTTCATCAAGTGCGCTCATGGTTAAAAGATCAGACATAACCTTCATCAAGTACGCTCATGGTTAAAGATAAGACATAATCTTCATCAAGTACACACATGATCAAAAAATCAGACATAACCTTCATCAAGTACGCTCATGGTTAAAAGATAAGACATAACCTTCATCAAGTACGCTCATGGTTAAAGATAAGACATAACCTTCATCAAGTACGCTCATGGTTAAAGATAAGACATAACCTTCATCAAGTACGCTCATGGTTAAAAGATAAGACATAACCTTCATCAAGTACGCTCATGGTTAAAGATAAGACATAATCTTCATCAAGTACACTCATGGTTAAAGATAAGACATAACCTTCATCAAGTACGCTCATGGTTAAAAGATAAGACATAATCTTCATCAAGTACGCTCATGGTTAAAAGATAAGACATAACCTTCATCAAGTACACTCATGGTTAAAAGATAAGACATAATCTTCATCAAGTACACTCATGGTTAAAAGATAAGACATAATCTTCATCAAGTGCGCTCATGGTTAAAAGATAAGACATAACCTTCATCAAGTACGCTCATGGTTAAAGATAAGACATAATCTTCATCAAGTACACTCATGATCAAAAGATAAGACATAACCTTCATCAAGTACGCTCATGGTTAAAGATAAGACATAATCTTCATCAAGTACACTCATGGTTAAAAGATCAGACATAACCTTCATCAAGTACGCTCATGGTTAAAAGATCAGACATCACCTTCATCAAGTACGCTCATGGTTAAAGATAAGACATAACCTTCATCAAGTACGCTCATGGTTAAAAGATCAGACATAACCTTCATCAAGTACGCTCATGGTTATAGATAAGACATAATCTTCATCAAGTACGCTCATGGTTAAAAGATAAGACATAACCTTCATCAAGTACGCTCATGGTTAAAAGATAAGACATAACCTTCATCAAGTACGCTCATGGTTAAAGATAAGACATAACCTTCATCAAGTACGCTCATGGTTAAAAGATAAGACATAACCTTCATCAAGTACGCTCATGGTTAAAGATAAGACATAATCTTCATCAAGTACACTCATGGTTAAAGATAAGACATAACCTTCATCAAGTACGCTCATGGTTAAAAGATAAGACATAATCTTCATCAAGTACGCTCATGGTTAAAAGATAAGACATAACCTTCATCAAGTACACTCATGGTTAAAAGATAAGACATAATCTTCATCAAGTACACTCATGGTTAAAAGATAAGACATAATCTTCATCAAGTGCGCTCATGGTTAAAAGATAAGACATAACCTTCATCAAGTACGCTCATGGTTAAAGATAAGACATAATCTTCATCAAGTACACTCATGATCATAAGATAAGACATAACCTTCATCAAGTACGCTCATGGTTAAAGATAAGACATAATCTTCATCAAGTACACTCATGGTTAAAAGATCAGACATAACCTTCATCAAGTACGCTCATGGTTTAAAGATCAGACATAACCTTCATCAAGTACGCTCATGGTTAAAGATAAGACATAACCTTCATCAAGTACGCTCATGGTTAAAAGATCAGACATAACCTTCATCAAGTACGCTCATGGTTAAAGATAAGACATAATCTTCATCAAGTACACACATGATCAAAAAATCAGACATAACCTTCATCAAGTACGCTCATGGTTAAAAGATAAGACATAACCTTCATCAAGTACGCTCATGGTTAAAGATAAGACATAACCTTCATCAAGTACGCTCATGGTTAAAGATAAGACATAACCTTCATCAAGTACGCTCATGGTTAAAAGATAAGACATAACCTTCATCAAGTACGCTCATGGTTAAAGATAAGACATAATCTTCATCAAGTACACTCATGGTTAAAGATAAGACATAACCTTCATCAAGTACGCTCATGGTTAAAAGATAAGACATAATCTTCATCAAGTACGCTCATGGTTAAAAGATAAGACATAACCTTCATCAAGTACACTCATGGTTAAAAGATAAGACATAATCTTCATCAAGTACACTCATGGTTAAAAGATAAGACATAATCTTCATCAAGTGCGCTCATGGTTAAAAGATAAGACATAACCTTCATCAAGTACGCTCATGGTTAAAGATAAGACATAATCTTCATCAAGTACACTCATGATCAAAAGATAAGACATAACCTTCATCAAGTACGCTCATGGTTAAAGATAAGACATAATCTTCATCAAGTACACTCATGGTTAAAAGATCAGACATAACCTTCATCAAGTACGCTCATGGTTAAAAGATCAGACATAACCTTCATCAAGTACGCTCATGGTTAAAGATAAGACATAACCTTCATCAAGTACGCTCATGGTTAAAAGATCAGACATAACCTTCATCAAGTACGCTCATGGTTAAAGATAAGACATAATCTTCATCAAGTACACACATGATCAAAAAATCAGACATAACCTTCATCAAGTACGCTCATGGTTAAAAGATAAGACATAACCTTCATCAAGTACGCTCATGGTTAAAGATAAGACATAACCTTCATCAAGTACGCTCATGGTTAAAGATAAGACATAACCTTCATCAAGTACGCTCATGGTTAAAAGATAAGACATAACCTTCATCAAGTACACTCATGGTTAAAAGATAAGACATAACCTTCATCAAGTACGCTCATGGTTAAAAGATAAGACATACCCTTCATCAAGTACGCTCATGGTTAAAGATAAGACATAATCTTCATCAAGTACACTCATGGTTAAAGATAAGACATAACCTTCATCAAGTACGCTCATGGTTAAAAGATAAGACATAACCTTCATCAAGTACGCTCATGGTTAAAAGATAAGACATAACCTTCATCAAGTACACTCATGGTTAAAAGATAAGACATAATCTTCATCAAGTACACTCATGTTTAAAAGATCAGACATAACCTTCATCAAGTACGCTCATGGTTAAAAGATCAGACATAACCTTCATCAAGTACGCTCATGGCTAAAAGATCAGACATAACCTTCATCAAGTACGCTCATGGTCAAAAGATCAGACATAATCTTCATCAAGTACGCTCATGGTTAAAAGATCAGACATAACCTTCATCAAGTGCGCTCATTGTTAAAAGATCAGACATAACCTTCATCAAGTACGCTCATGGTTAAAAGATCAGACATAACCTTCATCAAGTACGCTCATGGTTAAAAGATCAGACATCACCTTCATCAAGTACGCTCATGGTTAAAGATAAGACATAACCTTCATCAAGTACGCTCATGGTTAAAAGATCAGACATAACCTTCATCAAGTACGCTCATGGTTAAAGATAAGACATAATCTTCATCAAGTACACACATGATCAAAAGATCAGACATAACCTTCATCAAGTACGCTCATGGTTAAAAGATAAGACATAACCTTCATCAAGTACGCTCATGGTTAAAGATAAGACATAACCTTCATCAAGTACGCTCATGGTTAAAAGATCAGACATAACCTTCATCAAGTACGCTCATGGTTAAAAGATCAGACATAACCTTCATCAAGTACGCTCATGGTTAAAAGATCAGACATAACCTTCATCAAGTGCGCTCATTGTTAAAAGATCAGACATAACCTTCATCAAGTACGCTCATGGTTAAAAGATAAGACATAACCTTCATCAAGTACGCTCATGGTTAAAGATAAGACATAACCTTCATCAAGTACGCTCATGGTTAAAGATAAGACATAACCTTCATCAAGTACGCTCATGGTTAAAAGATAAGACATAACCTTCATCAAGTACGCTCATGGTTAAAGATAAGACATAACCTTCATCAAGTACGCTCATGGTTAAAAGATAAGACATAACCTTCATCAAGTACGCTCATGGTTAAAGATAAGACATAATCTTCATTAAGTACACTCATGGTTAAAGATAAGACATAACCTTCATCAAGTACGCTCATGGTTAAAAGATAAGACATAACCTTCATCAAGTACGCTCATGGTTAAAAGATAAGACATAACCTTCATCAAGTACACTCATGGTTAAAAGATAAGACATAATCTTCATCAAGTACGCTCATGGTTAAAAGATAAGACATAACCTTCATCAAGTACGCTCATGGTTAAAAGATAAGACATAATCTTCATCAAGTACACTCATGGTTAAAAGATAAGACATAATCTTCATCAAGTACACTCATGTTTAAAAGATAAGACATAATCTTCATCAAGTGCGCTCATGGTTAAAAGATAAGACATAACCTTCATCAAGTACACTCATGGTTAAAGATAAGACATAATCTTCATCAAGTACACTCATGATCAAAAGATAAGACATAACCTTCATCAAGTACGCTCATGGTTAAAGATAAGACATAATCTTCATCAAGTACACTCATGGTTAAAGATAAGACATAATCTTCATCAAGTACACTCATGATCAAAAGATAAGACATAACCTTCATCAAGTACGCTCATGGTTAAAGATAAGACATAATCTTCATCAAGTACACTCATGGTTAAAAGATCAGACATAACCTTCATCAAGTACGCTCATGGTTAAAAGATCAGACATAACCTTCATCAAGTACGCTCATGGTTAAAGATAAGACATAACCTTCATCAAGTACGCTCATGGTTAAAAGATCAGACATAACCTTCATCAAGTACGCTCATGGTTAAAGATAAGACATAATCTTCATCAAGTACACACATGATCAAAAAATCAGACATAACCTTCATCAAGTACGCTCATGGTTAAAAGATAAGACATAACCTTCATCAAGTACGCTCATGGTTAAAGATAAGACATAACCTTCATCAAGTACGCTCATGGTTAAAGATAAGACATAACCTTCATCAAGTACGCTCATGGTTAAAAGATAAGACATAACCTTCATCAAGTACACTCATGGTTAAAAGATAAGACATAACCTTCATCAAGTACGCTCATGGTTAAAAGATAAGACATACCCTTCATCAAGTACGCTCATGGTTAAAGATAAGACATAATCTTCATCAAGTACACTCATGGTTAAAGATAAGACATAACCTTCATCAAGTACGCTCATGGTTAAAAGATAAGACATAACCTTCATCAAGTACGCTCATGGTTAAAAGATAAGACATAACCTTCATCAAGTACACTCATGGTTAAAAGATAAGACATAATCTTCATCAAGTACACTCATGTTTAAAAGATCAGACATAACCTTCATCAAGTACGCTCATGGTTAAAAGATCAGACATAACCTTCATCAAGTACGCTCATGGCTAAAAGATCAGACATAACCTTCATCAAGTACGCTCATGGTCAAAAGATCAGACATAATCTTCATCAAGTACGCTCATGGTTAAAAGATCAGATATAACCTTCATCAAGTGCGCTCATTGTTAAAAGATCAGACATAACCTTCATCAAGTACGCTCATGGTTAAAAGATCAGACATAACCTTCATCAAGTACGCTCATGGTTAAAAGATCAGACATCACCTTCATCAAGTACGCTCATGGTTAAAGATAAGACATAACCTTCATCAAGTACGCTCATGGTTAAAAGATCAGACATAACCTTCATCAAGTACGCTCATGGTTAAAGATAAGACATAATCTTCATCAAGTACACACATGATCAAAAGATCAGACATAACCTTCATCAAGTACGCTCATGGTTAAAAGATAAGACATAACCTTCATCAAGTACGCTCATGGTTAAAGATAAGACATAACCTTCATCAAGTACGCTCATGGTTAAAAGATCAGACATAACCTTCATCAAGTACGCTCATGGTTAAAAGATCAGACATAACCTTCATCAAGTACGCTCATGGTTAAAAGATCAGACATAACCTTCATCAAGTGCGCTCATTGTTAAAAGATCAGACATAACCTTCATCAAGTACGCTCATGGTTAAAAGATAAGACATAACCTTCATCAAGTACGCTCATGGTTAAAGATAAGACATAACCTTCATCAAGTACGCTCATGGTTAAAGATAAGACATAACCTTCATCAAGTACGCTCATGGTTAAAAGATAAGACATAACCTTCATCAAGTACGCTCATGGTTAAAGATAAGACATAACCTTCATCAAGTACGCTCATGGTTAAAAGATAAGACATAACCTTCATCAAGTACGCTCATGGTTAAAGATAAGACATAATCTTCATTAAGTACACTCATGGTTAAAGATAAGACATAACCTTCATCAAGTACGCTCATGGTTAAAAGATAAGACATAACCTTCATCAAGTACGCTCATGGTTAAAAGATAAGACATAACCTTCATCAAGTACACTCATGGTTAAAAGATAAGACATAATCTTCATCAAGTACGCTCATGGTTAAAAGATAAGACATAACCTTCATCAAGTACGCTCATGGTTAAAAGATAAGACATAATCTTCATCAAGTACACTCATGGTTAAAAGATAAGACATAATCTTCATCAAGTACACTCATGTTTAAAAGATAAGACATAATCTTCATCAAGTGCGCTCATGGTTAAAAGATAAGACATAACCTTCATCAAGTACACTCATGGTTAAAGATAAGACATAATCTTCATCAAGTACACTCATGATCAAAAGATAAGACATAACCTTCATCAAGTACGCTCATGGTTAAAGATAAGACATAATCTTCATCAAGTACACTCATGGTTAAAGATAAGACATAACCTTCATCAAGTACGCTCATGGTTAAAGATAAGACATAATCTTCATCAAGTACGCTCATGGTTAAAAGATAAGACATAACCTTCATCAAGTACACTCATGGTTAAAGATAAGACATAATCTTCATCAAGTACACTCATGATCAAAAGATCAGACATAACCTTCATCAAGTACGCTCATGGTTAAAGATAAGACATAATCTTCATCAAGTACACTCATGATCAAAAGATAAGACATAACCTTCATCAAGTACACTCATGGTTAAAAGATAAGACATAATCTTCATCAAGTGCGCTCATGGTTAAAAGATAAGACATAACCTTCATCAAGTACGCTCATGGTTAAAAGATAAGACATAATCTTCATCAAGTACACTCATGGTTAAAAGATAAGACATAACCTTCATCAAGTACGCTCATGGTTAAAAGATAAGACGTAACCTTCATCAAGTGCGCTCATGGTTAAAATATAAGACATAACCTTCATCAAGTACGCTCATGGTTAAAAGATCAGACATAACCTTCATCAAGTACACTCATGGTTAAAGATAAGACATAACCTTCATCAAGTACGCTCATGGTTAAAAGATAAGACATAACCTTCATCAAGTACGCTCATGGTTAAAGATAAGACATAATCTTCATCAAGTACACTCATGGTTAAAGATAAGACATAATCTTCATCAAGTACACTCATGATCAAAAGATCAGACATAACCTTCATCAAGTACGCTCATGGTTAAAGATAAGACATAACCTTCATCAAGTACGCTCATGGTTAAAGATAAGACATAACCTTCATCAAGTACGCTCATGGTTAAAAGATAAGACATAACCTTCATCAAGTACGCTCATGGTTAAAGATAAGACATAATCTTCATCAAGTACACTCATGGTTAAAGATAAGACATAACCTTCATCAAGTACGCTCATGGTTAAAAGATAAGACATAACCTTCATCAAGTACGCTCATGGTTAAAAGATAAGACATAACCTTCATCAAGTACACTCATGGTTAAAAGATAAGACATAATCTTCATCAAGTACACTCATAGTTAAAAGATAAGACATAATCTTCATCAAGTGCGCTCATGGTTAAAAGATAAGACATAACCTTCATCAAGTACACTCATGGTTAAAGATAAGACATAATCTTCATCAAGTACACTCATGGTTAAAAGATAAGACATAACCTTCATCAAGTACGCTCATGGTTAAAAGATAAGACATAACCTTCATCAAGTACGCTCATGGTTAAAAGATAAGACATAATCTTCATCAAGTGCGCTCATGGTTAAAATATAAGACATAACCTTCATCAAGTACGCTCATGGTTAAAAGATCAGACATAACCTTCATCAAGTACACTCATGGTTAAAGATAAGACATAATCTTCATCAAGTACACTCATGATCAAAAGATCAGACATAACCTTCATCAAGTACGCTCATGGTTAAAGATAAGACATAATCTTCATCAAGTACACTCATGATCAAAAGATCAGACATAACCTTCATCAAGTACGCTCATGGTTAAAAGATCAGACATAACCTTCATCAAGTACGCTCATGGTTAAAAGATAAGACATAATCTTCATCAAGTGCGCTCATGGTTAAAAGATAAGACATAACCTTCATCAAGTACGCTCATGGTTAAAAGATAAGACATAATCTTCATCAAGTACACTCATGATCAAAAGATCAGATATAACCTTCATCAAGTACGCTCATGGTTAAAGATAAGACATAATCTTCATCAAGTACACGCATGATCAAAAGATCAGACATAACCTTCATCAAGTACGCTCATGGTTAAAGATAAGACATAATCTTCATCAAGTACACTCATGATCAAAAGATAAGACATAATCTTCATCAAGTATGCTCATGGTTAAAGATAAGACATAACCTTCATCAAGTACGCTCATGGTTAAAGATAAGACATAATCTTCATCAAGTACACTCATGATCAAAAGATAAGACATAATCTTCATCAAGTACGCTCATGGTTAAAATATAAGACATAATCTTCATCAAGTACACTCATGATCAAAAGATAAGACATAACCTTCATCAAGTACGCTCATGGTTAAAAGATAAGACATAATCTTCATCAAGTACGCTCATGGTTAAAAGATAAGACATAATCTTCATCAAGTACGCTCATGGTTAAAGATAAGACATAATCTTCATCAAGTACACTCATGATCAAAAGATCAGACATAATCTTCATCAAGTGCGCTCATGGTTAAAAGATAAGACATAACCTTCATCAAGTACGCTCATGGTTAAAGATAAGACATAATCTTCATCAAGTACACTCATGATCAAAAGATAAGACATAACCTTCATCAAGTACGCTCATGGTTAAAGATAAGACATAATCTTCATCAAGTACACTCATGGTTAAAAGATCAGACATAACCTTCATCAAGTACGCTCATGGTTAAAAGATCAGACATAACCTTCATCAAGTACGCTCATGGTTAAAGATAAGACATAACCTTCATCAAGTACGCTCATGGTTAAAAGATCAGACATAACCTTCATCAAGTACGCTCATGGTTAAAGATAAGACATAATCTTCATCAAGTACACACATGATCAAAAAATCAGACATAACCTTCATCAAGTACGCTCATGGTTAAAAGATAAGACATAACCTTCATCAAGTACGCTCATGGTTAAAGATAAGACATAACCTTCATCAAGTACGCTCATGGTTAAAGATAAGACATAACCTTCATCAAGTACGCTCATGGTTAAAAGATAAGACATAACCTTCATCAAGTACACTCATGGTTAAAAGATAAGACATAACCTTCATCAAGTACGCTCATGGTTAAAAGATAAGACATAACCTTCATCAAGTACGCTCATGGTTAAAGATAAGACATAATCTTCATCAAGTACACTCATGGTTAAAGATAAGACATAACCTTCATCAAGTACGCTCATGGTTAAAGATAAGACATAACCTTCATCAAGTACGCTCATGGTTAAAAGATAAGACATAACCTTCATCAAGTACGCTCATGGTTAAAGATAAGACATAATCTTCATCAAGTACACTCATGGTTAAAGATAAGACATAACCTTCATCAAGTACGCTCATGGTTAAAAGATAAGACATAATCTTCATCAAGTACGCTCATGGTTAAAAGATAAGACATAACCTTCATCAAGTACACTCATGGTTAAAAGATAAGACATAATCTTCATCAAGTACACTCATGGTTAAAAGATAAGACATAATCTTCATCAAGTGCGCTCATGGTTAAAAGATAAGACATAACCTTCATCAAGTACGCTCATGGTTAAAGATAAGACATAATCTTCATCAAGTACACTCATGATCAAAAGATAAGACATAACCTTCATCAAGTACGCTCATGGTTAAAGATAAGACATAATCTTCATCAAGTACACTCATGGTTAAAAGATCAGACATAACCTTCATCAAGTACGCTCATGGTTAAAAGATCAGACATAACCTTCATCAAGTACGCTCATGGTTAAAGATAAGACATAACCTTCATCAAGTACGCTCATGGTTAAAAGATCAGACATAACCTTCATCAAGTACGCTCATGGTTAAAGATAAGACATAATCTTCATCAAGTACACACATGATCAAAAAATCAGACATAACCTTCATCAAGTACGCTCATGGTTAAAAGATAAGACATAACCTTCATCAAGTACGCTCATGGTTAAAGATAAGACATAACCTTCATCAAGTACGCTCATGGTTAAAGATAAGACATAACCTTCATCAAGTACGCTCATGGTTAAAAGATAAGACATAACCTTCATCAAGTACACTCATGGTTAAAAGATAAGACATAACCTTCATCAAGTACGCTCATGGTTAAAAGATAAGACATAACCTTCATCAAGTACGCTCATGGTTAAAGATAAGACATAATCTTCATCAAGTACACTCATGGTTAAAGATAAGACATAACCTTCATCAAGTACGCTCATGGTTAAAAGATAAGACATAACCTTCATCAAGTACGCTCATGGTTAAAAGATAAGACATAACCTTCATCAAGTACACTCATGGTTAAAAGATAAGACATAATCTTCATCAAGTACACTCATGTTTAAAAGATCAGACATAACCTTCATCAAGTACGCTCATGGTTAAAAGATCAGACATAACCTTCATCAAGTACGCTCATGGCTAAAAGATCAGACATAACCTTCATCAAGTACGCTCATGGTCAAAAGATCAGACATAATCTTCATCAAGTACGCTCATGGTTAAAAGATCAGACATAACCTTCATCAAGTGCGCTCATTGTTAAAAGATCAGACATAACCTTCATCAAGTACGCTCATGGTTAAAAGATCAGACATAACCTTCATCAAGTACGCTCATGGTTAAAAGATCAGACATCACCTTCATCAAGTACGCTCATGGTTAAAGATAAGACATAACCTTCATCAAGTACGCTCATGGTTAAAAGATCAGACATAACCTTCATCAAGTACGCTCATGGTTAAAGATAAGACATAATCTTCATCAAGTACACACATGATCAAAAGATCAGACATAACCTTCATCAAGTACGCTCATGGTTAAAAGATAAGACATAACCTTCATCAAGTACGCTCATGGTTAAAGATAAGACATAACCTTCATCAAGTACGCTCATGGTTAAAAGATCAGACATAACCTTCATCAAGTACGCTCATGGTTAAAAGATCAGACATAACCTTCATCAAGTACGCTCATGGTTAAAAGATCAGACATAACCTTCATCAAGTGCGCTCATTGTTAAAAGATCAGACATAACCTTCATCAAGTACGCTCATGGTTAAAAGATAAGACATAACCTTCATCAAGTACGCTCATGGTTAAAGATAAGACATAACCTTCATCAAGTACGCTCATGGTTAAAGATAAGACATAACCTTCATCAAGTACGCTCATGGTTAAAAGATAAGACATAACCTTCATCAAGTACGCTCATGGTTAAAGATAAGACATAACCTTCATCAAGTACGCTCATGGTTAAAAGATAAGACATAACCTTCATCAAGTACGCTCATGGTTAAAGATAAGACATAATCTTCATTAAGTACACTCATGGTTAAAGATAAGACATAACCTTCATCAAGTACGCTCATGGTTAAAAGATAAGACATAACCTTCATCAAGTACGCTCATGGTTAAAAGATAAGACATAACCTTCATCAAGTACACTCATGGTTAAAAGATAAGACATAATCTTCATCAAGTACGCTCATGGTTAAAAGATAAGACATAACCTTCATCAAGTACGCTCATGGTTAAAAGATAAGACATAATCTTCATCAAGTACACTCATGGTTAAAAGATAAGACATAATCTTCATCAAGTACACTCATGTTTAAAAGATAAGACATAATCTTCATCAAGTGCGCTCATGGTTAAAAGATAAGACATAACCTTCATCAAGTACACTCATGGTTAAAGATAAGACATAATCTTCATCAAGTACACTCATGATCAAAAGATAAGACATAACCTTCATCAAGTACGCTCATGGTTAAAGATAAGACATAATCTTCATCAAGTACACTCATGGTTAAAGATAAGACATAACCTTCATCAAGTACGCTCATGGTTAAAGATAAGACATAATCTTCATCAAGTACGCTCATGGTTAAAAGATAAGACATAACCTTCATCAAGTACACTCATGGTTAAAGATAAGACATAATCTTCATCAAGTACACTCATGATCAAAAGATCAGACATAACCTTCATCAAGTACGCTCATGGTTAAAGATAAGACATAATCTTCATCAAGTACACTCATGATCAAAAGATAAGACATAACCTTCATCAAGTACACTCATGGTTAAAAGATAAGACATAATCTTCATCAAGTGCGCTCATGGTTAAAAGATAAGACATAACCTTCATCAAGTACGCTCATGGTTAAAAGATAAGACATAATCTTCATCAAGTACACTCATGGTTAAAAGATAAGACATAACCTTCATCAAGTACGCTCATGGTTAAAAGATAAGACGTAACCTTCATCAAGTGCGCTCATGGTTAAAATATAAGACATAACCTTCATCAAGTACGCTCATGGTTAAAAGATCAGACATAACCTTCATCAAGTACACTCATGGTTAAAGATAAGACATAACCTTCATCAAGTACGCTCATGGTTAAAAGATAAGACATAACCTTCATCAAGTACGCTCATGGTTAAAGATAAGACATAATCTTCATCAAGTACACTCATGGTTAAAGATAAGACATAATCTTCATCAAGTACACTCATGATCAAAAGATCAGACATAACCTTCATCAAGTACGCTCATGGTTAAAGATAAGACATAACCTTCATCAAGTACGCTCATGGTTAAAGATAAGACATAACCTTCATCAAGTACGCTCATGGTTAAAAGATAAGACATAACCTTCATCAAGTACGCTCATGGTTAAAGATAAGACATAATCTTCATCAAGTACACTCATGGTTAAAGATAAGACATAACCTTCATCAAGTACGCTCATGGTTAAAAGATAAGACATAACCTTCATCAAGTACGCTCATGGTTAAAAGATAAGACATAACCTTCATCAAGTACACTCATGGTTAAAAGATAAGACATAATCTTCATCAAGTACACTCATAGTTAAAAGATAAGACATAATCTTCATCAAGTGCGCTCATGGTTAAAAGATAAGACATAACCTTCATCAAGTACACTCATGGTTAAAGATAAGACATAATCTTCATCAAGTACACTCATGGTTAAAAGATAAGACATAACCTTCATCAAGTACGCTCATGGTTAAAAGATAAGACATAACCTTCATCAAGTACGCTCATGGTTAAAAGATAAGACATAATCTTCATCAAGTGCGCTCATGGTTAAAATATAAGACATAACCTTCATCAAGTACGCTCATGGTTAAAAGATCAGACATAACCTTCATCAAGTACACTCATGGTTAAAGATAAGACATAATCTTCATCAAGTACACTCATGATCAAAAGATCAGACATAACCTTCATCAAGTACGCTCATGGTTAAAGATAAGACATAATCTTCATCAAGTACACTCATGATCAAAAGATCAGACATAACCTTCATCAAGTACGCTCATGGTTAAAAGATCAGACATAACCTTCATCAAGTACGCTCATGGTTAAAAGATAAGACATAATCTTCATCAAGTGCGCTCATGGTTAAAAGATAAGACATAACCTTCATCAAGTACGCTCATGGTTAAAAGATAAGACATAATCTTCATCAAGTACACTCATGATCAAAAGATCAGATATAACCTTCATCAAGTACGCTCATGGTTAAAGATAAGACATAATCTTCATCAAGTACACGCATGATCAAAAGATCAGACATAACCTTCATCAAGTACGCTCATGGTTAAAGATAAGACATAATCTTCATCAAGTACACTCATGATCAAAAGATAAGACATAATCTTCATCAAGTATGCTCATGGTTAAAGATAAGACATAACCTTCATCAAGTACGCTCATGGTTAAAGATAAGACATAATCTTCATCAAGTACACTCATGATCAAAAGATAAGACATAATCTTCATCAAGTACGCTCATGGTTAAAATATAAGACATAATCTTCATCAAGTACACTCATGATCAAAAGATAAGACATAACCTTCATCAAGTACGCTCATGGTTAAAAGATAAGACATAATCTTCATCAAGTACGCTCATGGTTAAAAGATAAGACATAATCTTCATCAAGTACGCTCATGGTTAAAGATAAGACATAATCTTCATCAAGTACACTCATGATCAAAAGATCAGACATAATCTTCATCAAGTGCGCTCATGGTTAAAAGATAAGACATAACCTTCATCAAGTACGCTCATGGTTAAAGATAAGACATAATCTTCATCAAGTACACTCATGATCAAAAGATAAGACATAACCTTCATCAAGTACGCTCATGGTTAAAGATAAGACATAATCTTCATCAAGTACACTCATGGTTAAAAGATCAGACATAACCTTCATCAAGTACGCTCATGGTTAAAAGATCAGACATAACCTTCATCAAGTACGCTCATGGTTAAAGATAAGACATAACCTTCATCAAGTACGCTCATGGTTAAAAGATCAGACATAACCTTCATCAAGTACGCTCATGGTTAAAGATAAGACATAATCTTCATCAAGTACACACATGATCAAAAAATCAGACATAACCTTCATCAAGTACGCTCATGGTTAAAAGATAAGACATAACCTTCATCAAGTACGCTCATGGTTAAAGATAAGACATAACCTTCATCAAGTACGCTCATGGTTAAAGATAAGACATAACCTTCATCAAGTACGCTCATGGTTAAAAGATAAGACATAACCTTCATCAAGTACACTCATGGTTAAAAGATAAGACATAACCTTCATCAAGTACGCTCATGGTTAAAAGATAAGACATAACCTTCATCAAGTACGCTCATGGTTAAAGATAAGACATAATCTTCATCAAGTACACTCATGGTTAAAGATAAGACATAACCTTCATCAAGTACGCTCATGGTTAAAAGATAAGACATAACCTTCATCAAGTACGCTCATGGTTAAAAGATAAGACATAACCTTCATCAAGTACACTCATGGTTAAAAGATAAGACATAATCTTCATCAAGTACACTCATGTTTAAAAGATCAGACATAACCTTCATCAAGTACGCTCATGGTTAAAAGATCAGACATAACCTTCATCAAGTACGCTCATGGCTAAAAGATCAGACATAACCTTCATCAAGTACGCTCATGGTCAAAAGATCAGACATAATCTTCATCAAGTACGCTCATGGTTAAAAGATCAGACATAACCTTCATCAAGTGCGCTCATTGTTAAAAGATCAGACATAACCTTCATCAAGTACGCTCATGGTTAAAAGATCAGACATAACCTTCATCAAGTACGCTCATGGTTAAAAGATCAGACATCACCTTCATCAAGTACGCTCATGGTTAAAGATAAGACATAACCTTCATCAAGTACGCTCATGGTTAAAAGATCAGACATAACCTTCATCAAGTACGCTCATGGTTAAAGATAAGACATAATCTTCATCAAGTACACACATGATCAAAAGATCAGACATAACCTTCATCAAGTACGCTCATGGTTAAAAGATAAGACATAACCTTCATCAAGTACGCTCATGGTTAAAGATAAGACATAACCTTCATCAAGTACGCTCATGGTTAAAAGATCAGACATAACCTTCATCAAGTACGCTCATGGTTAAAAGATCAGACATAACCTTCATCAAGTACGCTCATGGTTAAAAGATCAGACATAACCTTCATCAAGTGCGCTCATTGTTAAAAGATCAGACATAACCTTCATCAAGTACGCTCATGGTTAAAAGATAAGACATAACCTTCATCAAGTACGCTCATGGTTAAAGATAAGACATAACCTTCATCAAGTACGCTCATGGTTAAAGATAAGACATAACCTTCATCAAGTACGCTCATGGTTAAAAGATAAGACATAACCTTCATCAAGTACGCTCATGGTTAAAGATAAGACATAATCTTCATCAAGTACACTCATGGTTAAAGATAAGACATAACCTTCATCAAGTACGCTCATGGTTAAAAGATAAGACATAATCTTCATCAAGTACACTCATGATCAAAAGATCAGACATAACCTTCATCAAGTACGCTCATGGTTAAAAGATCAGACATAACCTTCATCAAGTACGCTCATGGTTAAAAGATAAGACATAATCTTCATCAAGTGCGCTCATGGTTAAAAGATAAGACATAACCTTCATCAAGTACGCTCATGGTTAAAAGATAAGACATAATCTTCATCAAGTACACTCATGATCAAAAGATCAGATATAACCTTCATCAAGTACGCTCATGGTTAAAGATAAGACATAATCTTCATCAAGTACACGCATGATCAAAAGATCAGACATAACCTTCATCAAGTACGCTCATGGTTAAAGATAAGACATAATCTTCATCAAGTACACTCATGATCAAAAGATAAGACATAATCTTCATCAAGTATGCTCATGGTTAAAGATAAGACATAACCTTCATCAAGTACGCTCATGGTTAAAGATAAGACATAATCTTCATCAAGTACACTCATGATCAAAAGATAAGACATAATCTTCATCAAGTACGCTCATGGTTAAAATATAAGACATAATCTTCATCAAGTACACTCATGATCAAAAGATAAGACATAACCTTCATCAAGTACGCTCATGGTTAAAAGATAAGACATAATCTTCATCAAGTACGCTCATGGTTAAAAGATAAGACATAATCTTCATCAAGTACGCTCATGGTTAAAGATAAGACATAATCTTCATCAAGTACACTCATGATCAAAAGATCAGACATAATCTTCATCAAGTGCGCTCATGGTTAAAAGATAAGACATAACCTTCATCAAGTACGCTCATGGTTAAAGATAAGACATAATCTTCATCAAGTACACTCATGATCAAAAGATAAGACATAACCTTCATCAAGTACGCTCATGGTTAAAGATAAGACATAATCTTCATCAAGTACACTCATGGTTAAAAGATCAGACATAACCTTCATCAAGTACGCTCATGGTTAAAAGATCAGACATAACCTTCATCAAGTACGCTCATGGTTAAAGATAAGACATAACCTTCATCAAGTACGCTCATGGTTAAAAGATCAGACATAACCTTCATCAAGTACGCTCATGGTTAAAGATAAGACATAATCTTCATCAAGTACACACATGATCAAAAAATCAGACATAACCTTCATCAAGTACGCTCATGGTTAAAAGATAAGACATAACCTTCATCAAGTACGCTCATGGTTAAAGATAAGACATAACCTTCATCAAGTACGCTCATGGTTAAAGATAAGACATAACCTTCATCAAGTACGCTCATGGTTAAAAGATAAGACATAACCTTCATCAAGTACACTCATGGTTAAAAGATAAGACATAACCTTCATCAAGTACGCTCATGGTTAAAAGATAAGACATAACCTTCATCAAGTACGCTCATGGTTAAAGATAAGACATAATCTTCATCAAGTACACTCATGGTTAAAGATAAGACATAACCTTCATCAAGTACGCTCATGGTTAAAAGATAAGACATAACCTTCATCAAGTACGCTCATGGTTAAAAGATAAGACATAACCTTCATCAAGTACACTCATGGTTAAAAGATAAGACATAATCTTCATCAAGTACACTCATGTTTAAAAGATCAGACATAACCTTCATCAAGTACGCTCATGGTTAAAAGATCAGACATAACCTTCATCAAGTACGCTCATGGCTAAAAGATCAGACATAACCTTCATCAAGTACGCTCATGGTCAAAAGATCAGACATAATCTTCATCAAGTACGCTCATGGTTAAAAGATCAGACATAACCTTCATCAAGTGCGCTCATTGTTAAAAGATCAGACATAACCTTCATCAAGTACGCTCATGGTTAAAAGATCAGACATAACCTTCATCAAGTACGCTCATGGTTAAAAGATCAGACATCACCTTCATCAAGTACGCTCATGGTTAAAGATAAGACATAACCTTCATCAAGTACGCTCATGGTTAAAAGATCAGACATAACCTTCATCAAGTACGCTCATGGTTAAAGATAAGACATAATCTTCATCAAGTACACACATGATCAAAAGATCAGACATAACCTTCATCAAGTACGCTCATGGTTAAAAGATAAGACATAACCTTCATCAAGTACGCTCATGGTTAAAGATAAGACATAACCTTCATCAAGTACGCTCATGGTTAAAAGATCAGACATAACCTTCATCAAGTACGCTCATGGTTAAAAGATCAGACATAACCTTCATCAAGTACGCTCATGGTTAAAAGATCAGACATAACCTTCATCAAGTGCGCTCATTGTTAAAAGATCAGACATAACCTTCATCAAGTACGCTCATGGTTAAAAGATAAGACATAACCTTCATCAAGTACGCTCATGGTTAAAGATAAGACATAACCTTCATCAAGTACGCTCATGGTTAAAGATAAGACATAACCTTCATCAAGTACGCTCATGGTTAAAAGATAAGACATAACCTTCATCAAGTACGCTCATGGTTAAAGATAAGACATAATCTTCATCAAGTACACTCATGGTTAAAGATAAGACATAACCTTCATCAAGTACGCTCATGGTTAAAAGATAAGACATAATCTTCATCAAGTACGCTCATGGTTAAAAGATAAGACATAACCTTCATCAAGTACACTCATGGTTAAAAGATAAGACATAATCTTCATCAAGTACACTCATGGTTAAAAGATAAGACATAATCTTCATCAAGTGCGCTCATGGTTAAAAGATAAGACATAACCTTCATCAAGTACGCTCATGGTTAAAGATAAGACATAATCTTCATCAAGTACACTCATGGTTAAAAGATCAGACATAACCTTCATCAAGTACGCTCATGGTTTAAAGATCAGACATAACCTTCATCAAGTACGCTCATGGTTAAAGATAAGACATAACCTTCATCAAGTACGCTCATGGTTAAAAGATCAGACATAACCTTCATCAAGTACGCTCATGGTTAAAGATAAGACATAATCTTCATCAAGTACACACATGATCAAAAAATCAGACATAACCTTCATCAAGTACGCTCATGGTTAAAAGATAAGACATAACCTTCATCAAGTACGCTCATGGTTAAAGATAAGACATAACCTTCATCAAGTACGCTCATGGTTAAAGATAAGACATAACCTTCATCAAGTACGCTCATGGTTAAAAGATAAGACATAACCTTCATCAAGTACGCTCATGGTTAAAGATAAGACATAACCTTCATCAAGTACGCTCATGGTTAAAAGATAAGACATAACCTTCATCAAGTACGCTCATGGTTAAAGATAAGACATAATCTTCATTAAGTACACTCATGGTTAAAGATAAGACATAACCTTCATCAAGTACGCTCATGGTTAAAAGATAAGACATAACCTTCATCAAGTACGCTCATGGTTAAAAGATAAGACATAACCTTCATCAAGTACACTCATGGTTAAAAGATAAGACATAATCTTCATCAAGTACACTCATGTTTAAAAGATAAGACATAATCTTCATCAAGTGCGCTCATGGTTAAAAGATAAGACATAACCTTCATCAAGTACACTCATGGTTAAAGATAAGACATAATCTTCATCAAGTACACTCATGATCAAAAGATAAGACATAACCTTCATCAAGTACGCTCATGGTTAAAGATAAGACATAATCTTCATCAAGTACACTCATGGTTAAAGATAAGACATAACCTTCATCAAGTACGCTCATGGTTAAAGATAAGACATAATCTTCATCAAGTACGCTCATGGTTAAAAGATAAGACATAACCTTCATCAAGTACACTCATGGTTAAAGATAAGACATAATCTTCATCAAGTACACTCATGATCAAAAGATAAGACATAACCTTCATCAAGTACGCTCATGGTTAAAGATAAGACATAATCTTCATCAAGTACACTCATGATCAAAAGATAAGACATAACCTTCATCAAGTACGCTCATGGTTAAAGATAAGACATAATCTTCATCAAGTACACTCATGATCAAAAGATAAGACATAACCTTCATCAAGTACACTCATGGTTAAAAGATAAGACATAATCTTCATCAAGTGCGCTCATGGTTAAAAGATAAGACATAACCTTCATCAAGTACGCTCATGGTTAAAAGATAAGACATAATCTTCAACAAGTACACTCATGGTTAAAAGATAAGACATAACCTTCATCAAGTACGCTCATGGTTAAAAGATAAGACGTAACCTTCATCAAGTGCGCTCATGGTTAAAATATAAGACATAACCTTCATCAAGTACGCTCATGGTTAAAAGATCAGACATAACCTTCATCAAGTACACTCATGGTTAAAGATAAGACATAACCTTCATCAAGTACGCTCATGGTTAAAAGATAAGACATAACCTTCATCAAGTACGCTCATGGTTAAAGATAAGACATAATCTTCATCAAGTACACTCATGGTTAAAGATAAGACATAATCTTCATCAAGTACACTCATGATCAAAAGATCAGACATAACCTTCATCAAGTACGCTCATGGTTAAAGATAAGACATAACCTTCATCAAGTACGCTCATGGTTAAAGATAAGACATAACCTTCATCAAGTACGCTCATGGTTAAAAGATAAGACATAACCTTCATCAAGTACGCTCATGGTTAAAGATAAGACATAATCTTCATCAAGTACACTCATGGTTAAAGATAAGACATAACCTTCATCAAGTACGCTCATGGTTAAAAGATAAGACATAACCTTCATCAAGTACGCTCATGGTTAAAAGATAAGACATAACCTTCATCAAGTACACTCATGGTTAAAAGATAAGACATAATCTTCATCAAGTACACTCATAGTTAAAAGATAAGACATAATCTTCATCAAGTGCGCTCATGGTTAAAAGATAAGACATAACCTTCATTAAGTACACTCATGGTTAAAGATAAGACATAATCTTCATCAAGTACACTCATGGTTAAAAGATAAGACATAACCTTCATCAAGTACGCTCATGGTTAAAAGATAAGACATAACCTTCATCAAGTACGCTCATGGTTAAAAGATAAGACATAATCTTCATCAAGTGCGCTCATGGTTAAAATATAAGACATAACCTTCATCAAGTACGCTCATGGTTAAAAGATCAGACATAACCTTCATCAAGTACACTCATGGTTAAAGATAAGACATAATCTTCATCAAGTACACTCATGATCAAAAGATCAGACATAACCTTCATCAAGTACGCTCATGGTTAAAGATAAGACATAATCTTCATCAAGTACACTCATGATCAAAAGATCAGACATAACCTTCATCAAGTACGCTCATGGTTAAAAGATCAGACATAACCTTCATCAAGTACGCTCATGGTTAAAAGATAAGACATAATCTTCATCAAGTGCGCTCATGGTTAAAAGATAAGACATAACCTTCATCAAGTACGCTCATGGTTAAAAGATAAGACATAATCTTCATCAAGTACACTCATGATCAAAAGATCAGATATAACCTTCATCAAGTACGCTCATGGTTAAAGATAAGACATAATCTTCATCAAGTACACGCATGATCAAAAGATCAGACATAACCTTCATCAAGTACGCTCATGGTTAAAGATAAGACATAATCTTCATCAAGTACACTCATGATCAAAAGATAAGACATAATCTTCATCAAGTATGCTCATGGTTAAAGATAAGACATAACCTTCATCAAGTACGCTCATGGTTAAAGATAAGACATAATCTTCATCAAGTACACTCATGATCAAAAGATAAGACATAATCTTCATCAAGTACGCTCATGGTTAAAAGATAAGACATAATCTTCATCAAGTACACTCATGATCAAAAGATAAGACATAACCTTCATCAAGTACGCTCATGGTTAAAAGATAAGACATAATCTTCATCAAGTACGCTCATGGTTAAAAGATAAGACATAATCTTCATCAAGTACGCTCATGGTTAAAGATAAGACATAATCTTCATCAAGTACACTCATGATCAAAAGATCAGACATAACCTTCATCAAGTACGCTCATGGTTAAAGATAAGACATAATCTTCATCAAGTACACTCATGATCAAAAGATCAGACATAACCTTCATCAAGTACGCTCATGGTTAAAAGATAAGACATAATCTTCAACAAGTACGCTCATGGTTAAAAGATAAGACATAATCTTCATCAAGTACACTCATGATCAAAAGATCAGACATAACCTTCATCAAGTACGCTCATGGTTAAAAGATAAGACATAATCTTCATCAAGTACGCTCATGGTTAAAAGATAAGACATAACCTTCATCAAGTACGCTCATGGTTAAAAGATAAGACATAATCTTCATCAAGTGCGCTCATGGTTAAAATATAAGACATAACCTTCATCAAGTACGCTCATGGTTAAAAGATCAGACATAACCTTCATCAAGTACACTCATGGTTAAAGATAAGACATAACCTTCATCAAGTACGCTCATGGTTAAAAGATAAGACATAACCTTCATCAAGTACGCTCATGGTTAAAGATAAGACATAATCTTCATCAAGTACACTCATGGTTAAAGATAAGACATAATCTTCATCAAGTACACTCATGATCAAAAGATCAGACATAACCTTCATCAAGTACGCTCATGGTTAAAGATAAGACATAACCTTCATCAAGTACGCTCATGGTTAAAGATAAGACATAACCTTCATCAAGTACACTCATGGTTAAAAGATAAGACATAACCTTCATCAAGTACGCTCATGGTTAAAGATAAGACATAATCTTCATCAAGTACACTCATGGTTAAAGATAAGACATAATCTTCATCAAGTACACTCATGATCAAAAGATCAGACATAACCTTCATCAAGTACGCTCATGGTTAAAGATAAGACATAACCTTCATCAAGTACGCTCATGGTTAAAGATAAGACATAACCTTCATCAAGTACGCTCATGGTTAAAAGATAAGACATAACCTTCATCAAGTACGCTCATGGTTAAAGATAAGACATAATCTTCATCAAGTACACTCATGGTTAAAGATAAGACATAACCTTCATCAAGTACGCTCATGGTTAAAAGATAAGATATAACCTTCATCAAGTACGCTCATGGTTAAAAGATAAGACATAACCTTCATCAAGTACACTCATGGTTAAAAGATAAGACATAATCTTCATCAAGTACACTCATGGTTAAAAGATAAGACATAATCTTCATCAAGTGCGCTCATGGTTAAAAGATAAGACATAACCTTCATCAAGTACACTCATGGTTAAAGATAAGACATAATCTTCATCAAGTACACTCATGGTTAAAAGATAAGACATAACCTTCATCAAGTACGCTCATGGTTAAAAGATAAGACATAACCTTCATCAAGTACGCTCATGGTTAAAAGATAAGACATAATCTTCATCAAGTGCGCTCATGGTTAAAATATAAGACATAACCTTCATCAAGTACGCTCATGGTTAAAAGATCAGACATAACCTTCATCAAGTACACTCATGGTTAAAGATAAGACATAATCTTCATCAAGTAACCTCATGATCAAAAGATCAGACATAACCTTCATCAAGTACGCTCATGGTTAAAGATAAGACATAATCTTCATCAAGTACACTCATGATCAAAAGATCAGACATAACCTTCATCAAGTACGCTCATGGTTAAAAGATCAGACATAACCTTCATCAAGTACGCTCATGGTTAAAAGATAAGACATAATCTTCATCAAGTGCGCTCATGGTTAAAAGATAAGACATAACCTTCATCAAGTACGCTCATGGTTAAAAGATAAGACATAATCTTCATCAAGTACACTCATGATCAAAAGATCAGATATAACCTTCATCAAGTACGCTCATGGTTAAAGATAAGACATAATCTTCATCAAGTACACTCATGATCAAAAGATCAGACATAATCTTCATCAAGTACGCTCATGGTTAAAGATAAGACATAATCTTCATCAAGTACACTCATGATCAAAAGATAAGACATAATCTTCATCAAGTATGCTCATGGTTAAAAGATAAGACATAATCTTCATCAAGTATGCTCATGGTTAAAGATAAGACATAACCTTCATCAAGTACGCTCATGGTTAAAGATAAGACATAATCTTCATCAAGTACACTCATGATCAAAAGATAAGACATAATCTTCATCAAGTACACTCATGGTTAAAAGATCAGACATAACCTTCATCAAGTACGCTCATGGTTAAAAGATAAGACATAACCTTCATCAAGTACGCTCATGGTTAAAAGATAAGACATAATCTTCATCAAGTACGCTCATGGTTAAAAGATAAGACATAATCTTCATCAAGTACGCTCATGGTTAAAGATAAGACATAATCTTCATCAAGTACACTCATGATCAAAAGATCAGACATAACCTTCATCAAGTACGCTCATGGTTAAAGATAAGACATAATCTTCATCAAGTACACTCATGATCAAAAGATAAGACATAACCTTCATCAAGTACGCTCATGGTTAAAAGATAAGACATAATCTTCATCAAGTACGCTCATGGTTAAAAGATAAGACATAATCTTCATCAAGTACGCTCATGGTTAAAGATAAGACATAATCTTCATCAAGTACACTCATGATCAAAAGATAAGACATAACCTTCATCAAGTACGCTCATGGTTAAAAGATAAGACATAATCTTCATCAAGTACGCTCATGGTTAAAAGATAAGACATAACCTTCATCAAGTACACTCATGATCAAAAGATAAGACATAACCTTCATCAAGTACGCTCATGGTTAAAAGATAAGACATAATCTTCATCAAGTACGCTCATGGTTAAAAGATAAGACATAATCTTCATCAAGTACGCTCATGGTTAAAGATAAGACATAATCTTCATCAAGTACACTCATGATCAAAAGATCAGACATAACCTTCATCAAGTACGCTCATGGTTAAAGATAAGACATAATCTTCATCAAGTACACTCATGATCAAAAGATCAGACATAACCTTCATCAAGTACGCTCATGGTTAAAAGATAAGACATAATCTTCATCAAGTACGCTCATGGTTAAAAGATAAGACATAATCTTCATCAAGTACACTCATGATCAAAAGATCAGACATAACCTTCATCAAGTACGCTCATGGTTAAAAGATAAGACATAATCTTCATCAAGTACGCTCATGGTTTAAAGATAAGACATAATCTTCATCAAGTACACTCATGATCAAAAGATCAGACATAACCTTCATCAAGTACGCCCATGGTTAAAAGATCAGACATAACCTTCATCAAGTACGCTCATGGTTAAAAGATCAGACATAAGTTTCATCAAGTACGCTCATGGCTAAAAGATTAGACATAACCTTCATCAAGTACGCTCATGGTCAAAAGATCAGACATAACCTTCATCAAGTGCGCTCATGGTCAAAAGATCAGACATAACCTTCATCAAGTACGCTCATGGTTAAAAGATAAGACATAATCTTCATCAAGTACGCTCATGGCTAAAAGATTAGACATAACCTTCATCAAGTACGCTCATGGTCAAAAGATCAGACATAACCTTCATCAAGTACGCTCATGGTTAAAAGATAAGACATAATCTTCATCAAGTACGCTCATGGTTAAAAGATAAGACATAATCTTCATCAAGTACACTCATGGTTAAAAGATAAGACATAACCTTCATCAAGTACGCTCATGGTTAAAAGATAAGACATAACCTTCATCAAGTACACTCATGATCAAAAGATCAGACATAACCTTCATCAAGTACACTCATGATCAAAAGATAAGACATAACCTTCATCAAGTACACTCATGGTTAAAAGATAAGACATAATCTTCATCAAGTACACTCATGATCAAAAGATAAGACATAACCTTCATCAAGTACGTTCATGGTCAAAAGATAAGACATAATCTTCATCAAGTACACTCATGATCAAAAGATAAGACATAACCTTCATCAAGTACACTCATGGTTAAAAGATAAGACATAATCTTCATCAAGTACACTCATGATCAAAAGATAAGACATAATCTTCATCAAGTACACTCATGATCAAAAGATAAGACATAATCTTCATCAAGTACACTCATGATCAAAAGATAAGACATAACCTTCATCAAGTACACTCATGGTTAAAAGATAAGACATAATCTTCATCAAGTACACTCATGATCAAAAGATAAGACATAACCTTCATCAAGTACACTCATGGTTAAAAGATAAGACATAATCTTCATCAAGTACACTCATGGTTAAAGATAAGACATAACCTTCATCAAGTACGCTCATGGTTAAAAGATAAGACATAATCTTCATCAAGTACGCTCATGGTTAAAAGATAAGACATAATCTTCATCAAGTACACTCATGGTTAAAAGATAAGACATAATCTTCATCAAGTACGCTCATGGTTAAAAGATAAGACATAATCTTCATCAAGTACGCTCATGGTTAAAAGATAAGACATAATCTTCATCAAGTACACTCATGGTTAAAAGATAAGACATAATCTTCATCAAGTACACTCATGATCAAAAGATCAGACATAACCTTCATCAAGTACGCTCATGGTTAAAAGATAAGACATAATCTTCATCAAGTACGCTCATGGTTAAAAGATAAGACATAATCTTCATCAAGTACACTCATGGTTAAAAGATAAGACATAATCTTCATCAAGTACACTCATGGTTAAAAGATAAGACATAATCTTCATCAAGTACACTCATGGTTAAAAGATAAGACATAATCTTCATCAAGTACGCTCATGGTTAAAAGATAAGACATAATCTTCATCAAGTACGTTCATGGTCAAAAGATCAGACATAACCTTCATCAGGTGCTCATGGTTAAAAGATCAGAAAGATATATAATTTTAAAGTCTCCAGGGGCAAGTAAACCAAAGAACTTAAACAGGAAAGCGAAAGTCAGCTATTAGTTTAACTAAGCATGAGGGAGGTTATTTAGATATCTATTATTTAGAAACTAAATTTCAAACATAAATATATTTAATAAACAATGCCAGTTGTATGGTTTTGATAGAATACGACGACATCTGTACGACAGTTTAATTTTCCTAAAAGGAAATTGATAGGATTATGTCTTCACACATATTGGTTGTAAATATTCTCCCTTTAGACATGCTGTCAGTAATGAAAGCATTCCCTTTACAAGTATAAAAGAAACAAATTACCGTAAATCCTCCACAGTTTAGTCCATTATCATTGTAATTTGGCTCGGCCCCTGGGTAGTCAAATCTCCATAGCGATGACCGCATGGCAGGTTCTATCATCATCCCGTGACCATAGATAACGGGTAACATTTGTAGTAAAAACAGAACTACATAAGTTGCTGATGCACTAACCACCATTATGATTCCCTCGTTCTCTTAACATAGGACTTAAACATTTCAGTTAAAACGTGTAAATCTTTTTGACATGTTAAATGCTTTGGTAGTACGAAGATGAATACAAATTAGAATTAACATATCTAATTAATTAAGACAAGTGAATTGTCTACCTATCTTTTTTGTTAACTTCTATCTGAGCCATTAAGGCACACAGCATACATATACAAAAATACAAACACGTCTTTTGTCCGACAGTTGTAACACGAAACAATAAAGATATAGGTAAACACGAAACAAAAAACATTCTGAAACTGAGGCAAACGTCGAGGAACAACCCTTTTATTACAGTTCTTCATCGAACTGTGGATATCAGAACAAAGTAAATGTATGGCGGTCACTGTAGTTTTCTGTCCTTTCATCCACAGGTTCGAGGCCATCGGAAAAACTGTTAGATTTGCGTTTTGTAAATTTACAATTATCGAGGCCACCGGAAAAACTGTTAGATTTGCGCTTAGTAAATTGATAATTACTTTGATAAACACCACAACACATTAACTAATACAATCAATGAAACAATGACACACCTTATCTCAAGTTATTTGTAAAATCAATGGGTATTTTGAAATGGTAGTTCATTAAAAGAAGCACAAACATGAAATAGTTTCATCACATGTCACACAGAAATTGCACAACTTTAAAAATAACGAACATGCACATTAAGCAGGAGAAAGCTTTACTACTTCTACAATACATGGAAGACGAAATGAGATCACAAATTATTTACATAAAAAATAATATAGATAAACATAAACAAAATGTTAAAGGAATGCCTCAAAATGTACAACTAAAATAATAGGATGTTAATGAAAAAAAATATACACATCTTGAACATTTGTTTCTGTGTTCAACTATGTGAAAGTTCATGTATGTATATATTTGTAGTATCATTGTTTACAAATAGTTTATCACTATGACATGTAGGACAAATATAATTGTATATGCTAATTGAGTATGTAGAAAGAAAAGTTGTTTATCTTACAAGTCATGTGCCAATGCAATTGTTCGGTAGAATATTCGAAGCGTTTAGATATAACACTTTTCTTAGTTTTTGTGATTATGTACAGAAAGTGTAAGTCATGATGGCCACATAACAAAAGTAATAATTTTCAATCGTGTCCAAGCTCTTGCAAATTATAACGTATGATAATAAAAAGTAAGTATATTTCTTCAATCAGAGAACCAATATTTCATCTGCTCTCTCAGACCGACTATTATTGATATTTATTCAAATACCTACAAAACTCTCCTTTTATACTTTAGGTACACTTCTAAAAAAAACGAATTCAAAATTCAGATGACCACATCAACAAATACTTACGAATACACTATTGTAATTTATATCTTTGGTATGGTTTTTTTTCTACCATTAAAGGGATTGCCGTTCAAGGCACTTATCAAGTCAACATTGTCTGGTCTAAAATCTTTGAGCATATAGAAAGATCTTATATGAATGAGGGCCCGGGTGGCTCAATGAGTTAGGTAGTTGGATTTACCTAACAACTCATACAAGTCTATCACCAATACGGCGTGGGTTCGCGACCGGCTTTGTAAATTACAAAAAAGGGTGCACTCGACTCGCAGCCGCAAGTGATAAAGTTTATACCAGTTTCTTGCCTATGGTCGGTGGTTCTCTCCGGGTACTCCGGCTTCTTCCACCACTAAAACTGGTCGCCATGATATAGCTGAAATGTTGTTGAAAGTGGCGCTAAAACAACAAAAATCAATCAAAATCAATTTGATATGAATGAGACTAGGAGATGATCTAAGAAAAGTTTGAAGAGGTCTAATTCACTAACTGTAAAGGATTGTCTAATACATTCAGTACATTAAAAAAGAACTATTCCAATGATACTGATTCTTATATAGATTATACAGCCTAATGAAGATGTAATCATTTCACCATTACCGACTTTAAATCAATATTCTCTGGACGAAATATAGACATGTCTTTAGGAATCTCCAGGGTTTTGTTTTCATTTCAAACTTCACAATTTTCTTCTTTTTTTTTATCCTTTCATGATAGACGTAATATATAGCCTCACTAATCTGTGAAAGTATTTGTTTCAGAATACTCAGCTGGTTCTTATTCTTAAAGATTGATGTTTTCTTTTTTGTAGCGATTGTTTTAAATGTGGTGTTATATTTTCCAGAAAGAGCAATCCGTATTTATGATATTTTTTCCAGAAAGAGCAATCTGTATTTCCCCATAGGAACTGATTTCTAATTTTCTATTTTCATTTCTTTTCTAATTAAAATTGTTTTCATCAAATCGTAGTGGATTTTTATAGGAAATAAACAATTAAAATTTATAAAATCTTCTCATTTCACATTTTGTAATTTGTCACACACTGAATTCATAAATCTACAAACATTGAGTGATTTTTTGCTGTCGTCTGAAACTGCCAATTCCAAATATGCTAGAGCTTTAACATTCAAATTGCAAGTGTGACACTTTATTATTGAGAATCATTTTCTTTAGCAGGACATTGTGATGCCGAAATCTGGTAATAAAATGAAAAACAGAAAATACCACACTGTCGGAATAGTTCCAAAATCTAATACCACACTCGCAGAAAGAGACAAAATAGTTACCTCTAACATATAAATAAGGTATAGTAAATAGGCACGATTTACGATACCAGTACTAGAAGGTATTCGGTTAATGTCAGAAACCACAGTTGATAGGGTTTCTATTGCTGGCTTGCCAATTAGTGTTGATGGCTCCTTGCAGAATCCAAATTTGTCTTCTACTAGCAAAACAAAATGTCGCTACATTTTTTTCTTTACTGTGAAATCCAAAATCATCTGTATTATACATGTAGTGTCTGTTAGATGACATGTGCATGGCTCATTCACCAATAATAAAGAAACGAATGAGTAGGTGTGGTTGTAATCTTTACAGTCGGAAAGCAATTCTTTCTTTACATGGTCACTCTTGTTGTTCTGGGCATTTTTTATCCTCTACTAAAGTGTACTCTCTGTTCCACACCTCATCGTTCATCGCACATGGTTATTAAGCTTAAGCTCTTAGTGTGGCAACTCCTGTATACATTACTTCACCCTCATCTAGCTTAATATTTACAAATCTGGGCTTCATATTGCCGATTCGTTGTCCTTCCTTTTTATTAAGTATAGTTTGACTTCCATTTATTTTTATTTTCATTTGCTTAACTTCCATCACCACTATAACTACGTATGAATAGTCCAATTTCATACTTTCTGAATGAGGAGTAAGTGAAGAAATCAGGTAGCCTAGGGGTGTTCAAAAAGCGTAAGTTCTTGAAGACATGTTTGAAGATATCAAAGGTGTAATCGGAAGTCGTAAATAGAAGAACGACAGACAGCACAATGACCAAAAAGAAAAGGGACAAAATGACAAGCAACGATCTACAAACCATTGCACGGAAAATTTAAGATCGAGCAGCACGAACTCCACTAAAAACCAGGGATGAACTCAGGTGCTCTGGAAGGGTTAGCGGTTCCTCCTCCACATGTGACACCCGTTTTGAAGTTCGGCACATAAATTGAAGTGCATTTCCATGAAACATTAATGCTCTTATGCCTTACCAGTATACAATCCAGTCACACGACACGTGGTAATACCTGTTTTAGAATGAAACCTCTCGATTCACTTCAAGACCTGTCTGTTGTGTTTTATACAAAGGTAGATGAAAGACGAATACTGCTCTAATTTTGATTGTGTATCTCTTCCTCTTGTTGATAAGATTCGTTAATTTATATTACACATGTATATCTCTGTCCATGGTACTTCTGTGTGGTTCCATATGTATTGAATACAAGAGTGTATCCTTCTATGCTACTATATGTAACATACGTCAACGGCAATAAATAACAAAAAATAGAATATAAAACACATCTGCAGCCACCCCTTTATCAAGGCAAACCATTATGTTAGAAGAAGTAAAACAATCTGTGTGAGGGTAGACAACATGGCGTTTAAATTGCAGATGGGTGGTTTTGCTTAGTGTGCGCCTGGAATGCTGCAGCATGAATCTGGGATGAGAATCTTCTGAATTTGTTTTTCATTTACAATTGTCTGTCGTCTGATTTGTGCTTATTTATATGAAATTTCTTCTTCAAAACTATTTAACTATTTTTTTATTTGATATCATTACATTTTGTAGTATTATTATTATTAAAATCTTATTTGCTTTTATATGAACTCATTATAAATCAACGTTAGAGAAAACCGAATGGGTAATAGAAAATGGATAACTGGCAACGTAGGGTACACAAGACAACGAAAAACAGAACAAAAACACAACACAATGTGTGTTGGACACCACTATAAACAATCAAACACAAATAACATAAATAAGACATGATCCCTCAAATTGAAACGTAAGTATGTATCTCTGACATGATCAGATCTTGATTTTCCGCTTTATTATTTTAAACTGTAAAAATATTAGTAACAAGAACAATGTACGATACTGTCCCTTTCAGCAAACTTAACTATAATAACTCGGTTATAATCACACACAAAACAGTTAGTCAAGTGTAGCCATCACATGTCCATCAATGGGTAACAATAGATCAAGATCTTTTATTTTAGTGTAAATTATCTGACTGAGATCTTAAATGAATGATAAAGCTAGAATAATAGGCTATATATTTTACTTTTACTTTGTGTCATTCCACTAAGGACAAGAAGACACAGATGAATCAGTACTGTAAGTATAAACCTATTATATACTGTATATTAAACTCTATATTGATTATCATTACAATCATATCTTTATCATAGCACCGCTAACAAAGATTTTAGTTCTGTTAGCGTTGTGGTGCTTACCGTCACTATAATACATTTCTCTGACGTCACCCTATTGTTCGAACAGTGGATTATTTTTAAGAATCTACAGTTTATTCTTTTGTTCTTGAATATATGAACTTTAACCTTTTACTGTTTTAGGCTTAAAAACGTGATATATATATATATATATATATATTGACGGTAAGTTTTACCGACAGAAAAGAGGAACCGCAATGGGAACTAAAATGGCGCCAACTTACGCTACTCTTGTTCTTGGATACCTTGAACATATTTTATACGAACAACTTTTGAATAGCTACGGACAAGAATTTGCATCGTATGTACGACAAAACTGGAAGCGTTTTCTTGACGATTGTTTTATTATATGGAACTCTGACATTCCCGTTGAAATTTTTCATACCGAACTTAATTCTTTAAATGACCAAATTCGTTTCACCATAAACAGAAGCAAAATAGAAATGCCGTTTTTAGACGTTTTAATTCGTATATCAACAAATAACAACATAATAACGGACATTTTCTCGAAAGATACAGAAAGCGTTGGAAAAAGGACCGATACATACGGAACTGCGGGAACAAGTACATGTAACCTCAAATCAAAATAATATAATTCGGTTTGTAACTACTTATAATCCAAGGGATTACAATATTTTCCATTTTATGAAACAAATTGAATATAACTTAAACAGTAGCGAACGTATGAAAAATGTATTGCAAAAAAAGAAGATTATAAACAGCAAAAGGCAGCCGAAAAATCTGAAAGGCTTCTTGTCATCATAAAAATTTGATTTTCATGAATCATCACCATCTGTTAAGAAATGTACCGACAAGAGATGTATGACATGTCCTAGTTTAATAGAAGGAACCTCGTTTACATTTAAGAATGGACGAACTTTTACAGTTATGCAAGATATATCATGCAAAACTAAGAATCTTGTATACGCAATTATTTGCTCTAATTGTGGAGAATTCTATGTAGGTGAAACCAAAACTGAATTGCGGACTCGAATGACTGTTCACAGACAACAAACAAGGCACCAGGACCTTACTATAATAAGAGCTAATGAACATTTCCATGATTGTTCTGGAGGACATTTCAAAATATTCCCGCTGTATAAAGTTAATACAGAGGGTGATTTTTTAAGAAGAAGAAAAGAAACTTTATTAATTAATATTCTTAAACCTTCATTAAATGATAAATGACTTTAAAGATTTTCGTTAATCTTACAATGACTTTAAAGATTTTTATTAATCTTATAACAACTTTAAAGATGTTCATTAATTTTATAGGTAATATATTTTACCGCGAATACGTAACATCATAGTCTCCCTTTATATTGTTAACGTCACACTATTGTTAACGTCATATATATACACTTATAAACATTGTACCTGAAGATCTGCAACAGCAGTGAAAACGTTAGTACAAGAATGTTGTGAAAAATCCGTTTTGTTCTTTTTTTAATAATTTCTTTTATATATATAGATATATATATATATGCCATGGGCTGAGATAGCCTACCGTGCACCCCCCACCTTCGAACCCCACTAAAAAAATGTGTCCTTTGATATGTCCTTTTGAAAGAAAAACATGTTAACATTGAATATTGAGGGACGAACTTACATTTTTTAGCCCTTTTTTTTACATCCTTTCGACAATTTTGCCGGATTTTCAGATTTTTTTCATTCTTCACTGTTGCTGAGGTCTTGTAGCTTATGAACAACTATTATAATATAAAAACTGGGGTTTGGTGAATAGCTGATTATCTTATCATTCAAATGAAAACAAGTTATTAATATTTTATGAAGTTCAGTAATCGTAGGAGGCAAAAAATCTATCCCTACCCCTGATAAAATTGCGTAAAAACCGAAATTTTTCGCCTTTTGTTTTGAATAGACAAAATATTACACAACTTTGATGATATTTTTATATTGAATTTATTAAAACTATTGCATTTACGGAAAATTAAACCCATTACATCATCAAAAAACATGCTTTGTAGTGTAGATTGCAGAAGAATGAAATATGATTTTAGCTCTATTCAGCTCAAAGCGCGTAATATCTTTTTCATAATATAAATTGACAACCAAATTATGCATCTGTCGTGTAAAGTTATGTTATGGAGACATCTTAGAATAAAATATGTTCTAGTGCCACCCTGTATAGGGCTTCTAGCGGCAAAATATTACCCCTTACCCTGCCGAAAATCGCATAATATTTTCTCATCCGTATTAATCCATGGGATAGCATAACCCCCCGTGCAATAACCCCCCGTACACCCCCCCCCCCCCCCCCACCTTCCATGTTAACATATTTTTTTAAGTCCTCCTATGTATCCTCTTGAAGAAAAAACATGTCAACATTGAAAATTTTGGAACGAACTTGCCGTTTGAGGCTAATATTTACACCCTGTCGCAGCTTTTTTTTTTATTTTTTTGAGTTTTTTCAATTTTTGTCTTTGCGAACATTAAATTTATACTAAACAGTCTTGAAGGTATAGCAATATGGTATCAAATGAAAGCTTATAGTATTACCGTTCAATTGAATACAAGATATATACACTTTGTGGCTATCAAATTTTGTCAGACGTGAAAAACCTACCCCTCCCCCTTCCTGAAATGAAAAAAAAAGAATTTTTTTCCCTTAAAAGTTTAGATAAAAAAATATTTCGTACTAAACTGCGATCTTTTTTTTATACTAAGCCAAACAAATATATCACATTTAATAAATCGAGCACTAGTAATCCTTTATGAAGTGATTTTGGGGGTCAAAATACTTGAAAAATGGGATATTTTAAATTTTGCAGATTTTCACAGGATTCTGCATATATCTTAATTTTACTAATAAAATAAAGGATACCGCATCATAATGACCGTTGATTTTTGTATCTGGTTACTATAACAATGTAAAAAGGGAATAATTTGTATGAAGCATTCTAAATCACATGGAGGTGCTTGAGGTGGCAGTGCAGGTTTGTCTGGTTTGCTTAGTAATTATGACGCATATCAAAGATGGGTGCGAGTAGCCCATGAAAGAGTACAGTTTGTGAAGGGAGCTTTAGCTATGGTTGATATGTTGGCGGAC
Source organism: Bathymodiolus brooksi (assembly GCA_963680875.1). Lineage (NCBI taxonomy): Eukaryota > Metazoa > Mollusca > Bivalvia > Mytilida > Modiolidae > Bathymodiolus > Bathymodiolus brooksi. The sequence goes on from OY804577.1 coordinate 32,834,170, forward strand.
GATTCTGACGCAACGAAACATCGTGATCTGCGCAAAACCGAGATAGAAAGGAGTGAGGCAAATGTCGTAAAAGTTGCTGAAGCAATTGTTGGTTTCATCAATCCATTCGAAATGGAACAAAAAGACAAGTTGTACTGTATTTCATCTGGTGCGTCTGCTACCTCAGAGATTGAACGCGACGATATACTTGCAGAAGCATTCGGTGCTGACGCTAAGGTTGATTTCATTTCAGAACGCTTAGAGAAGCACGAGAAGTTCTTTGATCCGATCAAACGATTAAATTTGAAAACGTTGTCTGAGTTGACAAAGACAAAGAAAACGACAATCAAGTCATCTCAAAACAAATTATCGAATATAGCCAACAAAGTAACATTGCATTTCAGCTTCTTGTTCGTTCACAATGTGATGATCTCAGGATTGATTTGCCACCCAATTTCAGAGACATCTGTGCCAGACTGTTTGATATGGTAGTCAGAAAGTCGGATATTATCTTTAGCACAGACATGTATCTAGAAAACTCCATAAAGTCGATGGAACGAAAGCGTAGAGGTTGCAGTGAAAAACTGATTGTTACTGGTGAAAATACGAAAAAGCCACCAGACTGGAAGACCTTCCTTGCCAATGAAGAAAACAAAAAGCAGCTCATTGAACTTCTTTGTCATGTTTGGAGCACGGATAATTTCGCCCCTAAGCTGTTGGGCAAGAACGTAATAACCGTTTCTGATGGGCATGCCTTTCATATTACAAGTTATGATGGTACCAGCGTATGTCGCACAGAAATTAAATCAATCGACACAGGAAGAAACTGATTCACGAGTTGTTCTTTATTTGTTTCTATGGAAAACAACAAGGATACAGAAATATTAGAATTCGTAGTCCGGATACCGATATATTCTTTATCCTCCTTCACTACGCGTTGGAATTACAAGGAGTGACAATTCTCTTTGACACTGGAACTGGAAACAAGAAAAGGTTGATAGATATCACCAAATTAGCACAGCAGTACCAGCAGGAATTGTGTACAGCACTATTAGGCCTGCACGCGTTCACACGCTGTGATACAAAGAGGGCATTTAAGGGGATTGGAAAAGTCAAGCCAATTAAGACATTACAAAAGTCACCTCAATTCCAGAGTGCTCTTGCACAAATTGGAGATTCCTGGCAAATTTCAGAGGATTTGTTTCTGCAGATGGAGGCTTTTAACTGCTTGTTGTATGGCGGTAAAGAGGTCTCCTGTGTGAATGATTTGCGCTATAATAAGATCAGAGGAAAGTGCTGTTCAACGGGTGAAACGTTTGATGCCTAAAAAAATATTGATCTAGGTCAGGTGTATTGCCTCCATGCAGAAACGGTCTGAGAGAACATCTGAAAAGAGTTAACTATCAGGTAGGAATTTGGAAATAAGGGTAATAACAAAATTACCGAACTCCGAACAATCTTACGAAGGGAAAGTCAAAACTCATAAGTTTATAGACAGACAAAAAGAGCCCATATTGCAAAACCAGTATATCCGGAGCCTACTCATGACAATGGTTGGCAGTGTATTGATGGGATGATTGAACCAAAATGGGTGTCTGGTGATTTCATTCCACAAAAACTCGCCGACGTTTTAGTCGAGGAAAATATTGCAGGTTTGACAGAAAGCGATGTTTTATACTCGTTGATTGATAGTGAAGAGGAAGACTAGTGAGAACTGTGTCGCCAAATTTCAATACTGTTTGGCCGTTTGCAATACTCATTGTTCAGGTCATTTGTTGAAGAATGAAACTGAAATATGGAAATATTGAGTATATCATGTATATTTGTTCCAGTTTTCAAGTAGAGGAAGGGGTAGAATTTGGCTAAAATGGGCATCATAATATGCATATATGAGGGTTAATGGTTTTTAAAATAAATGCTATTACATTCAGCATTCAGATAAAACTATATTGATTTGACAAAAATTCCCATAAAGCAGCTTAACCTGGCCAATAAGGAATATTCTGTAGAAATTCTGACATTGGTAGAATTTAAACCCTTTTAGATGATGTTCATATGATTTGTTTAAATAAAGAATTGAAAGATCTTACAGGGCAAATAAAAATTTCACCCTGCCCAACCATGTTTCTAAGGAAATAAACCGAGTTTCATCAAATTGTACGTGTTTTTTTAGAAGGGTAGGGCTAATATTTTGTTATTTTTTTTGTTAATCAGTAGGTAGAAGGAACATAATTATTCCCTTTTGACATTGTTATACTACCCAGATACAAAAATCAATCGTCATTATGATGCGGTATCCTTTATTTTATTAGTAAAATTAAGATATATGCAGAATCCTGTGAAAATCTGCAAAATTTGAAATATCCCATTTTTCAAGTATTTTGACCCCCAAAATCACTTCATAAAGGATTACTAGTGCTCGATTTATTAAATGTGATATATTTGTTTGGCTTAGTATAAAAAAAAGATCGCAGTTTAGTACGAAATATTTTTTTATCTAAACTTTTAAGGGAAAAAAATTTCTTTTTTTTTCATTTCAGGAAGGGGGAGGGGTAGGTTTTTCACGTCTGACAAAATTTGATAGCCACAAAGTGTATATATCTTGTATTCAATTGAAAGGTAATACTATAAGCTTTCATTTGATACCATATTGCTATACCTTCAAGACTGTTTAGTATAAATTTAATGTTCGCAAAGACAAAAATTGAAAAAACTCAAAAAAATAAAAAAAAAAAGCTGCGACAGGGTGTAAATATTAGCCTCAAACGGCAAGTTCGTCCCAAAATTTTCAATGTTAACATGTTTTTTCTTCAAGAGGATATATAGAAGGACTTAAAAAATATGTTAACATGGAAGGTGGGGTCATGCTAGCCCACGGACTATATATATTTTGGGACTTTTGAGTATCGAACCACTGCTGTGCTTTTTAAAGTCTACTTTGACTTTCAAAACTTCCATCTAACCACTCGGCTACCACACAACTATACTCTATAATTAGTATATATGACTCTTGATAGTAATTTTAGTAAAAAAAAAAATATCAATAATTTGTTTTAAAAAGCAATTGTTCAATAATGTACAAAACGTGATACCAGTATTTCAGATCTGGCATAATTTATGTTCAGAACTGACGAGTATGTGAACTTTTAAATTGTATTCTCACAGTGTATGGTCAAAAGTGAGTCATCAAAATGGCCGACGTCATCAGACGTATTAACCAGTGATGTCAACGGATTCAATGGCCTATTTCATAAATAAAAAAGCATTACTTACCCCTTGTTCCTAATATTTTGTTGTGTGACCTTTTGATCTAATAATCTGACAAAGTCTTTTCGGAATTGATGCATATAAACTCCGTATGTAATGCTGAGGAAGGGCGGTCCATATTACTTTCATTTTTGCCACAAGTTGGGTTCTATTTTTGACGTCAGTTATCTGACTTTGTAAACGGATCTTAATGGTACGCCATACATTTTCTATTATGCTATGGTCCGGTGATTGCGAGGGCCGTGTCATACATTTTATATTGTTTTCCTGTTTCCACCGTGTTGTCTCCTTAGAAGCATGTACGGGGGCATTGTCATCTTCGAACAGATACTCGTCAGTTGGGAAATAGGCGAGCAATTACAGGCCATAAATATGTGTCTAAAATATTAATATACTTCCGTGAGTTAATATTACCCTCAACTCATAAAAAAAAAATCCGACTCCTTGATAAGTGATACAACCCCAGAACATAGCAGAAAATGTACAGTTACCACGAAGTCCGAGACATTCAGGTCACCAAACTTCATCAGGGCGTCTCCACACATAAATACGATTGTCACGTTTGAATCAACCACCACATGTGTTTCATCACTAAATATAACCCTTTTCCAATATCTATTTAAAGTCCATCTAAGTTTTGATCTACACCAATGTACGCGGCGATGTCTGTTCTCAGTCCGAATGGCGAGGGTCTTACGAATTTTTCTCCTTGTGAACTCATGGAATCGTAATCGTCTACGAACAGTCCTTGTAGAAATCGTGTTTGGCAAGACATTATGAATTCACTTTGTTCGTAATTTCCGTCAAACTGTGTCGTCTGTCCGTTTTCACACAACGCAAAATCTTTCTGTCACCGCGGTCATCAGTTTTTCTTGGTCGACCACTTCGTCGTTCATTTTCACAACTTTCACGCTGATTGAATCGCTTCAAAAATTTTGACACACCTGATTGACTTACTCCTAATATTTCTGCAATTCGGCGTTGGTTTACTCCATCCTCGAACAAATAAGGGTAATAATAAAATTACCGAACTCCGAACAATCTTACAAAGGGAAAGTCAAAACTCATAATTATATAAACAGACAAAATCAGTCAACAACCGGAAAACTGTGAAAACCGTAATGACCCTGACTTGGTACAGGCATTTCTAAAGAAATGGTGGGTTGAATCAGATTTTAAAGCGCCAAACCTCCCGCTCTCATTACGGTTCAAAGGTTCCGGCTGTCACTATAACAGTATTTAAATACAGGAACAAAATAGGTAAAATAGTTGTCAAAGCAGTACCATATTCAGTGAAGTAAATGTCAAAAACAAGATATAGCAACTTCTTTCTGCGGTGTTGACATATGTTTACGTTTTCCGGCCATTGCTTCAGCCGATGATTTTTCATAAACAGAAAGGTCAATGTCTAATCTGACGTCATTAAAATTAACCCTACTTACAACACAATATAAAATTCATCGCCTTGCTTATTTCAATTTTTTTATTTTCGTCCGCCATTTTGCTCACTTTTGGCCATACACTGGCGAGATGATCGACAACACTCTTTCACTGGAGTTGGGTGGGTGTCTCGAAACCTGACACGTGGTGTTGGTGCAGGGTTGCGAATTCCTTACAATTATGTATACAACATAATAATGGTAGAATAATCAATAAACATGTAAATTGTGTGTTGGCGAATATTAAGAAAATTTAAATATATTATGACACACACACACACACACACACACTACTCTAGATTTTTTTTATATTGCTTTAGTTGTCATTAATAGTTAATATGAAGGACTAAACTTTAAAGAATGATGAAAGAAACGTATGGAATTGAAAAAAGATTATACTGTCAATTAAAAAATTACGATTCACATGTATCTTATAAGCATTAGATGTAGGTCGAATAAATAATCAGTGGCTGTGTATTATTTCAGAAAAAAAATGGGTGGTTGTAGTGGCAAGAGCAATAATGAAATTACGGATGACAAACAATCAACAGAAACTCGTTCTTCATACCATGCATTACCACTAAGGTACCAGTTTGACCTACCGTCTAATGCCAGTGTCTGGACGAGAGGTTTAGCTATAACAGATAAAAACCAGATTGTTGTGTGTTTTCGAAATCAATTCAAATTACTCGTTTTTGATGTCGATGGTGAATTCATGCAATCATGTGAAATGGCACATAGGCCTTGCAATGCAGCAATAATCCCCGACTCATCACAACTTGTAGTCACTCTACCAGGAATCCAGTCTCTCCAATATGTTGACACTGTCAACTGGACGCCAGGGAAACAAGTCCAAACAAGGGGTTATTGCTGGGGAATATCTATAACAAGTAATAACATTGTTGTGGGCGGTGATGACGAAATTTATGTAATGGACATTGATGGTTGTTATCAATATACAATACCGGTTCCTGGTAATTGTGTTCGCTATTTTGCTCTTGCAACTAGAGAAGACGAAACCAAAATATATTTCACCAGTCAGAATAACAATATTCAATGTATTTCAATGGACGGAAAAGATATGTTTTCCTTCACTTCTCCAGGACTTATCTCCCCTGCTGGCTTAGCTATAGATGATCTCGGTATCTTGTTCGTAGCTGGATTTGGATCGTTTAATATACACCAACTAAAGTTGGACGGCAATGACATTGAGAATACAATCATTTTGAAAAAAGAAGATGGCGTTAAACAATTCAAAGCTTTATGTTTCAACAAAGACCGATCTCAACTTTATATTACCGTCAATGGTGGAAAATCTTTATTGATCTACAACACCAAAAATTAACATTGGTGTCATATTCATTCTTGTTATATTCATAAGTTTCGTTGAAAAATCAAACAGTTACATTTCGTTCATTAAACTATTTTTCTGTTTGAGAATGGATGCTTTGCTACACGTCTGCTGAAGAAAACATGAGCATAAATAAATAAATAAAATCACACGGCTGGTTGCAGCGTTTAAAACATTCAATATACAAACTGTTACTGAAAGATGAAGTATATTAAACATATTAATGAAAATACATGATTTCATTAATAAATCTTGTAGATAAACCAGAGACTCATCAATCCACGGATCGCTCACATTGTTATTCATTCACAGTGTTCATTCAAATCTTGTCTAAAAATTATTTCATTCGTTTTTACATATGTACTATATTAAACTATGTCATGAATTGGCGGACATCTTTGATTTCAACACAAACATTTTGTAGGACCGTGCAAAGAACATTCCAGTCAGGATTGATGAATGGTGCAGTAATTTCAAAGAGTGGAATATTTTAAAATAGTGTTACTATGGTGTCCTATATTAAACTTTTAGTTGATATGATAGTTCAGAGCTTGTGGTTCATATAATGATTTCCTTGATAGAAGGTTGCTGTTAACAATGAAGCTACTGCACCAAGGGTTCCTAGTGGTATAAAGTTGAAGTCGTCACTCCGAATGTTTCACAAATCGCCTCCATGACTTGGTTAGCCGCTACAGACTATCTGTGGCATATATGACCACATATATTCTATTTGCCCTTATCATTGCAATAAGAGTAACAAGATGGGTCTACTAGACGAGCAAGAACTGTTTACTTTCCGGAACACCTGGCCTCTTTGCAAAGATTCTCCGAAAAACGTTTATCTCATTCAGTGTTCCATATTTAAAAAGTTCTTGACGTTCGGCAGTTGAAGTTCTTTTCTATGAAACAAATTATCGCAATGCTCTTGTGTTTTTACAGTATCCAATCAAATCCCACGAATCATGGTAATACATGGTCTCGCTTTGGATCCCTACTAATTATCTCCCTTTTTCAGAATGAATCCTATCGATTCATTTCTAGACCTTCACTTTGTGTATTTGAAGAAATGCAGTTCCTTTCCACACATAGATTAATATCTCCAATTTCCTAGAACATAATATGCCCCTCATCAATTACTACACTCTACTTAGAATCTGAATTTTACATATTTTTAATGGTTGTTTGCGAATTTCTGCCCTTTCTCTTATAAAACCTAATTTAAGGAGGTACTTTTCTTGTTTAAAAGATTACTCAATGAAAGTTTCTTTTCCACAACAAGTTCCCGTAATGCTCGAATTCTATTGGTCAAGTTGGTTATTGATAGCAAAATGGTCCATACATAAAGAGCTATGTTGGTCCACGTCGTCCATCTTTTCTATTTTATCCACTTATGAAGGAAAGTGATGGTCAACAATCTTAGCAATATCAACAAAACTAACAATCACCTCTCACCTCATGATTAACTCATTAAACATAAAGAAAAAGACAACGACATAGGACGTTAGAAATCTAGGTCCTTGTTAGAGACAAGCAAGTATAAAATGTGGCGAGGTTATACCGATAAGTGTGCCTTCAACCCTCTCTTAATAATTGGATCTCCAGTGGCAATAAACAAACGATAACAAAAACATGCACAGATTTGTTTCCACATAAAAAGACAACATAAAATCATAAAAATGAATGATAACATAAACATGTACTCTTTATCAGTAAATGTCCTCAAAATATATACATCTTATGTCATCATATTTTGAAGTGTAATTATTATGTCTTATTTGTTTTTATATAAACTGATTACACATTTTATTTCTTGACTGAATTCTAATTAAAGATTAAACGTACATGTAAAGTAAGTATTTCCCATAATCATATCTTGATTTCCTTTTTTATATTTTCAAACCATGTTCCATAAAATATCAATAACAATAACAATGTACTAAAATATAGATATTTGAAATTTTCATTATATTTGACTATTGTAACTCTATTAAAATCACACACAAAACACAAAACAATTGTTAAAGTGTAACCATTATATGTCCATATTGGGTATCAATAGCTCTTTTGTTTTAATGTAAATTATCCCACTGAAATCTTAAATGAAGTATAATGTTAGAATAAAATACATTTACTTTTACTTTTTGTCATTCCGAGGACAATAACAGTAAATTACACATGTATACATAGTAAGTATAAGTATAATATGACATACTGTATACTCTCTATAAATGTTTTGATTATTATTACAACCATATCTATGTTATGTCATTAGCTACACAGATTTTAGCTATGCTAGCTTTAATGGTTTTTGTGCTTACCATTATTGTCAGTCATATCATGAGTAGCAGAGGTTCTTTACAACCGTTGGATACCGGTATGCATCACATTCGTTCGATACTATTTTCACTACCACTTTCAAAACTACATGCATTGTACAACTGATGTTTGGTAAACAATGTTACAAATCCGCATTCAAATGAATGCAAACGTATAGCAATCGTCTTGGATATTATTTTTCAAACCAGTTGGTATTAAGACAGATGAAATAGACAAAAGTTCCTTTCTGAAACTATCGTTTGCCAACAATGATGGCATTACCTTAGGCAATATCCTTCATCACAAATCCGTCAAATCTAAAATTCCACCATATTTTAAGGATCAGTCCGTGTCTATAATTTCGTATGCCATACCAATAGCATAAAACAAAATTAATTACAAAAACGTGTTGCCTAATCTCAATATTGACGATTTAAAATCTAGGCCTCCTGATTGCACCTGTGCAAGTTCCCCATTCATATATAATTCGACTGGCTGCCTTATAACTGGTGACCTTAAATGTATCAACAACACCTCTCTACGAGATGTGTTCGCCAAAGGGCCTAAGTATCGCGAGCCTAAATCCATAAGCTGAAAACATAACTTTAAAATACTTATATATGGATTCCGTCGAGGATTATGCCAGACAATGAGCAAAACGTGAAAAGGATGACTTTCCGAATGGGTGAAGAGTGAGGTCGCATATACAGATTAGAATTTAAAAACTCAGTGGGTCTATGAGCACTCGCTCTACATCAATCTTTAAAGACCCAAATGTTGCTAAACACCTGTCTCTCCTTCATGTCAAATATGTTATTGTCTCCGTCGACAAGGCCCCTAACAATATTGTTGTTGTGTGTAAATCACATTACATAGACTGCTTGATAAAGGAATTAGGTATTGACAATTCACTTGGCAACCCTACATATACCTCGACGACACTTACGAAAGAGGAAATCCTGGACAATCATAGGTCTGTTTTATGTTCCTTTAGAATTTCAACCAAAGATGAAGAACTGGATCTACCATCACTCCACTGGATTCCTAAATTACACAAGTGTCCTTTCAAACAGCACTATATTGCTGGGTCTGCCAAATGCTCCACAAAACCTCTTTCCGAATTATTAACATGTATTCTATCGGCGGTCAAAACCGGGCTTCAGAGTTACTGGGATACTAGCTACTCTTGTTATCTTTGGTGGACGTGTTTTCAACAGAGTCGGCATACATATGTGTACAAACGGTGCTCCTCTTCTCGCCGACTTATTCCTTTATTAGTATGAGACAGACTTCATACAGGAGTTTCTAAAGAAAAACAAAAAGAAGCTAGCCCGATCGTTTAATTTCACGTTCCGCTATATAGATGATGTTCTTTCACTAAATAATTCTAGGTTTTGTGATTTCGTTGATCGCATCTATCCCATTGAGCTTGAAATAAAGGATACCACAGATACAGATAGGTCTGCTTCATACCTTGACCTACACCTCGATGTTGGCAGTAGGGGCGGTTAAGAACGAAACTTTACTACAAAAGAGATTATTTCAATTTTCCCATTGTGAACTTTCCATTTATATGTGGGAACAATCCAGCAGCACCTACATATGGAGTATATATCTCTCAGTTGATACGATATTCCAGAGCTTGTGGTTCCTATCAGGATTTCCTTGATAGAGGGTTGCTGCTAACAAGGAAGCTACTGAACCAAGTGTTCCTCTTAGCTAAGTTGCAATCATCACTTCGAAAGTGTTACGGTCGCCACCATGACTTGATTGACCATTATGGAATATCTGTGTCACAAATGACCACGGACATGTTCCACTTGTCGTAAAAACTTCCCGGTCCTTTCCTCATTTATGACTTATCACCGGGTTTGTAACTAGACTAACACGACGGGTGTCACTAGTGGAGCAGGAACTGCTGACACTTCCGGAGCACCTGAGTTCACCCCGGTTTTTAGTGGGGTTTTTGTTACTCGATCTTTAATTTTTATATGTATGTTTTGTAGATCTTTGTTTGTCCTTTTGTACTTTTTCTTTTGGCCATTGTGTTGTCTGTTCTTCTTCGATATACGGATTCTGATTACTCCTTTGGTATCTTCAATCTCTTCTTACACACAATAGCTTAAGTGGGTATTTAAAAAAAAATGAAATGTTTCATATCACAAAAAAACGAATTTGTACGTTACACCAAGGACGTATATATATATATATGTCCTTGGTTATACAAAGTCTTGTATTGCTTCAGTTGTCATCTTTAGTCGATATGAGGAACTGAACATTAAATAGTTATATGGAGGCGTCAGGAATTGAAAATTATACTTTAATACTGTGATTTAAATAATGCTAATTCTAATTACACTTCAGATGTATCATAAAAGATTTAGATCTAGGTCAAATAAATAATCAGTGGCTGTGTATTATTTCAGCAAATGGGTTATTGTAATGGCAAGAATAACATTACGGGGATCAAAATACCAATAGAAACCCGTCCTCCATACCAAGCATTATCACTGAAGTACGAGTTTGATGTACCACCTGATGCCGGTGTCTGGACAACAGGTTTCTAAAACAGATAAAAACCAGCTTGTGTTGTGTTTTCGAAATCAATTCAAACTACTTATTTTTTATGTCGATGGTGAATTCAAGCAATCGTGTGAAATGGCAAATAGACCCTACAATGCTGCAATAATACCCGACTCTTCACAACTTCTAGTAACACTTCCAGGAAACAAATCTCTCCAGTATGTTGACACTGTCACATGGACGGCGGGGAAACAAATCTCTCCAGTATGTTGACACTGTCACATGGACGGCGGGGAAACAAATCTCTCCAGTATGTTGACACTGTCACATGGACGGCGGGGAAACAAATCTCTCCAGTATGTTGACACTGTCACATGGACGGCGGGGAAACAAATCTCTCCAGTATGTTGACAGTCACATGGACGGCGGGGAAACACATCTCTCCAGTATGTTGACACTTCACATGGACGGCGGGGAAACAAATCTCTCCAGTATGTTGACACTGTCACATGGACGGCGGGGAAACAAATCAAAACTAGGGGTTATTGCTGGGGAATATCTATAACAAGTAATAACATTGTTGTAGGCGATGATGACGAAATATATATAATGGACATTAATGGTCGTTATCAAAGTACAATATCGAATCCTGGAAATTGTGTACGCTATAATAGTCTTGAAACTAGAGAAGAAGAAACCAAAATATATTTCACCAGTCAGAATAACAAGGTCCAATGTATTTCGATGGACGGAACAGAGATATTTTCCTTCACATCTCCAGGACTTATCTCCCCTGCTGACTTAGCTATATATGATCTCGGTATCTTGTTCGTAGCTGGTTTGGATCGTTTAATATACACCAACTAAAGTTGGACGGCACTGAAATTAAGAATACAATCATTTTGAAAAAAGAAGATGGTGTAAAGAAATCTAAAGCTTTAAGTTTCAACAAAGACCGATCTCAGCTATATATAGCCAACAAGGGAGGAAAATCTATATTGATCTACAACACCAGGAACTAATATTAGCATCATTTTCATTCTTGTTATATTTATAGATTTCTGTCTGAAAACCAATAGCTACTTGAGCATGAAAGTTACACGTCTCGGTTATGAGGAGCCTGTGAGCACGAGCATAAATAAATAAGTAAATCAGACATTGTACTGGTTGGAAAGTTTAAAAACAATTACTATCCTCGTGTAAGCAACAGTATAGAAAGATAAAGTAATGAAGAGAACAAGTTTACATATGTATAAATCATGTAGGTAAACATGATATATCGCTGATGTACAGATTGTGTTCAATCAAGTCTAGTCGCAAAAGATATTTTTTGATTTGTTGCATATGGTCCTAATGTTAAACGTTGACATTGACGGACATCATGGATTTCTGATCAAAACAAACAAATCCCAGATATGTTGTAGAACAATCCAAAGAACATACCAGCCATGTTAATAGATAGTGGTTTCAAAAAGAACACAATTCTAAAACATTTTTACTATAGGGTCCTGTATTTCATATTTATTTCTCCTCGACTCCTTCCCATTTTACCTAGCTTCTTAGGGTATCAGGACATATCGGGACCTGGACATGTCGGTATTGAACATATGCGACATCTCGGTACTCGATACTGGACATCTCGGTACTCGGTACTGAAAATATCTGGACAACTCGGTACCTGGACATCTCGGTACTCGGTACTGACCTGGACATCTCGGTACTCGGTACTGGACAGTTCGGGACTTGGATGAGACAATATTCGGTACCGACCACAATTGTTTGGTACTTATTAATTGTTAATATTTTTGTACTAGTAGTTCTTTAATATATGACCCAAAAGTGGATCACATGTGTTTTTGATCATTCCAGTGTAGATCGATCCCGGAGATCGTTGATTTTGTATATTGATTTTTATTTATATTTTCATTATTTTGACCTCCATTTATTATTTACAAAAGTAATTATGCAAATTATGAAATTCAGCGTGTTTGTTAAGAAAGCCCGGGTACTTTCATTTCATTAAAACGGACTGATTTATTGCTTTTCCCCACAAAAATTCTTCATACTTTGTAGTGGCGTTACCAATTATGCTATGTGTGTTCGTGTGAGTAACTGAGGAAATTGACAGTGCTTTCAATATACGACATTTCTTGATTTTCTGTTTATAATTTGGGGGGTTAAATAATATACAAAAACGATACAATTAGATAAAAAGGTCTTACCAGTGTTGCATAATCTGTGCTGCCACTGTGAACACTGGTCACATTGTAAAGCTTCCTGTCTGGGACGGACATTGCTGCCACAATATCTATACACGCGTACGGATACTCGTTCATTTTGCAGTTTGAATCTCAAATTAGGGTAACCCTGGCCTCCATTATATATCGGCTTGGTAAATATTTCTCAAATAAAATTCAGCTTGTATCGTCTTTTGAAGTCAAACAAAAGAATAAAGCATTGATCTATGATTAAAGAAATTAAATTTGGTAATTAAAGCTATCTAATTAAAACAGTTATGTAATCAAAACAGAAATGAAAATAATCATCCCGTTAAGTTTATCTGTGATTTATTGATAAAGGGACTTACATGTAGTTATCAAAACAAAAGTTATTTACAAATATTAATGAATTGCCTCTTTGATGTCCATTTAATTAAAGATGATTAAAAATAAAACACATAAAAATATGTATGTAAAAAAATTCAATCATATTATTTTCATTATTCAGTACCGAGATGTCCATTACCAAGTACCGAGATGTCGCATATGTTCAGTACCGAGATGTCCAGGTCCTGAGATGTCCTGATACCATTAAAGCTTGGTTTAATTTGATGGTTGTTTAAGAGTGTTATGTATGTGTGATTGATATGCTGTATTATTTTGTTCATGAGTGTTTTTTGTTGTTGACATAGATAAAGATCATATTTTGTCATCGGTGCAGATAGGTCAAGTTGTTTTCAGGGTTTTGGTGTTTGATCTTGAGTTTTGATATGTTCTGGATTTTTCTGTCTATTGTTTGTGTAAACAAAATAACAGGGTCATACTTGGAAGGTTCTAGACAATATTCAAATAACTATATAGGGGACAGCGGGTTTGAGAGCGGCCAATCTGAAATTTGGGATTTAAATAACAGCTGGAATTTGTAGCATTGTGTTTGGCTATGTTTACTTCAATGAGGTGGCTTGAACATTGAACTGTTAACAATTTCAACGGATAGTGTTTCGGGACTTTGTGGATTGGAACTAGGGGATGTTTTGGTTCACCAGGATTCGGTTTCATAGGAGAGGAGACAACTGTTGTGCCGGAGGGGACATGTGTTCCAGGGGATTTGACTTTCAACATTGACAGGCCAGTTGTGATTTATTGGTTTTATATTTGTAGTTGTATAATATTGTCAAGTAATTTTTGTTATTTTATTCAAGCATAGAAACTTAATTGATTGTTGGTTATATCTTTCTGTTACTAGAATATTCTAGAAAAAACTTTACGTAACAAAGAATTCTTTTTTGTTTTATTGTCTATTTGGCATAATCTGGAAATTATGAATATATGTCATAGAAATGTTTGTCATGTTTGTACTTCCATCTTGAAACAAAGAAGTTCTGGCTATTTAACGAAATTTAAATGTTTTAAGAGGAAAGTTTGAAAATATCAAAGACGTACATCGAACTTGAAGGACAGACAAGGTAAAGGGGACGGAAAGAGATTACGACTGCGAAAACAGATGCACAGTTATCTGAGAGACAGACACTCTGTAGTGATCAACACACCCAAATACATACTTGTAAATTAACAATGGGCCTCAAAATTATTACCCATAGATTCATATTTAATAACATACATGTAGGAACTAATGTTCATAATAAATAAGTCCTGTAATATATTGTGGTGAATTTCTACTGGTAGAGTCCGAGTAAAACAATGTGCTAAATACTCAGTACACTACATCATCATCTGACACAGTTTGATCTAACTTTAGTCCAGAAGAACTTATATGCTCTCTCTAAAGATTTTCCTTAACTCCCAGTAATCGAAACCTGCTGGCAAGATTTTGCCAGATTTGGTCAGTGACATTTGTACTGGTTAATCTAAAGTTCATCTGGATGTAAAGTAAAATTAAGTTGTGTCATACGTTAATTGAACATAGTATACCAGTATCTAACCTCTTTATGTCGTGGAAGTTGAAGGGAGCGAATTTACTTAAAGCATTTGAGTCATCTGGGATAAATTAAGCTAAAAAGCTACTACAAAAGAACCAAATATTTAAATCTATCCGAGGAAACAACATATGTGAATTTGAGATAACAAAGTTTGACTGTATATGATTTTAGTAAGATTGATAGGCTATCCAGGGACTGGTCTTTGTGCGATTGATACCCTTTTGATAAAGGTCATCAGAATCTGAATTAAAAAAAAACAGGTATATCACAAATCTTTATTACATATCAAATAAGTCTGTACACTGTCAAATAGAATTATTAAAGAATTCAAACATGTTGTCAAAACAATCTCAATACATACATGTACATTATCAGAAAAATAAAGTCTTCTGTATATCTCTTTACTGAGTCATAAACTAGTGATATCTACCTCCTTGATAGAAAACATAATAATAAACCTGTAATCTCTGATAAATATACAATAACAGTGATACCATACACTATTAATTAATGTCATACATGACAATTTCTCCTTTCATTTCAATGACTTGTAAAAAACAGGGAATAGTTTGTTTTGTTTATAAAAATCCCTAGCATATGTTATATCATTAATTAAAATATTTCAATGGGAGATCATTCATGATTCTGTTCCACCACCATCAAAGGGAGACAATTCATTTTCATGTGATGACAATATAAGTTATCCTCTCTTCATGGACATTCCCATTAACACTTGGAGGAAATGTAATTCATGATCTGCAGCTTTAATAAAATGTTCATTAATCTGTATGTATACCAATCATCAACAATCGTCTCCCCATGTTATCATGTCTTTCTATGTTATCATTGGCCAATTGGAACAGCATTATCAACACACATGGCCAATCAGAACAGCTTTATCAACACACTAGAACATTAGAATGGACTTGATAATATCTTTTCTACATCACGTGATCTTGACAGTCTTTGGTAAGAAAGTCTGATGACTCTTTTCACTCTCTCAAATGTATGTTCATCGTAACAACTTCTGGATGTATTAGTCAAGTCAAATGGCTCTGTAAAAACAAAGGGTATTTATATATAATTGTTACCTCATGAGATGGTCAACAGTTTTCAGTGTGAGATTTTCCTGCCCACTCAAGACAGTTAAACATTTTCAATGTTTCCTGCCTACATGAGACAGTTCAGAGTTTACAGAGAATGAGGTTCCCCTGCCTACATGAGACAGCCAACAAACTTATTTTCACATATTATTATCTTCCATACCAGAGGCTCCCAGGAGCCTGTAATCGCTCACCTGGATCAAAGCTGCTTTCAATAACAACGCAACTGCACTTTGGTGGCCATCTTGGTGGGAGAGCGCGACTGCCAGACACAATTTTGGAAGAGGACCATCCAATGACTATTCCATCAAAGTTTGGTTCTAATTGAGCTACTGGTTCCAAACAAGATGGTTTTTATGTGAATTTCCCATAGGGTCCTATGTTAAACTAAGTTCATCTGTGCAGCCATCTTGGTCAGAGGGTGGGACCACCAGACACAATTTTGGAAGAGGACCATCCAATGACTATTTTATCAAAGTTTGGTTCCAATTGAGCAACTGGTTCCAGACAAGAAGATTTTTATGTGAATTTCCCATAGGGTCCTATGTTAAGCTAAGTTCGGCTGTGGGGGCCATCTTAGTCGAAGGGCCGAACCGCCGGACACATTTTTGGAAGAGAACCATCCAATGACTATTTCATCAAAATTTAGTTCTTATTGAGCAAATGGTTTCAGACAAGAAGATTTTTATGGGAATTTCCCATATGGTTCTATGTTAAATTAAGTTCGGCTGTGACGGCCATCTTGATCGGAGGTCTGAAATGCCAGACACAATTTTGGAAGGGGACCTCCCAAGGATCATTTCAGCAAAGTTTGGTTGAGATTGGCCCTGTAGTTTCAGAGGAGAAGATTTTTTTTTTAAATTTCATCCCCCTTTTTCTATTTTTAACTTGTCGGCCATCTTGGTTGGAAGTCAGGATCACCGGACACAATTTTGGAAGGGGGCCATCCAAGGACCATTCCACCAGAGTTTGGTTGCAATTGGCCCAGTGGTTTCTGAGGAGAAGATTTTTATGTGAATTTCCCATAGGGTCCTATGTTAAGCTAAGTTCGGCTGTGGAGACCATCTTGGTCGAAGGGCCGTACCGCAGGACATATTTTTGGAAGAGACCCATCCAAAGACTATTTCATCAACATTTAGTTCTTATTGAGCAAATGGTTTCAGACAAGAAGATTTTTATGGGAATTTCCCATAGGGTCCTATGTTAAATTAAGTTCGACTGTGGTGGCCATCTTGGTCGGTGGTCTGAAATGTCGGATACAATTTTGGAAGGGGACCACCCAAGGATCATTTCAGCAAAGTTTGGCTGAGATTGGCTCAGTAGTTTCAGAGGAGAAGATTTTTTTTAAATTTCATCCCCCCCATTTTTCTATTTTTAGCTTGGTGGCCATCTTGGTTGGAAGTCGGGATCACCGGACACAATTTTGGAAGGGGGCCACCCAAGGACCATTCCACCAAAGTTTGGTTGCAATTGGCCCAGTGGTTTCTGAGGAGAAGATTAAAATGTGAAAAGCTAATAACAGACGACGAACGAAACCTGATGGCAAAAGCTCACATGGCCTTTGGCCAGGTGAGCTAAAAAAGATGGTAGAGTCATCCCTCAAAGTATATATCACCTATCATGTTTACATACCTTCTATATTGAGAAATTTCCACTGTTTCTTATCATTAGCTTGATTCACAGCCATATATTTCTGAATTCTTGTTCCAGTTCTCACACTAATCACATGACTGTTAAAACTGAAAAATTACGAGAAAATATTTTGTGTCATTATTTGATTTACGATATTAATATTAGGTAATCCTAATGTGTCCTAGTGGAGCGACATGTCTATCCGTGGACTATTGTTTCTGTGTGTTAGCACTATAAAACTCCAACTAAGCGTGTTGGTCTAGTACAAAGCAGAACTGGTCATCATCTCATTGAAAACAAGGGCAACGCAAAGCGTGGCGTATCCCCTCGCCTAAAAATTTGACCTGGTGACCTTGACCTTTGACCTTGAAAATCAATAGAGTTCCAGATTCTCTTAAGGACTAAGTAAGTACCAAGTTTGGTCAAAATCTATTGAAGGATGTTGATTCTAGAGTCTTCACAAGGATGTTATGGAAGGACGGACAGAAGGAAGGACGGTAGCGTTACTATATCCCTTCGCATCTTCGTTGGCTAGGGGATAATTAACTAGTTCTCGTCATGATATAGCTGAAAAATTGTTGAGTTGGCATTAAACAACAATCACTCACTATTAGGTAATCCATATCAACGTGTCTAAAGGTTCTTATACATGTAAATCATTTGTATATATATAGATACTGCCCTATAGCTTAACTATTGTGCAAAAAAAAAATTACTCATGGTTCATATTCTAAGCTGAACAATAGGCTTTCTACTTACTGTGACAAAAAGCTGTCTAGATATTGGACAATAGCAGAAAAGATGTACAAGAGACAGTTAATGGGTATATCTTTTACAAAGGGATACAATTTAGGTCTATTGATTTGCAGGCACAAGACTGGTCACCAGTTAAAATTTATTCTATTTGAAATTAGTTAATTTTATTAAAGTATTATGCTAAAATGCTTGTAATTTTTGAAAATGTATCCATTGTTCATTTTTTGGTTAAAATCCTGTCTTCTGAAATCTCAAAATCTGGTTAAACAAATGACGACACTACAGAGTGTGTCTCTGTGCGTCCGTTTCAGCCAATCAAAAAGCCCGTTAGAACTCTCTCAATTTTCACGTCTATGGCGTTTGTCAAGGATGCAAATGGGATTTCTTTCAAAAACAGACTTAAAGGACATATAAATTGGCGTAAGGTAAGAAATTTTATCATAATTTGAATGGATGAAAGTATTTAGCTAGTCAAAATGACTCGTTTACGCATGGGAAAGTCTGTACACAGATGGGAAGTGGTCAACCCAACATTTGTACGACTTCGGATTTTCACGCCGTTTTGTTTTGGTTCGTGTATGATACCTCAGCAGTTCGGAGGCCTACACTAACAATTAGGGTCTCTTTGGAAAGGAAAATTACTTGACTTTCGACTGGTGGAAACATTTTTTGAAAATATTAAGGCGTTCCGAAGTTACGATCAATTTAACACGACGACTTAAAAAAATGGAAGCAAGTGAGTTCGCCCCCTTGTAGTATTATATAGTATTTTTATTTTTTTTTCGGACGCACCTAGCCCCTGTGTACAGAGACACTTTATTGGAAGAAAACTGGTTGATTTATAGAGCTATTGTCCAATTATAAAAGAACTGCATTGGTGGCGTAATGCTCACTAGTGTGGTAGATCGTGGGTTCCAGCCCCAGTATGGTCAAACCAAAGACTTATAAAATAGGTATTTGTTGCTTCTCCACTAAGCACGCAGCATTAAGGAGTAAAAACAAAGACTGGTTTGCTCAGAATCAGGATAATTTGTCTGCTGAGTTGAGCAACATGTCCATACGTGGACTGTTGTTTCAGTGAGCTAACACTATAAAAATCCAACTAAGATTGTTGGTCTAGTACAAAGCAGACCTTATCATCAATTCATCAAATAAAACTTGTTCTCCCCATGATATAGCTGAAAAATTGATCTTTTTGCATTAAACAACAATAACTCTTTCACTAACTCCAATTATAAAAATGATTAACACAACAGTCCAAAAGTATGTATAATAGACAATATACTTACTCAAAATTATTGGTATAGTATTCCAAGAATCCCAGGAAAAGGTCTCCCATTGTCTGATCATTTTTACTTTTGTACTTAAGTTGATGATCAAATCTCAGAGCTCGTATATCTGAATCACAGTGGAATATATCCTGTAAAAGACCAAACTAATCTAGATAAGTGTAAAATCATCACCTAGGAATTAAATTGATCTTTGTAATAAATATTGAGATATAAATATTACTAAGATGCTTCTGGTGGTTTTTTTCCATATGTTTTGGAGTTTTCTAAGATGTATCAAATATATCCTGAGGATGAGGACATAAATGAATGCCTCACGTTTGAAGAATGCCACATTTCTCGTAGATTACTTGCAGTATCTTTTAAAGAGCAACAACCTGCTAGGAGTGGTTGTTGATGACCTGTTGCATGGCAACACTTCCTGACCTTATAAATTATCTCCCCTCTCAGTCATAGCATTAAAACAATGCCCCCTATTTTCATCTTTTTAACTAAAAACTTATACAGTATTTACAAACTTGTTCTCATCATGATCATTGCTGAAGTACTGCTCATAAAAATTGACATAGCATTTCCTATATTGCGAACCCTCAAAGTTTGACTTGTTAAATCAAATTTCATGTCTCTTTTTTACCATGTCTACATTTAATAAACTGTAGACTTACTTACAGGATATAATTTCTGTAATGAAGGAAGAACTGCTGGTTTACAACCATCTGTAATAGTCAAAAACACATATAATAGAATTATTTCAAATGGTAAAATATAAAGAACTCAACTGCTTTATAATATAAAAGTAAGGAATTCTGTAAACCCACGACTTAGTTAACCATGACAGAATATATGTGTCACAGATGACCACGGAAATCTTCAGTTCTTTTTTCATCGTTCATGACTAATCACTGGATTTTAAGCATTGTGGAGCAGGAAATTGGTTTCCCTTTCAAATCAGCTAAGTTCACCCCCAGTTTTTAATGGGGTTTGAGTTAGACCACGAAAACATTTGCTCCAAAAGGTTTTAATAGTTTTTCAGGTTCACTCGGACATTCGTGGCTACTCAAGTGACTTCCCATTCCATAATTATTAAAAAGAGTCAAAAAATGTTTTAGGCAATCAGAGGCCAGGTCAGCCAATTTGAATTTTATAAAATTGCTTCAAAGGTAACATATAAATTTCTAAAAGACCTCACAAGAGAACAGTTCTGACAAATCTTGTGAATTGGAATGCAGTTGTTCTGGAGGAAATGTCAATAATGTCTTAGCCAATCAAGAGGCCAGTGCAGACAACTTGAATTTCAAATTTTCTTTCCTTTAAGTAACAACACTTCTTCTTAACATCTAGAGGAACCTTTCTGGCAAATTACATGGTGTCTAAAGAATATTGGTGCCGTCGTGGTCGTGATTGTATGGTAGTTGGATTCACAACTGCCTATGCAATCAGTGCCTATCACCATCAACGTTGTGAGTTCAAATCCCACCCAGGCGATGGTCTACTCAATGCAACATTATGTGATAAAGCTTGTCAGTGATTTCCTCCACCCATAAAACTGACTGCCACGATATAACTGAAATATTATTGAAAGTGGCACTAAAACACCATAAACCAAACCAAACCAAAAATAAAGAAATATATGGATTGTTTATAGGTTGAAAAAGTTTTCTCTTTTGCCACCTAAATGTCATTTTTGTTTAAAGGTTGATTTATAACTAAAGAAAATATCTTCAATAGTTGAGCCTTGTTGTGTTAAGATAAAATGGACTGTCAATAATATTCCAGTAATCTGAAGAAAAGTCAATTAAGCAACTATCTAATAATAGAACACTGACAACCAAAGTAAGAAAACAACTTAAGTAAATTAAAATATTGAGGTATGTTCATATCATATCTAAATTTCCTCATACTTACATTGTAAGTAATGGATGACCATGAGACACAGTGAATAACTGGATATTGTCATCTTCCTGGCATCATTAATGTCATGGAAACGTGACCACATTTTAATGTATAACATTAATGGACGCACTCGCCAGTCCACTGAAAATAAATGAAGGATAAAATACTACATGCTTAATACAGGCTAAATAATTTTATAAAAGAAAAAACTATATGAACAAATAAAAAAGGCTGTGCAAAATGCAGAATGATATGACCACAGCATGTCAGCAAGGGAATATTGAACACAGTAATTTGCTGGACCAACTGTATTTTTGACATTTGTCTAGTTTTTTTTAAATTTTAAACATTTGTCCCTTTTAGTCCACTTTAATCTTGGAAACCATCAGATCTAGCAAGGTTAAATCAGATCTAGCAAGGTCAAATCAGATTGTAATAAATAGGCAGGGAATATTATCAGGAATATAATTGTAAATAATTCAACACTAAATTCTTGAATTCAATATATACATGTAATTAACTGACATTGACATGTACATTTTGCAGCAACTAATATCAAATAAAAAGGATTACTATAGTTACTTCAACATCTATTTTAAGGGTTAAAATACTTACACATACAGTAATATTTGATGAGATGTGTATTTCTAATACCAACACTGTTATTTACATTCAAATCACATTCAACTTTACTGAAATAAACAACACAAAACATACAGTTATAACCCAGAACATAATACTATAATTCTTATACAATTAATCTATATTGTTTTCGTGCCTTTTGATTGGACAAGAGCACTATCAACTGTTTGTTTTTGATCCGTTCATAACTCGATGAACTTTTGCGTGCCGGAACTACTTTTTTGTGTAGCCAATGTAAACAATATGGCGGCCGCTGACAGGAAACTAAAGATATATATTACTCCACAATACACAACTCTGGAATGTAATAGTTACGTGGTAATAGTGAGAGTCTCAATGAAAAATGACAAAAGTAGGGAAAAGATTCACATAGAAGAATTATAAGGATTAAATGCTTCTTTTCAAAGTTTATGTAAAGTTTGTGAGTGCATCAGCAACATTTACACATGCATTAACTCCTGAAAAGAAGCTTTTAATCCTATAGTGAAACCTGCATCAGTTACCACAGCTATTATTTAGTGGTCTTCCGACAATTCTCCTTTTTCATTGGACTTATCCACAAGGCTGCATTACGTTACCACGACTTTTAAAAAAGTTTCATTACAGCAACATACTCAACAGAGGTTTATGACTAATTGATATTAATATGTTGGAAGTATCAGTTATGATTTTTTTTTGTCCTAATAATGCTTTTAAATCAACAGATTTAATCTTCTTAGTTAATAATCAATGAACTACAACCATTCACTGACCCTGTTATGGGACAGTCCATGTTTATATTGTTGTTCATTTTAGTAATATTGAGTGGTTTTTTTGAGTGGTTGTGAATCTGTTCAGGTATTTGTTTGTCATATATGTTGGAGATCTAATTGATCAAGAGGACAGTTGAGATCCCATTAAACACTTTAACCCTGCCTGTACTGAGACTATTCCACATTTATGTGCCTGTACTGAGACTATCCAACATTACACAAAGGAAAGGAACTGCTATTCCCCATTTCACAGTTATTCAACAATGAACATAACCTATACCCCAAAATGAATGAAATGAAATGTTTGTTTTATTGAAGATGCACTGCGATATAACTGAAATATTGTTGGAAGTGGCATTAAACACCAAAACCCTATTGATGATGCTGCTGGTCACATTAACAAAGTGATAACATATCTTTTTATCTATAAGGTTAGTATATCATACCTTATTGCATCTGTGAATCTTAGAATGGGAACTTTGGCTCTAATAACCATAGTTTTACCTAAAAATGCTGAAATAGATCATATGTACAACTGTGTAAATGATGAGATATGATTTTTTCTTCATGTAAAACATTTTAATAAATTTACAAAACCTAAGAACTTCCAATCATATAACATAAGACCTATCTTGAACACAGAGTGTCTGAGATTTGGGTTAAATTTCTCTACCTAAATATTTTAGCTGGGAATATATTATAAACATAAATATACACCAAATTAGCAAATAGACAATTTTTAGAGCATTAAATCAACCTTTTCAAGATTATTTAGCGAAAAGATCACCTGAAAATCGTTCTGACATCACGACAATATCTAACTCATATTCATTTGATTCGAGAGACGCTTCAATGATTTTCCACTGTGCAGACATACAGTTGTTATTGATTTAGAAATGAAGATGGATGCTATGAGACGTCAAAGAAATTTAGCAGATCCCACAAGAAAAGAGAACAAAAAAGAAGTTTTGTCAAGATATAATAAAACAAGTAGCAACATAAGGTACCAGCATGACCGATGGTTGAGTAAATAAGGCTCTAAAGGGTCCTAGATCAAGAGTTATAAACAAATATTCCTAGCTTTTTCTTTTATCTTGGTCATAATACCCAAAATTGCAGACACCATCTCTTTAAAAATCTGGACTTTGTATTAAAATTTCAATGATTCATTAAGGTTTCATGTTAACCAATCAAACTACATAACTTTGTCATTTGTAACTCTGATACAACAAAATACAAATACAGCACTGAAAATGATTAGGTTTATGGTGTTTAATGCCACTTTCAACAATATTTCAGTTATATCGTGGTGGTCAGTTTTATTTGTGGAGGAAACCGGAGTGCCAGGAGAAAACTAAGGACCTGCCGCAAGTCACTGACAAACTTTATCACTTAATGAGCACTGGAAATGCTAATATAGAAGTAATACTTATACTTCAAAGAACCTCTACACAATTATATTGTACAAAGTCAATATTTCATACCATATGCCTCTATCTGATTTTTTGTATTGTTTTGTGACCACGAAAATCAAAACCTCCAACTCAGTATGCCAAGATTAAAAATTAATTTACTTGAATGTATACATATCATATGAAATAAGACAACTATAACATCACTTAAGTGAAGTCATAAGCTAGATTCCAGCTGATGCTGTCACAAAAATAATAAATTACAAATGAACCACAGAATATTGGTATGTAGTTCAAACAATTTTTTGGTTTAAATTTCTGCAGATGAGTATGCAGAAAAATTAATACTTACAACATTTAGTGAAAGCCCTCTGTATAAGATATAATAATTCTGTAGCTTCTTTCATTTGTTCTATCTACAAAACATCAAACAGTTTCCTCAACCAATCAAAACATCAAACATTTTCCAAGGCCAATCACAAAATATCAAACATTTTCCTAAACCAATCACAAAACAATTAAATGATAAGTGTCTTATTTATGTAAAGGTAGTGCAGCTTCCTTTAAAGATTTGTGAATTATTAACTTGTTACAAAGCCTTTACTAATAAAAACAAAATTCAACTACCAATACCATTATTGTATAAAATATATTAAGTAACACTTTAATTCCTTTTTTTAATTGAAAAAAGGTCTGTGTAAGATTTTGCATAATTTGGTACAGGTATTACATCCATCTCAAATCAACTTAGTAACTTTCGTTTTTCATTGCGTATTAAAAAATAAGTCCATGTTTTTTATAGATTTGATGGCCATATTTGAATAGTAGAATTATCTTACTATTTTATGGTAAGAAAATTACTGCTACAGTTTCATTACATATGATAATATATATGTTGCTAGAAAAAATATTACTGCATTAGAATAAATTTGAACATGATACATACTGGTTGGTCTGTTATCATAAGACAAATGTCCATATCAGATTTCATGGTGCCACATCCACTCATTGATGATCCAACAATATATAAACCACTGTCTGTAAATATACATGTCAATATAATTAATTCATTTACTGTGTAATAATGTCATTCTTAGAATTGACAATGTCAATGTATATGTGTTTACTTGGAACAAACACTACATTACAAGTCTGTAAAACAAACAAAAATGTGTTAAGGATGAGTTCATATGCCTTTTAATTCTGTACTCAAAAATGCCCTGAATACCACATGACAAACTTCTTGTTTCCAAGCCCCAAACGACCCACCAAAATGTTTGCATTATTCCCTCTTTGCGGAAAATGGAGCTATCGTTCGTAATTTGAATTATCGTCCTTGGCAGTGGGTAATAGCATTTCCGGTTGCAAAAGTTTTCCTGGCGGCTTTTAATAAATTGATTGAATAAATAATAAGAGCGAAAAAATATGAAATTAATTGACGTAGATTCCAAGGCAACACTTGAAGACTTCCTAACTTTAAAAAAAGACTGAACTTGTACAGTTTCTACGGAAATGTAATGAAAAAAATCAGTGGTAACAAGAATGAGCTTGCGCTCCGACAAAGATGTAGACGTATCTTTTAAAAAGCCGGTCAGATGACAATGAAAAAATGAGCTGCTATAGACAATTCATTAGATTTAGAGG
Organism: Bathymodiolus brooksi; assembly: GCA_963680875.1. Classification (NCBI taxonomy): domain Eukaryota; kingdom Metazoa; phylum Mollusca; class Bivalvia; order Mytilida; family Modiolidae; genus Bathymodiolus; species Bathymodiolus brooksi. Next base: position 32,860,327 of record OY804577.1, read on the forward strand.
CTTTAACTTTTATAAAGAAAATTATATACACGACATTCCCTTTTTTTTAATTTCTATAAAAAAAAAGTTATTTACTTATTTAACATATTTTCTCTGGATTTGTAACATTTTTGTACAAATAACTCCAAATCTGTATTTTCATACCACTGAACACGTTACATAATTAACTTTCTGAAATGTTTTGGATGATTGTCACCAGATTTTTCTGCAAAACAGAAATACTGCGCGATTTTCCTTGTACACTGAAAGCGGGAATATTTTCTTTAAAACAGATTTTCTCTCCTTTCATTAAAAAGCGTATTTTATTATTTTCATTACACTCGAGCGGTCGAAGACAAGGAAAAATAAATTTGAAAGCATTTTTAGAAATAATAGAATCTGTTGTTTCTTCACCATTTGTAAAAGCAGAAGCGGATTCAGTAGAATATTTTGTACTGTGTTTGAAACGGTCTGTGCAATATAAAAAGCTAAATAAAATAATTCCAATAAATCGGATGTTTTTTTAATAAGAATACATAGTTTTTTTCAATTTTTTAAAAGTTATGTGACGTTCCTAAGTTATGTAACCGGAAGTGTACATACCCTCTGTCAGAAAAAGATAACTCGATTCAAGAACGATAACTCTAGTTATCGCAAATCGGAAATAACAGAATGAAATATTTTACAAGTCTAATCTCATATTTGAATAATTTGTCAGGACCAGCTAAAACTACCAAATCTGCCTTGATGTTATAATATTTGTATAGATCTACACTAATTTAATATAACATATATATAACAATCTAGTTTCCAAAATTTACTTTGTACAATAAAAGTTAGTTATAATCAACTTTGTTATAACTAGACTGGTAAGAATAAATTTAATTGAAATGGAAAAAATATATGAAGAGCCCCTGGCAGTTCATTGATTGAGCTTCAGTGGACGAAATTCATTAGTAATGAATAGAACTAAACACAACTTTTGTTTAACACTTACGTGGAAGAACTCCATTCAAAATACTGTATAATGCATCCCGTAATTTGACTTTCTTCAGATACATTTCTTCTGTTTGGTGGTTTTCAATAAAGTACTCTATCATAGCTTGTGTAATCTGATAATAAAAATATAGCTAGATTACAAATTGGGAGTAAAAAACACCATTGTTTAAGATTTTAGTTTGACTAAATATTTTTAGCAGATTTACTTCAATTAGTTCAACTGGCCTAATTTGAAAATAATAGAAATATTGTTATATTTTGTCTACTAAGCAAGTATAATCTCATGTTGATTTCCATTTCTTTATGTCGTGTTAATCAATTTAAATATAGGGTGGGGAGGGGGGGAATTATTCAAAGGAGTACTAGAGAACACCCTGAATTTTCAATTTAAGATAAAGAACAGTAATAAAACTGATCACCTTTAGAATTTTAACAGAGCTTTGAGTGGGTTTTCATACATGTGTGTTTACATCCACATTGTTTCATGTACAAATATAAGAGGGGTTGTTGTGTTCATGATTGTATGGTAGTTGACAACTGTGTCATGATTGTATGGTAGTTGACAACTGTGTCATGATTGTATGGTAGTTGACAACTGTGTCATGATTGTATGGTAGTTGACAACTGTGTCATGATTGTATGGTAGTTGACAACTGTGTCATGATTGTATGGTAGTTGACAACTGTGTCATGATTGTATGGTAGTTGACAACTGTGTCAAGATTGTATGGTAGTTGACAACTGTGTCATGATTGTATGGTAGTTGACAACTGTGTCATGATTGTATGGTAGTTGACAACTGTGTCATGATTGTATGGTAGTTGACAACTGTGTCATGACTGTATGGTAGTTGACAACTGTCATGATTGTATGGTAGTTGACAACTGTGTCATGATTGTATGGTTGTTGACAACTGTGTCATGATTCTATGGTAGTTGACAACTGTGTCATGATTGTATGGTAGTTGACAACTGTGTCATGACTGTATGGTAGTTGACAACTGTGTCATGATTGTATGGTAGTTGACAACTGTGTCATGATTGTATGGTAATTGACAACAGTGTCATGATTGTATGGTAGTTGACAACTGTGTCATGATTGTATAGTAGTTGACAACTGTATCATGATTGTATGGTAGTTGACAACTGTGTCATGATTGTATGGTAGTTGACAACTGTGTCAAGATTGTATGGTAGTTGACAACTGTGTCATGATTGTATGGTTGTTGACAACTGTGTCATGATTGTATGGTAATTGACAACTGTGTCATGATTGTATGGTAGTTGACAACTGTGTCATGATTGTATGGTAGTTGACAACTGTGTCATGATTGTATGGTTGTTGACAACTGTGTCATGATTATATGGTAGTTGACAACTGTGTCATGATTGTATGGTAGTTGACAACTGTGTCATGACTGTATGGTAGGTGACAACTGTGTCATGATTGTATGGTAATTGACAACTGTGTCATGATTGTATGGTAGTTGACAACTGTCATGATTGTATGGTAGTTGACAACTGTGTCATGATTGTATGGTAGTTGACAACTGTGTCATGATTGTATGGTAGTTGACAACTGTGTCATGATTGTATGGTTGTTGACAACTGTGTCATGATTGTATGGTAGTTGACAACTGTGTTATGATTGTATGGTAGTTGACAACTGTGTCATGATTGTATGGTTGTTGACAACTGTGTCATGATTGTATGGTTGTTGACAACTGTGTCATGATTGTATGGTAGTTGACAACTGTGTCGTGATTGTATGGTAGTTGACAACTGTGTCATGATTGTATGGTAGTTGACAACTGTGTCATGATTGTATGGTAGTTGACAACTTGTCATGATTGTATGGTTGTTGACAACTGTGTCATGATTGTATGGTGGTTGACAACTTGTCATGATTGTATGGTAGTTGACAACTGTGTCATGATTGTATGGTAGTTGACAACTGTGTCATGATTGTATGGTAGTTGACAACTGTGTCATGATTGTATGGTAGTTGACAACTGTGTCATGAATGTATGGTAGTTGACAACTGTGTCATGACTGTATGGTAGTTGACAACTGTGTCATGATTGTATGGTAGTTGACAACTGTGTCATGATTGTATGGTAGTTGACAACTGTGTCATGATTGTATGGTAGTTGACAACTGTGTCATGATTGTATGGTAGTTGACAACTGTGTCATGATTGTATGGTTGCTGACATCTGTGTCATGATTGTATGGTTGTTGACAACTGTGTCATGATTGTATGGTAGTTGACAACTGTGTCATGATTGTATGGTAGTTGACAACTGTGTCATGATTGTATGGTAGTTGACAGCTGTGTCATAATTGTATGGTAGTTGACAACTGTGTCATTGATTGAATGGTAGTTGACAACTGTGTCATGATTGTATGGTAGTTGACAACTGTGTCATGATTGTATGGCTGTTGACAACTGTGTCATGATTGTATGGTAATTGACAACTGTGTCATGATTGTATGGTAGTTGACAACTGTGTCATGATTGTATGGTAGTTGACAACTGTGTCATGATTGTATGGTTGTTGACAACTGTGTCATGATTGTATGGTTGTTGACAACTGTCATGATTGCATGGTTGACAACTATGTTATGATTGTATGGTTGTTGACAACTGTGTCATGATTGTATGGTAGTTGATAACTGTGTCATGATTGTATGGTAGTTGACAACTGTGTCATGATTGTATGGTAGTTGACAACTGTGTCATGATTGTATGGTTGTTGACAACTGTGTCATGATTGTATGTAGTTGACAACTGTGTCATGATTGTATGGTAGTTGACAACTGTGTCATGGTTGTATGGTAGTTGACAACTATCTATGCAATCAGAGCCTATTAGTTCAAATCCTGCCCATGGAGAGGTGGTTGGATTACCTTACAACTCATACAAGCCTATCACCAATACGGCGTGGGTTCGCGCCCGGCTTTGTGAATTACAAAAAAGGGTGCACTCGACTCGCAGCCGCAAGTGATAAAGTTTACCAGTTGCTTGCCCATGGTTGGTGGTTCTCTCTGGGTACTCCGGCTTCTTCCACCACTAAAACTAGTTGCCATGATATAGCTGAAATATTGCTGAAAGTGGGGTTAAACACCAAAAATCAAATCAAATCAAATCATGGTGAGGTGTACTCGATACTCTTTTAAGTGATAAAGAATTCAGTGACTTGTGACAGTTCGGTGGTTTTATCCTGCTACATTTTGTACTCCAGTTTCCTCCACCAATAAAACTGATCGCCACAATATTGTTGAAAGTGGCGTTAAAAACCATAATCTTAACCCTAACAACATTAGAGGAATATATTTACTCTTTAGAATATTTAAGAAGTTGGTCCCATCATTATATAGTCTGTAGAACTGATGACAAGGGAGTATTCATGTTTTGTTGTATAAATTGATCTTATTACTGAGCTAAGTGTTCAGATTTTTAATATGTAATGTCCAAATTCTTTCAAAATTATGTGTGGGTCATGTTCTTGTATATTAAAAACAACTCGCAACGGTTTATGGTGAACAAGTTTATGAGGAGTGGTTTATTTCAGATATTGGAGATTAACAAATTATTTCTGTTTAAAATACATCTCAATGCAATGTAATGGATTTTATGTATCATGATAAATTTCACCCTTTCTAATAAACTCCATATCCTTACCTGTGAATTTGATGATGATTTTGGAGTTGGGGGAATTTTAAGTACATAATCTTGTGGCTTTAATCTTTTACTTGGACCTGATGATTCATCATCGTCTGACTTTCTCCTACAAGTAGCAGAAATTTACATAAAAACAAACAAGTAGTGAAAAACATATATTGACTAGAGACCATCTGCTCCTCTTTAAATGGCATATCCTTGACATTATATATATAATTACCAGATGTTTAATTGACTGGTGGCGTGATTAACAACAAACAAATATATGGTTCTGATTGGTTTACATATGTCATCTAGTGTTCATGGATATCAATATCTCTGTTACATGATAATGTGGTAGATTATCACAATAATCATTAAATAAACCTCTAACCCAAATAGGAGACAGTTCCTGATAGTGAGATATACTCATTTTGTTGATATAGTGAGGCTGCTGTGGTTGTGATCGCATGGTTTTTTGTTGGATTTACAACTACCTATGCAATCAGTGCCTATCACCAGTAAAGTTGTGAGTTCGAATCCCTTCCAGTTGTTACTACAATGAAATCTGTTTAAACCGAACCTTGAATAGTTGCAATGTAGGAAATCTTTGCTAATTTAACCTGTGAAACACCGAATGCCAGCCTATTCCAGACACAAAACTGGCTCTAAGGAGGTTCAGTTTAGACATGTTTCACTGTATTGAAGGAATATATAATGGTACCTGGTATGTAACATAATTGTAGATGTGAACCATTAAAAGAGATGTCATGTTCACTACAACATAATAAAAGGATTTGTTTTAGTCTTAAAGCCACATGTATGCTTAGTCTTATGACTTACTTATTTGAGAATGATGTGTTGTAGCTTGTATCTTGGTCGGCATCAACATTTAGTTGACCGAATATATCCTGTTGTATTCTGTCACGCACATTGTAAAAATTATCATACTGCTGCCATTGTCTTTGTCCTTGGTGACGCCTACCTTGATAATGTGGACGAGGGCTATAATTCTGGTTGGCAAACATCATAGGATTGTTCATATTGAAACGAGGCATTGCTTGAAATTGTTGTGGGAGGAAAAAAAAGCCTTCATTATTATACTGAGGATTAAATCCCTGATGATACATCTTTCCCTCTATATATTTATCTGTCTCACAAAACCAGTCACTTTGTAGTGCAGCAATCCATTGAAAAAGACGTGTAAATAAAGACTGTTTAACAGATGACTGTGATGGAACTAGTAAGCTATATGCCATACAATCTGAAAATATATATTTAAGGATTGATCGCACTTTTTGTTCGGTTCATGAAGAAATAACCTCAATCAGGTTGTACACACCGTGTAACCCGCATAGTTTGGGGAATTCTCCTTTTTCAAAGATAAGATTAAAAAAAATTAAAATTGGTTCAATTAAAACTGGAAAGCCATACTTGATCATTTCATATTAAGTCTCCTGCAGCTGATTTTCCGTTTTTAAGTGTTTTAACAGCCTTAAGGAATTCATTGGGTTGGAAGGGTTAATTAAATGTGTCATCAGCTTGTTTACCCATTAGTTTCTCCAACATTTGATTCAAATGAGAAATAATGGAATTATGAAAATTGCTATTTAAAATTTTATCAGAATGGTTATTAATATTTTCAAAGTACCTTATAAAGTCATCTTTATTTTGTATATCTTCATCATTTTTTTATGACATATTACCAATTTTATTAATTACATTCCAAAATGTTCTTGGATCATTTTTTATATTGGAATAAATATCATCATCACATAACTGTTGTTTATATTTTCTTTCTTCTATTTTACACTTTCTTCTACATTTGGAGAGGAAGGAATAGAATGCTTTCCTATAGGATCCATTATCAGGGTATTTATTTAGGAGAAAACAATACTTTTTGACAGCATTTTTGAGGTCATGACAAGATTTGGAAAACCATGGTTTCTTTTTGGACCTATTAAGTCTTTTAGGTACAAGACTCTTAACAAATTTAGCCGATGCCAAAGCTGTGTCGTGTAACACAGAAGTTAACTTTTCGGCTGCAGTGGAAGTCTTTATAATCATGATTTATAAAATTTTGTAGTTTCTGTTTTACTTCAACACTCTGCATGTTGTTTTTGTATCTGGTAATAGCCTCCTCATTCCAGATAAATTTTCCTGGAAGAGGTTCTAATTTTTCTTTATTTTTGTTGGTTTTATCATCAAAACATGCGAGTAATGAACAACTTATTGGGCAATGGTCCGAAATAGGTGTTAAATTGTTGGGGTCGTCTCATTACTCCAACAGTTATTTCTCCGACACTCACAACTCCGACAGTCATTACTCCGACACTCATTAATACTCCGACCATGCATCCCGGACTGTATCATCATATCCTATCTAATCGCAACTCCAAACAACTAAGGATAATCGCACGGAGTGGATATTGAAAATATGATCATGAGTGCCGCAAAACGCATCAGATTAAACGAGTGTGCGGAACTTGTTACGCACACAAGTTTAATCTGAATGCGCTTCGGCACGAGTGATCATATATTCAATATTCACGACATGCAATTGATTATTATATTTATTTCATTGACAAAAATAAAAGATATAGTCAAAAATTTAGATGAACTATGTTTTCAGTGTTCCTGTGCATCAGTGTTTACTTAGCGACGTCGCTTAGGACATATGTTTTTAACATGTTTTACTATATTGCTCTGAAATATGGGAACTTTTTATTAGAAACTTGACACTTTTCCCTTGTTGAACGATGCTTACACAGTCCAGAAAATTATATGAAAACCGGATATCCTCTTGGTATGGTGCTTTACAACAAATTTTGAATAACATTCCTAAGCTTAAACAACTGTCAACTAATCAAAAAGTTTCAAAACAAACAGTCAAGAAAATACTTCTAGAAGCACATAGGCATCAATGGGCCCTAGATAGGAACAAATGTTCTGATGGTAAATTGAGAACTTATGTAAAATTTAAAACTGTTTATGGAAGAGAAAACTATCTTTCTTTGATGTTTCTCCTGAACTCAGAATTACTTTAAGTAATTCTGAATTCAAGAGAAACCAAACAAAATTTCGAATATCATCACATCATCTCCATATTGAATCAGGTCGATATATAAGGGTACACCTCCGGAGTACTAAGTGTCAGAGTAATGACTGTCAGAGTATTGAGTGTCGGAGTAATGACATTATCCCAAATTGTTTACCATAAAACTTCCTATACCTTGTAAAAGGCTTGATGATACCAGTGTGTAATCTACAACACTACAACCATTGTATGTAATACATGTGTATTTACCATGAAGATCACCTAATGTTCTTCCATTCAAAAGTCTGAGACCAGTCTCTTTACATAAATCAGTTAATAATTTACCACTTTTATTAGGGTGTTTTCGATCAAATTTATTCCTTGGAATACAAGAATCTATAAAATAGTTTGGGTCATCTGAATTTGGGTATGGGGAATTATCAGACAATACAAAATCTGGGATGCTGCCTGTATAGGCATTAAAATCACCTTGAACAACTACCTCGCCCAATTGGCTGTAGAATTCAATATTACAGAGCTCCAGATAATTTTCAAGTCCAAAGGGTAATTACCCCCTACTTTTGAAAATGATGGGTATTTGCATATTTCCTTTGCACTGTTGTACTCTCTACTTCAGAAAAGATTGATTACATGTACACTTTTAAAATTATGTTTGACACAAGTATTATTCAATAAACGCAGGATGCAAGTGAAATGTATATCTCTGTTTAATTTGACACGATTGTTGTAAATATTTTGTTTTTTGCTCGTCGACTTCGGCAGTTTTCACAGCCGTTTTGATAATGTCATCAATGATTCCTTTAACTATACTGTCACTAGACACAGATGAAACTGTCAGGAACTTAAGTATAGAATTTTCCGTAGCGCTCTTGCGCTTAGTAGTGCGCTTATTCATGTTCTTGCTCATTTTCAACGAACAACGTGTTCCCAAATTTACTTTCGTTTTAGTTCTTAACTAAACCGCATTTATTTGTAATATTGACCGCGATTGGATGATTTATCGTAAACATCCAATCCAATCAGATCTCTTTTGACATCGATGCTTAGAAATGCAAACATTTGGTACCCCTCGGATGTATGCGCTCTCTCCTTCGAAAAGTACAAAGGGAAGTAATTACGGGGAATTTCTCAAAGACAAAAATGAATTGTTATGTACACGACTGTACAAGTACGCTCCGAATTTGGAAAGTTTGCATACACAGCAATATGTATGCATAATGTGTACACTCTGATCTGATAATACATGCATTTTTACTCGTTTTCATAGCGTAAAAAACGCAAATAAGCAGCTTATCTGGAGCTCTGAAATTATTAAGCAGCTTCGAATAAATATCATTTATATAATGACAATATCTTCCAAGTTTTATATGCTGAACGTTTTGTTATTGTTATAGTGGTGGTGCAGAACCCTATGCTGTTAACAGATCCTGTGTCAAAGAGAAGTTAGCCTGTGGAACTTACACATTGCAAAAGGATCGATCAAAATTCAGTATTTTTTACATTCTGCTAGTCTAACTTGCCAACTATGTAAAAGTGAACATGAAGACCGTCTTAACTTTCTTGTTAAGTGTAAAGCATTAGAGGAAATCAGAACTCCATTTATCAACAAGCTGAGATGTTACCTTATAGACATTATACATCCAAAACTACAGCAAGAACTTTTTGATAATAGTAACAACTTACTTCAGTTGATTATAGACTGCTCAAGGTTCCATTTTTTGTCATTGAACCAACAACACAGAACTGAAAAGATAGCTGCTGGTCTGTGTTTCAATTTGCATCAGAAATGAGCTTCACTTTTACTGTAATGATGACATGCATTGGAATTTATTGACTTATTTGTGATGCTGATGAACTAATGTAGTGTGTATACATTGTTTATGAACTCAGAACTGCAGATATATATTTTTATCCAGGACTGTGAAGTCTTGTGCCGTTGTGGTCTTAAGTTATGGTTGGTCAAGTACAGCACTTTTGACTATTACTGACTTTAATTTTTAATAGTACATATACACCGTTTTAATGTAAGGATTGTGTGTTTAATCGAAGTAATTCAACTTGTATAGTATTTCACTGTGTGTATTGATAAAGAGGAGCTACACACTGACGACTAACAGCGACAGCAACGCCAGTGGCAGTGGTTCATCTGATTAGGTGGCATATACAGGATAGGTAAGGTAAGGTTAATATCGTAATTTCGTCTTATTGATATGAATTATGTACTGTAATGAATGTTTATCCTTGCTGGGTTATTTCTTGTTTATTTTCTTAGATAAGGATATAAACATGTTTGCCCAATTTCAATTTACTACTAACTTTTCAATGTGTTTCACGTGAATGTTGTTCACGTCATCGATTCTGCTTGTACATAAATACGAATAAAGGAAGTATTATTCTGTAAAACAACATAAGAAAACTTTATAAGATCAGAAAACTTTATTTGAATTCGGTTTTTGTATAACAATAAACACAGGAGCTTTTTACCGAATATACATAGTAGCACAAGATACATACACATATTAACATAATCACATAAACACACATATAAAGCACATACAGTTAGCAAATGCAACATAAAAAGCACAAAAATAAAAGACATTCTAAAACATGCTGAAGCAATATCAAGCAAACATAAAATAACTAAGCAGCATTAAAACTTGGAAAAAGCACTAGAAATAAAACAGAAAGCTGAATATGTTATCTGCATGCAGAACAACGACATACTAGCCATTCCAGGACTGAATCAAACTTTTAAAGTGGTTGAAACTGTTTTCAGTTCTGAAATGGTTCGGAAGGTCGTTCCACAGAGTTGCAGCTGCAAACATGAATGATTTTTTGCCATACCTTGTAGTTCTAACTTGAGGTACATCTAATATGTTCGAATACCTGAAAGCCTATTTAGAATATACGATTATCCACCTTTCTGCTTCTCCCTTTTCGTTTAAATAGGGATTTCATGCAGGGTTTCAATATTGAAAAAAAAGCTGAAAGAAAGAAATGGAAAACTAAGAGAGAGAAAAAAACAAATGAAATGCATGTATTCTCTTATCCGACATCCTGGCATTTCAAAATTGAAAGATGTAAAACAACCGAAATTCTCGGGATTTTACATCTATTTCAATGGACCAACTTGAATGAACATTTTGAATTTTATTTTTATAATTTAGAATAAACCTGTAAAATATAATTGGATGAAAATTAAAACAGATCTGATATAGTGTTAACAATGTCTAGATGCGAATTTAATTACCATATTTAACTTCTACAGATTTGTTGTCTATGAATAGAATAGAATAGAATAAGTTTATTAACCAAATCAGGGCCCCAGGAGGGCATATACAAATAACAATTATGATTGATACACAACAACAATACAAATAACAATTATGATTGATACACAACAACAATATATCAATTTAAATATTCGCGGTGAAATATCAATAATTGTGGTGCAGGCACACTCGGGCAGGAAAAGAGATATATGCACATAAACGTACATACACTTACTCACATATATATGAGGGGGGGGGGATGAGAGAGAACATATACATATTTATCAGGTGATTCATCACCAATCTGCAAGAGACATCTTGAGTCGATGCTAAAAGGAATATAAAGTCCTACTTGTGTCTAGTGCAGACCGGCCATGTTGATGTGGAAGGAAATATAGAAATCTATACCGATTCTAAATAAATTTACTTACTTACTTACTTACTTACTTACAGATAGATATGAAATAATTAATTTGCACAAAAGTCTATGTAGAACTCCGAGGATTGTGATTGGCTTCTCTTCATATCTCAAAAATATGATAAAATAATCACAAAAACTACACAAGTGCTCGCTTTTGTTGGTAAAAATTTCATATATATTTTCTATATATAATATTTAGTTGTAACTATTTATAGAATAAGTTGTGGCAAATTTGTAACAAGAATTCCACAAACAAGTGTGGAGAAATGAAGATTTGTCACTAGTTTGTACATTGGAAAAAGAAACATAATATTGATGTCTAATCACAGGGCCTTGTCACTATCCAGGTAAATATACTATCAATGTATAAACATATACAAGGGCGGACATCTTTTTTTACCCCCGCTCGCTTCAAGTCGTGTTTGTTTTTTAAATTCCTTCTAATATATTCAAAACCCTGTTTGGTTCAACTCCCAAGACCTTATTCTTTTCAAAAAATATCATGACCCCCCCTCGACTACCTCTTGTGAAGGCGCAGCGGTCGTTTTTGTCAGGAATTCGCCTGAGTAGAGAACAATATGGACCCAAAGTGAAAGTAACAGCGCCACCTATAAAAAAACGGAAGTTCAGAACTCTCGGGGTTTTACGATTCGATATTTGGTTTTCTCGCTAGTTATCGTGTTTCTAAGTATAAGATACCGCGGGAAATAACAGACGAAATAATAAATTAAAGAAAATGGATAGCAATCAAGAAAAAGCCTTGAAAATGGCATTTATCATTCATTGTATGTACAAGTCAAAAATATTCAGTTTTCACTTCAAATCGTCCCGCTCGTTTAATGATGTTTGAATCTTAACAGTATTTTCCTTACCTCAAAGCTAAAACCCCGAGAGTTCCGAACTTCCGAGTTTTTTTTAGGTGGCGCTGTTACTTTCACTTTGGGTCCATGTTGTTCTCTACTCGGGCGAATTCCTGACAAAAACGACCGCTGCGCCTTCACAAGAGGTAGTCGAGGGGAGGTCATGATATTTTTTTAAAAGAATAAGGTCTTGGGAGTTGAACCAAACAGGGTTTTTAATATATTAGAAGGAATTTAAAAAACAAACACCACTTGAAACGAGCGGGGGTAAAAAAGGATGTCCGCCCTTGTATATGTTTATACATTGATAGTATATTTACCTGGATGGTGACAAGGCCATGTGGTCTAATGTTGAAATAACTACCACACATTTGGACATATGAAATTAGATTTTGATAAACAGACTTTATCACACTAACATAGCATTAAACAAGATGACCATGTAGATTTGATATGGTTGATCATCATGTGATGTTACACACTACACACAAGATGACCATGTAGATTTGATATGGTTGATCATCATGTGATGTTACACACTACACACAAGATGACCATGTAGATTTGATATGGTTGATCATCATGTGATGTTACACACTACACACAAGATGACCATGTAGATTTGATATGGTTGATCATCATGTGATGTTACACACTACACACAAGATGACCATGTAGATTTGATATGGTTGATCATCATGTGATGTTACACACTACACACAAGATGACCATGTAGATTTGATATGGTTGATCATCATGTGATGTTACACACTACACATGAACAAACGGCCAACGTCATGATATTATTTAAGATTCGATGATTTGAGGCAAACTACGTAATGTGATGTCACTCCGGAAGAGCACTCGTCGCAACTCCGGCTGATTCCGTACCTTCATCGTATTGAGGAAGAGAAGCAGACTCACCCGAGGTTTGCCGATTGTCCGGAAGAGATTTAAAGTATACGATTGTGTATAATGTATTACCCAGGGGCGGATCCAGGATTTGTGGTATGGGGGGGGGGGGGGGGGGGGGGGGGGGGCGTGAGTAGGCGAGGTGTCTGGGGACCGCTTAAGGTCCCAACTGGTCCAGGGTAGAACCCTGGTAGGGGGCCCAGGGGGACAAAGCCCCCGTGAAGCTCTGGGGATTTTAGGAATTACATACATTTATTTGAACGACAATTTTGAACCAACCACACCATTTTTATCAGACCAAAAAAACTTGATTTTGAGTCTTAATTTTGTCGGATAATTGTTAACAGTATATTTTTGTCAGATTATAAGAACTTAAAGTAAAACTTTTTTTGAACAACCGTGATGCGAATTGTTCAACTCATGACTGATCGATCACGATATTTTAACCCTTCAAAGAACTATTGGTTTAGTTTTAACGCATTCCTCATTTCACTAATTGGTCTGTACTTTCGGTGCTTGTCCTTTCGGGTGGTTCTAGTTAATACTGCCCGTCCGGGTGGAGCTTTTCTTTTCGTCGTTTGATTCATTCATTGAAAACATATGATTCGACCGTTCTTGTTTATAGACAAACAAAAGCGGAAATTGTCGGCGAATCCATATATGAATCAACGAACACACCCAACGTGTATTTACAATGTGTAGGAATATTTTACTACAGGTCACGAGTTAATCATTCATGAAAAAGTTGTTTGTTGAACTGCTTAATTAACGTTGCATAACATATGCTTTGCGAATTTTAGGGGGGGCGCACGCCCCGCACGCCCCGCACGCCCCCTCTAAATCCGCCCCTGTTACCGCACAGTACACTTAAATGAAAAGGTTTCATGTTTCAAGGTTTTCAATTATATAGAATAGAATAGAATGATTTTATTTTTTTCCAAATCAGGTCCCCAATGGGGCATTTACATTTAACAGTCATGATTGTTTAACATATATATAAAACAGCATATGACAGCAAAATCAGTACATATCAAGGACTAAACAATAAAATTATTTATTGAACAATAAAATGACTTGTCAATTGATATTGACCAATAAGGTATGTGCAGCTGTGTTGCTACTCTGGGTAATGGAAGCAATGTTTAATCGAATATAAGAAGAGTTTGAAGAAACCAAAGGGACAATCAGAATCCGTATATCGAAGAAGAACAGACAACACAATGGCAATAAAAAAAAGGTACATAATATCCTTTTCATTAAGCTTCATAATATCACTTATCGTGAACTAAGATTTCTAATACATGCAGTTTGATTAAATTTAATGGAATTTTTTGTTAGAATATATATGTTTGTTTCAAATACAAATTTATACTTTGATTTACCTTGAAATTAAAAAAAAAACTGTTTGCAGTCAGTATATGAACTTCAATTCAGGCTTAACATTTATTCAAATGTTTCTATTACATAAAAAAAAGAACATTTAAAGTGGGTCACAGCTATTCTATTTTCTTTTCGATCTCACACCGATTTTGACCACTGATGAGTGCCTGTTTACACCTGTCCTAACACTAATGTGTGGTGCAGATAAGAAAAACTGGACTTGACAACCCTTCCGGATCGCCGGATATCACCTCTTCGACCATTGGAATTCATTGAGTATTACCTGAATCATCAAAGGTTGACCGCATCGGTGGCGTATTGGTTAGCGTGCTCGCCTCGAATGTGGTAGATCGTGGGTTCGAGCACCTGTCGGGTCAAACCAATGACTATAAAATTGGCATTTGCTGCTTCTCCGCTAAGCCGCACGCAGCATTAAGGAGAAAGAACAAAAACTGGTTTGTTCGGAATCAGAATAAATGTGTCTACCCGCGGACTGTTGTTTCAGTGCCGATCTAGCACTATAAAAATCCAACTCAGTGTGTTGGTCTAGTACAAAATAAGGGTAATAACAAAATTACCGAACTCCGAGCAATCTTACAAAGGGAAAGTCAAAACTCATAAGTATATAAACAGACAAAATCAGTCAACAACTGGAAAACTATGAAAACCGTAATGACCCTGACTTGGTACAGGAATTTCTAAAGAAATGGTGGGTTGAATCAGATTTTAAAGCGCCAAACCTCCCGCTTTCATTACGGCTCAAAGGTTCCGGCTGTCACTATATAGCAAATAGTTCATGGCACTGAGGGTCATATGGCAGTATATGGACCGGTTCGTCACCAAAAAAATATTATATGGACCGAAGCTTCTGAGGTCCATATAATATTTACTGCCATATGACCCGAAGTGACATGAACTATTTGTTATATTATACTTTTTATCTAAAATAATAATGCAGGTACCGTTCCGCAACCGAATCGAAAACGAGGCAGTCCAGTCCCGGTCCATATAACGTTTTATTGTACCTCAGTATATGAACATCACTACACAATTTTCTACATTAAAATTGCAATTTTTCTCCTTTTCCAGTTGTTTGACTATTGAGCGATCCATAGTTTTTAAGACTATGAACAGGCAATGGGAATCGTTTTCGCGGATTTTAGTTCCGCGACCGGATTGGATAAAAGTTTTATATTTATTCGGAACACTGAAATTTTCAAAAAATTTCAAAAATTTCAGTTTTCATAAAATGTCATAAAATTTAAAAATTTTCAAAGATTTCAAAATTCTGAAATTAAAAAAAAAATTAAAGTTAAAAAATTGAAAATTTTCACAAAAATTTCAAAAATATTCAAACTTTTCATCATAAGACTTGTAGTCACCATGTAAATTTATGTTGAAGTCTACTTTCTCAAAAGAATCAAACTTTTATGAATGACGGGAAATAGCATAAAAATGTCCATGAGACAATATTCAGATTTATAATGCAAAATACTGGCAAAAGATGCGTGATTTTATTGGTTTTTATCATTTTGAGGTGATCATTCAACTATGAGTCTAATATTTATCGGTATAATAAAATACTTATAGACTGTGTATTCGGGAATAGCAAGTTTGTTGTCCCCTCGACCCCGACTATTGACCTCGGCTTCGCCTCGGTCAATAGTCCGTGTCTCGGGGACAACAAACTAGCTACTCCCTCATACACAGTCAATGAGTATATAATATTGACCGGCTGCGCTAACAAAGACAAATAGGGAAAATAAAAACGTAAAGTATAATATAACAGTAACAATACTGGAACAAAATAGGTAAAATAGTTGTCAAAGCAGTACATCATCATCTTATCGAAAATTAACTTGTTCTCGTCATGAAATTACTGAATTGGCGTTAAGCAACACTCACTCACTCACTCACTCACTCACTCACTCACTCACTCACTCACTCACTCACTCACGCACGCACGCACGCACGCACGCACGCACGCACTCACTCACTCACTCACTCACTCACTCACTCACTCACTCACTTCTCACTCACTCACTCACTCACTCACTCACTCACTCACTCACTCACTCACTCACTCACTCACTCACTCACTCACTCACTCACTCACTCACTCACTCACTCACTCACTCACTCGCTCGCTCACTCACTCGCTCGCTCACTCACTCACTCACTCACTCACTCACTCACTCACTCACTCACTCACTCACTCACTCACTCAATTGCATTGGTTACGAATTCATTATTTGGAAAATAAGCCATGATGGCTTATGGGTTATCCTTGATTAGATATCAACCTTTATAGATTTTAAAAATTTATGATTTTAACATGGAAGGTAATTGTGATGAGACTTTTATTGTATGTATTGTATATGTATATACACTGTAATGTTGATATTTAATCGAAATAAATCTATCTATCTATTTATTATAGAAATATGTATTTTAGGGACCGGTCATTATTTATCTCCGGGGGGGGGGGGGGGGGGGGGGGGCAAAAAGGTAGGGGGGGTCATGAAAAAATTGGAAATTGATAGAGGGGGGTCACTGCTTTTCTGGTTAATCAAGCAGGGGGGGGGGGGGGGGTCATGATTTTTTTTAGGCATACACTATAGATAAAATCTATTAGCATGTTAAATGAAAATAAATATATTCAGCCGAAAAAAATGTCTCCTTTGTCATACATTTTGCCAAATATCAAACTGTCACTATATATAAATAAATATATATGCATAGAGTACAAAGGAACCAGGCTTTCTGATTCACTACGTTACAGTTCCAGAATCAACCCAGAGAGAGATATGATGTGCAGTGTTCTCTCAAGGCCCATATAGCTCCATACTGCATTTATATTTTAGCTTCCGTATTTAAAATTTGCCGTAGATTAATTCAATGATTTAGTAACATGAACACCTAATAATTGTAAATGTTGAAAATCGTATTAAATAAAAGACCACGGTTACAATTATGGACAAACTCCCCAGTCCCGTGTTCGTATTGCAATCTGTCTTTTATCCATACTGTATCGTCATCATTTTCTGTTATTTAAATGACGTCAACGGCCTTGGACACAAATGGCATGAGTTAGAAGGAAATACATACCAAATTATAATTTACTGTTATTTGACATGATTTGAGTGGCAATTTGCCACAGAGATATAGTTGAGAACTAGTTGGAACATTTGAGAAGAAAATGACAGAATGAGTGTCGACGCTTACGCCCCGAATTCCCAAACTTTGACATTCCTCGAAACGGAGGAGGATCTCATTGGGGCCGACACACAAGGAACAGAATTTGATTTTACAGACTTCACACTCCCATCTCAAACACAATCGCAGACTCAAGCATCACAGCTTGATTCAAATCAAAGCCAGGTAACTCTACATATGTGTTAAACAAACAGAAAAAGTCGGAAATAAATTGGACTTGTAACACGTGTCGACTTGATCTGCGAATCACTTTCGATTTGATGAAGCAAATAGAAGATAAAAAATGTGTTCTTAAGATAAATACATTAATGCAATTGTTATGAAAAAAATGTTTGATTATGTTTCATACATGAATGCTGAAGTGTCATTTACCTGAAACTCCCCCTTTTTTTTCTTCAATTTATTGATAACAAATATGGTCCGTCACCTATTTCTACGAATTGTTTATAAATTGCTAATAACCGGTATATGTCTTTACCACTTACACATCCACATTCCCATTTTCATCAGCTGCACATCTGCTAAGGTGTGTGGTGTAACTGGTCAAGATTAGCTGCAATAATGTAGCTTCTGTGACAAACTTGTGTCTCGGCAGAGCTACAACGCAGTCCCATTCGTCACAATGGAGCAAAAAAAAAAGTTGCAGTTGAAACATAAAAACTCACTATTTACGCTTCAAACATTTCATTACATCTATTACTGATGATCCCAGTCCTTGTTAAATCGGTTTGGCTGAGAAATATATGCTTTTCAAAGGTAGCAACAACCTTGTTCAAATTTATCGATCGTTTGCCATAACCGGAAACTACGGAAGACAGAGCTTTTCTAAATATGGTATTTCTTACTACACGTAGTAAACGGCTGATCTAAACATTCACGCCTCAAATCGTCAAATAGTGAGGCCATGTTCAGAGAGAAAGTAAACATGTATTTTTATTTTGTGGGAATTACATTCTAAAATACTGGTAGGTGATAAAAACTTGTTATAATAATGGACAAAGGGAAAGGTTATGTCTTATTATTGATAAATGCAGGCGTCGGAAACTGTAAGCGAGTGCTAAAAATCTTGGCGGCTGTTCCATTACGTGTAATGGCATCCCATTATAACCCTTGCGAGTAAGCGAGCATTTGGGGTTTTATTATTAGAACTAGTCAAGATGTGCTTCACAGTAGTATAAAACAAAATAAATTAAGGGCATTTTTATTGCAGAGAAACCAGTTTAGGTTTTAACTCGGTTTTTCAAACTTTTTATTTATTGTCCAAACTGATTCAACCAGTTTTAAACGCAAACCGTTTTTTTTATTTATCAGCGTTAAACTGAAACTAGTTTCCGAAACTCATCAAACCACCTCCGGGTGTGGTTTTTGCGGTTTGACATCTGTTCAAAATGGCGACCTCTGAAGTTTTGATTTTGGAGTGCAGCATTTGTCTCGAACAGTTTGATTGCTTAGAGCAATTTAATGACCATCCATGCTGTACCAGTTGGAATAATTTATGTTCAACTGATTTAATGAGTCCTTTTTGACTGCAAGTCTACATGAATGGTTTAAAGATTGCTGTCTTGCAAATTTGTCTGACGCAAGCATGAAACTTTAAAAAGTCTAAAAAATGTAACTGATTGTAATGCTATTTTGAAAAAAAAACTGTATACTCGTTCATATATATATTGCATTAAAATATTGAAGTGGTTTTATTTCTTCTTCTTCTTTAGTTACGGAATAGCACTCAATATACTGAACATTATTTTCCGGCATGTATAATGTATAAAACCATCTATTTATTACAAAAGACAAACCAATGAACTAGTTTCAAACCAGTTTCTAGACCGGAAAACCAAACTCAAACTGGTTTCTTTGCAATAAAAACGCCCATAGAATATACTGGTTGAGAACTAATTTTCACTGAATTCCAATTATCGCAAAATGGAACATCAAACATGAGCACACAGGAATATTTGGACCAATTTTTAAGAATACACTTGACAAGTTTTAAGCTAAACAACAAAATTATAAGTTTGCATATTCCAAAAAAACATTCCTCAAGGTAGCCACCAGACACAGTGTTCTCGCTAGCCCGTTTTTACCGGGCGCAGCGCCCGCCCTTGTCCGAGTGACGCCCTGCCCTTTTTCTCTATTTGTAGCAGCACCCTGCCCTTTGTGACTAGCGTGGATGTCTTTTTCCATACCTGTTACTAGTTCATAATAATAGATTTTTTCATATTAGATGCATCAAGTCACGATTAGCGTTATCTGTGTAAGACCGCCATTTTTTTTACTGGTAAGTTGTTCACGTGATGATTTATTATTGTTGTTTTGGTTTATTTGGGTTTATTTCTTATTTATATTAAATATTTAAAATTGCTTACTATAGAAAATACCGTTTTAATCTTTCAATTTTATAAATAAATAATCGTGATTTTGAAAATTATTGAATTCTGAAGTACTGGTTCCCAGCATATATTTCTGTCAACATTCGATTAACGTGCGGTAACAGATCAAGGTAAACACATGCTGATTGTGTGATTATGCTATTTATAGCTTTCGGCGATTGATTGAAGTTGAATATTAACTTTTTGTCAGGAAATTTCATTCTTCTAATCATAATGATTAATTCTAATTACGATGACAATTAAGATAACAATAGCTGTTGAAAGAAAGTAAAAAACTCGATCATTTAATATAATTTTTTTTTTTTTTAATAATTTCACCCACAAAGGACGGAAATATTTAAGGGATATTAAAGCTCGTTTTAACATATATTTTTTCAGCTCGTGACGAAGGTTGTTTCTTTTCAATTTAATTGTAAAAACAATCCAAAAATAAAGTGCCCTTTTTCAGCCAACGTTTACACTTAAAAGTGCCCTTTTCAGAAGTAGCGCCCTGCCCTTTTGAAATCCTAGCTAGAACACTGAGACATGATTAGTGGCTATTTAATAACTTCAGGTCACCTGGGTAGTAATTTTTCAATAATTATGAGAATTATATTCTGTACTCAAACAATCCTTCATCATTATGAAAAGATTATAATCTTATTATCAACAATTCAACCAATATCAACAAAGCAAACAATTATTTAACAAAATGAAGACCACGACATAGTCACATATGCCAATGGATATCCAGTTCCTGGTTCAGGACATGCACAAAATGTGGCTGGTTAAACCATTAATCAGATCCTAACCCTATTGGTTTCACATGCCATGGACATCAAATATAATTGAGACTATATGTTTTAACATTTTTATTATCCCCTCGCCAACAAAGTTGCGAAGGGATATAGTAACGCTACCGTCCTTCCGTAACATCCTTGTGAACACTCTAGAATCAACATCCTTCAATGGATTTTGACCAAACTTGATACATACTTAGTCCTTAAGAGAACATGGAACACTTGATTTTCAAGGTCAAAGGTCAAGGTCACAGCCAATTTTTAGGCGAGTGGATACGCCATGCTTTGCATTGCCCTTGTTATATATTTTTTCACTTATCCCATCGAACAAGTAACAAACAAAGTTTACTAGTCCTAGACAAGCTTATGCTTGTCCATGGCTATCGGATTACCACTAATGTCAAGCCCTGACATATTGGTGGGGATGATGCAAATTATTTTAGTTACATGTAAACTCCAACCCTTTTGGAATTTACAGCCACAGTGGTAAAAAGATCAGTTGCAACAGTAACTTGCATCATAACATTAAAAAATGTAAATGGTTAAATATCGAGTAAGTTGTCTAAACTATGAATATTGTATAACCTGACTTTTTATTTTTAGCAAGTAAATGGATTAGATGTGCCCAATGATGTGGATGGTAAAGTCAGTACAGTGGCTCAGGGGGTTGGAGAGCTTAACTTTGAGGAAGATGAAGAGGAGCAGTTTTGTATGAAAGATTTGCCAAAACATGCATGCGCGTAAGTTCATATTTCATTCCATTTTAAATCCCTTTCTTTTAATGAATTGAAAATGTTAGTTGAATATATATTAATATCTTAAGCAAGGAGAAAAACCTACTTTAATTAATTGATTTTGTTTTAATTTTAATTAATATAGTCAGACCTGTATTAAGAGGTCACCTTTGGGACAAAGCAAAAGTGGTCTTATAAGACAGGGGACCTCTTAAAAGAGGTTCAATGCATACAAAATTGTCTATGACAGGACAAGAAAAAGGTGGCCTTTTAACACATGTTTGTTTAATAGAGGTGACCACATGGGTAGGGTTGACTGTATTAACATTTTTTCCTGACTACTAGGTGGTCTAAGGTGATTAAATTTATATACAGGCTACTATCCTGTTGCCAATGAGGTACAAGTTCATTTTCAGATGAAGGCAAGGTATTATACATGTATATTAAAGGGAAAAAAATAAATAGGTTCTGACACTTAGTCGTTATCTCTGGTTATTCCGTATTCCTCCCCTTCTAACTTAACCTGGTTGTCATGGTCAAGTTGAAATATTGATGAACTACGCCATGTATTAAAATAATGACAGTGTTATTGTTGACTAATTTTAGATATTGTGGAATTCATGACCCAAGTTGTGTCGTATTTTGTAACAGTACAAAGAAATGGTTCTGTAATGGCCGTGGTAATACATCTGGAAGGTAACTATTAAGTAATGCAACATTAACAAGTCTTAGGATGAGACCAATCATGGAGCAAAATGTTTATCAAACTTAAACTCCATCCTCAGGTGTCAACATGAATGGAAAAAAAATTAGTCATCGGAAATTCAGGTAAAAAAGGGGAAGAAGGGTTTAAGTAAGATGGGTAACTCTGTTTGTTAAGTTTGTCAAATGTTGATGAGACCTTTTAAATGTTGTCCATCATATCGGAAATTTATATTTAATTTATAACTTCGACAAATAAGCATTATTGCACAGGATTTGTATATTTGTGACTGAAAAGTCACTTGGAGACACCCCAATTTGACACTTCAAATTTAGAGAGAAAAAGTTAATTATGTTGAAAATCACTGAGATTAAAATGGGACTTCAGAAAAATTTCACCTCAATCAAAATTTAGGGTCAACCAATCTTTGTTAAAGAATTGTATGTACATCTTATTAAAACTCTTATTACAGCCACATAATTAACCATCTCGTGAGAGCTAAGGCAAAGGAAGTGACATTGCATAAAGATGGTCCACTAGGAGAGACAATATTGGAATGTTACAACTGTGGATGTAGGAACGTGTTTCTGTTAGGATTTATACCAGCCAAGGCTGACTCGGTGGTTGTACTGTTGTGTAGACAACCCTGTGCTACACTCTCCAATCTGAAGGATATGAACTGGTAAGACTTTGGGGGACCATGTGTAAGACACATGTATTGGAGAGTTTGGTTTATCTGATAGAGATATGCAGTGTTGCCAACTTGCCATATTGATTAATATACCATATAAAATGACATTCTATAAAACTTCTAATTGTTTTGATTAAAAATAATCATAACTAGTAGAAGTCAATTAGACTAATTTTATCCTGTATTTATTTGTGACTTTTAAAGACCCCAAAAATTTGCTGCCTGCTTTTTTCAGAGAGTTTTTATGGTTACCAAAATAAAAGGGGTCTAAAGGACAAGTGAAAATGTGGGCCTATTGAATGGACCAGTTGGTAAAAGTTGAATGTTAGGCATGCAAAGCAAACTGAAATGGGTTCTAAAAAGTAGAAATTTTATCTTTGTTATAGGATCAAATACAGATTCAATTCTTTTTTTTTTATTTTGCTTTTTTAGCTCACCTTGCCAAAGGCAATCTTGGCGTCCGTCGTCGGTCATCTGTTAACTTTTCACATTTTAATCTTCTCCTCTAAAACCTCTCTGCCAAATGAAGTGAAACTTGGTAGGAAGCATCTATGGAAGGTCCTCTCTAAATATTGCTCATTTTGTCTCGATCCATTAACAAACATGGCCGCCATAGGCAATTCTTGTTTCTGATTGGCCGATTTTTAAAAATCTTCTCCTCTGAAACCACATGGCCAAATGAACCGAAACTTGGTAGGAAGCATCTATGGCAGGTCCTCTATAAAGATTGCTCATTTTGTCCCGATCCGTTAACAAACATGGCCGTCACAGGCAATTCTTGTTTTTGATTGGTTGATTTCCACTGAGCCTCTAGTTTTAGTTTTTGCCTTCTGTAGGTTTCAAAGTTGCTTCTCTATAAATAAATGCATTTTTCTCGAACTGTAAGAACAAAAAATTACACATCAAATTATAATTGATCTTTTACAGGGATCCTAATCAGTGGCAACCATTGATCCAAGATCGTCAGTTTCTATCATGGCTGGTAAAGGTACCATCAGACCAGGAACAAATGAGAAGTCGTCAGATTACAGCCCAGCAGATTAATAAGTTGGAGGAGTTGTGGAAAGATAATCCTGATGCTACTTTAGAGGATTTAGAAAAACCAGGTGTTGATGAGGAACCTCAACAAGTTCTACTTAGGTATTGCTTATCATCAATATGTCAACAACTTTTAAATTCAATTGAACAAAATTATAAAAAACATAAACCATATAGATGATAAATCTGTGTTTATTTGGCTGATGAGTGATGAAAATAAGGCAATACTATATCTAAATAAAATAAAATTTATTTGGTCTTGTATTTTGTGTGAAGTTGACAATATCTTATTGTAAAAGTATTTTAGCATGCAGTGTTCCAGCTAGACCAAAATAGAGGGGTGCTGCGCCCCATCCGCGAAATTTTACGCCCCTCTGCCCTTTTCAGCCATCCCTTGCGCCCCTCTGCCCTTTTCATGCCGTACATGAATCCCAAACGTGTATGTGTTGTCCACTCG
Organism: Bathymodiolus brooksi; assembly: GCA_963680875.1. NCBI lineage: Eukaryota > Metazoa > Mollusca > Bivalvia > Mytilida > Modiolidae > Bathymodiolus > Bathymodiolus brooksi. Next base: position 32,884,877 of record OY804577.1, read on the forward strand.
TGACATTGTCTCAATTTCTAATTAAATGTGTACAGGTGTTAAAAGTGTGGCAGGTGTAATACTTTTAACAATCACCTGTTGTCAGCTAATTAGTAATTTCCTGCCCTGACCAAGTGATCAGTTTATGACTTCGGTAATCCCGATCAGTGAAATATGTTCTTTGGTCATTGTAAAAAAAAAAAAACGACTGTAGAAATTTCACCCCAAAGCTCTGGATTAAGGTCCATAAATTAATTTGTTTCTGAACTTTGCTCGTTAAACAATATTTCATGAAATAAACTCACATTATTTTAAGATTTTTCATTCTTATGACAAATGCTTAAATGTAATCTCGTTGAGATTAGCGTAAACGTAGACATGCAAACATGCCATCCAAGAAGAGAGGGTTGGCTCAACTTGAAGGTGAAAAGAAGAAAATTGCCAAAACACCAAGTTCATCTTTTTTTTCTGGCAATGAACAACTTAAAATTATGATTCTGTACATTCCAATTTTGTTACTATTTTTACGCATCTAAGTGGCATTTCTAAAAATACAAATAAACAAAAAACAAGGAAGAAAAATGTGTATGACGGAGATAGAAAATAGCGATTCATTGACAGACAAACCACGGAAGACAAGCTGAACGACACTGACAGACAAATGCGTAAATTACGACAGATGGACAACATGAACATTTAAACATTTATTAAAAATTATTAAAATCTCGCCCATACCTTTAAATATATCCACGTTCTGTAGAAGTACCTAGTGACCTACTAAAAACACTTCAGTCACTTGAGAATAATTTATAATTAATAAAGTTATGGAAAATTTCAGAGGCAGGAATTTATACAGATTTTGTCCTCTTGACAACAGATTCTTAACTCACTTGAATGAACTATTTCAGTCAGTAGATCACAAAGACAAGAATCTTTCTTCAATGTATCCACTTGTCTCCAAACTGTACAGCATTGTTGTCATACAGCCTTTGAGCACTGCAGAAGTTGAGAGAATTTTCTCTCAGGTTGCCTTAATCAAAACCAGCCACAGAGCTAACATTAAAACTGAGACACTTTCCAAAATTTTGAACATTAAGTACAACTGTGATCAGACACTTTTTTAATTCCATCATTGATGAGTGTGTACATGCCTTTTTTAAACACAAAAACAGAAGACTTGTAAACATAGTGTGACTTTTATATTAGTTAAAATTATATCTGGAACATTCATAACACTAATATTCTTTTTAGCACATGTCTTTTTATTGATCTTCGTATTTTAACTGCATTTCTGTACATATGTAATAACATACCTATATATATATATATAAACAATGATTTATGTAGATGCATTGAATTTGATGCAGAGCTGAAAATGTAGTGCTGAAAGACATTTTTAATATTAAGTAACTGAAAATAACTATATTGCCCTTTTTCATAGTTTTTGATGCTCTGAAGTGCCCTTTTTCCAAAGTCGTGCCCCTCCATTTTCAATTGGTAGATGAAACACTGAGCATGTGCAGTGACAGGTCATATCTAAAAGAACTTTAAGATACTAATGTAGAGGTAGAAAAAGTTGTATTGATCATGCAGATAGTTCCATTTTAACAACTAGAAATCAGAAAATATGGCCACAATGTTAAAACAAATATTTATACTAATATGATTAAGAGAAAAAAATGAAAGAATGTAAATTAGCCTAATCATACTTATTTACATGTATTATTCCTGTGTTTTTATAACAGTGATATTTTAGCTTTAAATACAATCACTGTCAAGAAAATTTTTCAAACTTAACACTTGGAGTATAGCCAGTTGATAATTCTTTACCTACCATGGTTTTTTTGTGGGGTTTTCATTCAATCAGTAAAAGTACTACATAGTTTACATTGAATTTACCAATTTTGTCTAAGAAGCATGCAAAAAAAAAATATGATATGAAAAAATGTGATACACAGATATGTAATAAACTTACTGTCATGAATTAATCCTAATATTGAATTTGCTTTATAGATATGATGATGCCTACCAGTACCAGAACATATTTGGTCCTCTGGTTAAGTTAGAGGCTGATTATGATAAAAAGTTGAAGGAATCACAGACTCAGGATAACATCGTTGTTAGATGGGATGTTGGCCTCAATAAGAAGAGGATTGCATTCTTCCATCTTCCTAAAGCTAATGATGGTTAGAAAATTGATTGCCATTTAAAAATAAATAAATATTACAAGAGTATACCAGTTACCTTAACATAAACATACAGTAAAACCCCGGCTATGTCTAAGTGAATGAGACTGATAATTTCATTTTGAAATGGCCAAATGTTTAAATTATCTATGATAAATTAGCCTAAAAACTACTACAAAGGGACCACATTTTTACTTAATGTGAAGTTATCCAAGGAAACAATATATCAGAGTTCAAGATAACGAGTGTTGACTATATGAAGAATCCAAATTTTACTGGTTTGCTTAACAAAAAATACAGCTTTCAGCATTAACATGTAACACAATAAACAAAACATACAGTATATCATAGAATACCGTAAATTGAGAAATGTTGGTGTAGGTCAATTTTGGCCTTTTTTTTCCAAAAGAGGGTTGTTTTATTTTGGTGTGTGTGTGAAATTTTGGCCATTTTCGTTTCTAGTGTGTTTAATTTTGGCCACTTTTGGTTCCCATGTGTTTAATTTTTTTGTCAGTTAATTCAGAACGTAAATGGAAGCATTCTCATTTCAACCAGCGATAATATGTTTTTACTGTTACTTACCGGATATTTTAATGTCGTACTAAAAACTAAATCGATTATGGATAAATTGTGATATTTATTAAAACTAGGAATTTAAATATTTAAACAGCATAAAGTAAAATGCATTTAATATAAAAACAACAAATAATAATTTTGCACTGGTATTAATCATTGCTTTTACAGGTAAACAGTCTTATTATAACAGTCAGTACATGTATTTGTTTACACAACAATTATACATAATAAACAGATCAAAGGTTACAAAAAAACGTATATGACAGATCACACCTTTATAATTGGATTTTGTACCTGTAAATCTATTTGATTATTGACTGTGAATTTTATGCTGTTATTAATAAAACCGATAACACACTAATTACGTGTTTATTGATTTTTCTTTTTTCTATAGGTAATTGTCATTTTAATGATATTTGACATTTTGTTGATTGAATAAATTTTATTGGTATTGCATGGTTTTTATCAATGTACTTTATTTACCTGTAATTTCTCTCTTGTCATCCAAGCCAACGATTTCACATCGTGAACACTTTTCAGTTTGACTTGTGTGTGTATATACATGTATAACGGTAATTGACAAAGTTTTACTTAGGAAAGAAGTAAGACAAAAAGGTACATACTAGGGAATATAAATATAAAAAGATATTAAGGCAGTGTTCAATATTGGCAGTTAATTTTTGAAGTGTGACATATTTTGGTGTGTTTAATTTTGGCACTTGACTTCGTATTTAGGGGCCAAAATAAAACCATGACCAAAATTTCCCGATTTACGGTACATGTCAATAAAGAAACGGGTACTGTTTATTTTATATTTATATGGAATTAAGCAGAGCTATTGTCAACAGTTTGTGTCTGTCGTCAGTATAAGCTTACTGGTGATTGGTAAGGCAAGTTTGACTATAGTTTGAACCCTATGCACACAATGGACAGGACACGTATGCATTTGATTTTAATTTTTGTAGGAAGTACTTATTGATAATGATGTATATTTTCATGTTATATTTCAGAGATGAAGTTGATGCATGGTGATGAGTTAAGACTCAGATACCAAGGAGAACTACATAAACCCTGGTCAGGTGTTGGTCATGTGATCAAGATTCCAGACAGTATCCTTATTGTAAAATATTTATGGCAGGATTGATTGTAAAATTGTTTAATCTAAAAGATTTTAAGCTAATATTGGTATTTTCAGTAGCTCTTCATGTAGATTAGATTACCTTGTAATCAAAATCTTGTGACATCTAGTAATTAATGACTACTATTAAGTCTTGTGTCCTGCTTCTTGATGGAAATGAAATATGAAATGAAATATATCTTATTATTTGACCCCAGAAATGTCTACATTATTCTTATTGCAGATGGTATATAATGTGATATTCCCTCCTTATAGGAAAAAATATGTCATTAGTCATCTATTTCTGGTTTATATTATACAGACAAAGACATTTTAATTTTAAGTGAAATATAATAATATTTATTCAATACGAAGGCCAGAACAGGAGCTTGTCAGATCCTGTCATACATTTGTGCAAAATTTCTGCCATAAACAAAAGTAATAAAAAAAAAAGGAGTATGTTCAGAAGTATTGTACAAAAATATGAAAATAACGTTATTTGTACGTAATCCTGTTTTTATACATTTCCTTACCTGCTGACCAGACCATAGTGATGAAGTAGCTATAGAGTTAAAGAGTAATGCTGGTGTACCTATAGAATGTACACATAACTTTGTTGTCGACTTTGTTTGGAAATCTACATCATTTGACAGGTGAGTTTGTTGGTTTATTATCTTGAATTAAGATTTAGCATAATGAAGAAAAAAACATTCTGTACTTTACATGTCATTAAAGGCAATTTAAGTTCAAGATTTCATTAGATGTAATTAAGATATCAGTAATTTTAGAAGCACTAACATGAAAAAAGATTGAACATGTATCTATTGATTATACTAAGTATATTACTATTTGGATGATTTGTAACTTTCAGAATGCAGGCTGCTTTAAAGACATTTGCTGTAGATGAGACATCAGTTTGGGGTTATATCTACCACAAACTACTAGGACATGAGGTGGAGGATGTTGTCATTAAATGTCAGCTACCTAAGCGTTTTAGTGCCCCAAACCTGGCTGAGTTAAATCACTCTCAAGTGTATGCTGTAAAGACTGTACTACAAAGACCTCTCAGTCTGATTCAGGTAAAGGGAATGCATTGTCTTTTTTCCTTTTTTCTTTTTTTTCAATATTTTATACTTGTACAATGGTTTTGTTTAAAACTACATGTACATGTATACGTTTGAATTACTTACATAAGAATTGGACCTCTTTTCTATAAAAAAAAAAAAAAAGTCGTTACACGATCTCTGGAGTTTCATATTACAATACATGTATATTTTCTTATTAGCTTATTTTTTATCAGAATTGGGACACAGTTTGAACAATGGAAGATGTACCCACTATTCCTAGATGCATGTAATACAATTATTTTTAAGTTGCTAATAAAAAATGGCAGACGAAACATGTCTTGGACTCACACCAAAGTATATTAATTACAACAATGCATGCTAACTATCGAACATTTTACAATTAAAGTGTGATTTGTTTAAATATTTGTGCAAATATTACAAACTATTATTCCTTACAGGGTCCACCAGGAACAGGAAAGACTGTGACATCAGCTACCATTGTTTACCACTTAGCTAAACAGAATGCTGGTCAAGTCCTAGTCTGTGCTCCTTCTAACATTGCTGTTGACCAGTTGACAGAAAAGATGCACAAAACTGGGCTCAAAGTAAGTTGTTTATTTTCCGTCAAGAACAGCTGGTATTTGACATTATTATACTTCGTGTAAGTTTCTGTAGTGATATTTGGTACTGTAATATTTTGACATATTACCTGGACAATTAGACACTCAGTATAATAATGATATTAATGTTGTCTTGTCCAGGTAATATGCCAAAATATTACCCAGGTCTGAGAGACATATTACCCTCCTCTTTGGTCGGGTAATATGTCTCTCAGACCTGGGTAATATTTTGGCATATTACCTGGACAAGACCACATTATTATATAAATATTTACACCTAGAAAGTAAAACAATAGTTTTAAAGTATTAATAGTATATGCTGTGGAATTTGACATCAGAGAGGGGCATTGACATTTTTTGTGTAATTAACCTTTATTTGACTATTATTTGAAAGATTTCCAATTGATTTACATGTGGATGAAATCACTTGGTACAACCTGTGACATTGGCTTGAGACATGTCTGATTTCTCTGGATACTCCATTTTACTCCATAAAACAAATGACTTCCATGACCTTACTGAAATATTATTTGAGTTTTAATTAATTTATAGGTTGTGAGACTATGTGCTAAAAGCAGGGAGGCCATTGATTCACCTGTGTCATTCCTGGCTCTTCACAACCAGATCAGAAACATGGATAGTGTACCAGAGCTGGCTAAACTGCAACAGCTAAAGGATGAAACTGGAGAGTTGTCATCAGCTGATGAGAAGAGATACAGAGCTCTAAAGAAACAGTGTGAGAAGGAGTTGTTACAGGTTAGTACCTAAAATAATTGAGTAACCCATATTTTAATGAAAATCTGAAAGAATATAATATTCATTTAATAAAAAATGTCTGAAGATGCCAAAGAGGCAATCAGAAGGACAGACTAAAAGATGAAAAGATAAATGATGGTTCACTAATCAATACACATTAAACTAAAGATTGTGCAACATTAACCACACTAAAATCTGAGGGTGAACTCAGGCAGAACCCATTAGTAATATGGTAATTGTATTGGACACCAGTATGACATAAATAAAACACTACAAAACAGATAATATCTATTTTATATTTCAGCATGCTGATGTGGGCTGTGATGATCCTCATCTATCTAAGATATAGTTTTAGATAACTTCATTGATATGTTTTATATTTCAGCATGCTGATGTGATTTGTGCCACGTGTGTGGGCTGTGGTGATCCTCGTCTATCTAAGATGCAGTTTAGATCAGTGTTGATTGATGAGAGTACACAGGCTACAGAACCTGAATGTATGATACCTGTTGTTCTGGGATGTAGACAGGTATGTGTGTATACTTACAGTATACTATATAACAATTCAAATATTGAAACTACATCATTAATAAGAAAATGCAGTTCTTCCCAAATTTCTCTTTCTGAACTGATAATTAAAATTCCTCTAAATAATAAATTTAATAAAATTGATGTACATGTATTAAAGTGTATGATACATGTATGTCTAACAGACATTGAATTTTGGAAATTATTGTAAAATTAAGGTGCTTCTTCCCCAAGCCCTAGCTGGGTTTTGTTTTTGATTATTTTTTTTGGGGGAGGGGAATTCTGCTATTCATTGTTTGGTTTTTCATCACTGAAGAATGTGCATTTGATGCAATACAGTATTTTATTAGAGATATTTCAGTTGAGCCAATAATTCAAGTTTAATTATTTAACAATGATCGCTATGCATATTGTCAATCAACCTTGTAATTACCTGTCTTTAAAGTTCCATCCAGTCAAAATTATTATTACCATATATTCTTCATCATCATAGATAGGACTAGTTTTTATGTATATAATACATTTTCTATCACTTTTATAACTCAATTCCCCATTAATTGGAATGAAGTAGGCTGATGACTTTAATAAATGCTATAAATACATTATTATTTACAGTTGATACTAGTTGGAGATCATTGTCAGTTAGGACCAGTTGTTATGTGTAAGAAGGCAGCCAGAGCTGGTCTGTCTCAGTCCTTGTTTGAACGCCTTGTTGTATTGGGAATTCGTCCAATTCGTCTACAAGTACAGTACAGAATGCATCCTGCCTTGAGTTCCTTTCCATCCAACATTTTCTATGAAGGATCCTTACAAAATGGAGTGTCCCCAGGTATTAACAAATGATTTGCCAAATGCAAGAACTAAATTAGTCTTATCCTGAACGTAACATTTATTTAAACCAAAATTTATGTATGTGCACCTCAAAAATAATGTAATTCAATTGATATGTTACATCACAGTATCTTGACGTTTTTTCTAGCAAAATAATAGTATTAAATCTGTATATTATATATATAAAGACACAAGTAATGAAACAAGTTTTTCTTTCCAAAGGTTGTCTATATGTGTAAATTTTTTGTAACCTTTGTTCGCCTGTAAAATAATGCCATGTTGGAAGGTAAATCCCTTTCATGCATAGTTTATTTGTACCAAACATTGCTTTGTTCCCTACCTATTTGTCTTTTTTCACAGCAGAAAGACTTTCGTGTATTAAAAATTTAGCCATTGTGCCCATAACTTCCGGTTTCGGCAGCAAATAAAATTGACAATAAAACTATTCCAAAAACGGAAATGACCTGAAAAATTTTCCGGGTTCAAGACTACTTCCGGCAGCATGCACAGAGCTGACACAAGAACAACAACGTGTGTTGAAGTTGGCAAAGGATGGCCATAACTTAGTTTTCACGGGCCAGTGTGGCACAGGGAAAATGCATTTACTTAGGTGTTTATTTATTTATAAATTTGGATACAGTAGCTTGACGTTTAAATGCAGAATAGCCCCTGATTCAGCATTTCAATCTACCAATTTGAAGTGGCAGCCAAAAAAACTATGATTACCTCCCTTTTCGGTAAATGCTAGAGTATTGTTACAGTTGGTATCTTACAAAATTATATACAAAAAACATTAAGTAAAAATAAACTACGAATGCTACTTGCCTTCAATTATTTTTTGATAGATTTATTGAATAATTTATTTGTCAACTTTATTTGCTGCCGAAACTGGAAGTTATGGGCACAATGGCTAAATTTTTAAAACACAAAAGTCTGTCTGCTGTGAAAAAAGACAAATAGATAGGGAACAAAGCAATGTTTGGTACAAATAAACTATGCATAAAAGGGATTTACCTTCCAACATTCCAACTTAGCATTATTTTACGGGCGAACGAAGTTACAAAAAATTTACACAGTTTAACAACTTTCGGAGGGAAAATTCCCCAAAAACTTGTTTCATTACTTGTGTCTTTATATATATAATATACAGATTTTTCTCTATCATTTCGCTAGATAAAACGTCAATATACTGTGGTTACATGCAGTACCTATTATCTTATTTAGTTTGTATAATCGCCCATTAAACTGACCACCTTAACAGTAGCACTAAACACCTGTAATCCAACCCATGTTTTACAGTTTAGATATGTAGCTTGCTTATATTAAATCACATTGAGATAAATATTATTATGCTGTTAGAATTTTGTTCCTACATATTAAACTATTTTTGCCTTCACAATTCTTAAGACAATTCATATCTATAATAAGTAAATAACCCTTATGTTGTAACTGTAAATTATTGTTCTGTAATTTTACAGCTCACCTGATCAAAGGCAGAGTGAGCATTTTGTATCGCTTGATGTCTGCCATCTGTTCTTCCGACATCGTCATATGTGGTCATCATCAATATGCAAAGATATAGAAATTATTGTTGAAGTCAAATAGTCATTGTTGTTTTTTTTCCAGCTGATCGTACCAAGAAGAATTTGGATATACCTTATCCACAGCCAGACAAACCAATGTTTTTCTATACCACTTCAGGACAAGAGGAAATATCTAGCTCTGGGACTTCTTACCTTAACAGGTAAATTGAACTTAAAATACTCCCGAAAAAATTTCAGGGGAGCATATATTCGCCGCTTTGTCATTCTATATCTCCAAATGTCCGTCTGAAACAAATGGTTTTTACCATAAAATACAGGTCAAGTTTGTTTTTCACATTGGTTAATACTGTTCGGGAGTTATGCCCCTTGAAAATAGGAATATCAGCAAAATTGATGGTTACTGGACGGTAACTTTAGTTTGCCTCAACATGTGACTTTCTACTTTGGCATATTTTATATTGATCATGAAATACAAGTCGAGATGGATTTTTCATATGGTGGCAGATACCATGCAAGAGTTATGCCCCTTTAAGATGGGGAAAACCTGCAAAATTGATGATTTCTGGATGACATCTTTAGTTTTAATATTATTATACCTAAACGACATTTGGAAAAGGAGTGTTGACCCTTTATCACTGATATTGCATCTTAAAATTATTATTCAACTTTTTTTTCACCTCCACATGTGTTCTTTTTTTGTAATATGTTTATTTTTGAAAAAGGAATAAACATGTAATGTATACATTCAATTATCAATTATATTTTGGTTATAAAAGGGTTCTCATCATTTAAAAAAAACATTTTTGTGCACATCATTTATTACTGGATTTGTTGAGCTATATAAATGTTTATAAAAGGATTGCTGTTCACTAAGAATATCAGAGATGTTTGTTTTTTCTGTTCCGTCTTGTGAGATTAATTTTGGAATAATCTTTTCTGTATAATGTTTTTTTTTTCCAAATTACAAAAATATCTTGAACACTTTTCCCCCTCTGTTTTCCATTATGCTTTAGCACGAGTAACTATACCCTGGATTTTAATTTCCCTAATAGATTGTAGTTTGCTTTGCAAGATATCTATTTTAAATTTATATTTTTCATCTCGAGATCTCTCATATTCATAATCTTCAGTTTTCTTTTGAATAGATTTTTCTACCTCCCTTTCCTCTTCATCTCTTTGCCTTTTCTTGTATGAAGTGTGTGATATAGTAATTCCCCTTATTTTAAGCTTGATCATTTCCCATAAAAGTTGATAATTTATGGAAAAGGAACTATCTTCAAAGTCGGTTTCAGTATGGGATGAATCTAAATTGTACTCATTTAATACTTCTTGTATGACCTTTTTGACTTTATTAATATATTCAAAGCCTGAAAGTAAACTATTGTTAAATTTCCAAACACCTTTTCCCCTTTTTTTATTGTTAAATCGTAGACATATACTGACTGATGAATGATCGATATCTGACCTGTAAGCAATTCCAATTTCAGATTTTATAATAAAAGCTTCAAAATCAGATGAAACCAAAAAATAATCAAGCCTACTTTGTTTCCCCCCCGGGCCTTTCCATGAGAAGCGGTGTACGTCTGGGTTTTGAATTCGTCAATTGTCATGGATATCTAATTCATTCATAATATTAAAAAGTGTTTCTTGTGATTTAGGATTATTTAGGATGTGTTCTGCCTGATATTTTAGTCTGTTTACATTTTCCAGAAAACATTTGTTGACTGTACTAACTTTTTACTTGTGTTTAATTGATGTGATTGTACTAGGGATTATGTATGGATTGTGAAAGAAATGAAGAGTAAGATGCTAACATGTTGCATTGATCGATATAATTAAGAAACAAATCTGTAACTGAAAAGTGGAGGTATGACCTTTTATGTACTGTGGAACTTGTGCAATTCGACATCCTGTGACATCCGACAAAAATTTATGGTCCCAAAGTATTTCTGTTAACTAAAATAAAACCGGAGTATTCCGACATCCTATACAATACAACACATTTATCTAGTCCCTTGGTGTATCAGATTAAACAGGTTCCACTGTATATGATTTATCATATAGATATGCATGCATTAAGATTTTCACTTTGATTCTACAGCCCAAAATATTTTACTGAATTATATAATTCTTTTAACAGGACAGAAACAGCTAATGTAGAGAAGATTGCTACTCGTTTCTTACGTTCTAATATCAAACCAGAACAGATTGGTATTATAACACCATATGAGGGTCAGAGAGCATACATTGTACAGTATATGCAGTACAGTGGTTCTCTTAACAAGAAATTGTACCAGGTTAGTTATTTATATAGAAAAAAGATATTGTTTATGCTATTTATATTTTCAAATCAAACCACCAAGATATCTTTTATTAGCTATACAGGGAGGATTTCATTCCTTATTGTCTGAAATTCTATTGTACATTTAATAATTTGATTAAGTTATTAAAAAAACGAGGATGGTGGTAGTAAGCAAAGGAAAGTTCTGTTTATCAATCGGACATCAAAACTACAAATCACCAAAGAAAAAAGTACAAAGACCACAATTCGAGAAAGTCTATGTCGGGATTTGATACAAGCAAGAAAATATAGCAGATTTTGTATTTAACAAATTGTTGCTAGAATACATTAAACTATAGTTCGTGTTAGTTGGGTTATTTTTTTACCTAACTATTTTAATTAGGATTTAGATTAAAATCATCAATTATGTCAACCTTTGCTCTATATATTTCGTGAATACCACCCAAAAAGTCATTCTATCATTCATCACAAGATCTTGTCATATTCATGAGACGCTTTGCTTGACTTTCCATTTTGTAGATGCACAGTTACTATCCATATTATGTCATTAGTATTGATCTTGGTCAATTATCATGTAGGTCATGTCTAATTCGTAATAATAGCTTGATTTCCAACAGATACATGCTGTTATACTTTTGTTTTTAATCTGTGTTAAAACTCTTGTTTCACTTCAAAAAAATAAATAAGAGAAGACAATAACTGAAAGTGACATTTGAAATTGATAAGATGTATCATAACTCAATAATAAAAATTAAAGTTCAAAGTTAATTTTGTTGTTGACAGGAAATAGAGGTCGCCAGTGTTGATGCTTTCCAAGGCAGAGAGAAGGACTATATAATACTGTCATGTGTCAGATCTAATGAACATCAAGGAATAGGATTTCTAAATGATCCTAGACGTCTTAATGTGGCTCTAACTAGAGCTAGGTAGGTTATTTAAATATCATACTATTTATCTTCATATAAAGGTGATTGCCTCAATTATCTAGAGGTATTCTCTATGATCCCTCAATTATCTAGAGGTATTCTCTATGATCCCTCAATTATCTAGAGGTATTCTCTATGATCCCTCAATTATCTAGAGGTATTCACTATGATCCCTCAATTATCTAGAGGTATTCACTATGATCCCTCAATTATCTAGAGGTATTCTCTATGATCCTTCAATTATCTAGAGGTATTCTCTATGATCCCTCAATTATCTAGAGGTATCCTCTATGATCCTTCAATTATCTAGAGGTATTCTCTATGATCCCTCAATTATTTAGAGGTATTCTCTATGATCCCTCAATTATCTAGAGGTATTCTCTATGATCCTTCAATTATCTAGAGGTATTCTCTATGATCCCTCAATTATCTAGAGGTATTCTCTATGATCCCTCAATTATCTAGAGGTATTCTCTATGATCCCTCAATTATTTAGAGGTATTCTCTATGATCCCTCAATTATCTAGAGGTATTCACTATGATCCCTCAATTATCTAGAGGTATTCACTATGATCCCTCAATTATCTAGAGGTATTCACTGATCCCTCAATTATCTAGAGGTATTCACTATGATCCCTCAATTATCTAGAGGTGTTCTCTATGATCCCTCAATTATCTAGAGGTATTCTCTATAATCCCTCAATTATCTAGAGGTATCCTCTATGATCCCTCAATTATTTAGAGGTATTCTCTATGATCCCTCAATTATTTAGAGGTATTCTCTATGATCCCTCAATTATCTAGAGGTATTCTTTATGATCCCTCAATTATCTAGAGGTATTCTCTATGATCCCTCAATTATTTAGAGGTATTCTCTATGATCCCTCAATTATCTAGAGGTATTCTTTATGATCCCTCAATTATCTAGAGGTATTCACTATGATCCCTCAATTATCTAGAGGTATTCACTATGATCCCTCAATTATCTAGAGGTATTCTCTATGATCCTTCAATTATCTAGAGGTATTCTCTATGATCCCTCAATTATCTAGAGGTATTCACTATGATCCCTCAATTATCTAGAGGTATTCACTATGATCCCTCAATTATCTAGAGGTATTCTCTATAATCCCTCAATTATCTAGAGGTATCCTCTATGATCCCTCAATTATTTAGAGGTATTCTCTATGATCCCTCAATTATCTAGAGGTATTCTCTATGATCCCTCAATTGTCTAGAGGTATCCTCTATGATCCCTCAATTTTCTAGAGGTATTCTCTATGATCCCTCAATTATCTAGAGGTATTCTCTATGATCCCTCAATTATCTAGAGGTATTCTCTATGATCCCTCAATTATCTAGAGGTATTCTCTATGATCCCTCAATTATCTAGAGGTATTCTCTATGATCCCTCAATTATCTAGAGGTATTCTCTATGATCCCTCAATTATCTAGAGGTATTCTCTATGATCCCTCAATTATCTAGAGGTATCCTCTATGATCCCTCAATTATCTAGAGGTATTCTCTATGATCCCTCAATTATCTAGAGGTATTCTCTATGATCCCTCAATTATCTAGAGGTATTCTCTATGATCCCTCAATTATCTAGAGGTATTCTCTATGATCCCTCAATTATTTAGAGGTATTGTCTATGATCCCTCAATTATCTAGAGGTATTCTCTATGATCCCTCAATTATCTAGAGGTATTCTCTATGATCCCTCAATTATCTAGAGGTATTCTCTATGATCCCTCAATGATCCCTCAATTATCTAGAGGTATTCTCTATGATCCCTCAATTATCTAGAGGTATTCTCTATGATCCCTCAATTATTTAGAGGTATTCTCTATGATCCCTCAATTATCTAGAGGTATTCTCTATGATCCCTCAATTATCTAGAGGTATTCTCTATGATCCCTCAATTATCTAGAGGTATTCTCTATGATCCCTCAATTATCTAGAGGTATTCTCTATGATCCCTCAATTATCTAGAGGTATTCCCTATGATCCCTCAATTTAGAGGTATTCTCTATGATCCCTCAATTATCTAGAGGTATTCACTATGATCCCTCAATTATTTAGAGGTATTCTCTATGATCCCTCAATTATCTAGAGGTATTCTCTATGATCCCTCAATTATCTAGAGGTATTCTCTATGATCCCTCAATTATTTAGAAGTATTCTCTATGATCCCTCAATTATCTAGAGGTATTCTCTATGATCCCTCAATTATCTAGAGGTATTCTCTATGATCCCTCAATTATCTAGAGGTATTCTCTATGATCCCTCAATTATTTAGAGGTATTCTCTATGATCCCTCAATTATCTAGAGGTATTCTCTATGATCCCTCAATTATCTAGAGGTATCCACTATGATCCCTCAATTATTTAGAGGTATTCTCTATGATCGCTCAAATATCTAGAGGTATTCTCTATGATCCCTCAATTATTTAGAGGTATTCTCTATGATCCCTCAATTATCTAGAGGTATTCTCTATGATCCCTCAATTATCTAGAGGTATTCTCTATGATCCCTCAATTATCTAGAGGTATTCACTATGATCCCTCAATTATTTAGAGGTATTCTCTATGATCCCTCAATTATCTAGAGGTATTCTCTATGATCCCTCAATTATCTAGAGGTATTCTCTATGATCCCTCAATTATTTAGAGGTATTCTCTATGATCCCTCAATTATCTAGAGGTATTCTCTATGATCCCTCAATTATTTAGAGGTATTCTCTATGATCCCTCAATTATCTAGAGGTATTCTCTATGATCCCTCAATTATCTAGAGGTATTCTCTATGATCCCTCAATTATTTAGAGGTATTCTCTATGATCCTTCAATTATCTAGAGGTATTCACTATGATCCCTCAATTATTTAGAGGTATTCTCTATGATCCTTCAATTATCTAGAGGTATTCTCTATGATCCCTCAATTATTTAGAGGTATTCTCTATGATCCCTCAATTATCTAGAGGTATTCTCTGATCCCTCAATTATCTAGAGGTATTCACTATGATCCCTCAATTATCTAGAGGTATTCTCTATGATCCCTAAATTATTTAGAGGTATTCTCTATGATCCCTCAATTATCTAGAGGTATTCTCTATGATCCCTCAATTATCTAGAGGTATTCTCTATGATCCCTCAATTATCTAGAGGTATTCTCTATGATCCCTCAATTATTTAGAGGTATTCTCTATGATCCCTCAATTATCTAGAGGTATTCTCTATGATCCCTCAATTATTTAGAGGTATTCTCTATGATCCCTCAATTATTTAGAGGTATTCTCTGATCCCTCAATTATCTAGAGGTATTCTCTATGATCCCTCAATTATTTAGAGGTATTCTCTCTGATCCCTCAATTATCTAGAGGTATTCTCTATGATCCCTCAATTATCTAGAGGTAATCACTATGATCCCTCAATTATTTAGAGGTATTCTCTATGATCCCTCAATTATTTAGAGGTATTCTCTATGATCCCTCAATTATTTAGAGGTATTCTCTCTGATCCCTCAATTATCTAGAGGTATTCTCTATGATCCCTCAATTATCTAGAGGTATTCACTATGATCCCTCAATTATCTAGAGGTATTCTCTCTGATCCCTCAATTATCTAGAGGTATTGTCTATGATCCCTCAATTATCTAGAGGTATTCTCTATGATCCCTCAATTATTTAGAGGTATTCTCTCTGATCCCTCAATTATCTAGAGGTATTCTCTATGATCCCTCAATTATTTAGAGGTATTCTCTATGATCCCTCAATTATTTAGAGGTATTCTCTCTGATCCCTCAATTATCTAGAGGTATTCTCTATGATCCCTCAATTATCTAGAGGTATTCACTATGATCCCTCAATTATCTAGAGGTATTCTCTATGATCCCTCAATTATTTAGAGGTATTCTTTATGATCCCTCAATTATTTAGAGGTATTCTGTCTGATCTCTCTCTTCTCTGATGTACTTGATGATTCTACCTAGAAGCATGACCTCCATCATTGACGTTCACCAAATTGTAACTAGATAATTCATTCAATTATTTACTTAATAGTCCCATAAATTGTACATTAATATCTTGATGGTTATATAAAGACTCCAGTGAGATATGTTACATTGTACTTCAAAGTATATTATTACATTTATCCTAGTACACCCTATTGTCATCATTAAATTGGTTGTTTATGAGTGGTCATTCCTGAGGAGTAAGTGTGTAAACAGAAGGTGAAGACTCTGATGGAAGTCTTCAATTACAATATGTACAAACCTGTTATAATAAAAAAAAACAACATAGATATAAATTTTAGTATGCACGACGCTTTATTCTGTAATGGTCAATTGATGGACATCAGTATGAGTATGTGAAGAACAGGTAGACATATTTTACACTGAAATGAGCCAATACTTGCATTTCTGTCCATTTAAGTCAAGTGGTTGTTGGCGAGATTTATAATAGGGGGACTATTGTATATGTAAAAATAAAATAATTGAACGTCTCCTACTCTCAAACTGCTAATTAAATGTGGTAGCATGGTTTGATATTTTCTGGATGCATCTAATACTGTGAATTAAACAAATAATACTTCAATTTTTACTTTGAAATACAACAAAGTTCTAGTGTACAATTTAAGTATAACAGCTGTCATGGAATTGATGTACTTTATTTATTTTTACAGATATGGAATAATTATAGTTGGAAATCCTAAAGTACTTTCAAAGGTAAGGAAGCTTAAAGTAATACATTGCTAAAGTTATATTCTGACTGTTTCTGTCCTCCATATTAACTATCACACTTTACCTTGTAAAAACAACTCATTTTATAGTTTAATCCAGATTAAGATCTATAGGATATGATTTAGATTTGTATATGATAAGTATTACGACTGGTCACTAGCAAATTTGTCATTGAAGATTGTTCTGAACTATTTCTTCAGCAATTGACAATTATTTCCAATAAACTGCATCGGTGGTGTAATGGCTAGCGTCATCGCCTCAAGTGCGGTAGATCATGGGTTCGAGCCCCGATCGGGTCAAACCAAACACTATAAAATTGGTATTTGTTGCTTTCTCCGCTAAGACTGGTTGGCTCGGAATCTAGATAATGTGTCCAAGTGGGGCGACATGTCTATCTGCAGACGGTTGTTTCAGTGGGCTAGGCACTATAAAAATCCAGCTCAGCGTGTTGGTCTAGTACAAAGTGGACCTCCTCATCACCATTTCATTGAAAATTAACTTGTTCTCACCATGATATAGCTGCAAAATAGCTGAGTTGGCATTAAACAACAATCACTCACTCAATATCAATCAGAAATTTTTATAACATTTTAATATCATATCAGTTTGTTCATCATGTCCAGTATTGCACAGAACAGTATGTATATAGTTCTAATGTAATCATTTTATATATTTACAGCAACCACTTTGGAACCATCTGTTGACTTATTTTAAAGAACAGAAATGTTTGGTTGAAGGACCACTTAACAACCTTAAAGAAAGCATGATACAGTTCAGTAAACCAAGGAAACTAGTCAATACTTCTAACCCAGTAAGTCACTTAGTCAATACTTCTAACCCAGTAAGTCACTTAGTCAATACATCTAACCCAGTAAGTCACTTAGTCAATACTTCTAACCCAGTAAGTCACTTAGTCAATACATCTAACCCAGTAAGTCACTTAGTCAATACATCTAACCCAGTAAGTCACTTAGTCAATACATCTAACCCAGTAAGTCACTTAGTCAATACATCTAACCCAGTAAGTCACTTAGTCAATACATCTAACCCAGTAAGTCACTTAGTCAATACTTCTAACCCAGTAAGTCACTTAGTCAATACATCTAACCCAGTAAGTCACTTAGTCAATACATCTAACCCAGTAAGTCACTTAGTCAATACATCTAACCCAGTAAGTCACTTAGTCAATACTTCTAACCCAGTAAGTCACTTAGTCAATACATCTAACCCAGTAAGTCACTTAGTCAATACATCTAACCCAGTAAGTCACTTAGTCAATACATCTAACCCAGTAAGTCACTTAGTCAATACTTCTAACCCAGTAAGTCACTTAGTCAATACATCTAACCCAGTAAGTCACTTAGTCAATACATCTAACCCAGTAAGTCACTTAGTCAATACATCTAACCCAGTAAGTCACTTAGTCAATACATCTAACCCAGTAAGTCACTTAGCCAATACATCTAACCCAGTAAGTCACTTAGTCAATACATCTAATCCAGTAAGTCACTTAGTCAATACATCTAACCCAGTAAGTCACTTAGCCAATACATCTAACCCAGTAAGTCACTTAGTCAATACATCTAATCCAGTAAGTCACTTAGTCAATACATCTAACCCAGTCCCTTGTAAACATTTATTTATAGTGTTTTTGTTTGGTATTCTGGTATCTGGTATGTATTTCATGATAAAGAATAATTAATTGTCTTTGATATCCTCAGTTTTCTTTCATTTATAGTTCAATAACTAGAAGAATAGAATTACACATGATAAAAAAAAATTAAATCAACAATAAGGGAGGACAAGTATGTTGATTAATGAATGTCAAACATAAAACATGGCCTGGTTCCCTGTTGGTGTTTCTTTTTCAAGCTCTTATGTGTAGACTTATAACACAAAATGAAAGTTAATTATCTAATGAAGTAATACTTTTTTGAGGTCATGGCAGATTGTTAGAAAGAATTTCTTCTGGAGCAAAAGTAAGTGTACAATTTGTGGATACCATTTTAGACTTTATGTGATACATGGCACCCATAAATTATTTATATTCTAAAATGGTAATAAAGCATTTTATGACAATGAAATTACATTTTGAATTTTACCATATGTAAATGAAATAGTTCCTATTAGAATTTAGAATGGACCATAACAAAGTTGTTGTTTGTTTTGTAGGGAGGAAGATTTATGAGTAACATCATGTTTGATGCCAGAGAGGTGATGATTCCTGGCAGTGTTTATGATAGAAGTAAGTTTGTTACAATTAAATGTTTATGGCCATATTTAAATTTAATCTTTTTTTTAAATTCAGGGTCCAAATTTCAAGGTTTAAGAAAAAATATTGATTAGAGTTATCCTCTCTATATAGGTTTATTTTTAAAATAATGCTGTTAATATTCTACAGAAATTCCTGCTTTATAATATATTTATTCCAAGACTTGCCGGAGTGATTTCAAATTCACAGTTTATTAAATTTACATGTAAATTTGAATATGTTAAGTATTGGACAAACACCCCTTGTTAAATTGTGGACAAAAATGATACACAAGAAATTACAGAGTATATAAGAATATGATGAATGTTTAACAAACAGTATTTTGCTTGATATGTCTTGTCACAATATAATTAAATAACAGTGGCTAGTGATTCAGGTGAATGAACATAAAGACAGGGAAGCTTCTGTTGACATGTTGCAGATCATAACAAAATATTTTAGCTGATGGTGAGATTTTGCATATTTGATTTAAACCAAAACGATCTTGGAATTCTACATACCTTATAACAGAGAAGTGCATACATTATAATTGATGATAAGCATGCTGTTTTATAACAGAGATGTGCATACATTATAATTAATGATAAACATGCTGTGTTTTATTTACAACTTAACACAGGTCAAGGATATAGAGAACCTATTGTACGTACCCATGATCAGATGAGTTACATTGGACCAGAGAGAGCATATGCAGGACCAGCTGTTAATCTACCAGTCCCTGTCAACATGTTTATACCACCAGCAATGCCTCAGACATTCAATGGACAACCACCAATGCATATGGGTAAATATACTTCAAACACACATTTTCTACGACAAAATGCCTGATAATGAACCAAATTCAAATATTTGAATGATATAATAAAAAAAATACAACAAATTAACTTTCCCACACAATATAATAGATAGATATTACCTTTCCCACACAATATGATAGATAAACATTAACTTTCCCACACACCTGTAATGATATCCACTTCCCTTGATATTTCTGAAGAACCCATGATAAACTTTATATCTTAATTTATAAATCAATAAAAGAGTTTAAATTGTATAGTGTCACAGACTTTTTGAAATTTGTTTTCATTTTGCTGGACATAGGTCCAGCACCTAGGAATTTTCTGCTGGACCCTCTGAATTTTTGCCGGACCTACATTTTTTATGTAAAATTGTTTTAAAGCCAAGCAATGTCATACTGTTATTATTATTTTAGTCTAGCAGAGCACTTTCTGTATTTAACTTCATTAGTACTGGTAGAGGCCTAAAAATAGGAAGACCAGTCACCATCCAGAATAAACCAAAAAGTTGAAACCATGCACCAAAAAAGAGTAGCCAAATCCAGCTAGGGGTACCCTCAAACTTTGAAAAATTTACCAGATTTAAAACATAATTTTTAAAAATTTTATTGAGATTACAATAACAATATTCTAAAAGTCATTAGACTCTCTCAATCTCCAGTTCAATTTGCCGTTTTATGTTTGCCCGGCCGAGCTCCGTCGTAATGCTTCAGGAACGACCACATTTTTATGATCGACACATTGCGATGTTGCCGGAACTGTAAGCAAAATTCTAAATAGAAGCGAATTCGGTAAAGGGAACGATACAAATCAGGGACGTCGTGTTATTTTATTCTATTAATTTTTTGGGGGCTTTTCACTCGAAAAGATCATCTTACGCATCACAATATATTCAAATATATTTATTTTCATGACAGTTACCAATAATATTTACCAAAAACAGATAAAATATCACGTATTCAATGCGGTTACGAATTCCGAGTTGACCGAACTTGTTCCGGTATTTACAATACGACCTGCGTTTCCGACTTTCGTTAAAAAAGTAAACACATCATTCAAAAATGTTTGGTGGACATGGGGACCGGCATTACCGATGTTATTGGCGGACCTCATGATTTTCTACCCGATAGGTCCGACGAATTTCAAAAACTCTGGTGTCATAAAATGTCTGCCCTTCAGAATATCTAAAATAAATCATGAGTAGCCTAACAACGCTGTCTGAAAAATTGTCTTGAATATCTATTATTATGTATTAAGCATGCTCAATCTACACCCCAAGTACAACAAATATATTCAGGATGAAAGATAGCTGATTATACACAACTGATTATGTAGGACTTTCATTTGAAGCTGACTGCCACTGAAATTTGACATCTACACTATATTTGACCATCGGTTACTTATTATTAATCAAGAATTAAAAGATGGATACTGGTGACAGTTCAAAGGGTACTGAGCGTGTCCCTAGTGGTGGATAGTGCCCTCTTTATTGAGGGATGTCAGATTATAATACAGAGAGCCTGACTGTGCACAATAGTGGGTAACATGTTTTAAGAGTGCCATGCTTCCTGCACATTAAAAACTTCTTTTATAGAATAGAAAGAGTAAGTGCAAATCTCCTATGTTGATGGAGAGATGTAGGGATACCTCTGGAATTTTGTGAAAATGTTGAAAGCCCTGATTACAGCATTTACAAATTAAATAATTTGTTGTTATCTATGAACATTATAAATTGATGTTGTATTGTGATTTATATCTGACATAAATTGTAGGTAACAAACCCATACCAGGTCGCTTCAACACGAGAGGACGTGGTGGTCGACAGAAACCTCCTCGTTACAGCAACACTCAAGTACAACAACCACTCAGTCAAAACATGAGTCAGAGTCAGGCTAGTCAGGTACTGTTTGACACAATCAATGCAATTTTGAATAAGTGTTGGTTTTTTTTGCATTTTGTTATTGAGTAAGGTGGTAGATTATATTCTGTTGGTCATTAATTGAGACCAATATTTTGTTATTTACATGAGATACTGGTCTAGGACAACCATTATTGCCAACTCTTCCCAATTGAGGTTTGGGGGGGGAGGTAACTTGGCCTCAATAACAATTTGATAGAACACCCTAACTTTTAGATGAAATCCCAGAATGTAAATTAAGATTTGTTTATTAATATGAAAACAAAAATCATTATTTTGTGTGGTTTTAACATTATTTATAAAGATGTCACCAGTTTGATGATGTTTTTTAATACTCCTTCAGAAAATGTTGAATTTTGCAAATAAAAAATACTGTATACATATGAGAAACTTGAACTGAGGTATGAAATTTTACCCATTCTGTAGTAGTAAGTTGACATATAATGTTTGACTCATTTTATATTGTATACTTTTAGGACATGGGTCAGTCCTTCTCCCAGGGGCCACTGACACAAGGACAGCTGTCAATGAGTCAACCTTTCCAGATGAGTCAGCCAGGACTCTCAGGTCTCTCACAACCTGAACTTTCACAGGTTTGTACACACAAGTTATTTTGACATCTAACTAATACAGGAAATGCTGTTGATATATTAATAAAACTTAAACAAATATTTTAAAGCGTGTAGGGTGGTAACATTTTGTTGAATGTCAAAATACAAAAGTTTTACTTGTTGCTCCAGACAGACTACCATCTTACAATGGAAATGACTTACTTATTTGTAGGAGTGTTGTTTCCTTTTTGCTGTTCCTGGTACAACTGTTAGCATGCTTGGTGGCTGTTAGTAAAGCAAAGACTAACAATGTCTGCTTCTCATCTTAAATGCATCATTTTGAAGGAGACAATAAGATCTGGAATAAATGCAACATAAATATATGTAGAGTTACCAAAATTGTTACACTTTATACAGTAAAACCTGTCCTGGGGAAGATTGACAAAATTACCACTATATACAGGTGACCTTTATATGAAGGGTTTTGATTTTTCGACAAAATATTGCATGCTAGTTGTAAATAAACATTTTTCATTACATCTTATGTTTTTAATAATGTTTTACTTGTTATTTTGTTCCTGTCGTAATTAAGTCTCCCAAACAACGTTTGGAGACTTATTGTTTTTGCTCCGTTTCTTATTATTATTATTCTTCTTCTTCTTCTTGTTATTCTCCTTTCTTTCCGTGCACCATGAGCTTGTCCACGGCAGATCTTAGGAACTACAGGACAGAATTTCATGAAACTTGGTGGAGTTATAGATATATGTTTCTAGTTGATCCTAAAGTTTTCAGATTTGTGGTAAAGGGGGTCAAAGCCATATTTTTGGGGGTTCAAAGGGGGTGGGGGTTACTATAGAATCCTATGGGAAACTTTAAATTTCGTACATTAATGTTGATAACTTCTAACTGGATAATGATAGAGACATAAATTTTGACATAGTGATAGGTCACCATTAGAGGAGCAATTCTGCATTTTCAAGATGTCTGCCATTTTCAAAATGGCTGCCAAAACACGGCATAAAAATGGGGGGTAAAAATTCAACATTGTCCGATATCATCAAAATTTGATATGTGGGTAGATAGTGTCAGTGGCCGGTTTGGGAGACTTCATAATCGTTAGATTATAATCATATCTTGTTTTACTCTTGTTTACATTTATTGTTGATGAAATTATCTCAATATGATATGATTTGAATAAAACATACAAATAAATAAATAAAGATATTTAATAAACAAAAGTACAATTTCCAGTAACACGTAAATGGTGACCGCTGACCACATTGAACAAGTGACCGCTATATCGAATTAAAATATATAGTCAAATGCACCGGGAGAGCACGAAAGTGACCATTACGACAGGTTTGACTGTACATTGAGTTTAATTAAATGGTAATTAAATCAAGTTTTCTAGATATTTTAAAACAACTTGTTTTGCAATTTTTATATGTCCATCAAATTTCACAAACTTTTTAGTCTTGTGATTGATGAAAGTAGGGTATCTTTAGATTTTGATGATTTTCACTTTTGCCATTGCAGAATTATGGGACTTTGTTCGTGAAAAAGCAATAATATGCATTTGTTTACATGTCTGAAGATAATTATAGTTTGCAATTGATTTAACAGTAATTTTCTTTTTTTTTAACAGGATAGCTATTTAGCTGATGACTTCAAGTCTCAAGCAGACGGCATGCTATCCCAGGATTCAACTTACCAAGGTGATCGCATGTTTTATGCTTCTCAGCTATCCCAGGGTCCATTTAACTAGGTGAGGACTGTCGCACCAGTAACACTGGAGCAAAATAATGGACAAAAACAAATGAAATGGTGTGGAGTAGTGTCTGTAAAGGAGGGGCCTACCTGATCTGAACAAACCGGCCACAATCTTCTCTCTGGCCAGTAACAATTGTGCTGCCTCAACACAAAGCACAAGCTGCCAGCCATGTTTGTTAACAGGTGGTGCTCAGGTCAACTGGAGTAGAGACGGACACTGCAGAACAGCGGGAAAGTGGAACGTATGATAATGATTCTTAATTTACAATCATTTTGTTTACCATGTTTTTTTTTCCTATCTGGAAACATTTTTGCTACCAGATCCAATGTTAAATAATAATAATTTATAGTCCTAGTTATAATTTTTTTTTGTATCCCTTGTACCATTATATTAATATATTTGTTTGCTTGGGTTCAATTTTTGTTGTGCATGTAATTGTAATCGGTTTTATTTTATGTAAATCAATTTTTTTTCTGTCCTTTTTCTGATATAAGAATATGCAACAATTCCACCCAAAGGAGGTTAAGGTTAATTAAAAAGACCATGATTCCCCAGTTAAAAGAAATGATAAATACAGTATCTACATAACTTATAGTAATAGGAACTACACACCTTGATATGTTCCAAGATCATTTTATGAACTCGATCACAATGGGGATAGAAAATATGGTCAATATTCCTGGATAGGTATATGGTGACAAACAAACCAAAATGTCACGACCTCTTATACAAACGTGAGCTTTTCTATTTAAGCCTTTCTCAAAATGAGAAACCCATGGCAAAACCTTGATTTTTTTTTCAATATTTGATTCAAACTACAAAGATCAGCTCATTCATGGTTGCCTATATTATGAGTTTTTGTTTTAGCAACAAAGGGTGCCAGGTTGAACTGGTTGAAATGCATAATTGAAATTGCCTCTCTGGATATTATGCCTTGGCACCAATATGAGATGAATAAAATGGAAAAGTATTAACAGGCATTGTAATAAAAAAGACTGAAACACCGTTTAAAAAGTGTTCTATACTATATATTCAAGAAATAAATGAACATCGTAATAAATAAACAATGTCATGTTTAATGTAGGTGTAATAATTGTGTGACGAAATCAAGTGTGATAATGTGTTGAGTGGAACAATTAAAATTGTTTGTTTTGCAACAGATTTTTGTGTACTGTTTATCCTTTGTTTTATGAAGATCTTGCACAGCTTTAGTTAAGTGTAATTAATGGCTAATATCACCATCTTATGCATTGTTGTAAAATATTGAGTGACTTGATATAGTGTAAGGAATGCTGTTCAAATTGACCTAATGGTTAAATTTGTACCTTGTACAGTGTGGATTATAAGTTACTTTCCCTTGAAAATGTATGCCTCTTTTGACCGTAATCTGAATTTTTTATCACTTACCGACTAGTGTTTGAATATCAAAGTGAAGTTTAAAGTGTATGTTACATTTGATTTACATATGATATAGATATTATCAAGTATCTCACTGATTTGACAGAGTCTCCCATTTGATATTTAAACCAAGAAGATCAAACTATGTTAAAGATGAAATCAGTCACTTAAAAATACACCAGGTTTTTACAAAAAAGAAATATAGGTTTTGTTCAAGAAGACCAAAAACAATAAATAGTATTACGAGGTATAATGATATTTCTTAATTTAGCAATCAATTGTAGTCGTATATATTTAGAAAATATTTCAGCAAGATCAAATATGTGTACAGATCTATCTTTTGTAATGAAATTCAGAAAATCAAACAGATTTGACTTGGTATTGTGGTATTGATGAATAAAAGAATCTACTGAAACTCAAATGTTGTGTCATTGTTAAGTTGCTTTCTCCTGACTAATGATGATATTGTGATGTCATTGTTAACAGTTGATTTCCCCTGACTAGTGATGATATTGTAATGTCATTGTTAAGTTGATTTCCTCTGACTAATGATGATATTGTGATGTCATTGTTAAGTTGATTTCTCCTGACTGATGATGATATTGTGATGTCATTGTTAACAGTTGGTTTCTCCTGACTGATGATGATATTGTGATGTCATTGTTAACAGTTGGTTTCCCCTGACTAGTGATATTGTGATGTCATTGTTAACAGTTGGTTTCTCCTGACTGATGATGATATTGTGATGTCATTGTTAACAGTTGATTTCCCCTGACTAGTGATATTGTGATGTCATTGTTAACAGTTGGTTTCTCCCGACTGATGATGATATTGTGATGTCATTGTTAACAGTTGGTTTCCCCTGACTAGTGATATTGTGATGTCATTGTTAACAGTTGGTTTCTCCTGACTGATGATGATATTGTGATGTCATTGTTAACAGTTGGTTTCCCCTGACTAGTGATATTGTGATGTCATTGTTAACAGTTGGTTTCCCCTGACTAGTGATATTATGATGTCATTGTTAACAGTTGATTTCCCCTGACTAGTGATATTATGATGTCATTGTTAAGTTGATTTCCCCTGACTAGTGATATTATGATGTCATTGTTAACAGTTGATTTCCCCTGACTAGTGATATTGTGATGTCATTGTTAACAGTTGATTTCTCCTGACTGATGATGATATTGTGATGTCATTGTTAACAGTTGATTTCTCCTGACTGATGATGATATTATGATGTCATTGTTAACAGTTGGTTTCCCCTGACTAGTGATATTATGATGTCATTGTTAACAGTTGATTTCCCCTGACTAGTGATATTATGATGTCATTGTTAACAGTTGATTTCCCCTGACTAGTGATATTGTGATGTCATTGTTAACAGTTGATTTCTCCTGACTGATGATGATATTGTGATGTCATTGTTAACAGTTGATTTCTCCTGACTGATGATGATATTATGATGTCATTGTTAACAGTTGGTTTCCCCTGACTGATGATGATATTGTGATGTCATTGTTAACAGTTGATTTCCCCTGACTAGTGATATTGTGATGTCATTGTTAACAGTTGATTTCTCCTGACTGATGATGATATTGTGATGTCATTGTTAACAGTTGGTTTCCCCTGACTGATTTTTTTTGACTTTGTACCACATGTATCAAGAAACAGATCAAGTTAAAAGTTGATGTTTTTGTTGCTATCATTCTTAACAATAAAAAGGGTAATCACCTAATTATAAAGAATCTGTTTATTATTGGATGATCGTTTCTATGAACAGTTAATATTGATTCAGTTTGATCGTTTCTAAGATTTTTAAACATTTTTCCATTGGGATCTATGCTAAACTACATCATGAACTCTGCCACATACATACTTTATTGAGGACTATCTAAGGAACATACCAGACAATTGGTAAGAAAAGATATGGATGTAAATGAACACAAAAGACTATCCAACATAATACACTTCTAAACACACAGTTAAAAAACAGTACTTTTATTTATTTTCTACATTTCACTGTTGCAGTTTGCTTCAAATGTTTGTGTGGTCTCGGAGAACAATATTTAAAATAAATTGACATGGAAGCATTCAATTACTATTTATGCAGTGTTTGTTTCAGTCAGAATATATCTGAAATTTCATCAACACAGAAAGCAGCCATGTTATTGGAACAAAACTCAAATCATGTTGAGGGTCAAGTGGAATCTGAGAAGATCCAGGAGAGCCCTTTGAAACAATAACTACCGTTTTCTTCTACCAGTGAAATTCTAAATGTATTGGTGGCTTTTTCTCTTGAAACATGAACAGCAATTAAGTACTCAGAGGTCTCTAATAAGCAACCTAATGATTGTTGTGCATGAGTTGATGTTTTAAAACGCCCGCTCCCCGAAAGGGGAGGAGGGTATACTGTTTTACCTCTGTCCGTCTGTCCAAGATATTTTTCTCAGTAACGGTTGATGGCAGAAATCTGATATTTGGTCACACGCGTCATATAGGTATACCATATTGTGGGTAGCGTTTTTGGACTCGTCGGATTCCTACTTCCTGTTTGCCGACTAAGTTGGTTTTTATACACATTGAACATATATGCACATTTTTCGTCACATTTTTCTCAGCAACTATTGATGGCAGAAATCTGATATTTGGTCACAAGCTTCATATAGGTACCCCATATCGTGGGAAGCGTTTTTGGACCCATCAGATTCCTACTTCCTGTTTGCCTATTTTGTTGATTTTTATACACATTTAACATACATTTGTATATGCACATTTTTCGTCGCATTTTTCTCAGCAACTATTGATGGCAGAGATCTGATATTTGGTCACAAGCTTCATATAGGTACCCCATATCGTGGGATGCATTTTTGGACCCATCAGATTCCTACTTCCTGTTTGCCGACTTTGTTGATTTTTATACACATTGAACATACATTTTGTATATGCCCATTTTTAGTCGCATTTTTCTCAGCAACTATTGATGGCAGAAATCTGATATTTGGTCACGAGCTTCATATAGGTACCCCATATCGTGGGAAGCGTTTTTTGACCCGTCAGATTCCTGCTTCCTGTTTGCCGAAGAGCGGGGGTATCATAAGTGAGCATTAGCTCACAGTTCATCTTGTTGAAGTTGAGTGCAACTATTTCAGATGTATGGAAACATCTTTCATGTATACTGGATGTGACTACTCCCAAAACACATTGGTGTGAAGGGTGTTTGTCACGGCAAGAAGAAAGGTAAAAGTGGTGCATGAAGCCCTAAATCATTATTTCATGTGATAAAAGTTTCCAAGTTACTTGCTGCAGATTGGTGGTTTTCTTCTACTAATACAATATAACTGGAATAGTGTTGAACACTCAAATCAAATCAATCGTGTGCTTTAATTATAACAGAATATTCCTTGATCGCTTTGTTAATAATCGTAAGGTTTTATTAACAGATGTCAAAAGAACATGATCACAATTCAGCTGGTCAAAAAAAAACCACAATACTACTTTGTCAAAATTAACACAACACAGTTAAACTGGTCAAAATAAAGAACATCGCAATTATTAATTAGTAACAACAGCTGTTGTAAATAACATGATATCTTATCACTCGACAATATAAATACAGGCGAGTTAACAATGATGTTACTTTTTGATGAGATGATGATATCTGTTTTGTGATAGCCCAGTAATTTGCTGTGGATTTTTATAGTGCTAGCTTACTGAAACAAGTTTGCAGGTAGACACGTCGCTCCACTCTGACACATCCGGATTCCCAACAAACCAGTCTTGGTTCTTACTCCTTAATGTTGCATTTTTTGCAGTAAAGCTGCAAATACCAATTTTAAAGTTTTTGGTTTTACTCAAACCCACCGTCTACCACACTTTAGTAAAGAACGATAACCATTTTGATGCGATTCTGATGACTTGGCAACAACACTTATGTAATACTGGTAATTAAGGAACAGTAAAATATAGATTTAGTAACACTAGATTTCATGTGACAACATTTAGTAATACTGCAAAACCTGTCTAGAGAAACCACCTGTTCCATCAACAATAATAAATAAAAGGTGGTCTCATAAAAGAGGTCAGTGTCACAAGACAGGTCCTGCTGTAGATTGTTTTGAAGTTGAAAACTGGAGAGGAAACCTGTCAAATAT
Organism: Bathymodiolus brooksi; assembly: GCA_963680875.1. Taxonomy (NCBI): domain Eukaryota; kingdom Metazoa; phylum Mollusca; class Bivalvia; order Mytilida; family Modiolidae; genus Bathymodiolus; species Bathymodiolus brooksi. Next base: position 32,914,912 of record OY804577.1, read on the forward strand.
ATCAAAATACAAATTTTTTAGTCTATAATTTTAATTTTTTTGATGGTACAGTGTGTGATTTATCTATATTTCTTTTGTCAGCCTTTTTAGACTTTATCTGTGTTGTCACCTCTTCTTGTAGTTGTGTAAAAAATGATTTTGATGATGTCAACGATTTTGTCTTCTTCTGGTCAGTACTCTGAAATCACAACAAAATTCAAATTATATTGTGTTCTAAGAAGATTAAAAACTAAATAATTTCAGGTGTACCTATAATACATGTAACTAGTCTCTCACCTTGTCATACCTGTTAACCCTCCCCCTTTGCGTGGGAGTCTCCCGCATGGACTGGGTCTCCCGCGCAGGAGACATAAATCTCCCACACATACCTTTTCCTCCCGCACGATCTCCCCCCAACAAAAAAATTGTTTACTTTCTTCAGTCACCATATTTGTTGACAATCGATCGGCTATTTCTGTCAATCGTCGAGATGTTTCGCAGGGCTCAAGTTAGAGGGCGATTCGGGCGAAGAAATCGCCTTGTAGCTGCTCACTTCGCTTTGTACTAGTGCCAAAAGAGAAGTGGAAGTCGCCCTGTAATTTTACCAAGTCGCTTTGCTAATTTTAACTATTTTAACAGTAAAACATCGGTATATTTTTACTACAAAATTTTCGTTTTTCAAACCGCCATTGTAAAGGGACGTATTCGAAACAGTTACGAATATAAAAACTGTACTACGGATCCGTACTCTGGAAAATAACGTCGGTATTGCTTCATTTAATTTATTTGGGTTTGATGGCGGCTATCCAAAGGGATTGTTAACTTTGTGGATATGATTAGTTTCTTAATTAATATCAATCTGTGATTAAAGAGAAGCAATGTAAACTAGTATTACTGTGAGCACAGCTCACTAAGATATACCCCCCCACTCCCCACATCTGTCCAACCTATTTCCATAACCAAAATATTACTGATTGTTCCGACCAAAAATGAAAGGGACCCTCCTCTCTTCACCGGTAAGCTGCTGATAAAATTTCAAAACATTCTGAGAAACACTACTCAAGTTATCATACAACATCGTGTAAAAATCCTATTTTCCGTCATATCAAGTCCAATAACTCTGGAATGGCAAAAGTGAAAATCGTCAAAAATGAGAGGGATCCTCCTCTCTTCACCGGTAAGCTGCTAATAAAATTTCAAATCATTCTGAGAAACACTACTCAAGTTATCATACGACATAGGGTAAAAATCATATTTTCCGTCATATCAAGTCCAATAACTCTGGAACGTCAAAAGTGAAAATCGTCAAAAATGAAAGGGATCCTCCTCTCTTCACCGGTAAGCTGTTGATCAAATTTCAAAACATTCTGAGAAACACTACTCAAGTTATCATACGACATAGGGTAAAAATCATATTTTCCGTCATATCAAGTCCAATAACTCTGGAACGTCAAAAGTGAAAATCGTCAAAAAAGAAAGGGATCCTCCTCTCTTCACCAGTTAGCTGCTGATAAAATTTTAAAAGATTCACAACTCAAGTTATCGTACGACATAGGATTTGTCTACAGACGGACGGACATGGTGAAACCAGTATACCCACCTACAACTTTGTTGTGGGGGGTATAATAACATACACTCATTAAAATTGGATTAAATAATTAGCGATTTCACAGCTCGTGATAATGTGATATAGCTTGGTCGATTGTTTGATTGTATTTGTATACGTAGATCAAAGAAGGTGAGTAAATTTATTTAAAAGAACAAAGGTGGTTATCTTTTTCACCCAAGCCTGTATGAAAAGTAATATATACATGTCCTTTGCTTTATTTACATAGATGATTTCAGTTGTCCAACCAATGACTATTTAGTTCAGTGAGCATAAGTTCATGTAACTAGACTGTTAAGCTATTAATAGAAGGATCAACAATAAATTTGTATACAATGAATGTGTCTTTATATACCATTTTACATCATTGCTTTATTATCTTTCAACTACAAGGTACAATTTTGTGCGTTTAATGGTGACACGCAAAATCTCCCCCTCAGAAGAGTTGGTAGGGGGGAGATCTCCCCCCTAGCAGTTCCCAGAGGTTAACAGGTATGCCTTGTTATAAATTATCAATCTATTATTTAATTATCATTTATATACATTGTTGTTTTAATTTAGTTATAAGATATTTTAACATTTCTCCATTGGACACTTTTAAACGTTTTCCTGCAGCAGTGGCTATTTTTTAATTAATAATCAACATTTATATGTCAACCTTGTTTAGGAATCATCCAATGATCATTCATCATTGGTCTGTGTTCAATCATTTTTGTACTTTCTGAGAAAAAGCTTTTGTTCATTTTCAACAGGATCCTGTTAAACTAAGTCTGTTGCTATGGTAGCCATTTCAGATTTTCGATTTGTACAAAAATATGCAATAAGAAGAGTTTGAAGATACCAAAGGGAGGTAATCAGAATAAACTAGAGGCTCCCAGGAGCCTGTAATCGTTCACCTGGTTTTCAATTTGACATCTAAAGTTGATAGAAAATGGGAGTGTTGCACGTAATTTGGAAAGTGGGCCACCCAAAGATTATTTCAACTCAAATTTCAGAGCAAAAGATTTAGATGTGATTTTTATCTCATAATATTCCTAAACGGAATAAACTGGCTGAAAAAATCTCACAGAAAAACCCAGAATATATGTTAAACTACTGATTGCCATGTAGCTGCAGCTAAAATTTGAGCTCATTTTGACTTATACTAAAGCAGCAATGGACAATTGAAGAAATTTCTATTTTTAGTAACAGCAGCCATCTTGAATGGAGGGCGGGGCTGTCAGACACACTATTGAAAGGGGACCACACCAAGGACCATCCCAGCCAAATTTGTTTTAATTTGGTACAGCGGTTTCAGAGGAGAAGATTCAAATGTGATCTTTTATCAAAATATGCCCAATTTGTATAATCGGTATAAATCGGCTGAAAGGAAAATTTCACAGAAAAACCCAGAATACATGTTAAACTGCTCCTTGCCATGTAGCTGCAGTTAAAATTTGAGCTCATTTTGACTTATATTAAAGCAGCAATGGACAATTAAAGAAATTTCTATTTTTAGTAACAGCAGCCATCTTGAATTGAGGGCGGGGCTGTCGGACACAATTTTGAAAGGGACCCACCCAAGGACCATCCCAGCCAAATTTGTTTTAATTTGGTTCAGCGGTTTCAGAGGAGAAGATTCAAATGTGATCTTTTATCAAAATATGCCTAATTTGCATAATCGGCATAAATCGACTGAAAGAAAAATTTCACAGAAAAACCCGGAATATATGTTAAACTGCTCCTTGCCATGTAGCTGCAGTTAAAATTTGAGCTCATTTTGACTTATATTAAAGCAGCAATGGACAATTAAAGAAATTTCTATTTTTAGTAACAGCAGCCATCTTAAATGGAGGGCGGGGCTGTCGGACACAATTTTGAAAGAAACCCACCCCATACCTGTTAACCTCTGGGAACTGCTAGGGGGGAGATCTCCCCCCTACCAACTCTTCTAAGGGGGAGATTTTGTGCATCGCCTTTAAATGCACAAAATTGTACCTTGTAGTTGCATATATGTGATAGAGTTGCTATGCTACAACTGGAGATTTGTTAAATTTTGGCTGGAGATTTGGTCTCATAACTGGAGATTTTTTATCGACGTATTTGATGCATGTTTTTATTGTTAATTGATGTTTTCTTTTTGTTTGTTTCAGTATTGAACCAACTGCATCCCATTTCAATATATATTGTTTACATTTCTGTCTTATTAGTAGTGTTTCATATGATGAATGAAGGATAAAAACTGTATTTATAATTTATTCATAATCATTCATAATCATAAGGTTAAAACAAAGCAATAACAATGAAGACAGAATGCTCTGAACAATAAAGTTATAGAGCACTAAAATTAAAAAGTCACTTTGCTGCTGGTGCGTTGGGTGATAGCATACGTTTTGGCATTTTTGTGGTTTATCAATTCCATCCTGGAACTTAGTCCTTAAATAATACTTTGATCGGCTTTGGTCCCAAACAAGCCATAACAACTCAATCCGAGATGAATTCATTGCACGTTTGATCGAAATAAGAAGTTTTCCTCTGCATCAAAGGTTGTCCGATTCCTGTTTGCACAACGGTTTATAACTATTTTTAATTGCCGCTATCACACTTCTAATCATCTAAGCGTGTGCCACAAACCCACTTCCTTATCCCCAATTAACTGTCAATCTGTGGATAATTGTTGTATAATCATCAACACCTTAATTAATCTCCATGACCCAATTTACCTGTAAAGGTGTCAAACAGATCAATAACCGGATATCATTTAAACACCTTTACCATTCGTATCTCTCGGCGTTTTTCATCAGCGTGGAGTTCCAAATGGGGAATTTCCAGAAATATTGATTGCAAAATGTAAATCAAGATTTTATTGTACTTGATTTTTTTGTTGGGGGGGAGTTCGTGTGGGAGATTAATGTCTCCCGCGCATGAGACCCAGTCCATGCGGGAGATAAGGCTCTTACGCGGAGACTCCCGTGAAAAGGGGGAGGGTTAACAGGTATGCCACCCAAGGACCATCCCTGCCAGGTTTGGTTTAATTTGGTTCAGCAGTTTCAGAGGAGAAGATTTAAATGTGATCTTTTATCAAAATATGCCTAATTTGCATAATCGGCATAAATCGGCTGAAAGAAAAAATTCACAGAAAAAAACCAGAATATATGTTAAACTACTCTTTTCCATGTAGCTGCAGTTAAAATTTGAGCTCATTTTGACTTATACTAAAGCAGCAATGGACAATTAAAATTTCATCCCCCCCTTTTTTCTATTTTCAGCTTGGCGGCCATCTTGGTTGGAAGTCGGGATCACCGGACACAATTTTGGAAGGGGGTCATCCAAGGACCATTCCACCAAAGTTTGGTTCAAATTGGCCCAGTGGCTTCAGAGGAGTTGATTAAAATGTGAAAAGTTAACGGACGGACAGACGACAGACGCTCATTGGTGACAATAGTTCACATGACCCTTTGGGTCAGGTGAGCTAATAAAGAATCTGACATATAGGATATTTAGTAGTTCAGTGGTTCAAAATAAACTTTTAAATCATTTTCCCTGTAGTGTTCTATGTTAAACTTTATCCTACAGTGAATGCCATCTTGAATTTCTGACCACATACAAATGTTTATCAACATGTGGTTTCTGTGCAGAAGATATTTTTTCAGCTAATCAGAATGCAACATAGACCCTAGCAGTCATGTTGAATTACCAAACAGAATAAAAATATAAAATGATGAGGACCACTTTAATAGAACTTTATCAAGTTTTTTTTAATGTTAGTTCCATCTGCTTCAGTGGTTTATGAGAAAAAAGATATAAACGTGGAATGTTTATGAATGACAGAAGTGATAACAATATCTGTAAAGATATACAACAATAACACCTACCTGGACCATTGTAACACCTTTTCCAGCTTTGCTCTGTTTTTCTAATTCTTTGATAGCCTTTTCTTTACTATACTTATTTCCAAGTCCAGGATTCAATTTCTGAACAAGTTTTTCCCTCCGAGCCCTTTCTTTTTGTCTTTTTCTCTTCATATATTTCTTTACTCTTCTTTCTCTTTTTCTGTCAGTTTCAGTTTTTTCTGTCTGAGCTTTTAATTCCCCTTTCATCTTTTCCTTTAAAATAACAAATTGATGTCTTAATATATTTTCAAAAGTTACCATTATAAGCACATATAAAAATATATGTCCTGCCAGAGGCATTGTCAGGAACCCACGGTTGATGACACCAAAAACCACTGGTCATGGGGTAGGTATTGGACCACAAACCAATATGGTCTAAGTCTGGTGGTTAAATGTCAATGACTTTATCCACTCTGCGAAACATGTCCCATGGATTAGAATGCTGAGGACCATCCATAAATCATTACTGCGAAGTTTTGGTTCAAAAGAATGTACAAAATTGCAAAATGGTAACAAACAATGGACTGATGACAAATAATGGAAAGTGGTGGCCAGATGAGGTTAAGACTCAAGTCTACTTTTTCACATTGTTCCAAGCATACCTTAATCTCTTCTGGAGCCAGTATCTGGTTCTCACTAACACTGACTGGTGCAACTTCTTCCATGGCGATAGTTGGCATGTTAGAAACTATCTTAATCTCTGGTGCTGCCTGTAACAGTATTATACATTGTATCATTACAATTCTAGTAAAACATTGAAAGAATCAATTAAAATTAAGTGGTTGGAGATAACAGGTTAGAAAATTAAATGCATATTTTCCAAAGGAACTTTAACTGTCTATATTACTATTGGTGCCGTTGTAACTGTACTATGTACCGTATGATAACTAGATTTATCTAACATTATGTACATTTTCCTTTGAAATTAACGAAAGTCACCTGTCTGATACAAGATGTTGTATCACCACTGTGGTGATAAAAGAATGGCACGATTTTGCACGAGACGTTCTCTGCCGAATTACTTTGACATGACATCATATCATTGGAATGTGAGACAAAACACAGTAACCTGACATTGGTGAATGAATGGAAAAAATAACGTGACGTCATGCACAAAATGTAGTCTCCCTGAGAGTATTGTACAAATTTTAATTCAACCCTTGTTATTTGTTTAAAATTAGTTTTTATTGAAATGTTAGATAAACTTATTACATACATAGTGCGTTGGTACAAGACTTTATATCAGGTCTTGCCCGTTGTGTGAACTAACCGCATCACAACTTTATCGCGACTCGTAGTGATACTGGTTCACACAACAAGCTCGACCTGATACAAAGTCTTGTACCAACACACTATGCATGTAATGGGTATTTACATTTGCTAATGCAATTAGTGTCTATCACCACTAAAGTTGCAAGGTTGATTCCTGCACATTCCAATCATCCTACTGCGTCAGGTAGAGGTTAATATTAAATTAAATATAATGGAGATAATATGTGTAAGTTTCTCACAATTTTTTTTTCTGACGAACATAGTTCATGCTATAATTTCAATTTCTAATGGAACTAACACTTAATTTGCATGGTTTATTTACTTTACTTTACTTTACTTACAGGCTTAGGTGTATAATGGAAGTTTGACAATGCGTCTAATTTGACAAATAAAGACTGCATCATTTTCTTGATTTCATCATGGTCAGGGTCAGTTTTCTCCTCCTCTTCTTCCTATTAATCAATAACATTAAGCAAATAAAGTCATAATAAGGGACATAACTATGTATTATCTGACTTTTTACATAAAGAAGAAAATGATCATGAGCAAAGAGATGAACAAAATGAATTTCTCTTGACCAAAGTGAGCTTTCCAAACGAGCAAGTTTCACATTTTGTTGAACAGGGATATTTGAAAATATATATTACATAACATGAATATATTATTTATATTGCATTTAAAAATTCGCATTTCAATGCTACAAAGTATTAATCTCATATGTTGAGGATCCAGATAACAAAACCAGAATGATGTCATAAAAGTGATAAGTTTTAGTCATTGTTTTGGTTACTTCAGTTCAACTAGTTTGACATTAGTAAATCAACGACCAAAATTCTAATGCAAGACATTAATTTCATCTTTTCAACAATTAAGCACCATAAAAAATAGTGACAGTAGGTAAAATAACTGTACTAGTATATTATAAAGTTACTATACATGTATACTTAATTATAAAGTACCTGTTGTTGTTTTAAATATTCCTGTTCATAGATTTCTCCAAGACTTTGTTTACTTTTTTCTTGGTCCAGTACAATCCTCTTCTTGTACTCAAATGGGTTTTCTTTTGGTTTAACTTTTCTCTCTACATCATCCCAAGCCTATCATAATACATTTTATAATTAACAGAAAGAAAACTGATGACATGACATGATTTGTGAGTGATTGAGTGATTTTTGTTTAATGCCAACTCAGCAATTGTTCATGGCGAGAACAAGTTAATTTTCAAAGAAATGATGGATTTTTGGTGTTTAATGCCACTTTCAGCAATATTTCAGCTATATCATGGCGACCAGTTTTAGTGGTGGAAGAAGCCGGAGTACCCGGAGAGAACCACCGACCATGGGCAAGAAACTGGTAAACTTTATCACTTGCGGCTGCGAGTCGAGTGCATCCTTTTTTGTAATTTACAAAGCCCGGCCCAAACCCACGTCATATTGGTGATAGACTTGTATGGGTTGTTAGGTAATCCAACTATCTAACTCATTGAGCCACCCGGGCCCTCCGAAATAATGATGGACATGATTTGTAGAGACCTATTGTTCTGCTTAATAGGCAGTGTGGATGTGTCTGATATTGTTATTTGTGGGTCATGAATTTTATGTTACGATCAATTTCATGGTATAGTCTGTTTGGTGACTCTGAAAATAGGGAAAACAATTCCTAAAAAATCAATGGGTTATCAGATTTATTTTTTAATTATATTTATATTAAGGACTGATTAATACATATTATAGGTGAATTTTTCAAAAAAATTCATTAAAGAATAAAAAAGTTTGCCATAGGACTTAATTGTAAAATTCTGTCATTTTGTCATGTAACAAACATGGGAGTAAGTACTACTGAAATGAACAGCAACATGTGGTCAGTATTGACAAACAGCAAGTCAGCTGATTTCATCATTAGCATGTTATATCAGATGTTGACATACTGACCATACCAAATATGGACAATATTCAAATTAGATTCACACCTGTTCAGGTAAAAATCAATAATGATGATACATTATTACATAACTGATTGTGGAGCATTTAAAATACATGCAAACTACTCATTCCCTTTATGTGTATAGAGGTTAATAAAAGAGAACAAAATTACCTGAAAACGTTGTATATTCTGACCAGTACATATGGGCAAGCAACTGGTAAACTTTATCACTTGCGGTTGCGAGTCGAGTGCACCCTTATTGTAATTTACAAATTTAAAAAACCATTGAGCCATCCCAGGCCCCCCCACTGTCATGAAAACAATGTTTATTTAATTTGCCTATAAGAAATTAACGTTGTATATGAATTGTTTAATTTTTGGAAGAAAACAAGTATCAAATAAGAATATTATTTAATTTATATATTTATATAAATTATACTTTCACGAAATTAGCATTTATTTTATTTTGGTATCATTTTTTAAGTGTTAATTTAAAAATTTTTATAAATCAGCATGAGTGAATAACAAGGGACATTTCCATATAAGGGTCTCATGTGACCAGCAGTTATTAATTGTTTACAAACAAATATTATATGGTCAAATTGTTTATCAATTATTCAAAACATCTTGAATCTTTAACCTAATATGACATTCCCATGTGACTGAAATTAGCATAACAACAGACAGGAAAGAACAGGTAATGCTGTTCATTATAATGGCAGCCTCCTTTACTTACAATCTGATAAAATTAGTATTGGGCCCTATGGAGAATTTTTTTATTATTTGAATTATTTCTTTGACAATTTTTTCTCAGATATGTATTAAATAATGTGTGCTTAAAATGTTAAAAAGAGCAATAGAAAGCAAATCCCTGATTTTTAAATAATTGTTTTCCCTATTTTCAGAGTCACCAAACAGACTATACCAGTATATTCAATCTACATTAAAATGAATTATATTGATCATATATCAAATAACTAGAGGCTCAGTGGGCTGAGCCTGTGTCGCTCGCCTTTCATTCTGCTTTGAGGAAACTTAATACAGAACCTTCCATAGGTGCTTCCCACCAAGTTTCGGTTCATTTGTCTAAGCAGTTTCAGAAAAGAAGATTTTTAGAAATCAACCAACCAGAAACAAGAATTGCCTATGGCAGCCATGTTTGTTAACAGATCGGGATGAAATTAGCAATCTTCATAGAGGACCTTCCATAGATGCTTCCTACTAAGTTTCAGTTCAATTGGCTATGAAGTTTCAGGGAAGAAGATTTTTAGAAATCGATCAATCAGAAACAAGAATTGCCTGTGGCGGCCATGTTTGCCAATGAATCGTTATAGAGGACCTTCCATAGTTGCTTTTTATCAAGTTTATAACATTAATATTAAATATTGCAACATTTTAAACCTTGTCTTTTATTCTCTGTTTAATCATAGTTTCTATGTCCACTGTAGTCTCTTCTGTGATAACTTTGGCTGAAAAAATGAAAAGTTGAGAACTGTATAATATAAATAGAAAATTATTACAGGGAAAGAAAAGTCATCACAAACATGTGCTAAATGTACTATAAGTAAGTGAAATATTTAAATCTAAAAAATTGAATTGAATCCCTTTTGTTTATTTTAGTTAAAGTCAGTTATTATGAATAAATTTATCAGGATTACTCACAGCTAAGATGTTTTCTAGGTATTTAAAATTATTCTTGAACTACCTAAAACGTTTGTTCTCAGAAAAATATTTTGGAAATTGTAAACAAAAGATTTATACATCTGTATTTAATAGATGAATTAAGCTATAAATAAACTGATATAACTAAAAACGTAGATATCAAATTTAGTGTGCACAACACGTTTCTGGAATAACCTTCATCAGGTACGCTCAAAGTCGAAAGGTTGGAAAGCCAAATAATTTTAAAAGTTTTGGGAGCACCAAAATCAGCTAAGGTCAGCTATGCCTGAGGGAGGAGAACCTTAGTTTTAATAATAATTACATAGTTTAGGAACTGTAATTTTCAATAATAAACTTCTAATTTAACAAACTTACGTATTTTGGCAATATGATCAAACATCAAATGCTCCTCTAATAAACTATTTTCTGGTCGGGTAGTAGCAGTTGTCTCCCCTATTAATTGCCATGTCTTTGTTTCCAAACTTGCATCTTCCATTTTCTTAATTTTTTCTTTCAGCTTGATTAAAATAATATATCAAATATTTATGTGAAATAATTCTTAACCTAAAGTTTTACAAAAATCCTATTTTAAGAGATTCTTAAAAACATTTTATATTGTAATAACATGCCACGTTTTGTTTAGCATGGTATTATGATGTAGCTCTAATATAAATTGTCATCGAGTATCATGTTTACAATTCTGTATTTGTCACATTGTCTGTTCCAGGTAATTCAAGCATCAGTTATCAATACAATACAACCAATCAAGAAAATGTACATTAATGGTTGTAGTTACTTACAATTTTGATCCAGAAGATTTGGTAGAGAAATTAACAGTCTTCAACAGTTAATCACCAAAACAATGGAGCAACCATCCTCTTTTCTGCATGACTCCAATCATTTTTCAGAAACCCATCTAAAGTATTGTTTAGGTTTTCTTCCAAAAATATCTCTGTGAAAAATGTTGTTGTAAAGAGAATTCTGTCTATCTTTGGCTATTTTAGAATCTGTGTCATTAGCGAATGTTATTTGGTAGTAGGCACTTGTAAGGAAACCGAATAGACGGTGTGATGCTGGATAATGCAATGTTTGTGCTCTTCAATACAAAAGAGTTCCACAAAATGGTGGCACCAAAAAATCAAATTAACAATTTTTCAGCCATCTGTGCAACTATACAATTGGTTATTTAAAAAAGATAGAAACATCTAAAGTATTTTGTTATATCACATGATTTATTGTTTGAAATAAACACAAGTCTTATGTTGGGTTTCTTTCCTCTTTAACACAACATGTTTACTGTCTATGTCTTACAATCACAAAAACATTCTAGTGCAAAGTTTGTATTGATGCTCCAGAAAACAGTATGTAGGGGTAATTTCAACCATTGTAAATTCAGAAAGGTTGCAATTAATATATCATCAGCATATTGATTCAGAAATATGACTAACTTACTGAATGTGATGGGCCAATATTTCAATACAAGTACAGAAACCATGATTGAAAATTTAATGTCTGCAATGGCAGAATTTGAAATCTAGAGATACAATGTACAGCATGAAAGTCAGAAAAAAAAAACTTGTACTTGCCTTATTGCAAAATATTGTCTAATTTTCTTCAACACTCACCTTTTCCTGTCTTTTTTCAAAGTTTGACTTTTCATGAGCTTTTGGTCCACCAAATATTTCATTGACATCTTCTCCTTCACTACCACTGTCAAGCAAGTCAGACTTCTGTCCTTGTACAACACCACCATCATCATCACTTTCATCTCCGTCAGCTGATTCATCTTCTTCATCTTCATCAGTCCTGTTACAAAATATTGTACAACAATATATATCCAACAAGAAAACCATCAAATCAGTCATTTCTCATTATTAATCATTAAATTATCTAGAGGCTCATCACAGCCAGTATCACTCACCTGGTTAATTATGCACTGTTTGTGTTCAAGCAATTTTGTAGTTTTATTTTTTGGAACCTTTATTGTGGCACTTGTCCATTATAGTTGGTTGGTTATGGTGTTTCACGCCACTTTCAACAATATTTCAGTTACCAGTATATCGTGGGGGTCAGTTTTATTGGTACAGGAAACCAGAGTACCAGGAGAAAACTACTGACCTGTCGCAAGTCACTGACAAACTTTATCACATAATGTTGTATCGCCTGAGTGTGATTCGAACTCGCAACATTAGTGATGATAGGCAATGCTTGCCCATTATAACATGATTATATTCTTAATATTTTATCACATGACATTCCATTTCTAAAATCAAAATAACATACATATACAAGTATTTTGATATTTAAATCATATCTTTTACATCATTGAAATCAGAAAGAGTACAGTAATCTTAAGCAGTAATAATGGCCATCCGTAATTAATTTTGGGTTTTAAGTTTATCATATCCTGACAGACCCACCAAAATGGCAGGGTTATGGCCACTACCCAAAATAATTTTTTCCTCAGGAATCTCAAAATAAATGGTGTTTTTATTCAATTTAGCACGTATTTTTTGCATTAAAGGAAGTTTTTTTCCAGACATTTTAAAATCTACCTACTTCAAACAATAGTAAGACAGATTACAACAAACTTTTATATAAGGAATGTCCTAATTATAAACAATGAAAATATCTATGTCTCTTTCTAAATTTTTGATATTATAATATGTACCTTTCTTTAAATTTGACCTTCTTTTTGTCTGATACTTCATCATTTGGTGGATCAAAGAAATCTTCATATTTAGCTTCTTCTTCCTAAAACATACATGTAAATGGAGATACAATGTTCAAGAGTCATAAAAGTCATTGTTGACAATACAACAGAGTATTATGGTTTGGTTGATTATTGGTGTTTAATGCACCTTTCAACAATATTTCAGTTATATCGTGGTCGGAAGTTTTATTAGTGGAGCAAACCAGAGTACCTGGAGAAAGCCACCGACCTCCCGCAAGTCATTGACAAACTTTATCACATAATGTTGTATCGAGTACTCCTACCCATGAACGGGATTCAAACTCACAACATTAGTGATGATAGGCACTGACTGCACAGGTAAATCAAACTACAATACGATCACGACCACGATGGCCGTCTGAGTATTATGTAAGCTGTATTTACATTTTATAGGGTTACTATAATTGTTATTATGATAACTACTATACCATTTAAAAGTGTTCCTTGGTCTTTAGTAAATTATCAACACAGATCTAAGTTTTTTTTCCAAGACTACAATGCATATTTTTATTTAACAAAAATTCTTTACTCTGAATAATAATTTGAAGCTAACTACTAACTAGTATAGATTTTACCTCTTCATCTTCTGGTGAGAAATTTGTAAACAAATCAATGTCTTCCTCATCTGATTCATCATCTCCTTTTTCTTCTTGTCTTTGTTTTTTCATTTCTTTTGCATCTTCTTGTTCAAGAAATGCCTCCATCTCAGCCAATTTGAAAAACTTGTCATCAACAATACTTCCTTTAACACGTTTCTTCTTTTTACCTGCATCTGAATCTATTTCATCTACATTTTCCTTGCCATCATCATCATCACTAGTGTCATTGTTTTTATATTGTATTGGATTAATGGAGTCAAAATCAAAGTCCATGTCATCATCATCATCATCATCATCGTCATCATTCTTCATATCCCCTATATCATCATCAGAATCTTCTAATCTTAATTTTATTTTATCAATTTCTTGATCCGTTTCATCACTCTCTTCTTCTTCTTCTTCATTATTAGGATCATTTATTAAATCTTTCTTTTGTGTCTTCTTATTTCTACTTTTACTTTGTTTTTCAATACCCTCTGCTAGAAAATTAACAGAATTTATCTTGGTTACAAGACCTACAACGTTTCCTAAAAGTTTATCTACCACAGAATTATTTTGCAGTTCAAGTTCTTGCCAAATTTGTTCATCGTCAAAATGTTTGACAATCAGTTCTGGTAGGGCTTCGTCTTGCTGCCGTTTATTTTCACAGTTTTTACAAAAATCATAAATAAGTTTTGTTGATGTCTTGAATCTGTCATGGGTTTTGGTATTACAACTGAAAAAAAAAGAATTACAATTATCAACTTTCTGAAAGAAAACTACCACAATGGTACACATAAAATATTCTTTGCTATGTGATAAATATTAGACATTGGGAATTTGAAATCAAACTTGCATCTACATTACAAATATCTGGTATTTCAAGGGAAAGTAAAATTAAAAGAAAATATGTGACCTGATTATTAGAAATAATCACAGTCAACATTAATTCATGGACCATCTTACTGTATATAAGGTCATCCTTACTCCAATGAAAAATTGGTCTTATAAATGTGGTGGCCTTTTTTGACAGGGAAAATTTAGTAGCATTGTACTATCCCTGTGCATCTTAAATAAGGCCCCATAAGAGAGGTGGCCTTTTGTGGATGTGGCAATAAAAGCTGAATGTAATAGGGGGAAGATTGTACATTCAACTTAAATTTGCAGTTTGGACTTTGAATAGAAAATTGGTAGCTTTCACAAGTTCAATACTGCACAGGTTCTATCTAATTACATTTGAAAGTTCATCAAATTCAGAATTTATGCTCAAGATTTTAAACCAAAACACAACAGGAGTATAAGTCAGGTAACAAGACAGGTGGTACGGTTGTTATATATAATATATGTACTACTGTTGACTTGTCCATTATCATGGCAATTCGTACTATTTTAAATGTACCCGTATTTCAAACTTTCAAATTTAAGTGCCTGTGTGATTAAATCACTATGTCATTTTGGCTAGACTTTGTATCCAAGCCTGGTACATGTACTACTTGTTTTCGAAGGTCTAACACACAAATATTAATATCTCAATAGAGCGACCAGAATCAAAGCTCATTATATATCTAAACAAAATAAAGTCAAATATTATCATGTGAAACAAACCGTCGAAAATGTGTGATGTTACGATACTGCATATAATAAATTTGTTAAAACTCATAAAAATAAGCGTGTGAAAAATGTCAGTTCATGTCTGTTTGAAAAGCCTCATCTGGCTCAGAGTTTATGTTGTATTGATAATTTAATCTCATTGAGATTAAGAGTTCAGAAGAATTTTCTATTTAGTATCTACCTTCTGGAGATAACAAGTAGAAAATTTTGGTAACAGGTTAAATCGGCCCCAAGTCAAATCGACCCCATACATATAATATGTTATTTGTTTTCAAACAGGGATTGATAGGAATGTTCCTAATCAGTATAAAGATTATTAAATAATTGTTGACCATCACATTTTATGTAAATTTCTAATCACTTAATAATATCATAAATTTATCATTCTGAACTCAAATCTCAACAAGATTGTTGAATATTGTTAATTATTATATAGATAGTTGTGAATTATAGAATTTTTCGAGTTAAATAAAAACGATAATTTCACAGTGAAATTATCGTTTTTAATTTCACTCTCTCGCTATATTTCGCCGCATTTCGTTGTCGACGTCATATGAAGACTTCCAGTTTGAAACGTAAAAATTAGACGTTATTTGGCTTCGTGTACGCTTCAATTTTGATCAAATTTAACTAAAATAATATTTCAAAGTAAGCATTTTAATTATTTTATTGTCATGGGTGGGTGGCGCCATGTTTTTTTAAGCGATACACATCATAGTATATCCCTACGCTACACACGTAATATAGTGCAATTAAACTCATTTTATATTAAATTCAATTTGAAACATTTTTTTTCTATATAATAAATACTATAATTATGAATTTATGTACCGAGTCTACCGCATTGAAATAAAACTGTCAATCATGGAGTTAAAAATTTCAACAATAATTAGGCGGTCAAAAATGTCATTATTCCCTGATCACATTACGTCATTAGCATATTCGAACACTGGCACGTAAGACTGGTTTTTATTTTAGATCAAACATTGTCGAGTTGTATTAATTAATTTATGGTCATGCTCCTGGCAGCGTGACTTTTTACCCAAATACACCCAAATACAGCTTCAAATTATATTATTTCTATTATTTTGAGATGTTTTATGAATAATTATCGTCCCGGTATATGTTTTCGTATCATCCATTTTATTTTGATTTCCACAGTGCACACGTTATTTTTGACGTGTCTTCCGGTTTCTATTTCTTGAACGTAAACAGGACTCCAACGTGACATCTGTCAAAAATGTTCAAGGTTGCTTTTAAAGACGTAAGTACCAAAAATAGTGAACCTACCTACTGAACCATACTTTTTGTAATGCTAAAAATTTACTTCATTTATAAAGTAGCTGGAAAAAAATCCAGAAGGACTATATAAAATTGAACTATGTCATCTGCCTCTCAGACACCGGCTCTTCCTGTCATGTGACTGTCATGGGGTCACTGATCGTACTTGTAAACAAAAGAGCTGACTGAAATGTGCCTGTTTCTTATATAAAATACATGTCACCTTGGAAATTAATGTATTTCAGTGTCAACTTTTATTTTATATTACTGTAATAAAATGACATAAAAACAGCCTGATTTTTTATATATAAGCTCTGATCTTTAAAACAAGTCTGGATAAAAAAAATCATTTATTATTGTCATATTTATTGTAGAAATCCACTGCCAAGAGGCACAGATACAGGCAATACTCTCCAACAACTTTAGGGAATTATTGTTTGTAATATTTCACTTTATACTAGTCACTACAATGTATGTCAATTCATTTATATATATATTTGTTTCTTTTTAGCCAAATAAATACTAACACTAAATAACTGTGCAAATCATCAGCAGTGCATGTGGTTTCAGCACTAAAAAAACATCAAAAGTAAACACAATTTTGAAAGTGGTCATTTTCAAACATTCTGTTATTTTATTTAAATGTAGTATGATTTGTACATGGCCAGAACTATGAAATTTTAAAACCAGCCATTTCCGGATTTTATGTTAGTTTCCATCCCGTATATCGGCCCTGTTTTTACTTCATACGAAAACATATGACGCCATTTTACTGACAGCAAAAGTTGCCATATAATCGAGAGTATATTAAAATACAAGAATGGCTTTTAAAACAATCTTATGTACAAAGAAATATTTAACTAGCCATTCTTTGAAAATTCCAGTCGCCATATGAATAAAGGGTTAACACTGTTAATCGCTATATCGGAAAATCGATAATAGTACGAAAACCCATCACACGAGGATAATAATTTATTAGCTCCTCTATCGTTACTTTTTCATGAATTTCAACAAAATAGTCAGGTTTTTACGGATCTCGGGTCTGGTCACTTACAATCACGAATATACCCAAATATACATTAAAATTTCGTCTTTCAAAAGTCTGATATATATAAATTATTTTTATATTTTAACAGAAATTCTGATACTGAAAACATTTCTAGTCTTTTTAAAACTTATGCAGTTGATTTAAGGCGATTGCTCAATCGTAACTACTCGGCCATTCTCGCTACCCTGCAAATAACCTTGTATGCATTAGGCATATAAATCGCACTACTTTTCACATGTCAGTTACATGAAAGTTTGATAAAGTTATATTTTAAACAATTTTCTATATTTCAATTAAAGTTTTAATTAGTGTTGCATGATTAGATTTTACTTAGTATGTCTTCCATATTGGATTTTCGTGGACTATATTTTTGTGCGGTTTAACTTAACTTAACTTCCGGCAAAAAATTTAAGAAGAATTTCTACTATGTACGTACGAGGTTATTTGCAGGGTAGCGACAATGGCCGAGTAGTTATGATTGGGCGATTGCTATGTGAGCAAGTGGTATGTATAATCACCGGAAAAAAAGGAGCATACTGATCATTTCCCGTTTTCATATATATTTTTATTCATATTAAAAAGGGAGAAAAGGAATAAGATAAATAAATAAAATAACTAAAAGAGTGTTGGAAGAAATATATTTATTGTATGTAAGTAACACATACCATATGAATTTTGAGTGTGTTTGGGTACATTTGTATTGGTTGGAAGTGGCCATGTTGGTGTATCGATGTTTATAATAGTTATAAAATTGATCATTTTGATTACTCTTGTGACAAATTTATGAAATTTGAATTTTTTTATGAAAAATAATTCATATAGAACCTTTAACTAATACAATAAATACGATTTATGGTGTATTAGGGTAAAAAGTCACACCCTGCTCTTGGTCTAATCTCGTTGAGTTTAGCCTTACGAAGACATTTTCGGCTCTGTTGTCTGTAAGACTATATCTCCATTACTGACATTAGCCCTGTGTTACTGTTAGTCAACTTAATGTAATTTAATCTCGTTGATATTAGGCTTCCAAAGAAATTTTCTGTCTGTATCTTCATCCTAAAATTTCTTCGTAAGCCTAGGTCTAGGTAGATGCGGAACCGCCAGTTTTCTGATATTTGCGGACCATATAGGTCCGCAAATATCAGAAAACTGGCCAAGGACCATATGGGCTACGGCTCTGTATCTGTATCAAAGTACGTTGACAATGATCCACTACTGGCATATGGTCAACGGGGGAGAGCGCATGTAAATTAGTCGTGCGAGAGGCAGGCTCTAAAGGCCTCTACAGAAGTTACACTAACAGTTGAGTTGTCCAGTTGGTTCCAATCGTGTACTGTTCTTACAAAAAATGAAATTCTATAAATGTTAGTATTTCCACGTTTTGTGCTAAAGCATTTATTGTTCATGCGATGTCACAATGTTTGTACTCTCAAAGTCACTAAAACGTGTGGCTCGAATTCTGCGTTTGTTTGGTACTGGCTCAAAATAAGCGGATGCTGGTATGGCTGGCATCAACCCCTCAACCAGCTAAGGCCTAGGATGAAGAAACAGACAGCAAATTTCTTCGAGAGCCTAATACTAGCATGCTACTATTATTATGACGAGTAGTAATGATTCTCAACGAGAAATAAGTGTGACTGTAAATATCGAATTTTGGTTTAGCAGAAGAAAACATGATTGATAGGCAAATTACTGTGTCGTTCAAACCTTAAAAAATCTTCTGGTTTTAGAGTTAAATTAACGAATTCTTTCAATGCAGTTGATAAATTTGTGTGGTCCATGCTTTCGATTTTATTTTAGCCTTTCGGAACTTTTCTTCCGAATGGACAAGGAGTTGTCTCTCTTGTTTTGTGTCAAGAACTAGGTCGCTTATGACATGTGAGATACAATCGGCAAACCTCGGGCGAGTCCGCTTCTCTCCCTCAATATGATGAAGGTACGGAATCAGCCGAAGTTGCGACGAGTGATGTGAGATAGCCATTCTCTATCCAGAGTTGTCGTTCCTGCTACGCTAGACTCCATCTGTCAACGCCCATTTTACAAGATTTTTGTAAAATTTAGAAACAGTAAAAAAATGTACTTAAAATTGTTTTAATTATTGTAAATATCAATAAAGATGAAAATAAATCACTCATTTCAAATCCATTCTCTCTTAAAAATGATTTGTGATCGTTTTTAACTTTTTAATTTATATAATGTATAATGTACTATTTAAAACTAGATGAATATATATCGCTTGTGTGTCATCGAAAATACCCGTTACTCCTTAAGCAGAGTGTGCAATAAAACAAATGCAAACATATGGTTAAATGGCGATTTCAATCTAGGCCACATTGACTGGAACATTCCATCAGTTGTACCAAGTAAACCAGATCCAACCCTGCACCAAAACTTACTAGATATATTAAATGACCATAATCTAACACAAGTCATTGACAAACCAACAAGAAACGATCGAACACTAGATCTTCTGTGTATGTCAAATCCTTCTTTCATAAACAATTGAAACGTTACCACCTATGGGTGATCATGATATTATATTCAGTGAAATCAATCTATCACTTCCTAAAATAAAACAAAAGCCTCACAAAGTATATCAGTACAAAAAGGCTAACTGGGAAAAAATAGAGCAAGACTTACAAACCACTCACTCACATATGAGAGAAAATCAAAATCATATGGATGTAAATGATCTATGGAATTATTTCAAAAACTCCACTTCTGATTCCATAAAGAAAAACATTCCAACAAAATCAATTGGTAATAAAACAACACTACCATGGGTAACACCTCAAATTAAAAAGCTAATAAACAAGAAAAACAAATTATTCAAAAAGAAAAACTCAAACAGTGAACAACCTAAAATATACAAAGAAGTTAAATCAAAACTCCAGAAAGAAATGTGTAATTCATACTGGAATTACATTGAAAATATGATTTTTTACCTAGACATAAACGAACCAGACCAACAAAAGTTCAATAAACAACCCAAAAATTTATAATCCTATATAAAAAGCCAGAAAAAAGAAAACACCATGCAGCATAGCACCTCTCAGAAGTGAAGGAGTTTTACATGCAGATCCAACAGAAAAAGCCAATATCTTAAATAGTCAATTCCAATCAGCCTTTTCATCAGAAGCGAACACAGAAATTCCAGATAAAGGTCCTAGTACACATCCAATCATGAAAAACATCTCAATTTCCAAAAAAGGCATACTGAAACTCATCAACAACATCAACCCCAAAAAAGCTGTAGGTCCAGACAACATCGCTGGTAAAATACTCAAAGAAAACGCAGATGTTTGCTCAGACATATACTTACCATCATTTACAAAAAATCAATCGAAACAGGGCAAGTTTCACTTGATTGGAACCATGCAAATGTAACACCAGTATACAAAAAGGGAGACAAACACCACCCAGCAAATTACAGGCCAATATCTCTAACCTGTATTTCCTGCAAACTGCTAGAACATGTAATGGCTAGTAATATGATGGAACACCTGGAATCAAACAACATCTTGTACGAAATGCAACATGGTTTTAGATCGAATAGGTCGTGTGAATCACAAATAATATCACTTGCTCACCAACTAGCACAAAACAATGATAAAAACATTCAAACAGATTTAATAATAATGGACTTCGCAAAAGCGTTTGATTGTGCCACACAAAAGACTCATCTCCAAGCTAAAATTTTATGGTATATCTGACCAAATAACAAACTGGATAACATCTTTTCTTGCAAATAGAACACAGACAGTACTATTAGAAAACACAACATCTGCAAAAATTGCAGTCACCTCTGGCGTGCTCCAATGAACTGTACTAGGGCCCATACTGTTTCTACCTACCAGATTACATCAAACATAGCCAAATAAGACTCTTTGCAGATGATAGCATTATATATAGACCTATTAAAACACAAGCAGATTGCATAAAAGACCTTGAATCAGCTGTCAAATTGAAACTGGATTGGCTATTAATGGCATTTCATCCAGACAAATGTAACATCTTAAGAGTAACAACCAAAAAATCGCCACAACATTTTTACTACAACATGCATGGGCACATCTTAGAATCAGTACAATCAGCAAAATATCTGGGAGTCACACTATCAGCAGATTTAAAATGGAACAATCACATTCAACAAATGACATCCAAAGCAAATAAATCTCTTTCATTCATCAGACGCAACCTTCAAATTAATTCAAAATCTGTAAAAGATAGAGCATACCAATCTCTTGTACGACCCAAACTAGAATACTGCTGCTCTGTCTGGGATCCATATACCACCGAAAACATCTATAAAATCGAACAGGTCCAAAGACGAGCAGCAAGATGTGCATGCCACAGACACCACAATACTAGCTGCGTCACAGAAATGATACACTCACTTGATTGGCCAACACTACAAGAAAGACGTCTAAAAACTAGATTACATATATTCCACAAAATAATCAACAACAAAATTGCAGTTCCATATGATAACATCCTAATACCTAGCCAATACAGAACAAGATCTACCCATTCCAATACCATCAGACAAATACAGTGCAACAAAGACTCATTCAAATTTTCATTCTTCTGCAGAACTACCAAAGATTGGAATAAATTACCGGAACATATTACAAACAGTACCTCTACAGAAATTTTTAGGGAGAGACTGACACATGATGTCCCCATTAAAACATTTCCACACCTGATCTAATAGGCTACAACATGTTTTTATCTAGAATAAAAAGAAAAAGAAAAATTGTAAAAATGAAAATTAATAAAAAATGTAAAAAATGAACATTAATAAAAAATTGTCATGCCAGGCATGCGCCGGAAAGTAACCTTCATCAAGTTGAAGATTTTCCGTAGTGAAAGAAGAAGAAGAAGAAGTTATACCAATATACAAAATGAACGGGACATTGAAAAATTAGAAAAAATACAATTAGGGACCGACCATTTAACTTGAAGGGGGGGTTATGGTTTTTTGTTTCGTTTCGTTTCGTTCAGAATTTTTTTTTTCGGACGACACAAGAGTTAGAATACTTTTTTTTGTCGCGCAAGGCGCGAAATTTTTTTCCAGTATTTAACATTAGGTTATATGACAAAAACTCTGAATCAGATTATTTTTTTTTCCCTACACCAAAATCAGAATATTTTTTTCAGCAACATTGGGAATCAGAATATTTTTTTAGAAAAAAACCATAACTCCCCCTCACCCCCCCCCCCCCCCCCCCCCTTCAAGTTAAATGGTCGTTCCCTTAGAAGCGGCACGAATTGTAACAGGTCTGACAAAATTTGCTAGTAAGGATTCATTATATTTTGAGACTGGATGAGAAACTTTAGCCAATCGGCGGGAACATCGTAGATTAACTATCTTTTATAAAATTCATAATAAATTATGCCCTCCTTATTTATTTAACTGTTTACCTCCAGTTACATCGGATGTAAATAGCTATAACCTTAGAAATAATCAGAATTATGTTCCACCCAGATGCAGACTGAGAACATCAGCAAGCTCATTTATTCCATCTACCGTTTCGCTTTGGAACAATCTAGACATATCAATAAGAAATTCTCCTACATTATCTTCGCTTAAAAATAGAGTGAAAGTTGATATCTATATAACACCAAAGTATTATAATGAAGGCCCACGGAAACTAAGTACATTACATACTAGACTTAGACACCAATGCAGCTCACTCAATGCCGATCTGTCAAAAATACATATAATAAATAGTTTTAAATGTAATTGCGGTGCTTCTTTTGAAGATGCTATACATTATTTTCTGGAATGTCCTTTATACCTGAACGAAAGAAGAACACTTCTGAGTAATAGCGACGATATCAATATCAATATTGAAACTTTGCTCTTTGGGAACGATAAGTATAGTTATGACGTCAACTCCAAAATATTTGGAAAAGTTCGAACTTTTATAAATCAATCAAAAAGATTTTAGGGCTAATGTCAGCAATTTTTCACTTTTTCACTTTTTCACTTGTACTTCTTACTTTCTTCCAGTGTCAAAATTTTAAATGTCTATTGTCTGTGTTTTGTTTTGCTGTCATTAATTCATGTGTATAATTTGTAAGGAGAGGACTTCACTAAAGTTGGTATAACTTGCTGTCCAATCCTATTGTTTATGTACAATAAAATATTATTAAACTAAACTACCAAATCTCTTGAACTGTGAAATGATAATCTAATTATTAAATTTAAATTTTTAATTGGGACAGACATTTGCTGCTCAATTGGCCCATTTTGGAAACCCCTCAGAGATAAACATGGTGTAGTTTCGTTTTGTTTCGTTTCGTTTCGATAAATTTCGTTTCATTTTATTTCGTTCCGTTACGTTTCGTTTTGTTTCGTTTCGTTCCGTTTTGTTTCGGTAAACTTCGTTTCGTTTCATTTCGTTTCGTTTCGGTAAACTTCGTTTCGTTTCATTTCGTTTCGTTCCGTTTCGCATGTTTCGTTTCGCGTTTCATTTCGTATTTTACAGGGACCCATAACCAGAACAGGAATTTTCAGTATATAGTTTATTATTTTTGGATAAACACTTTTTGAGAAATCGATTGCCTTGATTTCTCAAAAAGTATTATCACAGACTTGCACATTATACAATGCAATATGTTATAATTCGTTACTGTATCCCAATCTATCTTTCAGCAAAAATAGGAATACTTTTTACTAGTATTAAAGTTTATCAATGTGTGTTCTTGTTATAAACAATGTAGTTATAACTGTATATTATACTTTACGTTTTTATTTTCCCTATTTGTCTTTGTTAGCGCAGCCGGTCACTATTTTCGTATATGGACCGGCCAGGTACCTGCATTATTTTAGCTAAAAAGTATAATATAGCAAAAAGTTCATGTCACTTCGGGTCAAAGGGCAGTATATGGACCGGTCCGTCACCAAAACAATATTATATGGACCTCAGAAGCTTCGGTCCATATAATATTTTTTTGGTGATGGACCGGTCCATATACTGCCACATACATGCCAACCCTCGAGAGACTAAAAGCGGCAGGAAGGACGCAAAAGGGGGAGGGGGTGCATTCTGCTACATTTTGGATATAAAATCTGTCTAGTCAAATCTTTAAATAGAAGATTTGCTACTTCCTGGTAAAAACATTGCCAGGGATCTGGATGACTGAACATCCTTAGCTTCCCCTTATGTTTTACGGTACCTACATGCTTTGTCACATCACAGTCGTATGAATTTTAGTCATAAATAGAGAAAAATAGTGAAAATTTAGATGTTGGGGTAATATTATATATATATAAGAGTCTCTTATATATATATTATATTACCCCAACATCTAAATTTTCTCTTATATATATATAATATTACCCCAACATCTAAATTTTCACTATAGACTCTTATATATATATCATATTACCCCAACATCTAAATTTTCACTATTGACTCTTATATATATATTATATTACCCCAACATCTAAATTTTCACTATAGACTCTTATATATATATTATATTACCCCAACATCTAAATTTTCACTATTTTTCTCTATGACTAAAATTCATACGACTGTGGTCACATCACTATGACCTCCATGATTGATTGAAAAATCAGTCCTGCAGAATTCACAAAATGCAAATTTATTTCCTTTTCGGTAATGTTTAATGAAATGAACCTCATCAGTCCATGCTGTCTTAAATACGTTGTCATAACGTAAATGAGCCTTCTTTTTTTCTGGCGTTTCGGACATATTCATTCAGACATTGATCTGTTGATGTTTAGGAATCATAAGTTCAAAATGTAGTTCTTCAAAACTTTATTTTAAATACTGTTTCTGATTGGTTTAATGATAAAGAATTGACAAATGGAAGTTTCCGGTACAAATTAAGAGAGAAACGATTACGGAAAGGGCCTAAATAATTTGGATTTGTACTCATTTATACGTCGTAAAAATCTACAAGAATAATCAACATATTGAACAATTCATGATAAATTTTTTTACATTTTTTTTTAAATCGGTAGGAAAACATCTAAAATCGGTAGGCGGTAGAAGACTTAAAAATTCGGTAGACTACTGCATAAATCGATAGGGTTGGCATGTATGCTGCCATATGACCCTCAGTGCCATGAACTATTTGCTATATAACAATATAACTTGTGAATATTATACCAATAAATTACAATTGTCTGGTAACAATATAACTGACATATTTCTAAATTATGCCCTTCTAATTATAAAAATGCCTATATAAATATACAGTATTCTGTGTTTGTATTGTAATATTCAATTAATTACAAACATTATCGATTTAATACAAAAGGTTAGTCTGTATTCCAGATTTGGTTAAAATAGACAAATCTGACAAGGGAGAATACTCTTATATGCACTTTACTAATGTACTATACAAGACAAAATCGTCTGTACATAAAATACTTAAACAATAGCGATGCTTACCACTTGTGGAGCATGTTTACTTGGTCGTAAAATAATGGTACCACTTAACAATCTAAATACGCCAGTACAAGTTATACATAAGTCCTGCAAACAAAAATTACACATTTATAATAAAAGGACTATTAATTTAAATATAAGTATACATGCAATATAAAAAAATACATATATATAAAATTCATATATTTGATGTAAATAAATATACAATGTACTTTTTAAAAAAGCAATAAACATATTAACGTAGCGAATTAAGCTACCGATTTGTTTATATCTGTATCTTGTCCGTTCATTTTATGAATCGGATCAAGCGACAAAAAACTTTCTATTATTAAAATAATATGGTGTAATTACACTGCTAATAACATTTATTGGTAAATAGTAGTTCAGAGTTTTGCCTAAAACTGACCTCTTCTTACACAATAGAATGTTTAGAAATAAGAAACAGTATGATTTCTTGATAGTAAATTGTGCTTTGTTTCATTTTCATATGTAACATGCTTCAACATGTTGTTCATTATATCTTATGTTCTTTGATGTTCACCTTAGGCCTTAGCCATGTATTATTAATGAGTTTGTGCCAATAAAGTATTTGTATTTGTATTTGTATTTGTATTTGTAAATACCGACCTAGATTATAACTGAATTAAATACAATGTACTCATGTCTTTCACTCACTCGGATATTATGGACATGCGACCAAGAAGGGGGAGGTTTAATCAGAAAATAAGATGTTGTGAAATTTGTTAATGTGAATAAATAATTAGAAACAATTAAAAGAAGTGAAACGTACAGTTATTAGTGTTAATTCTCAGTCTCAGTTGGTCAATATGTGTGGACATTATTGTCAGTAGTTTTCTGTCGTTATTTTCTAATGTACAACCAAATCATTCAATGTCCAGTGTTCGTCTGTTTAGTCCTGCACAAGTAAATTAACATTTCCCGCCAGAAGAAAACAACCAATGAAATCCGTTTTAAATATAAACCCCATAATTATTTACATGAACTTTACTGAGTAAAAGGTACTCATAGTAAAGTTATAAGTATCTAAGGGCAAAACCTTTAATAAAAATACTCTGCAAATGTTGAATCATTTGCAAATACTAATTTTAATACTAATTTTATTTATAAGAATATCAGACTATTAAATGTAAATGTAAATTAAATATGAATTTAATAAATGGTGGTGAAAATATCACTCTGCTACATTATATTATCTTGTCTTACATTTTTTAACTGATTTTACAAAATATGTGCATCCCAATTGCAAGCTCTCTGATATGATATTGACAGTAAAACCATACAAAATTTTGAAAGATGCACATCAATTTCACAGTTGATTGATTGGTGTTTGAGTCTATTTTTAGAAGTTGATAGGGGCAGTGCTTTTTCTCAGATTATGGGTCAATAATAGTTCATTTAATTTGGCATCTTAAAAAATAGGAAGATTAGCTGACTGTCCTAGGTACGTATAAGTCTGTGTGTTATCTGATAATGTTGAAATAGAGCCACAGGTCTCTCGCAGGTCCATGACAGATTTCAGACAAATATGGACATGGAGAGGCAGATTGTAGATACTCTAGTCGTTGCCAAATGTATCCATAAATGGTTAGGAATCAGTTACAGGAGTAAAATTTAAGGCCAGTCTGCACCAAAAATCACTAGCCCTAAGCGCCAGTGCAGAAAAACTTGGTTTCGGGTTAGTGAAAAATTGCATGAAATTTGCTTGATAAAATAGGAAAAACTCTCCCAAGATGCCCTTCAGTCTAGTTTGTCATAATGATTTTGCCACAGACTGTAAAGCCACAACTTGACTAATTTTTTAGCCAATATATACAAAGGTGATGGTTTAATTTTATCCATTCTGTTACAAGATAACAAAACTATAAAGATTTAATAAGTAATGAAGAAATAATCTCAAATCCTAAACAATGTAATATAATATCATTAATGCAACATTTGCAATACAATGTATTTAACCACCAACAAAAACAAACTTTTTAATATTTAAATAAATTGTGCAAATAAACATACAGAGTAATACATTGTGACATAACATTTCTAAGAGATAAGAGATAAAATAAGATAATTTATTAAGCGAATTTTGGGCCCACAAGGAGCATCTGTTAAACAGTTTTTTAATTTAAAACTTGCCAAATGCAACAGTAGAGTAAAATGCCATATCATGATCAAATTTGACTTTCTAACAACCTTTCATTTCCAGCTTTATCATTTTCTTTATTTACTGCCATGTTGGGTTGTTTCTTTATATATTTTTTTAATTTCAGAATTCTATCAGGATGTGTTTACCATGGTTACCAGTGGTTGTGTTGGTAGTTGCTGCCTTGTTGGGATACTACTATATGAAACCATCTGATATATACCTAAACAAACATCTTAACTCCACATATGATTATATTATTGGTTAGTTTATAATACTACTGTGTATGTGGACTTTTTTTAATCTGTCAGAATCTGACAAAAATAAAGAAAATTGAATTAAAAAATGTTTAGCAAAAAATAATAATTGTAGAGAATATTGCATGTGGATAATGGATATATATAAAACCTTGTTTAGAACAAAATTGTACTTGGACTTACTTTAATGAGTAGCAGTTCATGTTTCAATAGGCCATATCTGAGTTCTGGTATTGGATTGTCTCATTACTATTTCTAATTTATGATTCAACTGAAATAATGTTTTCTAATGCATTTTGCATATAAGTATATAATATATAACAGAATCTAATAACATAATACTTACCTCAGCCTCAGGATCTAAGTTTAATGAGATTGCATTCACTTTTGAAACATAAAGGTTGTGAAAAAATGGCAAATGTTCATGATTTACATTGGAAGCGAACAAATGATGTCATGCCTTTACTATGACGTTCATGCGATAATGATTTCAAATACATTTTGTACATTTGTGGAATTTAAGTTTATGTCAATACTACTTTAATAATTAAAGGGGGTGCCGTTGCCATGATCGTATGATAGTTAGATTTACAACTACCTATGCAATCGGTGCCTATCACCACTGATGTGTGAGTTAAAATCCCGTTCAGGGCGAGATGTACAACATTATGTGATTCACAGTTTGTCAGTGACTTGCAGCAGTTTGGTGGTTTTCTCCGGGTACTCCGGTATCCTCCACTAATAAAACTGACCCCAACGATGTAACTGAAATATTGTTGAAAGTGGTGTTAAACACCATAAAACCAAAAAAACCTAATAATTCAATCGATACAATTTTTGCATTTCATTAAGATTCCTTTCTGTATCCACTAACAGATATTCTTATCTCCTTAAGAACATGTTTTAGATTTTCAAACAATTAAAATTCATCTTTCTGGCATTTTAATGATTGTCAAGTGTCACATGGGTTGGACAGATTTATCATACATTCTAGATATAAAATTAACAGCCTCAAAACTCTGATCTGGTGTATACATTGATGATAGTTGGTAAAATTTTAGAACAAGGAAATGATTGGAATGTAAAGTGGGATATGCTGAATCATAATACTGGTAATCCTGGACCATTCTTTTGTAAGGCATGTTATAGTGTAAAAAATCATATCCAAGATTAGAATTATTTATTATCATATGAATATAAGAATTTATATTCTGATTTAAAAAAAATCAGAATTGAAGAAGTAAGAATACGAAAAAATAGACATGCATTGAAAATGAATATAAGAAAAATAGTTACTTCAATTATGTTCAGTCAATTTTTAATACTAATTCTAAATTTTGATTTGTAGATTGCCTAAAGCATTGTAATTTGGAGTTTTATCTCTCAATTATATTCATGGGTGTATATTTTCTATTTTTCATACAAAATTGTACCTCATCTTTCTCTTTTACCTTCCAATAAAAATATGAATTAAACCTTACCTAAACAAAATGTAATTAAAATATATTAACAATTTCGCATAACTAATGCAGACACCAATTATTAACTAAGTCATTGGGAATAAATTCATTCTAAGTTCATAATTCAGGAAAGAACATTGATGTTTATTGGCATTGTCAATTTTGGTTATTGGTGGGTTTTTTTTAAAGTTTTTTTTTATTTGGGGTTTTAATTTTTGCCTCTGAACAGTTTTGATGCACATTCTGTGTAGAGGATCATATTGTCATATATGGCCCCATAGGTTTTGTTGTTTATATTTTGCAACTTTGTATAGTATTCAAGATGGTGTCATGTCTTACAGGAAATACATCTGAAAGTTAAGCTCTTCAGAAAGATATGGATTTTGAATTGATCTATCTCAGCTCTCCTGTTGTTTTTTTTATTGGATTTTCAATCGTTTAATACTTTTTCTAAAAGCAGAAGTGGAAGGTGTATTGTCTAATACCATTTGTATCTTATTTATTTAGTAAAAATCAGTAAACATCAGATAAGAGAGACAGGATCATGGAAGCTTCTTATCAGATATTAAATATTTGTAGGACATTATTTTGCTTTCAGTTGGTGCCGGATCATCAGGAGCAGTAGTAGCCAATCGTCTTTCAGAAGATCCTGCTACTTCTGTTTTATTGGTGGAAGCTGGAGGTTCAGAATTGGGGATTCTAGAATTTGAGATTCCTGCTGGGTTTATCAACTTACAGAAAACTGAATATGATTGGGAATATTACACAGAGCCACAACAACATTCTACACAAAGTATGAATGAAAAGGTAATATGAATAGTACTGTTGCCAATGGAAATTGCATCAACAAACCAAATGTCAGAAGGTGTTTAAGTGACAAAATTCTGAGAAAAATTTCAGATCCACACAGAAAATTTAGCAACAACAATCTGTTTGCATTTTTTCTAACACTTGAGATATTGTTACTTATAAAACAACTACAAGAAACAACTTATCTATACTAAAACATACAACATACATATGATGTGTATAACTTGTGTACTGTTATTCAAACATGCCTTCTATAACAAGCCTTATAGTCATAGGTTAGGGGGCTTTCAACAATATTTCAGTCATATCATGGTGGTCAGTTTTATTGGTGGATGAAACGCGAGTACCCGGAGTAAAACAACCGACCTGCTGCAAGTCAAGGATAAACTTTATCACATAATGTTGTATCGAGTATGCCTCACCTGAGCATGATTCGAACTCACCATATTAGTGGTGATAGGCACTGATTGCATACATGTAGGTAATTGTAAATCCAACTACCATACGATCACAACCGCGACCTTATTGTCATGGTGATGTAATTTTGAGGTACCAAAGATCAACTGTATGTTATGTTTGTACTTTATGTATACCGGTTATTAACAATCTTGGTAAAAATTTAAATGTTTGTAAACAATCTTTTATATCAAGAATTCACAGGAATCTAGTAGTTATGTAGACAAGATGATTAAAGGGATCAGTAAACCTTCAATATAACCTCTATCAATCTTAATCAAACTCTTTTTTGTAGAGCTCATATTGGCCTAGAGGTAAAGTCTTAGGAGGAACAAGTAATCTTAACAACATGGTATACATCAGAGGTAGTCGCCATGACTTTGACGAATGGTCAAAAGAGGGATGTGAGGGGTGGAGCTATAAAGATGTATTACCTTATTTTATAAAGGCAGAAGATTTCCAAATGGAAGAATATGCCGATTCAGGCAAGTTAAGTTCAAAGTTTGACCTCTGATCGTATCAGAAATTTATATTAATTTTTGAAGTACATTACTATCTCATTGTTCTCTAAAACTTGCAAAAAAGCAATATTTGATTTCAGGTCAAGTGGGTAGTACTTCAGCTATCAGCTTTACAAACAATGTATTGTGTAAAAAACATGCTATGAGATGGGCATACAGACAGATGTTTTGATTGCCATAAGTTAAAAAAGTTGAAAAATTTTGCCTTGCTATGAGCCACCTAATAACAAACTGTTGTTCATTAGACAGCATGGTATTCCCTGTACATAAGACACTCATTTATGACCCATTCGACCAGTTGTGTATTTGATTCATCGTGCACAACAACCAGGTGCCCCTTTAGGAGGGTTAGTACCCCACAGTCAAGAACCCAGCTCCTATTGCTAGTCTCTAAGTTCCTTTAAAAGAATGAAATATGAGCAAGGTTTTTTGCTTTCTGATATTATGTGAACCCTATATATTAATCAAGGGGAGATAAGTTACATGTAATCTTTGTTTAGGTTAAAAGGAAGAAGTAATGAAAAGAAATTTAAACTGTGAAGGTGAACAATGCCACCAATATCTACAAAACCAAAAAGACAACGACATATTGCATTGGAAATCCAGGTCCTGGCTTGGGACAGGTACTTAAATGTGGCAGACTTAAACCGTTTAATGGGATTCCAATCCTTCTCCTCTGATAAGTAGATCTTCAATGACAATACAGATATAAACAAGCAAGAAAAAAACCTGCACAAATTCATATCCACTCGATAAGATCACACAATATCACAAAAATGAATGACAACATAAACATGAATCTACAATAGAAGGGTTAATGAATGTTCATAGTGTATGTATTTCCATAGCATATACATGTAGATATAATACTATACCAGAGAATGCTGTTATACCATTAACATATATTTATATATCTGAGGCAGATATGAGAATGTATCAGAGTGTGTTGTAACATCACTTAGATATATTTATGTGATGCTTGGCAGGTAGCATGTTCCCATGGTAACATAAATTATTAGACTGTATCATAAACTGCTGTACCATCTTCAACAGATATGTATGTACTGTTTTGCAGGTTACCATGGTAAAGGAGGATATCTGACTGTATCAGAGAGTGTTATAACTCCAGTAAGAGATATGTATGTACTGTTTTACAGGTTACCATGGTAAAGGAGGATATCTGACTGTATCAGAGAGTGTTATAACTCCAATAAGAGATATGTATGTACTGTTTTACAGGTTACCATGGTAAAGGAGGATATCTGACTGTATCAGAGAGTGTTATAACTCCAGTAAGAGATATGTATGTACTGTTTTACAGGTTACCATGGTAAAGGAGGATATCTGACTGTATCAGAGAGTGTTATAACTCCAATAAGAGATATGTATGTACTGTTTTACAGGTTACCATGGTAAAGGAGGATATCTGACTGTATCAGAGAGTGTTATAACTCCAATAAGAGATATGTATGTACTGTTTTATAGGTTACCATGGTAAAGGAGGATATCTGACTGTATCAGAGAGTGTTATAACTCCAGTAAGAGATATGTATGTACTGTTTTACAGGTTACCATGGTAAAGGAGGATATCTGACTGTATCAGAGAGTGTTATAACTCCAATAAGAGATATGTATGTACTATTTTATAGGTTACCATGGTAAAGGAGGATATCTGACTGTATCAGAGAGTGTTATAACTCCAATAAGAGATATGTATGTACTGTTTTACAGGTTACCATGGTAAAGGAGGATATCTGACTGTATCAGAGAGTGTTATAACTCCAATAAGAGATATGTATGTACTGTTTTATAGGTTACCATGGTAAAGGAGGATATCTGACTGTATCAGAGAGTGTTGTAACTCCACTGCGGGACATTTTCATGGAAGCATCAGAGGATGCAGGATATAAGACGATAGACTGTAATGGAAAAGACATGATAGGTATAATATTAATTATACATAAATAGCATTTATAAATAAAGTTATCTTTCTATCAGCTTGTCCATCATTTATGTTGTATAAAATGAGTCAGAATACATGTTGTCTTATGTCAAAAGTCAATATACAGGACAAATTTCTTATAAAATGAATAGGTATAGAATATAACCGGACATTGTTTCACAAAAGATCATAAATCTTACAAGTTATGAATTATCAGAAGATGGTTTTCCAATAAAGTGTGCATCTGTCTCACCACACTCAGATTATTTACTTACTACGTTCGACTGCCAAATTTCAGTTGTTATTTTTACTTACATGGGAGATAAATGATGTTGAGACCATGAACAAACTTAAACTCTTGAAGTAAAATGTATAAGGATGGAATAGCTTTCAAATAAGCCCTTTACCACTACTAAAAATTCTTTCTATTGCTGTAGCATTTTAAAATCTGACAGACAATCCTGGGATTGATCCTGTCCTAGAAATTCTCGGTCTTTACTCTTTTCTATCATCTTCTTTAAAGAACAGCAGGAAACCTAATTATTTGAAAAGAAAAAAAAAACCACATTTTAACTGTCATTATTAAAATTACTGATTTCTGGTAGCAGGATACAAGTCACAATCTTCTGTGAAATGGTAGTTTATCGTCAAACTAGTCGTACAGCTATTTTTCATGATTTATAGCCTTTTGTGAAACGATTGCCAGATATCTGATTAAATGGGATCAGTAGTAAGATATCTTATGAGATAGAATGCAAGATATACAATAACATTTGTCAAAATATGAGATATATGACAGCATGAGTTGATATAGACTAAGTTTTACTAGATATATGACAGCATGAGTTGATATAGACTAAGTTTTACTAGATATATGACAGCATGAGTTGATATAGACTAAGTTTTACTAGATATATGACAGCATGAGTTGATATAGACTAAGTTTTACTAGATATATGACAGCATGAGTTGATATAGACTAAGTTTTACTAGTTTTTATTTCACTTGGACAATCAGTATTTCATCTATGTAATATTTATCTATATTCATTAAAACTGCAAATATAACATAAAAAATATCTGTTTTGTTTATGTAGGATTCTGTAAAATGCAGGCATCAATTAAGAAAGGACAGAGATGGAGTACAGCTAAGGCTTATCTTAGACCTATAATGGAGAGAGAAAATTTACATATTAGTATCAAATCGTTTGTTACTAAGGTAAATTTGTGTATAATTAGGTATAAAACTCATTGCAAAAATTCTGTAATATGCTTTTATTCATAGCAACCAATATCTGTTTTGTATTGGTAACAGAAACAATGCATGTAAATTTCATCATGTTCATACTTCTTCTAATCTTTTCAGGGGTCGTTGTGGTCGTGATCGTATGTTAGTTGGATTTATAACTACCTATATGCAATCAATGCCTATCACCACTGATGTTGTGAGTTCGAACCCCGCTCAGGTGAGGTGAACTCTATACAACATTATGTGATAAAGTTTGTCAGTGACTTGTAACAAGTCAGTGGTTTTCGTCGGGTTCTCCAGTTTCCTCCACCAATAAAACTTACCGCCACGATATAGCTGAAATATTGTTGAAAGTGGCGTTAAGCACCATAAACCTAACCCTAAACCTCTAATCTTTTCAGAACTGGCAAGGCTCTAACATTACAGAGCTAATATATAAATTATTTGACCTATTACAGATGGTTGTGATATCACTTTATGTTATGGTTAATCCAGCTGATTCTGGTGCAAGACAAATTGATTTGTTGTTGTTTAATTATCTAGTAACAAATATTTCATGCATGTTCAGGATGAGAACAATGTAAAAAAAATAAAATGAAATTAGAGAGGAATGTGAGAACCAGGGCAACAACTTTTGACTGGCACTGGAAAAGTATTAAAAGTTGGATAGTAACTTATGTTCTAATTCACAAGATTGGAAAACCAAATAATTTAATATGAATGCCAAAATCGGCTAAAGTTATATATGAGCAAGTAAGATAAACCATAGTTTTACTGGTAATTTCATTATTTAGGAACTGTAAATTTCAATAATGAATATTTCTAATAAACCATATCAGTACCAAATTATTGACACCCTCAGGAACTACAAGTCCAACAGCATAAGCTACTTTTCAAATATTTCTGCTTCAAAAATTGCAAGTCAGTTTACAGCAAGCCCGTATTAAGGATGGCCTTAAATATAAAATTTAATTTCAGATAATTATAGAAAACAAAAAAGCTGTTGGAATTGAAATGGTTAAAGATGGCATAAAGAGAAGAATAATGGTGAACAAAGAAGTCATTGTTTCTGCAGGAACAGTCAACTCTCCACAGTTACTGATGCTTTCTGGGATTGGTCCAAAACAACACCTGAATCAATTTAATGTAATTTGCCTATCTGGTTGAGTTCTAAGTATGAAGACAAAAATATTAATATCAATAAATCAGAATGACTGACCTGGTTGCCTGCATCAGTGATTTCAATATTTTGTGTTTGTGTGTAATTTTCCATTTTTACATACAATACATGTGCAGACAGTACAATACATTTACACAACAAGACATTACACACACAATACTGACATTTTCTTGATCTGATTTCAATATATTAACTGATCTAAAGAGGATGAGGGTTATGTTACACTACTTCAGTTGTTCCAGTTGTGGGGGTCACCCAGTGAAATATCACTGACCTGTCACAAGGTCATAGGGCTTTATTTGCATATTCAAATACAAATCAAACCTATTGTATTATCAGTTCACAATTATACAATCCATAAGCTATTTCTGCAAAGACTTACTTGTTTCAGGGGAGGAGATGGTTGGTTTAGTTTGGTTCATGGTGTTTAATGGCACTTTCAGCATATTTCTTCAGGGAAGGAGGAGAATATTCATATAATAGCCAATCGAAAATTACTATATCCCATGTCTTATCCATATTGGATTTGAACAGAATTAGTTTTATTTTTTACCCTTACACCAAGATACACAAGAAATCAACTTTTATATTGCAATCAGTGCATTTACTGCCTATATAAAGGTGTACATATTTGTAGAGCGAAGTGCAATAAACACTGGGAGAATAGGACCACTCTATAGACACCCTGTAATAAATTCAAACAAAATGTCCAGTGTTTTTTGCCTTTTTGTGTGTAAATTTAATTTTGCTTTGCATACATGACATTACAGTATAAACACAACATACATGACATTACAGTATAAACACAACATACATGACATTACAGTATAAACACAACATACATGACATTACAGTATAAACACAACATACATGACATTACAGTATGAACACAACATACATGACATTACAGTATAAAACAACATACATGACATTACAGTATAAGCACAACATACATGACATTACAGTATAAACACAACATACATGACATTACAGTATAAACACAACATACATGACATTACAGTATAAGCACAACATACATGACATTACAGTATAAACACAACATACATGACATTACAGTATAAACACAACATACATGACATTACAGTATAAACACAACATACATGACATTACAGTATAAACATAACATACATGACATTACAGTATAAAAACAACATACATGACATTACAGTATAAACACAACATACATGACATTACAGTATAAACACAACATACATGACATTACAGTATAAACACAACATACATGACATTACAGTATAAACACAACATACATGACATTACAGTATAAACACAACATACATGACATTACAGTATAAACACAACATACATGACATTACAGTATAAACACAACATACATACATTGTCGTGGAATATAGAATTTATTTCAGTTCACCTTGAAACATGAAAGAAAAGCTTGACAGAAGCTCACTTCCTGTTTCTTGAGCTTGTACAAATAAATTTTATATTTGGCTACAATGTATGTATATTGTCTATATCTGAGTTCAAGAACAATGACAAGTAATCCATTATTTTTGGAGGGCTGTTGGAATTGTATGGTTGTTGGTTTTACAACTACCTATGCAATCAGTGCCTATCACCACTAAAGTTGTGAGTTCGAATCCCACTCATGGCAAGGTGTATTAGATACAACATTATGTGATAAAATTTGTCAGTGACTTGCGACACTGTGGTTTCATCTGGATACTGCGGTTTCCTTCATCAATAAAACTGACTGCCACAATATATCTGAAATATTGTTGAAAGTGGCATTAAGCAGCATACCACTAACACTCCATTATATATAGATATTATGTAGAAATACTACCCCTACATTGTATTATTAATGTTTTTATTTTAGATTCCAGTCCATGCTGACCTTCCTGTTGGTTCAAATTTACAAGATCATATGATTTGGCATTTTCCAGTGAAAATCAATGTATCGTATGGTGTAGATTTTGATAAGGCCAGCAGTTTCAGATCATTATTAGAATATTTTATCTTGGGAAAGGGTAAGCTGACATGAACAATGTTTCTTATTGGGCTCATATTGATGAAACTAACAGTATTAGATTGATATAAGAATAAATTTAAGCTATTATAACAAATATCACAGCATACGGAATTGATGGTTGTTTGGTTTGATTTATGATGTTTAACGCCACTTTCAACAATATTTCACTTATATCGTGGCAGTCAGTTTTATTGGTGGAGGAAACCGGAGTATCCGGAGAAAACCACCAACCTGTCACAAGTCACTGACAAACTTTATCAAATAATGTTCTATCGAGTACACCTCGCCATGAACGGGGTTCGAACTCACCAAATTGAAGGTTGAAGTAGTCATATATTAAAGGTATGCTACATATATTATAACAAATATGAATAACAAACCAAATGAATGTGTAAGTAATTAGTTCACATTTTTATAGTGAGCAACCGTATCAATGGTGTAATGTTTAGCGTGCTTTTTGTGAGTGTGTTAGATCATGCCCTGGTCAGATCAAACCAAAGGCTATACAATTGGTATTTGCTGCTTCTCAGCTTTAAGGAGTAAGAGGAAACACTTGTTAGGTTGGAAATCAGGTTATTGTGTCCAAGTGGAGTGACATATCTACTCACAGACTGTTGCTTCAGTGAGCTAGCACTATAAAAATGGAATGAAGTGTGTTGGTCTAGTACAACGCAGACATCATCATCATCTCAGTGAAATGCAACTTGTTACTGCAACGATATAGTCGAAAAATTGCTCATTAGACGTTAAACAACAATTACTTACTCTATAGTCAGCACACAAACAAGAACATTAATATTAGTGGAAATATTCCAAATTATTAAATTGTATTTGTGGTATCTGCAAAAGATGTCTGCCATCAGGACTCATTACTTTTATTTCAATTTTAGGTTATTTAACGTCGACTGCTGTAGAAGCCTCATTGTTTGCCCACTCAAAAAAGGGAGATAAATCATCATACCCAGATATCCAAATTCATTTCCTGAGTATCAATTATGATAAAGGACTTGCAAGAAAATACAATTTAAATAACTTGAATGAAACGGTATATATAATTTATATTTAACTTATTGCTTGACTTTGTTTCACGTACTGTATAGTGCCTATATTTGGTAGGGGTTTTAATTTTGAGGCTTTTGGCATATTTTACTATTGTTTTTGGGTTCATGTTACTTGATATTTAGTTTTCTGTGTAGTGTTTTGTTTATCATTGTTCGTACATATTGTCCTTTTTCTTGTGGCCATTGTGTTGTCTGTGAAGACTTCTGAATACCCCTTTGGTATCTTGTGGTCATTGTGTCGTCTGTTAAGACTTCTGAATACCCCTTTGGTATCTTGTGGTCATTGTGTCGTCTGTTAAGACTTCTGAATACCCCTTTGGTATCTTGTGGCCATTGTGTTGTCTGTTAAGACTTCTGAATACCCCTTTGGTATCTTGTGGCCATTGTGTTGTCTGTGAAGACTTCTGAATACCCCTTTGGTATCTTGTGGCCATTGTGTTGTCTGTGAAGACTTCGGAATACCCCTTTGGTATCTTGTGGCCATTGTGTTGTCTGTGAAGACTTCGGAATACCCCTTTGGTATCTTGTGGCCATTGTGTTGTCTGTTAAGACTTCTGAATACCCCTTTGGTATCTTGTGGCCATTGTGTTGTCTGTTAAGACTTCTGAATACCCCTTTGGTATCTTGTGGCCATTGTGTTGTCTGTTAAGACTTCTGAATACCCCTTTGGTATCTTGTGGCCATTGCGTTGTCTGTTAAGACTTCTGAATACCCCTTTGGTATCTTGTGGCCATTGCGTTGTCTGTTAAGACTTCTGAATACCCCTTTGGTATCTTGTGGCCATTGCATTGTCTGTTAAGACTTCTGAATACCCCTTTGGTATCTTGTGGCCATTGTGTTGTCTGTTAAGACTTCTGAATACCCCTTTGGTATCTTCAAACTTTTCTTACTGAAAACACTGCCAATAATATATTTTTTAAAGATCAAATATTTGTTTCAAACTTACAGCAAGTTGGCTACCACCATAGAACATTGTTTAACATGGGACAATTTGAGAATTTCTGATTGGCTCAAACTTTAAAAACCTTTTGGTACAAAATAATGTATGTGAAGTCCTCTACAAATATTCCTTATTCAATCTTGTTTCTGTGAAAAACATGAAGGTGATAGGTATTTTTTTTTCTCCAGAAAATCTATTTTTTGAATTCAAACAATGCATGAATAACCAGGTGAGCATCTACCATATCATACTATTCCAACAGCCATCAGTTATCTTATATACCTGTCTGTTATCCAAAATGTTGTGTCTTTTTCAGTCATTTAGCAAGCTCAACAGTTAGTAACAAACAAAATATGTTTTTTGAGTGGAACAGACTGTTATGTGTTACATTCATAATATCCTATCATCAAATATTGAATATAGTCATGTGTTATCCATCGTAGTTATATGATAGGGAATAAAATTCAAAGAAAATATGCCATTTATTTTGGAACAAGGAAATTTGTTCAATCTTTTTTTTTTAAATCGTGCACATCCATACTTTATTAGTTTTCTCTACAGTTCGTGTGGAGGGACAAAATTATTGCACTCTGTCTGTCAGTCAGATTATATGTTTCCACCTGAAACAGGAAAATAGTTTATGATCATGAGCTCATTTCTTGTAGTAAAGTAGTGCATTATGAAGGGCTGATGCAAGCAAAATATTGTTTTATGAAAACATCAATTTGGCCAAAAGGAGGCCATTTTGATTACATTTGTTCAATATTTTTATTTTTGGCCACCTATAACTGGAAGGTGTTTTCATTGTTCAATGATATTGTTGAACCTAGGGGGCTCAGTGTATGGTGTGTGAGTTTTGGTTAACAAACTCAATCTATATAACTTGGTAGTAGTTTACACCATTGGTAGCATGGCTGATCTAAGGCACTGGTTTTATCCAAAGGATAAAAGTTTATTATGACAACAATTATATAGGTTCTTAACAAAGCAATTTATTATGTTCAAGTGTAATAATATATTCAAGTACAACAATAATATAACTTTCCCATGAGCGATAATAATAAATATGAGGTCCCCCCTATGGAATTGTCGGTCGGTGTAAAGTCATAGTAAAATCGTAATAAAACATCTAGGTCAAGTCGAAATACGTGTAAATAAAATGAAAACTTACTGGTAATGTACAGATATCCTGGTTACGGATTTAACGTCTCTTTTGGTATAAACTGGTCGTTCTGAGTCTATGGTGTCAATAGTAGTTGCTGTCTGATATGTTTGCTGCCGTCTATGATTGTTGGGGGTCGCTCCTGTGGCGTGCAGACGATGCCCTTTTATATCTACGCAGACTCCACACTTTTGGCTGTGGCGTGAATCGTCATCGTTGATTGGTCCGTTCTTATGGAAGTACCCATGGTAATTATATCCGTTAACAGGGCCACAAACCGGGCCACATAAAGTGTGAGGTAACACACATGCACTCTAAATTACACACAGGATACACATGGCGGAAAGTATAAACATAGTTTGTCATGTCAAGATGAAAGGGAAAACGGGCTTAATAAAGCTTACCCTTATAGAAATCAAGTCCACGTACAATATATAAACCTAACATGAATCAATGAAAACGGTAAGAGAATGTGACACAAGGTTTATAAGGAGAACAAAACATTGGGAAGTTGTCGTAGGCCCCCCTTTTGGTCAAACAATGAGAACGAACTCTGTCCTAACTACATATTTCCCATATAAAATAGTAACGATTTACATACAATAAATATGTATACCTGAAACAAGAATAGTGTTCATTCAATCACATCACAGTCGCGACAGTTACCCAAGGCACCGGAATACGGCACGGTATCAACAACAAACAAGAACAAAGTGAAAATGTGCCAGAGTAACGAGAATAAATAAAGGTGTCATATATGCATATATACAAACAATATTATCTCCTATGCCTTACACCCTATTCGTTACAATATGTCAAACTGTAGCCAGTGTAGGGGACATGTATCGCTTGATCTCTTTATATTTGCTATTAATTTATATTATGTAATTCATAAAAAAAAATGAATGATTTAATGTGATACTACTTTGTTGTAGAATTTAGATGAAGTAATGAAATCAGATGTAGAAATATCAGTCTTTTTGGCACCTACATTAATACACCCTAAGAGTCGGGGAACCATTCGTTTAAAATCAACAGATCCATTTGAACATCCTAGCATAGACCCTCGTTACTTGGAAGAGAAGAAAGATGTGGAAGTCTTTACTGAGGGTATGTATTAGTCTTATTTATCACATATGTTGTATTGATATAGCTGATTTATACTCCTGATATGATCTGAAGATGATGTCCAATATCACCCCTGTTTGTGATAGTGATAATTTGTATGTGTAATGTTGCATGTTGTGATGTAATGTTGTTTATTGTGATGTCATGTTGCATATTGTGATGTCATGTTGTATATTGTGATGTCATGTTGGTTATTGTGATGTCATGTTGCATATTATGATGTCATGTTGTATATTGTGATGTCATGTTGTATATTGTGATGTTGTGTTGTATATTGTGATGCCATGTTGCATATTGTGATGTCATGTTGTATATTATGATGTCATGTTGTGTATTGTGATTCCATGTTGGTTATTGTGATGCCATGTTGCATATTGTAATGTCATGTAGTTTATTGTGATGTCATGTTATATATTGTGATGTCATGTTGTATATTGTGATGTCATGTTGCATATTATGATGTCATGTTGTATATTGTGATGTCATGTTGTTTATTGTGATGTCATGTATATTGTGATGTCGTGTATATTGTGATGTCGTGTATATTGTGATGTCGTGTTGTATATTGTGATGTCATGTTGCATATTGTGATGTCATGTTGTATATTGTGATTTCATGTTGTATATTGTGACATCATGTTGTATTTTGTGATGTCATGTTGCATATTGTGATGTATTGTTGCATATTGTGATGTCATGTTACATATTGTGATGTCATGTTGTATTCATGTTGTATATTGTGATGTTATGTTGCATATTGTGATGTCATGTTGTATATTGTGATGTCATGTTGCATAGTGTGATGTCATGTTGCATATTATGATGTCATGTTGTATATTGTGATGTCATGTTGTATATTGTGATGCCATGTTGTATATTGTGATGTCATGTTGGTTATTGAACTTTGAACTTTATTGATATCAGATCTTCAGACATATGCAAGATATGTTACATGAGACTTTTATTTGTTTGTGAGTGAATTGGTCCAGGTTATACATAAATAAACTCCAGAAAAAATGTGTTTAATCCTTATAATTCTGTAACTAAGTTTTTTTTCCAATTGTTTTGAAAATTTACCTTTGGGGATCCCCAGTATGCACACATAGATTCCATTGATGTGTGTCGGCCATGAGGCATGAATAACAAAATGAACTAACCTTGTTTTCCTACTTTAAACTAGACGGTGATGTAATTAAGTTACTGATATATTCCAATTTGATGGCATTTTGCATTTAGCTACTCAAACAAGTAAAATGCCCACAAAATCGTAAAATAAATCAGTAACCAGCTTGTGTCAATCAGCGTCCCATGTAAACAACGTCACAGGATGACGATATATTACAAAAGTCAAAGTTGATAGATGGTTGTCTTAAGTATTTTTTCCAGAATTATTTTTTA
Source organism: Bathymodiolus brooksi (assembly GCA_963680875.1). Lineage (NCBI taxonomy): Eukaryota > Metazoa > Mollusca > Bivalvia > Mytilida > Modiolidae > Bathymodiolus > Bathymodiolus brooksi. The sequence goes on from OY804577.1 coordinate 32,958,656, forward strand.
TGTCAACAATACAAGCTTTTTTTTTATTGACATTTATTTTTATATTTCATATCTAACAATAATTGTCGATTATTAACAATTAAACATTGTTTCTTTTATCTTTTTTTATTATCGGGAATCCAAGCCGCCATTTTGTTTACATTACGAAAAAAGTAGTCCGGTGAACATCGTCTATCGAAAAATAAACTCACAAAACCCCGCCTCCATAAGCGCTTATACCCAATCAGAGTATAGGATTTCTAATTATGTAAATCATATAAGAATTATCAAATAATAATAACAAATACAAAATACTACTTAAATTAAGATATATATTTATATGACATAAATTACAATAGTTTTGAAAATTCTCTGACAAATTTACAAACATTTGTCAGCAATTGTACATGACATATTGATAGCATTCCTTTCATTTTATATACATTTGGGTTATTATAATAATATGGCGGTATGTATTTACACCTCAACAGATTTATATCAGTACTTTTACAAGTGAATAAATAATGAAACTCATCACCAATGCCATCGTTACAAAATTTGTAGAGTATTTTTTCCTTTGGGATATTCACCCATCTTGTGATGCTATGTTGCATATTGTGATGTCATGTTGGTTATTGTGATGTCATGTTGGTTATTGTGATGTCATGTTGGTTATTGCAATGTCATGTTGCATATTGTGATGTCATGTTGCACATTATGATTTCATGTTCATTGTTCAGAATGGTGTGATATACTGTAAAAGTATTAATTTTCGCTGCATCCAATTTTCACGGTTTCTCCCAACTGGACAAATTCTTGGGTACCTTTTTTCGCATATTTCACAAAACACACTTGATAGAAATACTCCACATTGATCATGTAAAGAATACGAAAAGTTAACATGTTGGGTTGAAGTTACTACTATCAAGGACTGACATAAGTAATCTTTTGTTACTATTTTTCTCTGTCGACATCCTCCTCGAAAGAAGCAAAAATTAGTACACTGCGAAAATTAGTACTTTTACAGTAATAGAATGAACTTTTATGGTCTCTTCTTGGTATGAAACTTTGAGATTTCAGATTTTCCTGAAGCGACTGAAAATTTAACTTTCAGAAATAAGAAATGGTCCTTGCATTTGTATTGGATCTCTAAAAAATTATTAAGATATTTCTTAGCATTTTGTACACGTGTATTTGTTATAATATTTTTCTTTTAATAAAATTTATTAAAATTAAGTTATAAATATTGTCCCTGTTATGGATCTTCTATCTATTATTAGAACAAGGGCTTTTGAAGAGTCTTGAATGGCAGATGTTTATTTTTGTGTTAGAAATAACCTTTATTTTCTGAAAGAGAATCATTTAAAAAATGCATCCTCTGAATCCACTGAGTCAACTTAAATTCAAACTATTTGAATTAGTATTTGGATTGTTCTTATATCTGTTAGAAACATTCTTCATCTAAAATGGTTATAAATCATATGCATATTCCAAAAAGTTATGCATGTCAAAACAATCAAAATATCTCTTTTTATTGAAAAATTACATCCTTTTTCTAGTTTATAATGAACAGTTGTCTTCTTTATGTTTCAGCTGTAAGACTGTGTCAGAAGATTATTCGAACTAATGTGTTTCAGAGATATGCAGCAGCTGAGGTGAACCCAGAAGAAATAGTTGCTGCATGTAATGGCATAGAATTTGGCACTGATGAGTATTTAGATTGCCGACTACGTCACTCTGCTCAAACTGTATATCATCCAACATCTACATGTAGAATGGGTGCCTCCAATGATCCTACAGCTGTAGTGGACCCTCAACTCAGGCAAGTCTGAACTATTAAAATATAGTAAAAACATGAAAGTAATCAAGTAATCATTATATTCTTTAAATTTACAGGTTTTGTAACATGTTGCAATACTTGAACTGGCAGTCTTGAAGACAGGTGTAAAGATGTTTGATTTGTCATAATGTATAAAATAACAAACAAAAAAGTAGCTATTACTAAAAAAAGACAGACATAAGCCATCCCTGAGACAGTCATGACACATGTATTCCGTCCTTGCAAGACTCAACAGAGACAAGAATCCTTTTCCCCTTGTATGATATCTGACTAGAAATGGCTGCCACATATCATAGTTATGAGTTTCTCTGTTTAAACATTCATGGCTGCTGTCTCCTCTATCAAACATTCAAGGCTGCTGTCTCCTCTATCAAACATTCATGGCTGCTGTCTCCTCTATCAAACATTCAAGGCTGCTGTCTCCTCTATCAAACATTCAAGGCTGCTATCTCCTCTATTAAACATTCAAGTCTGCTGTCTCCTCTATCAAACATTCAAGGCTGCTGTCTCCTCTATCAAACATTCATGGCTGCTGTCTCCTCTATCAAACAATCATGGCTGCTGTCTCCTCTATCAAACATTCAAGGCTGCTGTCTCCTCTATCAAACATTCAAGTCTGCTGTCTCCTCTATCAAACATTCAAGGCTGCTGTCTCCTCTATCAAACATTCAAGGCTGCTGTCTCCTCTATTAAACATTCATGGCTGCTGTCTCCTCTATCAAACATTCATGGTGGCTGTCTCCTCTATCAAACATTCATGGCTGCTGTCTCCTCTATCAAACATTCAAGGCTGCTGTCTCCTCTATCAAACATTCAAGTTTGCTGTCTCCTCTATCAAACATTCAAGTCTGCTGTCTCCTCTATCAAACATTCAAGGCTGCTGTCTCCTCTATCAAACATTCAAGGCTGCTGTCTCCTCTATCAAACATTCAAGATGGCTGTCTTGTCTCCTCTATCAAACATTCAAGGCTGCTGTCTCCTCTATCAAACATTCAAGTCTGCTGTCTCCTCTATCAAACATTCATGGTGGCTATCTCCTCTATCAAACATTCAAGGCTGCTGTCTCCTCTATCAAACATTCAAGGTGGCTGTCTCCTCTATCAAACATTCAAGGCTGCTGTCTCCTCTATCAAACATTCAAGGCTGCTGTCTCCTCTATCAAACATGCAAGGCTGCTGTCTCCTCTATCAAACATTCAAGGCTGCTGTCTCCTCTATCAAACATCCAAGGCTGCTGTCTCCTCTATCAAACATTCAAGGCTGATGTCTCCTCTATCAAACATTCAAGGCTGCTGTCTCCTCTATCAAACATTCAAGGCTGCTGTCTCCTCTATCAAACATTCAAGCCTGCTGCTGTCTCCTCTATCAAACATTCAAGTCTGCTGTCTCCTTTATCAAACATTCATGGCTGCTGTCTCCTCTATCAAACATTCAAGTCTGCTGTCTCCTCTATCAAACATTCATGGTGGTTGTCTCCTCTATCAAACATTCAAGGCTGCTGTCTCCTCTATTAAACATTCATGGCTGCTGTCTCCTCTATCAAACATTCATGGCTGCTGTCTCCTCTATCAAACATTCAAGGCTGCTGTCTCCTCTATCAAACATTCAAGCCTGCTGTCTCCTCTATCAAGCATTCATGGCTGCTGTCTCCTCTATCAAACATTCATGGCTGCTGTCTCCTCTATCAAACATTCATGGCTGCTGTCTCCTCTATCAAACATTCAAGGCTGCTGTCTCCTCTATCAAACATTCAAGCCTGCTGTCTCCTCTATTAAACATTCATGGTGGCTGTCTCCTCTATCAAACATTCAAGGCTGCTGTCTCCTCTATCAAACATTCATGGTGGCTGTCTCCTCTATCACACATTCATGGCTGCTGTCTCCTCTATCAAACATTCATGGCTGCTGTTTCCTCTATCAAACATTCAAGGCTGCTGCCTCCTCTATCAAACATTCATGGTGGCTGTCTCCTCTATCAAACATTCAAGGCTGCTGTCTCCTCTATCAAACATTCATGGTGGCTGTCTCCTCTATCAAACATTCATGGCTGCTGTCTCCTCTATCAAACATTCATGGTGGCTCTCTCCTCTATCAAACATTCATGGTGGTTGTCTCCTCTATCAAACATTCATGGCTGCTGTCTCCTCTATCAAACATTCATGGTGGCTGTCTCCTCTATCAAACATTCATGGCTGCTGTCTCCTCTATTAAATACTAATTTCTAACACCTGTAAATAGTTTTATATCTTTTCAATTGTCATGGACAACCTCTGACATAATTATCAACTGTCAGGTTGTCAGTATTTCGTAGATGTAGAAGTTTTGGCCATTTAAGATTTTATAACTATGTTATTTTCCTCTGTAATATAAAGTACAATCAAACCTGCCTCAGGACTCTCACTACAGTCAAACCTGCCCCAGGACTCTCACTACAGTCAAACCTGCCCAAGGACTCTCACTACAGTCAAACCTGCCCCAGGACTCTCACTACAGTCAAGCCTGCCCCATGACTCTCACTACAGTCAAACCTAACACTACAGTCAAGTCTGCCCCATGACTCTCACTACAGTCAAACCTGCCCCAGGACTCTCACTACAGTCAAATCTGCCCCATGACTCTCACTACAGTCAAGCCTGCCCCATGACTCTCACTACAGTCAAACCTGCCCCAGGACTCTCACTACAGTCAAACCCACCCCAGGACTCTCACTAGTCAAACCTGTCCCAGGACTCTGACTACAGTCAAACCTGCCCCATGACTCTCACTACAATCAAACCTGCCCCAGGACTCTCACTAGTCAAACCTTCCCCAGGAATCTTACTATAGTCAAACCTGCCACAGGACTCTCACTACAGTCAAACCTGCCCCAGGACTCTCACTACAGTCAAACCAGGCCCAGGACTCTCACTAGTCAAACCTGCCCCAGGACTCTCACTACAGTCAAACTTGCCCCAGGACTACCACTACAGTCAAACCTGCCCCAGGACTCTCACTACAGTCAAACCTGGCCCAGGACTCTCACTACAGTCAAACCTGCCTCAGGACTCTCACTACAGTCAAACCTGCCTCAGGACTCACTACAGTCAAGCCTGCCCCAGGACTCTCACTACAGTTAAACCTGCCCCAGGACTCTCACTACAGTCAAACCTGCCCCAGGACTCTCACTACAGTCAAACCTGCCCCAGGACTCTCACTACTTTTAAATTAGAGGGAGAAGTGACTTCTCTTTCAGAGAGCTCACAGGGAGAAGTGGAAGACAACAGAGAGAAATTGGGAGATTTCTGTGAGAAGTTAATTGCGATTAATCGAAACATTGTTTCGCGACCTTTCTGAAGTTATCCTGCCCAAATTTAGTAAATAGTTATAAAGCTGTCTGATCTGATTTGTTCTGTTCTTATTATCCTATTATCCACAATTACCTAAAGGACATCTATTCTATGTCAAATATTTATCTCTCTCTATCTTGACTATCAGAGTCTTGCATACATGTACCTGTGATTTTTTTATAAGTACCCCCCTACCCCCCCCCCCCCCCCCCCCTTTATTTTCCTTTTGAAATATTACAGTGCTGTGATCTAATACCACACAAATTGTAATAACTCATATTTGTGGAATCTTCAGTAGAAGAAAGTTGTCTCTGCCAAATAGCTCAACGGTCTAACTGTATATAGGTAGATAATGAAAATTTAGCGCAAACGTTTATTGTCATGGACACTGGCAGTCAAAAATTTAATTATTTGTCAGACCTTAAATCAGATTGCAACAATGGAATAAAGCTACTGTAATTCAAAGTCTATTTTTTAATTGCATAGGCATTAATGTTTGCACATGTCTGTATATAAATAAACAGTTCGATCGATTGTAATATTAACCTGGTGTCGAGTATAAAATCCCAATCTGAATAGATAAAAATCTGAAGCGTCCCTGTGCATTCCAACGAATTTTGAATGGCCAATCTTCGCAAATATGAACATATTAAACATGAGAACTATGATTTATGTCACAGAAATGAGAAAAAGTTAAATCAAAGCTTCGTTTTGTTGAAAGTAGCTTCGGACAATGGCGCCAATGTTGTTTGTTATTGAACGAAATAAAATATTTTTTAGCTCGTTATGGGTTACTTTAAGCAATTAACATATAGTCGTCACAATTAACGGAGCATTGTATAATGTAGATGTAGATTTTTTCAAGAAAATCACGTTCAAAATACTTAATGGATACGATAGATTTCAATAAACATGATATCAACATTTTCATAAATGACGTGGGTGACATAGGCCGACTCTTCAAAATTACAAGGCGACTTGAACTTTGCTTTTGACCAACGAGAAAGCGAAGTCAACTTTCACAAAGCGACTTCTTCACCCTAACGTGAGCCCTGCTGCTCATGTGGTCACCTCTATTAAGCAGTTACATGTACCTGTATTAAAAGGTCACCTTTTTCTTGTCCTGTTATATAAAATTTCATATGAATTGAACCTCTTTTAAGAGGTCACCTGTCTTATAAGGCCGCTTTCTCTTTGTCCCAAATGTCATGACCTCTTAATACAGGTCTGACTGTATATGGTGTTGACAGCTTTATAACTACATGTTTTTTTTTAATTTAATTTATTACAGAGTTAAAGGCATTTCTGGACTACGAATTGTAGATGCATCAGTGATGAGAAATATTCCTTCAGCAAATACAAATGCTCCATCAATTATGATTGGAGAGAAAGCATCAGACATGATCAGAGGGAAAGACACAGTGTTAGATATCAGAGAGAAAACAAAGAAATTGTAATTTGTATGGTTGTAAATACAGAAAACAGTCCAAAAAATTATTTTATGTACTGAATATAATTGATTTGATCTTAACTTCTTGACTAAATTATATATAGATTATATATTATATAATATGTATGCACTTACGCTTCATGTCATGACCTGCATATTTGACACTTTAATGTTATCAATAATAATCATACTTGCTGTGAAAATGCATATTTTTAACTGAAGCAATATAAATTATTTGAATTGACAAAACAACTTTCAAAACTTACCTAAGACTAGTTTTATAGCCAAAGACAGCTGACAATGGAAATTAATTTGCGCTACTAAATTTCTGATGATAAAAAAAAATAAAACGATGACAGAAATGTGTGTGAACATGGGTGGTACTTTCAAATCCTGGGTGTGACCAACAGAAATTGTGAGGTATGTACAGAACACATATGTTACATGGATTCTGATTGGTTATCTAGTTCTGCATATCATGCTATGTGTGCAGCAACATCCAGGTATATATAGCTTATTTTGATCTGGTGACACCTAAATTTTGTTTATGTTTCAATGCAAATATAGCTGCATCCTTCACTTCAATGAATAAAATATATATTTGATTAATAATACCTTGAAAATATGTACCGGTAATATTCAATCATTAGATACAATTTTTGACCTTTAAATGTCAAGAAAAGAAATATCATACAATTATTCACTTTTGATGAAGTTAATACAAGGATTTATCAAACTCAAGAAACAATATTTACAGAGGTCATCATGGAAAAAAACTTCATACATACAAATATTATGACATTAAAACAAATGAATAATGTATGTTTTCCTGTTATATGAATGTGACATTGTTATAATTGTTTTTTAATGATTAAATTGTGATGTGATAATTTTGTACCAATCCATAACTAAAGTACCACTGAAGATGAGCAGCACTTTCTGGTGGAAAGCTCCAGAATTATGTTTTTCTACAATAAATTTACTATGCTATCATTTTTTCCATGTTTGAACTATTGATCAGCAATACTTTTTGAATGCTTCGTCCAGATTAGATGAAACATTGATATATTTATTTTAAAACACTCAGATGTTATCATTTCTATTAACAAACTGTTTTCATCTAGACTTTGAAATTTTCAGGACAATTGTCAGTTTTATCCAAATTCATCAGGACATTCTTTAATAATTAGATAAATTTTTTAAAGTTCTTCAGGACAATTTGAGAAAATAGGTTGGGAAAAAAAACCCTGAGACTGGTGCCTAGCTGAATCACTGAACATGTAAATGGTGAAAACTACAATGACAAGATTTGCCTCTTTGTTCTAAGTAGACTTCAAACAGATTGAACATGAAAGAGATTTCAAAAACTTTGAAAATATCATTCTTGTGACACAAATTCTAAATGAATTACTGGTATTTAAAATTCAACCGTAAATTTTTACCTCCAGAAGTAGAAGCTTGAATTTATTGCTGCATGTATATATCCTACCGTGACATCTGCTCGGTTATGCAATGATGTCGGTCATTTGTTTTGATTTACAATTCTCGCGCAGCACGAGACCAATGACGTCATTTTGTATATTCATAGCGTACATAAACACTGAGGGAATACTTTTCAACGTCAAAATTACAAGATGAGATTAAAACAGAGAAGTTTGAATTGAATAAATTCCATGCAAGTAAAAAAGATCCTTTTTACTAATGTCTTTTTTTCCTGATCATTATGCTTGTTAAATATGTTTCCATCGATGGTATTCCCCAAACATTTGTATTTTTCCGGTTTGTTGACATAATCGACATCACAGTTCATGACCGTTTCTGGAATGTAGGCCAAGCAAATTGTATTATAAAATACTTTGAAAATATGATGATTGATCATTCAGATTCCACCATTTTCTAGAAAATGGCCGATTTTACCGGGAAAATACATGCAAGTGCTCTCCATTAGTCACAAAATGGCAGATTATTTTGCATTTCCACTGCTGCTTTAATAACAAATATACCCCTTACTTCTTGGGGTAATGAAATGAAATTCACAGAGAAGATAGAAAAAGAATTAATTTAACAGCAATAATCAAAATTTATAGCATAAATTGAACAGAGAATTAAATTAAACCAGACAGAAAAATGAGATTGTCTGGGTAAACAAAACCTGTCATTATTACAAATAGCATCAACAAAACTGTATTGTTACCACTCTGTGATAATAAATGTGATTAAAATAAATTGAAATCAGTCATTAATAGTTTTACTAAAATATGTTGGTCTAATAGATTGTATTGACAAAAGCAAAAACACCAAATTCACTGGATTAGATACTTTTTATGTGGGTAAGCAAGTTTAATATTTGCATCAAATAATTAATTTTTAATACTTCAATTTCAAACTATTTAAAAAAAACATCTTTTAAAATTTTTCAGACAAATCAATTACACTGAAAAAGCTAAAATACTGTACTTTCTTAATCTGGTTTACTTTTTAAGTTTGGTTGGCCTATGACAAAATCATGTGCTTTATTGAACTTTGACCGGCTTTATGTGGCGTCATACGACGCCATTTGGAAAATGGATGGTAAACAAATACAGGTCAGTGTGTTATTATTATCGATCTTTTTTCCATGGAACTTTACACATGTGAGCAAGAATAGATGAGGAACATAATTAAAAAGAAAAAAATGTTTACATTTCAAACATGAAAAAAATAATCAAACATTATCCAATGACTGACCGACTTATTGTCAGACGAGGATATATGTAACAAACAGTTAGATTAAGAAACAAATATTGTTTACTTTTGTGTAATGTAAGCAATAGTCTACCTCATGTTTAAAATGCTCTTCAATATAATATCATATGTATTTCTATTAATTTTATTTTAAGTACCAAATAGTCTTAGTGTTTTTATAAAATATCTGAACATTAGTCATACTTATTGTCTCTCTTTTTCATTGAGAACATTTTGAACTACATGTACATCAATATCACAATTCCAAAATATATGTGCTTTTGTCTCATATGTACTATTGTCTTTTCTTCTCTATTGCAGAAACTGCAGTTTTTATCATCAGCGATATTAATATGGTAAGTGATTCTTCACTAAAGCATGATAATTTATTGTGCATTGTAAGGAATCATATAATTGTAAAAGGAAGGTTGTATATTTTAATGCATTGTTCTTAAGATAAGCTAAAGTACAGAATGTTTTGTTTTATAAGAATACTGTACATATCTTTTTTTTTATGTTCCAGTTTTTAGCTCACCTTGCCAAAGGCAATGTGAGCTTTTGCCATCACTTGTCGTCCGTCGTCCGTTAACTTTTCACATCTATGGAAGGTCTTTTATAAAGATTGCTCATTTCGTCCCGATTCATTAACAAACATGGCCACCACAGGCTATTCTTGTTTCTGATTGGCCGATTTTTAAAAATCTTCTCCTCTGAAACCGCTTGGCCAAATGAACCAAAACTTGGTAGAAAGCATCTATGGAAGGTCCTCTGTAAATATTGCTCATTTCGTCCCGATCCGTTAACAAACATGACCGCCACAGGCGACTCTTGTTTCTGATTGGCTGATTTTTTAAATTCTTCTCCTCTGAAACCGCTTGGCCAAATGAACGGAAACTTGGTAGGAAGGTCCTCTGTTAAGATTGCTCATTTCGTCCCAATCCGTTAACAAACATGGCCGCCATAGACAATTCTTGTTTCTGATTGGTTGATTTCTAAAAAATTGTCTCCTCTGAAACTGCTTTGCCAAATGAATCGAAACTTGGTAGGAAGCATTCTTGGAAGGTCCTCTATAAAGATTGCTCATTTAGTTCCGATCCGTTAACAACATGGCCACCACAGGCAATTCTTGTTTCTGATTGGTTGATTTCTAAAGAATCTTCTCCTCTGTAACCGCTTTGCCAAATGAATTGAAATTTGGTAGGAAGCATCCTTGGAAGGTTCTCTATAAAGATGCTCATTTATTTCCGATCCCTTAACAAACATGGCCACCACAGGCAATTCTTGTTTCTGATTGGTTGATTTCTAAAAAATCTTCTCCTCTGAAAATGCTTGGCCAAATGAATCGAATCTTGGTAAGACGCATCCTTGGAAGGTCCTCTATAAAGATTGCTAATTTAGTTCCAATCCATCAACAAACATGGCCACCACAGGCAATTCTCGTTTCTGATTGGTCGATTTCTAAAAATCTTCTTCTCTGTAACTGCTTAGCCAAATGAACCGAAACTTGGTGGGAAGCAACCAATGGAAGGTTCTGTATTAAGTTTCCTCAAAGCAGAATGAAAGGTGAGCGACACAGGCTTTTAAAAAAAAATTATGATCAGAAATCCAATGAGGCACAGCAAGAAAAACAGATTGACATTTAAGGAACATATATTTTTTTAAACTATTTCTTTGAAACAACAGCCATTTGAATGCAAACTTGGCTATAATTTTCTGTAGAAATTGACACATTTATTTTTATATCAAAAATCAAAGACGATCCTCTGCAAAATGTGTGTTTTTGTCATGTTGGTCAGAAATTAAAAAAAAACAATAACAACACTGTTGGAAACAGTTTAAAAAGATCATACAGGAAAAAGATAATATATTTTACCAGAAGTCACAAATCTGATTGAATTCACACTGTACAGATATGGTTCTTGCATAATAATTTTTTTTTTTTTTCTATAGTCAGGTTCAGGTGAGCCCCTCTACTTATAATTAGATTCAGGTCAACCTCTACCTCTACTTATGATCACCATGTCAATTAACCCGATATGTGTCAAATTTAATTTTACTTTTTATGATTTCTTTTTTTTATTTTACAATGCAAAAGTTTTGTGTGGAATTTACAAGTAACATATTGTGCTCTGATTTTCTTCAAAATAAGTGTAAAAAACTATAAAAATTGTAATTTACATTTCATTGTAAGATGTTATGTTGAATATCTGGATACGAAAGAGTTCTCCTTTTGATTGAGGTAGCTGTTAGAAATAGCTAACTACATGGAGCCTCTGGTTTAATTTTTTTTCTTTTTTTTTTTGTAAATATTATATATATTATGGTTGTTTTCTAACAGTGTTGATTGTTTATGATTCCACTTATTTACTAACATGTGTTATTGGTGCCATATGAACACATTCTGTGATTTTTTCATTTGATTTAATACATGACTGACGATAAATCATTTAACAAGAAGTGTAATATTACATGTAGAAGTTTATATTGCTACTTTTTGATTGATCACAATAAAGTCCAGGTGAGGTATTGTCGTCACTTTGTATCCATTGTTGTCATCTGTATCCATTAGCTTTTTATATTTCAAACTTTTTAGCTCACCTTGCCAAAGGCAATGTGAGCTTTTGTCATCACTTGGCGTCCGGTGTCTGTCGTCCGTTAACTTTTCACATTTTAATCTTCTCCTCTGAAACCCCTAAGCCAAATGGAACTGAAATTTGGTAGGAAGCATCTATGGAAGGTCCTCTATAAAGATTGCTCATTTTGTCCTGATCGGTTAACAAACATGGCCACCACAGGCAATTCTTGTTTCTGATTGGTTGATTTCTAAAGAATCTTCTCCTCTGTTAAAAGAAAGGTAACTCTTGCCTAAACTGTTAAAAGAAAGATAACACTTGCCATTATCTCCCTTAGAAATTAACTAATGCTGATATAGTGTAACATGTTTATTCTATGCATTACAAGTAGGTATTCACATTTTAATATGGTTTTTAGCAAACCTTGCCGAAGGCAATATGAGCTTTTGCCATCACTTTGTGTCCGTCGTCTGTCATCCGTTTACTTTTCACATTTTAATCTTCTCCTCTGAAAACCCTCAGCCAAATGAACTGAAACTTGGTAGGAAGCATCTATGGAAGGTCCTCTCTAAAGAGTGCATATTTTGCTATGATCCTTTACCAAGCATGGCCGCCACAGGCAATTCTTGTTTCTGATTTAAAAAAATCTTCTCCTCTGAAACCGCTTGGCCAAATGAACCGAAACTTGGTAGGAAGCATCTATGGAAGGTCCTCTATGAAGATTGCTCATTTCGTCCCGATCGATTAACAAACATGGCTACCACCGAAACTTGATAGGAATCATCTATGGAATGTCCTTTATGAAGATTGCTCATTTCGTCCCGATCGGTTAGCAAACATGGCTACCACCAAAACTTGGTAGGAAGAATCTGTGGAATGTCCTCTATGAAGATTGCTCATTTCGTCCCGATCGGTTAGCAAACATGGCCACCACATGCAATTCTTGTTTCTGATTGGTCGATTTCTAAAAAATCTTCTCCTTTGAAACTGCTTAGCCATATGAACCGAAACTTGGTAGGAAGCATCTACATGTATGGAAGGTTCTGTATTAAGTTTCCTCAAAGCAAAATGAAAGGTGAGCAACACAGGCTCAGCCCACTGAGCCTCTAGTTCACAATTGACACCAGATGTGAACCTGAACATTTTACAAACTTGGCTATAATGTTCATTGGGTGACCCTTAACTTAGTGTCTGGTTTTTTTTGTGTGTGTTGATCGAAAATCCATGATGGTTGTTACCGTATATCAAGGTTTTAAACATAGAACCTGACGAGAAAATGAACAAGAAGATCTCAAATAGCAAATAAACATTAGAGAAAACTGATGGGGCAATCAAGACTGAACTATCATGAGAAACAGGAAAAATTGGGCAAAAGACACAGAACGAAGACAAACAAAACAAGAAACACAACACTGAAAACTAAAAAGATGTGCAACACAGACCCAACCAATAAACCGAGGGTCAAACCAAGTGCTCATGAAGAGTAAGCAGTTCCTGTTTCTTATAAGACACCATGATTGAATACAAAGGATACATGAAAAGTCATTGTATATTCCCTTATAAAGTTTCTTTTTTTGTGTGGAATAGAAATCCAAGATGGCTTACACCCCAGAACTTTGTTTAATTAAATGGAATGTGAATTAAAAGTTTTTCTCTGAAACTGCAAGCTTGCTTGAACCAAACAGTACACTATTAACCAGGTGAGCAATGCTGGTCCAAGTGAACCTCTTGTTTTCTTCAGAGACTGAAATATAATTATACATTTTAAGATATAGAAGTTGAAGTTGTGATTCAGGTAGTGCCATTAAATATATATTTATTAAGTTTGATTTAGAGTTTATTAGTAACAATAAATCAAGATATGATGGTCATTTTTTTAATTATTATTTGTTTATAAAATGTTGTACATTTTGATTTTATTTTTTTGTTTATTTACAACCATTGATGTACTTGGTGCAAAAAGCTAAAATAATTTCTTTAATTGAAATATTTTATGCTTTATATTTTATTTTATATTTTGCAATAAATATATATTTTGCTATTATTGTTTGAAGTTTCTGATTGAAGCCCATCTGTCCTAAGGCCATCAGTGCCTTTCCTCCATTTAGTGCCCGTCATTTGTCTTGTCTGTTGTTTATAGCCACGAACTTTTTCACATTTGAATTATCTCATTGATAGTTACTTTACTAAGTGAAATTGTCTTTTGGGCAGATGATCTTTGGGATGACTATATTCTGACTGACATGCATGAAGTTGATCCTTCATGGAGAGGTACTAATAAGAAGTCTAAAATGGGGGAGGGGGGGGGGGGAATAAGTTAATCTTATCTTTTCAAGAACAGGTAGAAAAACTATGATATTTTACATAGGAACATCATTTTATTATGTACCAGTAGATTCAAGTTTGTACAATTGACTGAGTATGAGGTCTTGGGTAGAAAGTTTAAGATAACCTGCAGTGGTGTGTTCCCTACAATTGGTGGAGTATGAGGTCTTGAGTAGAAAGTTTAGCATAACCTGCAGTGATGTGTTCCCTACAATTGGTGGAGTATGAGGTCTTGAGTAGAAAGCTTAACATAACCTGCAGTAGAGTGTTCCATACAATTGGTGGAGTATGAGGTCTTGAGTAGAAAGTTTATCATAACCTGCAGTAGAGTGTTCCATACAATTGATGGAGTATGAGGTCTTGAGTAGAAAGTTTAACATAACCTGCAGTAGAGTGTTCCCTACAATTGGTGGAGTATGAGGTCTTGAGTAGGAAGTTTAACATAACCTGCAGTAGAGTGTTCCCTACAATTGGTGGAGTATGAGGTCTTGAGTAGAAAGTTTAACATAACCTGCAGTAGAGTGTTCCCTACAATTGGTGGAGTATGAGGTCTTGGGTAGAAAGTTTAACATAACCTGCAGTATAGTGTTCCCTACAATTGGTGGAGTATGAGGTCTTGAGTAGAAAGTTTAGCATAACCTGCAGTGGTGTGTTCCATACAATTGGTGGAGTATGAGGTCTTGAGTAGAAAGTTTAACATAACCTGCAGTGGAGTGTTCCCTACAATTGGTGGAGTATGAGGTCTTGAGTAGTAAGTTTAGCATAACCTGCAGTAGAGTGTTCCCTACAATTGGTGGAGTATGAGGTCTTGAGTAGAAAGTTTAACATAATCTACCGTGGAGTGTTCCCTACAATTGGTGGAGTATGAGGTCTTGAGTAGAAAGTTTAGCATAACCTGCAGTAGAGTGTTCCCTACAATTGGTGGAGTATGAGGTCTTGAGTAGAAAGTTTAAGATAACCTGCAGTAGAGTGTTCCATACAATTGGTGGAGTATGAGGTCTTGAGTAGAAAGTTTAACATAACCTGCAGTGGTGTGTTCCCTACAATTGGTGGAGTATGAGGTCTTGAGTAGAAAGTTTAGCATAACCTGCAGTGGTGTGTTCCATACAATTGATGGAGTATGAGGTCTTGAGTAGAAAGTTTAACATAACCTGCAGTAGAGTGTTCCATACAATTGGTGGAGTATGAGGTCTTGGGTAGAAAGTTTAGCATAACCTGCAGTAGAGTGTTCCCTACAATTGGTGGAGTATGAGGTCTTGAGTAGAAAGTTTAACATAATCTACCGTGGAGTGTTCCCTACAATTGGTGGAGTATGAGGTCTTGAGTAGAAAGTTTAGCATAACCTGCAGTAGAGTGTTCCCTACAATTGGTGGAGTATGAGGTCTTGAGTAGAAAGTTTAAGATAACCTGCAGTAGAGTGTTCCATACAATTGGTGGAGTATGAGGTCTTGAGTAGAAAGTTTAACATAACCTGCAGTGGTGTGTTCCCTACAATTGGTGGAGTATGAGGTCTTGAGTAGAAAGTTTAGCATAACCTGCAGTGGTGTGTTCCATACAATTGATGGAGTATGAGGTCTTGAGTAGAAAGTTTAACATAACCTGCAGTAGAGTGTTCCATACAATTGGTGGAGTATGAGGTCTTGGGTAGAAAGTTTAACATAACCTGCAGTAGAGTGTTCCCTACAATTGGTGGAGTATGAGGTCTTGGCTAGAAAGATTAACATAACCTGCAGTGGAGTGTTCCCTGAACAAATATGTGTTTTATATCAATATGGAAAATACTTTTAACATGTTACAGGGAAAATTATGGAATAGTATTCTATTTAGAAACAAACAAAATCTTTGTTCTTGTATTTTACATATTGCACCATTGAATTGTTCTTTACCAAGTTTGTGGGTTATCTGCCGAACAAAACCCCAAGATGACTGCAGCCTTGGGACATATGTTTAACAGAAAAGTCTGTGGGAAGAAATGATATCTGAAAGGATCCATGCGAAAGCTAGGTCCATGAATTATCAAAAAATCATACATTAGACCACTACTGATAGATGATAGAACTATTGTGTTGAGCATGAAGCAGTGACTACAAATACCTACCTCCAATGTTGAAATTCACAAACACCTACCCATGGCTGGACATCACATCGCCAGTAAGTTTGTTACAACTGTCCAGGCTTTCATCTACTATAAATTCTGGTTAAGTGGTGATAAAGGTGAAAATTACTGAAATGATGATATACAACAATAACTCGACCAATGACACAACACTATTATATAATGTAGGAAATATACTAAATTTATCTCCATGCATCTGGCATTCATGACATCACTTCAAACGGAATTGTCATGTAAAAAATGAGTTGTCACAGTCTGGTCATGGGTGATGTACCTGTGGAAACATTTTTTATTACTGCTATTGCGAGAGCTGTTTACTTGTTCCAGAATATGAAGTCATGTTATAAAAACAATACAAAAAATGACTATCCATTGAAGTATATAGTTAAAATGAAATAAGACTGGCAGCACAAACTTCCACGAAAAAAGTTATGAAAAGCAGATATTGTTATTGTGATTTGCAATGGGCTACTGATGACCACTGAGAACAAACAATGTTTATTAGGGAGCTATTACAAGTTGTTTGTTACGTAAATGCAGCCTGACGTTATCAAAACAAGAACAACTCATTGATTCACCCCACACAAACAGCAGGCGTTTTGTAGGAAGATGTATTATTCAGCGGGAAAAAAATAGTTTCAATATCTATACCCATGACGAGGTTATTTTATACATCCTTGTTTTACAAAGTTTGTCTGTAATTTGGAGCATGTCGGTGCATTTCTTTTGGTACTCCACCCCATGCCCCCCATAAAACCTACCACCACGAAACCCAACAATGATTTGCGCATTTATTTAGACTAAACAAAAATAATAAGGTGACAACAGTAACATACTTCAAGTTGACTAAAAACTGATCAACAGGAACAACAGGAACAAAGCTATGAATCGGGAAACATAAACTGTAGATAGGTCTTAAAATGGCAACAGGAACTGTAAGTAAAGTAAAGTATTAACCTCTTCAGCAGTTGCTAATGAAGAATTTAACAGTGTTACATTAAATTGCCAGCATTTCAAAAACGTAACTAAACCCATTTCAAATTATTGAAAAGAATTTACCGTCGTATCGGAGTCAACCTCTGTACTAAATAAAAGGCAAGAATGTTTGTGATTAACTTACAAATCGACATCCAAAATATTATTAAATGGTAAATGGGATCATATATACTGCTAACAAAATAATTCGTGACAGTAATAAATGTACCGTTGTATCAGTTTGCAATCACCTGACAATGAAGTTTGGACTGATTGTTTTAATGCTTCAGAGAAATTGATCACATTCAGAATTCTACCGTGATCAAAGAATAAGCTGTTGAAAAGTTTAAGTAAACTCGAGGCTGAAATTGTCCAACTGAAAAAGAAATTGCATCGTTCATATATATATATATATATATATATATATATTCCATTACCCTATAATAAAGAATTTAAAAATCAACCGTTGAATAATGGCAAACAAATCTGCTTATCATGGAGAAATAGATAGAAAATTACTACCCTGCTCCGAGGAAAAAACTTCCAGATATAATAAATGAAGTGTAGTGCACCGTTTTAACAGATCTGATCCAGAAATACTGTCACTAGCAGGAAGAGGTCGAGGAAAAATGTGGACACCAGAATTAGTAAGATAAAACACTTGCAATTGGACAAATGGAAGGTCAATAGAAAAAAATTTGACCCAAGTAATGTCCTTTACCGGGACATATATGAGAACATATGAACGAAAGCTAAAATTTCTCGAAAGGCAGTTTGAGCTAGGTGAACATGAGAAACAAGTACCAGAAAATGATTGCGCTTCATGAAGGAAATGACACTAACCAGTGCATATAAGAGACCAACGCTCTGTTTCTTTATTGTTTATTTGTGATGATGCTTGCCATGAGAAAAGTTTCAAGATACTATGGGTAATCAGAAGCCGTAAATCGAAGGACAGACAATACAATGGCCATGAGAAAAAGAACAAACAAAACACAGAAATATCAAAATCCAGCAACACGAACTATTTCTAAGTGATGACTACAACTTAATATGGGAGTAATTACTCCCAGACTTAACCAATAGGAATAAATTAACCAGTGCATTAATATCAATCCAGTGAATCATTAGCTGAATACTTCTAAGACCTTGTTACACCTATGCATTCCTCATTTTTTCTTTTTAAATAACGATCAGGTTTAATTTGTTAAAAAGGTGTACGGAATTGAACTCGGAACTTTACTGTGAAGCTGGGAGTAATAAAACAGTTTACTCACAAGTCCCAGTGGACTATCAAAGACTGGAATGCT
Source organism: Bathymodiolus brooksi (assembly GCA_963680875.1). Lineage (NCBI taxonomy): Eukaryota > Metazoa > Mollusca > Bivalvia > Mytilida > Modiolidae > Bathymodiolus > Bathymodiolus brooksi. Next base: position 32,977,272 of record OY804577.1, read on the forward strand.
CTGCCAACTCACCCAGTAGTGCATGTCACCTCTGTAGACGAATTTGGTTCTCGTCTACAGAGTTTGACAACCTAGACATACACAGTGATTCCTGTTTTTATTGTTTTTAATTGTATATACGCACTTTGGTGCTTTTATCCATGTTGTTGATGTCACTTGCCTGTGATGCGATAGCCCTAGGCAGTAATCAAGTAGAAGTAGAAGATGCATTCGCCATGAAAAGGACCGTCCTTCCACCAGTGTGTATTTTTCCCCGAGTGCCTGTGCTTTTACACTGTGATTAGATATTTAAAAAAAAACCATTTGAATTAACGACATAAGCATGTATTGGCTAGATTTCGAAATATTCTTCTGTTTGAAAGTCATTAAATTGATCACCGTGAGATTTCCGTAAACAAATACATATCCACTTCGGACATTGATTCTAAATCGTGGTATTAGAATCAGTTCATAATTTAGGTTATAATTTGATGGCGGGAAAGAGAAAATGACAGAGTGAAAAGTAAACAAACTTTTATACACCTTTTAAAAGAGATACATCTCTTTTAAATTCAATGATATTTTATTTTCATATTATTTTTAATTTTCTACTGTCATTAGAATATGTTTTAATTAACAACAACCAACAAATAATTACAAGTCAAATACAAATAAAAACAAAATAATTAACCGCATACGTGTGGAGTAAATCGTGGTATTATGCCTATGGTATCATACTAGATAAATTAAAAATATGGCAGTGAAAATGCATTGATTGAAATAACAGATGAATACACAGAACCATATAACCTGCGGTACAAAAGGATCAGACTGTATACAGTTGGTACAGTGTTTCAGAACTTGCCGTTCTAATCGGGCTTTCCATGATAGATAGTTTAGTAAGAGTTCCATATGGCACCCCCATCCAAAAATGGTATATTTTGGCCATGTTGCTATACAGGTTAAATTAGCAATGTAATAGAATGTAATAGTGCCAATATTTAATACATATATCATAAACATATACAAATATGTTCACATTTTAATCATCAAGTGGGTAAACAGTCGTAGACTTTACAAATGTCATGTAAGAAATGTTCAAACAAGTTAATTTTATCTGAGTATAGTGTCCTTCACTTGAACTTTTTGTGTTTCGTTGTCCACATTGAATTAGTGAGCTATCTGAATCATTCTCGAAATACTCTCGCTTCCTTGCACGTAAATTATATGTTTCTCCACACTCTGGACTTGAATCGGCCATTTCCATTATTTATTTATTTATTATCGACGACAAGTTTGTCTATTGAACGCTTTCCAAATATTGATTCAAACGCTTCAACTACAACGCTTTATCATGTGTTTGATCATTACCAAGTATGACCTCAAATTTATTGCCATCTCATCAACTCATCGTAGCACAGTGGTTAGCGCTGTTGGCTACAAACCTCAAGGTCTCGGGTTCGAGTCTCACTGGACACCCGGAATTTTTCAAAGTAAGTTTGGTACAATGTAAGTAGATATGAACTTAGAAGTCTAAAAGTGGTAAGAAAATAAATGAGTGAGAAATAAGGTAATGGGGTGATGAAAGAAATGGGGGTGCCAAAGTAGAATGGAGCCAAAGATATTTTTTTATATTTTTTAATATTATCCCAAAAAAGCCACACCCCAATTTTTCTAATAGGCCCCTTAAAATAAACCCTTTTCAGAATCTTTTTTATCTGGGATTTTACATCTTTTTAAGTGGGGGTGCCATATGGAACTCTTTCTGATAGTTTCTGCCAACGAAGAAGCTACTGAATCAAGGGTTCACAGGGGCTCGTTACTACTGCGGTACTGTCTAGGAAGGCCAACTATCCATGGGAAGATTACGAAAAGGGACACAACAACTTGGAGCCGCCAATTTTCAAATGTCCAAAATTGTTTCCCTTTGTTGTAATTTTCGCCTCATTCTGGCCGTTTTGTATTGCAAAGTCATATTTCAATAAAAGCATTACCTTTTAACATGTCTTGGCAGTCCAAAGGTCGCAATTAACCATTTTTTGCAGAATTCATGTCAACATTACAACTATGTGGACCCAAAGTTATCCCGAACTTCAGAACACCTTTAATCAGGCTAATACAGCTTATGGAAAAGGGAAGGTGAGTACCAAATATATCTCGGCAGTGAATAATTTCTTGGCGGCATTTGACAGAGATATATTTGGTACTAACTAAAGGTGTTCCGAAGTTCGGGATAACTTTCTACTGCAGAAAAAAAGGAATATTTTCCGCTCTCAAATGTTCCTGAAGAAACACATTAGTAAAATCCACATCAGGGTATCACACTGTGACAAAGGAGATCTTGCTTATTAATAGTGAAGACCATGATAATAAAAATGCATGTTGATTTGGAAAATACAACTACTTCAAACATAAAAATAGCAAACACTTTGGCATTAGTTCATGTCAATATTTTTTTCACTATCAAAGCAAAGATATTTTGGAAAATGTTACAAAAGTTGAAAGCAGCTTTTCCACAGATCTTGATTAAAAATGTGCAGGGATGCCTCGACATGAAATTATATGTAACATTAACAAATGAATGGTTGGCTTTGAGCGTACCTGATGAAGGTTATTCTAGAAACGTGTCATGCAAGCTAAATTTTATATCTATGTTTTAGTTTTTTTACACCTAAGAATGAATTTTTGAAGTCAATTTTAAATACTTCAGAATGGAGGATTTGACTTCTCAGTTTTCTAAATTTTCATGGGATTGGGGTATTATTTAGAATTTTGCTTTGCGATCCACAATGCATTCCCCTATCTATTTTTTCTTGCTATATACTCCTCTTTTTCTTTGCGTGGGGTTGGCATCTCTACTTATGAAATCTCTTCCTACACTTTTCCAACAGATTCTGCCGAGTGATGACTTTTGATCTACAATAATCGTTTTCAGTAAAATTGGTGCAGGAGGAAGTCCTTGTTGACTTGCTGCAGTCATATCATGCTGTATCTGACATAGCCCTTTATTTTAAGAAGGAACAGTAATGTTAATGAAAATTTATGAATGAATTACAATTTTTGCAGGGTACACAATGAGTGAAGATAACATACAAGTAATAACTGATGTGACAGAGGAAACTGAATTAGATAAACATGAGAAGGAAACGTGGATACAGGCACAAATAGACAGCCATAACATTCAAAGAGAGGCTGGTAGGTGTAGTATATACTAACTACTAATATAAATGAAATCAAAGTTTAAACAGTGATGGTCAACAATTCAACCAATATCAACAAAACATAGGAAAGTTTAAACAGTGATAGTCAACAATACCACCAATATAAACAAAACATAGGAAAGTTTAAACAGTGATAATCAACAATACCACCAATATCAACAAAACATAGGAAAGTTTAAACAGTGATAGTCAACAATACCACCAATATCAACAAAACAAAAGAAAGTTTAAACAGTGATAGTCAACAATACCACCAATATAAACAAAACAAAAGAAAGTTTAAACAGTGATAGTCAACAATACCACCAATATAAACAAAACATAGGAAAGTTTAAACAGTGATAGTCAACAATACCACCAATATAAACAAAACATAGGAAAGTTTAAACAGTGATAGTCAACAATACCACCAATATAAACAAAACAAAAGAAAGTTTAAACAGTGATAGTCAACAATACCACCAATATAAACAAAACATAGGAAAGTTTAAACAGTGATAGTCAACAATACCACCAATATAAACAAAACAAAAGAAAGTTTAAACAGTGATAGTCAACAATACCACCAATATAAACAAAACATAGGAAAGTTTAAACAGTGATAGTCAACAATACCACCAATATAAACAAAACAAAAGAAAGTTTAAACAGTGATAGTCAACAATACCACCAATATAAACAAAACATAGGAAAGTTTAAACAGCGATAGTCAACAATACCACCAATATAAACAAAACATAGGAAAGTTTAAACAGTGATAGTCAACAATACCACCAATATAAACAAAACATAGGAAAGTTTAAACAGTGATAGTCAACAATACCACCAATATCAACAAAACATAGGAAAGTTTAAACAGTGATAATCAACAATACCACCAATATAAACAAAACAAAAGAAAGTTTAAACAGTGATAGTCAACAATACCACCAATATAAACAAAACATAGGAAAGTTTAAACAGTGATAGTCAATAATACCACCAATATAAACAAAACAAAAGAAAGTTTAAACAGTGATAGTCAACAATACCACCAATATAAACAAAACATAGGAAAGTTTAAACAGCGATAGTCAACAATACCACCAATATAAACAAAACATAGGAAAGTTTAAACAGTGATAGTCAACAATACCACCAATATCAACAAAACATAGGAAAGTTTAAACAGTGATAATCAACAATACCACCAATATAAACAAAACAAAAGAAAGTTTAAACAGTGATAGTCAACAATACCACCAATATAAACAAAACATAGGAAAGTTTAAACAGTGATAATCAACAATACCACCAATATAAACAAAACATAGGAAAGTTTAAACAGTGATAGTCAACAATACCACCAATATAAACAAAACATAGGAAAGTTTAAACAGTGATAGTCAACAATACCACCAATATAAACAAAACATAGGAAAGTTTAAACAGTGATAGTCAACAATACCACCAATATAAACAAAACAAAAGAAAGTTTAAACAGTGATAGTCAACAATACCACCAATATAAACAAAACATAGGAAAGTTTAAACAGTGATAGTCAACAATACCACCAATATAAACAAAACAAAAGAAAGTTTAAACAGTGATAGTCAACAATACCACCAATATAAACAAAACATAGGAAAGTTTAAACAGTGATAGTCAACAATACCACCAATATAAACAAAACAAAAGAAAGTTTAAACAGTGATAGTCAACAATACCACCAATATAAACAAAACATAGGAAAGTTTAAACAGCGATAGTCAACAATACCACCAATATAAACAAAACATAGGAAAGTTTAAACAGTGATAGTCAACAATACCACCAATATAAACAAAACATAGGAAAGTTTAAACAGTGATAGTCAACAATACCACCAATATCAACAAAACATAGGAAAGTTTAAACAGTGATAATCAACAATACCACCAATATAAACAAAACAAAAGAAAGTTTAAACAGTGATAGTCAACAATACCACCAATATAAACAAAACATAGGAAAGTTTAAACAGTGATAGTCAATAATACCACCAATATAAACAAAACAAAAGAAAGTTTAAACAGTGATAGTCAACAATACCACCAATATAAACAAAACATAGGAAAGTTTAAACAGCGATAGTCAACAATACCACCAATATAAACAAAACATAGGAAAGTTTAAACAGTGATAGTCAACAATACCACCAATATAAACAAAACATAGGAAAGTTTAAACAGTGATAGTCAACAATACCACCAATATCAACAAAACATAGGAAAGTTTAAACAGTGATAATCAACAATACCACCAATATAAACAAAACAAAAGAAAGTTTAAACAGTGATAGTCAACAATACCACCAATATAAACAAAACATAGGAAAGTTTAAACAGTGATAGTCAACAATACCACCAATATAAACAAAACAAAAGAAAGTTTAAACAGTGATAGTCAACAATACCACCAATATAAACAAAACATAGGAAAGTTTAAACAGTGATAGTCAACAATACCACCAATATCAACAAAACATAGGAAAGATTAAACAGTGATAGTCAACAATACCACCAATATCAACAAAACATAGGAAAGTTTAAACAGTGATAGTCAACAATACCACCAATATCAACAAAACATAGGAAAGTTTAAACAGTGATAGTCAACAATACCACCAATATCAACAAAACATAGGAAAGTTTAAACAGTGATAGTCAACAATACCACCAATATCAACAAAACATAGGAAAGTTTAAACAGTGATAGTCAACAATACCACCAATATAAACAAAACATAGGAAAGTTTAAACAGTGATAGTCAACAATACCACCAATATAAACAAAACAAAGGAAAGTTTAAACAGTGATAGTCAACAATACCACCAATATCAACAAAACATAGGAAAGTTTAAACAGTGATAGTCAACAATACCATCAATATAAACAAAACATAGGAAAGTTTAAACAGTGATAGTCAACAATACCACCAATATAAACAAAACATAGGAAAGTTTAAACAGTGATAGTCAACAATACCATCAATATAAACAAAACATAGGAAAGTTTAAACAGTGATAGTCAACAATACCACCAATATAAACAAAACAAAAGAAAGTTTAAACAGTGATAGTCAACAATACCACCAATATAAACAAAACATAGGAAAGTTTAAACAGTGATAGTCAACAATACCACCAATATAAACAAAACATAGGAAAGTTTAAACAGTGATAGTCAACAATACCACCAATATAAACAAAACATAGGAAAGTTTAAACAGTGATAGTCAACAATACCACCAATATAAACAAAACATAGGAAAGTTTAAACAGTGATAGTCAACAATACCACCAATATAAACAAAACATAGGAAAGTTTAAACAGTGATAGTCAACAATACCACCAATATAAACAAAACATAGGAAAGTTTAAACAGTGATAGTCAACAATACCACCAATATAAACAAGACATAGGAAAGTTTAAACAGTGATAGTCAACAATACCACCAATATAAACAAAACATAGGAAAGTTTAAGCAGTGATAGTCAACAATACCACCAATATAAACAAAACATAGGAAAGTTTAAACAGTGATAATCAACAATACCACCAATATCAACAAAACATAGGAAAGTTTAAACAGTGATAGTCAACAATACCACCAATATAAACAAAACATAGGAAAGTTTAAACAGTGATAATCAACAATACCACCAATATCAACAAAACAAAGGAAAGTTTAAACAGCGATAGTCAACAATACCACCAATATAAACAAAACATAGGAAAGTTTAAACAGTGATAATCAACAATACCACCAATATAAACAAAACATAGGAAAGTTTAAACAGTGATAGTCAACAATACCACCAATATAAACAAAACATAGGAAAGTTTAAACAGTGATAGTCAACAATACCACCAATATCAACAAAACATAGGAAAGTTTAAACAGCGATAATCAACAATACCACCAATATAAACAAAACATAGGAAAGTTTAAACAGTGATAGTCAACAATACCACCAATATAAACAAAACATAGGAAAGTTTAAACAGTGATAGTCAACAATACCACCAATATAAACAAAACATAGGAAAGTTTAAACAGTGATAATCAACAATACCACCAATATCAACAAAACATAGGAAAGTTTAAACAGTGATAGTCAACAATACCACCAATATCAACAAAACATAGGAAAGTTTAAACAGTGATAGTCAACAATACCACCAATATAAACAAAACAAAAGAAAGTTTAAACAGTGATAGTCAACAATACCACCAATATAAACAAAACATAGGAAAGTTTAAACAGTGATAGTCAACAATACCACCAATATCAACAAAACATAGGAAAGTTTAAACAGTGATAATCAACAATACCACCAATATAAACAAAACAAAAGAAAGTTTAAACAGTGATAGTCAACAATACCACCAATATAAACAAAACATAGGAAAGTTTAAACAGTGATAGTCAACAATACCACCAATATAAACAAAACAAAAGAAAGTTTAAACAGTGATAGTCAACAATACCACCAATATAAACAAAACATAGGAAAGTTTAAACAGTGATAGTCAACAATACCACCAATATCAACAAAACATAGGAAAGATTAAACAGTGATAGTCAACAATACCACCAATATCAACAAAACATAGGAAAGTTTAAACAGTGATAGTCAACAATACCACCAATATCAACAAAACATAGGAAAGTTTAAACAGTGATAGTCAACAATACCACCAATATCAACAAAACCTAGGAAAGTTTAAACAGTGATAGTCAACAATACCACCAATATCAACAAAACATAGGAAAGTTTAAACAGTGATAGTCAACAATACCACCAATATAAACAAAACATAGGAAAGTTTAAACAGTGATAGTCAACAATACCACCAATATAAACAAAACAAAGGAAAGTTTAAACAGTGATAGTCAACAATACCACCAATATCAACAAAACATAGGAAAGTTTAAACAGTGATAGTCAACAATACCATCAATATAAACAAAACATAGGAAAGTTTAAACAGTGATAGTCAACAATACCACCAATATAAACAAAACATAGGAAAGTTTAAACAGTGATAGTCAACAATACCACCAATATAAACAAAACATAGGAAAGTTTAAACAGTGATAGTCAACAATACCACCAATATAAACAAGACATAGGAAAGTTTAAACAGTGATAGTCAACAATACCACCAATATAAACAAAACATAGGAAAGTTTAAGCAGTGATAGTCAACAATACCACCAATATAAACAAAACATAGGAAAGTTTAAACAGTGATAATCAACAATACCACCAATATCAACAAAACATAGGAAAGTTTAAACAGTGATAGTCAACAATACCACCAATATAAACAAAACATAGGAAAGTTTAAACAGTGATAATCAACAATACCACCAATATCAACAAAACAAAGGAAAGTTTAAACAGCGATAGTCAACAATACCACCAATATAAACAAAACATAGGAAAGTTTAAACAGTGATAATCAACAATACCACCAATATAAACAAAACATAGGAAAGTTTAAACAGTGATAGTCAACAATACCACCAATATAAACAAAACAAAAGAAAGTTTAAACAGTGATAGTCAACAATACCACCAATATAAACAAAACATAGGAAAGTTTAAACAGTGATAGTCAACAATACCACCAATATAAACAAAACAAAAGAAAGTTTAAACAGTGATAGTCAACAATACCACCAATATAAACAAAACATAGGAAAGTTTAAACAGTGATAGTCAACAATACCACCAATATAAACAAAACATAGGAAAGTTTAAACAGTGATAGTCAACAATACCACCAATATCAACAAAACATAGGAAAGTTTAAACAGTGATAATCAACAATACCACCAATATAAACAAAACAAAAGAAAGTTTAAACAGTGATAGTCAACAATACCACCAATATAAACAAAACATAGGAAAGTTTAAACAGTGATAGTCAACAATACCACCAATATAAACAAAACAAAAGAAAGTTTAAACAGTGATAGTCAACAATACCACCAATATAACAAAACATAGGGAAGTTTAAACAGTGATAGTCAACAATACCACCAATATCAACAAAACATAGGAAAGATTAAACAGTGATAGTCAACAATACCACCAATATCAACAAAACATAGGAAAGTTTAAACAGTGATAGTCAACAATACCACCAATATCAACAAAACATAGGAAAGTTTAAACAGTGATAGTCAACAATACCACCAATATCAACAAAACATAGGAAAGTTTAAACAGTGATAGTCAACAATACCACCAATATCAACAAAACATAGGAAAGTTTAAACAGTGATAGTCAACAATACCACCAATATAAACAAAACATAGGAAAGTTTAAACAGTGATAGTCAACAATACCACCAATATAAACAAAACAAAGGAAAGTTTAAACAGTGATAGTCAACAATACCACCAATATCAACAAAACATAGGAAAGTTTAAACAGTGATAATCAACAATACCACCAATATAAACAAAACATAGGAAAGTTTAAACAGTGATAGTCAACAATACCACCAATATAAACAAAACATAGGAAAGTTTAAACAGTGATAGTCAACAATACCATCAATATAAACAAAACATAGGAAAGTTTAAACAGTGATAGTCAACAATACCACCAATATAAACAAAACATAGGAAAGTTTAAACAGTGATAGTCAACAATACCATCAATATAAACAAAACATAGGAAAGTTTAAACAGTGATAGTCAACAATACCACCAATATAAACAAAACAAAAGAAAGTTTAAACAGTGATAGTCAACAATACCACCAATATAAACAAAACATAGGAAAGTTTAAACAGTGATAGTCAACAATACCACCAATATAAACAAAACATAGGAAAGTTTAAACAGTGATAGTCAACAATACCACCAATATCAACAAAACATAGGAAAGTTTAAACAGTGATAGTCAACAATACCACCAATATCAACAAAACATAGGAAAGTTTAAACAGTGATAATCAACAATACCACCAATATAAACAAAACATAGGAAAGTTTAAACAGTGATAGTCAACAATACCACCAATATAAACAAAACATAGGAAAGTTTAAACAGTGATAGTCAACAATACCACCAATATCAACAAAACATAGGAAAGTTTAAACAGTGATAGTCAACAATACCACCAATATAAACAAAACATAGGAAAGTTTAAACAGTGATAGTCAACAATACCACCAATATAAACAAAACATAGGAAAGTTTAAACAGTGATAATCAACAATACCACCAATATAAACAAAACATAGGAAAGTTTAAACAGTGATAGTCAACAATACCACCAATATCAACAAAACAAAGGAAAGTTTAAACAGTGATAGTCAACAATACCACCAATATCAACAAAACATAGGAAAGTTTAAACAGTGATAGTCAACAATACCACCAATATCAACAAAACATAGGAAAGTTTAAACAGTGATAGTCAACAATACCACCAATATCAACAAAACATAGGAAAGTTTAAACAGTGATAGTCAACAATACCACCAATATCAACAAAACATAGGAAAGTTTAAACAGCGATAGTCAACAATACCACCAATATAAACAAAACATAGGAAAGTTTAAACAGTGATAGTCAACAATACCACCAATATCAACAAAACATAGGAAAGTTTAAACAGTGATAGTCAACAATACCACCAATATCAACAAAACATAGGAAAGTTTAAACAGCGATAGTCAACAATACCACCAATATAAACAAAACATAGGAAAGTTTAAACAGTGATAGTCAACAATACCACCAATATCAACAAAACATAGGAAAGTTTAAACAGCGATAGTCAACAATACCACCAATATCAACAAAACAAAGGAAAGTTTAAACAGTGATAGTCAACAATACCACCAATATAAACAAAACAAAGGAAAGTTTAAACAGTGATAGTCAACAATACCACCAATATAAACAAAACATAGGAAAGTTTAAACAGTGATAATCAACAATACCACCAATATAAACAAAACATAGGAAAGTTTAAACAGTGATAGTCAACAATACCACCAATATCAACAAAACAAAGGAAAGTTTAAACAGTGATAGTCAACAATACCACCAATATCAACAAAACAAAGGAAAGTTTAAGCAGTGATAGTCAACAATACCACCAATATAAACAAAACATAGGAAAGTTTAAACAGTGATAGTCAACAATACCACCAATATAAACAAAACAAAGGAAAGTTTAAACAGTGATAGTCAACAATACCACCAATATAAACAAAACATAGGAAAGTTTAAACAGTGATAATCAACAATACCACCAATATAAACAAAACAAAGGAAAGTTTAAACAGTGATAGTCAACAATACCACCAATATCAACAAAACAAAGGAAAGTTTAAACAGTGATAGTCAACAATACCACCAATATCAACAAAACATAGGAAAGTTTAAACAGTGATAGTCAACAATACCACCAATATCAACAAAACATAGGAAAGTTTAAACAGTGATAGTCAACGATACCACCAATATCAACAAAACATAGGAAAGTTTAAACAGTGATAGTCAACAATACCACCAATATCAACAAAACATAGGAAAGTTTAAACAGCGATAGTCAACAATACCACCAATATAAACAAAACATAGGAAAGTTTAAACAGTGATAGTCAACAATACCACCAATATCAACAAAACATAGGAAAGTTTAAACAGTGATAGTCAACAATACCACCAATATCAACAAAACATAGGAAAGTTTAAACAGCGATAGTCAACAATACCACCAATATAAACAAAACATAGGAAAGTTTAAACAGTGATAGTCAACAATACCACCAATATCAACAAAACATAGGAAAGTTTAAACAGTGATAGTCAACAATACCACCAATATAAACAAAACATAGGAAAGTTTAAACAGTGATAGTCAACAATACCACCAATATAAACAAAACAAAAGAAAGTTTAAACAGTGATAGTCAACAATACCACCAATATAAACAAAACATAGGAAAGTTTAAACAGTGATAGTCAACAATACCACCAATATAAACAAAACATAGGAAAGTTTAAACAGTGATAGTCAACAATACCACCAATATCAACAAAACATAGGAAAGTTTAAACAGTGATAATCAACAATACCACCAATATAAACAAAACAAAAGAAAGTTTAAACAGTGATAGTCAACAATACCACCAATATAAACAAAACATAGGAAAGTTTAAACAGTGATAGTCAACAATACCACCAATATAAACAAAACAAAAGAAAGTTTAAACAGTGATAGTCAACAATACCACCAATATAACAAAACATAGGAAAGTTTAAACAGTGATAGTCAACAATACCACCAATATCAACAAAACATAGGAAAGATTAAACAGTGATAGTCAACAATACCACCAATATCAACAAAACATAGGAAAGTTTAAACAGTGATAGTCAACAATACCACCAATATCAACAAAACATAGGAAAGTTTAAACAGTGATAGTCAACAATACCACCAATATCAACAAAACATAGGAAAGTTTAAACAGTGATAGTCAACAATACCACCAATATCAACAAAACATAGGAAAGTTTAAACAGTGATAGTCAACAATACCACCAATATAAACAAAACATAGGAAAGTTTAAACAGTGATAGTCAACAATACCACCAATATAAACAAAACAAAGGAAAGTTTAAACAGTGATAGTCAACAATACCACCAATATCAACAAAACATAGGAAAGTTTAAACAGTGATAATCAACAATACCACCAATATAAACAAAACATAGGAAAGTTTAAACAGTGATAGTCAACAATACCACCAATATAAACAAAACATAGGAAAGTTTAAACAGTGATAGTCAACAATACCATCAATATAAACAAAACATAGGAAAGTTTAAACAGTGATAGTCAACAATACCACCAATATAAACAAAACATAGGAAAGTTTAAACAGTGATAGTCAACAATACCATCAATATAAACAAAACATAGGAAAGTTTAAACAGTGATAGTCAACAATACCACCAATATAAACAAAACAAAAGAAAGTTTAAACAGTGATAGTCAACAATACCACCAATATAAACAAAACATAGGAAAGTTTAAACAGTGATAGTCAACAATACCACCAATATAAACAAAACATAGGAAAGTTTAAACAGTGATAGTCAACAATACCACCAATATCAACAAAACATAGGAAAGTTTAAACAGTGATAGTCAACAATACCACCAATATCAACAAAACATAGGAAAGTTTAAACAGTGATAGTCAACAATACCACCAATATAAACAAAACATAGGAAAGTTTAAACAGTGATAGTCAACAATACCACCAATATAAACAAAACATAGGAAAGTTTAAACAGTGATAGTCAACAATACCACCAATATCAACAAAACATAGGAAAGTTTAAACAGTGATAGTCAACAATACCACCAATATAAACAAAACATAGGAAAGTTTAAACAGTGATAGTCAACAATACCACCAATATAAACAAAACATAGGAAAGTTTAAACAGTGATAATCAACAATACCACCAATATAAACAAAACAAAGGAAAGTTTAAACAGTGATAGTCAACAATACCACCAATATAAACAAAACATAGGAAAGTTTAAACAGTGATAGTCAACAATACCACCAATATAAACAAAACAAAGGAAAGTTTAAACAGTGATAGTCATCAATACCACCAATATCAACAAAACATAGGAAAGTTTAAACAGCGATAGTCAACAATACCACCAATATAAACAAAACATAGGAAAGTTTAAACAGTGATAGTCAACAATACCACCAATATCAACAAAACATAGGAAAGTTTAAACAGTGATAGTCAACAATACCACCAATATAAACAAAACATAGGAAAGTTTAAACAGTGATAGTCAACAATACCACCAATATCAACAAAACAAAGGAAAGTTTAAACAGTGATAGTCAACAATACCACCAATATAAACAAAACAAAGGAAAGTTTAAACAGTGATAGTCAACAATACCACCAATATAAACAAAACATAGGAAAGTTTAAACAGTGATAATCAACAATACCACCAATATCAACAAAACATAGGAAAGTTTAAACAGTGATAGTCAACAATACCACCAATATCAACAAAACAAAGGAAAGTTTAAACAGTGATAGTCAACAATACCACCAATATCAACAAAACAAAGGAAAGTTTAAGCAGTGATAGTCAACAATACCACCAATATAAACAAAACATAGGAAAGTTTAAACAGTGATAGTCAACAATACCACCAATATAAACAAAACAAAGGAAAGTTTAAACAGTGATAGTCAACAATACCACCAATATAAACAAAACATAGGAAAGTTTAAACAGTGATAGTCAACAATACCACCAATATAAACAAAACAAAGGAAAGTTTAAACAGTGATAGTCAACAATACCACCAATATAAACAAAACATAGGAAAGTTTAAACAGTGATAATCAACAATACCACCAATATAAACAAAACATAGGAAAGTTTAAACAGTGATAGTCAACAATACCACCAATATAAACAAAACAAAGGAAAGTTTAAACAGTGATAGTCAACAATACCACCAATATAAACAAAACATAGGAAAGTTTAAACAGTGATAGTCAACAATACCACCAATATAAACAAAACAAAGGAAAGTTTAAACAGTGATAGTCAACAATACCACCAATATAAACAAAACATAGGAAAGTTTAAACAGTGATAATCAACAATACCACCAATATAAACAAAACATAGGAAAGTTTAAACAGTGATAGTCAACAATACCACCAATATCAACAAAACAAAGGAAAGTTTAAACAGTGATAGTCAACAATACCACCAATATCAACAAAACAAAGGAAAGTTTAAGCAGTGATAGTCAACAATACCACCAATATAAACAAAACATAGGAAAGTTTAAACAGTGATAGTCAACAATACCACCAATATAAACAAAACATAGGAAAGTTTAAACAGCGATAGTCAACAATACCACCAATATAAACAAAACAAAGGAAAGTTTAAACAGTGATAGTCAACAATACCACCAATATCAACAAAACAAAGGAAAGTTTAAACAGTGATAGTCAACAATACCACCAATATAAACAAAACATAGGAAAGTTTAAACAGTGATAGTCAACAATACCACCAATATCAACAAAACAAAGGAAAGTTTAAACAGTGATAGTCAACAATACCACCAATATAAACAAAACATAGGAAAGTTTAAACAGTGATAGTCAACAATACCACCAATATAAACAAAACAAAGGAAAGTTTAAACAGTGATAGTCAACAATACCACCAATATAAACAAAACAAAGGAAAGTTTAAACAGTGATAGTCAACAATACCACCAATATCAACAAAACATAGGAAAGTTTAAACAGTGATAGTCAACAATACCACCAATATCAACAAAACATAGGAAAGTTTAAACAGTGATAGTCAACAATACCACCAATATCAACAAAACATAGGAAAGTTTAAACAGTGATAGTCAACAATACCACCAATATAAACAAAACATAGGAAAGTTTAAACAGTGATAGTCAACAATACCACCAATATAAACAAAACATAGGAAAGTTTAAACAGTGATAGTCAACAATACCACCAATATCAACAAAACATAGGAAAGTTTAAACAGTGATAGTCAACAATACCACCAATATAAACAAAACATAGGAAAGTTTAAACAGTGATAGTCAACAATACCACCAATATAAACAAAACATAGGAAAGTTTAAACAGTGATAGTCAACAGTTCAACCAATATAAACAAAACATAGAAAAGTTTAAACAGTGATAGTCAACAATACCACCAATATAAACAAAACATAGGAAAGTTTAAACAGTGATAGTCAACAATACCACCAATATAAACAAAACATAGGAAAGTTTAAACAGTGATAGTCAACAATACCACCAATATAAACAAAACATAGGAAAGTTTAAACAGTGAAAGTCAACAATACCACCAATATCAACAAAACATAGGAAAGTTTAAACAGCGATAGTCAACAATACCACCAATATCAACAAAACATAGGAAAGTTTAAACAGTGATAGTCAACAATACCACCAATATAAACAAAACATAGGAAAGTTTAAACAGTGATAATCAACAATACCACCAATATCAACAAAACATAAGAAAGTTTAAACAGCGATAGTCAACAATACCACCAATATAAACAAAACATAGGAAAGTTTAAACAGTGATAGTCAACAATACCACCAATATCAACAAAACATAGGAAAGTTTAAACAGCGATAGTCAACAATACCACCAATATAAACAAAACATAGGAAAGTTTAAACAGTGATAGTCAACAATACCACCAATATAAACAAAACATAGGAAAGTTTAAACAGTGATAGTCAACAATACCACCAATATCAACAAAACATAGGAAAGTTTAAACAGCGATAGTCAACAATACCACCAATATAAACAAAACATAGGAAAGTTTAAACAGTGATAGTCAACAATACCACCAATATAAACAAAACATAGGAAAGTTTAAACAGTGATAGTCAACAATACCACCAATATCAACAAAACATAGGAAAGTTTAAACAGTGATAATCAACAATACCACCAATATCAACAAAACATAGGAAAGTTTAAACAGTGATAGTCAACAATACCACCAATATCAACAAAACATAGGAAAGTTTAAACAGTGATAGTCAACAATACCACCAATATAAACAAAACATAGGAAAGTTTAAACAGTGATAGTCAACAATACCACCAATATAAACAAAACATAGGAAAGTTTAAACAGTGATAGTCAACAATACCACCAATATCAACAAAACATAGGAAAGTTTAAACAGCGATAGTCAACAATACCACCAATATCAACAAAACATAGGAAAGTTTAAACAGTGATAGTCAACAATACCACCAATATAAACAAAACATAGGAAAGTTTAAACAGTGATAATCAACAATACCACCAATATCAACAAAACATAGGAAAGTTTAAACAGCGATAGTCAACAATACCACCAATATAAACAAAACATAGGAAAGTTTAAACAGTGATAGTCAACAATACCACCAATATCAACAAAACATAGGAAAGTTTAAACAGCGATAGTCAACAATACCACCAATATAAACAAAACATAGGAAAGTTTAAACAGTGATAGTCAACAATACCACCAATATCAACAAAACATAGGAAAGTTTATACAGTGATAGTCAACAATACCACCAATATAAACAAAACAAAGGAAAGTTTAAACAGTGATAGTCAACAATACCACCAATATAAACAAAACATAGGAAAGTTTAAACAGTGATAATCAACAATACCACCAATATCAACAAAACATAGGAAAGTTTAAACAGTGATAGTCAACAATACCACCAATATCAACAAAACATAGGAAAGTTTAAGCAGTGATAGTCAACAATACCACCAATATAAACAAAACATAGGAAAGTTTAAACAGTGATAGTCAACAATACTACCAATATCAACAAAACATAGGAAAGTTTAAACAGTGATAATCAACAATACCACCAATATCAACAAAACATAGGAAAGTTTAAACAGTGATAGTCAACAATACCACCAATATCAACAAAACATAGGAAAGTTTAAACAGTGATAATCAACAATACCACCAATATAAACAAAATATAGGAAAGTTTAAGCAGTGATAGTCAACAATACCACCAATATAAACAAAACATAGGAAAGTTTAAACAGTGATAGTCAACAATACCACCAATATAAACAAAACATAGGAAAGTTTAAACAGTGATAGTCAACAATACCACCAATATCAACAAAACATAGGAAAGTTTAAACAGTGATAGTCAACAATACCACCAATATAAACAAAACATAGGAAAGTTTAAACAGTGATAATCAACAATACCACCAATATAAACAAAATATAGGAAAGTTTAAGCAGTGATAGTCAACAATACCACCAATATAAACAAAACATAGGAAAGTTTAAACAGTGATAGTCAACAATACCACCAATATCAACAAAACATAGGAAAGTTTAAACAGTGATAGTCAACAATACCACCAATATAAACAAAACATAGGAAAGTTTAAACAGTGATAATCAACAATACCACCAATATAAACAAAATATAGGAAAGTTTAAGCAGTGATAGTCAACAATACCACCAATATAAACAAAACATAGGAAAGTTTAAACAGTGATAATCAACAATACCACCAATATCAACAAAACATAGGAAAGTTTAAACAGTGATAGTCAACAATACCACCAATATAAACAAAACATAGGAAAGTTTAAACAGTGATAATCAACAATACCACCAATATCAACAAAACATAGGAAAGTTTAAACAGTGATAGTCAACAATACCACCAATATAAACAAAACATAGGAAAGTTTAAACAGTGATAGTCAACAATACCACCAATATAAACAAAACATAGGAAAGTTTAAACAGTGATAGTCAACAATACCACCAATATCAACAAAACATAGGAAAGTTTAAACAGCGATAGTCAACAATACCACCAATATAAACAAAACATAGGAAAGTTTAAACAGTGATAGTCAACAATACCACCAATATCAACAAAACATAGGAAAGTTTAAGCAGTGATAATCAACAATACCACCAATATAAACAATACATAGGAAAGTTTAAACAGTGATAGTCAGCAATACCACCAATATAAACAAAACATAGGAAAGTTTAAACAGTGATAGTCAACAATACCACCAATATCAACAAAACAAAGGAAAGTTTAAACAGTGATAATCAACAATACCACCAATATAAACAAAACATAGGAAAGTTTAAACAGTGATAGTCAACAATACCACCAATATAAACAAAACAAAGGAAAGTTTAAACAGTGATAATCAACAATACCACCAATATAAACAAAACATAGAAAAGTTTAAACAGTGATAGTCAACAATACCACCAATATCAACAAAACAAAGGAAAGTTTAAACAGTGATAGTCAACAATACCACCAATATAAACAAAACATAGGAAAGTTTAAACAGTGATAGTCAACAATACCACCAATATCAACAAAACATAGGAAAGTTTAAACAGTGATAATCAACAATACCACCAATATCAACAAAACATAGGAAAGTTTAAACAGTGATAGTCAACAATACCACCAATATAAACAAAACATAGGAAAGTTTAAACAGTGATAGTGAACAATACCACCAATATAAACAAAACATAGGAAAGTTTAAACAGTGATAGTCAACAATACCACCAATATAAACAAAACATAGGAAAGTTTAAACAGTGATAGTCAACAATACCACCAATATAAACAAAACAAAGGAAAGTTTAAACAGTGATAGTCAACAATACCACCAATATCAACAAAACAAAGGAAAGTTTAAACAGTGATAGTCAACAATACCACCAATATCAACAAAACATAGGAAAGTTTAAACAGCGATAATCAACAATACCACCAATATAAACAAAACATAGGAAAGTTTAAGCAGTGATAGTCAACAATACCACCAATATCAACAAAACATAGGAAAGTTTAAACAGTGATAGTCAACAATACCACCAATATAAACAAAACATAGGAAAGTTTAAACAGTGATAATCAACAATACCACCAATATAAACAAAATATAGGAAAGTTTAAGCAGTGATAGTCAACAATACCACCAATATAAACAAAACATAGGAAAGTTTAAACAGTGATAGTCAACAATACCACCAATATCAACAAAACATAGGAAAGTTTAAACAGTGATAGTCAACAATACCACCAATATAAACAAAACATAGGAAAGTTTAAACAGTGATAATCAACAATACCACCAATATAAACAAAATATAGGAAAGTTTAAGCAGTGATAGTCAACAATACCACCAATATAAACAAAACATAGGAAAGTTTAAACAGTGATAATCAACAATACCACCAATATCAACAAAACATAGGAAAGTTTAAACAGTGATAGTCAACAATACCACCAATATAAACAAAACATAGGAAAGTTTAAACAGTGATAATCAACAATACCACCAATATCAACAAAACATAGGAAAGTTTAAACAGTGATAGTCAACAATACCACCAATATAAACAAAACATAGGAAAGTTTAAACAGTGATAGTCAACAATACCACCAATATCAACAAAACATAGGAAAGTTTAAACAGCGATAGTCAACAATACCACCAATATAAACAAAACATAGGAAAGTTTAAACAGTGATAGTCAACAATACCACCAATATCAACAAAACATAGGAAAGTTTAAGCAGTGATAATCAACAATACCACCAATATAAACAAAACATAGGAAAGTTTAAACAGTGATAGTCAGCAATACCACCAATATAAACAAAACATAGGAAAGTTTAAACAGTGATAGTCAACAATACCACCAATATCAACAAAACAAAGGAAAGTTTAAACAGTGATAATCAACAATACCACCAATATAAACAAAACATAGGAAAGTTTAAACAGTGATAGTCAACAATACCACCAATATAAACAAAACAAAGGAAAGTTTAAACAGTGATAATCAACAATACCACCAATATAAACAAAACATAGAAAAGTTTAAACAGTGATAGTCAACAATACCACCAATATCAACAAAACAAAGGAAAGTTTAAACAGTGATAGTCAACAATACCACCAATATAAACAAAACATAAGAAAGTTTAAACAGTGATAGTCAACAATACCACCAATATCAACAAAACATAGGAAAGTTTAAACAGTGATAATCAACAATACCACCAATATCAACAAAACATAGGAAAGTTTAAACAGTGATAGTCAACAATACCACCAATATAAACAAAACATAGGAAAGTTTAAACAGTGATAGTGAACAATACCACCAATATAAACAAAACATAGGAAAGTTTAAACAGTGATAGTCAACAATACCACCAATATAAACAAAACATAGGAAAGTTTAAACAGTGATAGTCAACAATACCACCAATATAAACAAAACAAAGGAAAGTTTAAACAGTGATAGTCAACAATACCACCAATATCAACAAAACAAAGGAAAGTTTAAACAGTGATAGTCAACAATACCACCAATATCAACAAAACATAGGAAAGTTTAAACAGCGATAATCAACAATACCACCAATATAAACAAAACATAGGAAAGTTTAAACAGTGATAGTCAACAATACCACCAATATCAACAAAACATAGGAAAGTTTAAACAGTGATAATCAACTATACCACCAATATAAACAAAACAAAGGAAAGTTTAAACAGCGATAGTCAACAATACCACCAATATAAACAAAACATAGGAAAGTTTAAACAGTGATAGTCAACAATACCACCAATATCAACAAAACATAGGAAAGTTTAAACAGTGATAGTCAACAATACCACCAATATCAACAAAACATAGGAAAGTTTAAACAGCGATAATCAACAATACCACCAATATAAACAAAACATAGGAAAGTTTAAACAGTGATAGTCAACAATACCACCAATATCAACAAAACAAAGGAAAGTTTAAACAGTGATAGTCAACAATACCACCAATATCAACAAAACATAGGAAAGTTTAAACAGTGATAGTCAACAATACCACCAATATCAACAAAACAAAGGAAAGTTTAAACAGTGATAGTCAACAATACCACCAATATCAACAAAACATAGGAAAGTTTAAACAGCGATAATCAACAATACCACCAATATAAACAAAACATAGGAAAGTTTAAACAGTGATAGTCAACAATACCACCAATATCAACAAAACAAAGGAAAGTTTAAACAGTGATAATCAACAATACCACCAATATAAACAAAACAAAGGAAAGTTTAAACAGCGATAGTCAACAATACCACCAATATAAACAAAACATAGGAAAGTTTAAACAGTGATAGTCAACAATACCACCAATATAAACAAAACAAAGGAAAGTTTAAACAGTGATAGTCAACAATACCACCAATATAAACAAAACAAAAGAAAGTTTAAACAGTGATAGTCAACTGTTCAACCAATATCAACAAAACAAACAACTGTCAACTCAAATTACTGAACAAAAAAAAGACTAGGACATATATGCCAATGTTAACTCCAGATCCTGGCAGAATTGTTTCAATGATATGACAGAGTTGTCTTTCTTGTCACAATCATTTAGAAGCAATATTATAAAATATTTACATACTGTATTGCTTCCAATAAAGATGTATCCTGGAATAGTGTATAACATGATGAATGAGTTCGAGAATGAAAAAAAAAAACAAGTAACAAAAATGAAACAGAAAGTTTCCTTCAGAAGCGTTTGGAGATACCAAAGGGGTAATCAGAATCTGTATATCGAAGAACAGACAACACAATGGCCAAAAGAAAAAGTACAAAAGGACAAACAACAATCTACAAAACATACATATAAAACTAAAGATCGAGTAACACGAACCCCGCTAAAAACCGTGGGTGTACTCAGGTGCTCCATAAAGGGTAAGCAGTTCCTGCTCCACTAGTGACACCCATCGTGTTAATCTAGTTACAAATCCGGTGATAAGTCATGAACGAGGAAAGGACCGGGAAGTGTTTACGACAAGTGGAACATACATGTATCCATGGTCATTTGTGACACAGATATTCCATAACGGTCAACCAAGTCATGGTGGCTACCATAAAACTTTCGAAGTGATGACTTCAACTTAACTAAGATCTAGAGGAACCCTTGGTTCAGTAGCTTCCTTGTTAGCAGCAACCCTCTATCAAGGAAATCCTGATAGGAACCACAAGCTCTAGAATATCGTATCAACTGAGAGAGATATACTCCATATGCAGGTGCTGCTGGAATGTTGATACATATGAAATGAAAGTTCACAATGGGAAAATTGAAATCATTTCTTTTGTCGTAAAGTTTCGTTCTTAACCTCACTTCACTGTCAATTTCGAGGTGTAGGTCAAGGTATGAAGCAGATCTATCTGTGTCTGTGGTATCCTTTATTTCAAGCTCAATGGGATATGTGCGAATATCAAACACCAGGTTTGTTGGAATTACATGTACTGTTACCATCAGAGTAGAACAAAACACTTATTTTACTTTCCAAATCATAGAAAATTTACAATTTAGGGATTTTCAGATAAAATTATTTTTTCTTAAAAATGTTCTTTCTGTTGTAGCAACAAGCTCTATTAAAGTGAATAAAGAAGATACTGTCAAACTGATCAATATGTAAGTGTTCAGTCAAACACAAACATTACAATCTGACCAATATGTAAGTGTTCAGTCAAACACAAACATTACAATCTGACCAATATGTAAGTGTTCAGTCAAACACAAACATTACAATCTGACCAATATGTAAGTGTTCAGTCAAACACAAACATTACAATCTGACCAATATGTAAGTCTTCAGTCAAACACAAACATTACAATCTGACCAATATGTAAGTGTTCAGTCAATTACAAATATTGGGTTGGGAATTACAAGAAAATAGACGGAATAAATGCAAACTCACATTATCTTATAAAATACTAAATGGGTTAACACATGCATATCTTTATAAGTTGGTTCAACCATATCTACCCAGATAACCACATCGATGGTGTAGTGGTCAGCGTGCTTGCCTCAAGTGCAGTAGATCATGGGTTCAAACCCAGATCGGGTCAAGCCAAAGACTATAAAATTGGTATTTGTTGCTTCCTCCGCTAAGCATGCAACATTAAGGAGAAAGAGCAAAGACTGGTTGGCTCGGAATCAGGATAATGTGTCCAATTGGGACGACATGTATATCCGTGGACTGTTGTTTCAGTGAGCTAGTACTATTAAAAAATCCAACTAAGTGTGTTGGTCTAGTACAAAGCGGACCTCATAATCATCTCATTGAAAATTAACTTGTTCTTGCAATGATCTAGCTGAAAAATTGCTGAGTTGGCATTAAACAACAATCACTCACTCTTCCCTATGTATCAGAAAAAATGAGTAAATACGGTGCCAGTATCCTCCCCTTAATGGCGTGTTTCTCTTATGTGTCAGAAAAAAGAGCTTAAAGAGGTAACATATTTGAAAAAAAATTGTTGAAATGTACATAAAGCTCATATTTAATACTATGTTGTCAGATTACCCCTTCTGACATTTTTGTTAAATGTTAAATAGTTTTTTAAACGTCGTCTGATGATTTTTTTAGACTCACTGAATTGGGAGAAGATTTGAGGAAGCAACAGTTTGATAGAGATAGGAAAGAAGTTATATTAAAAAGGTAAACAAAAATCTGATATTCTATTAATAGCTTCACAAGTATTGTGTTTGTGATTGATTGTCTAAAGATAGTTAAAATTTGTGAAGCTATTAAGCAATTGGAAATAGTTTCCTTCATGTTTTCAATTGATATACATACTTTCTTTTTTATAGCTTCACAAGTATTGTGTTTGTGATTGTTTGTCTAAAAATAGTTAAAATTTGTGAAGCTATTAAGCAATTGGAAATAGTTTCCTTCATGTTTTCAATTGATATACATACTTTCTTTTTTATAGCTTCACAAGTATTGTGTTTGTGATTGTTTGTCTAAAAATACAGTCAAACCTGTCGTAACGGTCACCTTTGTATAATGGTCACCTGCTCATAACGGTCACTTTCGTGCTCTCCCTGTGCATTTTACTATATATTTTAATTCGATATAGCGGTCACCTGTTCAATGTGGTCAGCTGTCACCATTTATTAGTAATTTCCAGTGTAAAACCTTTGTATAACGGTAAGTTCATTTTTAAAATAATACCGGAAGTGATTTCGAAAGTTCGGTATTTTTCTCAAATGTACAAAAAATCCCGAGGTGTTACAAAATATATTGCTTAATTTAATTAACTAAATAAACAAACACTATTAAATTTTGTGAGTAATAAATTTCATAAAGGAAAATTTATACCCGGGGGTTATTGGAGATATTTATTCATTACGACAAGAGTAGAAATTCACTCACAAAAAATATTTTGTATCTAGTGCATCATGTCAAAATCATCAACATCCGTAAATAGGAAAGCTTTAAAATTAGATGACAAAGTGAAAGTTATCTGTATGAGTACGTTGGGCTTTAATACAACGGGTTATAAATCGTTGTGATCGATGGTGGGAAAAGTTGTTGAGCTGTGGGCGAGGAGAAGGGTGTTGGTCGTACCCAGATAATGAACATTCTTTAAAGAAAACGTGAGATTCAATCGACGATTTTGAAAACAATGTTTCCAGTTCAACATCGTGTTACTGGAAATTGTACTTTTGTTTATTAAATATCTTTCTTTATTTCTTTATTTATATGTTTTATTCAAATCATATCAGATTGAAATAAACATAACATGTGATTAAAAATGTTTATTTACAACTAATGCAGAATATTTCGTCGAATAATCAAACCCCTTCATATAAAGGTCACCTGTCTATAGTGGTCATTTTGTCAAACTCCCCCAGGTGACCACTATAGACAGGTTTGACTAGTTAAAATTTGGGAAGCTATTAAGCAATTGGAAATAGTTTCATTCATGTTTTCAATTGATATACATACTTTCTTTTTTATATTCAGAAAATCATGAATTACTATAATTTGATTATTAATTACTTTTAACCAACTTTTTTAATATTTACATTCAACGACAACATTAAGATTAACATAATATATTTACTGGTATAGAAATATTGGTGTTTTAGAACGTAAAATGAACATAACATAGTATTTTCACTTTTTATTAAGTTTTGAGCTACTTTTCCGAGGCCTATAGCTCAAGAATGGTGATATACCTTTTTTCATACATCAATGGATTCAGATTTTATGATGTACACAATAATAGTATTTTTGTATTCTTGTATTCTAGATTATCTGTTTTATTCAAAATCTGAAAATTTTAGCTAAACATGGCTATTTTCCCCTTAATATCTGTGTAAAATTAGAGTTCAAATTGGATTCTTTCATATTAAAAAGCTCTATAAAACCAAGAATGGTGATCCCTTTTTTAAATTGATATTTTGCTGAATCTCGTCAAGATGCACTTTTGTGCAAAAATTCAGGAGGAATTCCAAGATCTGCCATTCAATGTTGTCCTACCTTAATAAGTTTAAAGTGTAATTAAAGGTGTTGAATGCAAATTTTGTAGTTATATAGAATTGTAAAAGCTTTCCAACATCTTTTTATATGAAGGACTACCACGCTTCATACATATAATGTACTTTGATAAATGTTTTTACACACCAATAAAACAACTAAAGGATGTATTCAGTCCTTAAATAAATAATTAGTTTTCAAGACTGATCTATTACATATTAAATGGGTCAATCTCTTCTATATTGATAAACTGCATTGGTGGTGTAATGGTTAGTGTGTTCTCCTCAAATGCGGTAGATCATGGGTTCGAGCCCCGGTTGTGTCAAACCAAAGCCTATAAAATTGGTATTTGTTGCTTCTCCGCTAAGCATGCAGTATTAAGGAGAGAACAAAGACTGGTTGGCTTGGAATCGGGATATTATGTCCGAGTGGGACAACATATCTATCTGTGGACTTGTTTCACTTCAGTGAGCTAGCACTATAAAAATCCAACTCAGCGTGTTGGTCTAGTACAAAGCAGACCTCATCATCATCTCGTTGAAAATTAACTTGTTATCTCCATGATATGGCTGAAAAATTGCTGAGATGGTGTTGAGCAACAATCACTCACTCTATATTGATAATAAAATATGTCTTGGTCAGGTTGCTCTATAGATCTGTAAACTATCAAGAAAATTGGTCATGACTGAAATCTGAACATATAGTAAATATGTTGGCAACTTAAACTGAGAAATTGAACATTAAATTGTTTTTCTGCACTGTACTTTTATTAATAATTTTTTTTCTCCAATTGGTTATTTTTGTTCTTAAGCAATATACCTAGTACGTGCAACATTTATACTAAAGTCAGTGTCATTAATGGTGTATAAAAACATCCCAAAACATTTGTCTTCAAAGTATTTATGATCATTGATTTCTGGCTTTGGTCATTTTTATAGCAGTTTGATATGACATCAGGTAACCTTTAGATAATTTCTATGACAGGTTACATGTACTTTTAACTAATATAATTAGTCCAGGTAAGATGTTCTACTAAAGTACATGTAACATAAATCCATCCTGATAATAGATCCTATAATTACATGTGTATTTTTTTTGCTCCATTTTTGGAAATTTGTTTTCTAAAACTAACTAAAATGTTTCTTTTACAAAATAAATTATTTCCATATTTATTTTGAAATATGAGAATAAAACATGCACTTGTCCAAACCCCCATTGTTTCAAAACATGTGGTGTACAGTTAATACACAATGTAAGGGAAGATTTCAATCCATAAATGGTTGACCATTACTTTTTTTATATGCAATTAAATAAACACTGAGTGAAAAAATCACCAATACATGTATTATTATTAATGAACTTCTGACCTAAAAAGAAAACATGTTATATCTTCCTAATTCTAAACCTGATATTGGTTTAGCTTTTTGTACCATTTTAAGAACTTCCAATGTGACCCATGTAATAGTAAAAATTGACTCTTAATAAAATTTACAATAATTTTATGATTAGTAAAAGTGATGATATTGCACGATGTTACATTAGAAATGGTTGAAAGTTATACACATAACAAAATGTCATCATATATATATTCACAGCAATCATTTCCAGATTAGTTTTCAATTAAATATTTAAATTGTCATATCAGGAATGGAGTGATTGTTGTTTAACTCTAAATGATCCATTTTTTAGTTACATGTACATTGTATATCATTGCAAGAACAAGTTACATGATGATGATGTAAGTTTTGATCTACGTTTTGTGCTAGACCAACACACTGAGTTGGATTTGCATAGTTAACTATGTCTTGTATATAGTTATGTCTGTGTACCATTGTATATACAGTACAGAAAGGGACATACCGTGATTGATCACTCCGAGAGACATAATTTTTAATCCTTTAGACATATCATCACGGACATAAACCCACTGTGATAGACCTAAAAAGGACCATAAAACAAGGTGGTGGGGATTAAATTTTATGACTCTCTGTCACCTGTGCGCCGATTGATATTTTACCGCCAATTAAGAGATTAGCGTTACCTGTTCTACCTGTTGACTTTTAATATCGTAAGCCGTAATTATTGCTACTGAAGGATGTATTTTTGACAATTAATTTTGTATCCTCTTGCTGTTAATATTTGACTGTTTGTTGCTTTTCATTGCCAAAGAATGTCTGTCTTGTTATCGTATTCGTTTGTTTTAGAAAGTTCTACTTTATGACCTCGAGTTCTATATTAAGAATTTTGTTGAAACCGCAACTGAACTTTATCTTGTTTAATTTTAATTTCTCATTTATTTTCTTCTGTTGGGTAGAATTCAGTATGTATTGAATTATTCGTAAATACGGGCTACTTCATAAATGTATTTTTTGTTTATAAGTTATACCGCAAGCGCGAGGTTTTGAAGCACAGACTTTGCAAGCACAGGTTTTGTAGTGTTTAGTTGGTAAAGAGCACACTTAAAATTGCTTATTAGTTTATTTTGTGTTTTGGACTTTTACCTCTCGTATTGAAAAAAAATAACAATTCAAGTAAACTGTTTTACACACTTGGCTTGTTACGTAATTCCGTTATAGATGAAAATAATTTTCTTTAAAATTGCAAACAAAAACCTATAACAAACCAAATTTACGTAGCCTAATGGCTACAAAATGAACAAAAAACAGAAAACGAAGAGCATGCTTTTAATTTGTTCCATAAACTTTGGTTTTTTTGTTGGCTGTATTTTGTCACAAATCTATTGGGTTGAAAGCCAATTAAGATTTGAATTTGAATAAATAAATAAACTGGTGACATTTGATTTTGGTCAGATCACAGGCGCTTGTGTAGTCAAAAATATGCTCGCTATGAACCTAAAATACCACAAGGCCGGACTCACTCCTACTACCCCTGTCACTTCAATTGCTATTTCCCCTGTCAAAATGTCGATAGAACGGAAATCGCTTACTAATTTGCATAGTGAAATGATTTTTCTTCCAGGAAAACCCGTTTTTTATATCTTCCTACCATCTACACCCCCATACTGACAGATAATCCTCAGATTTTGTTGACAATGGACATCTAAGTGGCAGCAAAGCGAAAATAGGTCACGTGCGACATATTTCCGCCTTTCTGTCGTTCTCGGGTTTTATCATTGCCTTACGAAACATACCTGAGAAGTTCAGAAAGAAAAGTTTGGGAAACGTAATTATATATCAGTATTATTACTGTATAATTATAATGTTTTTTAAATACAATTATTTCCTATGCCTTATTTTTAGTATTATTTGCATACCAAGAAGCACTGAAGTTTTCATTCATTTTGTCAGTCATATTTTGGCGCATTGTAATGTTTCTAGTGTTTAGTAACTATATATGATAAAACCAGAGAATGACCGAAAGGCAGAAATATGTCGCACGTGACCTACTTTCGCTTTGCTGCCACTTAGGTGTCCATTGTCAACAAAATCTGAGGATTATCTGTCAGTATGGGGGTGTAGATGGTAGGAAGATATAAAAAACGGGTTTTCCTTGAAGAAAAATCATTTCACTATGCAAATTAGTAAGCGATTTGCATCCTATCGACATTTTGACAGGGGAAATAGCGATTGAAGTGACAGGGGTAGTTGCCTTGTGGTATTTTAGGTACATAACGAGCATATTTTTGACTCTACACAAGCGCCTGTGGTCAGATACTGTGTAATGTCAAACATTTGTAGGGGTAAAATCATGATAAAGGTTAATTCCTTATTTCCTTTCACGTTTCTAAACTTTCTGCAGAATAGCCGCTAATTTCCAAAATATATCCGTAAATTTAGTGACTTTTGGACATGTAGTACTTCTTTGAACGATCTGTTTATAAATATTTTTTTTTTGTTAATTTTTAATCAAATTCTTCAATGACCGTATACAAATTATTTAGTATGTATTTCTACAACGAAAAGGGTTTTAACTGGGTTTTCTACAAAGATTAAAATAAAAAAAAAATTACTGAATGTATAAAAAATATTAGTGAACTAAAATGTAATATTGAACTGGAAATACGTTTTAAAACGTAACAAATCATGCATATCGTGCATGTGTTTATGAAACTTCATTTGTGCACAAGCCAGGTCACGTGTACGCGTGTAGATACGCAATACACAGCCAAGGTTAAAAATCTTTGAAACAAATTTGCACAACCCATGATTTCACTGAATTGAAGTTGAATAATCATTTATTATTTACATTTTATTCATCAATTCAAATGAACTCTCCGTTCTCGTGCTATTTTCTCGATCTCAGGATTTCATTCCAGGGATTACGTTCAAGGATGTTTTACGTTTTGAGGAAAGAAATAAAAATGTTTTTTCTTAATTCTGAGGGGAATCTGAGACAGTACCTGAAAAAAAAAAATGGGCGATATAAAAACGTAATTTCACCTGTATATCTTATCTGACTAGTTTACCTGTAAAACGACACACTTGATTACAAGATTAACACCTGGTGTTTTATTGCCCCCTGATCACTGACATGAATTAAAATTTTTAATCCCCATCACTCTCCTAGACATGACCACTATCACGGTGATTGATCACGGTATGTCCCTTTCCGTACTGTAGTTATGTCTGTGTACCATTGTATATAGTTATGTCTGTGTACCATTGTATATAGTTATGTCTGTGTACCATTGTATATAGTTATGTCTATGTATCATTGTATATAGTTATGTCTGTGTACCATTGTATATAGTTATGTCTGTGTACCATTGTATATAGTTATGTCTGTGTACCATTGTATATAGTTATGTCTATGTATCATTGTATATAGTTATGTCTGTGTACCATTGTATATAGTTATGTCTATGTATCATTGTATATAGTTATGTCTGTGTACCATTGTATATAGTTATGTCTGTGTACCATTGTATATAGTTATGTCTGTGTACCATTGTATATAGTTATGTCTGTGTACCATTGTATATAGTTATGTCTATGTACCATTGTATATAGTTATGTCTGTGTACCATTGTATATAGTTATGTCTGTGTACCATTGTATATAGTTTTGTCTGTGTACCATTGTATAAAGTTATGTCTGTGTACCATTGTATATAGTTATGTCTGTGTATCATTGTATATAGTTATGTCTGTGTACCATTGTATATAGTTATGTCTGTGTACCATTGTATATAGTTATGTCTATGTATCATTGTATATAGTTATGTCTGTGTACCATTGTATATAGTTATGTCTGTGTACCATTGTATATAGTTATGTCTGTGTACCATTGTATATAGTTATGTCTGTGTACCATTGTATATAGTTATGTCTGTGTACCATTGTATATAGTTATGTCTATGTATCATTGTATATAGTTATGTCTATGTATCATTGTATATAGTTATGTCTGTGTACCATTGTATATAGTTATGTCTATGTATCATTGTATATAGTTATGTCTGTGTACCATTGTATATAGTTATGTCTATGTATCATTGTATATAGTTATGTCTGTGTACCATTGTATATAGTTATGTCTGTGTACCATTGTATATAGTTATGTCTATGTATCATTGTATATAGTTATGTCTGTGTACCATTGTATATAGTTATGTCTGTGTACCATTGTATATAGTTATGTCTATGTATCATTGTATATAGTTATGTCTGTGTACCATTGTATATAGTTATGTCTATGTATCATTGTATATAGTTATGTCTGTGTACCATTGTATATAGTTATGTCTATGTATCATTGTATATAGTTATGTCTGTGTACCATTGTATATAGTTATGTCTGTGTACCATTGTATATAGTTATGTCTATGTATCATTGTATATAGTTATGTCTGTGTACCATTGTATATAGTTATGTCTGTGTACCATTGTATATAGTTATGTCTGTGTACCATTGTATATAGTTATGTCTGTGTACCATTGTAGCTACAAAGATACAGAAATAAAGAAATACAGTGAAACCTGTCTAAACTGAACCCGGAGTAAACCTAAAACCTGTCTAAACCAAACCCTGAGTAAACCTAAAACCTGTCTAAACTGAACCCTGAGTAAACCAAAAACCTGTCTAAACTGAACCCTGAGTAAACCTAAAACCTGTCTAAACTGAACCCTGAGTAAACCTAAAACCTGTCTAAACTGAACCCTGAGTAAGCCTAAAACCTGTCTAAACTGAACCCTAAGTAAACCTAAAACCTGTCTAAACCAAACCCTGAGTAAAGCGAAAACCTGCCTAAACTGAACCCTGAGTAAACCTAAAACCTGCCTAAACTGAACCCTGAGTAAACCAAAAACCTGTCTAAACTGAACCCTGAGTAAACCGAAAACCTGTCTAAACTGAACCCTGAGTAAATCTAAAACCTGCCTAAGCTGAACCCTGAGTAAACCTAAAACCTTCCTAAGCTGAACCCTGAGTAAACCTAAAACCTGTCTAAACTGAACCCTGAGTAAACCAAAAACCTGTCTAAACCAAACCCTGAGTAAACCGAAAACCTGTCTAAACTGAACCCTGAGTAAACCGAAAACCCATCTAAACCAAACCCTGAGTAAACCGAAAAGTAAACGGAAAACCTGCCTAAACTGAACCCTGAATAAGCCAAAAACCTGTCTAAACTAAACCCTGAGTAAACCAAAAACCTGTCTAAACCAAACCCTGAGTAAACCAAAAACCTGCCTAAACCTAACCCCGAGTAAAACAAAAACCTGCCTAAGCCGAACCCTGAGTTAACCGAAAACCTGCCTAAGCTGAACCCTGAGTAAACCTAAAACCTGTCTAAACTGAACCCTGAGTAAACCAAAAACTTGTCTAAACTGAACCCTGAGTAAACTGAACCCTGAGTAAACCAAACCCTGAGTAAACCTAAAACCTGCCTAAACTGATCCCTGAGTAAACCTAAAACCTGCCTAAACTGATCCCTGAGTAAACCTAAAACCTGTCTAAACTGAACCCTGAGTAAACCAAACCCTGAGTAAACGGAAAACCTGTCTAAACTGAACCCTGAGTAAACCAAAAACCTGTCTAAACCAAACCCTGAGTAAACCGAAAACCTGTCTAAACTGAACCCTGAGTAAACCGAAAACCCATCTAAACCAAAACCCTGAGTAAACCGAAAACCTGCCTAAACTGAACCCTGAGTAAACCAAAAACCTGTCTAAACTAAACCCTGAGTAAACCAAAAACCTGTCTAAACCAAACCCTGAGTAAACCAAAAACCTGCCTAAACCTAACCCCGAGTAAAACAAAAACCTGCCTAAGCCGAACCCTGAGTAAACCGAAAACCTGCCTAAGCTGAACCCTGAGTAAACCTAAAACCTTTCTAAACTGAACCCTGAGTAAACCAAAAACCTGTCTAAGCTGAACCCTGAGTAAACCAAAAACCTGTCTAAACCAAACCCTGAGTAAACCTAAAACCTGCCTAAACTGATCCCTGAGTAAACCTAAAACCTGTCTAAGCTGAACCCTGAGTAAACCAAAAACCTGTCTAAACCAAACCCTGAGTAAACGGAAAACCTGTCTAAACTGAACCCTGAGTAAACCAAAAACCTGTCTAAACCAAACCCTGAGTAAACCAAAAACCTGTCTAAACCAAACCCTGAGTAAACCTAAAACCTACCTAAACTGATCCCTGAGTAAACCTAAAACCTGTCTAAACTGAACCCTGAGTAAACCAAAAACCTGTCTAAACCAAACCCTGAGTAAATGGAAAACCTGTCTAAACCGAACCCTGAGTAAACCAAAAACCTGTCTAAACCAAACCCTGAGTAAACCGAAAACCTGCCTAAACTGAACCCTGAGTAAACCAAAAACCTGTCTAAACCAAACCCTGAGTAAACCGAAAACCTGCCTAAACTGAACCCTGAGTAAACCAAAAAACCTGTCTAAACCAAACCCTGAGTAAACCGAAAACCTGCCTAAACCATACAGACATTACAGTCACATCTACTAAATGTCTATGTAATTGGAACCTGTGTAAACCGAACACCTGTCTAAACTGAACAAATTCTTCACTCAGTCCCATAGGGGTTCAGTTTAGACAGGTTTTACTGTAAAACTATGGGATATATTTATATTAAATATGAATGTTAATCATGTCAATAATTATAGATTCTGTGAGGACTCTGGTGTGAAATTCCATTTTCATGTTTTTCTGTACCGTCATTAGGGTTGTATAATGCACTAGATTTTACATAGATTCTTTATTTTGCTGGAGTGGTGTGCATTATAAACAAGAACAATGTGTTTCTTTCAGACTGGGAAATCACATGTCTGCCATTTTAGGAGTTTACTATTCAGTATTGTCAACATGCAAAGTTCATCATTTCAATATTTTATGCTGTTTACTTTTTAAAATGACCATTTGTTGACTTATTTCTATTTTTAGAATACAACTTGGAAATTTTCTTGTGAATGAAATATTTGAAAAGGATCAAGAGGATGGTGAAAATGGAGAGAATATTATGTAATTATTATATAACATAGTGGTTATGTGTATGATCACACACAGTACTATCTTTACTAGTTATTATTGCAATATTTATTATCTTTTCCAGATATAAACATCTAAAAAATTGAATTACTAAGCCAAATCATTGTATATTAGATAGATATGGTAGGAACTACATGTATTTAGTCAATTCTTGATTCTTTTACAGTGTTATCATGTTTTCACTTGACATTATAAATCTTGTCCTGAATTAGCACCAGATTTTGAACGATGTCATATGAGAGTACAATAAGATAAACATTTAACATTCATTAACAGTTCTCAAATAGAAACTGTATGCTAATTGTTTTGCTATCAGTGAATAATCAGAGAGAATGCTATGCTTTTCATTTGTTATTAGAAAATTTCAGATTTATTACAAATTCATGGTCTGAATCACATTTCACTGGAGATAATATTCATTATCTACTGGTTCTTTGAATGAACTTCACAAGTAAGGTAAAAAGAATTGTACCAGTCTTATATTTAATCACAGAAATAGAATTCAATGTTATGTGGGATTTTTGTTTTCCTACCCATTCATTTTTACCATTTATTATTTTGTATGATAAATTATGGATATTCACCCAAAATTTAAAGTAATATGAAAGGCAAATATCGTGGAATTTTTGGATTAAATATTTTCACTTAATATGTCACTTAATTTTAACTAAAATCAACTGCATAACATTAAAAATCCACTCAAAAGCAGATTTTAAGAGCAAATCGCAAAATATTTGACAGCAGATAATTCTGTTTTCCCATACAGCAATGCAAAGGATATGCGTGTGACCCAAGATTTGAACTCTTTTGGAGAAATTATCGCTAATGCGCAATGTTCAGTTGATGAAAACAAATAAAAATATATTCCGTGTGTACCACATAAGAATAATTGCAAAAAGAAATGGTTCACACGACATGAAACAGACAGATTCCTCAATAATCATTGTCAGGAATGTGTGCATGCTTACCTCAGCATCCATGATTGTTTATCTTTTCTTCACGAGGTCATGATCGGCAATCATCGGACCAACACTTTTCTTTACAAGGTCATGATCGGCAATCATCGGAACAAAACAACCGAAAGTTAATCAGTTTCCACAACAATGGCGAGGACGACAAACATGCACATGGATTTGCAGATTTCTAGTTGTTGGGAACATATTTCGACTTGAAACATGCATGAATAGCTTAGTAAAGGTACCGCCATATTCCAAATTGAATTTTCAGGGAAAAAATTTCTTCACCCAAAACTGGTGTAATATTACTTTAATGGTTAAAAAATATTGTGTACTTAGTTATTTGATTAATTTATTTATTTTAGTAGAAATTAGTTATTTTATTTTATTTTTTTCAGTAGAAATGAAAAGCTAAGTGGTGAAATATTTTTCATATTTTTCAAGGACTGATAATATTGCACAAAAATATCTGTTGAAGTGTGAACCATAAATATACCAGTACATAAATTGAGTATTTAACCGTATACAGTTTCAGTATCATAATTAGTTGCATGATCTCAAATACATGTTATCGGTAGATTGTACTAATTAATTTCTTTTATATTTTATTTTATGTGTAGGTATATTGTTGAACTGTTAGAGAAACAGTGTAGGCTAGTTACAGATATTATGAAGGAATTGAAGGTAGGTTTTAGCATCTGACTGGAAACTGCTGCCACATTTCATGATTTGAGTCGCTTGGTTGAAACATTCAAGGTTGATGTCTCCTCTATCTCAGGGTTTGAAATAAGTGGATGCCCGATTGGTGCATGCTGTGCTGAATTTGCAGGGACAAGTAAATTTTCCAAGCCAGTAGACTGCCGGGCAAAGCTTCATTTTTTTTTTTATTAAAAACAAAAATCATTTAACATGTTCTCGTGTTTCAGTCATGTTTCTATATTAAGATGCAGATAAGACAGAATCAGGACCAATCTTTATAAAATGAAAGTACAAATGGCCGAACAACAAAAGTGTTTCTGCAATTTTTTGCCTGCTCAAGAAGCTAGTGATAGGACTGGCATCCAAATAGAAAAAGGGGCGATTCAAAACATAAGGAAAAATGGAAATATGAAAAAAATGAAAGAAAACATATGATCCAAGTAAAATGGCTCACCAAGTTCAGCTGGATGGATCACGATGTCAACGAATGAAATTCTACTAGATTTGAACTCAGTTTTGTAACCCCCCCACCAAAGAAAATAAATGGAAAAAAGCAAATATCAGAAGTAAATTTCATTTTTCAAATTTTCCTTGTAATAAGTAGGCATTTTAAAACTTCAATTTAGGTGCCAGGAGAGACCTAGAATGAAAGATTTTGTGAAATTTACCCCACATCCTCGGCAGCAAAGGCACCTTGACAATTTTGAAAGGGGCAACTTGATTAGAAATTTTACTTGCCCTGTGGGCAACTAATAGTTTTAACCATAATCAAGTGTCATGTGCAATCTCTGACATAATCTTCAACTTGTTGAAGGCAGTTGTTATTGAAAATCATTGGTGACTACCACATATTAATACATGTAGCGATGTATGTGACAATTTGTTACTCTAGTTACTTGCCTCATTTTAATGATTGAATTTTATGAAATTTGGTAGAAATATTCATAGTGTGGAACAGAACAAGTGTAGTTACTTTTGTAGTGATTGGTGGTCCTAGATTGTCACCCAAGCCTCTGATTTGCTGAGACATTTTCGACTTCTTATCCAATGGTCAGTATTTGATGGTCATCTTTTGTTAAAGGCATACAGGCTGTCAGAATTGAATTTTTTTGTTTATATTAAAAGTTGCCAATATTCGATGTTTTATACTAATAAAATGTTCTGAACAAGAAGCCAGGTTTAAAAAATATGCTATAATGTCATAATTAGTGAAAAGAATTTGAATGTCTGTCAGTGGAATTGCCATAAGTCGGCTTCTTATTTTCGAAGTTTGCCGAATACTGATAACTGCTATAAATAAACAGGTAGCATTTTGCATGTAAATTCGTTAGAATTAATGTAATTTAAGAACTATATCTATGAAATTGGATCCCGGGGTAATCAGTTAATATTATATAGTGGTATTTAGTAAGAATGACACTTAAAATCGGAAATACGTGATGAAATCAATAAAAACAAACCCAAACTCTGCGAAGGGGCCTGATAAAGGGAAAATTGTAAACAAATTGTATTGCATATTATTGACAACACTTAAGTTGACTTGATTATATTTTTTTTGAAAAAAGCAGACATGAAGTTCATTATTTTAGTCTCTAATTTAAAAGAGATATCACCTAGCGTTTTTTCCTGAAAAAAAGGATATATAAAAAACTACGATGCAATTACTGTCAAAATACGATTCGGCCGAAAAAGGATACTAAATTATGCTTACGTGTTGAAACATGGAGTAGGTCGGTATAACATCTTTTTTTAATTTTTACACAAAGCTTGCTGAATCCTCCTTTTTGTGTCGTTTTCGTGTAGAATCCATCAATATTTTTGTTTGTGCCATGTGCTTTTTCTTCAACAAACAATTTCGCACATGTGCAAACGCTTTACCGAATGAGGTCACTGTGTAGGTCATATGAATGTATGAATATTGTGTGGGTAAACATTGGATTCTTTACTGGATTCAATAAAATAAAACAGCGATGTATTTCCTTCGTTCTAGGCTATTTACGTATGATATTATGAAAAATTTCAACTGCAATTAGTATAAAACATCGAATATTGCCTTTAATGATTAGACACTATGTGACCTACAATTTGATAAGGCAATTTTGATCAGATATATTTTTGATCAAGTAAGGTATTCTAATCAACATTTTGTTTTTTCTCTGAATGTCGGGAAGATTATTAAGCATCAGTCTGCCAGTCCATCTTCCATATCTATGCGTATTGTACATGTAGTCTAGTCTATTTATTTGTTATTGTATTTTTCTGTATATTTGTTATACACTGTCAGTTTGAAAATGAAGCTGTACAAATCACTAGGAGATAGATTGGAACCAAAATTGCTCAAAATGAGGTTTTAATCTCAAATGGTAAGGTCCGAAACTAA
Source organism: Bathymodiolus brooksi (assembly GCA_963680875.1). Lineage (NCBI taxonomy): Eukaryota > Metazoa > Mollusca > Bivalvia > Mytilida > Modiolidae > Bathymodiolus > Bathymodiolus brooksi. The sequence goes on from OY804577.1 coordinate 33,016,039, forward strand.
AAGAAAAATGGAAAAAAAAAGTTTTTAGTGAAAAGGGTAAATTCCCTGGAATAGTACATTTTATATTTTAGTAAAGAAGAAGTTTTAATGAGCTTATATTTATAATCCACTGTACAAATTTCTGTTTACATTGTTTCAGAAAACCAGTGAATTGAAGAACAAACTTGATACTCTGAAGAAGGAAAATTCTGGTAATTACTATTTATGTTTATATTGTAGGGTCAAACCACAATCTTTTTTTCTGAAAATTGTTCAAGATACCTTATTTAAATTATTTGTCATAATAATGATATATGAAGATTAGTTAGATATAGATATTGCTTTTTCAGCAATGACAACACCGCTTACAATGTCACAAAGGGTCATGCGAGCTATTGCCAATTCCTGATGCCCACCTTCTGTTGTCCAACTTTAAACTTTCATACTTTTGACATCTTTAATTTCTAAAAATACTCGGCCAATTTTAACCAGACTTAACCAAAAGGTTGATTGTCTTTGAAAATTGTGTCTGACAGGTCCGCAAACCTTCAAATATGGACGCAATTAGAAATATCTACCACTGAAACCAATGAACCAATTTTCGCCAAGCTTGGCTAGAAGATTCCTATAAATGTCCTTAAAATATCCATTACTTGTACATTTCTGATTTATTTCTAAATTAAACCACACTTGGCTGGAATGGTCTTTGGATGGTCCTATTTCAAACCTGTGTCCTGCAGACCTGCCCTCAATCCAATATTTACTTTGGACATAACCTATGAAACAATTGGGCAAATTTAAATATAAACTAAACCTGCATTGTATATGGAATGTCAAACTTGCCTATAAAATAAGGGTCATTACGGTTTTCACAGTTTTCCGGTTGTTGACTGATTTTGTCTGTTTATATAATTATGAGTTTTGACTTTCCCTTTGTAAGATTGTTCGGAGTTCGGTAATTTTGTTATTACCCTTATGTATATGCTGGTAAGGCCAACATGCATGTAAATTTTATTTGCTCTAAATAAACTTTCATGCTGCTTTAAAGTATTCATCACAGATGTTTTTTGAATACATCATAAACCAGGTGACTGATTTATACATGATTTAGACTTAATCCAACAACTTTTATCAGTTCTTGTAACTTGTTCAATCAAGGACGCAAAAGAAGGTACAAAAAACATTGATGAATATACACCCAATGAAGTTATATAGGTTATTATGTTAATATATAATATATCTGTAACATTTTCTTATACTTTATTATATGTCATTTTACACCCAATGCATTTGTTTAGGTGATTTCAATATATACATATGACATATATACTGAAAGCAGGTGAGGGATGTAGGCTATTGTGAATCTCTAATAATGTTTATGGTGTTATAATTAAATGTTTATTAACCTTCAAGGTATTTAGTCTAAAAATCCAGGTGAGCTAACCCAAGCAGTAGACTGTTTTCATCAAGCTGACATCATCCAACATATATAGATATAATTGTCAATATTAAGTGCAGTCCTCATGCTGTAAGATAACTGTTTTGACAATATTGAAGTAACAATGGTTTAGTTGCAATGTATAAATAAAGCATTTTATAGAAGAAAACATATTTTTAGAAAAAAGAATAGAGAGTAGAAGATTGATGCTACAGATTAAAGAGAAAAATGAGGCTCAAAAACAAATAATAAATGACCAAGAAACTACACAGTAAGTTTATTCATAGAATAGTTGCCAGGTCTCAGTACAGATGGTTTGTTGTTATACAACCACAAAAATTATGAATGTCCGTTATACTCCTCTCTCGATTATCTGATACATTTTCGTATCTTACATCAGGATAACATCATGTTTCTTGTATACTTGAAGCGATAACATCATGTTTCTTGTATATTTGAAGTGATAACATCATATTTCTTGTATACTTGAAGTTGCAAAGAGATAAAGTTTTTTTACATTTTCTTTTGAAATATTTGAATTCTCGGTAATTCAAATCTTAAAATTTGACAAATAAGAGTAAACAAATAATTTAGTGGGTGCATTAATGAATATTCATAAGAGGTGTTGTATAGCTTTGTTTATAAAATTGATTTGTATTTATGGAAATGAATACCTAGGTTTATCATTCATCATGACATTTATAGAATATATCAAGGTTAAAGTTGTTTTGTTACTTATTGAATTCTGATATTAAATAAAAATACATTAACACAATAGGAAAGAAAATGTAAAAAATCATCCGTTGCTTAAATTCATGCTCACAGCAAGAACTTTATAATATTTATAGTATGTAATCTTTCTGCATGTAAACAACATCATTGATAAATAATTTGTGTCAGAGATCTATATAATACACATATAATATATGTCAAATTTATGATTTTATTTAGATACATGCATAGAATTAAAAAATTTAAACAAGTAGAAATATTTGAAATTGTTCTTAATATGTTAAATAGTGTGTTCTTACATTACTCTTAAGTCATCATTAAATTGTCCTATAAATGTAAATTTTTGACCAATTGATAAGAAATCTGTTAGAAGTATCAGTTTTGTCCTATGAGTAATGGTCTTTAACCAACAGATTCTGCTGTCCTACCTAGTAGTCAGTTAACTATGAGCATTCATTGACCTTGTTATTGTACTGTCCATGTTTATGTTGTCATTCATTCTTGTGATAATGTGTGGACTTTTTAAGTGGAAGCAAATCTGTGCAGGTTTCTTATAATTTGTTTATATCTGTATTGTCTTTAGAGATTCAATTATCAAGAGGGGAGGGTTGAAATCCTATTACCAGTACTTGTAACAACCTCTAATTTTTAACTCACCTTGCCAAAGGCAAAGTGAGCTTTTGACATCACTTGGCATCCGTCGTCTGTCGTCCGTTAACTTTTCACATTTTAATCTTCTCCTCTGAAACCCCTCTGCCAAATGAACTGAAACTTGGTAGGAAGCATCTATGGAAGGTCCTCTATAAAGATTGCTCATTTCGTCCCTATCCATTAACAGCCATGGCCGCCACAGGCAATTCTTGTTTCTGATTGGTCAATTTTTAAAAAATCTTCTCCTTTGAAACTGCTTGGCCAAATGAACTGAAACTTGGTAGGAAGCATCTATGAAATTTCCTCTGTTAAGATTGTTCATTTCATCACGATCCATTAACAAACATGGCCACCACAGGCAACTCTTGTTTATGATTGGCTGATTTTTTAAAATTCTTCTTCCTCTGAAACTGCTTGGCCAAATGAACCGAAACTTGGTAGGATGCATCTATGGGAGGTCCTCTATAAAGATTGCTCATTTCGTCCTGATCCATTAACAAATATGGCCACCACAGGCAATTCTTGTTTCTGATTGGTCGATTTTTTAAAATCTTCTCCTCTGAAACCCCTCAGCCAAATGAACTGAAACTTGGTAGGAAGCATCTATGGAAGGTCCTCTATAAAGATTGCTCATTTCGTCCCTATCCATTAACAGCCATGGCCGCCACAGGCAATTCTTGTTTCTGATTGGTCAATTTTTAAAAAATCTTCTCCTTTGAAATTGCTTGGCCAAATGAACCGAAACTTGGTAGGAAGTATCTATGAAAGTTCCTCTGTAAAGATTGTTCATTTCGTCCCGATCCGTTAACAAACATGGCCACCACAGGCGACTCTTGTTTATGATTGGCTGATTTTAAAAATTCTTCTTCCTCTGAAACTGCTTGGCCAAATGAACCGAAACTTGGTAGGATGCATCTATGGGAGGTCCTCTATAAAGATTGCTCATTTCGTCCTGATCCATTAACAAATATGGCTGCCACAGGCAATTCTTGTTTTCTGATTGGTCGATTTTTTAAAATCTTCTCTCCTCTGAAACCGCTTTGCCAAATAAATCGAAACTTGGTAGGAAGCATCTGTGGAAGGTTCTCTATAAAGAATGCTCATTTTGTTCCGATCCATTAACAAACATGGCCACTACAGGCAATTCTTGTTTCTGATTGGTCAATTTCTAAAAATCTTCTACTCTGAAACTGCTTGGCCAAATGGACCGAAACGTGGTAGGAAGCATCTATGGAAGGTCCTGTATGGGAATTGCTCATTCCGTTTTGTTCCGTTTACAAACATGGCCGTCATAGGCAATTCTTGTTTCTTATTGGTCGATTTCTAAAACAGCTTTTCCTCTGAAACTGCTTGGCCAAATGATATGAAACTTGGTAGGAAGCATCTATGGAGGGTCCTCTATAGAGATTGCTCATTTCGTTTTGATCCATTAACAAACATGGCCACCACAGACAATTCTTGTTTTAGATTGGTCGATTTCTAAAAATCTGCTTCTCTGAAACTACTTTGCCAAAATGAAATGAAATTTGGTGGGAAGCACCTTTGGAAGGTTCTGTATTATGTTTCCTCAACGCAGAATGAAAGGTGAGCGACACAGGCTCAGTCCACTGAGCCTCTAGTTTGTGTCTGTCCCAAGTCAGGAACTGGATTTTCATTTGGCATGTTGTGGTCATGATTAAAGATGTTTGTTGATGTTGGTGGAATTGTTGACCATCACTGTTTAAACTTTTCATAACATTATGATCACTGCATGCTTCTTTAGAATTTTTATGCGTTTTGTCAATTAGAAATCATAAAATAATCTTGATTGTTGAACACAGTTAACTGAAGTCTCTAATATTTATTATCCCCTCGCCAGCGAAGTTGCAAAGGGATATAGTAACGCTTCCGTCTGTCCGTTCGTCCTTCCGTAACATCCTTGTGAACACTCTAGAATCAACATCCTTCAGTGGATTTTGACCAAACTTGGTACATACTTAGTCCATAAGAGAATCTGGAACCCTATTGATTTTCAAGGTCAAAGGTCAAGGTCACCGGGCCAAATTTTTAGGCGAGGGGATACGCCACGCTTTGCGTTGCCCTTATATAAATATTATATTTGTTTAAAATCTGGTGTTTTTTTAGAGCTTCTGGTTCAGTATAAAAGTTGACATTATGATTATAACAATTCTTCATGAAAATTGTGTATGTTGTGTCTTCCATTGATGTGTTCAATATAACAATTGATGAAATCAAGGATGTTCTTCTGAATTTAAAATTAGGAAAAGCAGTTGGTAATGACAAAATTAGTCATAATATGTTAAAACATACAGCATCTACTGTCTGTAAGCCCCTTGAGATTATTTTTAACTATTCTCTACAAACTGGTAGATTCCCACATACGTGGAAATCTGCTATAATTATTGCTTTGTTTAAAAAGGGTATCAAATCCGATCCTACAAATTATAGACCAATTTCCTTGCTAAGTTGTGTTGGTAAAGTGTTTGAACGTGTAATTTTTAAATATATTTATAACTTTCTGATAGACAATTCCTTAATTTGTAAATATCAGTCAGGTTTTATGCATAAACATTCCACAGTGCATCAATTAATAGAAATTTACCATAATATTTGTTTGGCTTTGGAAAATCATGAAATAATTTGTTCAGTGTTTTGTGACATATCCAAGGCATTTGACCGTGTCTGGCATAAAGGCCTTATTAAAAAAATCGAAGGTTACGGAATTACTGGAAACCTTTTACGTTGGCTTGAGAACTATATAAGTAATAGGTATCAGAGAGTTATCATACTGAATTGTGTGTCTGAAAAGGGGAATTTAAAAGGTGGTGTTCCTCAAGGGTCTGTCTTGGGTCCCTTGTTATTTCTGTTGTATATTAATGATATTGCAGACAATACTCAAAGCTTCTCAAGGCTGTTTGCTGATGATACATCATTATTATATTCTTCTAATAATATAAATGAAATTGAAGTTATAGTTAATTCAGACTTATCTAATATTTATAACTGGTCAAAAGAATGGCTCTTTGACTTTAACCCAAAGAAAACAGAATGTATTATTTTTTCTACTAACCAAGCAGCCAATAAGCCTTGTATTATCTTCAATAATGAGAATGTAAAATTTGTAGAAAACCACAAACATTTAGGTGTCACCTTTTCCCACAATTGTAAATGGCATTGTCATATTGAAAAGATGCTAAAAAGCACGTCTAGTCAACTATCAATGTTACGAAAATTTAAATTTTCTTTAAGCAGACACAACCTGGAAGCAATTTATTTTACATATATTTTGCCCCTTTTAGAATATGCTTGTGAATTAAGGGATGGGTGTACTCAGCAAGAATATAATAAAATTGAACAAATTCAGCATGAAGCTGCCAGAATTATAACTGGATTACCCAAATTTTCGAGTTTGGAATCGCTTTATTTCGAAACTGGATGGGAACCACTTCACTCTCGTCGAAGAAGAAGAAAATTAAATATGTTTTACAAAATTCGAAATAACAATGCACCTTCATATTTATGCGACTGTCTATTACCCTTTGAGCGAAACGAAAATGCTTATAATTTGCGTAATCAAACAGATTATAGTAACCCATTTACTAGGTTACAATTGTATCGCAACTCATTTTTTCCTTCTTCGATCAAACTTTGGAACAATTTGACACCAGAGATAAGAAGTGCCCCGACAGTTAGTAGTTTTAAAAAGTCATTAAAAATGATGTTAATTTATTGAAACCATCTAGATACTATTCATATGGTTGTAGAGTGTTAAATGTCCTACACACTAGACTAAGACATAGATCTAGTAACTTGAATGCCGACCTTTTTAGGGTAAATTTAATTAATGACCCAGGTTGTGTCTGTGGATGGGTAATAGAGGATGTGATTCACTTTTTTCTAGAGTGTTACTTATATGTTGAAGCTCGTGAACAGTTGACAAATAATCTGCAATTTCTTGACAGTTTACTTATTGAAACTTTACTATTTGGCGATGATAGCTTATCTGAGGAACAAAATGCACAAATATTCAAATCAGTGCAGTTGTACATCAAACAAACGAAACGTTTTACCCCACAGTGATCACACTTCATATATTGAATTTAACTATTTTCTTTTGTGAACATTTTCTCCATTGTTGAATATGATAATTCTGTACTGTTATAACTCAATATATTATATAATTTCAAAAATCTTTTTTTTTTTTTTTTTTTTTCAATGTTGTTATAAAATGTAATTGTTAATTATACATTATTACTTGCTGGTGCATGGAATATAAAATTGTATGTAAATATGTGGAGAGGACCTTTGTAAGTTGGATTAACTTGTGTCCGATCCAAATGTTATATAGTTAACAATAAAATACGTTTAATCTAATCTAATCATTAACACATATATTATTTTGTTTTTTGTAGATCAATTAAAGAATTTGATGTGATAATACAGAAGATAGTGATAGCTAGACACACCCTCCAAGGACTAGTGTTAGGGAGTGGTGTCAACTGGGCTGATGATCCACAGTTATTACAAGTTGTATTGAAATTAGGAGAAACTTTGGACTTCAAGTGATGCAATATTTATTATTCTAAGAATTATATTGGTCAGATCTTTAGTACAGTGAAGCCTGTCTAAATCGAACCTCCTTAGGACCAAGTGTTATGTTCGGAATAGACAGGTGTTCGGTTTATGCAGGTTAAATTAAAGATTTCCTACATTAGGTATTTAAAATTAGGTTTATGCAGGATTCTGGTTTATTCAGAGTTCAAATTAGACAGATTTCACTGTACTACTAGACATAGAGCTGTATCTGTATGACATGAATTTGTGTTATAGCTGTATCTGTATGGCATGAATTTGTGTTATAGCTGTATCTGTATGACATGAATTTGTGTTATAGCTGTATCTGTATGACATGAATTTGTGTTATAACTGTATCTGTATGACATGAATTTGTGTTATAACTGTATCTGTATGACATGAATTTGTGTTATAGCTGTATCTGTATGACATGAATTTGTGTTATAGCTGTATCTGTATGACATGAATTTGTGTTATAGCTGTATCTGTATGACATGAATTTGTGTTATAGCTGTATCTGTATGACATGAATTTGTGTTATAGCTGTATCTGTATGACATGAATTTGTGTTATAGCTGTATCTGTATGACATGAATTTGTGTTATAGCTGTATCTGTACGACATGAATTTGTGTTATAGCTGTATCTGTATGACATGAATTTGTGTTATAGCTGTATCTGTATGACATGAATTTGTGTTATAGCTGTATCTGTATGACATGAATTTGTGTTACAGCTGTATCTGTATGACATGAATTTGTGTTATAGCTGTATCTGTATGACATGAATTTGTGTTATAGCTGTATCTGTATGACATGAATTTTTGTTATAGCTGTATCCGTATGACATGAATTTGTGTTATAGCTGTATCCGTATGACATGAATTTGTGTTATAGCTGTATCCGTATGACATGTATGTGTGTTATAGCTGTATCCATATGACATGAATTTGTGTTATAGCTGTATCTGTATGACATGAATTTGTGTTATAGCTGTATCTGTATGACATATATTTGTTAGATATTATACAATTTCATAGCTGTATCTGTATGACATATATTTGTTAGATATTATACAATTTCATAGCTGTATCTGTATGACATATATTTGTTAGATATTATACAATTTCATAGCTGTATCTGTATGACATATACTTGTTAGATATTATACAATTTCATAGCTGTATCTGTATGACATATATTTGTTAGATATTATACAATTTCATAGCTGTATCTGTTGACATATATTTGTTAGATATTACACAATGACATAGCTGTATCTGTATGACATATATTTGTTAGATATTACACAATAACATAGCTGTGTCTGTATGAGTTATCTATGAGTCAATAATATCGAATAAAACAAATGAGTTTTTTTTATGGCAAGAGGGCTAAAATAGGCCCAATGCAGGAAGAAACTTTGTCTACTTACTGTAATCATATTATACTGCACCGTATGTAGCCCTTTATTTCCATTTAATTCCTCAGAATGTCTGAAGTATTCCAACAGATTTGTTGTACTTTTTACTGTGTCCAAGATATGAAGGGACCAAAAGGGATCAATGCAGCAATTTTTCATTTTTATTTTAAATTTGTTATTAATTAATGGATTAAAGTTTAGCGTACTTATAATATGTGAAAATGCATTAATAATATTTCTTAAAAACTAGACTTAAGATTAACCTGAAATTTTAATAAATTACGTTATTTAGGAGCTGTAAATAATGCAGAGATAGTGTAATGGTTAGGCTACTTGCCTCAAATGTGGAAAATCATGGGTCAGATCCCTTGTCAGGTCAAACAAAAGACAATAAATTGGCCCCTTCTGCTAAACATTTGGGAGTAAGGATAACTAACGTTTGTGAGTTAAAGTAAGAGGCATGTATTGTCTTCCTGCAGATTGTGGTTTCAGTGAGTTGGCACTACACTTAGCAATTCATCTCAGCCTGCTTGTATAGTCACATATACAAACAAATGTACTTAGCACTACATAATTATTCATTCCACAATATCAATTGGAAGTAATATTGATATATAATAATGTCTAGTGGCTGTGTATAGTATATAATAAAGCATACCTCATCATGTTCTTGAATGAAATATGACCAATTGGTTTTAACAAAAACCACTCCTCGTTCGTGCATAATTTTTTATCTGTAATATCTGGTATATCAATTTAAAGGAAACAAAGTTTTTGATCTAAGAATTTTTCTTGTTTGAATTTAAATGATATCTTATGTATGACACTTTCATTAACATTGAAGAAGGTGCAATCCTATAATCTAAATTTGTACATTTCTTTTGTCTTCACTCACAGAGATTTGCTCACGACCGGTAAATGTTTTTACTATCATTGAGCAACCTATTGAAAAAAGAAGTTTACTATCAATGTGCGATCCATTGAAAAATCACCTCAATGGGTTACACATGTAATACAAGAATTTATTTCACTGGATTACTCAATGATAGTTTTCAAATTTAGAGATCGGGAGCAAGTCCATGTGTTTCACTATTCAAAAAGATAAATGAGACGTCTTGGTAGTGACTTCATTAAGCTGGTGAAGATTTATCATTAGTTATAAATATGGTCTTTCTGTTGCAGATTTACAGTGTGTGATTAATTATATATTTACCATTTAAATAAATCGTACTACTTTCTGAGATGTTATTGAGTGTTTCCTATGATAAGCTGCAATGTAAATGATTTTTTAAAATTTATATTTAACATCATTTGATATATTATTTCATTTCAAGTTTTAAAATATTTATTTTAAATTTTCACCTTGAAAATTTGTTGTTTTAGATAATGTGCCTTGGGAAGTTACAAGACTGCTGGGACATATAAATTAAAAAAGCTTGATGTTATCTAGCTTCGTAATTTGATAGGAATTTCTAATTTAATAGAAAGTAAAAAAAATTCCTTAAAAAAATTAGCTAAAATGCATGTATTAGATATTTCATATACTGGAATTATAAAACTGCTAATCCTGAATTTGTACATAGAAATTATATGAAATAGTCAATAGAAAAAGATAAGTAAATAATTCATGATGCCAGAAAGTATTTAATCACAAGTATTTTTATCTACTGATGTACGACAAAGAGGGAGGGGCTCCCAATTATTGATGAATACGCTCCGAAACGTTGTTTTTTCGACTAAAAAAGCTGACCATCGTTACCGGAAGCTAATTAATTATGCACTGACCTGGGCGAGGCCAACTCTATTTATTTATCTATTTTTATGTCAGTAGCCCGGATGCTGCAGCATGGATATTGAGGTAAGTTTCTATAAAAGTTGAGGAAAAAAGCTATTTGCGAACCGATTGTATCTAAAAGACGTAGAATAAATAATTTCTGTATCAGGAATAGATTTTCTTTGATGAAGAAAACTACATGCCTTAACAGATTCAGCCGATATTTCCACGATAACCATTGAAAACATGCCAGGAGGCACCCCATGGGGACAAGCTCAACTACGTATTTTCGATCGGAAATTTTTGCCGGCGTTAAAAATAACTAAATTAGTTTTTTTCTTCTTATAAGTTATGAAGTTGTTCCCCGAGATTTTGATACACGTGTTAAATTAATTTATTTTAGCCAGTTTTACCGACAATATGAAAACAGAGACATACATGTAGAACACAGTGAAATACATGTCTGATGAAAACGAATGATGTAGCCAGTGTTGTTTTATTTCTTAATTGACTGGAATGTTTCAGAGAAATTTGGGCTGGATTAGAAACAAAAGAGACCTTACTTCTAGTTCCACAAGACAGTTGCTGCAAAATAATATGGGACTGACAATTTACCTTGAAGGGGGCTATGTCACGTTTTTTCGCCGTAGAAATTTTTTTTCAGACGCCACAGAAATCATATTTTCTTATTTTCCGGCGAAGTGCCAATCTAATTAAAACAAGGTAAACTGTGATCTAATGCTCACTTATGATACCCCTGCCACTTCCCATGATATGGGGTACCTATATGAAACTTGTGACCAAATACCAGATTTCTGCCATCAATAGTTGTTGAGAAAAATGTGCATATATGTTCAATGTGGATAAAAACCAACTAAGTCGGCAAACAGGAAGTAGGAATCTGATGGTTCCAAAAACGCTTCCCACGATATGGCATACCTATGTGAAGCTTGTGACCAAATATCAGATTTCTGCCATCAATAGTTGCTGAGAAAAATATTTTGGAAGGACGGACGGACAGAGGTAAAACAGTATACCCCCCTTCCTCTTCGGGGAGCGGGGGTATAATTAGATCTAAAATAGGGAGCAAGTGCGTAGATCTAATTTTAATTAGATTGGCGAAGTGCTGGAATAAATTTTTTTCTTCAAAATTTTGTTTATGATTATACTGTGAAAATGGCAAGTATATGATTATACTGTGAAAATGTCAAGTCGGAATATATTTTTTTCTCCTGTCCAGCCAAATTTTTTCTTCAAGATTCAGAATAAAAAAACATAAAATTAAAATTGAATAGCTTGAGGGGTAAATTGATAAAAAAAAATTGCAAGACCAAAATGGTTCTCCCATATACCAACAAAAAACCGAAATAAAACTGTGGTCATAAGAAAGTCCCACGAGAAAATCTTTCCTTCCAAAATAAGACTTTAATTCTCTAAACTGAATTTGTGCAAACTATTTCACTTATAATGAATTATATTTCTTTTTTAATTAGAGGTCATTTTTCTAGATGAATGTATAACCATCTGTCTTTACTCTGTTTTTATTAAATCTCTTGTCTTTATTACAGGACTTTGATCGGATTGTCCTTGATGAGGCAGTGTTGGGGGTTGCTAGAATGTTTCGAGAGGAACTTGTAGTAATGCCCTATGACGAGGATTACAACAGATCCAATAGGTATGCAGCCTACCGCCAGTATACCATTTGGGCACATGGCCGACTTGGAGCTGGGGTCAGACGTGTGATCCCAAGCTGTTGTACTTGAAAAATTAGGGACAAGTATCCTGATCTATATGGACAATACAAGGGTTTCATTCCTAGACGATTTAATTAAAACTTGTTCATGAAATATTTTGTATTTTATCCCATATACCCTAGTTCTAATAATAAAACCCTAAATGCTCGCTTACTCGCAAGGGTTATAACGGGATGCCATTACACGTAATGGAGCAGCCGCCGAGATTTTTTGCGCTCGCTTACAGAGCTTCTGACGCCTGCATTTATCAATAATAAGACATAACCTTTCCTTTTGTCCATTATTATAACAAGTTTTTATCACCTACCAGTATTTTAGAATGTAATTCCCACAAAATAAAAATCTTATCTCTGAACATTTTGAATATCGTCATTTCCGGCCTCACTATTTGGATGTCGATACCATATTTGGCGATTTAGGCGTGACTGTATGTAGTAAGAAATACCATATTTAGAAAAGCTCCGCCTTCCGTAGTTTCCGGTTATGGAAAACGATCGATAAATTTGAACAAGGTTGTTGCTACCTTTGAAAAGCATATATTTCTCAGCCAAACCGATTTAACAAGGACTGGGATCATCAGTAATGGTTATAATGAAATGTTTGAAGCGTAAATAGTGAGTTTTTATGTTTCAACTGCAACTTTTTTTTTGCTCCATTGTGACGAATGGGACCGCGTTGTAGCTCTGCCGAGACACAAGTTTGTCACAGGAGCTACATTATTGCAGCTAATATACCCTAATGATAAAGTTTACCACTTGCTTCCCTATGGTCGGTGGTTGTCCGGGTACTCTGGCTTCCTCCACCACTAAAACTGGTCGCCATGATATTGCTGAAAGTGGAGTTAAAACACCAAAAATAAAAAATAAATCAACCCTAATGAGTTGTTAATTTCACAAGTTGGTCAGTTGGAATTGTAAATTTAATTTGAAAGTTTTGCCATCTTATTATTATTTTTTTGTTCTATCAGCACTGACAACTTCTTCTAAAATGGACTGACAGTCTTTTACATAATTCAAAACCAAACTTGGCAGAGATGTTTTCTATGAGGTCCTACACAAGAGTTGTTACTTTTATGCAGATTCGTCAAAAAACATGGCCACCATGTGACTTTGAAAATTCTGATTGGTCGATTTTCAAGAAACTTCTTCTCAAGAACCGCTGAAGGGATTGAATTGAAATCTGGTATATATGTTCCTATGAATGTCTTTAACATGTGATGTTACTGTTTGCACCATTTGAAAATTCAAAATGGCCACCAGCGGAGGTCAAAGTTTGCATTGAAACCCTATGGGAAACAACATTTTCATCTTCTTCTTTAGAACAGCCGAACAGAATTTAACCAAACTTGGCAGAGATGTTTCTTGTGAGGTCCTAAAAAGTTGTCCTGGTTTGTGCTAACTAGACCAACACACTGAGTACTATCATTATTGTGCATTGGACAATTTGTAATGCCCATTATCCTGACTTGGGTACTTTTCTGCTCTAAATGTGCAGAACTTCTGTTAGACCAGGAAAAACAAAGAGTGACAATCTAAATTTATTTTATGCAACAATATAGTCAATTGTTTTGTCTTGGTCTTCAAATCTGGATTTCTGAGATGCTACAATATTATCCCGAGTTGGAGGTTGTGGAATTGGTGCAAGATGGACCGAGATTCTTCTGGGATCATCTACTTCCAACTGCACACATTAATTCATTCCTTCATTATCTTGCAGTCTCATACAAATGATGACCCTTAATAGTCTTGGAACTTAGGAATATGACTTGTCAGCTTTAACAGGCTGCACAGACCATCTAGCTGTCTTTTTGTTGCAACTTCTCTGCCACCTGAAGTAGAAAAATACATACAATGTAATTCACAAGAATAAAACAATAGAATTGAGATTATGATCTATGGAGCCCTAACTTTCAATTCAAGATGAATATCTCGAATGTATAGTGAATGAGCAACTAAACATATCATTACAAGTCCACTTTATGAAGGATTTGAGTGATTTGTAGACAGATTTTAGGTTGTGGTCATCCCTCAAGAAGTTCTACGGCAGGCATCACAAGCTGGTCAATGGTTACAGGGTTGTCTGTTACCCAAATCAGAACTGATCTTCATTTGTTGCTGATGTCTTTCCCTTCGTCGGATGGGACTTCTACCGGACTTGACCATGGACAACGCAGCGGGTTTGCGACTTTCGATTGACCCTTCTGAAGCCTATGATCAAATATCAGATTGCTGCCATAAATAATTACTGAGAAAAATGTTATGAACATCTTGGGACGGACAGAGGTAAAACAGTATACCCCCCCCCCTTTCCAGTGGAGCGGGGGTATAATAAAGCTCCTATGACATATGATCATGCATGGTTCTGTTATTAGGACAAAATTTCAAGTATGTAAGTTACAACTGAAACATATGAAATTAACATGACAAACCTTAGAGTGAAGTTGAAGCTAGGTTCAAAATCTCCATCGTCAGAATCATCACCAACATCACTGCTCTCTTCAGTAATATCTATTGAGAGACTGTAAGAATAAAATTTAATTGTTTATTACAGTGTATGTGTATAATATTGAAACAAATTTTGTTATTTGGTTCTGATGTGCAGCTGTATAACGAAAAAGCTTTTCAAAATAATATTAAATCTATATACATGTATCCAGCACACATCTACACAACCCAATATAAAGAGACAAAATTACATCAAAGTTCCAGGAAAAAATTTGGTGCGCCACACGCGTCAATTCTGTCCCAGTTTGGTTTCATTCCCGTAAGTAGCCAAGGAGGACTGGCCATTTCAGCTTCTGGATTGATGAAAATGTAACGATGACGCAGAAGCCAACATGATCCCTATATAATATAGCTACTAGTAGTATCACTATGCAAGCCACAATAATTAATAGGAAACTGTTATACAAGTGACTGTGTTGAACAATATTGACAATGTTACCTATATGTGTTGAACAATATTGACAATGTTACCTATAAACATAATGTAGAATATGTCTAATCTTTAACAAAATGAACATACTCAAATGGGTTCACAAATGAACTAGATTTCTCCAGTTTCATTGAAATGTGATGGCTGCTCATTTCTTCTACTCCAGAAATACCTTGGTCAGAATATGTAAATCAAAAGTACAAATATCAATCACTACAAAATCACATTTGTCTGAAATTACCAGTTTTTGTAGTAATTTGCCTAAAAAATTAAGATAATTTTACAAAAACCTGCATGATTTTAACACAGACATGGGCCATCGGTCTACTGTTAAATTCACACACTGTGAAACATGCAAACTGCTATGGATTTTCACATTATTTCTTAAAAATCTTGTTTATAAATCATACTTACAAGATCCAAACTAAACAAGGGCAAAGCGTGGCGTATCCCCTCGCCTAAAAAATTGACCCGGTGACCTTGACCTTTGACTTTGAAAATCAATAGGGTTCCAGATTCTCTTAAGGACTAAGTATGTACCAAGTTTGGTCAAAATCCATTGAAGGATGTTGATTCTAGTGTTCACAAGGATGTTACGCTGTAAAATTTTGACCCGGTTATCTTGACCTTTGACCTATGAGGCTATGACCTTGAAAATCAATAGGGTTTCGGTTATCTTAAGGACTAAGTATGTACCAAGTTTTGTCAAAAATCCATTGAAGGATGTTGATTCTAGTGTTCACAAGGATGTTATGCGGTAAAAATTTGAGCCTGTGACCTTGATCTTTGACATACAACCTTGAAAATCAATAGGGTTCCAGATTCTCTTAAGGACTAAGTATGTACCAAGTTTGGTCAAAATCCATTGAAGGATGTTGATTCTAGAGTGTTCACAAGGATGTGACGGACGGACGGACGGTAGCGTTACTATATCCCTTCGCAACTTCGTTGGCGAGGGGATAAAAAGCAGTTCAAATGACAATTCTTTAAATAGAAAGCCTTTATATGAAAACTACATATTGATTTCCCTCTATCATGTCTATGTTGATAATTCTAAGATAGTAAAGTATAATTTTGGCTCCCTGAACTAAAAATTATGTCCAAAATTGTTGAAATGTAAAAAACTAGTTAATGTAATGTTTTTAGAATAGTCAAGAAATAAACTTGGTTTGCATAAGGAAATTGAAAACGATTTTCATTTAATCATAGTCTAAAATATGCAGTTCAGGACATTTCAGTAAAATTTTGTAGTCATATATAAAAAAAGTTCTGAAACTTGAAAATTTCAATGGATATTCATATCATTTCTTCAAAACCTTGTTTATAATTATATATTATACTTACAGGATCCAAACTAAAAGTGCAATTGAAATGAAGCTTCTTTAAATAGAAAGCTTTTATTTGAAAAATACATACTGATTTTCCATTATAGTGATAATTCGCAGAAAGTAAGGTATATACTTTTGGTTCCCAAAACTAAGTTTCATGTCCAAGTTGTTGAAATTTGATAAAATTAAAAGCCTAATTATATGTTGTATATCAAAGAAATATATTTGCTTGAATAAAAAGAACTTTATAGGGTTTTCATTAAGCCATGTACAGTTTTAATTCTTGCATTAAAAATGAATTGATTCGATATTTTTTTTTTTAATTGATATTAATAAACTGCATTGCCATTGATATCATTTTTGCACTCCCATTTCCCCTTTGCTGGCCTCTTAAAATTTGTGTTTGTTTACCTCGCAAATACGGCCGTTTTATGCTGCTACTCATTGACAATAATTTGTTGTTGCCAGGTGCAAAATTACATATATTGATTAATATCTACCGAAAATGATCATAGGCATCATCATAAATTCATAAAATATGAAAAACGATTGAGAAAAGAAGGCAACATGCCCAACAATAATCAAGCACTTCCTTGAGTTCGCTCCATCCAACGGCAACGGTCCAACTGATCACCTACATATATTCTGCATTGGTTCCATTTGGAAGATACTTCACTTCTATTCCTCTTTATCTCTGAATCCGTCAAAGTCCGATTTCTTCCACGCGTTGACAGTTTCTCTTTTGCCCAAGAATCACATGTTGTTTATTGTTTCTAAACAGTGCGCATGCTCAAGACGTGTTCACATTGAAGGCCATATGAATAGATTTGAATATTGTCATCCAGACAATAATTCTGATAACGATAGTTTTGGCTCTTTTTTGTCAAAAAAATCGTATCTTTTGCAACATAACTCGGTGTTAATCTTCATTTTATGAAGGTCAGTACGGAAATCGACAATAATTTTGGGTATGAAAAAAATTACGCAGCTGGTAGACAATATCCCTTTAAGGGAATAGGATACAGTAGGGATTGCCAATTGATTTTTTCATGAAAATTCGTGATTTGGTCAATTTCGACATGCTCTTTCCAAATATGCAAAGAAAAATATACCTTCGTGACTTAGTTTTCGAGATATTTACGATCGAATTTCGACCATTTTTCGACAAATTTTTAAAATACGGATTTTTATAGCGGTAAAGAAAATATCACAATTTCAAAACGGTAAAAGATAATTGCATCCGGTTTTTTGCAATAGCTTCCTATGATAATTTCGTTCAAAGATGATGAACATGTACATTGCCAATAATAGATTAAGTAGTCCAAAAATTCTACTTATTTGTGGAATATGGATTATTTAGTGGTTTCTTCATGAATAAATTTGCATGTAGAAAAAAAATGACAATTGATGTTTTCTTAATATTTTGTCATGATATTCTCGCAATGATTTTATTTAGAATTTTAACAAAAAGTAAGGGGGTACATGTGCTTGTTTTTTAGCTACAGAACAAAAACCGTCCATTTTTCATGACAAACCTAGACATCGTCAATTTCGGCGCCAAATTACGCTACAATGTATTTTAATAGGTAAAACGTCGTGGAGTCTTTTCCGCCGTTTTCCTTGGATTGGATGAAAGGGCAACGCAACCGGAGAATGAAATAAATGAAAGAGAACGGCTATAGTCTGCATGACAAAAAATTATATAATATTCTCACCAATAAATGAATTCTATGAAACGTATGTAAATGTCTAATTTATTTTCATTATCCTACAGTAACAAAAAAAAAACGCAAATCCGTGGGATGAAAAGACGATAGCATTCATCATCCTTTCGTTAGACGAGGCGAGGCATATTTTTGTAACGTAAAGATGAAAATTGCAGGAAGTGATCGGAAGTATTGGTCCTCAGAGTATTGTTGTCTTATAGTATTGGGGTTGCTCAATGAGTTAGGTCGCTTGATCTAACAACTCATACAAGCCTATCACCAATACGGCGTGGGTTCGCGCCCTGTTTTGTAAATTACAAAAAGGGTGCACTCGACCCGCAGCCGCCAGTGATAAAGTTTACCAGTTGCTTGCCCATGGTCGGTGGTTCTCTCCGGGTATTCCGGCTTCCTCCACCACTAAAACTGGTCGCCATGATATAGCTGAAATATTGTTGAAAGTGGCGTTAAAACACCAAAAATCAAAAATCAATCAATCTTATAGTATTGTTTCGAGGCGGAAGACGGCAAAAACTAACCATCGTATGAAGCCCTACAGTAAATGTTTACAAAAGGGCAAAGATCATGATCGTAAAACACTTCCTTTACACGACATGCAAGTTAGTCCGGGGTTTGAGAAAGGAGTTCCCGGAGAGAAAAAAAATGCCGGAGTAAGGACACAAAAAAAAGGGGGGACATTTAGGAAAAAACCATGCCCCCCCCCCTCCTTCAAGTTCAATGGTCGGTCCCTAATTATAATTTTGAATTTGTGGATACTACAGAGGGCGGAGAATTCTACAATGGAACACGGAGAAGAATGTTCCGCGGTATGTAGTGTACAAAAATTCTAAATTGACCAATGAAAACATTCAAAATTATGTTTGTATACGTTTGCCTGTTTGTAGCTTTCAAGATCAGGAAGAAGCTTTTTTAACATTTGTAAGGTATCGACAAATCCTGTAACGATTGTTCTCAATTCAGCAAAACAGGTAAACATTTTAATATTTGCAAGTAAACGTCTGGAGTCAAATAATTTGGAATTGTGTCCCACCAATATCACGGGTTTGAATTGACATATCCAAAGTACAAAGCTTTGAAATGCTGCCTCTCTGTTTAGCGCTTGGATCGGATGACCGTTATGAAAAAGAATGCTCCTCCGTTTGTAAGTCCAGTGACCGAACTACTCATCTTTGAAATTGTTTTTGTAGGTTGTATATAACAACTGAACTCATATTTATCATTTTTACAGGCTATCTGTAAAACCTCACAATCTTCTTGCAATGAACTTGTTTCATGGTCAAACGTAACGAAATTTCCCTCAAAAGCGCGAATCGGTTGTGTGAATGGTCGATAGCGAATAGGTGGTATATCGGTTATTTCTGAAATGAGTGTGAATCCTATGTCGCTCTTGTATGTCGTGCCTTCAAGTTTCTCTTGTCTTGCAAGTGTACGATTCTTTCTTGTATAAATCTTCATTTTCCTCTTTTTGACATCTGGTTGTTGACTATATGTTAGCTGTCGTTTCCTTTCTTTGCAAAGACTTTGGCAATGTCTTTTGGTTACTTTGTTTGGAGACAGACCAGTTTCTACGTGAAGGTCGGAAATGTAATGGTACCCAATATTTTTCTGAGCGACAGTTGCAGCAACTCTGTTTTTAAGGCTCTCACTTGCGCTATAGCAAATCCGCTTAGGTGCTTTTGAGGCATACATTCCGTTGAGATAGTCCACATCTTTTGTAATTTAATTTTAATTTAAACATATTTTATTGTCTAAATAATGACAAAAGGATCAGACACAAGTTTTTCAACTTAGTATTGTCTTCTCCATATACATACAATATACAATATACAATATGATAAGCATTATTATTACATTATTTCTCTAAAATTTTCACATGAAGACATGAAACAAAAAATGTAGCAATAAAGCAGAATGCAACAATGGAATACCATTAAATGTAACCAATCAAACAGACCTGAGTATAAAAAAAAGAAAACTTTTCTAGAACCGCACGGTGCAAGCTTGTGGGCGTTGTTTGACATAGTTTCAAAAATAACCCGTAGGTCATTATAGAGCTCGTCTCCAGATAACGGATTACCACCGGGGAGGGAACGATGGCTGTAGTTTTCGTTTCCAGCTTTACACCAATTTCCACATTTGTCATGATGACCGAATGAATGGGTAACTATTGCACTTAAAGTTGATTTCAGAGTGTCTTCTTGGCCTTTGTTATGTTTCATAGCATTCGAAAACCATTTCTGAAAATATTTGATAACTTCTGTTGTCAAAGTTTTATGCTTTTTCTGAAGTGTGTTGTACAATGCGTTGCCTACTGATTTTCTGGAATGGTTAGTATTTCTCCTTCTTTTAAAAACGGCATTATTCGGCTTGAAGCAGATGCTTTCAAATTTTTACGCAATCGGGTTTTTATGACGTCGATGCAACTTCCGCGGAAAATGTCGCGCTCGTTACTGTGGCGTCGCGAAAACAACATGCGGTATTCCGCAAAGTAATTAACTGCCCTTGCTACTGTATCGTATTCCCTTAACCCTTACATGTCCAAAGAGCCTATTTTTAGGCTTTTCAAACCACCCCTCGAGTGCCAACGGCCTATTTATAGGCTTTGCGTAAAACGTCATTCATCGATGATGTCACAGTAAACATGACGTCACAAGTTAAATGATAGTGCCGTTCTGTAATATATATATATCAAGGTCATTGTGATAAAAGTCATTATAAACATACACTGGGGCCATCAAAGTATTAATTTCCTTGGCACATTATTAATTTCCGGGGTAAAGTATTAAATTTTAATACTTTTCCGCGGAAATTCAGTGTAAACCTTGGGGATTGATAATAAATCGCGGAGATTAGGCTTGACTCGAGAGATTAAGTGCTACACCGGTCAAATTAATACTTTCCCGTTCAATTTAATACTTTGTTGGGTCGGTTTTATCGATAATCTTTATATATAATTATCTTATCTATATATCTTTATATCGTATAGATGTTTGTACATTTATCGATTTTTTACGGATGGGTACGTATACGCTATCGAGTTGAGAAAACGTGGATGTTTGTTTTCATTTAGTTATGAATTTGTATGGTATCAATAGCGTATTCAATGAAAACGGAATACATATTTCGCCAAAGATCGAGTCTGTATTAATGAATATATGCAAATCAAGTATTCACGGCTGACAAAAAATAAAAACGTAATTTACACATTTCACCCAGATCGAGTTTAACAGCCGGTTTTCATGAATTAAATGATGAATGTTGTATTAAAAATTCCTTCTGTCTTGACCACGGTGTTATTACGCCATGTTTTCAACATGTTTGTGTACTGCATAAAAAAAATGACAATTGATATTTTCTTAATATTTTGTCATGATATTCTCGCAATGATTTTATTTAGAATTTTAACAAAAAGTAATGGGGTACATGTGCTTGTTTTTTAGCTACAGAACAAAAACTGTGCATTTTTCATGACAAACCTAGACATCGTCAATTTCGGCGCCAAATTACCCTACAATGTATTTTAATAGGTAAAACGTCGTGGAGTCTTTTCCGCCGTTTTCCTTGGATTGGATGAAAGGGCAACGCAACCGGAGAATGAAATAAATGAAAGAGAACGGCTATAGTTGTACAGCGAATAGATACGTAACTGCCGAACCCATGCAAACGTTCTTGCTCAATGTTCATTAGATTTAACGGTGTATCACAACCGTCACACGCGTTTATTTGCTCTGTTAGTATTTTTAGTTCAACTATTCGTATCCCATCCTGCCAGCATATATCTTTATAATCAGTTCCAGGGTTTGCGTCTGTCTGGTCTACCTCTGTCTCACCAACATTCCTATCCAACTCTTTCAAGTGCTCTGAACATTTTTTCCAACGGCGTATTTCTCCTTCTTTTAAAAACGGCATTTGTGATTATTCGGCTTGAAGCAGGTGCTTTCAAATTTTTACGCAATCGTCTTTTTATGACGTCGATGCAACTTCCGCGGAAAATGTCGCGCTCGTTACCGTGACGTCGCAAAAACAACATGCGGTATTCGGCAAAGTAATTATCTGCCCTTGCTACTGTATCGTATTCCCTTAAGTGGTAATGTTTTCAGATATCTACCCATGGATGATGGTTTCATGGTTTCTTTATATATTCGTCCATGCTTTCCTCCTCCAAAGGGTCTGGTAAAAAAGTAATGATATAGTTGACAAATAACTAACAGTGATGTCCTATACTGTATTAGGTACATACTATTTAACCCTCTTGCTGCCGGAGGGACACATGTGTCCATATCGACTCTGCCGGAGGTACACATATGTCCAAAATCAATTGATTTGACAACATTTAGTTTAGCTAATAAACTATATCATATTTGACTTTGTGGTATCCTCAAGTTTAAAGACCAGGTAGATGTCGACGTCATACCCTTACGTCATTACGTGACGTCACGGGCAATAATAACGTAATTTTGCCCATTTCGACGTCACAAGTATTTTGCGGCAATGGCCCAAGCAATAATTCAACAACAGCCGGTTGACGGTGATTTTAATGATGCTGTTGATCCTGAATCGGATATCAGTGGTGACGACAGCGGGATGGAAACAGATGAAGATGAAGATGATACTGTACAGTCCTGTACATGTAGGAGGAAATGGAACCCACGCCGTATCGGTGGTAGGCTTGTATGAGTTGTTAGGTAATCCAACTACCTAACTCATTGAGCCACCCGGGCCCCAAATATTGAATAACTCATGTTAGTGGATTTTAAAATTTGTACCCCTTTTGATTTTAATATTACAAAATTTTGCACGCACCTAAATAAAAAACATATCTTTTATAGTCCGTTTTAAATGCGTTTGAAATTGGGTGTGTAGGTATGCAAAGGATCTTTGTCATGAAACAATTCGACAGACCAGACGTTTTTCACGGAAACTGCAGTGGAAGAAGGAGGGCAAATTATCGATAGCGGAGTTCAAAGGATTCCTTGCCGTATTTTACAACATGGGCTTAATTCGTAAAGTTTCCATTTCCGTTGTATGTTTTCGCGGAATAGATATCAAAACATTTTGAAATTTTTACACCTTGTAGACAAGAAGAAAATTCCAAAACGTAATGACTTGTCTTACAAGCCATCTTTAAGATTTAAACCGTTAATCGATTTTGTGAATAGAAAATTTCTCCATTATTACAACCCTCGCCGTGAATTGTCAGTTGACGAATCTCTTGTCGGAACGAAAGGAAAGACTAGTATGCTGCAATACATTCCAAGCAAACGCTCACGATTTGGAGTAAAATTCTGGATGTTGGTCGAGTCCGTCACAGGCTACGTTTTACAGATGACTGTTTATCAAGGGAAACGTTTTGATCCTACCCCTGTTGGAACACTACAAGGAACGAACGTAGTTATGAATCTGATGAAGGATTCGCGACTTCTCGGAAAAGGGTTTCATGTTTTCGCCGACAGCTTCTTTTCCTCGTTAAATTTAGCCAATAAACTATTGTGGGAGCGTATATATTTAACCGGTACCTTAAGGAAAAATAGACCTATGCCACAAATGATAAAGAATGCACGTCCACATGCGGGGGATGCTGTTTACGCACGTCAAGGACAGAATATGCCTTGTTGTTTCCGCGACCACAACAGACAGAAACCAGTAACATTGGTATCTATTTTCTATAACCTACTAATACATTGAACGGTAAACCTAGGATCATATGCGCATACAATACATTCATGGGTGGGGTCGATCTTAGCGACCAAATGATCGTAGCATATAATGATCACAGGAAATGCAGCAAAGTATGGAAGAAGATAATATATCACATATTTCACCGTATCATGTTGAACTCTTATATTCTGTATTGTCAGAACACATCACAACCGATTATGTCAGGACTTCAGTTCACACAATCAGTAATAGAAAGCTTAGCGTCTACTTATTTGACAAAAAGAAACGCCGGTAATAACGTGAATCCACAAGTAAGAGTGAAATAACTTGACGGCCGAAAGGAACGGGATTGTGTAATCTGCTCAGACAGAAAGCGGAATATAAGAAGAAGATCGCGAACCTCATGTGCTCGTTGTACGAGGGGACTCCATGCCGCTTGCTTGAATGGCCGTCAAGTCGCCTCCAAGACAACTCGCCCCCTTCTTCCAAGACAAGTCGCCCACTAATTTAAAAAGATCACGTTCACATAAAATTTCTTCATCATCAACAGTTTACTTGAACACCAAGATACATTTTTGAAAAAATATACGAAAATAAATATTTTTAATAGTTATTTGATACCTTTTACACACAGAAAACGAACTTATACGAAAATAAATATTGTTTAATAGTTATTTGAAAACGAACTATCATTCACGAATGCGTTTTTCTTAAATTGAAAAATTATTTAAAATGCATTATTTCATGTCTTTTACATATCAAAAACTGAATTGTTCATTCACGAATGCGCTTTTCTTTAAAAAGGTTGATATTGCACATCTCCTTTTACCGCCGACCATTGGAAAAATTATTAAAAATGCATTTTTGTTTAAAATTTGTTTAAATTAAATGAAATTTAATGTTTTTGATATTATTTGATACCTTTTACATACTGAAAACTGACGTGTTCATTCACGAATGCGCTTTTCTTAATTTAACAATTTACCGCCGACCACTGCCGGCCGCTTGAATAAAGGTTGAAATGCATATCTCCTTATTTTAATATAGTTGAAACGATATTTGAAATTAATCGTTTTAAAAAATAGTTGATGCCCTTGACATAAAAAACAGACTTATGCATTCTCGAATGCACTTTTCACAAAACAATAATACAACTCGACTAAAATCTATTTGTAATTAGAATTTTTTTTATTTGATTATTTTTATGTTTAAAAAACCTAAAAAATCTTAACCAAAATTGTGTTTCTTAAAATAAAATCTAAAATATAATGGTTTCAAATGTAAAATAAGAAGTGTAATGTCAATTAATGTCAAAAACAATAAAATGGACACCAGACACAGTAGACCACCGACCTCCCCAAAATTGTGAATTTGCAACAAATTTTATGCATCTTTGTTTAAAATATGTTTAAATTAAATGAAATTTAATGTTTTTGATATTATTTATTTTACATATTGAAAACGGACGTGTTCATTCATATCCAGTCGAAAATGACATCAAATTACGAATGATATCTTATTGGGGTAGATTAATTGTGTGTCCTCCTGGGGCCGTGTTCTCGAAAGTATCCTAAGATATGCCTTAGGACGATTTTTAGGATGGTCTTAGGACATGTCCTAGGAGTGATCTCGAAGCTGTCTTAAGACTATCCTAACTTGGGATGTCTTAACTATGTCCTAAGTGTCAAGGCATTAAGTAAAATAATAGAAATATTGTGCACAACAATTATTTCCAATATTAATATATAGCAAATCCTTGATAAAAATACGCATAATAAATTATAAGATGCAAATAAAGATTTGTTTTTCAATTTCATTTATTTTTTACGCTGTACCCCATGAGCCTGTTTCTTGTTTTCTTTAATTTGCAATTACATGTATCTATATACGTAGTTCTGAGGTTCATATACGATATGGAACTAATGTGTAAAGCTTTTTTTTATGATGAAATACATTACCGTTATTTTTGTGTGGTTACTTTCGAGTGAACTGATTTCAAACTTTCCATGAATTCAGGCTTCTTTTTCTGCTCAATTTGGTACAGAAGTGCAGAATGTATTAAATGGAACAGTTACGTACAAAATAATGGACAAACAAAGTTTTACTTTCAATTTATAAAAAAATCTGCACGATTTTATCGTTTAAATCACTTTCATTGATATTATTTTATTAAATTATTATATGATTTTATTAGATTTTATACATTTCTTATCTAAACATCACAATTAAATGAATGCAATATATAAATAAAATAAAATTTAATCTTATTAATTTATTTTTTATGTGATCTTTTGCGTAACACATTAATGTTTTATTTCAACTATATATGAGTTATTTCACTATTTTCTATCCATTGCAAGTTCATTTGAACAATTTTGAGGTGTATGTCGACATTTTCTAGGTGTATTTCGGCTTTTCGAGTCACCCCAGAGAGAAGAAATGCACATGAAAGACAACGCAAAAACTAAATTACATACGATAAATAACAAAATACTACGTTACCAAAACACAAAGTATTGTAGATTAATATTAAGAAATATTTTGTTTGATTGTATTTTATGTATCGTAAATATTATTTGATGTATGAAGCAAAATGTGTTGGTAGAAATAAAGTTGTCTATTTTTGGTAATATTCATTGTATTTCGTGGCAAATGCATTGCATATAGATAGCACTGACAGCAGCAAGAGGGTTTCAACCACCAATCAATCAACTATCAGAATACAGAAAAACGGGAACGTTCAAATTGTTGGCATGTACTGTACCAACGTCGTTGCCAAAACGAACAGTGCTTTTTCTTGCTCCAAAACGTCAACAATTTACGACGTCAATATATTGTGGCGTACGCAACGTCGTTTGAAATTAGAATCTGGCAGCAAGAGGGTTAACTAAGGTACTAGGGGGTATGTTTTTTTCCATGAGTCAGATTTTTTTTTCATGTGAAACCAAAATCAGATTTGTTTTCTTTGACATGATGATTCAGAATTTTTTTTTAGATCTGTATAAAAATGTCTCCTAGAAAACAGCAGCTGCAGATTATTTATTGTTTTGCATCTTGTCAATTTATTATTTCTATAAAATTTGCCGACATATTTTAAAAAAAAACATGCCCCCACCTCCCATAAATTTAATTAGCCATTCCTTTAGCTTCTGAGTTGGTGAATTCTGACACCTTCTTGTCAATATTATTATATTTAGTAAAATTAAAACAAATCCAAAGTTACTGAGGCCTGGCTATGTAAATGTCAATTAATGTTAAAGTCAGCACAAATTACAATGACAAAAAATAGATTCACATTATTTATTATTTTGTTTTTATGAAACCTACAATGCTACAAATAAAATGTATGGTTTTTATAATAGTAATAAAGACTAAGATATGTTGATGCCTTTGTTTATAGATAGAAGATAACAGTAAATCATGTTTTGTTCAAGAAGACTGGAGACATTTACTAGAGATTGGTGCTTACGGCACCAGTCCTATATACGATTCCTATATTGTATGCCTGTGGTATTTATTTGATATAAACAGTATATAGATCACACCGTACAACCGCATTTTATCATTTTGATCAACTGCCGATTTATCCGATCAAAATTGTTTGCTTACAACAAGAGAAGTGGTCCAGCGGGGGTAAGACATTCGATATTTTATGCCTTTTCTGTCCGAGTTATGAATTGATTTGTGCGTGAAAAGGATGATTATATGTTTCTTTATGAAAACTATTATTTGTTTTCTTATAATATTGACATTTCGGTGGACTTTGAACCACATTTTTACAAATAATCATGTTAAAATTTAACGTTATGAACTTTCATCATTTATTTTACAAAACGTCGTACTTCCCAAGTTATGATTATTATTATTACAATTCATCTATAGGCTTAATCTAAAACAATATTACTCTAAGCGCTTGATTCAACATCAATATTAAAGCTTTATCTATTACCTTCATTCTGATGTATGAAACATTATCCCAATTTCAACTGTTTTTGTGTAATTCACTCTTATTCAATGGCACGTGTGACAAAAATGATCCGATGAATGTCCGATGCATAATACGTTCAAAAGCAGATTTTGTTTCAGTGACGACACGATCAACTGCCGTAAAATAAAGACGATCAGAATACAAAATTGGCATATTCTAACTAATCAGATATTTCTTATTCATTTTTTTTCGACATTTTAGAGGGCATATGTCTTTAAGTATGCAGTGGTATGAAGACATGTTACGTAATGCCGGTCTATGTTAACATTCATTCAATGAAAGGAAAAGATATGGGATATGTCAGATATACAACATAGGATATAGGGATATGACGCTTACCCTACCGGTGCACCTGGTCCATGCTCCTAGTTTTTGGTCGAGTACGAGTTGCTCATTTACTTTTAGTTTTCTGTGTGTTTTTTCCAGTTTCTCAGTGTTACTCGTTATTTTTGTCTCCGTTTTCCTTGCTTCGTCTTTGTCCCTTAAAAAATTGACTTTAAATTTTGGATGTCGCTTTAACCGTGGTTACCCTTGATTTTACTTTCACCCAAACCACAAAGAAAAAGAACAGATACGACAAATGTTATGGATACAACAATCACTAAAAACGACAACAGTAAAACATTCAGAGGTCACTAAAAGGTCTTTATTAAGGTGTGAGATCCGCACCCACAGTCGGAGGTACGAACGGCCGGACAACAATCAGTAATCATTCACATTCATTCATTCATTCATTCATTCATTCATTCATTCATTCATTCGTTCGTTCATTCGTTCGTTCATTCGTTCATTCATTCGTTCATTCGTTCGTTCGTTCGTTCGTTCGTTCGTTCGTTCGTTCGTTCGTTCGTTCGTTCGTTCGTTCGTTCGTTCGTTCGTTCGTTCGTTCGTTCGTTCGTTCGTTCGTTCGTTCGTTCGTTCGTTCGTTCGTTCGTTCGTTCGTTCGTTCGTTCGTTCGTTCGTTCGTTCGTTCGTTCGTTCGTTCGTTCGTTCGTTCGTTCGTTCGTTCGTTCGTTCGTTCGTTCGTTCGTTCGTTCGTTCGTTCGTTCGTTCGTTCGTTCGTTCGTTCGTTCGTTCGTTTCAGGATCTATTTAAGATGGAACATGGATCAATACATGTATATGTGCTACTATTGTTCAGATGGATTTGAAAATTTCTCCGAGTTGATAAAACATTTATGTACGGGACATAGCAAAAACGAAATCAAATATAGAGAGAAGGAATTGAACTTTTCAAATGGTAAGATAGGATACCCCAATCTGCGTTCCTAAGCTTAGCAATCTTTTGAGTTTCACCGAGTTCAGGATAAAACATTTCAAAACGCAGATAGAGGTATGTGATGTTGGGGCATCGAAATACCCGCTCAAGTCTCTCTGAGTCGGATGCATTGTCGATTGGAAACACCTGCCATTTTCTAGCATTGTCTGGTCTTCTTATGACGGGTTTTATTTCTGTATATGTATATATATGGGCATGTAGTATAATCTTCCATGGAAGTAGTGAATGCTATATAGATTTATCTCTCTTTATTAACAAAAACATAACATGTCAAAGCATCTCCATTGATACAAATGCAAATAAAAAATTATAAAAATGGATGTTTCAGTAATACACGAATGTGTTATTAAAAAGTGTTAAAATATCAAATACTAGTTAGAATAGAAAGTGTTCTTCTGTACCTTTGACCTTAATTAACATAGAACTTGTCAAAGAATCTCCATTGATCACATACAAGTAAAATAAGATGAAGCCAATCAATACGAATGTATAACAAATAATGACTAGAAAGTGTTCTCACTTCATGTTTACTCTTCACATGGTCATACAGAACGGACTTTGTTGAAAAAACGTCCCCACATTCTTCACATTTAATTCTTTTCATACAATTTGACTTGTGATGTGACTGAATAGCTGGACTGACTGACGAAGGTTTTCTTGCACTTGTCGCACGAATAGGGTTTGACTCCAGTGTGACTATTTATATGGTCGGCTAATAATTGTTTACGAATACACGTTTTCCCACACTTCTCAAATGGGCATGTTTCTTTTTTATCAGAATGTTGCTTATTGTGTTCTGTTAAAGAGGAATGCCTTGTAAATGACTTGCCACAGGTAGAGCAGAGGTATGGTACTGAATGTTTTCTAGATTTGTGTTCAAGATACTCAGACTTTGTTTTGAACACGCTTGAACAAATTCTGCAAATATGCTCAGCATTGTGCATATTTATATGCCGTCTAAGGGATGACCTGGTTTTGTAACGTTTGTTACCAATTCCACAACTAAGTAAATTGAGTGTATCATCTGTTGCCTGTGTCAACTCCGTGAAGGAAGCATCAAGTGGCTCAACTACTTTTGTTGCAAGAACATTTTCCTGGAATATTGAAACCGAAAATTAAAGCCATGTCAAGTGTTATTCACAAAATTTGTGTCCCCTCTAATATTGACATTGTAATACAGGCTATGAATGGGCCATACCATTGATATAAGCTGTGGACTTTCAATTATAATCAAAATAAGACTCAAGAATGCTTACATTATATTCAACAGGGTACCAATTTAAATGCACTAGATATGCATATTTCGAATAAGAAACTCTCGTCATTAGTGCTTGAATTCGAAACGATGGAAAATCCAAATAAACATACACAAATCGATGAAAAGGACAAATCGACCACTTGACCACTTGACCTCGTTTTCTCCTTTTATACATTAAAAATACATCACAGGGATAGACAATACGGTGGCTTTCCGTGGTGAGGGTCAAACGTCCATACAATGCGTTGGGCGGTGCATAGATAATGCTATTTTTATGGCGCCAGACTCTACCAGACGTGAATACACTAAACTCTGTTTTGATAACGGTTCGGTGCCGTTTGACACACACTGTCGAAAGTCGGCTCATATTTAAATACACTTAAAGGTAAAAAAAAAAAAAAAAGAGAAAAGAAAGGAAAATGAGATCCAGTAGTCGAGTGCCGTGAAAAACGAGACCTCTTAAATTTAATCTCTGGCATCAAGCCATTTCCAGTATTTGTCACCTTATCTGATGCGTATACATCATCTAAATAAACATGACAGCAAAACTCTAAACACGGCCAAAGCAAAAAGTCTATAAAAACGAAATGCAAATCCAAGAGCACTTTCATCAACGAAACAATTCAGGGACAATCGTTATATTCCTGACTTTGTACAGATATATTCAATTGAAAATGATGTGGTAAGCCAAGTTTTACAGTGCACAATCGGGCTAATCGCCGTCACGGCTATATTGTTTTGCCTCGATTCAATACAATTCATTTCAACCCCTTGTCCGAAATTCCTCTGTCGTTTAACGGCATTGATAATCTTGCTGTAGCCGTTCAACGACAGAGGGTGATACATACGGAAAACAGAGGATTTGCTTCTCCAACTCTGGGTCAGCACATTTCCACGTTTCGTGGCTATCGGATTTTATTTTCTATCATAAACCTTATATAAATCGCTTCACCAATCATTTTTCTATTCATTCATAAACATCTTACCCTCAGAAAGTGGTGTTACACTCCATTACAGCACGATTGTGCCTTAGAACCTATGATTTCGACATTTGTCTTCCATTTTTCAAACATTTGTCACGTGACTACGAGAAAACTACGATTACCGCAATGAATCATGGGAGATAATTTGCATATAAACAAACAAACAAATATTTTTATTGCCAATCATAGGCGCCTGTTAAGGCAGAACAATTAACATAAAATTTAATACAGTTGATTATATTGATTGGTAATGATTTTAACAGCAAATTTAGTGAATTACAGATAACCATAAGAAAAAAAAAATGTAGTACCTTGTCCAAAAACAAAAAGGGGGAACGTAACACATGCTCTTTCCGAAGCCCGTTGGTAACACTCTGCCATTGAATCTTTTCTTTACAACACATTCTGTATAATTTCCTTCTGCTCTTCTTTGATCTGTAGATGGACTGTTAGTCCTGCAGAATACGCTTAAATGTATCGTCTTCCATGTGATTTGAATGTTGTTTACGTATGCAAATAATGCTCCAAATAATTTGGCACGCTGCATTAATTAGCTCCCATCATGCAATGCGTTGCTGTCATCATTCAGTTAGTATCGCGAGATCACGTGTGTAGATTCGAAAATGGAAGTCAAATGGCGGAATAATAGGATCTAAGGCAAAATCGTGCCTTAATGGAGTGTAACACCACTTTCTGAGGGTAAGGTGGTTATGAATGAATAGAAAAATGATTGATGAAGCGATTTATATAAGGTTTATGATAGAAAATAAAATCCGATAGCCACGAAACGTGGAAATGTGCCGATACTATGGCTGTGAGGCAAATTTGATGGTTTCCGTATGTATCACCCTCTGTCGTTGAACGGCTACAGCAAGATTATCAATGCCGTTAAACGACAGAGGAATCTCGGACTATTCAACCCCATGCTATCCTACCTAAACTTCAACCCAATGTAAAAGATTTAAGTTAATGCACAAAAAAATAATTGTTGACTTCCATAACTCATAAAATAAGTTTCTGCAACTAAAAGTTTTGAATACTTAAATAAGCGTTTGGAAATGGCAGTTTTGCCATCTTAATCGAATCGCAATACAGCTTTTGATTGTAGCATAACGCTGCTTTTGACCGTATCATTAAGTGAAATGCATCGGACGTTGATCGGATCATTTTTGTCACACATGCCGTTGAATAAGAGTGAATTACACAAAAACAGTTGAAATTAGGATAATGTTTCATACATCAGAATGAAGGTAATAGATAAAGCTTTAATATTGATGTTGAATCATAACTTGGGAAGGACGACGTTTTGTAAAATAAATGATGAAAGTTCATACGTTAAATTTTGACATGATTATTTGTAAAAATGTGGTTCAAAGTCCACCGAAATGTCAATGATATAAGAAAACAAATAATAGTTTTCATTAAGAAACATATAATCATCCTTTTCACGCACAAATCTATTCATAACTCGGACAGAAAAGTCTTGCCCCCGCTGATCCACTTCTCTTGTTGTAAACAAACAATTTTGATTGGATCAATCGGCAGTTGATCAAAATGATACAATGCGAATGTACGGTGTGTAGATGGTGTGGCAGTATAATTCTTTTATAGTGGGTGTTCGTATTTTAATTGTAGAATAAAAAACCTTTGGTCCATATTCTGTCTGGGTCCTTTTTCGTGTATATAATGCATAGCCTTATTTGTAATGCATACTCTTGTGTCTATAATACATAGTCATGTATGTATTTCATTATTATTGTCTTTATATGTATATCTATGCATTGTCGTATCCATCATTTGTAGCCATATAAAGTATGTATATAGCCATATCTGTAACCATAACCGATAGCCATGTTCTTATGCATAATCGTGCCCATTATGCATATCCCTATCAATAATGCATAATCATGTGTGTAATGTAAAGTAGTGTCTATCATTCAAAGCCATATAAAAATGTAAAGTCATTTTTGCCTTGCATTATCGTATCTATAATAACTATTATTTTGAACAATATCATTTCAAAACATTTGAATTCCGAATTTGGTAAATGTACTGGAAGTCTATCAGACATATTATGAGGCAGACTTCATACAGGGGCTTCTCAAGAAAAACGAAAAGAAAGCTAGCCCGATCCTTTAATTTCACGTTCCGTTATATAGATGATGTCCTTTCACTGAATAATTCTAGGTTTGGTTATTTCGTTGATTGCATCTATCCCATTGAGCTTGAAATAAAGGAATTTAGAGATAGAGCTAGGTCTGCTTTATACTTTGACCTACACCTCAAAATTGAAAGTGAGGGGTGGTTAAGAATGAAACTTTACGACAAAAGAGATTATTTCAATTTTCCCAGTGTGAACTTTCCATTTATATGTAGCAACATTCCAGCAGCACCTGCATATGGAGTGTGTGTCTCTCGGTTGATACGATGTTCCAGAGCTTGTGGTTGCTATCAGGATTTCCTTGATAGAGGATTGCTACTAACAGGGAAGCTACTGAACCAAGGGTTCCTCTTGGTTAAGTTGAAGTCATCATTTCAAAAGTTTTACGGTCGCCACCATAACTTGTTTGACCGTTATGGAATATCTGTGTCGCAAATCACCATGGATATGTTCCACTTGTCGTAAACACTTTCCGGTCCTTTCCTCATTCACTGGGTTTGTAACTATATTTACACGACGGGTACCACTAGTGAAGCAGGAACTTCTTACCCTTCTGGAGCACCTGAGTTCACCCCCGGTTCTTAGTGGGGTTCGTGTTATGTTGTGTTACTCGATCTTTAGTTTTATGTGTTATGTTGTGTTACTCGATCTTTAGTTTTATGTGTATGTTGTGTTACTCGATCTTTAGTTTTATGTGTATGTTGTGTTACTCGATCTTTAGTTTTATGTGTATGTTGTGTTACTCGATCTTTAGTTTTATGTGTATGTTGTGTTACTCGATCTTTAGTTTTATGTGTTATGTTGTGTTACTCGATCTTTAGTTTTATGTGTTATGTTGTGTTACTCGATCTTTAGTTTTATGTGTATGTTGTGTTACTCGATCTTTAGTTTTATGTGCATGTTGTTTTACTCGATCTTTAGTTTTATGTGTATGTTGTGTTACTCGATCTTTAGTTTTATGTGTATGTTGTGTTACTCGATCTTTAGTTTTATGTGCATGTTGTTTTACTCGATCTTTTGTTTTATGTGTATGTTGTGTTACTCGATCTTTTGTTTTATGTGTATGTTGTGTTACTCGATCTTTTGTTTTATGTGTATGTTGTTTTACTCGATCTTTAGTTTTATGTGTATGTTGTGTTACTCGATCTTTAGTTTTATGTGTTATGTTGTGTTACTCGATCTTTAGTTTTATGTGTATGTTGTGTTACTCGATCTTTAGTTTTATGTGTATGTTGTGTTACTCGATCTTTAGTTTTATGTGTATGTTGTTTTACTCGATCTTTAGTTTTATGTGTATGTTGTGTTACTCGATCTTTAGTTTTATGTGTATGTTGTGTTACTCGATCTTTAGTTTTATGTGTATGTTGTGTTACTCGATCTTTAGTTTTATGTGTTATGTTGTGTTACTCGATCTTTAGTTTTATGTGTATGTTGTGTTACTCGATCTTTAGTTTTATGTGTATGTTGTGTTACTCGATCTTTAGTTTTATGTGTATGTTGTGTTACTCGATCTTTAGTTTTATGTGCATGTTGTTTTACTCGATCTTTAGTTTTATGTGCATGTTGTGTTACTCGATCTTTAGTTTTATGTGTTATGTTGTGTTACTCGATCTTTAGTTTTATGTGTATGTTGTGTTACTCGATCTTTTGTTTTATGTGTATGTTGTGTTACTCGATCTTTAGTTTTATGTGTATGTTGTGTTACTCGATCTTTAGTTTTATGTGTATGTTGTTTTACTCGATCTTTAGTTTTATGTGTATGTTGTGTTACTCGATCTTTAGTTTTATGTGTATGTTGTTTTACTCGATCTTTTGTTTTATGTGCATGTTGTTTTACTCGATCTTTAGTTTTATGTGTATGTTGTGTTACTCGATCTTTTGTTTTATGTGTATGTTGTGTTACTCGATCTTTAGTTTTATGTGTATGTTGTTTTACTCGATCTTTTGTTTTATGTGTATGTTGTTTTACTCGATCTTTAGTTTTATGTGTATGTTGTGTTACTCGATCTTTAGTTTTATGTGTTATGTTGTGTTACTCGATCTTTAGTTTTATGTGTTATGTTGTGTTACTCGATCTTTAGTTTTATGTGTATGTTGTGTTACTCGATCTTTAGTTTTATGTGTTATGTTGTGTTACTCGATCTTTAGTTTTATGTGTATGTTGTTTTACTCGATCTTTTGTTTTATGTGCATGTTGTTTTACTCGATCTTTAGTTTTATGTGTATGTTGTGTTACTCGATCTTTAGTTTTATGTGTTATGTTGTGTTACTCGATCTTTAGTTTTATGTGTTATGTTGTGTTACTCGATCTTTAGTTTTATGTGCATGTTGTGTTACTCGATCTTTAGTTTTATGTGTTATGTTGTTTTACTCGATCTTTAGTTTTATGTGTATGTTGTGTTACTCGATCTTTAGTTTTATGTGTATGTTGTGTTACTCGATCTTTAGTTTTATGTGTATGTTGTGTTACTCGATCTTTAGTTTTATGTGTTATGTTGTGTTACTCGATCTTTAGTTTTATGTGTTATGTTGTGTTACTCGATCTTTAGTTTTATGTGTATGTTGTGTTACTCGATCTTTAGTTTTATGTGTATGTTGTGTTACTCGATCTTTAGTTTTATGTGTATGTTGTGTTACTCGATCTTTAGTTTTATGTGTATGTTGTTTTACTCGATCTTTAGTTTTATGTGTTATGTTGTGTTACTCGATCTTTAGTTTTATGTGTATGTTGTGTTACTCGATCTTTAGTTTTATGTGCATGTTGTGTTACTCGATCTTTAGTTTTATGTGTATGTTGTGTTACTCGATCTTTAGTTTTATGTGCATGTTGTGTTACTCGATCTTTAGTTTTATGTGTATGTTGTGTTACTCGATCTTTAGTTTTATGTGTATGTTGTGTTACTCGATCTTTAGTTTTATGTGTATGTTGTTTTACTCGATCTTTAGTTTTATGTGCATGTTGTTTTACTCGATCTTTAGTTTTATATGTATGTTTTGTAGATCGTTGTTTGTCCTTTTATACTTTTTCTTTTGGCCATTTTGTTGTCTGTTCTTCTTCGATTTACGAATTCCGATTATATCTTTGGTATCTTCAAATTTTTCTTTAGTGTAATTGAACTTGAGTTTTTACACATGACACGTAATAAATTCATATTACTATTCGGTGTAAATTATTTCCTCTGCGTTAATAAAATTTGATATTAATTGCCCATTAAAATTGTTATTAAATTTAAGCTTAATAAAATGTCACCAATAAAACAGAAATATGTTATATATCGATTTTTTAATTTAGGTACATGTACTGGTATTTGCACTTGTAATATGGCACATATCTATTTTCTAATATTAGTTGTCAACTGGGTGTAAAAGCACCCAATCTCATTATAATTAGATCTTTTATTGTCCCACTTTCTGATATGTTACCAACATATAGATCTAACAAAACCCTGTGAGGATCTTTACTCGTTCAATCAAATTGCCGCTTACCAAATTTTGAGGCACAATTGAAATTTGGTTACTGTAATTTACTTGGATCCATTTGCCGACAAAGAATGAACGTTCCGCGTCTACAGGAAAAGGAATACTGTGAAAATACCAACAGGCTTTGAACCGAATAGGAGCGAGACAAAATGTCTTCTATTTAAACAACTATATATTTGTGACAGACGGTAATAAGAAAAGATTGAAGAAACCACAGGGGATAATCAGAAGTCGACAGATACTACCGGTACATTAATGGCACCAAAGGGGGTAATCAGAAGTCGACAGATACTACCGGTACATTAATGGCACCAAAGGGGGGTAATCAGAAGTCGACAGATACTACCGGTACATTAATGGCACCAAAGGGGGTAATCAGAAGTCAACAGATACTACCTGTACATTAATGGCACCAAAGGGGGGTAATCAGAAGTCGACAGATACTACCGGTACATTAATGGCACCAAAGGGGGGTAATCAGAAGTCGACAGATACTACCGGTACATTAATGGCACCAAAGGGGGGTAATCAGAAGTCGACAGATACTACCGGTACATTAATGGCACCAAAGGGGGTAATCAGAAGTCGACAGATACTACCGGTACATTAATGGCACCAAAGGAGGTAATCAGAAGTCGACAGATACTACCGGTACATTAATGGCACCAAAGGGGGTAATCAGAAGTCAACAGATACTACCGGTACATTAATGGCACCAAAGGGGGTAATCAGAAGTCGACAGATACTACCGGTACATTAATGGCACCAAAGGGGGGTAATCAGAAGTCGACAGATACTACCGGTACATTAATGGCACCAAAGGGGGGGTAATCAGAAGTCGACAGATACTACCGGTACATTAATGGCACCAAAGGGGGGTAATCAGAAGTCGACAGATACTACCGGTACATTAATGGCACCAAAGGGGGTAATCAGAAGTCGACAGATACTACCGGTACATTAATGGCACCAAAGGAGGTAATCAGAAGTCGACAGATACTACCGGTACATTAATGGCACCAAAGGGGGTAATCAGAAGTCAACAGATACTACCGGTACATTAATGGCACCAACGGGGGGTAATCAGAAGTCGACAGATACTACCGGTACATTAATGGCACCAAAGGGGGGTAATCAGAAGTCGACAGATACTACCGGTACATTAATGGCACCAAAGGGGTAATCAGAAGTCGACAGATACTACCGGTACATTAATGGCACCAAAGGGGGTAATCAGAAGTCGACAGATACTACCGGTACATTAATGGCACCAAAGGGGGGTAATCAGAAGTCGACAGATACTACCGGTACATTAATGGCACCAAAGGGGGTAATCAGAAGTCGACAGATACTACCGGTACATTAATGGCACCAAAGGAGGTAATCAGAAGTCGACAGATACTACCGGTACATTAATGGCACCAAAGGGGGTAATCAGAAGTCAACATATACTACCGGTACATTAATGGCACCAAAGGGGGGTAATCAGAAGTCGACAGATACTACCGGTACATTAATGGCACCAAAGGGGGGTAATCAGAAGTCGACAGATACTACCGGTACATTAATGGCACCAAAGGGGATAATCAGAAGTCGACAGATACTACCGGTACATTAATGGCACCAAAGGGGGTAATCAGAAGTCGACAGATACTATCGGTACATTAATGGCACCAAAGGGGGGTAATCAGAAGTCGACAGATACTGCCGGTACATTAATGGCACCAAAGGGGGTAATCAGAAGTCGACAGATACTACCGGTACATTAATGGCACCAAAGGGGGTAATCAGAAGTCGACAGATACTACCGGTACATTAATGGCACCAAAGGGGGGTAATCAGAAGTCGACAGATACTACCGGTACATTAATGGCACCAAAGGGGGGTAATCAGAAGTCGACAGATATTACCGGTACATTAATGGCACCAAAGGGGGGTAATCAGAAGTCGACAGATACTACCGGTACATTAATGGCACCAAAGGGGGTAATCAGAAGTCGACAGATACTACCGGTACATTAATGGCACCAAAGGGGGGTAATCAGAAGTCGACAGATACTACCGGTACATTAATGGCACCAAAGCGGGTAATCAGAAGTCGACAGATACTACCGGTACATTAATGGCACCAAAGGGGGTAATCAGAAGTCGACAGATACCACCGGTACATTAATGGCACCAAAGGAGGTAATCAGAAGTCGACAGATACTACCGATACATTAATGGCACCAAAGGGGGGTAATCAGAAGTCGATAGATACTACCGGTACATTAATGGCACCAAAGGGGGGGGTAATCAGAAGTCGACAGATACTACCGGTACATTAATGGCACCAAAGGGGGTAATCAGAAGTCAACAGATACTACCGGTACATTAATGGCACCAAAGGGGGGTAATCAGAAGTCGACAGATACTACCGGTACATTAATGGCACCAAAGGGGGGTAATCAGAAGTCGACAGATACTACCGGTACATTAATGGCAAAGGGGGTAATCAAAAGTCGATAGATACTACCGGTACATTAATGGCACCAAAGGGGGTAATCAGAAGTCAACAGATACTACCGGTACATTAATGGCACCAAAGGGGGGTAATCAGAAGTCGACAGATACTACCGGTACATTAATGGCACCAAAGGGGGGTAATCAGAAGTCGACAGATACTACCGGTACATTAATGGCACCAAAGGGGGGTAATCAGAAGTCGACAGATACTACCGGTACATTAATGGCACCAAAGGGGGTAATCAGAAGTCGACAGATACTACCGGTACATTAATGGCACCAAAGGGAGTAATCAGAAGTCGACAGATACTACCGGTACATTAATGGCACCAAAGGAGGTAATCAGAAGTCGACAGATACTACCGGTACATTAATGGCACCAAAGGGGGTAATCAGAAGTCAACAGATACTACCGGTACATTAATGGCACCAAAGGGGGTAATCAGAAGTCGACAGATACTACCGGTACATTAATGGCACCAAAGGGGGGTAATCAGAAGTCGACAGATACTACCGGTACATTAATGGCACCAAAGGGGGTAATCAGAAGTCGACAGATACTACCGGTACATTAATGGCACCAAAGGGAGTAATCAGAAGTCGACAGATACTACCGGTACATTAATGGCACCAAAGGGGGGTAATCAGAAGTCGACAGATACTACCGGTACATTAATGGCACCAAAGGAGGGTAATCAGAAGTCGACAGATACTACCGGTACATTAATGGCACCAAAGGGGGGTAATCAGAAGTCGACAGATACTACCGGTACATTAATGGCACCAAAGGGGGGTAATCAGAAGTCGACAGATACTACCGGTACATTAATGGCACCAAAGGGGGGTAATCAGAAGTCGACAGATACTACCGGTACATTAATGGCACCAAAGGGGGTAATCAGAAGTCGACAGATACTACCGGTACATTAATGGCACCAAAGGGGGTAATCAGAAGTCGACAGATACCACCGGTACATTAATGGCACCAAAGGAGGTAATCAGAAGTCGACAGATACTACCGATACATTAATGGCACCAAAGGGGGGTAATCAGAAGTCGATAGATACTACCGGTACATTAATGGCACCAAAGGGGGTAATCAGAAGTCGACAGATACCACCGGTACATTAATGGCACCAAAGGAGGTAATCAGAAGTCGACAGATACTACCGGTACATTAATGGCACCAAAGGGGGGTAATCAGAAGTCGATAGATACTACCGGTACATTAATGGCACCAAAGGGGGTAATCAGAAGTCGACAGATACTACCGGTACATTAATGGCACCAAAGGGGGTAATCAAAAGTCGACAGATACTGCCGGTACATTAATGGCACCAAAGGGGGTTATCAGAAATCGACAGATACTACCGGTACATTAATGGCACCAAAGGGGGTAATCAGAAATCGACAGATACTACCGGTACATTAATGGCAAAGGGGGTAATCAGAAGTCGACAGATACTACCGGTACATTAATGGCACCAAAGGAGGTAATCAGAAGTCGACAGATACTACCGGTACATTAATGGCACCAAAGGGGGTAATCAGAAATCGATAGATACTACCGGTACATTAATGGCACCAAAGGAGGTAATCAGAAGTCGACAGATACTACCGGTACATTAATGGCACCAAAGGGGGGAAATCAGAAGTCGAAGGACTGATACTACCGGTACATTAATGGCACCAAAGGGGGTAATCAGAAGTCGACAGATACTACCGGTACATTAATGGCACCAAAGGAGGTAATCAGAAGTCGACAGATACTACCGGTACATTAATGGCACCAAAGGGGTAATCAGAAGTCGACAGATAATATCGATACATTAATGGCACCAAAGGGGGTAATCAGAAATCGATTGATACTACCGGTACATTAATGGTACCAAAGGAGGTAATTAGAAGTCGACAGATACTACCGGTACATTAATGACACCAAAGGGGTTAATCAGAAGTCGATAGATACTACCGGTACATTAATGGCACCCAATGGGAGGGGGGGGGGGGATAATCAGAAGTCGAAGGTCAGATACTACCGGTACATTAATGGCAAAAAGACAAAATGAACCAAAACTGGGACATTCATTTTGATGAAACACAGTTGGATTAATTCTTTTAATCTGCCTTTTAATTTTGAGTAGGGAATAGTTGTATAGTGTAGGGAAGTCATATGTTTTAATGTTTTAATTTTATAGCATGAGGAGAAGAACCCTGATTGTATGTATTCTAACAGATCTCTAGAATTATTTTTTCGGAAACCGCATTTAATTCACACCACCCTTTGAGTAGCTAATGTCACAATACCTCCGAAGCCGGTTTTAACCGCTCGTAGAATTAATGTCAATAATTTGAGAAAAGGTTTCGTGGAGCATTTGGCAGATCCAGCAATGTTACGTTTTTTGTAAAGACACTTGTGCAACTTATGTATTCAACAGAGCAGAGTATATGTAATGTGATTTAGATACAAAAACGATATTGAAAGGGACCCTCTCTGCATGGACACCAACATACTTGTCATAGATGTACGACATGTTTTTAGCAGCATTTTGGTCTTTGATGGGTGATGTTACGCGAGTGCTCATTGACCCATGAAGTTTTTTTTATTTCTAATTTATTTCAAAGACCTCATTACCATAACCAATACATATCGTCTCTTGTACGTTTTGCTTGTACGTAAGAATTTTAAAGTTTTGTTTCCAATTTATGGATTTAGGATTATAGGAATAGTCTACTCTTTAAAATATATAGAGATTTTAGATATGACTGATTTGTGATGAAGGATATAGGTTAATGCCATCAATACTTTTATTGGCAAAGAAAAGATTAAGAAAGAAACGTTTATCTATCTCGTCTTTCTTAATGCCAACATGTTTGAAAAGTATATGGGGAGCAATACCCAAGACGATTGCTGTAAACTTGTATTTGAATTCGGATTTGTGATTGGGTGTTCTAAGTACGAGTTGTACAATGAATGTGAAAGGGATAGTGAAAATAGTTTCGATCTAACATTTATGTGGTTTTTTTTTAAATAAAAGTATGACTTCCATTTATAAATATGACAATATTGTAGGTGGCTGAGATCAAATCTGTTGGTAATATAAATATACAATTTTTGTCGGTATAAGTGATTTGAGAGTATGAACCCGTTTTTAAATCGATGTAAGACAAGTTAAAGATATCAAAGTGGTAATCAGAAGCCGTAAATAGAAGAAGGACATACAATACAATGGTCAAAAGATACCAAAGGAGTAATCAGAAGCCGTAATTCGAAGAAGGACATACAATACAATGGTCAAAAGAAAAAGTGTTCTGAAATACATAATTCAGTATTTTTATAGCATATAATCTAGTAATTTCCTCATTCATGACTTAACACCGGGTTTGTAACAAAAGTAACACGACGGGTGCCACATGTGGAACAAGAACTGCGAACACTTCCGGAGCACCTGATTTCACCCTCGGGTTTTCATTCGGTTCGTGTTGCTAGATCTGTAGTTTTCTGTGTAATGTTTTGTAGATCATTGTTTATCCTTTCATCCTTTATATTTTGGCCATTGTATTGTTTGTCCTTCAATTTAATGTTTATGATTACTCCCTTTGTTAACTTTTCTAAAACACCACTCCGCGAACGTCACCATTTATTTAGAGGAATCATTTAGTTTACTGTGCGTTCTGTCACTTCCGGTGAAGAAATGTTTGATATAGACACACATATCACATTTCGTATTAAAGCCGAGGAATAGAAGAAGAGCAACGGTATAACCCAAGATTTGCCGATTGGGGTCTGGGTTTGGATGTGGATTTCATAAATATCCAAATCATGCACGAAAAATTTACGTGCGTTTTGCTAATCTCATTTTTATCAACACATGGTTTATACTGTATCGAGAAAGAGATATTTTATCACAAGGCATATGGGCCACCACCTGCAGTACATATAAAGCTTTTCGTCGTCCATTTCTAATCAACCGATGTAAATGGAATCTCCATTAAAAGCATGAAGGTCAGTAATACCTCCATGATTAAAATATAGGAAGGATATAATGCAGGTCTAAATATTGGTCTAAATAAACGTTACAGAATACCGAAGGGACAATCAAAAATGGAAAATCCAGAGAAACTGGCAACATTTGGTACACAAGATGAAGAAAAACAAAACAAAAACACAACACAATGTGTGCTGGATACCACTATACACAAACACACACAAATAACGTAAATAAGTCACGATACCTATTACCAACAACTGGAAGTAAAGACGAACCGAACATCGTTTTTATGCGGAAATCGTAACTGACATCACAACACGGAATTCATAACGTAATGACACATAATAAGACAACACAAAAAAGATAAACAACACGGACCCCCACCAAAAACCGGGGGTGAACTCAGGTGCTCGCGAAGTGTAAGCAGTTCCTGCTTTTTATAAGACACCCGCCGTGCTACTAATTTGTACATTGTACAGTCAAGTCCGATAAAACGTCTTGGCAGTGATAGAGGAGAGAAAACATCTCGATTAAATGTGATATGTAAATAAAAATTAGCAATATTATAGCAATTACGAACAACTGGGTTGAACATATATGACGTTAAATAGCTTAAATCATTTTATTTATTTAGCCATGTTATTACTTTAATAGAAAATCTCTAAAATATTCACCAAAGCAAAAACAAAACAAATGAAAAGTAACGAAATTTTATATGTACTTCTCTTTGAATTTATTTCAGTCATCTCTTCTGCTAACCAAAACAAGAGTGATCGGCAATATCAATTTTGTCAGATTTTATGGTTCCACTTGGCAATAGTGCAACTTGAGAACTGGGTATACATACGAACACACCGTTAATACGGAAGTTTAATAATCATAATTGAAATAAGGACTGAATATGTAAAACTTGGACTTTCTTTAAATGACCAGTATTAATCAAATAAATGAACTTTATATATATGATATTATATTGCATTGTGCAAATATTATTTTGACATAGTAAATTAATTTATGACAGTTATCTTAAAAATGGAAGTACATTTACTAACAAAATATAAAATTAGTCATGAAAATATTGAAATTAGGAATTTCGAAAATTACATTTTGCGAGGTACTAAATATGTCGGTTGGTTTACGGTGTTTAACGCCACTTTCAACAATATTTCAGCTATATCGTGGCGTTAAATATGTCGGTTATAGTCTGCACAATATAACCGGGTTTTTTGACTACATGTTAATTCACATTGACTTTTGTAGTGCTTCTCTCTAATTGAATGAACGCCCCATAAAGAAAGTATATTTACATATATTGAACCAATATATTCATTGATTAGGAACAATAATTAGTCCCTTGTTAATTTTATGACGATATTAACCGATAT
Organism: Bathymodiolus brooksi; assembly: GCA_963680875.1. NCBI lineage: Eukaryota > Metazoa > Mollusca > Bivalvia > Mytilida > Modiolidae > Bathymodiolus > Bathymodiolus brooksi. The sequence goes on from OY804577.1 coordinate 33,061,037, forward strand.
ATGATTCCAGAATTAGATTTTATATTACCATGACAAACCTGAAGACAATGTTATTATTATCATGGATTATATTAATCAGCTGACACATGTCTGTAGTAACACATTTTACTATTTTATCTACGAGTATCACGTATCACGTGTCAACAGGAGAACATAGTTTGTGGTATGGTATTGGTCGAGATGTTAAGTTATTATTTTCTAATTTAAAATAAATTCATGCCATCAATGTTGAAACCAAAACAATTCACCAATGTTAATAAACAGCTCTTAGTACGTACGGCTCGTTTCTGAAGTAACCTTCATCAGGTATGCTCAAAACACTGGAAAGCCAATGAATAAAAGTCTGTAAGAGCAAGAAAACCAAAGGGCCTAAACAGGATAGCTAAAATCGGCTATGGTCACCTATGTCTGAGGGGAAACTTTAGTTTTAATATTATTTACTTTATTTAAGAACTGTAAATTTCAACATTGATTATATCTAATAAACTATGTCAGTGCCGAAGTACTGACTACTGGGCGGAGGATACCGAAGAGAACGAATAGTCCACCACCAAGTGATAGTTAGCAAATTCAGTGCGCACGACGCGTTTCCGGAATAACCTTCATCAGGTACATATTGAGTACATGTAATCAATATTGAATAAAGATCCTCAAAGTACAGGTCTGTGATAATAGGAAAATTTCATGTAACCAATTTTGATATTGTTATTTTATTGTACTCAATAAAATACATAAGATGAATTTTAGTGTATAATGTATGCATTAATAAAACAAATATTAAATTTAAAAAAGAATCACAAAAACACAGAAAAAAGAAACGGATTAATTGATAAGTCCCACAGATTCACATTCTACATACAGTTTAGTAATGTAAACAGAAAGGCGGCTTGGTATTTTCTGTTTGATATATTTTAATAAAGGTGATAATTCAACTGACGTTTGAAAATTAAATTTACTAGAAGTATTAAATTAGATTTAAAATAGGACATTTGCAAGCTTTATTTACCTTTGTCAATTTATTAGTGAATTGAATTGAAATGTATACATTTGATGCAGATATTGATTCGTACTGGAGTCACGTCTAAGTGTAAACTATGATAATTTAACTTTTCATCAATTCAAAGAATTGGGAGGAGTTCTAAGCACAATCGACAGCTGAATTAAAATCGCTTAATGTTTGAAAAGTGTGATAAAATGTTGACGTTATCAATTAAAACCCAGATGGTGCATGTTAACTATGACGCAAGTGTTCACAATTTTTCTTAAGATTATTTAATTTTATTTGCTTAAACGGGACGATGAGTGTATTCATGTCGGCACAACTTACGACCGGATAGTTACAGCATCTGTGGCAAGGTTCAAATTTTAACAGCTTTTAACGACTGCAATTCAATAATGAAGTACATTCTGATAGACTTAGGATAATGGTATTATCATTAACCTATCTATAATAATCTTCAACAGTAGACATCATGACATTTTATAAAGTAAAGTACTAGAGCACTGACTAATAGTATTTACAGATGGCAACATATTATGGGAAATACCACTGCTTTAATCTGTGTGTTGTTTGTATCTTTGACATAAGGCTGTTGATTACCGATTTTTGTATCTTCAATCTTTTCTTAGATTGAAAGAAGAGTTTGAAGATACCAAAGGGAGGTAATCAGAATCCGTAAATCGAAGAACAGACAACACAATGGTCAAACGAAAAAGGACAAAAGGACAAACAACGATCTATAAACATTATACATAAAACTAAAGATCCAGTAACACGAACCTCACTAAAAACAAACAACGATCTACAAACATCACACATAAAACTAAAGATTGAGTAACACGAACCTCACTAAAGACAAACAACGATCTACAAACATTATACATAAAACTAAAGATCGAGTAACACGAACCTCACTAAAGACAAACAACGATCTACAAACATCACAGATAAAACTAAAGATCGAGTAACACGAACCTCACTAAAGACAAACAACAATCTACAAACATCACACATAAAACTAAAGATCCAGTAACACGAACCTCACTAAAGACAAACAACGATCTACAAACATCACACATAAAACTAAAGATTGAGTAACACGAACCTCACTAAAGACAAACAACAATCTACAAACATCACACATAAAACTAAAGATGGAGTAACACGAACCTCACTAAAGACAAACAACAATCTACAAACATCACACATAAAACTAAAGATTGAGTAACACGAACCTCACTAAAGACAAACAACAATCTACAAACATCACACATAAAACTAAAGATTGAGTAACACGAACCTCACTAAAAACAAACAACGATCTACAAACATCACAGATAAAACTAAAGATCGAGTAACACGAACCTCACTAAAGACAAACAACAATCTACAAACATCACACATAAAACTAAAGATCCAGTAACACGAACCTCACTAAAGACAAACAACGATCTACAAACATCACACATAAAACTAAAGATTGAGTAACACGAACCTCACTAAAGACAAACAATGATCTACAAACATCACAGATAAAACTAAAGATCCAGTAACACGAACCTCACTAAAGACAAACAACGATCTACAAACATCACACATAAAACTAAAGATCCAGTAACACGAACCTCACTAAAGACAAACAACATCTACAAACATTATACATAAAACTAAAGATTGAGTAACACGAACCTCACTAAAGACAAACAACGATCTACAAACATTATACATAAAACTAAAGATCCAGTAACACGAACCTCACTAAAGACAAACAACATCTACAAACATTATACATAAAACTAAAGATCCAGTAACACGAACCTCACTAAAGACAAACAACGATCTACAAACATTATACATAAAACTAAAGATTGAGTAACACGAACCTCACTAAAGACAAACAACGATCTACAAACATCACACATAAAACTAAAGATCAAGTAACACGAACCTCACTAAAGACAAACAACGATCTACAAACATTACACATAAAACTAAAGATTGAGTAACACGAACCTCACTAAAGACAAACAACAATCTACAAACATCACACATAAAACTAAAGATCGAGTAACACGAACCTCACTAAAGACAAACAACGATCTACAAACATCACAGATAAAACTAAAGATCGAGTAACACGAACCTCACTAAAGACAAACAACGATCTACAAACATTACACATAAAACTAAAGATCGAGTAACACGAACCTCACTAAAGACAAACAACGATCTACAAACATTACACATAAAACTAAAGATCGAGTAACACGAACCTCACTAAAGACAAACAACGATCTACAAACATCACACATAAAACTAAAGATCCAGTAACACGAACCTCACTAAAGACAAACAACGATCTACAAACATCACACATAAAACTAAAGATCCAGTAACACGAACCTCACTAAAGACAAACAACGATCTACAAACATCATACATAAAACTAAAGATTGAGTAACACGAACCTCACTAAAAACAAACAATGATCTACAAACACCACAGATAAAACTAAAGATCAAGTAACACGAACCTCACTAAAGACAAACAACGATCTACAAACATCACACATAAAACTAAAGATCAAGTAACACGAACCTCACTAAAGACAAACAACGATCTACAAACATCACACATAAAACTAAAGATCCAGTAACACGAACCTCACTAAAGACAAACAACGATCTACAAACATCACACATAAAACTAAAGATTGAGTAACACGAACCTCACTAAAAACAAACAATGATCTACAAACACCACAGATAAAACTAAAGATCAAGTAACACGAACCTCACTAAAGACAAACAACGATCTACAAACATCACACATAAAACTAAAGATCAAGTAACACGAACCTCACTAAAGACAAACAACGATCTACAAACATCACACATAAAACTAAAGATCAAGTAACACGAACCTCACTAAAGACAAACAACGATCTACAAACATCACACATAAAACTAAAGATCGAGTAACACGAACCTCACTAAAGACAAACAACGATCTACAAACATCACAGATAAAACTAAAGATTGAGTAACACGAACCTCACTAAAAACAAGAGAACAAGTATGGTAAAAAAACCCGGTCACAGTTAATCGTTACAAATACGTCTAAAACGTTTCCATTAAAGTTCCCCTCACTTATAGATAAAAAATAGCAAAGAAAACTACTTTTTCGATCATTGCATTTTTCATAGATTATAGAGGCTGTGCAGTTAGCATCATAATGCACGCAACTTGATAATGACATTTGGTATTGACCTATCACGTGGCAACCCAACATATACCCGATGACACTAATGAACTAGAAAATCCTGGTCCATCCAAGGTCTTTGTTGCGTTCCCTTGGAATTGCAACCAAAGATAAAGAACTGGATTTTTCCATGCTCTATTGTATACCCAAATTGCACAACTGTCCTTACAAACAGCTTTATATTGCATGATTTGCCAAATGCTCCACGAAATATCTTTCCGAAGTATTAACATCTAATCTATAAGCGATCAAAACTAAGCGTCAGAGTTGATGTGACACTAGCTACCCCAGGGGTGATGGAAGTCATGTGTATTCTGAAATATTCTAAAGAGTTATTTGATTATACGCCATCAAAGTCCCCTCTCATCCTGCGGCATGTGACTAGTATAGCAAGTAATCAGTATTTCAGTATGTTCACGAGAGGAACACAGAGGGTGGATATAAAGTGCCTCGATCAAGTCTCTGATGCCTTATACATTTTACAAACGATGTTTATTTAGTATTGGATATTGATGTGAATAAAATAGCATCATGTCACAGATAGCTTTATGATGAGAGACTGTGTAATAAGTTTTATGATGAGAGACTGTGTAATAAGTTTTATGATGAGAGACTGTGTAATAAGTTTTATGATGAGAGACTGTGTAATAAGTTTTATGATGAGAGACTGTGTAATAAGTTTTATGAAGAGAAACTGTAATAAGTTTTATGAAGAGAGACTGTAATAAGTTTTATGATGAGAGACTGTAATAAGTTTTATGATGAGAGATTGTAATAAGTTTTATGATGAGAGACTGTGTAATAAGTTTTATGATGAGAGACTGTGTAATAAGTTTTATGATGAGAGACTGTGTAATAAGTTTTATGATGAGAGACTGTGTAATAAGTTTTATGAAGAGAGACTGTGTAATAAGTTTTATGATGAGAGACTGTGTAATAAGTTTTATGAAGAGAGACTGCGTAATAAGTTTTATGATGAGAGACTGTAATAGGTTTTATGATGAGAGACTGTGTAATAAGTTTTATGATGAGAGACTGTAATAAGTTTTATGAAGAGAAACTGTGTAATAAGTTTTATGATGAGAGACTGTGTAATAAGTTTTATGATGAGAGACTGTGTAATAAGTTTTATGATGAGAGACTGTAATAAGTTTTATGATGAGAGACTGTGTAATAAGTTTTATGAAGAGAGACTGTGTAATAAGTTTTATGATGAGAGACTGTGTAATAAGTTTTATGATGAGAGACTGTAATAAGTTTTATGATGAGAGACTGTAATAAGTTTTATGATGAGAGACTGTGTAATAAGTTTTATGAAGAGAGACTGTGTAATAAGTTTTATGATGAGAGACTGTGTAATAAGTTTTATGATGAGAGACTGTGTAATAAGTTTTATGATGAGAGACTGTAATAAGTTTTATGATGAGAGACTGTAATAAGTTTTATGATGAGAGACTGTAATAAGTTTTATGATGAGAGACTGTGTAATAAGTTTTATGATGAGAGACTGTGTAATAAGTTTTATGATGAGAGACTGTAATAAGTTTTATGATGAGAGACTGTAATAAGTTTTATGATGAGAGACTGTGTAATAAGTTTTATGATGAGAGACTGTGTAATAAGTTTTATGATGAGAGACTGTAATAAGTTTTATGATGAGAGACTGTAATAAGTTTTATGATGAGAGACTGTGTAATAAGTTTTATGATGAGAGACTGTGTAATAAGTTTTATGAAGAGAGACTGTGTAATAAGTTTTATGATGAGAGACTGTAATAAGTTTTATGATGAGAGACTGTAATAAGTTTTATGATGAGAGACTGTGTAATAAGTTTTATGATGAGAGACTGTGTAATAAGTTTTATGAAGAGAGACTGTGTAATAAGTTTTATGATGAGAGACTGTGTAATAAGTTTTATGAAGAGAGACTGTGTAATAAGTTTTATGATGAGAGACTGTGTAATAAGTTTTATGATGAGAGACTGTGTAATAAGTTTTATGAAGAGAGACTGTAATAAGTTTTATGAAGAGAGACTGTGTAATAAGTTTTATGATGAGAGACTGTGTAATAAGTTTTATGATGAGAGACTGTGTAATAAGTTTTATGACGAGAGACTGTGTAATAAGTTTTATGATGAGAGACTGTAATAAGTTTTATGATGAGAGACTGTAATAAGTTTTATGATGAGAGACTGTGTAATAAGTTTTATGATGAGAGACTGTGTAATAAGTTTTATGATGAGAGACTGTGTAATAAGTTTTATGAAGAGAGACTGTGTAATAAGTTTTATGATGAGAGACTGTGTAATAAGTTTTATGAAGAGAGACTGCGTAATAAGTTTTATGATGAGAGACTGTAATAAGTTTTATGATGAGAGACTGTGTAATAAGTTTTATGATGAGAGACTGTGTAATAAGTTTTATGAAGAGAGACTGTGTAATAAGTTTTATGATGAGAGACTGTGTAATAAGTTTTATGAAGAGAGACTGTGTAATAAGTTTTATGATGAGAGACTGTGTAATAAGTTTTATGATGAGAGACTGTGTAATAAGTTTTATGAAGAGAGACTGTAATAAGTTTTATGATGAGAGACTGTGTAATAAGTTTTATGATGAGAGACTGTGTAATAAGTTTTATGATGAGAGACTGTGTAATAAGTTTTATGATGAGAGACTGTGTAATAAGTTTTATGATGAGAGACTGTAATAAGTTTTATGATGAGAGACTGTAATAAGTTTTATGATGAGAGACTGTGTAATAAGTTTTATGATGAGAGACTGTGTAATAAGTTTTATGATGAGAGACTGTGTAATAAGTTTTATGAAGAGAGACTGTGTAATAAGTTTTATGAAGAGAGACTGTGTAATAAGTTTTATGAAGAGAGACTGTGTAATAAGTTTTATGATGAGAGACTGTGTAATAAGTTTTATGATGAGAGACTGTGTAATAAGTTTTATGAAGAGAGACTGTGTAATAAGTTTTATGATGAGAGACTGTGTAATAAGTTTTATGAAGAGAGACTGTGTAATAAGTTTTATGATGAGAGACTGTGTAATAAGTTTTATGATGAGAGACTGTAATAAGTTTTATGAAGAGAGACTGTGTAATAAGTTTTATGATGAGAGACTGTAATAAGTTTTATGATGAGAGACTGTAATAAGTTTTATGAAGAGAGACTGTGTAATAAGTTTTATGATGAGAGACTGTAATAAGTTTTATGATGAGAGACTGTGTAATAAGTTTTATGATGAGAGACTGTAATAAGTTTAATGATGAGAGACTGTAATAAGTTTTATGAAGAGAGACTGTGTAATAAGTTTTATGAAGAGAGACTGTGTAATAAGTTTTATGATGAGAGACTGTAATAAGTTTTATGATGAGAGACTGTGTAATAAGTTTTATGATGAGAGACTGTGTAATAAGTTTTATGATGAGAGACTGTGTAATAAGTTTTATGATGAGAGACTGTGTAATAAGTTTTATGATGAGAGACTGTAATAAGTTTTATGAAGAGAGACTGTAATAAGTTTTATGAAGAGAGACTGTAATAAGTTTTATGATGAGAGACTGTAATAAGTTTTATGAAGAGAGACTGTGTAATAAGTTTTATGATGAGAGACTGTGTAATAAGTTTTATGATGAGAGACTGTAATAAGTTTTATGATGAGAGACTGTGTAATAAGTTTTATGATGAGAGACTGTGTAATAAGTTTTATGATGAGAGACTGTGTAATAAGTTTTATGATGAGAGACTGTGTAATAAGTTTTATGAAGAGAGACTGTGTAATAAGTTTTATGATGAGAGACTGTGTAATAAGTTTTATGAAGAGAGACTGCGTAATAAGTTTTATGATGAGAGACTGTAATAGGTTTTATGATGAGAGACTGTGTAATAAGTTTTATGATGAGAGACTGTAATAAGTTTTATGAAGAGAAACTGTGTAATAAGTTTTATGATGAGAGACTGTGTAATAAGTTTTATGATGAGAGACTGTGTAATAAGTTTTATGATGAGAGACTGTAATAAGTTTTATGATGAGAGACTGTGTAATAAGTTTTATGAAGAGAGACTGTGTAATAAGTTTTATGATGAGAGACTGTGTAATAAGTTTTATGATGAGAGACTGTAATAAGTTTTATGATGAGAGACTGTAATAAGTTTTATGATGAGAGACTGTGTAATAAGTTTTATGAAGAGAGACTGTGTAATAAGTTTTATGATGAGAGACTGTGTAATAAGTTTTATGATGAGAGACTGTGTAATAAGTTTTATGATGAGAGACTGTAATAAGTTTTATGATGAGAGACTGTAATAAGTTTTATGATGAGAGACTGTAATAAGTTTTATGATGAGAGACTGTGTAATAAGTTTTATGATGAGAGACTGTGTAATAAGTTTTATGATGAGAGACTGTAATAAGTTTTATGATGAGAGACTGTAATAAGTTTTATGATGAGAGACTGTGTAATAAGTTTTATGATGAGAGACTGTGTAATAAGTTTTATGATGAGAGACTGTAATAAGTTTTATGATGAGAGACTGTAATAAGTTTTATGATGAGAGACTGTGTAATAAGTTTTATGATGAGAGACTGTGTAATAAGTTTTATGAAGAGAGACTGTGTAATAAGTTTTATGATGAGAGACTGTAATAAGTTTTATGATGAGAGACTGTAATAAGTTTTATGATGAGAGACTGTGTAATAAGTTTTATGATGAGAGACTGTGTAATAAGTTTTATGAAGAGAGACTGTGTAATAAGTTTTATGATGAGAGACTGTGTAATAAGTTTTATGAAGAGAGACTGTGTAATAAGTTTTATGATGAGAGACTGTGTAATAAGTTTTATGATGAGAGACTGTGTAATAAGTTTTATGAAGAGAGACTGTAATAAGTTTTATGAAGAGAGACTGTGTAATAAGTTTTATGATGAGAGACTGTGTAATAAGTTTTATGATGAGAGACTGTGTAATAAGTTTTATGATGAGAGACTGTGTAATAAGTTTTATGATGAGAGACTGTAATAAGTTTTATGATGAGAGACTGTAATAAGTTTTATGATGAGAGACTGTGTAATAAGTTTTATGATGAGAGACTGTGTAATAAGTTTTATGATGAGAGACTGTGTAATAAGTTTTATGAAGAGAGACTGTGTAATAAGTTTTATGATGAGAGACTGTGTAATAAGTTTTATGAAGAGAGACTGCGTAATAAGTTTTATGATGAGAGACTGTAATAAGTTTTATGATGAGAGACTGTGTAATAAGTTTTATGATGAGAGACTGTGTAATAAGTTTTATGAAGAGAGACTGTGTAATAAGTTTTATGATGAGAGACTGTGTAATAAGTTTTATGAAGAGAGACTGTGTAATAAGTTTTATGATGAGAGACTGTGTAATAAGTTTTATGATGAGAGACTGTGTAATAAGTTTTATGAAGAGAGACTGTAATAAGTTTTATGAAGAGAGACTGTGTAATAAGTTTTATGATGAGAGACTGTGTAATAAGTTTTATGATGAGAGACTGTGTAATAAGTTTTATGATGAGAGACTGTGTAATAAGTTTTATGATGAGAGACTGTAATAAGTTTTATGATGAGAGACTGTAATAAGTTTTATGATGAGAGACTGTGTAATAAGTTTTATGATGAGAGACTGTGTAATAAGTTTTATGATGAGAGACTGTGTAATAAGTTTTATGAAGAGAGACTGTGTAATAAGTTTTATGATGAGAGACTGTGTAATAAGTTTTATGAAGAGAGACTGTGTAATAAGTTTTATGATGAGAGACTGTGTAATAAGTTTTATGATGAGAGACTGTGTAATAAGTTTTATGAAGAGAGACTGTGTAATAAGTTTTATGATGAGAGACTGTGTAATAAGTTTTATGAAGAGAGACTGTGTAATAAGTTTTATGATGAGAGACTGTGTAATAAGTTTTATGATGAGAGACTGTAATAAGTTTTATGAAGAGAGACTGTGTAATAAGTTTTATGATGAGAGACTGTAATAAGTTTTATGATGAGAGACTGTAATAAGTTTTATGAAGAGAGACTGTGTAATAAGTTTTATGATGAGAGACTGTAATAAGTTTTATGATGAGAGACTGTGTAATAAGTTTTATGATGAGAGACTGTAATAAGTTTAATGATGAGAGACTGTAATAAGTTTTATGAAGAGAGACTGTGTAATAAGTTTTATGAAGAGAGACTGTGTAATAAGTTTTATGATGAGAGACTGTAATAAGTTTTATGATGAGAGACTGTGTAATAAGTTTTATGATGAGAGACTGTGTAATAAGTTTTATGATGAGAGACTGTGTAATAAGTTTTATGATGAGAGACTGTGTAATAAGTTTTATGATGAGAGACTGTAATAAGTTTTATGAAGAGAGACTGTAATAAGTTTTATGAAGAGAGACTGTAATAAGTTTTATGATGAGAGACTGTAATAAGTTTTATGAAGAGAGACTGTGTAATAAGTTTTATGATGAGAGACTGTGTAATAAGTTTTATGATGAGAGACTGTAATAAGTTTTATGATGAGAGACTGTGTAATAAGTTTTATGAAGAGAGACTGTAATAAGTTTTATGATGAGAGACTGTAATAAGTTTTATGAAGAGAGACTGTGTAATAAGTTTTATGATGAGAGACTTTGTAATAAGTTTTATGATGAGAGACTGTGTAATAAGTTTTATGATGAGAGACTGTGTAATAAGTTTTATGAAGAGAGACTGTGTAATAAGTTTTATGAAGAGAGACTGTGTAATAAGTTTTATGAAGAGAGACTGTAATAAGTTTTATGATGAGAGACTGTGTAATAAGTTTTATGATGAGAGACTGTGTAATAAGTTTTATGAAGAGAGACTGTGTAATAAGTTTTATGATGAGAGACTGTGTAATAAGTTTTATGAAGAGAGACTGTGTAATAAGTTTTATGATGAGAGACTGTGTAATAAGTTTTATGATGAGAGACTGTAATAAGTTTTATGAAGAGAGACTGTGTAATAAGTTTTATGATGAGAGACTGTAATAAGTTTTATGATGAGAGACTGTAATAAGTTTTATGAAGAGAGACTGTGTAATAAGTTTTATGATGAGAGACTGTAATAAGTTTTATGATGAGAGACTGTGTAATAAGTTTTATGATGAGAGACTGTAATAAGTTTAATGATGAGAGACTGTAATAAGTTTTATGAAGAGAGACTGTGTAATAAGTTTTATGAAGAGAGACTGTGTAATAAGTTTTATGATGAGAGACTGTAATAAGTTTTATGATGAGAGACTGTGTAATAAGTTTTATGATGAGAGACTGTGTAATAAGTTTTATGATGAGAGACTGTGTAATAAGTTTTATGATGAGAGACTGTGTAATAAGTTTTATGATGAGAGACTGTAATAAGTTTTATGATGAGAGACTGTAATAAGTTTTATGAAGAGAGACTGTAATAAGTTTTATGAAGAGAGACTGTAATAAGTTTTATGATGAGAGACTGTGTAATAAGTTTTATGATGAGAGACTGTGTAATAAGTTTTATGAAGAGAAACTGTAATAAGTTTTATGAAGAGAGACTGTAATAAGTTTTATGATGAGAGACTGTAATAAGTTTTATGAAGAGAGACTGTGTAATAAGTTTTATGATGAGAGACTGTGTAATAAGTTTTATGATGAGAGACTGTAATAAGTTTTATGATGAGAGACTGTGTAATAAGTTTTATGAAGAGAGACTGTAATAAGTTTTATGATGAGAGACTGTAATAAGTTTTATGAAGAGAGACTGTGTAATAAGTTTTATGATGAGAGACTGTGTAATAAGTTTTATGATGAGAGACTGTAATAAGTTTTATGATGAGAGACTGTGTAATAAGTTTTATGAAGAGAGACTGTAATAAGTTTTATGATGAGAGACTGTAATAAGTTTTATGAAGAGAGACTGTGTAATAAGTTTTATGATGAGAGACTTTGTAATAAGTTTTATGATGAGAGACTGTGTAATAAGTTTTATGATGAGAGACTGTGTAATAAGTTTTATGAAGAGAGACTGTAATAAGTTTTATGATGAGAGACTGTAATAAGTTTTATGATGAGAGACTGTGTAATAAGTTTTATGATGAGTGACTGTAATAAGTTTTATGATGAGAGACTGTGTAATAAGTTTTATGAAGAGAGACTGTGTAATAAGTTTTATGATGAGAGACTGTAATAAGTTTTATGATGAGAGACTGTGTAATAAGTTTTATGATGAGAGACTGTAATAAGTTTTATGATGAGACACAGTGTAATAAGTTTTATGAAGAGAGACTGTGTAATAAGTTTTATGAAGAGAGACTGTGTAATAAGTTTTATGATGAGAGACTGTAATAAGTTTTATGATGAGAGACTGTAATAAGTTTTATGATGAGAGACTGTGTAATAAGTTTTATGATGAGAGACTGTGTAATAAGTTTTATGAAGAGAGACTGTGTAATAAGTTTTATGATGAGAGACTGTGTAATAAGTTTTATGAAGAGAGACTGTGTAATAAGTTTTATGATGAGAGACTGTGTAATAAGTTTTATGATGAGAGACTGTGTAATAAGTTTTATGAAGAGAGACCGTAATAAGTTTTATGAAGAGAGACTGTGTAATAAGTTTTATGATGAGAGACTGTGTAATAAGTTTTATGATGAGAGACTGTGTAATAAGTTTTATGATGAGAGACTGTGTAATAAGTTTTATGATGAGAGACTGTAATAAGTTTTATGATGAGAGACTGTAATAAGTTTTATGATGAGAGACTGTGTAATAAGTTTTATGATGAGAGACTGTGTAATAAGTTTTATGATGAGAGACTGTGTAATAAGTTTTATGAAGAGAGACTGTGTAATAAGTTTTATGAAGAGAGACTGTGTAATAAGTTTTATGAAGAGAGACTGTGTAATAAGTTTTATGATGAGAGACTGTGTAATAAGTTTTATGATGAGAGACTGTGTAATAAGTTTTATGAAGAGAGACTGTGTAATAAGTTTTATGATGAGAGACTGTGTAATAAGTTTTATGATGAGAGACTGTGTAATAAGTTTTATGATGAGAGACTGTGTAATAAGTTTTATGAAGAGAGACTGTGTAATAAGTTTTATGATGAGAGACTGTGTAATAAGTTTTATGAAGAGAGACTGTGTAATAAGTTTTATGATGAGAGACTGTAATAAGTTTTATGATGAGAGACTGTGTAATAAGTTTTATGATGAGAGACTGTAATAAGTTTTATGAAGAGAGACTGTGTAATAAGTTTTATGATGAGAGACTGTAATAAGTTTTATGATGAGAGACTGTAATAAGTTTAATGATGAGAGACTGTAATAAGTTTTATGAAGAGAGACTGTGTAATAAGTTTTATGAAGAGAGACTGTGTAATAAGTTTTATGATGAGAGACTGTAATAAGTTTTATGATGAGAGACTGTGTAATAAGTTTTATGATGAGAGACTGTGTAATAAGTTTTATGATGAGAGACTGTGTAATAAGTTTTATGATGAGAGACTGTGTAATAAGTTTTATGATGAGAGACTGTAATAAGTTTTATGAAGAGAGACTGTAATAAGTTTTATGAAGAGAGACTGTAATAAGTTTTATGATGAGAGACTGTGTAATAAGTTTTATGATGAGAGACTGTGTAATAAGTTTTATGAAGAGAAACTGTAATAAGTTTTATGAAGAGAGACTGTAATAAGTTTTATGATGAGAGACTGTAATAAGTTTTATGATGAGAGACTGTGTAATAAGTTTTATGAAGAGAGACTGTAATAAGTTTTATGATGAGAGACTGTAATAAGTTTTATGATGAGAGACTGTGTAATAAGTTTTATGATGAGTGACTGTAATAAGTTTTATGATGAGAGACTGTGTAATAAGTTTTATGAAGAGAGACTGTGTAATAAGTTTTATGATGAGAGACTGTGTAATAAGTTTTATGATGAGAGACTGTGTAATAAGTTTTATGAAGAGAGACTGTAATAAGTTTTATGATGAGAGACTGTAATAAGTTTTATGATGAGAGACTGTGTAATAAGTTTTATGATGAGAGACTGTAATAAGTTTTATGATGAGAGACTGTGTAATAAGTTTTATGAAGAGAGACTGTGTAATAAGTTTTATGATGAGAGACTGTAATAAGTTTTATGATGAGAGACTGTGTAATAAGTTTTATGATGAGAGACTGTGTAATAAGTTTTATGATGAGAGACTGTGTAATAAGTTTTATGATGAGAGACTGTGTAATAAGTTTTATGATGAGAGACTGTAATAAGTTTTATGATGAGAGACTGTGTAATAAGTTTTATGATGAGAGACTGTGTAATAAGTTTTATGATGAGAGACTGTGTAATAAGTTTTATGATGAGAGACTGTGTAATAAGTTTTATGATGAGAGACTGTAATAAGTTTTATGATGAGAGACTGTAATAAGTTTTATGATGAGAGACTGTAATAAGTTTTATGATGAGAGACTGTGTAATAAGTTTTATGAAGAGAGACTGTGTAATAAGTTTTATGATGAGAGACTGTAATAAATTTTATGATGAGAGACTGTGTAATAAGTTTTATGATGAGAGACTGTGTAATAAGTTTTATGATGAGAGACTGTGTAATAAGTTTTATGATGAGAGACTGTGTAATAAGTTTTATGATGAGAGACTGTGTAATAAGTTTTATGATGAGAGACTGTGTAATAAGTTTTATGAAGAGAGACTGTAATAAGTTTTATGATGAGAGACTGTGTAATAAGTTTTATGATGAGAGACTGTGTAATAAGTTTTATGATGAGAGACTGTAATAAGTTTTATGATGAGAGACTGTGTAATAAGTTTTATGATGAGATACTGTGTAATAAGTTTTATGATGAGATACTGTGTAATAAGTTTTATGATGAGAGACTGTGTAATAAGTTTTATGATGAGAGACTGTGTAATAAGTTTTATGATGAGAGACTGTGTAATAAGTTTTATGATGAGAGACTGTGTAATAAGTTTTATGAAGAGAGACTGTAATAAGTTTTATGATGAGAGACTGTGTAATAAGTTTTATGATGAGAGACTGTGTAATAAGTTTTATGAAGAGAGACTGTAATAAGTTTTATGATGAGAGACTGTGTAATAAGTTTTATGAAGAGAGACTGTAATAAGTTTTATGATGAGAGACTGTAATAAGTTTTATGATGAGTGACTGTGTAATAAGTTTTATGATGAGAGACTGTAATAAGTTTTATGATGAGAGACTGTAATAAGTTTTATGATGAGAGACTGTGTAATAAGTTTTATGAAGAGAGACTGTAATAAGTTTTATGATGAGAGACTGTAATAAGTTTTATGATGAGAGACTGTGTAATAAGTTTTATGATAAGAGGCTGTAATAAGTTTTATGATGAGAGACTGTGTAATAAGTTTTATGATGAGAGACTGTAATAAGTTTTATGATGAGAGACTGTGTAATAAGTTTTATGATGAGAGACTGTGTAATAAGTTTTATGATGAGAGACTGTGTAATAAGTTTTATGATGAGAGACTGTAATAAGTTTTATGATGAGAAACTGTGTAATAAGTTTTATGAAGAGAGACTGTAATAAGTTTTATGATGAGAGACTGTGTAATAAGTTTTATGATGAGAGACTGTAATAAGTTTTATGATGAGAGACTGTAATAAGTTTTATGAAGAGAGACTGTGTAATAAGTTTTATGAAGAGAGACTGTAATAAGTTTTATGATGAGAGACTGTGTAATAAGTTTTATGATGAGAGACTGTAATAAGTTTTATGATGAGAAACTGTGTAATAAGTTTTATGATGAGAGACTGTGTAATAAGTTTTATGATGAGAAACTGTGTAATAAGTTTTATGATGAGAGACTGTGTAATAAGTTTTATGATGAGAGACTGTGTAATAAGTTTTATGATGAGAGACTGTGTAATAAGTTTTATGATGAGAAACTGTGTAATAAGTTTTATGATGAGAGACTGTGTAATAAGTTTTATGAAGAGAGACTGTGTAATAAGTTTTATGATGAGAGACTGTGTAATAAGTTTTATGAAGAGAGACTGTGTAATAAGTTTTATGAAGAGAGACTGTGTAATAAGTTTTATGAAGAGAGACTGTAATAAATTTTATGATGAGAGACTGTAATAAGTTTTATGAAGAGAGACTGTAATAAGTTTTATGATGAGAGACTGTGTAATAAGTTTTATGATGAGAGACTGTGTAATAAGTTTTATGATGAGAGACTGTGTAATAAGTTTTATGATGAGAGACTGTGTAATAAGTTTTATGATGAGAGACTGTAATAAGTTTTATGATGAGAGACTGTAATAAGTTTTATGATGAGAGACTGTAATAAGTTTTATGAAGAGAGACTGTGTAATAAGTTTTATGATGAGAGACTGTGTAATAAGTTTTATGATGAGAGACTGTGTAATAAGTTTTATGACGAGAGACTGTAATAAGTTTTATGATGAGAGACTGTAATAAGTTTTATGAAGAGAGACTGTAATAAGTTTTATGATGAGAGACTGTGTAATAAGTTTTATGATGAGAGACTGTGTAATAAGTTTTATGATGAGAGACTGTAATAAGTTTTATGATGAGAGACTGTAATAAGTTTTATGAAGAGAGACTGTAATAAGTTTTATGATGAGAGACTGTGTAATAAGTTTTATGATGAGAGACTGTGTAATAAGTTTTATGATGAGAGATTGTGTAATAAGTTTTATGATGAGAGACTGTAATAAGTTTTATGATGAGAGACTGTGTAATAAGTTTTATGATGAGAGACTGTGTAATAAGTTTTATGATGAGAGACTGTGTAATAAGTTTTATGAAGAGAGACTGTGTAATAAGTTTTATGATGAGAGACTGTAATAAGTTTTATGATGAGAGACTGTGTAATAAGTTTTATGATGAGAGACTGTAATAAGTTTTATGATGAGAGACTGTAATAAGTTTTATGATGAGAGACTGTAATAAGTTTTATGAAGAGAGACTGTAATAAGTTTTATGATGAGAGACTGTAATAAGTTTTATGATGAGAGACTGTAATAAGTTTTATGATGAGAGACTGTAATAAGTTTTATGATGAGAGACTGTGTAATAAGTTTTATGATGAGAGACTGTGTAATAAGTTTTATGATGAGAGACTGTAATAAGTTTTATGATGAGAGACTGTAATAAGTTTTATGATGAGAGACTGTGTAATAAGTTTTATGATGAGAGACTGTGTAATAAGTTTTATGATGAGAGACTGTAATAAGTTTTATGATGAGAGACTGTGTAATAAGTTTTATGATGAGAGACTGTGTAATAAGCTTTTTGATGAGAGACTGTAATAAGTCTTATGATGAGAGACTGTAATAAGTTTTATGATGAGAGACTGTGTAATAAGTTTTTTGATGAGAGACTTTAATAAGTTTTATGATGAGAGACTGTAAAAAGTTTTATGATGAGAGACTGTAATAAGTTTTATGATGAGAGACTGTGTAATAAGTTTTATGATGAGAGACTGTAATAAGTTTTATGATGAGAGACTGTGTAATAAGTTTTATGATGAGAGACGGTAATAAGTTTTATGATGAGAGACTGTGTAATAAGTTTTATGATGAAAGACTGTAATAAGTTTTATGATGAGAGACTGTGTAATAAGTTTTATGATGAGAGACTGTAATAAGTTTTATGATGAGAGACTGTAATAAGTTTTATGATGAGAGACTGTAATAAGTTTTATGATGAGAGACTGTAATAAGTTTTATGAAGAGACCAAACATAAATTCATTTTACAAATATAATCAAAAGCAAGCAACAGTTTTACCTTCAGGAATCATGGTTATCAAAACGGGGGGCTTAATATTTTATTCTTTGATTTTTACCGGATAAATTTTACGATGCCCACTCATTCCTTAAAACAAATATTTTATATAAAAAGTCAATTCGATGTTTTCCCATTGTTAAACACAATGAATTTGAATAAATTTTGAGTATCATTTTATGACATAAACAACCAACATCTACAAATATAGAATGAAAACAATAAAAGAATTTAATAAAATAAGTTTGAATATGCACAATAATAAGTTTTTGTTCACAACCAACAGAAACATGGTTTCCTACATGGTTAGTTGTGGTTTTAAACTCGTTAGTTAGACATATAATCTGGATCTCAGAAAATTTTACATAACCAATGTTTCTCCTCAGCTGGTCTACAAAAGAATTGGTTTTATTGTTTTAAGTCATTGACCTTTTTGTTCTCTTTAAAATACAGAAATCATAAAAGAAATATAGATTTTAGATTATTAAAGTCTATTAGTCCCCTGTTTGTATTTATATATTCTACATTATTGTATTACTGACACGACGATTGACATTTAACATATTACACTGGGGTCTTTAATACTTAAACGTGATATCTATATATATATATTTATTGTACAAATCTGTTTTTTATGATGGCGATAAGATCTTTAGTCATGCATCTTATATTTATCGATACATTCATGTTTCTATTTAACTTGAATTATATGATCCTATAGTCAATATTAATAAATAAAAATAAACATGAAATGCTGTTTAAAATTAATAATTTTAATTCCTCATTTGAACTAATTGTTACTGATTTTATTTGACGATGTATTTTGCACGTTGTACGTTTACGTAACCATGTTATGTGGGTTACCGCTGACTCATGCCCCTCTTTAGGACCACTGAACTCTTTGTATAGAATTATGACAGGGAAACAAAACTACTTTATATTAATATTCTCTTCCGAACATCTGATAAATTTGAATGTCATTTGATGACATTCTACGCTGCATTAGAAAAAAGTAGCAAAAGAAATTATTAAGAAAATATTTAAAAAAAAAAGTTGTTCTTCGGCAGCAACTACTGGTATGGTAAATAGTCATGTGAGAGAACCAGTACCGCATTGTGAATTGTCATTTGTGTAACTCTTTGTCATATTATACAGATGTTTATATATCTTCCATGATTAAATAGATCGTATCTGCAATCAACCGATAAAAGGAATTGCTACATAAAGATTTTAAATACATGTTTCTATTGCTTTGGATTCCTTCAGGTGCCATTCTGGTAATTCTGCTATTGTTAGATTAAAACCATATTGACTTCGTTTCAGATCAACTACCACATTTTTACGAACAGTCTTTTTTGTCTTGATTCAATTCATATTAACGTCTATTCACCTCCAATTACCTAGTAACCGCATTGGTGGCGTAATGGTTAGCGTACTCGCCTCGAGTGTGGTAGATCGTGGGTTCGAGCCTCGGTCGGGTCATACCAAAGACTATAAAATTGGTATTTGTTGCTTCTCCGCTAAGCACGCAGCATAATGGAGAAAGAGCAAAGCCTGGTTAGCTCGGAATCAGACTAATGTGTCCGAGTGGAGTGACATGTCTACCCGCGGACTGTTGTTTCAGTGAGCTAGCACTATACAAATCCAACTCAGCGTGTTGGTCTAGAACAAAGCGGACCTCATCATTATCTCATTGAAAATTAACTTGTTCTCGCCATGATATAGCTGAAAAATTGCTGAATTGGCGTTAAACAACAATCACTCACTCAACCCAATTACCTAGTATATATTGTAACAATTATAGTCTTCTGTATAGGTCAATGTGAGTGTGAATGGAAATAACTTATTCCCGAGTTCTTTGTGAATTTTGGCAACAGTGAACTTAAATCGTTTCAAGCTTGACAATTTTAATATTAGAGTAAATAATAACATTTACAATACATTCCAAACATTTTGTACAATCAGAAATACGAGAGTGCCTGGTGATGTTGCAAAAATCTCCCTTAATATACCTTGTTCCCTTCTCCTTCTTTACCGTCTATTACCGAGATAGGAACTGCCGCTTACTGGACCGGTGAATCTTCAGTACCGTAGAACCATGGAAATAAATGAAAAGAAAACAATATCTTATGAATGACAAAATAAATGGCTCAAGGAGGTTCTACAACATCATAGATGTGAATTACAAGTAAAGCAAAAGGTAACACCATCACAGATCTAAGGAACCAATATTGACCCCGCCCTATCGTATCGTTCAATATTGATGTCTTATGTCCATAAAACTTCATATCGACCTCTACAAAAGTCTGTAACTGTATGATATTGTATAGATATTCCAAATTATCTTTTTCAAATGCATACGCTTTGCTGTTCATCTTTAAGACTTCATTGTTATGAAGCAAAAGTGACACAAAATAATTCTTCAACAAGGGCAAAATAACACGGAAACAAATACAGTGAGAGTCACAATTAGAGCTAACGCTAAGTTTGTAGTCGGTGCATTTCCTAAATATATATCATATGAAGAAAACCGAGGATATCAAAGTTAGTGAGCATGACGCTTTTCTTGAGCTAATTACCTACATGTATTGGACGCTTTTCTTGAGCTAATTACCAACATGTATTGGACGCTTTTCTTGAGCTAATTACCAACATGTATTGGACGCTTTTCTTGAGCTAATTACTTACATGTATTGGACGCTTTTCTTGAGCTAATTACCTACATGTATTGGACGCTTTTCTTGAGCTAATTACCTACATGTATTGGACGCTTTTCTTGAGCTAATTACCTACATGTATTGGACGCTTTTCTTGAGCTAATTACCTACATGTATTGGACGCTTTTCTTGAGCTAATTACCTACATGTATTGGACGCTTTTCTTGAGCTAATTACCTACATGTATTGGACGCTTTTCTTGAGCTAATTACCTACATGTTTTGGACGCTTTTCTTGAGCTAATTACCAACATGTATTGGACGCTTTTCTTGAGCTAATTACCTACATGTATTGGACGCTTTTCTTGAGCTAATTACCTACATGTATTGGACGCTTTTCTTGAGCTAATTACCTACATGTATTGGACGCTTTTCTTGAGCTAATTACCTACATGTTTTGGACGCTTTTCTTGAGCTAATTACCTACATGTATTGGACGCTTTTCTTGAGCTAATTACCTACATGTATTGGACGCTTTTCTTGAGCTAATTACCTACATGTATTGGACGCTTTTCTTGAGCTAATTACCTACATGTATTGAACGCTTTTCTTGAGCTAATTACCTACATGTATTGGACGCTTTTCTTGAGCTAATTACCTACATGTATTGGACGCTTTTCTTGAGCTAATTACCTACATGTATTGGACGCTTTTCTTGAGCTAATTACCTACATGTATTGGACGCTTTTCTTGAGCTAATTACCTACATGTATTGGACGCTTTTCTTGAGCTAATTACCTACATGTTTTGGACGCTTTTCTTGAGCTAATTACCTACATGTATTGGACGCTTTTCTTGAGCTAATTACCTACATGTATTGGACGCTTTTCTTGAGCTAATTACCAACATGTATTGGACTCTTTTCTTGAGCTAATTACCTACATGTATTGGACGCTTTTCTTGAGCTAATTACCTACATGTATTGGACGCTTTTCTTGAGCTAATTACCTACATGTATTGGACGCTTTTCTTGAGCTAATTACCTACATGTTTTGGACGCTTTTCTTGAGCTAATTACCTACATGTATTGGACGCTTTTCTTGAGCTAATTACCTACATGTATTGGACGCTTTTCTTGAGCTAATTACCTACATGTATTGGACGCTTTTCTTGAGCTAATTACCTACATGTATTGAACGCTTTTCTTGAGCTAATTACCTACATGTATTGGACGCTTTTCTTGAGCTAATTACCTACATGTATTGGACGCTTTTCTTGAGCTAATTACCTACATGTATTGGACGCTTTTCTTGAGCTAATTACCTACATGTATTGGACGCTTTTCTTGAGCTAATTACCTACATGTATTGGACGCTTTTCTTGAGCTAATTACCTACATGTTTTGGACGCTTTTCTTGAGCTAATTACCTACATGTATTGGACGCTTTTCTTGAGCTAATTACCTACATGTATTGGACGCTTTTCTTGAGCTAATTACCAACATGTATTGGACTCTTTTCTTGAGCTAATTACCTACATGTATTGGACGCTTTTCTTGAGCTAATTACCTACATGTATTGGACGCTTTTCTTGAGCTAATTACCTACATGTATTGGACGCTTTTCTTGAGCTAATTACCTACATGTATTGGACGCTTTTCTTGAGCTAATTACCTACATGTATTTGTCCTTTTTAGTTTAACGCTGTAAAATATTGTGAATATTATTGACTTCCACAATTGTCAAAATATAAGTTTCCTAAATACTCATCAAAAGCTTGAGTATATTGGTTAGTACTTAGCGTGTAACTGACAGTAAATATCCACACTGTAAGATATATGAATACGACATTTCATAGTTCCAAGGTGTATACACCAACAAATGCTGTCGTAATTGAAAAATTTAATATGATGTGGGTGTATAATATCTTTATTTTACATTACTGCATAAGGACAAATAATAACTAGCGAGAGATTGAGTGGGCGTCATTATTTCAGAAACTTGCTTCTGGAAAACTAAATGTCCTGGTAGAGCATAGACACTGTAAATCACCTGAATAAAAAATATATTGTGATTAAAACTATAGCATGTATCTAAACGAATGTTAGCAATTCTACATTGTAATAACACATTACAAAAAACGTATAATGGAATTTATAGTCACGTATTGGAAGGCAGCTAATTGTGTGAAGGGAGAAGGCATTGAACGATCGCGTCGACATAAAAATACAGAAGCTGTGTACTAGAAACCGTAGAGGGACAGAAAAAAAAACCCAGAACAGTGTGATCTTATGGAGTGTCTCGAATATTTATGTGGGACCCAGTTTTAATATATACCCTCTCATTGCTTCAAAACCAGCATCCAATTACATGTATCAGGTGTCGTCAAATAAGACTCACACTTGAATATATATTGATGGATTGATCGATTATTGCTTAACGTCCAGCTTCAGCTATATTCAGACCAAGAACAATTTGCAACAATATATATAACACAGAGAGAAAAGAGGGGTGCTGGGCGAACCGTGGTAACGGCATATGACAGTCACTTGAAAAATACGGAAGTTTGGGTTGAGAAGAAACATTTATTTTTTTAGTAGCGGCTGCAGTGCGCCTACTCTTTTTCGAAATCTACAAAAGATTAGAGAAATATCTAGACAATCCAACAATACAGCCAGGTCTTACAGACATATCTAGACAATCCAACAACACAGCCAACAAAAGAGGTCTTACATACATATCTAGACAATCCAACAACACAGCCAGGTCTTACATACATATCTAGACAATCCAACATCACAGCCAACAAAAGAGATCTTACAGATATATCTAGACAATCCAACAACACAGCCAGGTCTTACATACATATCTAGACAATCCAACATCACAGTCAACAAAAGAGATCTTACATATATATCTAGACAATCCAACAACACAGTCAGGTCTTACCAACATATCTAGACAATCCAACATCACAGTCAACAAAAGAGATCTTACAGATATATCTAGACAATCCAACAACACAGCCAGGTCTTACATACATATCTAGACAATCCAACAACACAGCCAGGTCTTACATACATATCTAGACAATCCAACAACACAGCCAGGTCTTACATACATATCTAGACAATCCAACAACACAGCCAGGTCTTACATACATATCTAGACAAGCCAACAACACAGACAGGTCTTACATACATATCTAGACAATCCAACATCACAGTCAACAAAGGAGGTCTTACAGATATATCTAGACAATTCAACAATACAGCCAGGTCTTACAGACATATCTAGACAATCCAACAACACAGCCAACAAAAAAGGTCTTACATACATATCTAGACAATCCAACAACACAGTCAGGTCTTACCGACATATCTAGACAATCCAACATCACAGTCAACAAAAGAGATCTTACAGATATATCTAGACAATCCAACAACACAGCCAGGTCTTACTTACATATCTAGACAATCCAACAACACAGCCAGGTCTTACAGATATATCTAGACAATCCAACAATACAGCCAACAAAAGAGGTCTTACATACATATCTAGACAAGCCAACAACACAGCCAGGTCTTACAGACATATCTAGACAATCCAACATCACAGCCAACAAAAGAGATCTTACAGACATATCTAGACAATCCAACATCACAGTCAACAAAAGAGATCTTACAGATATATCTAGACAATCCAACATCACAGCCAACAAAAGAGATCTTACAGATATATCTAGACAATCCAAAAACACAGCCAGGTCTTACAGACATATCTAGACAATCCAACATCACAGCCAACAAAAGAGATCTTACAGACATATCTAGACAATCCAACATCACAGCCAACAAAAAAGATCTTACAGATATATCTAGACAATCCAACAACACAGCCAGGTCTTACAGACATATCTAGACAATCCAACAACACAGCCAGGTCTTACATGCATATCTAGACAATCCAACAATACAGCCAGGTCTTACAGACATATCTAGACAATCCAACAACACAGCCAACAAAGGAGGTCTTACATACATATCTAGACAATCCAACAACACAGCCAGGTCTTACATACATATCTAGACAATCCAACATCACAGCCAACAAAAGAGGTCTTACAGACATATCTAGACAATCCAACAACACAGCCAGGTCTTACAGACTATCTAGACAATCCAACAACACAGCCAGATCTTACAGACATATCTAGACAATCCAACAACACAGCCAGGTCTTACAGACTATCTAGAAAATCCAACAACACAGTCAGGTCTTACAGACATATCTAGACAATCCAACAACACAGCCAGGTCTTACAGACATATCTAGACAATCCAACAACACAGCCAGGTCTTACAGACTATCTAGACAATCCAACAACACAGCCAGGTCTTACAGACTATCTAGACAATCCAACAACACAGCCAGGTCTTACAGACTATCTAGACAATCCAACAACACAGCCAGGTCTTACAGACATATCTAGACAATCCAACAACACAGCCAACAAAGGAGGTCTTACATACATATCTAGACAATCCAACAACACAGCCAGGTCTTACCGACATATCTAGACAATCCAACATCACAGCCAACAAAAGAGATCTTACAGATATATCTAGACAATCCAACAACACAGCCAGGTCTTACATACATATCTAGACAATCCAACATCACAGCCAACAAAAGAGGTCTTACATACATATCTAGACAATCCAACAACACAGCCAGGTCTTACAGACTATCTAGACAATCCAACAACACAGCCAGATCTTACAGACATATCTAGACAATCCAACAACACAGCCAGGTCTTACAGACTATCTAGAAAATCCAACAACACAGTCAGGTCTTACAGACTATCTAGACAATCCAACAACACAGCCAGGTCTTACAGACATATCTAGACAATCCAACAACACAGCCAGGTCTTACAGACTATCTAGACAATCCAACAACACAGCCAGGTCTTACAGACTATCTAGACAATTCAACAACACAGCCAGGTCTTACAGACTATCTAGACAATCCAACAACACAGCCAGATCTTACAGACTATCTAGACAATCCAACAAAAGAGGTCTTACGTACATATCTAGACAATCCAACAACACAGCCAACAAAAGAGGTCTTACATACATATCTAGACAATCTAACAACACAGACAGGTCTTACATACATATCTAGACAATCCAACAACACAGCCAGGTCTTACAGACTATCTAGACAATCCAACAACACAGCCAGATCTTACAGACATATCTAGACAATCCAACAACACAGCCAGGTCTTACAGACTATCTAGACAATCCAACAACACAGCCAGGTCTTACAGACTATCTAGACAATCCAACAACACAGCCAGGTCTTACAGAATATCTAGACAATCCAATAAAAGAGGTCTTGCATACATATCTAGACAATCCAACAACACAGCCAGGTCTTACAAACTATCTAGACAATCCAACAACACATTCAGGTCTTACAGACATATCTAGACAATCCAACAACACAGCCAGGTCTTACAGACTATCTAGACAATCCAACAACACAGTCAGGTCTTACAGACTATCTAGACAATCCAACAACACAGCCAGGTCTTACAGACATATCTAGACAATCCAACATCACAGCCAACAAAAGAGATCTTACAGACATATCTAGACAATCCAACATCACAGTCAACAAAAGAGATCTTACAGATATATCTAGACAATCCAACATCACAGGCAACAAAAGAGATCTTACAGATATATCTAGACAATCCAAAAACACAGCCAGGTCTTACAGACATATCTAGACAATCCAACATCACAGCCAACAAAAGAGATCTTACAGACATATCTAGACAATCCAATTTCACAGCCAACAAAAGAGATCTTACAGATATATCTAGACAATCCAACAACACAGCCAGGTCTTACAGACATATCTAGACAATCCAACAACACAGCCAGGTCTTACATACATATCTAGACAATCCAACAATACAGCCAGGTCTTACAGACATATCTAGACAATCCAACAACACAGCCAACAAAGGAGGTCTTACATACATATCTAGACAATCCAACAACACAGCCAGGTCTTACAGACATATCTAGACAATCCAACATCACAGCCAACAAAAGAGATCTTACAGATATATCTAGACAATCCAACAACACAGCCAGGTCTTACATACATATCTAGACAATCCAACATCACAGCCAACAAAAGAGGTCTTACAGACATATCTAGACAATCCAACAACACAGCCAGGTCTTACAGACTATCTAGACAATCCAACAACACAGCCAGATCTTACAGACATATCTAGACAATCCAACAACACAGCCAGGTCTTACATACATATCTAGACAATCTAACAACACAGACAGGTCTTACATACATATCTAGACAATCCAACAACACAGCCAGGTCTTACAGACTATCTAGACAATCCAACAACACAGCCAGGTCTTACAGACTATCTAGACAATCCAACAACACAGCCAGGTCTTACAGACTATCTAGACAATCCAACAACACAGCCAGGTCTTACAGAATATCTAGACAATCCAATAAAAGAGGTCTTGCATACATATCTAGACAATCCAACAACACAGCCAGGTCTTACAAACTATCTAGACAATCCAACAACACATTCAGGTCTTACAGACATATCTAGACAATCCAACAACACAGCCAGGTCTTACAGACTATCTAGACATTCCAACAACACAGCCAGGTCTTACAGACATATCTAGACAATCCAACAACACAGCCAAGTCTTACAGACTATCTAGACAATCCAACAACACAGCCAGGTCTTACAGACTATCTAGACGATCCAACAACACAGCCAGGTCTTACAGACATATCTAGACAATCCAACAACACAGCCAACAAAGGAGGTCTTACAGGTATATCTAGACAATCCAACAACACAGCCAGGTTTTAGATACATATCTAGACAATCCGACAACACAGTCAACAAAAGAGATCTTACAGGCATATCTAGACAGTCCAACAATACAGCCAACACTGGACACAACACGAACCCCACAAACAACGGGGGTGTACCTAGATGCTCTAAAAGGGTAAGCAGTTCCTGTTTCTTTTAAGACACCCTCCGTTTTACGTTTAGCTAGGTCAACAAGAAAAGTCTTGTTGTTGATAGAGGAGAAAAAACTATACTGGAAGAGAAATTATCCATTACCATTTAGGAAATGGATATTTTGTAAGGGTCAACCAGTTCGTGATGACGTCCGTAGACTTTTTGTGGCGATGTCTTCAACCTAAGAACAACCAGGTCTTGTTCGTGTATATTTTGCTTTAGAAATGCCTGTACCAAGTCAGGGTCATTACGGTTTTCACAGTTTTCCGGTTGTTGACTGATTTTGTCTGTTTATATAATTATGAGTTTTGACTTTCCCTTTGTAAGATTGTTCGGAGTTCGGTAATTTTGTTATTACCTTTATTCAGCAGCAGAAATCTGTTCAGAAAATTACTGTAAAAGGAGCCACATAATGGCGTAAGAGTTGTGAAACGTGAATTATATACACTGGCCATGAATGTCATGAAAACGGCCTTTATCTGTATCAATATATGGCAATATTTAATACTGATTATAATTGGCATGTATCCCTGTTGTAAAGAAAGCCTCTAAATAAAGCAACGAAAACAACATAACTATCAATCAATCTCTCTGACATGCATTAGATGCATATTTCTATAGGTTATTAGTACTATCATGAGGCATATAGATAATTATAACACATCCGTTATCCTCTTTTATAAATAAAACATATGTGAAACACAATTGTTCGAATTTACTGATGACGTACAAAAACATATACCCGCATAATATGGACCTTAGCGAAGCATTAGATAACGTTAAAACAAGTTTGAATATACCAAAGAGGTAATTAAAGCTTATAATGAAGATGGACAGATGACAAAGGACAACAGAACAAACAATGATCTACAAAACACTCCACAAAACACTAAAGATCGTCCAATGAAAACAGGGGTAAACACAGGTGTTCCGGAAGGGTACTCAGTTCCGGTTCCACATCTGGCACCTGTCGTGGTACTCTTGCTACAAACCCGATGATAAGTCATGAATGAGGAAAGGACCTGGTTGTGATTACGACATATATTTGTACATACACTGTATTGAATCGATGAAATATAGCATTGGAAAAACAATCCAAACCTAGCAACACCTCTTCGCAGAAAAAGGGAGACTACTGGATAAGAATACTTGGAAATACAAACCCCTATTGTTGCAACGACACAATTGATGGTGAAGGTATGCTATCAAGCCTTACATGTAGCTCGGTTAATGTGATGAGTGTTTTCAACCTCGCTACCCGGACCAGACGATGCCGTGTTCATCATTGTTACAAATGTTCTATGATGTTTTATTACATGACCTTCTACCATTCTACAATAAGACGTTGGATATACATCACAATCGCACAAAACTATTTTCACTACCACTTTCAAAATTATATCATTTGTACAACTCATGTTTGGAAAATCCCATAATAAATCCTACTTCAAATCAATACAAGCTTGCTATAATCGTTTTGTATATATCTCATCACAGACTTTGCAAACCTGTTATATGTCACAGCGTTCTTTTGTTAATCTTTCGGTTGTCATCAAAGATCTTGGTTCCATTAACCTAGGAAATATCCTTCATAAATAATCAGTCAATTATAAAATTCCTCCTCATTTTAAAGATCTGTCTGTTTCTAGAGCTGCGTGATGAAAAATAATAACTAGTGAGAGATTGAGTGGGCGCCATTATTTCAGAAACTTGCTTCCGGAAAACTAAATGTCCTAGTAGAACATAGACATTGTAAATCACCTGAATAAAAAAAAAATATTGTGAAGTGATTGACTCTAGCATGTATCTAGCAATTCTAAATTGTAATGAAACATAATAACCATATAGTGGGGTTTATAGTCACGTTAGAGAAGCCAACTTATCACGAGAAGACAGATGGCATTACACGTCCGCATAAGCACATGCAATACAGAAGCTGTTTACTAGAAGCTGTGGAGAGACATAATAACAAATATGACTTGATGGGGTGTCTCGTTTCTCGGTGTGTGTCCAGTTAGAATTACAAAACTTATGTTCTCTCACTGACAAATGACATCCACCTAAATGTATCAGATTTCGTCAAATATGATAGGAGTTACTTGGGTGATATGTTAACTGTTCCTCTGTGATGACGGCCTAATCATAAATAGTAAAAACATAATTCAAATACATTTTTGTACTTAACTAGTAAACTCAACTCTAGTACAGAAGTACCCCAAAACCACACTTATGATGTTGGTGTTGAATAGAATAACGATACCGCACACGAGAAAAAAAAACAATATCGTACACGGAAAAAAACGATACTGCACACGGCCGCACACTGGAAAAAAGGATACAGTATATGGAAAAAAATATTATTAGCACTTTTAAATTGTACGAAATCAATTTCAAGTCTTGACATATTATCGTAAGTTTGAGACATATACAGGTAAAAAATATAGATGTCTGTTCTAACCAATTGTTTGTGAAAGAAGTCTGCATTTCTTTTAATAAAGTTTTCGAAAATGCAGTTAAAACGATCGGATCAAGTGAACATGAAAACACTCGATGCAAACTAAAGAATAAATAATAATACACGTTTTATAAAGAAATTTTGTATTGACAATTTACTTGGCAACCCTTCATATACCACGATGACACTTACGAAATAGGAAGCTTTGTACATAATGTAATTATTATTAAAACTAAGATTCTCCTTCCTCAGACACAGGTGACATTGGTCGATTTTCTTGCTTAGATCCTTTGATTTTCTAGCTACCAAATACCTTACAAATATTTGGTGAATGTTATTCTGTTAGGCGACGAAGGAATCACTCGTCCAAAAGTTAGTGTTTTGGCACTGACATGATTTTTAAGATATACATGTAGTTATTATTGGATTGACAGTTCCTAAATAAAGTAATTACTATTAAAAGTAAGATTCTCCTCCTTCAGACACAAATTACATGTTTTACCCCTTTATTTTTCTTGGTCTCAAAACACTTTTAAAATTGTCTTTCCAATATTTGGACTTTGAGCGTACCTGAGGTAGGTAACTCCAGAAACGAGTCGTGTGCACTAAATTGGATATCTACGTTTTCATTGTATGAGTGTCTGTCTAATGATGCACGAATCCTCTTTCCAAATGAATTAAATCTATTCTATCAGCGATTTAAAAAAAAAACATAATAAAAAAAGGACGTCAGAATTACTGGAAAACTAGCTACTCAAGGGGTGGTGTGAATCAAATGTGGATTCTGAAAGCTTCGAAAGCCTGTTAGAGTATACCGGTATACCATGCAGGTCTCTCTCTTCGTGCAATAACACATTTGACTTAAAGAATTAGTTTAACCGTTTTCCATAAAACAAAATAATCAATATAGACACAAATATATTGTTTTATGAAGAGAAAACAATCTTATCAAAAAAAGATTTAAAAAGGGATTATCTGAAACTAACATCATTAAAATGTTCGAGTTTAAAATTATCTTTTTTTGTTATTATTTAAAACGTATTTGTTATGCTTAGTGGACGTGTTTCTAGAAGGCAGTCGGGATTCCTATTAGCATCAACTGTGTTCCTCCTGTTGTCGATTGGTTGCTTTATTCGTATGAAGCAGACTTCACGAAAGGTCTTCTCACAAACAACTAAAAGAAGCTAGCCCGATGTTTTAATTTCACGTTCTGTAAAACAGACGATGTGTTTTCACTAAATAATTCAACGTTTTGGTGACTATATAGACCGCATCTATCCCATTTAACTTGAAATAAAGGATACCACAGATACAACTAGATATGCTTCATTCCATGACCAACACCTATATATTGACAGTGAAGACCGAAACTTTACGATTAAAGTGTTTATTCGATTTTCCAGTTGTGAACTTTCCATTTATATGTAGCAGCATTTCAGCAGTACCAGTATATTGAGTATATATCTCTCACATGATACGATATACAAAGCTTGTGGTTCCAATCATGATTTCCACGATAAATGGTCTTTGCTGAAGCAAGGATTTCTAGCGGTGAAGTAGAAGTCATCACTTCGAAAGTTTTGCTGTCGCCATCATGACTTGGTTTAACGTTAAGGAATATCTGTTTCACAAATAACCATACGGATATGTTCCATTTTTCGTAGCACTAGTGGAGCAAGAGTAATACAACAGGTGGCACTAATGGAGCAAGAGTAATACAACATGTGGCACTAGTGGAGCAAGAGTAATACAACAGGTGGCACCAGTGGAGCAAGAGTAATACAACAGGTGGCACCAGTGGAGCAAGAGTAATACAACAGGTGGCACTAGTGGAGCAAGAGTAATACAACAGGTGGCACTAGTGGAGCAAGAGTAATACAACAGGTGGCACCAGTGGAGCAAGAGTAATACAACAGGTGGCACTAGTGGAGCAAGAGTAATACAACAGGTGGCACTAGTGGAGCAAGAGTAATGCAACAGGTGGTACTAGTGGAGCAAGAGTAATACAACAGGTGGCACCAGTGGAGCAAGAGTAATACAACAGGTGGCACTAATGGAGCAAGAGTAATACAACAGGTGGCACTAGTGGAGCAAGAGTAATACAATAGGTGGCACCAGTGGAGCAAGAGTAATACAACAGGTGGCACTAGTGGAGCAAGAGTAATACAATAGGTGGCACCAGTGGAGCAAGAGTAATACAACAGGTGGCACTAGTGGAGCAAGAGTAATACAACAAGTGGCACTAGTGGAGCAAGAGTAATACAACAGGTGGTACTAGTGGAGCAAGAGTAATACAACAGGTGGCACCAGTGGAGCAAGAGTAATACAACAGGTGGCACTAGTGGAGCAAGAGTAATACAACAGGTGGCACTAGTGGAGCAAGAGTAATACAATAGGTGGCACCAGTGGAGCAAGAGTAATACAACAGGTGGCACCAGTGGAGCAAGAGTAATACAATAGGTGGCACCAGTGGAGCAAGAGTAATACAACAGGTGGCACTAGTGGAGCAAGAGTAATACAACAGGTGGCACTAATGGAGCAAGAGTAATACAATAGGTGGCACCAGTGGAGCAAGAGTAATACAACAGGTGGCACTAGTGGAGCAAGAGTAATACAACAGGTGGCACTAGTGGAGCAAGAGTAATACAACAGGTGGCACCAGTGGAGCAAGAGTAATACAACAGGTGGCACCAGTGGAGCAAGAGTAATACAACAGGTGGCACCAGTGGAGCAAGAGTAATACAACAGGTGGCACCAGTGGAGCAAGAGTAATACAACAGGTGGCACCAGTGGAGCAAGAGTAATACAACAGGTGGCACCAGTGGAGCAAGAGTAATACAACAGGTGGCACTAGTGGAGCAAGAGTAATACAACAGGTGGCACTAGTGGAGCAAGAGTAATACAATAGGTGGCACCAGTGGAGCAAGAGTAATACAACAGGTGGCACTAGTGGAGCAAGAACTGTTCACCCTTCAGTGCACATGAATTCAACCCCGATTTATTGTTCAATCTTTCGTTTTCTGTGTAGTGTCTTGTGGAACATTATCTGTTTGTCCTTTTTCTGTCGGCCATTGTATTGTATATCACTAAATTCATGGTTTCTAATTAGCCCTTTAGTATCCTCAATGTTTTCTTAAGTGGTCATTGAACTGTCTCCGAAAGCCAACAAAGCAAACTGTTAGCGACATATTTGGATATTTAAATTATCCAGGCATCAAAGACTTGTTTATGCTATATAATAAAAACGTAGATATAAAATTCCTGTTGCACGACGCGTTTCTGAAATAACTTCATCAGGTATCCTCAAAGCCAAAACAGTTAATGACGTTTCTATTCCTAATCCATATAGACTAATCTTAGCCACGAGAAATTATCTATGCATACAATCCTGATAATGTGGAATTCTTCCATTTAAAACATAAGGACAAGAATGATTTCCCTCGTACCATTACTAATCGTAACTGGTTACGACATGTCATAGTCATGGGCTTTTCGAGAGATGCGAGGCTTCTTTCTATGCAATGCAGTTTTATTTCCTTCAAATCTCCAATTTTATTTTGCGTTATTACAAGTTACTTCAGGCAAGATTGTCAACTTATTTAAGGCGGCTAGTATATAATAATGTACATCATCACATGCATCGTTTGTTAAGTATACTATGGTGATATCTTCTTTATGACAATCTATATGTTACTTTTGTAAAGTTTTAATTCAATTGGACATGTGATCATTGCGATGTCTACATAAATTTTAAAAATAAAATATCTTAGCCAAAATCGGAAACTATTATGCCCCACTACGACCATATTGAATAAAAATATAAATATTGGAATAGAATAGAGAGTATTTTGGGACCACTGATAGCCCATTGCTGCAAATAAAAACAAGAGTGATTAACGATAGCAGATGGCGTGGACAGTTCAGTGGATTGAACAAGCAGGTGCTACATTATCACGCAATGACATTCAAAGATTTATTGAAGCTTGGAATTGAGAGTCTTCACGAATACTGCAAATTGTTCAGATTCAAATTTATTATTTTTCTGCAAAACATTTCCATAAAATGTCAAGGACAAGGACAATCTGATATTGTTATTAATTTCATGTCTGTAGATATATGACTGTATTCAAGATTTGTACATGGCATTTTTTGTGTAAATATTTTAAGGAAACAGTACAATCCGGTCCTGTCCTCATTCACGACTTATCAACAAGTTTGTTAAAATGGTGGTGGAGCAGAAACTGCTTACCCATCTCGCGCATCTGAGGTCACCTCCGCTTTCAGTTGGGTTAGCGTTGCTCTATCTTTAGTTTTCTGTGTAGTGTTTTGCATATAAATGTTTGAGCATTTGTCCTTTTTCTTTTGACCATATCATTGTCTGTCGTTCTTCGATCTATAGCTTCTGGTTACCTCTTTGGTATCTTGTCTGTCCTTCTTCGATCTACGGCTTCTGATTACCTCTTTGGTATCTTGTCTGTCCTTCTTCGATCTATAGCTTCTGATTACCTCTTTGGTATCTTGTCTGTCCTTCTTCGGTCTATAGCTTCTGATTACCTCTTTGGTATCTTGTCTGTCCTTCTTCGATCTATAGCTTCTGATTACCTCTTTGGTATCTTGTCTGTCCTTCTTCGATCTACGGCTTCTGATTACCTCTTTGGTATTTTCAAACTTATCTTAACCTTCGCTTAAACAATATTTAAGGTCAGTTACACTTTATATCATTCTTTCGTTACAAGGCAAAGATAAAGTGAAGTTATGAATATTAAATGAATTGTATTAATAAATTATCATAAGCACTTAAAAATCACAGTAAACATTTAACTTAAATCACATTCTCTAATCAATTTCATACGTCATAAAATATGAAAACTTAAAAAAAAAAATCATAATACTCAAATAGGTTGATTACGAAATATAAAACAGGATGTGCACAATCAACAATTTTTTTTATGCAACGAATTTCAAAGTGAATCTGGCGTACTTTGTCCGATTAAGAAATAACAAGGTACATAAGATTTTAGAATTCAGTCTTTATACCAGGATGATAGAAACCTTATCTATTTTTAAATATCTTTTTGAATAAAATTATATGTTTGTTGGGGTGTAAATTTCTATTTCATTCAAACTACATTAATATTCTTATCAAATACTCTACTATGCATAATTAAAGACATATTTGTTTTCTGTTTTATATTTAGTAGCAACAGCACAGGTTTACAGATTTACAAGAACCACTTGCGTCACATCTACGTCAGCATATAACATGATAGATTTATACTACATATGTCTCTCGTAATCATTTACTTCTCCAGTACGTATACTATACTACATATACCCTTAGATACTATTTCTTACTACACATATACTCGTTCGAACATGTCTCATAAATAATTACATACCCTTTCGAACGTCCTTCTCTACGACATACAACTGTGAACATGTCTCTATACAATAATATGCATAATATTCCGGGTAGATCTTTACTGCAGAAGAGTCTTTCAAATTCATAAAATGTCATCCTCTTTCGAGCATGACTCTCAGCTTTGTATATATATCTCTACACGATATGCCTAACAGTTCGGCCATGTCTCTCTATCTATATATGCATGTACCCGTGGTGACAGGAAGTCATTCATGAAATAACTACAGCTTTACTACTGGCATCTAACGAAAAATGTATCCATTTGTTGTACACTTTGCATAGCATCAAAATGTATATAAACATGAGTTATTAAACATATTGAATGACCAGACATCGAAATACTTCCGTTCTGAAGGTGATTTGACAAACATTGCAAGAAAAAATAATTTTAGTATAAAGCATTAAAATATAAATAAACACAACAAATTCGTTGAATACTATGTTTATCAAACAAAAAATAAATTATCACTATTACTGAATTCCATGAACCAAATGGGGGTAGGTATGAAAACCCAAAATATGTTTAGATATGATACGATCACTTATTGCTTATTAAAAGCAAGGTAAACATATCCAACAAACGAAAGTTTTAATGAAATGACTTTTATTCAAAACGGAATACTGGAAGAATGCTATGCCACTTAGCAACCTCGTGCGAACTTGGTCGAACCATCGCATGCCAGTGATCTGATCCTGATTTTGCGCCATGTTTTCCTATTACAATTCGTCCAATCACGCCGTCCTTTGTGTGCAGTCTACCTCTCATAATAACGAGCTCTAGTGCATGGTCAGCTACGCTAGAATTTGGAATGTCAAACAAAAATGGCTGGTTCCATACCGGGCTGTAACCACTTTGAGTTTTTGTTTCTTTCGTCATTATTAGTTCCCCATCTTTATAAATGTTTATTATTATATAATGAACTGAAAATATACAAATAAAAGTAAAGTTAGTTTAAAAGATGATACACAATAATACGAATACACAAAGCAAGCAAAATATGATGCTAACTGTAAACTACGAACACGAAATTAATAATGAATACAATCTGAGAGCCAATACAAAAAATATATATCAGATCGCGACAGAACAAAACAACAACATTCAAATCATTAAATCCAAATGAAGTAATACAAAAGACAAGACTGACCAACAGGAATTCCCACATAAAAACATCCAGGAGCGAGATCAGGTGGTTCAGCAGTGTCAATGCCTCTCTGGATTATGTAGAACACATGTAATATATAACTTCGACACGAACATGATTTTATACACGGAAGTCATGGTGCACATCACAATATGAAACAGAGAGTTTCAAATAAACTACTTATAAAATAAAGTAATTAAATGAAATAAGGGTGTCACATAAACCAAAACTAAGAGTGATGATTGAACATTGTTTGAGGCCGAAATCTTGCAGGAAATCATAATTCATAAATTCAGCATATATGAGAACAAACAAGAACTCCCTATGTATGCTTCAACCTCATGAATGGCACACGTCATGAGGTTGTCTTCGTTTACAAAGTCTCGGTAATTGTGAACATGATATAGAGTAATTCAATATGAGGAGGAGGAGACATTATTAATAATACTTTAGAAATGGGAACATTACAATGCGAAAACTAATATCATTACGTTTATCATATATTTTAGAATTCAATTATGCCTTTGTGTTACATTCAGGATATATGTATAAGTATGATGCGGGACTGTTGGTATTGGTTGCATGCTTTTAAGATTTGTCCAGTGACTAGATATCAATTAATTATGTAATGATAAGTGAAATTTAAGAGTCAAACTGAAATTATCTTATCTCCCAGAAGCGCTTGCATATAATCCGCTTTAATATAAATATAAAAAAATAAGTCGGCAAGTAATGGTGCATAACTTGTACACATTGGAATGTCGATTGTTTGAAAATTCAACTACTGAACTCAAATAAAAAATATTCTATCATAAAGGCCAGCATTTTAACAATGTCATCATTGGTTAGTAAGAAAGAATATGGATGCAAATCAACATGACAGACTATCCATCATTACACTGAGACACAAATCTAGATAAAGGAACAGTGATTTTATTGGTCTTCTACATTTCAAAGCTACAAAAGGGGCATAAACAATGCACACAACTCATAACCTAAGATAAGTTTGAAACTGTCTAGCCTGCAGTTGAGCTGTACTCTATTTCTTTTATATAAATGCTACATCTGGACATCTTTGTCGTTTTGACATTATTCGGTAAATATAATTGAATTTCCTAAAGGTGGGGGGTAATCAACAAGAAACTAAAATACAGGTGAAGTGTATTTTTAGAGGAAGTTAATTTAAATTGTGCAATTGAAAGCTTGTCTTGATATTTAAAAACAATTTAGACAGGAAAACGCTAAAATGCTTTGATGGTGAAATGTTCAAGAAAATTGAAAAGAAAATGTTAAATTGGAAACATTATGTAACAACTATCAATTAAACTGAAGTTTATTTGAGGGAACAATTTGTCATGAATGAATCAATACCATTCTATTGATACAGACACGAAATGTCAAACACAGTTATTGTCGGACTTCAGAAATAGCATAAACGGTTATTTCTGGACGACAACGGTGATATCTTGATAGGAAACGATCAATTGGTATAATAAGAGTACAATATTATATCTATGTTGTCAAAAACAGATCTCTACCACGAATACAGAACCAAAATGTTTCAAATCTCATTAATAAAGCCTAAACAGCCTGCTTTAGTAAAGAAACGTTAGAGAAAACCGAAGGTGGTATCAAGATTGTACAATGCAGAGAACCTTTTATTGACCTGGTGTTATCTGAACTATGTAAACAGTATTAACCCAGTTAATGAAATATCAGAAGAATAAACTCAACTCAAAATAATACTAATAATTCGGTAGATTAAATTCGTTTTACTCGAGAAAATGTTTAAAATCAAACTTTTCTGTATGAAATTTTCTTTCCCAAGGAATATAATAATAAGCACTTGCCCTTAAGTAAATTAAAACTATCCTTAGTCTTTAACAACATCGTTAACCATTTTAGAAAACTGATGAGTATGTAATATGAGCAACTTGAGAGTCGAATATTCAAAATAATAACAAAACAAATTTGCACTCTGACGGAAGTGTAACATATCACGGACAGTGTTATAAAATCAGCTCAAAATATTACCAAGGAAACAGAACATACGACAGAAGAAAAAAAACAGCATTCCAGTGAAATTATGAAATCATCTTTTTAGTTTTTTGTGTTGTGCTATTATCTGTCTTTACGTTCTGAGTTCTGTGTTGTGATGTCCGTTACGATTTCCGCATAAACACGATGTCTTTACCTCCAGTTGTTTGTAGGAGGGCTCATGTCTTATTTGTAGGAGGGATCGTGTCTTGTTTGTAGGAGGGATCATGTCTTATTTGTATGAGGGCTCATGTCTTATTTGTAGGAGGGATCATGTCTTGTTTGTAGGAGGGCTCATGTCTTATTTGTAGGAGGGATCATGTCTTGTTTGTAGGAGGGCTCATGTCTTATTTGTATGAGGGATCATGTCTTGTTTGTAGGAGGGCTCATGTCTTATTTGTATGAGGGCTCATGTCTTATTTGTAGGAGGGATCATGTCTTGTTTGTAGGAGGGCTTATGTCTTATTTGTAGGAGGGATCATGTCTTGTTTGTAGGAGGGCTCATGTCTTATTTGTAGGAGGGATCATGTCTTGTTTGTAGGAGGGCTCATGTCTTATTTGTAGGAGGGATCATGTCTTGTTTGTAGGAGGGCTCATGTCTTATTTGTAGGAGGGATCATATCTTGTTTGTAGGAGGGCTCATGTCTTATTTGTAGGAGGGATCATGTCTTGTTTGTAGGAGGGCTCATGTCTTATTTGTAGGAGGGATCATGTCTTGTTTGTAGGAGGGTTCATGTCTTATTTGTAGGAGGGATCATGTCTTGTTTGTAGGAGGGCTCATGTCTTATTTGTAGGAGGGGTCATGTCTTGTTTGTAGGAGGGCTCATGTCTTATTTGTAGGAGGGATCATGTCTTGTTTGTAGGAGGGCTCATGTCTTATTTGTAGGAGGGATCATGTCTTGTTTGTAGGAGGGCTCATGTCTTATTTGTAGGAGGGATCATATCTTGTTTGTAGGAGGGCTCATGTCTTATTTGTAGGAGGGATCATGTCTTGTTTGTAGGAGGGCTCATGTCTTATTTGTAGGAGGGATCATGTCTTGTTTGTAGGAGGGATCATGTCTTATTTGTAGGAGGGATCATGTCTTGTTTTTAGGAGGGCTCATGTCTTATTTGTAGGAAGGATCATGTCTTGTTTGTAGGAGGGATCATGTCTTATTTGTAGGAGGGCTCATGTCTTGTTTGTAGGAGGGATCATGTCTTGTTTGTAGGAGGGCTCATGTCTTGTTTGTAGGAGGGCTCATGTCTTATTTGTAGGAGGGATCATGTCTTGTTTGTAGGAGGGCTCATGTCTTATTTGTAGGAGGGATCATGTCTTGTTTGTAGGAGGGCTCATGTCTTATTTGTAGGAGGGATCATGTCTTATTTGTAGGAGGGCTCATGTCTTATTTGTAGGAGGGATCATGTCTTGTTTGTAGGAGGGCTCAAGTCTTGTTTGTAGGAGGACTCATGTCTTATTTGTAGGAGGGATCATGTCTTGTTTGTAGGAGGGCTCATGTCTTATTTGTAGGAGGGATCATGTCGTATTTGTAGGAGGGCTCATGTCTTATTTGTAGGAGGGATCATGTCTTGTTTGTAGGAGGGCTCATGTCTTGTTTGTAGGAGGGATCATGTCTTGTTTGTAGGAGGGATCATGTCTTGTTTGTAGGAAGGCTCATGTCTTATTTGTAGGAGGGATCATGTCTTGTTTGTAGGAGGGCTCATGTCTTATTTGTAGGAGGGATCATGTCTTGTTTGTAGGAGGGATCATG
Source organism: Bathymodiolus brooksi (assembly GCA_963680875.1). Lineage (NCBI taxonomy): Eukaryota > Metazoa > Mollusca > Bivalvia > Mytilida > Modiolidae > Bathymodiolus > Bathymodiolus brooksi. The sequence continues at coordinate 33,101,690 of OY804577.1, forward strand.
TCTTATTTGTATGAGGGATCATGTCTTGTTTGTAGGAGGGCTCATGTCTTATTTGTAGGAGGGATCATGTCTTGTTTGTAGGAGGGCTCATGTCTTGTTTGTAGGAGGACTCATGTCTTATTTGTAGGAGGGATCATGTCTTGTTTGTAGGAGGGCTCATGTCTTGTTTGTAGGAGGACTCATGTCTTATTTGTAGGAGGGATCATGTCTTGTTTGTAGGAGGGATCATGTCTTATTTGTAGGAGGGCTCATGTCTTATTTGTAGGAGGGCTCATGTCTTATTTGTAGGAGGGATCATGTCTTTTTTGTAGGAGGGCTCATGTCTTATTTGTATGAGGGATCATGTCTTGTTTGTAGGAGGGCTCATGTCTTATTTGTAGGAGGGATCATGTCTTGTTTGTAGGAGGGCTCATGTCTTGTTTGTAGGAGGACTCATGTCTTATTTGTAGGAGGGATCATGTCTTGTTTGTAGGAGGGCTCATGTCTTATTTGTAGGAGGGATCATGTCTTGTTTGTAGGAGGGCTCATGTCTTATTTGTAGGAGGGATCATGTCTTGTTTGTAGGAGGGATCATGTCTTGTTTGTAGGAGGGCTCATGTCTTATTTGTAGGAGGGATCATGTCTTGTTTGTAGGAGGGTTCATGTCTTATTTGTAGGAGGGATCATGTCTTGTTTGTAGGAGGGCTCATGTCTTATTTGTAGGAGGGATCATGTCTTGTTTGTAGGAGGGCTCATGTCTTATTTGTAGGAGGGATCATGTCTTGTTTGTTGGAGGGCTCATGTCTTATTTGTAGGAGGGATCATGTCTTGTTTGTAGGAGGGCTCATGTCTTATTTGTAGGAGGGATCATATCTTGTTTGTAGGAGGGCTCATGTCTTATTTGTAGGAGGGATCATGTCTTGTTTGTAGGAGGGCTCATGTCTTATTTGTAGGAGGGATCATGTCTTGTTTGTAGGAGGGTTCATGTCTTATTTGTAGGAGGGATCATGTCTTGTTTGTAGGAGGGCTCATGTCTTATTTGTAGGAGGGGTCATGTCTTGTTTGTAGGAGGGCTCATGTCTTATTTGTAGGAGGGATCATGTCTTGTTTGTAGGAGGGCTCATGTCTTATTTGTAGGAGGGATCATGTCTTGTTTGTAGGAGGGCTCATGTCTTATTTGTAGGAGGGATCATATCTTGTTTGTAGGAGGGCTCATGTCTTATTTGTAGGAGGGATCATGTCTTGTTTGTAGGAGGGCTCATGTCTTATTTGTAGGAGGGATCATGTCTTGTTTGTAGGAGGGATCATGTCTTATTTGTAGGAGGGATCATGTCTTGTTTTTAGGAGGGCTCATGTCTTATTTGTAGGAAGGATCATGTCTTGTTTGTAGGAGGGTTCATGTCTTATTTGTAGGAGGGATCATGTCTTGTTTGTAGGAGGGATCATGTCTTGTTTGTAGGAGGGCTCATGTCCTATTTGTAGGAGGGTTCATGTCTTATTTGTAGCAGGGATCATGTCTTATTTGTAGGAGGGATCATGTCTTATTTGTAGGATGGATCATGTCTTGTTTGTAGGAGGGATCATGTCTTATTTGTAGGAGGGATCATGTCTTATTTGTAGGAGGGCTCATGTCTTATTTGTAGGAGGGATCATGTCTTGTTTGTAGGAGGGATCATGTCTTATTTGTAGGAGGGATCATGTCTTGTTTGTAGGAGGGATCATGTCTTATTTGTAGGAGGGATCATGTCTTATTTGTAGGAGGGATCATGTCGTATTTGTAGGAGGGATCATGTCTTATTTGTAGCAGGGATCATGTCCTGTTTGTAGGAGGGCTCATGTCTTATTTGTAGGAGGGATCATGTCTTGTTTGTAGGAGGGATCATGTCTTATTTGTAGGAGGGATCATGTTTTATTTGTAGGAGGGATCATGTCTTGTTTGTAGGAGGGCTCATGTCTTATTTGTAGGAGGGATCTTGTCTTGTTTGTAGGAGGGATCATGTCTTATTTGTAGGAGGGATCATGTCTTGTTTGTAGGAGGGATCATGTCTTATTTGTAGGAGAGCTCATGTCTTATTTGTAGGAGGGATCATGTCTTGTTTGTAGGAGGGATCATGTCTTATTTGTAGGAGGGATCATGTCTTATTTGTAGGAGGGATCATGTCTTGTTTGTAGGAGGGATCATGTCTTGTTTGTAGGAGGAATCATGTCTTGCTTGTAGGAGGGATCATATCTTGTTTGTAGGAGGGATCATGTCTTATTTGTAGGAGGGATCATGTCTTGTTTGTAGGAGGGCTCATGTCTTATTTGTAGGAGGGATCATGTCTTGTTTGTAGGAGGGCTCATGTCTTATTTGTAGGAGGGATCATGTCTTGTTTGTAGGAGGGTTCATGTCTTATTTGTAGGAGGGATCATGTCTTGTTTGTAGGCGGGATCATGTCTTGTTTGTAGGAGGGCTCATGTCCTATTTGTAGGAGGGTTCATGTCTTATTTGTAGGAGGGTTCATGTCTTATTTGTAGGAGGGATCATGTCTTATTTGTAGGAGGGATCATGTCTTATTTGTAGGAGGGATCATGTCTTGTTTGTAGGAGGGATCATGTCTTATTTGTAGGAGGGCTCATGTCTTATTTGTAGGAGGGATCATGTCTTGTTTGTAGGAGGGATCATGTCTTATTTGTAGGAGGGATCATGTCTTGTTTGTAGGAGGGATCATGTCTTATTTGTAGGAGGGATCATGTCTTATTTGTAGGAGGGATCATGTCCTGTTTGTAGGAGGGCTCATGTCTTATTTGTAGGAGGGATCATGTCTTGTTTGTAGGAGGGATCATGTCTTATTTGTAGGAGGGATCATGTCTTATTTGTAGGAGGGATCATGTCTTGTTTGTAGGAGGGATCATGTCTTATTTGTAGGAGGGATCATGTCTTGTTTGTAGGAGGGATCATGTCTTATTTGTAGGAGGGATCATGTCTTATTTGTAGGAGGGATCATGTCTTGTTTGTAGGAGGGATCATGTCTTATTTGTAGGAGGGATCATGTCTTATTTGTAGGAGGGATCATGTCCTGTTTGTAGGAGGGCTCATGTCTTATTTGTAGGAGGGATCATGTCTTGTTTGTAGGAGGGATCATGTCTTATTTGTAGGAGGGATCATGTCTTATTTGTAGGAGGGATCATGTCTTATTTGTAGGAGGGATCATGTCTTGTTTGTAGGAGGGATCATGTCTTATTTGTAGGAGGGATCATGTCTTATTTGTAGGAGGGATCATGTCTTATTTGTAGCAGGGATCATGTCCTGTTTGTAGGAGGGCTCATGTCTTATTTGTAGGAGGGATCATGTCTTGTTTGTAGGAGGGATCATGTCTTATTTGTAGGAGGGATCATGTCTTGTTTGTAGGAGGGATCATGTCTTATTTGTAGGAGGGATCTTGTCTTGTTTGTAGGAGGGATCATGTCTTATTTGTAGGAGGGATCATGTCTTGTTTGTAGGAGGGATCATGTCTTATTTGTAGGAGGGCTCATGTCTTATTTGTAGAAGGGGTCATGTCTTGTTTGTAGGAGGGATCATGTCTTATTTGTAGGAGGGATCTTGTCTTATTTGTAGGAGGGATCATGTCTTATTTGTAGGAGGGATCATGTCTTGTTTGTAGGAGGGATCATGTCTTATTTGTAGGAGGGATCATGTCTTGTTTGTAGGAGGGATCATGTCTTGTTTGTAGGAGGGATCATGTCTTATTTGTAGGAGGGATCATGTCTTATTTGCCTTGTTTGTGTTTGTTTAAGCATGGTGGTGTCCAACACATATTGTGTTGTGTTTTTCTTCGTATTGTGTGCCCTATGTGACCGGTTTCTCTGGATTGTCCATTTGTTATTGCCCCCTTCGGTAATCTCTAACGTTTATTTATGAGTCAATATGTATTTTATATAGCGATTACCATGTGATTTCAAATTGAGCTCTTTTATGACTTAGAATATGACAAACTGTTAATTCGGCGTTCAGCACCTGTCAACTGTCAAGTCCAGACGTTTATGGATTTGAAACACAAGACAACTTATGTACAGAGGCTGTAGCTAACTGTAGTATATAATTCAACATACCAGGTTGTCTAAGGAATCTGTCAGATTTAGGAAGATGTTCAGCACGTCTGATGAACACTTTCATTCTGTTAGCCATACTATTATATTGTAGAAGAACAAACAATTCTCCAAGGTTCCTATTTAAATGTTTATCTGCTGTAGAATGCTGAAAGAAAGAACAAAGGTTAAAGATTATCTGGAAATAGAAACGAACATATCTATAACAAGGTCAAGCATATATACAATGATTTGTTCCATAGGGGAATAAATCTTATTATCTAAGATAAATCGGGGACATGAAACGACAAAATCAGTTAGTATATGTAAATGAGATGCTAATACAGGCAGTCACAACAAGTTCGTATGTATTGACTTGGTTCCATTGCTAACTGCAACAACATATCATTGACATAAATAATATAAATACTGTTATGGTTGTTTACTTAAAGTTACATTCAGTATATCGTGGTGGTACATTTTATTGTTGGAGGAAACCGGAGTACTCGTAGAAAAAAAAGACCTATCGCTACAGTCAGTAACAAACGTTATCATAATACTAGTAATGTTGTATCGAGTACACCACCCAAATGGTGGCAATCGAACTTACAACTATATGTAGTCTACACGCAATACATGCTGGTTTGGTTCTGTGTCATATGGTAATGCATAAGATAACCACAAGACGTCTTGCTATTGTATTTCAGGTTCCACTCCGAAATGGAAACAATTTCAACAAATTCAAAGAATATTTGAAAAAAAATGTGGAGACAATTATATAATATTATATTCAAAATTTAAATCCTCCCCTTCGTGTGTTTGTGAAAGCAAAAAACATACATAACCAACTGACCGGTGAAACCCCGTCATTGGGTAGGTATCTAGATACAGGTAAGACTTGGGGGAGAGTATTGGGGAACAAACGAGCGTCAGTTGTGTTAGGCTCGACTGTGAACAACATTAACCACTCCAGTAGACACAGAAAACTTAAGATATTGTTTACAAACAACCACGGATGTGGATGAACAGTGTTAATGTTACAGTTAAGCTAATGTATACTGTCGAAATATTGAGAATTTTTTTTTATTTTGCTATGAAAAGCTTACTATAGTTACTATAAATACAAGAAGTTTTCCTATTATGAATGGTACTTTAATTTACAAGATTAGTGCCATAAAATTGATAGTTATAATGAATTAATTTTCATACGGAAGTTAATTATTTTTCGTTATAGAAATAAAAAGAACCCGTTTCCTTCTCGTTTAAATGTTTAACATTCCCATAAAAGCTTTATAATTGATAAATATTTGTATCCGTGTCCAAAAATTACGAAAGTTGATTGGATGTTTTAATTTGTATTTCCTTCTTCCTTATAAATGAAGTTTTTTTTTGAAAATTCGCCAAGTTTATATTTTGTTATTGATATATGTATCCCACCAACCGTTGACATTCCCTTTTAGCAGATGATAAACCTTTTAAATTTGTCCAGCAAATGAATTTACTATGGGTGATTATATCGGTCCAACAGGCCTTATCACCTTAAGGAACGTATTATCAAAAGATATTTATGATGAATATGATTTTCATAATTATACAAAATTACTTTGAAAAATATATTGTATTTTCACTACGCAAGAGGAATACATTTTGTAATTCAGCACTCTTGCGTAAGCCAAATTAATGTAATTTTGTTTGATTAATAATTATAAAATATTACTAAACTATTCTAATTTATTAACTAATTTTACTTTTACAATGAGACAAATATTTATTTTATTGTAAAATAAACATGATTTTCTCTATAATCATCGGTGTTTTTGATAATTATTATACACTAATATCATTATATTTATATTTAACCTGTTAAATATTTGGTAGCGAACTTATTTCTATTTGTACTCTATTTCAGCAACGTTTATCAAGCAAAAACATTGTAGATGAGTTTTAAGTCTTACATTTGCTAACAGAATGGTAGCATTAATGTCAATATTGACAACTCTTCTCTATAATAAAACCGCATCGGTGGTGTAATGGTTAGCGTACTCGCATTGAGAGCGTAGATCGTGAGTTCGAGTCCCGATCGGGTCAAACCAAAGACTATAAAATTGGTATTTGTTGTTTCTCCGCTAAGCACACAGCTATAAGGAGAAAGAGCAAAGACTGGTTTGCTCGGAATCAGGATAATGTGTCCGAGTGGGGTGATGTGTCTATCCGCGAACTGTTGTTTTAGTGAGCTAGCAGATATATTGCTGAGTTGGCGTTAAACAACAATCACTCAATCATTCACTCTCTATAATAATTAGGTGTGTACCTTTTTTAAACGTTTCTTTTGTAGAATAACTTCCATTTTTGTTGGAGATGGTGATTTCAAATTAACTTCTGAACAATGAATAAAGGCTTCTCCGATAAATGCAGCTTTTGTTTTGGTCTTTTTGCTCGAAAACAAAGACAGTCTTAGAGTCGAATTTTCCAAATCCTTTATAGGTACATTGCTAAACTGTAAAATTTCGTCAAAGTTGACAGTTTCATCGACCCGTACTATTTTACTGTTAACACCATCATTTGTTATTGGAAATAAATGTGCTGTAATATAAACTTCCGAAAATTGTGCTATGGGAGGCAAGTCCATAACGTCTTGGAGATCAATATTCAAAACTGAATTGTCTTCATGATATTCCAGAAATAGTGACAACGTTGTCGTCTCACCTTCCGATCGATGCATCACACCGGAAGCTAATGGACTTGATAAATTTCCAAGAGATTTGGCCCTGCGCATCATTTTTAGTTTCTTGACTGCAGACATCTTACCCAAATAAGGGGATTTGTCACTTTGAGGGCTGTCGGTAACACTACTCTCGAATACCTCTGAACCTGACGGTGTACTCGATAGGTCCGAAATCTCCAACTCGGACAAATCGTCCTGTGGATATTCTTCACAATACGAAAATGTGTTGTAGTTCGTTTCCTCAACATCTTGACCGTTTTCACTTCTTGACCGGTACAACTGACTGTTTAGACTAGCAATTCCAAATGGATTTGGTCCATCATTGCCGATGAAAAAATGTCCAAGGCTTGATTTTCGCCGAATAGCAGCCCTCCGTCTTCTGATGCAAATGGCACAGGCAAATAATATACCGGATGCAACAAGAGCACAACATGCTGCTATGATCACTTGTATTGCAGCTGAAATTGAAAAAAAAATCAATTGGTCATTTGTTTAAATAAAAGGTTCAGCTTTTAATAAATTACATTAACGGAAAACTGCATCAAATTGAACTGTGAGTATGTTACTTCGGTGGTATACCATGGCCGATCACGCTCTGATACTCTTCACTGAATAGAGGGTATCAGAGCGTGTTCAGTCGTGGGTTACCGACGATGACTAGATAAGGAGGCGGCTCATCGGTACGTCAAAATAGCTAAGCCATTTTCTCTTTTGATTTAGAGATATTTTTGAGGTACCGACGACCCCATCTCTATTTATAGTTTAAAATCTTGTGAGGAATGTTACCGTTGATTTCCTTATTTACTGCATAGAAAATAAAACGTGCGTGTATAATATTGTTTTCTTTCAATTAAAACATTGACTAAGAGATATTTCTTTTTAAATTTTATGAAGCTTCCAAAATACGAGATATTTGACCGCATGAGCCTAGTAATAGCAAGGATGAACACAACAGTCTTGTTGCTATCACGATATTTATATATAACCCGAGGTTCATTTATTTATTTTGATATATCTTTCAATAAGTTGATAGCTGAAGGAAATCCGTGACCAGTGTCTTCATAATATATTCAATTATTGATAGATAAGTACTTGACCAAACAAATTCCTCTGATTTTAAATAAACATGGACAAATACTTTCAATTTTACCTTGGTTATCACATAATTCTATATAAGGTTAGATGTAACAATAACTGCTCCCTGAATAATGGACAAATCCAAATACATTTGTATTTAGATTTTAAGCACGTAGATATTACCGAGTCAATTGATCAAAATTATACTCAAATAAAAACAACAATCTATCTAGATGCTATTGGAGATGAATTCCACATTTTATATTAACACAATACGTGTAATTTAGAAGAAATGTATCCCAAATATTTTATAAATTGATGTAGAAGTAGAAAGATGGGTTGCCTTTTTAAAAAAAATTGTAAAATCTTATTGTTTTATGATTAGTTATTATAATAAAAAAAAGCCTGATACCGAGTATCTTTGGGGCCGTCGTGGCCGTGATCGTATGGTAGTTGGATTTGTAACTACCTATGCAATCAGTCCCTATCACCACTGATGTTGTGAGTTCGAATCCCGCTCAGGGCGAGCTGTACAACATTAAGTGATAAAGTTTGTCAATGACTTGCGACAGGTCGGTGGTTTTCTCCTGGTACTCCGGTTTCCTTCACCAATAAAACTGACCACCACGATATAACTGAAATATTGTTCAAAGTGGCTTTAAACACCATAAAACCGAACCAAACCAAACCCTTTTTACTGGATTATCATACCTTTATCATTAACAATTTCTAGGATAAATGATCGCTCCATCAAACATGTTATAGAACTACAAAATGTATTACAATACAACTGACGAGAATTTTGACAGGTCGTTTTATTGTTAATTGTTTTTTATTGTAAATACGATTGATAACATCGTCGGTCACCCATGTGTGATCATGCTCCGATAGTCTCCACTCGTCAGCCATGCTCCGATATTGAAGAGTGAAGAGAATCTGAGCGTGATCAGCCATAGGTTACCGACGATGGATTGAAGGTATGAAAAGGTTTATGCGGACAAAAGACCCATGTATTTGGCTAAGCGAGGACCGAGCATACACTATCTAAAAGTACTTATTGAAGTACGAATTCGCCTTCTGCATTAGTTCATTGCGTTCTTTATATGGAATAAATAGGTCAGCTATAAATTTGTAAAACAATATTATTTCTTTCATATAAATACGGCTGACAAATGCTGCAATATCATAAAATGGGTTTATGTCGCTAAAATTACTTTAATGTGTCTATTATTGCGTGGGTCTGGAGTTGTAACATTTCTCTATAATGTTGTCTGCTACGAATTCCCTGCGTGGAAATGTATCATCGATCGAATGATTGCTTTATTTCCCACACAAATGTTCTTTCAGGATGGGTACTTATTTTATCTAGCTGATAAGAAATGTAAACGTGTTATTTCGAGGTATCAAAGACAAAAAGATACAGAATCTATTTCACTTGCAGGTATATTGATAATGATCTGTCAATTAATATTCCAAAATTTGCTAACTAGATTCCATTAATATACCCCAAAAGAACTTGCGATAAGAGAAACAACAGTAACAGCTTCCTCTGCCTCAGTTCTTGATTTTTACCTCAAATTTGACATCAATTGTTAACTTTCTACCAGACTCTATGACAATAAAGGTAATAACAAAATTACCGAACTCCGAACAATCTTACAAAGGGAAAGTCAAAACTCATAATTATATAAACAGACAAAATCAGTCAACAACCGGAAAACTGTGAAAACCGTAATGACCCTGACTTGGTACAGGCATTTCTAAAGAAATGGTGGGTTGAATCAGATTTTAAGGCGCCAAACCTCCCGCTCTCATTACGGTTCAAAGGTTGCGGCTGTCACTGTAACAGTATTTAAATACAGGAACAAAATAGGTAAAATAGTTGTCAAAGCAGTACCATATTCGGTGACGTAAATGTCAAAAATATTTTTACGTCACACATTGACAAAGTAAATTCTTGACATATTTGACTCTTTATCTTTATACATTTTCACTATATGAAAATGCATCGCTTATAATTTTTTCTGCAGAGACGGAATATATTTCGACAAGATATTGGTATCGGAATATAAACTTTTTAAGAGATCGAATAAGGCGAATCTTTTTATAGCCCTGGTCCAGTAGCCTGTTTCTCAGATGAAGATGACGTTTCAGGAAATCAGAATAATTGCTACTGCCCCTTGCATAGCGAATCAATTGCGAGATGTAAACACCATATGCAGGAGTAGTCCTAGATTCCTCTGTCGTCCGACGACATTATATATTATTGCTAGAGCCGTCGAACGTCAGAGCGCAATATATACGGAAAACAGCGGATTTGCTTCTCCAACTCTGGGTCAGCACATTTCCACGTTTCATGGCTATCGGATTTTATTGTCTGTCAGAAACCCTTATATAAATCGCTTCACCAATCATTTTTCTATTCATTCATAACCATCATACCCTCAGAAAGTGGTGTTACACTCCATTACAGTACGATTTTGCCTTAGATCCTATGATTTCGACATTTGTCTTCCATTTTTCAAACATTTGTCACGTGACTACGAGAAAACTACGATTATAGCAATGTATCATGGGAGATGATTTGCATATAAACAAACAAACAAATATTTGTATTGCCAATCATAGGTGCCTGTTAAGGCAGAACAATTGATTATATTGATTGGCAATGATTTTAACAGCAAATTTAGTGAATTACAGATAACCATAAGAAAAAAAAATGTAGTACCTTGTCCAAAAAGGGGGAACGTAACACATGCTCTTTCCGAAGCCCGTTGGCAACACTCTGCCATTGAATCTTTTCTTTCCAACACATTCTGTATTATTTCCTTCTGCTCTGCTTTGATCTGTAGATGGACTGTTTGTCCTGCAGAATACGCTTAAATGTATCGTCTTCCATGTGATTTGAATGTTGTTTACGTATGCAAATAATGCTCCAAATAATTTGGCACGCTGCATTAATTAGCTCCCATCATGCAATGCGTTGCTGTCATCATTCAGTTAGTATCGCGAGATCACGTGTATGGATTCGAAAATGGAAGTCAAATGGCGAATAATAGGATCTAAGGCAAAATCGTGCTGTAATGGAGTGTAACACCACTTTCTGAGGGTAAGATGGTTATGAATGAATAGAAAAATGATTGGTGAAGCGATTTATATAAGGGTTTCTGATAGTTAATAAAATCCGATAGCCACGAAACGTGGAAATGTGCCGACCCAGAGCTGGTGAGGCAAATCAACTGTTTTCCGTATATATTGCGCTCTGACGTTCGACGGCTCTAGCAATAATATATAATGTTGTCGGACGACAGAGGAATCTCGGACTAATGCAGGAGAAGCTGGTATATTGCTGCACATATTTGGAAAATTTATGATTTTAAAATTGAAGTCGTCCCGCTTATCATAAATTTTAGTACTGAGTTGACCACTGTCGTCAAATTCGAGGTATAAGTCCAAAAATGATGCGGACGAAGCTGTATCGGTGGTCTCTTTAACTTCCAGCTCTGGAGGATATATCAATGGAAGAAATTCTGCAAATCTAGAATTATTGATAGATAAAACGTCATCAATATACCTGTGTGTGAAATTAAAGGCTCTAGCCTCATGAATCTTCTTATCTTTTACAAGCTTTTGAAGAAACTCCGACTCATATGAGTATAAAAATAAATCGGCTAGAAGAGGGGCACAATTCGTACCCATTGGTATGCCGACGACCTGCTGAAACAGTGTCCCTCAAAAGGAGACAAATATGTTATCGATGAGGAACTCCAGCATACTGATCACTTGTTCCTCGGAGTAGCATGTTTTACCTTTATGAATTTTGTTTGAAAAATATGTGGAATTGTAGCCTAACACAACAAATTTTGAGCCATAGTTTCTATGACTAAAAGCTTTATGAATTGTTTCTTTTAAGCGGGTTTTTAATTTGTCATGCGGTAGGGTGGTATATAGAGTTGAAAAATCAAAGGTTTTGATGGAGGATACCTGAGAGAAAGATCTTGATTTCAGGTTATCCAAAACATCTTTAGAGTTTTTCAAAATCCACATGTGATTTATGCCACTACGCGAGTAAACAGTTTCACAATATTTCTGTTGTCCCTCTTTTACTGCAGACAGAATCTTTGTTAGGTGAATAGACAATTCTTTCGTCGAACAAGTTGATGATCCCGCTATGTACCTTTCTTTGTATGGTGTCTTATGGAGTTTAGGTATCCAATATAAATAGGGTAAATCCTCAGACTTTTTACCAGAGGGAATGTTTAAAGAGGTCATGAATGATCTGTGGTTAGCTAGGATTTCATCTTTGTCGAACGAAGTTGGTTTGTATGTGGTATTACTAGAGGTGTTGCTATTTATACCTAATTCCTTGATTAGGCATTCGAAGTAATATGATTTACATACAAACACGATATTGTTGGAAGCCTTGTCCGCAGGAACGATAACATATTTGTCATGAAGAGAGGAAAGACACTTAACAGCTTCTTGGTCTTTAAATACAGACTTAGGTCGACTATTAACACAATTTTTGAGTTTGTGAATCCGACCTTGTTTATATTTCACAACTCATACGATATTCTCGAGATATCTGTTTTTATTCAGAATTTTTACAATGTCACCATCTTCTCAGTACTAAACTATTTTATAAAGGGTTTTTAAAGAATCGTCTCATTTTATATTCGGAAGATATCAACAGCTTTTTGTTTACTATCTAAATAGGTGTCTAAATGATAATGACATCGGCTCTCCTGATTAGAACTAATATGATACATATAACTACTTCTGTGCCACGAAGATTAAATATATTATGTATAACGTTCAAGATTATATCGTTGTTTAAAGCCAAGGCTGTTGATCAATTATATGGGAGGTTTAACATTTTACTCACACGTGTAAAACACTAGCAAGACCGCATCATTTCAATAAGAGTGGAGGTTGGGTCTATAAAACTAGCTTAACTCCACCACTTTTTTATTGAAGTGTCTGTTACCAACCCAGGAAAGTCAGCAGTCGTGTATATGTGTGTTACAGGCATCAATTTTTACCACCTTCTACGATTGTTCTGACAGTGTGGTATTTTGGGATTGTTCTGACAGTGTGGTATTTTGGGATTGTTCTGACAGTGTGGTATTTTGTTGGTTTTTCGTTTTATTATTAACTTACTGTCATCAATAAGTTGTTTGTGATCCACAGGGTTCTCATCCTGACCAGTATCATCACGTCTGAAACCTGTAAGACATAATATAAATAAGTTTGTGTTAGTTTTCCTGACTCTTTATTTTAAAAGAATGAAAATATGTGAGAATGCAAACTTTAGATATATCGATGACAACAACAATATAAATAAATATGTAAGACCTTAATGGTTCATAAATACACAAAAAAGTGCTTTTGGAGAAGTTCAGATGAGCCAAAAATGAAGCATAGCAAATATATTATTCGTTTCTATTATCATGATGGTTAACTTGAGGGTAATGTGTTTATGTGATGTTTGTTTGTTTAGCAATCTACATGTAGGACAGTCCAACAAAATACAATTACCACTTTCTTAGAAGGTGGACATCAATAATTGTCAACCTCTGATGGCCGTAATCGTTTTATTATACCGAACAAACGTAGAAATTACCCTCTTTTCCGAGAAGCACATTTACCAAAAAAAAAATAACTGTAATGACGGTATTATTTATGATGTCTACCCATGTTTTATAAACAACCAAACGGCAATACAATGAACAACAACTACAGTTATGTGTGCCAATCATACAAAAGCTAATGGCCATTTTTGTTCCTGTTGGTTGCGCAAAATCTCAAAAAAGAGAAGAGAAATTCTCCGCTAGATATGAATCTAAGTTAATTTCATGGTTCGTGGTAAATAAACACTGTTCTAGACATAGTGACTTTCGTTGTCCTCTTAGTGTTAACAGCGTCTTTTGTGTCTAACAATTTGGCTGTTTCATCGTCGGGAATCCGAGGCGAAGCTGTCCAATCGTCATATTTTATTTTATTAAAGGCTGACAGACGTCGATTCAGATGGGTAATGATGTCATTCAGTGAAGATCCATCGACGTTGTTGAAGGTAACAATACTTTTCTTACACCGCGGTTGGAACAAAATAGGGTTGTCGAGTTAGACAAAAGGGTTTTCTACCAGTTGAGGGTAAATTTTAGGAAACATTAATAATTGTCATGTGACTATAAATGATCCAATAGAAACATTCATATACAGTGAGGTACAATAGTACCTGTTAAATGCGAACGTCATTTCGTTACTAAAATGAAGTAATAAACCAAACAATCCTAACATTTTAAAGCGTTTATAGTGAGAACAAATGCATTTTCCCGCGGTTCGGTAGTAATAGCTGGAAAAGGTATGTATTAACGGTATGTTCCGTGAATGTGACCAATCGGGTGGACCCGATAGAGGTATTTAAATTAGTTTGCACAGGTAGAGTCATTTCTAGCCGCCGTTCCATGGTGTACATGTCAAAGTTCATTTTAATTTATGGGTTATTGGAGTTATTCGGTATTTGTTTGTTAGCTTTAGAGAACATTTTATTTTTTAATCGTATATATAGGTATTATTTTGTAAATAATTTTATAAGGAAAGCTTCACATATTCAAAATCAATGCAAGTTCTCGCGTTGTCCCTAGCAGACGGTCTGTCGGAAGGTATTTTTGCTCGAGAGTACAGAATTCCAGAGCTTTTTCCTTATAATAAGGTTTATCTCTGTTTTTGTCGGAGCGTGCCTTGGCCGTTGGTACGGGGAAGAGCTTTCTTGGTAGACATTGAATAACATGAATTTTGCACTATGATAGTTTATTGTATGTTTAATAAATCCGGCGTCCATCGTACTCGGCGGGCTAGTCGGCAAAATATTATTTTGATGTTAATCTGATTTCATACCAGTGTATGGGCGATGAAGGCATCGCTGGCGTACTGTCATTTATAGGAGTTAAAGTGAATACAGTTAACTATTCCCACCACTTACTTTATGTTGGGTATAATTCACCAAACTGCCTTAAGGTATACGATATTATAATTAAATTTCTTATCAGTAAACTTTGACAGATTTCTCTATCGCTATTCACGTGCCTTTATTCATACGTTTGACGAGTCATTTCATAATTATAAGGTCATAGTATTCTAAATGATAAAACTTTCATAGTCATTCTGTTCAGGCACTAACTGCACATTTACTATTTACTTCAACAACAGTTAGATATGAGTCATCCGTGGTGACCCATTGCAAGACAAAACATTACAACTTTATCCACACTTAAGACAATTAAAACATATACCCAAACGGTCCATTTGTTAACATGTTTACATATAGGGTCCATTGTTTGTAAACATGTTCACGTCATGAATATATCTGTAAAACTTCCAACTTGACGTTAAGCACCAATCAATGGATTTATCATCATATTCTATCATCTATTGGTACAATCTAGATCTTCAAAAAGTTATTTTTCTTTCAAAATATCGAGGTTAGTTGAAATAGTCCGAGATTTGATAAAGAGAAAATCATTTACATTTCAACATCAGACGTTCAAATACACTTTTGAATAAAAAAAAAAAATGTGCTGAAGTATCTTTTAATTTCCTCATACAATTAATTTCCAGCAGCAAAAAAAAAAACAAAAAAACAAACAAACAAACATAAAAAAACCCAATATATTATTATATTTAATCAGTCATATATTTAAAACTGAACATACACTGCACAATATTCCCAGTATGCATTATTGTTGACTAAAAGTTTTCAATTGAAATTGAAATACAAATTTATAAAGTTTTACAATCAACAGGTTAATCGTGATATTTAAAGTGTTAATATTAAAAGAAGAAAATTAAAAAAAAAAGTAATAAAATAAAATAAAAACTTACCAGTCATCGGAGTACTCATTAATAATGTAATTGTCATTTTAACAGTAAAAATATCCGTCCGAAAAATATTTCTCCATTTTACGAAACCACTTCATACATACAAGGGTCGGATGTGAAATAAAACATCTGCTTCTCTATATCAGCACTGTATGATAGATCACATGATATTTTAATATAGTCAATTTCATATCCAATAACGTGGTAAGTTGTAATCTAGTGTGAGGAAACGTTTAAATATATCTGCACATATCGTATAAGTGTTTGTTCAGATGAGAAGATCACCTTTTATCATCCAGGTAGAACTGATCCATCTATTGAACCAAATCAATCTTGTATATTTTTAATTGAAACTAATTAAAGCCATTGTATCAGGCCGCCCACCTAATCTGACTAAATAGCCTGTAGGGACTTTATATCAAAACATACAAGATATTGACATGGGGGACATTCGTGTCATTTTCATACCTCACTTCCTATAAAATAAACATTTCCCAATAGGAATCATTGGTAATTGTTATTAGAAATATATATAAAAAAATCTTAAAAAGTGATATTGATTTTCTATGAATGTGTTGCATGAAGTGATTAGTATCTTCATGTAGTTAATGCAGTGAATACTTATATTGTAAACAATCTACAGAGGATTTGTTTGTTTGATGGTGTTTAGCGCCACTTTCAACAATATTTCAGTTATATCGTGGCGGTAAGTTTTATTGGTGGAAGAAACCGGAGAAAATCACCGACCTATCGCAAGGCACTGACAAACTTTAGAAGATATGATCAGTTAGGACATATGCATTATATGTATCAACTACCTTTCTCAAGGGATCGCTTCACGATTTTTTTTAACATAATACTTTCAATTTATCTTTCTGATAAACCTTTTTTGTTACAATGTTATACAAACATGACAGAATGCAGAACACAAAATAAGATACGAAGAAATGTACAATACACAATTAAATATATACAAATGTACAACGGGAAAATAGGAGATGATTTGTTTCAAATTTTAGTCCGGGCCGTCATGGACGTGATCGCATGGCAATTGGATTTACAACTACCTGTGCAATCAGTGCCTATCATCACCAAAGTTGTGAATTCGAACCCCGTTCATGGCGAGGTGCACTCGATACAATATTACGTGATAAAGTTTGTCAGTGACTTGCGACAGGTCGGTGGTTTTCTCCGGGTATTCCGGTTTCTTCCACCAATAAAACTGACCTCCACGATATACCTGAAATATTGATGAAAGTGGCGTTAAACACCATAAACCAAACCAATCAAATTAGTCGGGAGGACACACATTTTTATCAATATGTTTTATAAATGCACATTATTTTGTATTAATTATTTTATTTTTTTATGTGTTGGCCATTAATTGATTAAATGATATAAAATTTTAATTTGTAATATATTTTCTAAATACCGATCCTGTTTTATATTGGATTATCAGGATTATCAGACAAATTATCTACTATAGACAAAGTATTATGGGTTCTTTACATGCTTCATTTAAGCTAATCCAGCACCGAAAGATGTTTATAAATAGGACTAATATCAATAGTTAATTAAATCTAGGATGTATAAAACTAACAATTTTTATTCAACACATGTTAAAAATAGAAAGACATACAATTGTATATACATATTGACTGGGTATGAGGTAGCTGCAATAATGTAGCTCCTGTGACAAACTTGTGTCTCGGCAGAGCTACAACGCGGTCCCATTCGTCACAATGGAGCAAAAAAAATAATTTGCATTTGAAACGTAAAAACTCACTATTTACGCTTCAAACATTTCATTATAACTATTACTGATGATCCCAGTCCTTGTTAAATCGGTTTGGCTGAGAAATATATGCTTTTCAAAGGTAGCAACAACCTTGTTCAAATTTATCGATTGTTTGTCATAACCGGAAACTACGGAAGGCGGAGCTTTTCTAAATATGGTATGTTTTACTACGATACTTATGACTGCTGATGTAAATATTCACGCCTTAATCGCCAAATATGGTATCGACATCCAAATAGTGAGGCCGGAAATGACGAAATTCAAAATGTTCAGAGAGTTTAGTAAACATGGATTTTTATTTTGTGGGAATTACATTCTAAAATACTGGTAGGTGATACAAACTTGTTATAATAATGGACAAAAGGAAAGGTTATGTCTTATTATTGATAAATGCAGGCGTCAGAAACTCTGTAAGCGAGCGCAAAAAATCTCGGCGGCTGCTCCATTACGTGTAATGGCATCCCGTTATAACCCTTGCGAGTAAGCGAGCATTTAGGGTTTTATTATTAGAACTAGGTATGAGGGAATAGCAAGTTTGTTGTCCCCGAGACGCTGACTATTGACCGAGGCGAAGCCGAGGTCAATAGTCAGGGTCGAGGGGACAACAAACTTGCTATTCCAGAATACACAGTCTATAAGTATTTTATTATACCGAAAAACATTAGACTCATAGTTGAATGATGACCTCAAAATGATAAAGACCAATAAAATCACGCATCTTTTGCCAGTATTTTGCATTATAAATCTGAATATTGTCTCATGGACATTTTTATGCTATTTCCCCAGTCATTCATAAGAGTTTGATTCTTTTGAGAAAGTAGACTTCAACATAAATTTACATGGTGACTACAAGTCTTATGAAATTTTTGAAATTTTGAAATTTTTTGAAATTTTTGATATTTTAAAATTTGTGAAAATTTTAAAATTTTGAACTTTAAAATAATTTTTTTTTTAACTTTAGAATTTCAGAGTTTCCGCTAATAAGACGATGAAGTCCGAGTGTTCCGAATAAATATACAACTTTTATCCAATCCGGTCGCGGAACTAAAAATCCGAGAAAACGATTCACATTGCCGGTCCATAGTCTTAAAAACTATGGACCGCTCAATAGTCAAACAACTGGAAAAGGAGAAAAATAGCAATTTTAATGTAGAAAATTTTGTGGTGATGTTCATATACTGAGGTACAATATACACCTATTTACGGGTGATACTATTTCGTGTAACGGAACGGAACGAAACGAAACGGAATGATTTCGTTTCTTGTTTTAGTAATTACTATAGGGATATCACTATTTTAAGAAACGAAACTATTCCGTTTCGTTTCGTTCCGTTTCGTTTCTGAATTTTGGCTTTTCGTTTCGTGTTTTAGTAATTTCCTATAGGTGTACTGTACTTGGTATGCACACATTTTATTGGTATAACTGACATATATAAACAAAACAATAGCAATTCTACAATAGGATTCAGAAACAAGCAACTGTACTTAGTTACTTTGTTCCGACCAAGACACGACCGACCTACATTTGTACACGATGTAGTCGCGCTATTTGAGCGTTCGGCGGATGAGTTGTTTATTGTACGACACACGGCAGATTTTCTGCTTGTTTTCACCTAAAATATGCAATATACTTTCTAATTAAAGCTGAAATTATAGATAATTGATATGGGAATCCAACAAGCCATGTAAACACTTTCAGTAGTTCTTCAAAAAGTCGTCATAGTATAGCACCTCTTTTGTCGAAAATTGTGTGACGAAACATTTGTGACCCAAAGTCATGCAAGTTTTCCTCTGTTTGTCTTCAAACTTGTAAATACAATCCAGCGTATCATACTCTACAAAAAGTTGCATTTTTTTTTTCGTTTGAAGAGCAGTACTTACTTTGAGCGAAATCCTCCAGAAACTTTACATATGAAACTACATACTGCAAGGTGTTACGACGCTGTGGTACAACATTCACCTGTAATCGTATGCCGTATCATATAAAAAGTTTCTGAAGAATATAACTAACATTTTTTATCATTTGACGACAAAATTGCAAAATGTTTGTAGAGTATGATACGCTGGGTCGACAATAATCAATATCTGCATTAATGAAACAAGACAATATTACAGAAATGCATATTTACGTGAAATATGAAATTGTTTTTTTCATGCGCAGGCAATTTTCCAGTCTCAAAGTTTATATAAAAATTGGCCAAAATCGAAAAAAAACCAACAAAAACAAACGTAGGGATTTGCACAAAGACTGTGTGTCATTTTGATGATGGCTTATGCCATACATAGTAATGTAAGAAATTTGGGACTTTTCTTCATTTATGACAAAGTAGGTATTTCAAAATGAAAAAGAACGGATATGGGTAAATGTCAAGGAGACAACATCCCATCTCCATAACGAGACGATCTAAAAAATACATCTAGAGGTCGCATTACGGTCTTCAACGCAGTGAGGAACCTCAGACCATATAGCAAGCTGTAAATGGCCCAACAAGTCAAAATGTGAAATAAATCAAGGTTACTTTTACAACTACCAGTATATCATTCTGCTTACTTGGATTTTCATTTTTGCTCATATTTATGCCAAAGAAGGCCCTTATTGCTTCTTGTCCTTTGATATCCTTTGATGTATCCATTTAACACCATCCGGTAACCCTTTTTGTTGCCAGCCCTTTTATGAGTTATTTTTAGATTCTTTAAACCCCTTTGATCCTTCTTTGATGTCTCGAGGACGGAATATTTCCTTGGTCTTGATTTCGATCCCTTCTCTGGTCGAAACTTTTAATCGAGTAACACGACGGGTGCCACGTGTGTAGCAGGAACTTCTTATCCTTCCGGAACATCCTAGTTTTTGGGCAATTAGAAACTTTGTAGTTTCTCATGGACTTTTCCTGAAAATTCAAGGCGGCCAGGCGGTTTTTATTTTTATATGATGTTCATGATACCTGAAGTTTTGGTAAATTTTGCGATAAAAAGTTTGCTGAAGATGTTTTGACAAAGGCGGTCAAAATCAATAAAATCTATTAATTCATTGATCTTGAAACGTCGAAAAAGTTTGAGGCGGAAGGCAATTTTTGGGCGGGATGAGAAATTTTGATGGGTCTTTTAAAGTGGGTTGTAAATTTTTTTTCTCAGTTTTCAGTGCATTTGGATTGTGTGCATGGCCTATGGTTCTTTTGGGAATGATATTGACTACCTTTCCTCTTGAATTATCGGTATATGTCTGTGTTGGCATTATAGAGCAAAGTATATAGGAAATGATAATGATCGGTATTTTCTAGTCTTGATATTATAAGAGAATCGCAGCCACATGGGCTTGTCTATAGGATATACACAACTTTATTTAAAAATACCAACCCCTGTATACTAACCTAGGGGGTAGTATTTTTGAATAAAAGTTATATAATATCCGAAAGACAAGTCCCTATGATCGCAGCTTAGGGCTAATGTGAACTAATGGTAAAATAAATATAGAAAGTAGTGTGTGTATTTTTACTAATTAAAGAAACGAAACGAAACAGTTCCTTGAATTAGTAATTACACGCAGATAAATACTTTCCCTTTCGCTTCGTTTCTATTTCGTTTCGTTTCGTTCCGTTACATGTTTTAGATTTGCCCCTATTTACTGGCTATGAGGACAATAAACTTGCTATTGTCCGAATAGCCAGTAAATAAGTGTTTTATTATATCAAAGGCAATCTAGGAAATCTGAGAAAATATGGCTATTAAAAAGACACAAATATCAACAATAAACATGTTTTAACAACAATTCTAACCAGTTTAAAGAATTGATCAACAAGATTAAACTCAAAATCCTCCTCGGAGAGCGAGGCAAATCTACCTGCTTCAGCAGATGCCATTTTATCGTATGGTAAACAAATAATCGTATCTCTCGGGCATGTAAGTGCATGTACGTTAAAATACGAAAAATCCGAACCATAAACGCGCGGGAAAACGTATGCTGTTTGAACTGAACTATTTCCCTAAATAGTCATCGAGACTATTTCCCTAGGGATAATAATCATGATCAGTCCTCAAAACTATTTAAACAAAATCGGCAATTGGATTTTTATGTGCAAAATAGTAATTAATTGTTTTTGCTCCATTTCTCTTTCTCTTTCTCCTCTTTCTCCTGTCTTTCCGCGGACCATGAACTTGTCCACGGCAGATCTCAGGAACTACTGGACAGAATTTCATGAAACTTTGTGAAGTTATAGATATATGTTTCTAGTTGGTCCTAAAGTTTTCAGCTTTGTGGTAAAGGGGGTCAAAGTGATATTTTGAGGGGTTCAAAGGGGGTGGGGGTTACTATAGAATCCTATGGGAAAGTTGAAATTTCGTACATTAATGTTGATAACTTCTAAATGAATAATGATAGAGACATAACATTTGACATAGTGATAGGTCACCATTAGAGGAGCAATTCTGCGTTTTCAAAATGGCTGCCAAAACACGGTATAAAAAATGGGCGGTAAAAATTCAACATTGCCCGATATCATCAAAATTTGATATGTGGGTAGATAATGATGTCCCGAATTGATTCCCAACATTGAAAAATTTCTACCGGTCGCCATTTTCAAAATGGCCACCACAATACCGCAAAAATTCAACATTGTCTGATTTCAACGCCATTTCATATGTGGGTAGATTATGATGTCCCGCATTGATTCCCAACATTGAAAAATTTCTACCGGTCGCCATTTTCAAAATGGCCGCCACAATACCGCACAAATTCAACATTGTCCGATTTCAACGCCATTTCATATGTGGGTAGATTATGATGTCCCGCATTGATTCCTGACATCGAAAAATTTCTACCGGTCGCCATTTTCAAAATGGCCGCCACAATACCGCACAAATTCAACATTGTCCGATTTCAACGACATTTCATATGTGGGTAGATTATGATGTCCCGAAATGATTCCTGACATCGAAAAATTTCTACCGGCGCCATTTTCAAAGTGGCCGACACAATACCGCACAAATTCAACATTGTTCGATTTCAACGTCCTGAATTGATTCCCGACATTGAAAAATTTCTACCGGTCGCCATTTTCAAAATGGCCGTCACAATACCGCAAAAATTCATCATTGTTCGATTTCAAAGGTAGCTTTTAATTTATTTTTTAAACTGGTTGTCTGTGGCCGGTTTGGGAGACTTCATAATCGTTAGATTATATCTTGTTTTATCTGCATTTAATTTTATATAGAAAATATATACTGAGGTATAATAAATACTATTGTGTAATGTTTTATGACGTAAAGCAAACGTAAATATTAAATTTTTAAATGAATATTTGTTTAAAAACCACCGATTATTTAAGATATATTTATTTGTATTTTATTAGATAAAATATTTCTATAATACATCTGTTTTAAACATCACACGTCATTACTTAATGCACTTTAAATATTAGACACAAAATTACGTGCATTTTTTATCGAATACCAATAACCCTCGTTACGGCTGTGATTCTAGGCTAAACACGTCTGTATTTTAAATCAAGTAACAAAAGTCAACAGAATTGATACAAAATTTGTAATATCCAGATTTAACATAATATCATTGTTTCTGTTGAACACCCTGTTGTAGCTTTGTACGTATTGTCAGACATGTAAGATCTCAAAAGGAGCGAGATTATTATAATTTTGGTTTGACAATATACTGATAAGACTGTCTCTCTCTCTCTCTCTTTCTCTCTTTATAACAAATTGGTAATTAATTTTGATATTTCGTCAAACGAATGTAGTAGTTCAGTTAGTTTTAATGTTCTGGTCAGTGTACCATGTGTTCCATTTTAAATCGTGTTACAATCAGTGCTGGATTTACCTATAGGCTCGAGGTGTATATTATTTTAACACTGTTATTGGACTTTCACACTTATGCTGTCATAACGTACTGTACTTTCTAAACAACCCTACAGTAATTTTCCTTACACAGTTTCAATCTATTTCAGAATAATGCAGAATTTTAAACACCCCTCATCATCGTCGCCTTTATTGAAATTGATTAAACACTTCCATCTTCCTCCAGTCGTGAAGATGGGGAATTGGGAGGGGCCTCACAAGTGGAATAGCCTAGGCCCTAGGGCCCCTCTTTATCTAAATCCGGCACTGGTTACAATACTATTCATAAATATTTACTTAACATGCGTTCTTCAATGTAGTTAGGGGCCTACACCAATAAAACTGACGGCCAGGATATAACTGAAATATTGTTGAAAGTGCTTTTAAAACACCATAACTCCCTAACCCAATGTAATGATGTTGTAATATGTTAAATTGTCTTGTAATTCTGAAGATGATGCATTTGTCTAGGTGTACAACCACCAGTAAGTCTCATTCTTATATACATAGGTAGAGATCCATATACCAGAGAGAAAGACTATTGATTGAAAACTTCTAATATGGTTTGTGTTTTGTATACTGCATTACGTCACTTAAAAAAAAAGTGTTCGTTGTTAGTAAATATTGCATACCCTATCCATTGATTGATTTATTGTTGGTTGCTTAACGTCGCGGTAAATATTTAATGCATATTCAGTCACGAGAAAATGTTAAACAATATCTACAAATTATACAGAAATTAGATAAGCCATTTTATCACATATTTATAAGTAATAACGTCAATTTTGCCCATACGTAAACGCCGGAAGTGCCACAGCGATAACAGCCCCGGGGCAGATACCGGGGCAAAACTCCGATAACACGGTATCAAGCCTCTCGTGAGCCCCAATTACGTCACTTCCGTCCATCTGTCATTTGTTGTTTGCAAAATGTCTGCGTCTATCGAAGGAAGATTTGTGAGCGTTTCGCAAGCAGAAACGGACGCATTTGTCGAAAGCATGAAAAATCCTAACACTAAAAGAAAGAAAAATTCGGATACACATATTTTCAAGGAGTGGTTGATAACAAATAATGAAACAAGACTGCCATAAGAAATCGAGAAACAAAATCTTGATATGTATCTTGGTCGATTTTGGTTATTGGTAAGATCCAAAAAGAAAGAAGAATATGATAAGCATGGTATGTTGATGGACAAAATCAGAATCTCATGTCATATGTAATAATGTGTGTCAGTTTCCTGCAGTGGTTTCCTCTTCCGCCAAAAAAATCTGAAGGTCATGCACTCATATCCATAAGTTTGGTGTTTGTTTAGGAAGTTAACTAAATGTTCTTTTTAATTCAATGTTGAAATATGTGATAAATAGATTAATGCATGCCCTTTTCCATATCAGGACTGTTATCATCCCTCGACCGATATCGACCCTTGGGCTAAAGCCTTCTGGCCGATATCGTTTTCTCGGGATAACAGTCCTGATATGGAAAAGGGAATGCATTAATCTATAAATATTACATCATATATTATAAAAATGAATACGATTTGTTTAAATAGCACCACGTGACATTATTTTATTCAGGTAATTGTTTTCAACTTCTCGACTGCCGTGGGATTAAGAGATTATTACATGACATTTTCAATATCGGCCCTGGTATTAGCCCGAGAGTCCCATATCAAGCCCGACAGCGAAGCTAGAGGGCTGATATGGGTCGACGGTTGATACCAGAGACGATATGGAAAATTTCATGTCATAATCTTTTTATCACATATTTTACATTGACCTTTTCCATGCATTGACTTTTATATTGCAAAAAAGATATTTTGTTCAACTTGCAAATATTTTTGTTTCGAGTCTGGTTTCAAAAATATACCAAACAATGTCGATCTGTACAATGACGTTAGAAACTGTAAAATCTACCCATGCCTTGACATTTGAATGGAAATTCCTATTCAACACGACGTATACATTTGAGCTAATTATTCCGTTTCAAGTTATTTAAGCTTTATTCCAATATGTTGAAATGTGTTAATTTGATTGAAATACGATTTTATGCATCATCTTTCTTTGTACAAATAATCGTTGAGACCACTGCGCATATGCCGGAAGTTGAATTCGGGGGGCAAATACGGATATATGAGGGCAGGACAAATAACCAACACTGACTTTTAGCTATTATTGGACATGCAAAAACGAACATGTTACAACAAAATATGTGATAATATAAGTTATTTACGTTCCTATCCTTAGATATGGAGATTAACACCCTGAAGTAGCCAAGTACATCCTGAGGCGCAACCGAAGGGTGTACAGGCTACTAAAGGGTGGTAAAATCTCCATATCTACAGATATGAACGTAGATAACGAATGTATCCCAGGTTATAGTAAAAAATAAGACATTTTGGACCCCGGCGGCCCACGTAAAAGTGACGTTTTCTTTGTTTTTGGAAAGAATAAGTGAAATATATGAAAGTTTCGAGTGTTTTTTACCGGTATAGGGTGGTAGTACCCTACAGTTGATCAAAGTAACAGCTTTAGATTCAATATACAGCCAAAGTTAACTAAGTTTGATTTTGGAGCGCAACCTCTCGAGCATTAACGTCATATTATCCCCGTTTTGAAAATTATGACAACATTTGATTGGTTAAATGGCTAGTTACACCCGGTAATATGGCCTAGCAACACCCGGAAATATGGGGTTTACCCGGAGTTTTAATCAATCAAAAGTTGTTATAATTTTCAAACCGGGGATAAAACTCGTTATCACCCGGAAATAACCCTGTTTTCTTCAAATTCTCACCTGCCGTGAAATAATATAACAAGTTATTATATATCCGGGAAATAACCCTATCCACTCCGTCAAGAGTAGATAAAGAGTACGCTATCAGTCGTCTGCAGAAAAAAATAGCTGTCGAAGGTCTGGAGAGACGATTTTGTCAGTCTTCGGATACCGAAATAAATCATTAGGGCTTGGTATTTACTCATCGAAGGATGGTGGTTTTCTCTGGGTAATATGTTTCCTCCAATAAAACTGTCTGCAATGGGATTATGCAAATGTGTATAAAGTGGCATTAAAACTCCAACAATCAAATCGATCAAGTTAGCAAGGTAAATAAAGTAAATTCGGTACAAATATTAATAGCAAGTCTGCTGAAAGTTGTCTACACTGGGCTAACCCGAATAATTCAGTCGTTATATTAAGCTCTCGATGGTCGCTACATTAACGCCTGGATGCATTCGGAGTTCGGTAATTTTGTTATTACCCTTATTCATTGAAAAAATCCGTCAAACCGGAAATAGTAAATCGCTATGACTTATGGGTATTACGACATAAAATAGAAGGAGCTAAGGATGCAGGGGATAGTACTTTTAACCAAAATCTACGGCAATTGACAGTGTTTCTATTTATTGCTATTATTTAGTCAAGGACACTACAAATCAACAAATGAAAGTGCTATGAAAGTGAAATAGTAATGAAATTGTCAGTCAATATACAAAAATGGTATTTGTTGCTCACTTAAAATATAAAATGAGGTTTACATATAGAAATTTCAAATTCAAAATACCACTAAATTGTACGGACGGTACTACACTTCCACAATATGGAATTTACAAAAAGCAAAACACAGGGACAAAACTGAATAAAAGCATTTCATCTGCACATAGCATCCTACCAAAAAAAGCTTTCAGCAGCCCTAATGACCATGAACATTTTGTGCATTACCTCTTTACATGGGGGCTGCCATTAATCAACTGGTATCCTATGTCGAAAAACACAGGGTCAGTACAGGAGCGTACCTGTGCCGGTAGCAGCTTATAATCTCAAATCCAATGTATTTTGCAGAAAAGCTTTTACAGAAATTAATCACCTTTGAAATTATACTGAAGAATTCTCAGTCATTTTAGCTATAAAGTCTCATTTTTTTTTAAATATCACCATACTGCTCTACTAATAAAAAAGGGAGGGGGACAAATAGAGGCTACTATCCCCTGCATCCTAAAGTGTTTGTAAATAATGTCCAATGGAGCGATCGGATGATGTAATGTTGTATGCAATACACATATCCGGATAAATACAACCAAACATGAAATAAAACATAAATGAATAATTACTATTTTTTAAATATTAAAACATATTGATTTTTATTTTAAAGTTGGAAAGTAAATCAAAGCTTGAATTGAATTCACTCTTATAATGATTTTTTAATTTCATTTAAAATTTTGTATAATATCAAAAGTGACGAATCTAACCTTTGAAAAAAGATAAAAGAGAGTCGAGTGGAAATTTACGTGATATGCGTCATTTTTTTTTTAATACAATCTATATACATTTGTATTAAGAAACTGTTAGACCTTACTATATATTCAAAATCATAATGAAAAATATCAACATTTTCGTCGTATGTAAATTTGTCATTGCCACATGTTAAGAGTAACAAGTTGAAAATAAACATATTGAACAATGTAGTCTGATATTTGAATACAGAAGACATTAGAAAAAATAATAAATTAACAGTCTATAGGTTTGTCACATTATCCCCCGCCCCCAAAATAAACAATTCTGGAAACAGCGGAACAATAGGATGAAATTTTCTCAGCCACTAGTGAAGCACGTGTTGACGCATCATTCACAGATTATGGAAAGAAAGCGTAAACAGTAACGAGTAACAAAACGAACACCTACCTACATAAACCTCTCATCTCAAATCATTGAAAACCTAGATACAAACAATGCGAACACCTACCTACGTATACCTCTCACCTCAAGTCATTGTAAACCTAGAGACTTGATTTAAGGTTATCCAAAACATCTTTAGAGTTTTTAAAAAATCCACATGTGATTTATGCCACTACGCGAGTAAACAGTTTCACAATATTTCTGTTGTCCCTCTTACTGCAGACAGAATCTTTGTCAGGTGAATAGACAATTCTTTCGTCGAACAAGTTGATGATCCCGCTATGTACCTTTCTTTGTATGGTGTCTTATGGAGTTAAGGTATCCAATACAAATAGGGTAAATCCTCAGACTCTTTACCAGAGGGAATGTTTAAAGAGGTCATGACGGATCTGTGGGTATCTAGGATTTCATCTTTGTCGAACGAAGTTGGTTTGTATGTGGTATTACCAGAGTTGTTGTTATTTATGCATAATTCCTTGATTAGGCATTCGTAGTAATATGATTTACATACACACACGATGTTGTTGGAAGCCTTGTCCACAGGAACGATAACATATTTGTCATGAAGAGAGGAAAGACACTTAACAGCTTCTTGGTCTTTAAATACAGACTTAGGTCGACTATTAACACAATTTTTGAGTTTGCGAATCCGACCTTGTACTTGAGACTTGATTGTTCTAACCCAGTCTGACAAGGACTCTAACTCAGGATCTTGGTCTACTTCTCTCATTATCCACCATCTGGCATAATCGTCAACAGCATCCATAATTATCTTGACATTATGTTTCCAATTGATGTGTTGAAGTTCCCTGAATTTAGGACCATGAGAAATCACCTTTCGGAGACTCTCATGTTGAATGATATTCAGATCACCAGTGATTACATGTTCATTTGGGTTGTATTGAAAAGGAGAGTGGGAGCAGTCACAAGTCAGAGGGTTCTTGAGGTACTCTTCTATGTTAATATCTTTCAATGCTTCTTTGTAGTTGAACATTTTACGGCTATTGCTGTTAGTGTAGCTATAGGAGACAATGGGAACAGATAGATTTTTGAAATATGGGGGAATTTCTTTTACGACCTCTTTTCTATTAAGAATGCTGCTGATGTTAATAGCATCGATTCCTTTGTTAGCAAACGGAATATGGAGGAATTTTCTGTTGTTATCATGAAGAGGTTCAGATCGAACTGGTTTGAAAAGACGAAAAGACGCCACATCACATATAATACTAGACAATCTGTACTTAGGAGAAAAAGGATCTACGCCTCCTTTGTCAAGTCCAAAATCCCTCAGATCTTTGAGGTAGTTTACAGGTAGTGAAAATAAGATTGTACGAATGTGATGAATTCCAAGAGGTTTCTGTATATTAGAAAGTAAATCATTAAAAGTATCTTGTAACGGTCTTGGTTTAGAGGACTTTTTAACATTCTGATGTTGAATTCTTTTATGACCATGGCTACGTTTAGCTCTTGGATTAGTATTAAAAAGGCTCATCACGTTGATTTCGCTGCATCCAGGACTTGACAAATTTTCCACTCCTTTGATATTATCATTGCAGCCGTAAGGCATTGCAGTACCTAACTCCTTAATCCAAAACAACTCTCTATCGGTACGGTAAGGTGTACTAAGTTTTGGACTGTTTGTATGATGGTAAATCTTCTCGATGATTGGAACTCAAATCATTGAAAACCTAGAGACAAACAAAACGAACATTTACCTCTCATCTCAAATCATTGAAAACCTAGAGACAAACAAAACGAACATTTACCTCTCATCTCAAATCATTTAAAACCTAGAGACAAACAAAACGAACATTTACCTTTCATCTCAAATCATTGAAAACCAAAAAACAAGACATGCGACAATGGAGATACAGGTCTTTTGGACAGGCACAAAAATGTGACGGGGTTAAATAGGATAATGGGGTCATAATTCCTCTTGATAATTGGATCTTCAATGACAATACAGATATGTACAAACAATAAAATACCGACACAAAATCACTTCCACTAAAACAAAAAACCACATACTATCACAAAAATTAATGAGAACATAAAACATGGATAGTACAATAGCAGGGCCAATGAATGCACACTGTGAATCTGTGAATATGACATCAGAGGTCAGTGAACATAAGATGTTATTAAGCGTGTTAAGAACATGTCTTAGAATAGATGTATCAATTAAATTGATGACATCCAGCCATTATGAAAAATTGAAACAGTGATAGTCAATAATTCAACTAATATCAACAAAACAAACAATCACCTCTCACATTAACTCACTGAACACGAGATTGGAAATCTAGGCTCTGACTTGGAACAGACACAACAACGTGTCGGGAGCAACGAGATTACGGCAATACCTATAAATAAACGATTAAATAAAACTCGTGCATATTGGCTTCCCTTCAAAACACCACATATTATCATAAAAATTAATGTTTCGCAGTTTTCGAACTAAAGGATGAATATATTATGCAATGTGAGGTGTGGATTATTTTTAGAAAATGAAATACAGTTGACTTTGAAATTCAGCAAGGCGTGATTATTCATATACCATATAATGAAATACAGTTGACGTGGCAATTCAGCGAGGCGTTATTATTCAAATACCATAATTGGACTTAAAACAAATAGAGACAATTTGGTGAATACCGGTAATTAATACAATTACACCTACAGTTAAAATGATATGGGAAATAACACAGTTATATCAAAATGTTATGTAAGCAGTCGTTTTTAATTACTAGTACATCCTCCCATGAGATTCAATAATTGACCATGATTTTCACTATGATATAATATTTCTACCCTATTTGTAATCAATATGTCACCATCAAGTAAGCAATTCATGTTCTATTTTGAGTCATTCAAGACTATTGTTATCTCAAAATGCTAATGTTAATTATCACCCCCAATAATTTCGGTTGTAGGCGGTTAGCAAACAGTAAAGACAATATATTGAGCAAAACAAGATCCCTACATAAACCACTTTGCCCGCAAAAATGTTCACACATCCCGCAATATTTAAATAGGACTACATAGATAGCTCATAATCCAGCACCATCCTGCAATATTTAAATAGAACCACATGCGCGTAGATTGTTCATAATCCAGCATTGTTTTTTTCAAATATATGTAAAGGTATTAACAACAATATTTTGTAACAAGGAATAATTGTACACATCGGCATCGAGTGAACACTACCCGATAGAGGGCATTCAATTAGTCCAGTTAAATGACGTGATATCACATTGAAAAAAGAAGACTTGTGATGTAGCGATGGTTTTGATGATGGTACAGTCGTCGATCTTTTATATGGCCGGATGTGGTACCACATCATTTGTCCCGTTAATTACTGCTGTGTCATTTAGAAGTCGGAAAATACGTGACAATTTTCACATTCTACGATTGGTCAGTAGGCCACAACATATTATCGTTTGAATACCCCACCCCCTTTTTTACTTAGTTTACTATTCAAATACAGTAGCACGCCTTTTTTCATGAGTATATCAAATTCAGAAATTCAAATAAAAGAACAACGCCTTGTAAAGTATCAAGTATATAAACAACGTCTTGGTATATGCATATTATATATATATTGTGTTGGTACAACTGTTTGCATCTTGTCGAGTCTATTGTGTAAACCGTATAACTACGAGACGCATAGTGTCGAGTAATGTGGTCTACACAACTGACGAGACATGATGCTATACAATTATAGCCTTTAGATGAAGCCAATAAATGTTTTTATATACCCGATGAAAGCATATCGACAGAGGACGAAGTCCGAGTTCGATAAAAACATGTATTGGGCGATATAAAAAGGCTATAATTGTTTTATTATTTCAAGCTGTGACTTGTAAATCCATGACACCATTCACATCCTAGTATTGAAAAAGGTAATACAGTGGAATTTGTACAATCCGACACCTGAGTTTTCCGACATCCTGTGACATTAGACAAAAAATGTTGGTCTCAAAATATTTCTTTAACACTTTTTGTTAAAAAAAACCTTGTCTATTCAGAAACCTGTCACTTATTAGCGGTATCTTCTGACATCCGACACTGTTTTCTGGTCCCAGTTTTATTGATTAAACTTAGTTAATCCTGTCTTGCCCTTTAATCTTCCACTTAACTTAATTACCATGCTTCCTTTGTATGATATTAAATATAAATCATTTAACAAATTGAGTTGGGTTTATGGTGTTTAACGTCACTTTCAACAATATTTCAGTTATATTGTGGCGGTCATTAACAAATTGACTTGATTGTGTGCACAAATTAATTATCATTTGAACTTATTATTGATTGGCAGGTAATTAGAAGTTTATTAATAAGGGTTATGGGTAATTGTTGTCATTTTCTTTGTAAAAAATTATTATTTAAGTATTAAAAAAGGTATTTAAGTATCAATTGCTACGAAAAAGAGACTCACTGATACGGTAAACAAATCTGACAATGACAACAATGATAAAATGGTATGAGAGGAGAAACAGCAATTAATTGATTGGTGTGAAGCCTTGCTAGAAAATGTCACTGATCAAATCTCTATAATTTCATGGAATAAATTTAACAACAGTATTATCAGACATATTCTTAAATTGTTCTAAATATCTTAATTGTGACATAAATTAAATATTAAATGTATTTTCATTTACATTGTTAAATACGCATTTACATAATAGTTCTAATTATTTAAACCGTCCTACATTAATCAAATATACACAATTTCTTCTCTTATTCATACTTCTGTTAACCTAAAGTGAAACCTGAGTTTCCAACATCCTGTACAATCCGACACATTTCTTTGGTCCCTTAGTGTGTCGAATTGGACAGATTCCACAGTACCATTGATATGTGGCTCTCTTAGCGTTGTCCAATTCAACAGTCTTCAAAAGTTCTGTGACTTTTAATTTAAAGTGACAAACTAGATGCCGTCAAAACAATCATTAAAACACAACTTGCAAATATAAGTGAA
This sequence comes from Bathymodiolus brooksi, assembly GCA_963680875.1. Lineage (NCBI taxonomy): Eukaryota > Metazoa > Mollusca > Bivalvia > Mytilida > Modiolidae > Bathymodiolus > Bathymodiolus brooksi. The sequence goes on from OY804577.1 coordinate 33,134,714, forward strand.
TTACTGTGCATTTGATGTTAAACAACAAAGCAATCAATATAACAGAAGTAAACGTTAGAAAAATCGAAGGGGCAATCAAGAATGGACAATGCAGAGAAACTGGCAACATTGGGTACACAAGATACAAGACGAAGACAAAAAAAAAAACCCCAAAAAACCCCGCAAGACAATATGTGTTGGACACCACTATACACAAACAAACACAAATAACGTAAATAAGACTGGAGAAAAATGAGCAACACGGACCTCACCAAAAACGTGGGGTGAACTTTTGTGCTCGCGAAGGGTAAGCAGCCCCTGCTTCTTATAAGAAACCACCGTGTTACTCATATATACAGTCAAGTTTGGTCAAATTCTTGCCAGTGATAGAGAAATGAAAAAATCTAAGCATACAGTAAAAGATCCATTGTTATTTGAGATATGGATATTTCGTAACCAGATCGCGATGACGACCATATAATTTTTGTAGCAATGACTTCAACGTAGGAGCAAATTATCCTTGTTTAAATAACTTTTGTCTCAGCAGCTGTGTCATTAATATAACTGAAATACTGCCCACATGGCATTGACCAATAAATCAATCAATAAAACACAAGTCGTTTAATATAATTGAAATACTGCCCTCATGGCATTGACCAATAAATCAGTCAATAAAACACAAGTCGTCAATATAATTGAAATACTGCCCACATGGCATTGACCAATAAATCAATCAATACAACACAAGTCGTCAATATAACTGAAATACTGCTCACTTGACGCGAAACCAATAAAACAAACAGTCAAACATATAATCACGTCCAATACATTATATAAGAAGCAATTCCTGATACAACGCTTAGAAAACATAGGAGACTCTCCCCTTAATATTTGTGCGATATGTAGGAATATAAACGATTCGTCCTCATAAATGTTTACGATGTGTAAGGGTCGGAATGACCTTTTTCCTCAGAGTCTCGCAACGTTTTGCACAGCGCAAGCGATAAGTTTTTAGATACCAAAGCGGTAATCAGAAGCCGTAATTCGAAGGACAGACGACACAATGATTCAAAGGGCAAACAGATAAATAATGGTCGACAACATACTACACAGAAAACTAGATTGAGCAACGCGAACCCCACTAAAACTGGGATGAACTCAGATGCTCCGGAAGGGTAGCAGTTCCTCCTCTACTAATGGCACCTGTCGTGTTACTCTTGTTAAAACTCCGGTGATGAATGAAGTCATGAATGAGGAAAGAACGTACGATTTGTAAGAGTAGGGAATGTAAGCAACTATACCTCAAATATCTGTTTGCCAGTATGGATATAAATGCCCCTTCCTAAAATATTCTGCATTTATTGATGTGATATATAGGGAATATAAACGACTCCTTTCCTAATATATTTGTATCACGATTAGGGATGTAAGCGAGTCGTACAAATATATCTGTACATATAGTGATGTAAGCGACTCGTACAAATATATTTGTATCACATGTATGGGATGTAAGCGACTTGACCTGTTATATTTTTACGACGAGTAGAGAATGCAAGTGACTTTAATTGATATTTTTGTGCTATGCCCAAGAGAAATGAACCTTAGTTTTAATATGACGAGAAAATATTTGCATGACCCTATGAAATGAAAAGGTAACGATTCAATATATAAATGTACATGTCTATTTATATAATGATCTATGCCTTTTATAATGGTTATATATTGCTTTAATATAACTTTTCCTCCTTACATATTTATTTTTTGTTACATACACTATGCTTATATCTTGAATGTTTTATCACAATGTTCCCTATTTAGTCAGTTCTATGGTCTGTTTAATATTAAATGCTAAAACATTCCTAAATATATCCTATTTTATTTGAATACAATGATAAAAGGGAAAACCATTACAAAGGAATGTTTCCAGGCAGTAGTGATAAATGTTATGATCATTAATTAATGTCTCTAAGGACGACTGGCAGGTGGCAAGTATTTCAGTATACAAATATGTTGAAGCTTCCACATTGTAATGACTATGTTATACAAGTATAGGTTTGTCTTAAATATCTATTATTTAATAAATACAAAATAAAATATCTAAATAGATAACAACGGATTTGAACATCATCAATCTATAAATTCTAAGGTAGACTTGACATTTTAAATAAATCCAAAACAATGAGAAATTTTGCGAGAATTTGTTGAGTTGATTGGAGGTGAGATGAAGAAATATTGGATTGTTTTCTGCAATCTGAAGTTCAAAGATTAAAATGAAGAGTTTGAAGATACCAAAGGAGTAATCAAAATCCGCAAATCGGAGGATAGACAACGCAATGGCCAAAGAAAAAAGGACGAAAGGACAAAAAAAAAAAACGATCTGCAAAATACTGCATAGAAAACTAAAGATCGAGTAAGACGATCCCCACTAAAAACCGGGGATGACCTCAGGTGCTCCAGAAGGGTAGCAGATCCTGCTACACTAGCGACACCCGAGGTGCTACTGTTGAGCGATACGAACATCATCTGACATGGAATCGAGCATCGTTTTTATGCGGAAATAGTAGCGGACATCACAACACGGAACTAATAACGTTAAGACATGTAATTGAACACGAATCCCACTAAGACAAGTAAAAACAAAACGGGGCCGAACGCAGGTGCTTTGGAAGAGTAAGCAGTTCCTGATCCACTAATGGCACCCGTCGTATTACTCTAGTTACAAACCCGCGATAAGTCATGAATGAGGTAAGGACCGGGAAGTGGTTATGACAGGTGTAGTATATCTGTGATCATTTGTGACACAGATATTCCGTAACGGTTAACCAAGTCATGACTGCATTACCGCAAAACTGTCGAAGTGATGACTTCAACTTAACCAATAGGAACCCTTGGTTCAGTAGAAACCACAAGCTCTAGAACATCGGATCAACTGAGAGATAAATACTCCATATGCAGGTGCTGCTGGCATGTTGCTATAAATGGAAAGTTCACAATGGGAAAATTGAAATAATCTCTTTTGTCGTAATGTTTCGATCTTAACCGTCCCTCACTGTTAATTTCGAGGTGTAGGTCAAGGCATGAAGCAGACCTAGTTGTGCATGTGGTATCCTTTATTTCAAGCTCGATGCGATCAATAAAATCACCAAACTTACAATTATTTAGCGGCAGAAAATCATCTTTATAGCGGAACTTGAAATTAAAGGATCGGGCTAGCTTCTTTTCGTTTTTCTTGAGAATTCCCCTGTATGAAGTCTGCATCGTAGGAAGAAAGAAACCATTCGACGAGAAAAGAGCACAATTTGTACTCGTGGGTATTCTGACTGTCGGTGAAAAACACGTCCACCAAACGTAATAAATAAGTTGTCAATCCAAATATCGAGCATTTTGATGACACCAGTTTCAGAGAACCTTTTGGTAGAATCAGATTGTTTGTTTTAAGAAAATAAGATTTGTCCCTTCCTAGGACAAGGTATTTGTATCTACGTTGGCCATTCTTTTTATGAAGCATAGTTGCACTAATTGTTTTAATCTGTCTTTTAGGCTTGAGTGGGTAATAGTGGCTTAGAGGGTAGATAAGTCAAATGTTTTAATGCTATTGCAGGGGGATACCTTAATTGTATGTATTCTAACAGATCTTTAGAGTTCTCCAGAATCCACATCTGATTCACACCACCCCTGGAGTAGCTAGTTGCTCAGTAACTCAGAAGGAAGTTAGCGTCTGAACTGGGCATTTGTATTAGGTATTTATGCAGAAGGTTATTGCTTAAATTTCTTGTAGACATGTATGCAGAAAATCATGGGATACATTTATACAGAATATCATGGTTTATGCTTCTAGTGAGTATTGATACAGAAAATAATTGTGTTAATTTACTCAAATTGTGTTAATTTACCTTTATTCAAAATATCATGGTATAAGTTTCTAGTCTTCATTTGTAGTAAAGAACATGGTACATTTTTTGTTGTTGATGACTAGATTTCATAATCTGATCTAAAAAAACTTAATATCATCTTCATTTATTTAAAGAGACTGAAATAATTCGACCACAAAACAAAAACTTATAAACATGGACCAGAACTGGAGTCAAATGCAAGAATTTCTCACGAATCTATGTTTTTCTTATTCAAATATAAAACGCAAACAAATATAACACCATTGGACTATTTATAGATATTCCTCCCCAGTGCGTCTACACCACTCTCAGTACATCAACATTTTATTTCCTATTTGTTTTGTATATGAATAATTTATGTCAATCAATCATTACATATGGTAATGTATCCTTCAAGTTGAATGATATCTCTGGATTGGCCGTACCATATAACTAGCATATCCTAGTAGGCAAAAATAACCTGAAATAAGTGGGAGAAATATTAAACTCGATCCAGGTGTAACTAATTTGTTTTTAGAATTAAGACTATAAATACACATTTGCGTCATTGCTATGTAATATCATATACAATTAGACAAAAGTAAAGCACCACAAGACGTATTTTATAAATATCATTTAGATAATTCAATATTAGATATGATTGCTCTTAATTTAAAAGGATAACGTTAGTATTATAAATATATCATGGCCGACAACGTTGATATTTTGTTTGATCAATTAAAGAAATATAATATACATCTAGTAACATATTTGTTGAAACATTTTCCACAGGTACCTGTCAAACATACTGATGACAATTTCATATATAAACCAGTTGGAATAGTGTGCAGTGAATGAATATCAACACAAGCACTATTGTTTTTCTTATTTTTTTTATTTCGCCGTATATTATAACAGATTTCCACATTTAAGATACTTGAATTATTCCCTTGTTTTGATAAAACGATATGACATTTGCATTGCACGTGTTGTTCAATAAATGGCCATCGTTCATTTTTTTTATCTTATCCTGAAAGTATAGTGCATAAAATGCCAATTACCAATTACTAAATTACTATCGTATATGCTTAAATTCGGATCACGGCTATATATTTGCTAGTTGAAGTCTTCGAGTTTTTCGAATCGAGTCTTTCTATTGTTAAAGGATTGTAAGACAGAGGCTCACTGTTGAGCTCAGTGTCATGTCATGGGTGAGTTTTAGCAACAGAAATGTGACAGTCCTAAATAGAGCATACCAATGATCATTGAATGCAGCTTTTGCAGCAATATGAAGGAATGATCAACGTCCGTGATCTGACATGACCAGCAAATCTACTAGTAGAAAAGATAGTCTTTAATTTTTTTCACACCCTGTCAGAAGACATCACTAAATCAGATTTTCTTGATGGTGAATTCGGCAGTACATGAGAGACGCACGTCCTGAAAAGAATAACAAGGGTGTGTCAGAGTTCGGTGGTAGCGCCGTAGCGGTACAGGGGTGATTTTCCGTCAAAGCTACGTAAAGCATGCATGTCGTACAAGATAACAAAATCATTTATTTATACTTCACATATGTCAACTGAAGTAAACATAAATCGAGTACAACTCAACTAAAAAGTATAAATTTGCATGCTAAAAGCGAATTAAGCAACAACAACAAAATAATATGTAAATTCAAATGAAATATCATCTTGTTATGGGAAATTGTTGTTTTAATTGAATTGTATGCTTATATTTTGAATTGTTTTTCTAGGTGTGCTTTAATGTACTAAGAAATTTAGACTTCGGTTTTGAATGCATTCGACTTGAAAATAGCATCATCGATATCTCGCACGTTGTGTAACATTAGTTCTTGATATATTCTGATACGACTCAGGTGTCAACTGCATTTGAATTCAAACGTAACCATCGATCTAAATAAGTCTATAAACAAACAAGCTGTTTGAGAGCGTGTATCAATGACTTACACAATCAAAGTGTTTGTAATCCAAACGTGGATCCATCTACGGCATGTTTTCAGTGCAGTTTAATGACCACATGTTTATCATTCATACATTCACTAACCTGTCACTTACAGAATCAGTAACTTTTAAAGGAAGTTGTATAAAAATTGTCTTATTTGCAGAATAGAAATGTACAAATTTATTGCTAGTTGGACATACAAGTTATACCAGAAGATTGTATATATTTTTAGCAAAGTAAACCTGTCTCAAACAGTGAACTATAGTTGCTAAGTCATAGCATTTACTAATAATATTTTAGATGTATTAGATATTAACTTTTTAGCCTTGTCAATTACGTCGACATAAAAACATGGACGGGAACTATACATTTTGATCAGATCTGCAGAATTGTATTTGTATGTAATAGTTTTATAGCGGTAATACAATTTTGTGAATGTTTTCAATTATTTATAAAAGCGATATCCTTGGTGTAAAAGTTTATTTTTTCTATTTTCACGAGATTACGGTCATTAAAATCAGAACCATTATTACAAATACGTACAAAACGAAGTAATTGAGAAATGTAAACGCCATATGATATGGCTAAATCAGTAAAGGAACGTCAACATCTTAAAAAGGAAATTGACAATAGGGAAGAAAAATCTATTTTTCGTAGCTGCGTGTGCTAAATAACCTTGAAAAGGTGATATTTCGAAATAACAAAAAATAGACTAGAGTCGCTTTTAATGTTAGCCTTATTAAACGTACGTTTCCTGGGATAAACTTGCTTAATAAACGTAATAATAGTTAAGCTATCGTCTAAATATCTACAGTAATTGTTTTAGTAAACCAATAAGTGAGTGCTTAAAGCTTAGTCATAAATTGAGATTCATAATCGTATAAAAATAAATCATTAAAGAGAGGAGCACAATTCGGTTACATTGGAATTCCACCAATTTGACAAAACACTTTATTGCCAAAAAGAACAATAAGGTTTTCTAGCAAAGAATTGATAGAATAAATTATGTCATCACAAGTCCAACTACACTATTTATCTCTTTTATCATGATAAAAAAGATTTATATTTGTTACAACATATGTAATCACAGCTTGATTTACGGGATGGCCATTTAATCAACTATGAAAACTTGTACGATACGTGTATGTGGTAAGGTTGTATACAAAGTAGAAAGGTCATAGCTGTCAATGGAATAAAAACTACAATAGAGAGAACGATGTTTGCGATGATGCGATAGATATCCAAGTATATTGATATGTGAAATCCTGGTATAATACTATAAATGGTGTGTACATTGATGTTGTGAGCTACAATTATATCTGAACCGGAAAATTCACACACAGATCAGTCACCATGCACTGATGCACTATTGCTAAATGATCGTATCATCCATTAACAGGACGGATAATAAATGTATTAACCATTCACGATAAAAGGCAACATACTGTCAACAATTTACATATTAACTAACTAAACATCCATCATGTTATGAGCCATATCATTTCTTGTTCAGGATACGACCAGTAGGTCTGTGTCATATACAGGGAATCTCCTTCCGTAATCTGATCTTTTGGGGTCTCTTATGTACTCAATAGAAATGCGTTACTATCATGGAACCATTCCTGATTCTTTTATATGATTACTCATATATTTTCTAAATCTTCAGTTTTCGTTGACAATAAACTAAGATAGCATACACCAAATGTAATTGTATAGATTTGTCATTGTACGAAAAGTTTGAAGATACCAAAGGGATAATCAGCAGCGAAGAAGGACATACAATACAATGGGCAAAAGAAAAGAGGACAAACAATAATATACAAAATACTATGCAAAAAATTAAATATGCAGCAACACCTAGTGTAATAAAACTATATTCTTATATAGTTTGCATGCTTATAAAATGCTGACTATGTACGGACGTGTGTCTCTATGGTAATAAAATATTCTTTGTTATATAATCACATCATTAACTGTCAAGTGTGACGCCAAAATACTGTAAAAATAAACCCAATAAAAGTCATATTTATTTGTCATATATCGTAAATTCATATATTTCAGATTATGATTCTTTAAATATGCATTTGTTTGAATTATACAATAATGTCTTTGTCATGACTTTAGTTAGTTATTCTCAAGAAACATATCTGGAACAAATAATCTTGTTAATTGATTAATTGTCGTTTAACGTCAAGTGGGAAGTGTTTCAGATATATGTTTTTGTAATTTGTTTATTTTTCTAACTACAAATTTATACAAACAATGTTTCCGTACAAACAAAAGTTACAATATAAATTATAAGTTTGATAAATATAATTGATCTTCATATAACATACTATTTTGTATATAGATTCAAAAATAGCATGTTAATTAATAGAAATATTTTATATCAACCACTCAATACCCCCTCCAGATCTAACCATTTTCTTCTAACATGTTCATTTTGTACTGGGGACAGATATAGCATTGATGCATTTTGAATATTAATATTCAAGACGAGAAATTTAGATTTATTCATGACAAGCTTATAAACAATAAATCATAAAGCTAAAAGGTGGCGCTTAGATCGTCATATGGACGGATGTTTTGAAAAAGGAAAAAAAAGGAGATAATGAATAGGGTAGGGAAATGTTGCCTTGTAAAGGGTCACTTATGACGACCCTTAGCAAACTGTTGCTTATTACGTGGAGCTTCCGGGTCACATACGACGACCTCTAACAAACTGTTGTTTATTAGCAGCTTCTATTGGTTGTCTTTTAAAAGCAAGAAGCGCAGCAATCTTCAAACACTAAGGCGCTTATTACGTCCTGTCATAAAGACGAGTAATGTATTTAATTTGTTCCACACGCCTTGCGGACATCTCATTCGGAGGGATTGGACCCCAAAGCGGAAAAACCATGTCATTTTTCTTTATTTCCCGGTGTCAATCGGGAGTTTGAAAATCTGATTCGCTTTCACCAAGATAAAAAACTAAATAGATGACTGATGTTTCGAAGAATATTTTCAAAGAATACAAAGGATAAGTAAAGTCCACACCAAACATTGAACAATTATTGCCTTCAATGGATGTAAGCATCCAGAATTGTTAACCTGAAGGGGGTTGTTTTCCCGAGGGCTTTAACTCGAGGGAAACAACCCCTTGAGGGTTAACAATTCTGATGTTTACAATCCATTGAAGGCAATAACTGTTTTATTTTACCGAACAACAGACCAAGGATTGGGCACTTAAATAAATACATGTATTTAAACAAAGTATGTGTTTAATAACCTTTGACACATTTCAATTTCCAGTTCACGAGCGAAATGTCTACTTAGCCCAAAACGAATACCTTTAAGTGCAGAAAGTTTGTAAGATGTACCGTCCTTTTTTCGGACATCTATGTAAAAGTTTCTCAGTAATTCTGCCAGCTGCTCCGGTGAGCAGTCACACAAATTCACACAAGTCTTTGTCGGCTTCAATAATGTATGCCGTCAGTGTTTGCAGTGCAACTTTAGTGTCATTTTTTGTATTTTTGAATCCTTGAATTGCAAAATGTCATTCATGTCATTTTCGTTAGCCTTTCCGAATCTAGAAGTAGAAGAATTAGCGACTGCTATCCTGCTGGTCCGACCAAATTGTATACAAACAGACGACAATGTCACTTCCGGAAAGAGTTGTTTCCCTTTTGAGGCACGCAATGGATTGTTTACCGGGTTGTTCCCCGGTAAACAATTTTGTTTCCCGTTTGGGTTAATTTTCACAAAACATTAAAATTGTTTCAGGTCATGTGATTTAATTTAAGCCAATGAGAAGTTAGTGAGGTATAATAATATTACTTGTTGATGCTTGGATATTTCTGTGTTATATTGTACAATACTGGACTTCTTTCCCTGAATAATTCAATGCTGCGTGACTAAGTTGATTGCATATATACCTATAAATAAAGGATAATGCAGATGCTTTTAGGTCTGCTTCATACCTACATCTCGAAATTTCAAGTTTTCCATTGTGCACTTTCCATCTATATGTGGCAAAATTCCAGCAGGACCTACATATGGGGGATATATCTAAAGATAATATGATGTAATCCACAACTTGTTTCTATCATGATTTCATTTATCGATGGTGGCTGTCAACAAGGAAGGTACTGAACCGAAGTTCCTGTAATAACTTCGAATGTTCACGACTTAATTAGCCGTTCTGAAATATTTGAGACATAGGTGCCTACGGATATTAATTTCGTTTGTCAACGGGTGTCACTTGTGGAGCAGAAGCTGCTTATATTTCTAGGCTACCTGACTTACTGATTTAAATATTAAGTTTTCTTGTTTAACTGTCCCTTTCTTCTTTTTGACCATTGTATTATCTGTCCTTCGATTGATCCCTTTGGTATCTTTAATTGTGTTCATGCAACCTGTACACGTAAGTTACCATCTTGATTTGAGCAGATATGATACATTCTATTCGGTCATTTTTCGGAATAAAAATTTGTTCATTCTAAGGACGTTTGTCGAATATTGCAATGAAATGTAACAAGACCTAATTTTACTTTATTCTATTGATTGATTAAATAAACGTTAGAGAAAACCGAAGGGGGCAATCACGAATGGATAATCCAGAGAAACTGGCAACATCGGGTACACAATACACAGAATGAAAACACACAAAACAAAAAACAAAAACACAACACAGAAAACTAAAAAATAGGGACCCCACCAAAAACAAAGAAATAGGGACCCCACCAAAAACAAAAAAATAGGGACCCCACCAAAAACCAAAAAATAGGGACCCCACCAAAAACCCAAAAATAGGGACCCCACCAAAAGCCAAAAAAATAGGGACCCCAACAAAACTAAAAAATAGGGACCCCACCAAAAACCTAAAAACTTTGGATGAACCCAGGCGCCTGCAAAGGGCAAACACTTCATTGTAGAAGAAATGATAATAAGAAATGTTTAAAACTAATTTGTTTGACAAATATTGCTGATTTTTTTATGTTTTTGATATTAGTCATGATACGGTATTTCCAAAGCCTTCAGAACGGATCTTGTCATATGTTAATGTAACCAGATATTCAGACATTTATATTATTCATAGTAACAGAAAATGTATATTCAACTTAATTGCTATTTGCGTTTTATCATGTCTACCGACTTTTAAGTATTGCCTGAAAATGAAACATAATAGCTAAGTCAATATGTAAACAGGATATTTCAGTTTATTTATAAAACAAGCACGTTTCTTAGACGTGATCCCATGCAGGAAACATATAACAGTAAAGAAAACCTTCGTATTATGATTTGTGTTTTCGTTGTTTTATGGTATACATAATTAGACATTGATTGAAGGAGTGCTTAACTGGTAGTGAAATAAAGACATGGTCAATTACATTTCTAAGTCAAGAACCTCTCTATTCTTTAGTTTAACATTGCATCTAATTTTGAACCATTCTTTAAATAACTATGACGTGGAGATAAGGTCCTTAAAAGTGCAATACTATTTTAATTGTATGTGCCATTTTGTTCGTGTTAAGACAAAGATTGATCTTAGTGTGTAGGGAAGACATTTGAAGGAGAAAAAAATAAAGATTGATGAGGGCACGTGTGTTGTATGCAAGTCGTTTTTAGTCAGTGCTTCGGTACTGACATGGATTATTAGATATATTAATATTTGAGATTTACAGTTCCTAAATAACGTAGTGTATTAAAACTAAGGTCAATCTGCCTCAGATAGCTGACCTAATCTGATGTTGGCTATCCTGTTTGTCTATTTGCTCTAAAAATCTTTCCAAACTCTTGACTGAGTGATTGTTGTTTAACGCTAAATGAGCAAAGTTTTAGATATAACTTAACATTTCAATCAGATGACGACGACGACGACGACGACGACGACGACGACGATGATGACGACGACGACGACGACGACGACGACGATGATGATGATGATGATGATGATGATGATGATGATGATGATGATGATATCTGCGTTGTACTAGATCAACATGCTTAGATGGCTGTTTTTGTATAGTGCAAGCGCAATGAAACAACAGTCTATGGGAAGGCAACTCGTACACATACATAATCCTAATTCCGAGACATTCAGTCTTTGCTCTCCTCATTACCCCGCGTGGTTAGCAGAGAAGTAACAATACTAATTATAGTCTGGTTTGACCCGACCGGGGCTCGTACCTACAATAAACCACACCCGAGGCGACCATGCTGACCATTACACTACCAATGTGGTTCATGTACTGTAAGCATTGGACGTCATAGTACAAGTTAAAGTTAGAAACATCACCGTATGTTGTGATAAACTATACCGGTCTGTACTATACTATCCCTGTCTAGAGATTTATTTTTCTCTACGAAAGCGAATTGACGGAAATGAACCAAAATATCGACTACAAATATCATACTATTTATTGTGTTTACTGCATGCTAACTATAACTTTGATTTATGTCATTTCCATTTTTGTACTGTCAAAAGCAAGGTTCAATTAGTCTCTATCAATATCTATTACAATATCGATGAACTGTGCACTACAGTCATCGCGCAGCAGTGACGATACATTTTTGTTCGTGTCGTATAATAACATGAAAATAATAATATATAGTGTAACAGAAGCACATTTCGTAGGGAAAACTAAAAAAAACCAAAAACTTATGAATGTAATCGATGTGTATTACTACTAAACAAGACTAGTCTTGAAAAATTCGAAGATACCAAAGGAATAATCAGAAGCCGTCAGTCGAAGGACAGATAACACAATGAACAAAAGAAAAAATGACAAAGAACAAACAATGATCTACAAAACATTACACAGAAAACTAAAGATAGAGCAACGCGAACCCATTACAAATACGGGTGAACTCAGGTAATCCGGATGTGTAGACAGTCTAGCTCTAAATCTGATAGATTGTTGTTAGGTAAGATATCAATTATTAAGCGTTAAATCCAACACAGGAGATAATATGACAATAAAATCAAGTCAGGGTCATTACGGTTTTCAGTTTTCCGGTTGTTGACTGATTTTGTCTGTTTATATACTTATGAGTTTTGACTTTCCCTTTGGAAGATTGTTCGGAGTTCGGTAATTTTGTTATTACCCTTATTTATGATTGGATGATTATCATAAGTAAAACAGACGCTAATGGATAGGATCAGACCATTGTTAAATGGAATTACCAACGGGAAGTAAAAAGACGTTGATACATGAGAATGGAGTTACGAACGGCCAATCAAAACACGCTTGCAAATGAGAATGGAACACCAACGGTCAAGCGAAAACACGCTTGTAAATGAGAATGGAATATCAACGGTCAAGCGAAAACACGCTTGTAAATGAGAATGGAACACCAACGGTCAAGCGAAAACACGCTTGTAAATGATAATGGAATACCAACGGTCAAACGAAAACACGCTTGTAAATGAGAATGGAACACCAACGGTCAAGCGAAAACACGCTTGTAAATGAGAATGGAACACCAACGGTCAAGCGAAAACACGCTTGTAAATGAGAATGGAACACCAACGGTCAAGCGAAAACACGCTTGTAAATGAGAATGGAATACCAACGGTCAAACGAAAACACGCTTGTAAATGAGAATGGAATATCAACGGTCAAACGAAAACACGCTGGTACATGATAATTGATTACCAACGGTCAATCAAACATGCTTGTAAATGAGAATGGAATACCAACAGTTAATCAAAATACGCTGGTACATGAGAATGGATTACCAACGGTTAATCAAAAGACGCCACTACAGGAAAATGGACTACCAACGACCATCAAAACAGGATTGTACTTGAGAATGGATTACCAACGGTCAATCAAACACTATTTTACAAGAGAATGAATTACCAACGGCGATTCAAAACACGCTGGTACAGGATAATTAATTACCAACGGTCAATAAACACATGAGAATGGATTAGCAAAGGGCATTCAAAACAAGTTGCTATAGTAGTAATTTTAAGTGCCATTGTAACATTAGCATCGTCTTCTCTCCAAACAACACAATATTTACCTATTATTGTAAAGTCAAATTATTTAGTTTGTACATTGCACGGAAGCCACTGTAAGAAAAGTCGTTATCGTATAGCAATATCTTCTGTATCCAATTTATAATATACAGAGGTCTATCTATCGGGTCCAAGTTTTATTATGTCATGCAAACTTTAATTTCTTGATTTATGATTGGTTCTCTTTGTTTGTATTTGATTACTATCAGTATCTCACACTTTCATAAACTGTGATATTGGGAAACTGTTAAAACAAGCCATGCCATGGCTGGCCATCATGACCGTATTAGTTAGCATTAGTATTTATTAAAAAGATAACTAAATATAATTATATCCTCAACAGAAATGGTCAAGTTAGAAGGTACCAAAATGTGATAAAAGGCCATAAATTAATAGAAAACTACAAAACCCTGGTAGAAAGAAAATAGCCATGGACAAACCCGCTTCACAAATACTGAAACAGAAAACTAAAAAGAACAACAGGAACCCCAACATACAGGTACTGCATAAGGGTAAGCAATTTCTGTTTCAGTAGTCACACCCATCGTATTGCACATTACCTAAATCTATTGATAGTCATAATCATAATCGAGTAACAGGGTTAAAATAATTCAATGACAAGAAAAATGGATCTTCGGGTCATCTGTGAGATAGATTTTCCGTATTGATCAGCCTCTTCGTGATAGACACCATGCAAATATTTTCGGATATCTCTGTTCGAGTATCTTGTTAGAAAGCAATAACCTTCTACATTGTATATGGAAAATCTAGATAGGAAATGCATGCTCTGGAGTATCGTAGCAGCTGTGATATGCTGGAGCTGATGGGATGTAACTACATGTGAAAAGGAAATTCACAATTGGAAAATCGAAGTCATCCTGCTTGTGTGGTTATTTTGATTCCACTCGTACGTCATCATCAATTTCCAAGCTAGGAACACGATGCGATGTTGAAATCGGACTGTATGTAATACGTGCTTGTAATAGAACGAATATATCAAACTTAGTGCGCACGATGCATTCCTGGAATAACCTTCATCAGGTACCCTCATAATAGAAACATGACTGGAATAACCTTCATCAGGTACCCTCATAATAGAAACATGACTGGAATAACCTTCACCAGGCACCCTCATAATAGAAACATGACTGGAATAACCTTCATCAGGTACCCTCATAATAGAAACATGACTGGGATAACCTTCATCAGGTACCCTCATAATAGAAACATGACTGGAATAACCTTCATCTGGTACCCTCATAATAGAAACATGACTGGAATAACCTTCATCAGGTACCCTCATAATAGAAACATGACTGGAATAACCTTCATCAGGTACCCTCATAATAGAAACATGACTGGGATAACCTTCATCAGGTACCCTCATAATAGAAACATGACTGGAATAACCTTCATCAGGTACCCTCATAATAGAAACATGACTGGGATAACCTTCATCAGGTACCCTCATAATAGAAACATGACTGGAATAACCTTCATCAGGTACCCTCATAATAGAAACATGACTGGAATAACCTTCATCTGGTACCCTCATAATAGAAACATGACTGGAATAACCTTCATCAGGTACCCTCATAATAGAAACATGACTGAGATAACCTTCATCAGGTACCCTCATAATAGAAACATGACTGGAATAGCCTTCATCAGGTACCCTCATAATAGAAACATGACTGGAATAACCTTCATCTGGTGCCCTCATAATAGAAACATGACTGGAATAACCTTCATCTGGTACCCTCATAATAGAAACATGACTGGAATAACCTTCATCAGGTACCCTCATAATAGAAACATGACTGGGATAACCTTCATCAGGTACCCTCATAATAGAAACATGACTGGAATAACCTTCATCTGGTACCCTCATAATAGAAACATGACTGGAATAACCTTCATCAGGTACCCTCATAATAGAAACATGACTGGAATAACCTTCATCTGGTACCCTCATAATAGAAACATGACTGGGATAACCTTCATCAGGTACCCTCATAATAGAAACATGACTGGAATAACCTTCATCTGGTACCCTCATAATAGAAACATGACTGGAATAACCTTCATCTGGTACCCTCATAATAGAAACATGACTGGAATAACCTTCATCTGGTACCCTCATAATAGAAACATGACTGGAATAACCTTCATCAGGTACCCTCATAATAGAAACATGACTGGGATAACCTTCATCAGGTACCCTCATAATAGAAACATGACTGGAATAACCTTCATCTGGTACCCTCATAATAGAAACATGACTGGAATAACCTTCATCAGGTACCCTCATAATAGAAACATGACTGGAATAACCTTCATCAGGTACCCTCATAATAGAAACATGACTGGGATAACCTTCATCAGGTACCCTCATAATAGAAACATGACTGGAATAACCTTCATCAGGTACCCTCATAATAGAAACATGACTGGGATAACCTTCATCAGGTACCCTCATAATAGAAACATGACTGGGATAACCTTCATCAGGTACCCTCATAATAGAAACATGACTGGAATAACCTTCATCAGGTACCCTCATAATAGAAACATGACTGGGATAACCTTCATCAGGTACCCTCATAATAGAATCATGATTGGGATAACCTTCATCAGGTACCCTCATAATAGAAACATGACTGGAATAACCTTCATCAGGTACCCTCATAATAGAAACATGACTGGGATAACCTTCATCAGGTACCCTCATAATAGAAACATGACTGGGATAACCTTCATCAGGTACCCTCATAATAGAAACATGACTGGAATAACCTTCATCAGGTACCCTCATAATAGAAACATGACTGGAATAACCTTCATCAGGTACCCTCATAATAGAAACATGACTGGAATAACCTTCATCAGGTACCCTCATAATAGAAACATGACTGGAATAACCTTCATCAGGTACCCTCATCATAGAAACATGACTGGGATAACCTTCATCAGGTACCCTCATAATAGAAACATGACTGGAATAACCTTCATCAGGTACCCTCATAATAGAAACATGACTGGAATAACCTTCATCAGGTACCCTCATAATAGAAACATGACTGGAATAACCTTCATAAGGTACCCTCATAATAGAAACATGACTGGGATAACCTTCATCAGGTACCCTCATAATAGAAACATGACTGGAATAACCTTCATCAGGTACCCTCATAATAGAAACATGACTGGGATAACCTTCATCAGGTACCCTCATAATAGAAACATGACTGGGATAACCTTCATCAGGTACCCTCATAATAGAAACATGACTGGAATAACCTTCATCAGGTACCCTCATAATAGAAACATGACTGGGATAACCTTCATCTGGTACCCTCATAATAGAAACATGACTGGAATAACCTTCATCAGGTACCCTCATAATAGAAACATGACTGGGATAACCTTCATCTGGTACCCTCATAATAGAAACATGACTGGAATAACCTTCATTAGGTACCCTCATAATAGAAACATGACTGGAATAACCTTCATCAGGTACCCTCATAATAGAAACATGACTGGAATAACCTTCATCGGGTACCCTCATAATAGAAACATGACTGGAATAACCTTCATCAGGTACCCTCATAATAGAAACATGACTGGAATAACCTTCATCAGGTACCCTCATAATAGAAACATGACTGGGATAACCTTCATCAGGTACCCTCATAATAGAAACATGACTGGAATAACCTTCACCAGGTACCCTCATAATAGAAACATGACTGGAATAACCTTCATCAGGTACACTCATAATAGAAACATGACTGAGATAACCTTCATCAGGTGCCCTCATAATAGAAACATGACTGGAATAACCTTCATCTGGTACCCTCATAATAGAAACATGACTGGAATAACCTTCATCAGGTACCCTCATAATAGAAACATGACTGGAATAACCTTCATCTGGTACCCTCATAATAGAAACATGACTGGGATAACCTTCATCAGGTACCCTCATAATAGAAACATGACTGGAATAACCTTCATCAGGTACCCTCATAATAGAAACATGACTGGGATAACATTCATCAGGTACCCTCATAATAGAAACATGACTGGAATAACCTTCATCAGGTACCCTCATAATAGAAACATGACTGGAATAACCTTCATCAGGTACCCTCATAATAGAAACATGACTGAGATAACCTTCATCAGGTACCCTCATAATAGAAACATGACTGGAATAACCTTCATCAGGTACCCTCATAATAGAAACATGACTGGAATAACCTTCATCTGGTGCCCTCATAATAGAAACATGACTGGAATAACCTTCATCTGGTACCCTCATAATAGAAACATGACTGGAATAACCTTCATCAGGTACCCTCATAATAGAAACATGACTGGGATAACCTTCATCAGGTACCCTCATAATAGAAACATGACTGGAATAACCTTCATCTGGTACCCTCATAATAGAAACATGACTGGAATAACCTTCATCAGGTACCCTCATAATAGAAACATGACTGGAATAACCTTCATCAGGTACCCTCATAATATAAACATGACTGGGATAACCTTCATCAGGTACCCTCATAATAGAAAAATGACTGGAATAACCTTCATCTGGTACCCTCATCATAGAAACATGACTGGAATAACCTTCATCTGGTACCCTCATAATAGAAACATGACTTGAATAACCTTCATCTGGTACCCTCATAATAGAAACATGACTGGAATAACCTTCATCAGGTACCCTCATAATAGAAACATGAATGGGATTAACCTTCATCAGGTACCCTCATAATAGAAACATGACTGGAATAACCTTCATCAGGTACCCTCATAATAGAAACATGACTGGAATAACCTTCATCAGGTACCCTCATAATAGAAACATGACTGGAATAACCTTCATCAGGTACCCTCATAATAGAAACATGACTGGGATAACCTTCATCAGGTACCCTCATATTAGAAACATGACTGGAATAACCTTCATCAGGTACCCTCATAATAGAAACATGACTGGGATAACCTTCATCAGGTACCCTCATAATAGAAACATGACTGGAATAACCTTCATCAGGTACCCTCATAATAGAAACATGACTGGAATAACCTTCATCAGGTACCCTCATAATAGAAACATGACTGGAATAACCTTCATAAGGTACCCTCATAATAGAAACATGACTGGAATAACCTTCATCAGGTACCCTCATAATAGAAACATGACTGGGATAACCTTCATCAGGTACCCTCATAATAGAAACATGACTGGAATAACCTTCATCAGGTACCCTCATAATAGAAACATGACTGGGATAACCTTCATCAGGTACCCTCATAATAGAAACATGACTGGGATAACCTTCATCAGGTACCCTCATAATAGAAACATGACTGGAATAACCTTCATCAGGTACCTTCATAATAGAAACATGACTGGGATAACCTTCATCAGGTACCCTCATAATAGAAACATGACTGGAATAACCTTCATCAGGTACCCTCATAATAGAAACATGACTGGGATAACCTTCATCAGGTACCCTCATAATAGAAACATGACTGGAATAACCTTCATCAGGTACCCTCATAATAGAAACATGACTGGAATAACCTTCATCAGGTACCCTCATAATAGAAACATGACTGGAATAACCTTCATCAGGTACCCTCATAATAGAAACATGACTGGAATAACCTTCATCAGGTACCCTCATAATAGAAACATGACTGGAATAACCTTCATCAGGTACCCTCATAATAGAAACATGACTGGGATAACCTTCATCAGGTACCCTCATCATAGAAACATGACTGGAATAACCTTCATCAGGTACCCTCATAATAGAAACATGACTGGAATAACCTTCATCAGGTACCCTCATAATAGAAACATGACTGGAATAAACTTCATCAGGTACCCTCATAATAGAAACATGACTGGAATAACCTTCATCAGGTACCCTCATCATAGAAACATGACTGGAATAACCTTCATCAGGTACCCTCATCATAGAAACATGACTGGAAAAACCTTCATCAGGTACCCTCATATTAGAAACATGACTGGGATAACCTTCATCAGGTACCCTCATAATAGAAACATGACTGGAATAACCTTCATCAGGTACCCTCATAATAGAAACATGACTGGGATAACCTTCATCAGGTACCCTCATAATAGAAACATGACTGGAATAACCTTCATCAGGTACCCTCATCATAGAAAGATGACTGGAATAACCTTCATCTGGTACCCTCATAATAGAAACATGACTGGAATAACCTTCATCAGGTACCCTCATCATAGAAACATGACTGGAATAACCTTCATCTGGTACCCTCATCATAGAAACATGACTGGAATAACCTTCATCAGGTACCCTCATAATAGAAACATGACTGGGATAACCTTCATCAGGTACCCTCATAATAGAAACATGACTGGAATAACCTTCATCGGGTACCCTCATAATAGAAACATGACTGGGATAACCTTCATCAGGTACCCTCATAATAGAAACATGACTGGAATAACCTTCATCAGGTACCCTCATCATAGAAACATGACTGGAATAACCTTCATCTGGTACCCTCATAATAGAAACATGACTGGAATAACCTTCATCTGGTACCCTCATCATAGAAACATGACTGGAATAACCTTCATCTGGTACCCTCATAATAGAAACATGACTGGAATAACCTTCATCAGGTACCCTCATAATAGAAACATGACTGGGATAACCTTCATCTGGTACCCTCATAATAGAAACATGACTGGAATAACCTTCATCAGGTACCCTCATCATAGAAACATGACTGGAATAACCTTCATCTGGTACCCTCATAATAGAAACATGACTGGAATAACCTTCATCAGGTACCCTCATAATAGAAACATGACTGGAATAACCTTCATCAGGTACCCTCATAATAGAAACATGACTGGAATAACCTTCATCAGGTACCCTCATAATAGAAACATGACTGGAATAACCTTCATCAGGTACCCTCATAATAGAAACATGACTGGAATAACCTTCATCAGGTACCCTCATCATAGAAACATGACTGGAATAACCTTCATCTGGCACCCTCATAATAGAAACATGACTGGAATAACCTTCATCAGGTACCCTCATCATAGAAACATGACTGGAATAACCTTCATCTGGTACCCTCATCATAGAAACATGACTGGAATAACCTTCATCAGGTACCCTCATAATAGAAACATGACTGGGATAACCTTCATCAGGTACCCTCATAATAGAAACATGACTGGAATAACCTTCATCGGGTACCCTCATAATAGAAACATGACTGGGATAACCTTCATCAGGTACCCTCATAATAGAAACATGACTGGAATAACCTTCATCAGGTACCCTCATCATAGAAACATGACTGGAATAACCTTCATCTGGTACTCTCATAATAGAAACATGACTGGAATAACCTTCATCGGGTACCCTCATCATAGAAACATGACTGGAATAACCTTCATCTGGTACCCTCATAATAGAAACATGACTGGAATAACCTTCATCAGGTACCCTCATAATAGAAACATGACTGGAATAACCTTCATCTGGTGCCCTCATAATAGAAACATGACTGGAATAACCTTCATCTGGTACCCTCATAATAGAAACATGACTGGAATAACCTTCATCAGGTACCCTCATAATAGAAACATGACTGGGATAACCTTCATCAGGTACCCTCATAATAGAAACATGACTGGAATAACCTTCATCTGGTACCCTCATAATAGAAACATGACTGGAATAACCTTCATCAGGTACCCTCATAATAGAAACATGACTGGAATAACCTTCATCAGGTACCCTCATAATAGAAACATGACTGGGATAACCTTCATCAGGTACCCTCATAATAGAAACATGACTGGAATAACCTTCATCTGGTACCCTCATAATAGAAATATGACTGGAATAACCTTCATCTGGTACCCTCATAATAGAAACATGACTGGAATAACCTTCATCTGGTACCCTCATAATAGAAACATGACTGGAATAACCTTCATCAGGTACCCTCATAATAGAAACATGACTGGGATAACCTTCATCAGGTACCCTCATAATAGAAACATGACTGGAATAACCTTCATCTGGTACCCTCATAATAGAAACATGACTGGAATAACCTTCATCAGGTACCCTCATAATAGAAACATGACTGGAATAACCTTCATCAGGTACCCTCATAATAGAAACATGACTGGGATAACCTTCATCAGGTACCCTCATAATAGAAACATGACTGGAATAACCTTCATCAGGTACCCTCATAATAGAAACATGACTGGGATAACCTTCATCAGGTACCCTCATAATAGAAACATGACTGGAATAACCTTCATCAGGTACCCTCATATTAGAAACATGACTGGAATAACCTTCATCAGGTACCCTCATAATAGAAACATGACTGGAATAACCTTCATAAGGTACCCTCATAATAGAAACATGACTGGAATAACCTTCATCAGGTACCCTCATAATAGAAACATGACTGGGATAACCTTCATCAGGTACCCTCATAATAGAAAGATGACTGGAATAACCTTCATCAGGTACCCTCATAATAGAAACATGACTGGGATAACCTTCATCAGGTACCCTCATAATAGAAACATGACTGGGATAACCTTCATCAGGTACCCTCATAATAGAAACATGACTGGAATAACCTTCATCAGGTACCCTCATAATAGAAACATGACTGGGATAACCTTCATCTGGTACCCTCATAATAGAAACATGACTGGAATAACCTTCATCAGGTACCCTCATAATAGAAACATGACTGGGATAACCTTCATCTGGTACCCTCATAATAGAAACATGACTGGAATAACCTTCATCAGGTACCCTCATAATAGAAACATGACTGGAATAACCTTCATCAGGTACCCTCATAATAGAAACATGACTGGAATAACCTTCATCAGGTACCCTCATAATAGAAACTTGACTGGAATAACCTTCATCAGGTACCCTCATCATAGAAACATGACTGGAATAACCTTCATCAGGTACCCTCATCATAGAAACATGACTGGAATAACCTTCATCTGGTACCCTCATAATAGAAACATGACTGGAATAACCTTCATCTGGTACCCTCATCATAGAAACATGACTGGAATAACCTTCATCTGGTACCCTCATAATAGAAACATGACTGGAATAACCTTCATCAGGTACCCTCATAATAGAAACATGACTGGGATAACCTTCATCTGGTACCCTCATAATAGAAACATGACTGGAATAACCTTCATCAGGTACCCTCATCATAGAAACATGACTGGAATAACCTTCATCTGGTACCATCATAATAGAAACATGACTGGAATAACCTTCATCAGGTACCCTCATAATAGAAACATGACTGGAATAACCTTCATCAGGTACCCTCATAATAGAAACATGACTGGAATAACCTTCATCAGGTACCCTCATAATAGAAACATGACTGGAATAACCTTCATCAGGTACCCTCATAATAGAAACATGACTGGAATAACCTTCATCAGGTACCCTCATCATAGAAACATGACTGGAATAACCTTCATCTGGTACCCTCATAATAGAAACATGACTGGAATAACCTTCATCAGGTACCCTCATCATAGAAACATGACTGGAATAACCTTCATCTGGTACCCTCATCATAGAAACATGACTGGAATAACCTTCATCAGGTACCCTCATAATAGAAACATGACTGGGATAACCTTCATCAGGTACCCTCATAATAGAAACATGACTGGAATAACCTTCATCGGGTACCCTCATAATAGAAACATGACTGGGATAACCTTCATCAGGTACCCTCATAATAGAAACATGACTGGAATAACCTTCATCAGGTACCCTCATCATAGAAACATGACTGGAATAACCTTCATCTGGTACTCTCATAATAGAAACATGACTGGAATAACCTTCATCAGGTACCCTCATCATAGAAACATGACTGGAATAACCTTCATCTGGTACCCTCATAATAGAAACATGACTGGAATAACCTTCATCAGGTACCCTCATAATAGAAACATGACTGGAATAACCTTCATCTGGTGCCCTCATAATAGAAACATGACTGGAATAACCTTCATCTGGTACCCTCATAATAGAAACATGACTGGAATAACCTTCATCAGGTACCCTCATAATAGAAACATGACTGGGATAACCTTCATCAGGTACCCTCATAATAGAAACATGACTGGAATAACCTTCATCTGGTACCCTCATAATAGAAACATGACTGGAATAACCTTCATCAGGTACCCTCATAATAGAAACATGACTGGAATAACCTTCATCAGGTACCCTCATAATAGAAACATGACTGGGATAACCTTCATCAGGTACCCTCATAATAGAAACATGACTGGAATAACCTTCATCTGGTACCCTCATAATAGAAACATGACTGGAATAACCTTCATCTGGTACCCTCATAATAGAAACATGACTGGAATAACCTTCATCTGGTACCCTCATAATAGAAACATGACTGGAATAACCTTCATCAGGTACCCTCATAATAGAAACATGACTGGGATAACCTTCATCAGGTACCCTCATAATAGAAACATGACTGGAATAACCTTCATCTGGTACCCTCATAATAGAAACATGACTGGAATAACCTTCATCAGGTACCCTCATAATAGAAACATGACTGGAATAACCTTCATCAGGTACCCTCATAATAGAAACATGACTGGGATAACCTTCATCAGGTACCCTCATAATAGAAACATGACTGGAATAACCTTCATCAGGTACCCTCATAATAGAAACATGACTGGGATAACCTTCATCAGGTACCCTCATAATAGAAACATGACTGGAATAACCTTCATCAGGTACCCTCATAATAGAAACATGACTGGAATAACCTTCATCAGGTACCCTCATAATAGAAACATGACTGGAATAACCTTCATAAGGTACCCTCATAATAGAAACATGACTGGAATAACCTTCATCAGGTACCCTCATAATAGAAACATGACTGGGATAACCTTCATCAGGTACCCTCATAATAGAAAGATGACTGGAATAACCTTCATCAGGTACCCTCATAATAGAAACATGACTGGGATAACCTTCATCAGGTACCCTCATAATAGAAACATGACTGGGATAACCTTCATCAGGTACCCTCATAATAGAAACATGACTGGAATAACCTTCATCAGGTACCCTCATAATAGAAACATGACTGGGATAACCTTCATCTGGTACCCTCATAATAGAAACATGACTGGAATAACCTTCATCAGGTACCCTCATAATAGAAACATGACTGGGATAACCTTCATCTGGTACCCTCATAATAGAAACATGACTGGAATAACCTTCATCAGGTACCCTCATAATAGAAACATGACTGGAATAACCTTCATCAGGTACCCTCATAATAGAAACATGACTGGAATAACCTTCATCAGGTACCCTCATAATAGAAACTTGACTGGAATAACCTTCATCAGGTACCCTCATAATAGAAACATGACTGGAATAACCTTCATCTGGTACCCTCATAATAGAAACATGACTGGGATAACCTTCATCAGGTACCCTCATCATAGAAACATGACTGGAATAACCTTCATCAGGTACCCTCATAATAGAAACATGACTGGAATAACCTTCATCAGGTACCCTCATAATAGAAACATGACTGGAATAACCTTCATCAGGTACCCTCATAATAGAAACATGACTGGAATAACCTTCATCAGGTACCCTCATCATAGAAACATGACTGGAATAACCTTCATCTGGTACCCTCATCATAGAAACATGACTGGAAAAACCTTCATCAGGTACCCTCATAATAGAAACATGACTGGGATAACCTTCATCAGGTACCCTCATAATAGAAACATGACTGGAATAACCTTCATCAGGTACCCTCATAATAGAAACATGACTGGGATAACCTTCATCAGGTACCCTCATAATAGAAACATGACTGGAATAACCTTCATCAGGTACCCTCATCATAGAAAGATGACTGGAATAACCTTCATTTGGTACCCTCATAATAGAAACATGACTGGAATAACCTTCATCAGGTACCCTCATCATAGAAACATGACTGGAATAACCTTCATCTGGTACCCTCATCATAGAAACATGACTGGAATAACCTTCATCAGGTACCCTCATAATAGAAACATGACTGGGATAACCTTCATCAGGTACCCTCATAATAGAAACATGACTGGAATAACCTTCATCGGGTACCCTCATAATAGAAACATGACTGGGATAACCTTCATCAGGTACCCTCATAATAGAAACATGACTGGAAAAACCTTCATCAGGTACCCTCATAATAGAAACATGACTGGAATAACCTTCATCAGGTACCCTCATCATAGAAACATGACTGGAATAACCTTCATCTGGTACCTTCATAATAGAAACATGACTGGAATAACCTTCATCAGGTAACCTCATCATAGAAACATGACTGGAATAACCTTCATCTGGTACCCTCATAATAGAAACATGACTGGAATAACCTTCATCAGGTACCCTCATAATAGAAACATGACTGGAATAACCTTCATCAGGTACCCTCATAATAGAAACATGACTGGAATAACCTTCATCAGGTACCCTCATAATAGAAACATGACTGGAATAACCTTCATCAGGTACCCTCATAATAGAAACATGACTGGAATAACCTTCATCAGGTACCCTCATCATAGAAACATGACTGGAATAACCTTCATCTGGTACCCTCATAATAGAAACATGACTGGAATAACCTTCATCAGGTACCCTCATCATAGAAACATGACTGGAATAACCTTCATCTGGTACCCTCATCATAGAAACATGACTGGAATAACCTTCATCAGGTACCCTCATAATAGAAACATGACTGGGATAACCTTCATCAGGTACCCTCATAATAGAAACATGACTGGAATAACCTTCATCGGGTACCCTCATAATAGAAACATGACTGGGATAACCTTCATCAGGTACCCTCATAATAGAAACATGACTGGAATAACCTTCATCAGGTACCCTCATCATAGAAACATGACTGGAATAACCTTCATCTGGTACCCTCATAATAGAAACATGACTGGAATAACCTTCATCAGGTACCCTCATCATAGAAACATGACTGGAATAACCTTCATCTGGTACCCTCATAATAGAAACATGACTGAAATAACCTTCATCAGGTACCCTCATAATAGAAACATGACTGGGATAACCTTCATCTGGTACCCTCATAATAGAAACATGACTGGAATAACCTTCATCAGGTACCCTCATAATAGAAACATGACTGGAATAACCTTCATCAGGTACCCTCATAATAGAAACATGACTGGAATAACCTTCATCAGGTACCCTCATAATAGAAACATGACTGGGATAACCTTCATCAGGTACCCTCATAATAGAAACATGACTGGGATAACCTTCATCTGGTACCCTCATAATAGAAACATGACTGGAATAACCTTCATCAGGTACCCTCATAATAGAAACATGACTGGAATAACCTTCATCTGGTACCCTCATAATAGAAACAAATAGAAACATGACTGGGTTATATAAGGTTATTTAAGAGAAAATTGTTTAATTAGAGAACATCCTCTACCTATCAGCAAGTTAAATTAGGGACTTTTTCGATTATAGCTTAATGTCCTATGATTAAAAACTGGGTAACTGCAATGCCAAAAATGTAGAATTACGAATTAAAAGAGAACAATATATTCTGTAACTCTTCAGAGAAATTATCTTCATATATGTATTGTATCATTGATATATTCATCAGTAGTTACCTGATTAGTTTGTAAAACTATTCAATTCATGGAAATTGACTTTTATTTATAGTTTGTTAAATACAAACATCATGTAAACAACGGATGAATTTATTTTTATTTACCCTTTTCATCACCCTGATCCTCTTGGGGTATACTGATCGTGTTATGAACTGTATATCAATCTAAACAAACATATCGCTGTTCTTTGAGTGGGCACAATAGGAGGCGTTAATACCTCGAAACCATAAAGGAAAGAAGATATGAATTGTATGGGGACACAAGAGAGTGAGTTACCGTAGACAACAGCTATCAGCAAATTATTGGAATGCAAGACTTGCGTTCATTGGGGAAGGACTGTCAATGATAGCGAGATCAAAGGAATGTCTGTTTCTAACAACTGTGTATATGGCAAATAAATGGGTTTAATGATGGAATATCTACATAAAGGTATAAGCATTAATGTTTGCTTTATTTGTATATAAGTATCTGATTCATATAGAGCGAACGATAGGTATCGCTAATAGTAAAGCGTGAACGTGAAAGAGACCACCATTGAAAACGATTGCAACGTCGCTTGTTTCTGCTCTTTTCAGTAAAATTTTACAGCTGTTCTGGCTTTTTGCAAACACTGTAAATACTTTTCTCAAATGTAATTCTATAATAAATTTCATGCAGGTACACGAAAGTAACTCAAAATTTCTAGAAATTTGAAAATAACAGTAAAATCTTTTCAATTCTTTAATTAGTGTGTAGGAACAAATTACTAAATATATTATTTAGAAAAAATTAAATTATAGGCCAACATATTTTGTGAAATGCGTAGTATTTAAAAATTAACTGCGCAACAAATTACAATTAAAAAATGTTTAAAACAAAAACTGTTGATAATAATAATAATGATGTGTTTAAGAAGTATCTTGAGAGCAAACATAAGTGGATATTTCAGTGTGTGAACTATCACACAAGAATGGGCAATTGATTCTTTCTGGTGAAAAGCGAACGTATAATGGTCCAGAATTGTTCCATGCTCATTTCAACAAGACATTTTACTTCATCCATCACCATACTTTTTACGTGTTCGTTGATATTTATTGACACTAAGAAGAGTTTAAAGATACCAAAAGGCAACCAGAATACGTTATATTAATTATTTAAAAAAAAATCGTAACCCAATATAGAAAGACAAACTCCAGACCAAATTATAAGAAAGAAACAAAGAAAAGCAATAATCAATGTAAACAAACGCAATGTCAGGTGTTTTTTGATAATGTGTACATATATTTGTGGGTTGTTGGTGTATATTTGTATACCCATACCTTTGCACGTATTCCCAGGAATTATTATATGTTAAATATAACTTTTCTATATATATAGCAAATCACGGATGTGATATTAATGATGTTAATTGTTCCGAAAATATATATTGGAATTAAAGGACACTAACCTTTCTAATTTTTTGTTTTAGATATTTCTAGATTTTGATCTCACCATAATTGTTTGACATTATGTGACCGAGAATATTAAATGTTCAAGTGTTCCGTCAAATAAAACTGTTGTCGACTACACGTCACCTGGATAAATAATGTAAAACTATGTCTAATTAAAACAATGTAATAGACAAAAGAAAAGGTATAAGATACTAACAAAGATCCATAGAACACTACTTAGAAAACAACACCCACCCCAAACTTGTGGGGGGGGGGGGGGGGGGGGGGCTCCTGAAGACTGACGGATTTCTGTTCCACCAGACGGGTGCCGTCGTGTTACTATAAAACGACACGAACATCATTTTATATGGAAATCGTTTCGAATTTAATAGAAATCATATCAGTAAGACAAGAACCCTATACACAAATATGGGAGCAAAAACGAACCGAACATAGTTTGTATGTGGAAATAGTAGCAGACATCGCATCACACAGCTAAATACGTGAAGATATGTGTAATTAGACAAAATGAGATACACGCACGCCATTAAAACGCGAGGACAAATCCAGATGCTCAAAGAAAGTGTTAGCTATTCCTGCATCACGAGTGACATCCGTCGTGGTACTCTTGTTTATAATTCGGTGATAAGTCATGAAAGAGGACGGGGATACGAGTTTGTACCAAGAGAAACACGACGGGTGCTATTAATGAAGAAGGAACTGCCTACCCTTCTGGAGCACCAAAGTTCACCCCGTATTTCAGTAGGGTTTGTGTTGCTCAATCTTTAGCTTTCTTTGTAGTGTTTTGTAGATCATTGTTGTTTTTCTTTTTGTATTGCCTTTCTGTCTTCAATGTACTCCTTTTAATAAACCATTTGATATCTTCAAACTTTGCATAGCAACACTAAGTTGATGCATTAAAGAGATGGATTTAATATTATGGGACAATTTGTAAAATCTTAATCTGTATAACAAATAGAACAACAGTGAAGAATTCATTAAAACAAAATATAAGAACAACGTCACCGTCTAGTCCACCAAAACTTGCACATGAGTGAAATTATGTACTTCTAAGATTAGTTATTGCGTTTTAATTTCAATTAACATTTTAGTGACGATTGTAAACTGGTAGCACTTGAATTAGACTTGGGATGGATGTGTTGATTGTCACCAGTGAAATTTGAGGGGTGGGGTGTTATGGTGTTTAATGCCCCTTTCAACAATATTTCAGCTATATCGTGGCGGTCAGTTTTATTGATGAAACCGGAGTACCCGAAGAAAATAACCGACCTGCCGTAATTCACTAGTAAACTTTATCACACAAGTGAAATGAGTAGGAATATATCATAAAAAGTTGCTTTACAATAACCAATAATGATCACTTTTAACATATGACACTCATTTACTTAATATCCTACTGCAGTGTTGTACATTTGATACACCTCTCATGACCACACGCTGTTAACTTGCACACTAGGAGCTTCTATAGCACACGGGACTCACTTTAAAAATGTAATGGTACGCGATATACAAAATTACATTATACGTGTGTGTGATCTGTATCTGTCATGTAAAATCCATTAAACACAAAGTAGCATATAACCTGCATATACACTTTTGTTTAATTGTACTAGACTTTATAGTGGATATCTATTTGTGCAACCATTGGTTGTGTAATGGTTAGCGTGCTCGCATCGAGTGCGGTAGATCGTGAGTTCGAGCCCCTATCAGGTCAAACCAAAGTTGCCTGTGATTTTGGGGAATGTCAAATCTGGCTTCGATTTCGTCAATCGGGAAATGCTTATTTAAATTGTACTTTCACGATTCTTAATAAAGTGCATAAAACACGATAGACTGCACTTTCAAATAGAAACCAAACATATTTCTGTGAAAGGGTTTTATTTCCAAGGATGAAGTAAAGAGTAACACAATCATTTGAAACAATAAAATATGTGTTATTTCGGTAGTAAAATAACACTTTTTACATCTTCTTCTAGACAGTTATGTAATAAACAAAGCTATAAATAAATCTAGATTAGCATTGTCATTAAAATGTCACAGCGTCAGCAATTTCGTAGCAGAATAGTTTAACGTCTTACTGTTTTATGATTTTGTATGTCTATCATGTATGATATCTTTTATATAAGTAGAGAAATTTTAATATGTCGCCTTTCTTAGTTTTCTTATATACAAAAAGTTTAATTTATTAGTCGTCACACAATAATTCTTGTCTAGAGAAATGTCTACCTGTCTATTCGTGGAACACTAAGGACGTTATCATTATGACTTAAGCTAAGTGCATTAACTGCTATCAAACTCAAATTTAATTTTGCATTTAAAAAAAAATCTTCTCTGAAACTGATATGATCAACATGCTCGAGTTTGTGATTGACAACATATTTGCTATGATTGGTGGACGTGTTTTTCAACAGACAGTCGACATACCTATGGGTACAAACCGTGATCCTCTTCTTGCCGACTTGTTCGTTTATTCGAATGAGGCGAACTTCATGGAGTGGCTTCTCAAGAGAAAAGAAAAGAAGCTAGCGCGACCCTTTAATTTCACGTTCCGCTATATAGATGATGTCCTTTCACTAAATAATTCTAGGTCTGGTGATTTCGTTGATCGCATATATCCCATTGAGCTTTACATAAAGGAT
The DNA here is from genome assembly GCA_963680875.1 of Bathymodiolus brooksi. NCBI lineage: Eukaryota > Metazoa > Mollusca > Bivalvia > Mytilida > Modiolidae > Bathymodiolus > Bathymodiolus brooksi. Next base: position 33,166,474 of record OY804577.1, read on the forward strand.
ACCACAGATACAGATAGGTCTGCTTCATACCTTGACATACACCTCGAAATTGACAGTGAGGGTCACCTGACTTCACCCCCAGTTTTAGTGGGGTTCGTGTTACTCGATCTTTAATTTTATGTGTATGTTTTGTAGATCGTTGGTTGTCCTTTTGTCCTTTTTCTCTTGGCCATTGTGTTGTCTGTCCTTCTTCGATTTACGGATTCTGATTACCCCTTTGGTATCTTCAAGCTTTTCTTGTATTAATGTGATAGTTTTGATGGTAACTGAGCAAGTGTTATGTTATTTTAATGGTATTGATAGTAATCACATGAAAAACAAGACTATCACACTGTCGGAACACTTACTTAATTACCATTGAAGCCATCATGTCACTTTCCCGAATTAAATTGGACATTGGTGTGGCCCATTTCGTAGATATAAAAGTTGCTGAGAATGACTTGCCATTATATATTGACAAGGGCTTCAGAGTAGTTCGTTCGACGATAGCTTTGAAATATAGTTACGTTTTAAATAAAACAATGATGATGATTTGTGACAAGTAGCTATATTTATCAGACGTTCAGTTTGTAGATATGGTCAATCATTAGCCGTTGCGCGAAATATAAAGCTGTTCTGAGGCAGTAGGTGGTAATCCTGATTATCTAGAAAATATGATATAACTTTGTAACTGTTACATTTTCTAGATTGTTGTTACCGAAAACATCATTTTAGAAGGTGGCGAGTCCATCTCTAGGAAAGGCTAGCCTCGCCAGCGTCATTATACAATCATCGGTGGTAGAAATACCATACATACATACAGCAAAAATAGCTTACAAAACCCTGATCCACAATATAACATATAGATTTACGCTCATTTCATGTTGGGATGTACAAGTTATAAAAGTACTAACGTTCGACGGTTTTCACTGAGACTCAAGGCTCCACCACTAATAAACCTAGCAACTACGATATTTGTAAAAAGAATCATCCCGGCGGACTGAAACTTATTGTTATATTGTTGTACTCAAATATCACAAAATCACCCTAATGCACTCATACATCACCACTCACTTTCCTGTGTTGGTGAAAGACACTTCAATAGAAATTGCCGGAGTTAAACTAGTTTTTTGGGCCCAAACTTCATTTGATTTAATTTACTTCGACAAGGTGATATTCGAATTAATTTACCTATTGTAGGTGTGAACCTCATCAAATGGCACTAACGAGGTGTATGTTTGTATGTTTATGACCATTATTATTGAACGTACCTGATATGTAATGCTGATTTTGTTAATGACACCTTTTGTATGAAATAGTAGTAAATTAAATATTTATTTTTTTAGATTATTTTTTGCTTACCTGGGCGTCTAAGGTGTTTTGTTAACAGGCGAGTCAAACAATAAAGTATTATGTTATAATAAAAAAAAATTCTACATTTTTAATTGATATAATAAAGAATTGTTAAATAAAACTGCTTTGTTTTCTGATGGCTCAGGTTTCGACGCCCACTCTATGGAATTTAGACTTTCAATGCTAATAAAATCCTTCCCCCAATCCGGAACAAATATCAACTAATTGACAAAGTATCATGGGAGTTATTGCATGTGTGATTATAGTTAAATAATAAGTGCAGCAATTGTTGGTTAGTTCAGTAAGATCATTGATTACATCTGCTTATTAATAACATATATTGTTTAAATGATGTTAGTGATCACAGTGAGTGACTTAATACTATATCAAAGTCGACATGTTTAGTTTCTATACCGGATTCCTCCCACGCAATGCTTCCTTGTACTTTACATTAACACAGACATGTATTATAGCAAGACGTGACTGTAACATGTTGAAATATTAATCGGAAATGAAGAGATCAACTCAGATCTCTAGATTACTTATTTCTACTGGGAAAATCAATATATTCTTTAAATAATTCAAATAAATAATTTAAATAAAACAAATGAAACACATAAATATGTAGGATCCTTAGTTGATTGCTTTGAAAAACACTTAATGACATTTAATTTAACTTCTAGCACGTCCATTTTTAGTACTTAGTATTATCATTGCCATTCTATGTTAGGCTGAATAATGATAGTTGCATGAGCTGCTAATTGTGGAATTTGGTTGGAAAATATTGATAGCACCGAGTCATGGTTTTTCAAAGCTACAATTCATTTGTTTGACTCTTCAAAACTACACATTGATAAATATTATTCGTAAGGGTTAATTCACAATGAACAGTGAATAACTACATGCATTATACGTCAAGAAAAGTTTGAAGATACCAAATGGGTAATCAGAATCCGTAATTCGAAGGACAGACAACACAATGGCCAAAAGAAAAAGGACAAAAGGACAAACAACGGTCTACAAGACATACACATAAAACTAAAGATCTGGTAACACGAACCCCACTATAATCGGGAGCAATGTGTTAGCTATATCCATGATGAGACAACTTAACAAACAATACATCATACAGGTAAAAGATGGCAGCTGGATGTGCATATCGACATATGGTTTGATTGTCACAATAAGAGATTGCAGATTGGGTGGCAAAATAAGCTTTGGTTCTTCATGATCTACTGCAAGGTGTAAGATACCTACAATGAAGCATGGCATTCTTTATGCAAAAGTCACTAAATTAGCACAGTATTTTATGTGATAGTTGGTGGTATTTTATGTGATAGTAGGTGACATTTTATTCGAATTTTTTCCACCATAAATGTCATATTGTAATGTTTATCTTTGCCTGCAAATAGTTACATAATCAAAATTATAAAGAACAATAACATATTCAACAATAGTCTGTGCATCTTCACATGTTTTTATAGTAAAAAGCAAGAATGCATAGTTTTTAATTAAACAAATGTTTGAGAGAATTTGCACTCCATCATAGCGACATTATGTTTTCAATGGATTCCACTGACAAAACGAGCTAAAGTTCCGGAGTACAAGGGTTCACTACCGGTAGTTAGTGGAGTTCGTGAAGGATTCACTCCCGGTAGTTAGTGGAGTTCGTGAAGGATTCACTCCCGGTAGTTAGTGGAGTTCGTGAAGGGTTCACTCCCGGTAGTTAGTGGAGTTCGTGAAGGATTCACTCCCGGTAGTTAGTGGAGTTCGTGAAGGGTTCACTCCCGGTAATTAGTGGAGTTCGTGAAGGGTTCACTCCCGGTAGTTAGTGGGGTTCGTGAAGGGTTCACTCCCGGTAATTAGTGGAGTTCGTGAAGGATTCACTCCCGGTAGTTAGTGGAGTTCGTGAAGGGTTCACTCCCGGTAGTTAGTGGAGTTCGTGAAGGGTTCACTTCCGGTAGTTAGTGGAGTTCGTGAAGGGTTTACTCCCGGTAGTTAGTGGAGTTCGTGAAGGGTTCACTCCCGGTAGTTAGTGGAGTTCGTGAAGGATTCACTCCCGGTAGTTAATGGAGTTCGTGAAGGATTCACTCCCGGTAGTTAGTGGAGTTCGTGAAGGGTTCACTCCCGGTAGTTAGTGGAGTTCGTGAAGGGTTCACTCCCGGTAGTTAGTGGAGTTCGTGAAGGGTTCACTCCCGGTAGTTAGTGGAGTTCGTGAAGGGTTCACTCCCGGTAGTTAGTGGAGTTCGTGAAGGATTCACTCCCGGTAGTTAGTGGAGTTCGTGAAGGGTTCACTTCCGGTAGTTAGTGGAGTTCGTGTTACTCAATCTTTATTTTTCTGTGTACTAATTTGCTGATCATTGTTTGTCTTTTTGTATCTTATATTTTCGCCATTATATTGTTTGTCATTCTTCGATGTTCGTTTTCCGGTTGCCCCTCTATCATCTTCAAACCTTTCTTACATATGTGGGCTTCTGTTGTATTGCTTTCCAAAACATTTGCAATTCATTTGTTTTTTTATCATAGCTGAAAATCTAATTTTCAGTATCCTCCGGTTGATGTTGGGTCACAATGTCGTGGAAACGGATACCGATATTGTCATATACAGAAACATGCAGGCTTAATTGATCGTAAGATGTTGAATTAACAATTAGAAATCTCCCATGACTTGTCGTGGAAACGGACACCGATATTATCATATACAGAATCATGCAGGCTTAATTGATCGTAAGGTGTTGAATTAACAATTAGAAATCTCTGATGACTTATTTATATATAATAGAAAAAACTAAGCTTATAACATTTAAGAATGACTTCGTTCTTTGCAGGGTGTGGACTATTTACATTAATGCATATCTTTAATTATTTTCAACGTGACATTCCATAATTGCTGAGATTAAATTAATAGTTGCTTAATATAGAATAGAATACCATATTTTTATTTTATAGTTCCAATCATGGGTTCTTAAGGAGCAAGGCATCACGTAAAACACCCCCATTATCAACAATGAAAACAAACAGTAGTATTAAACAAATTAATCTACAAAACAGGGGATGTAATTAATACTTCAGAGGGACAATTAAATACTTCAGATTGACTAATACCAGAGAGACAAGTAATACTTCAGAGTGACAATTAATATTTAGAGATAAGAAATGTTATCGAGCTTCTGATTTAACTTATACATTTGAAGAAATGCATTCCTTTTCTAATATGATTAAACATATAAATATTAGTTGGAGTTGAGTATGACTTAAGGATTCTAAAACATTGAATGTTTAAGCCTATTAATATTATTTTGGGTTGAGGCTAACTTTATTCTCTAAAGCTTCCAATGTTTAAAACATTTAAATATTAGCTGGAGTTGAGGCTGGCTTCGCCCTATGCAACTTCCAATGCTTAAGCATAAACATATATTTGTTCGTGTTGGGGCTAACTGGGTCTTCTAAAACTGTTAAAACCTTTCATTTATCAACAATTTTAAAACCAGCAAGAATAAATTTGCATAAAACCAAAATAACTTTCCTGGCGAAGAGTGGTTATTAATGTTTGGGCAATGAACGTATTTCTTTAGTTAAACAGTTTCTTGTCTCGTGCTTTAAATGGACAATTTAACATGAACTATTGCTAATCTTCAGCAACACACACTGTGTAATATTTACAGAATAAATCACACATTTCGATAAATTGTCTGTAATACCTGTTCTTTCTGAATACAAATGATATCAACTTATTTCTTATTTTACAATTTCATGTTTCACACAGAAATCATTAAATGTCAGGAAATTTCTTTTCTCAAAGCATATCAATAGTAAATTAAGCTTTCAAATTACTTTTACCTTTGTCTAACTGTTTGTTAGACTAGTCATATGTACCATTAGCCGATGTTGGCTATCCTGTCTAAGTACTTCGGTTTATTTGCTTAAAAAGACTTGATATATTTGACTTTCAAGTCTTTTGACTATGAGCATACATGATGAAGGTTATTTCAGAAACGCGTTGTGTGCATTAAATTAGATGTCTTCGTTTTAGTAGTATCATTGGGTCGATGTCTATATTTTTAGTTCCCGTAGGATATCACCCACCCAGTCGTCAGTACTTGACAACTGACATGGTTTATTACATATCTTTATGTTTGAAATATACATTTCCTAAATATGGCAATTTATTAAAACTAAGGTCAAGCTACCTGAGGCACAGATAACCTTAGGACGTTTAGCTTACTACTTACCAAAGACTTTCAAATTATTTGACTTTTTAATTGTTTTTATCATGAGCGTATCTGATTAAAGATAAAATCGCTCCGAGCAAACTAATATCGTCATGGATATTGCCAGTTACAGACTTTTCAAACCTGTTGATATTACGAAAGATGAAATAAACAAACGCTCCTCTCTGAAACTATCGTTTGCCAACAAAGGCATTGATGGCTTTAACTTAGGCAATATCTTTCATCACAAATTAGTCAAATCTAATCCACCATATTTTAAGGATCAGTCGGTTCCTATAATCTCGTATGCAGATACCATACATATAGCAACCATGAATATTTAACTACAAACACGTGTTGCATGATCTCAGTATTGACGATTTAAAATCTAAGCCTCCTGATTGCACCTGTGCAAGTTCCCGATTCATATATATTACGGCTGGCCACGTTATAACTGGTGACCTTAAAATGATCAACAACACCTATCTACGAGATTTCTTCGCCAAAGGGCCTAACTATCGTAAAACTAAATTCATTAACTGGAAACATAACTTTACAATTCTTATGGATTCCGACGAGGATTATGCCAGAAAATGGGCAAAAGTGAAAAGGAAGACTTATATACTCTTTCCGAATGGGAGAAGAGTGTGAAGTCGCTGATACAAATTAGAACAAAAACACTCTAAATCTTTAAATACCCAAATGTTGCTAAACACCTGTCTCTCCTTCATGTCAAATATGTTATTGTCTCCACCGACAAGTCCCATAACAATATCGTTTTTATGTTTAAATCACATTAGGTAGACTGCTTAATAAAGGATTTAGGCATTGACAATTCACATACAAAAGAGGAAATCCTGGACAATCATAGGTCTGTTTTATGGTCCTTTGGAATTTCAACCAAAGATGAAAATCTGGATCTACCATCACTCTACCGGATTCCTAAATTACACAAGTGTCCTTTCAAACAGCATGTTATAGCTGGGTCTGCTAAATGCTCCACGAAACCGCTTTCCCAATTATCAACATTTATTCCATCACCGGTCAAAATCGGGCTTCAGAGTTACTGTGACACTAGCTACTCGATGGGCGTGAATCAGATTAGGATTCTGAAGAACTCTAAAGATCTGTTAGAGTACATACAATCTATATCCCTCTGCTCTTGCAATAGCATTAAAACATTTGACTTCTCTATCCTCTACACAACTATTCCTGACTCTAAGCTGAAAGACAGATTAATGGAGCTGGTCCAACTGTGTTTAAAAATAATATGGCCAACGTAGATACAAATACCTTGTGCTAGGAAGGGACGGATCTTATTTTGTAAAAAATCACTCTGGTTCTCTGAAACTGATATCATCAACATGTTCGAATTTTGTTATTTACAAGACATTTGTTATGTTAGGTGGACGTGTTGTTCAACAGACAGTCGGCATACCTATGGGTACAAACTATGTTCCTCTACTCGCCGATTTTTCCTTTATTCGTATGAATAAAATGATTACAAATGACCACGGATATGTTCCACTTGTCGTAAACACTTCCCGAACCTTTCCTCATTCATGACTTATCATCGGATTTGTAATTATATTTCAGAGCACGCGAGTTCACCCTCGGTTTTTAGTGGGGTTCGTGTTACTCGATCTTTAATTTTATGTATATGTTTTGTAGATCGCTGCTTGTCATTTTGTACTTTATCTTTTATCTATCAATAATTCTAGATTTGCAGAATTTCTTCCATTGATATATCCTCCAGAACTGGAAGTTAAAGAGACCACAGATACAGCTTCGTCCGCATCATTTTTGGACTTATTCCTCGAATTTGACGACAGTGCTCAACTCAGTACTAAAATTTATGATAAACGTGACGACTTCAATTTTAAAATCATAAATTTTCCAAATATGTGCAGCAATATACCAGCTTCTCCTGCATATGGTGTTTACATCTCGCAATTGATTCGGTATGCAAGGGCCAGTAGCAATTATTCTGATTTCCTGAAACGTCATCTTCATCTGAGAAACAGGCTACTGGATCAGGGCTATAAAAAGATTCGCCTTATTCGATCTCTTAAAAGGTTTATATTCCGATACCAAGATCTTGTCGAAATATATTCCGTCTCTGCAGAGACGATAATAAACGATGCATTTTCATATAGTGAAAATGTATAAAGATAAGGAAGTCAACAAAAATGTCAAAAATATTGTTTTTATCAATGTGTGACGTAAAAGTGTTTTTGACATTTACTTCACTGAATTTGGTACTGCTTTGACAACTGTTTTACCTATTTTGTTCCAGTATTGTTATAAATACTGTTATAGTGACAGCCGGAACCTTTGAGTCGTAATGAAAGCGGGAGGTTTGGCACTTTAAAATCTGATTCAACCCACCATTTCTTTAGAAATGCCTGTACCAAGTCAGGGTCATTACGGTTTTCACAATTTTCCGGTTGTTGACCGATTTTGTCTGTTTATATACTTATGACTTTTGACTTTCCCTTTGTAAGATTGTTCGGAGTTCGGTAATTTTGTTATTACCCTTATTTTGACCATTCTGTTCTTCTACGATTCATGTATTTTGATTACCCCTTTGGTATTTTCAAACTCTTCTTATTTCAAAAAACGCGTCGTGTGCAATTAATTAAATATCTATGTTCTTATTACTAAGGACCATTAGCAACCATATGAGCATGCACACGAGTTGAGATGTATACTAATCTTCTATTGTGAACTTTTTGGGCGACCAAATGTTCCAGCAGCAGATTATGACAGGTATATTCGCCTTCGTACGTCACCTACGAGTTAGTGCACGAAAAGTCTAAAGACGGCTTCGAAGTGCATACCTCGCCTAGGTGTACATCTTTTGGCCTCATGTTTACTCAATGACATCGACGACAACGTCTGGGGGTTAGGCCAGGTACCTTTACCTTGGCGGTTGAACTACGAATGAAGTCACGTGTTTTCCTGATAATTCCGTTTCACCCTATTGCTTTCACATCTCAGACCAGGCGATAGGTTTGCTGACTGAATGTTATGTTTTACAGCCTGGTCGATTTGGTGGCGAAAGGGGTGAAATCATGACACATGACAAACCCTGCTTTTGTCGACGATAAACCATGCATTAAAATGACTCTGGTTTTAAGTTTCTGCAAAACTATGTAAGCCCATACTGATCGCTTAACTAGGCCTTTTCGTTAGAACACTTCACTGAGGCATGAGTAGCCTCACCGATCTTGGCTATCCTGTTTAGGCCCTTTTGGTTTATTCGCTGTCTAAGACTTTTCTGTTGTTTGGCTCTACGCTTTTGCACTATGAGACTACCCGATGACTGGTTATTCCAGAAGAACATCGGGCGGACTACATTAGATAACTACCTATATATTACTATCAGCGGGTCGATAACCTGACACTGATATGGTTTATTATATAAATGTATGTTTGAAATTTCCAGTTCCCAAATAACGTAATGTATTAAACCTAAGGTCAATAACCCTCAGAGATATTTGTTGTTTATTCTATTTCTCCCCAAGACTTTTAAATTAGTTGGCTTTCAATCGTTTGACTATGAGTGGTACACAGAAAAGTTAATAAGGACAGTTACAATCCCTTGACTATGAGTGTTACATAGACAAGTCAATAAGGACAGCTACAAGTGTTTGACTGAGTGGTACATAGACAAGTTAATAAGGACAGCTACAAGTGTTTGACTATGAGTGGTACACAGACAAGTTAATAAGGATAGTTACAATCGTTTGACTATGAGTGGTGCATAGACCGGTTAATAAGGACAGTTACAATCGCTTGACTATAAGTGTTACATAGACAAGTCAATAAGGACAGCTACAATCGTTTGACTATGAGTGGTACATAGACAAGTTAATAAGGACAGTTACAAGTGTTTGACTATGAGTGGTACATGGACAAGTCAATAAGGACAGTTACAATCGCTTGACTATAAGTGTTACATAGACAAGTTAATAAGGACAGTTACAATCGTTTGACTATGAGTGGTACACATAGACAAGTTAATAAGGACAGTTACAATCGTTTGACTATGAGCGGTACATAGACAAGTTAATAAGGACAGTTACAATCGTTTGACTATGAGTGGTACATAGACAAGTTAATAAGGACAGCTACAATCGTTTGACTATGAGTGATACACATAGACAAGTTAATAAGGACAGTTACAATCGTTTGACTATGAGTGGTACATAGACAAGTTAATAAGGACAGTTACAATCGTTTGACTCTGAGTGGTACATAGACAAGTTAATAAGGACAGCTACAATCGTTTGACTATGAGTGGTACATAGACAAGTTAATATGGACAGCTACAATCGTTTGACTATGAGTGTTACATAGACAAGTTAATAAGGACAGTTACAATCGTTTGACTATGAGTGGTACATAGACAAGTTAATAAGGACAGTTACAATCGTTTGACTATGAGTGGTACATAGACAAGTTAATAAGGACAGCTACAATCGTTTGACTATGAGTGATACACATAGACAAGTTAATAAGGACAGTTACAATCGTTTGACTATGAGTGGTACACAGACAAGTTAATAAGGACAGTTACAATCGTTTGACTCTGAGTGGTACATAGACAAGTTAATAAGGACAGCTACAATCGTTTGACTATGAGTGGTACATAGACAAGTTAATAAGGACAGTTACAATCGTTTGACTATGAGTGGTACATGGACAAGTCAATAAGGACAGTTACAATCATTTGACTATACGTGTTACATAGACAAGTTAATAAGGACAGTTACAATCGTTTGACTATGAGTGGTACAGATAGACAAGTTAATAAGGACAGTTACAATCGTTTGACTGAGTGGTACACATAGACAAGTTATTAAGGACAGTTACAATCGTTTGACTATGAGTGGTACATAGACAAGTTAATAAGGACAGTTACAATTGTTTGACTATGAGTGGTACATAGACAAGTTAATAAGGACAGTTACAATTGTTTGACTATGAGTGTTACATAGACAAGTTAATAAGGACAGTTACAATCGTTTGACTATGAGTGGTACACAGACAAGTTAATAAGGACAGTTACAATCGTTTGACTATGAGTGGTACATAGACAAGTTAATAAGGACAGTTACATTATACAAAGTATTGCACACACAATGACCTCGTTTTCACGTTACAAACTCCCAATTCATGTTAGATGTCATTTAAATATATTTGATACCATCTATTAGCGCAGCTTTGTTTCATGGACATAACTATTTGTTTTACTTGACTATTTAAATGTGCATTAAACCTAACATGATAATTACAAGAAATATTTTATGCGTATTATAATGAATTAATTGATGCATTAAAAGTTTTAATTTCTTAATTAACTACAACACATGTCAAGAAATAACATAGATTCATTTAAACGGCTAAATAATATGTCTAATGGAAGGTACTACGTTTTTGTGAGCAGTTCATGTCTAATATTTTCATCTTTGAAGGCTTTTATCTTTTTAGTCCAGTTATATTAACCGACTTTTACACCTTTGTTTACACTAATCTTGACATAAATGTATACTAATATTACACTCGTTCTGTTATTGTTAGGGAGGTCTTTAGATATATGACATTTGTGTTATTATAAAGTATTCCCAAGAGACAATGATCATACTGTATAACATAGATATAGTAATAAATGAGAATCATATAGGAAAATATCATACCAACTTGTTAATTAGAATCTGTTCCTAAACATTACGGAGGATTTCTATAGCAAAGCGTAGGAGGACTTGTCATTAACTGTGAACAATGAAATAATTATAACAAGGTGAAACACATCATAAATTCAATAACATTAATCATTACTTTCTTTATACAAAATAGACTTTCATATTAGTTGTTTATTTGTTCCTCAAATAAAAATAATATTAGGAGATATCAAAAACAGTAGTTAGAATATGTAGCTATTGAAATCTATAATATAGTATTATTACGTGATGCTTTTCATATTGGCCTAGTTATAGGTCCGAGGCCTGCTGTATTGGCCAAGGTCATATCATCATGTATTTAACTGAAATACTGGTTATAATTCCCGTTAAAGAATAATAAACAATAACATAGTAATCAGATACTATTCATGTCAAATTGATAGTATATAAACGTTAGAGAAAACCGAAGGGCAATCAAGAAATGATAATCCAGAGACACTGGCGACATTGGGTACACAAAACTCAGGCCGAAGACAAACAAAGTCAAATACACAAACGATGAGCGACAGACCCCACGCACCTTCTTCCACAATACAACCGCCATATTACTGAAGTAGCCAGTATGTGTTAGACAGCACTATACGCAAACAAACAATTATGTATCAATTGTCAGTTAGTTATGATAAAGTTCTGGGACAATTATTTAATAGTATTACAATTATTTCAGATTTTGTTTTGTTCTGTTAACACTCATTTTTATTTCATACTAAACCCAAGACAAGTTTTTGAGGTTGTTTACGTCTTGTAGACCAAAGTAAACATTTTGAACCTTTTTTCCAATTTATTTATTTCGTAATTTTAGTCTTTGATATTTAAGTGCATACATCATCCAATCAAAATATATTTTCACAAAAGCATTCACAGATCCTGCTTTTTGTCCTGTCCATGTTTATGTTGACATTTATTTTTATGATAGTATGTCTCCTTTTTGAGTGGAAGCGAATCTATGACGATATTTTATTGTTTGTTTATATCTGGTTGGCGTTGGAAATCCCATTCTTAGAAGAAATTTGAATCTCAATAACAGTTTTAACCCCATCATATTGTTGTGCTTGTCCTAAGTAATGACCTGCATTTCCAGCATCCATATGACGTGGTATTTTTGTGTTAAATTGTTTGAGGTAAGAGGTGGTTGTTCGTTTTGTTGATATTGGTGGAATTGTTCACCATCACTGTTTAGTTGATAGTGGTGGAATTGTTCACCATCACTGTTTAGTTGATAGTGGTGGAATTGTTCACCATCACTGTTTAGTTGATATTGGTGGAATTGTTCACCATCACTGTTTAAATAATCTTTTCATAATCATAACTTGTCACAAAATAGGATTTCTATCAGACATCAAAAGCAAGCTGCGGGATAAATCTTCTAGTATATATACACTATATCAACATTTAATCCCTTGACATTCAGATATCCAGACATTATTACATTTTATAATAGTTGCGTTGGTTGCTGAAGGACGTATGATCATGTGTTTAATTATGTTTTAGAACATATGAGAAAACGTTCTAATGAACGTATGTTGGCTTCCATGATTAAGTTTTCCTTCAAATTCCCAAAAATATATGCATGTTAAGTCGCAATACACTTCAGGAAAATCGGATTTCATACACATGTTTCACAACGCGACTATATGTAATGATGACAATAGATTTCATACACAAATTCACAACGCGACTTTATGTAACGATGACAATAGATTTCATACTCATGTTTCACAACACGACTTTATGTAACGATGACAATAGATTTCATACACATGTTTCACAACACGACTTTATGTAACGATGACAATAAATTTCATACACATGTTTCACAACACGACTATATGTAACGAAGACAATAGATTAAATTGAATATAAAATAAAACAAGACAACTAATTATATGATTTTAATTTATAGTACCGTATTTGATTTCTTTCACTTTTGTCGACAGGAAGCGTGGGAAGTTATCTCATTACAAATAGTATGTTGTACGTCTTGAGCGTACCTGATGAAGGTTATTCCAGAAACGAGTCGTGCACACTTCATTTGATATCTACGTTTTTATTGTAATCTTAAGATTGTCGCCCCCTAACCTCCACTTTTAACTTGAACAATATTGCTCACACTTCACCAGATTATTGGGAATGGTAGTCTGATTGTCTGTGATATATTAGGTCAAAATCATGGCACTTCAAATATCAAGTAGTTTGATTGACACATTTATACATACTTGTATGCGACAGTTTACAAAGTCAATTCCCAGGAGAATCGTGATCTTCTGGTAATAACTAAGAGCAACTGAAGTGAACACGTCGGGCTTTTGGAATAACATTAATCATGTACACTCCAAAAGATTGGAAAGTCTAATAATAGAAAATCCGCGGAGCAATAAAGCCAAAAAAGCTAAATCATAATCACATAATTTAAGAGCCATATCTAAAACAGCAAATCACAACTCATGTTCCCCCTGTCATTTATTAAGATTTTTTACCTTGATATTGACTGATGTATTCTTGAAAAAAACGATAAATATAATTATGTCTGTAGAAAAAGTGTGGGAGGCTTAATTGTAGAATTGATCACGTTACAATAACTCGGCATATCAAGGTTAATAGCATTGGAATTACAATACATTTACTTTGCAGTTACCGTGTAATAGCTATTTCTTAATGTCACGTTATTGTACAGTAATGGCTTATCGGATGATGATACTTTATGAGGGGGTAAACCATGCATACTAACTAATAATCTATTATTTGTATAGTTTGTAAAATCTACGAATTACTTCTTACAAATGACAATAATTATTTCATTTCGTGACCGACGATTTCACCTATTAACGGATGATTAGTAGATTACAGCATACAATAAAAACAAATAAGCTGACCTTTTGTAACACCCACTAATATTATAGCATTATAGGACTCTCAGTACTATATGAACTGTTTCCTCTATCATCAGTCAGTTGTCATCAACATACAAATATGATTAAATGTCATTCCTGTTGTGTGTCGTAAGCATAGCAATCTTCTATGTTCCTACATTTAGTTTTTCGCAGTCGTGAGTGGTTCTACTTGTTTGTGGTATTAAACATTACTTTACCATGTACATTTGGGTTCCTTTGTTCATATCTGTGCTGTGTAATCAGTTTAATTTGTCAGGTGAGTACATGCATATAAATATGATAACGCATAAGAAGACCCACAGCCTGATTTCGATGCTACATATTTAGCTACAACATTTATTGTCATCTTGCCTCGTCTTGCATATACCTGAAAAACTGCTAGAGTAGCAACTATCAAATGTATTGATTGATTGATATATTTATTGTGTTTAACGCCACTTTCAGGAATATTTCAGCTATATCATGGCGACCAGTTTTAGTGACGAAAGAAGCCGGAGTACCCGAAGAGAACCACCGACCATGGACAAACAACTGGTAAACTGTATCACTTGCTGCTGCGAGTCGAGTGCACCCTTTTTGTAATTTACAAAGCCGGGTGCGAACCCACACCGTATTAGTGATAGGTTTGTATGAGTTGTTAGGTAATCCAACTACTTGACTCATTGAGCCACCCGGGTCCTTCCATCAATTGTATATACTGCTGCACATGATACCGAAAGGATATTGGTTTGTATAAATATTTTAATATAAACGTCTGAAGATTCAGCAAACAGTGTTGTAGTTTGATTTTAGCTGATATTTTTTATTCTATTTTTGTTCTTCCCTCGTTCGTGTTGAACTCTCACAATCAATATACTGCAGCGCCAATTCGCTTAGCATAATTACGAACAATTTATCCTATTTTACGCACTATGTAAAAAATAGCTTCATTGAAGAAAGATTAAAGATATCAAAGGGGTAATGAAGAGCCGTAAATAAAAGGACAGGCAGTACAATGGGCAAGAACAAAACAATGATCTGATAAACATTACACAGAAAACTATAGATTGAACAACACGAACCCACTAAAAACCGGGGGTGAACTCCGGAAGGATTATCAGTTCCTGGTCGTCGTTTTACTGCTCTGACATGATCTGATATGGAAATCGTGTTGGACATTTGTATACGTAAATAAATGCAAATGATAAAACATGAATCTCCTACAAAACAAATGAGAGTAAAGACAAACCGAACATTATTTTTCCGCGAAATCGCAGAGGATATCACAACACAAGTCATATAATTTGATAACATGAACAACACAAACCACAATAAAACATGTAAAACCGGGGCGAATTCCGGGAGGGTTATCAGTTCCTGCTCCACTAGTGACCCCCGTTGTAGTCCTCTTGAAACAAACCCAGTGGTAAGTTATCAATGAAGAGATGACGGACTTGTGATTACGACAATGAAACATATTCGTGGTCATTTCTGACACAGATTTACTGTAACGGTTAACCAAGTGATTCTGACACAGATTTACTGTAACGGTTAACTAAGTGATTCTGACACAGATATACTGTAACGGTTAACTAAGTGATTCTGACACAGATTTACTGTAACGGTTAACTAAGTGATTCTGACACAGATTTACTGTAACGGTTAACTAAGTGATTCTGACACAGATTTACTGTAACGGTTAACCAAGTGATTCTGACACAGATATACTGTAACGGTTAACTAAGTGATTCTGACACAGATTTACTGTAACGGTTAACTAAGTGATTCTGACACAGATTTACTGTAACGGTTAACTAAGTGATTCTGACACAGATTTACTGTAACGGTTAACTAAGTGATTCTGACACAGATTTACTGTAACGGTTAACTAAGTGATTCTGACACAGATTTACTGTAACGGTTAACTAAGTGATTCTGACACAGATTTACTGTAACGGTTAACTAAGTGATTCTGACACAGATTTACTGTAACGGTTAACTAAGTGATTCTGACACAGATATACTGTAATGGTTAACTAAGTGATTCTGACACAGATTTACTGTAACGGTTAACTAAGTGATTCTGACACAGATATACTGTAACGGTTAACTAAGTGATTCTGACACAGATATACTGTAACGGTTAACTAAGTGATTCTGACACAGATATACTGTAACGGTTAACTAAGTGATTCTGACACAGATATACTGTAATGGTTAACTAAGTGATTCTGACACAGATTTACTGTAACGGTTAACTAAGTGATTCTGACACAGATTTACTGTAACGGTTAACCAAGTGATTCTGACACAGATTTACTGTAATGGTTAACTAAGTGATTCTGACACAGATTTACTGTAACGGTTAACTAAGTGATTCTGACACAGATATACTGTAACGGTTAACTAAGTGATTTTGACACAGATTTACTGTAACGGTTAACCAAGTGATTCTGACACAGATTTACTGTAACGGTTAACTAAGTGATTCTGACACAGATTTACTGTAACGGTTAACTAAGTGATTCTGACACAGATATACTGTAATGGTTAACTAAGTGATTCTGACACAGATTTACTGTAACGGTTAACTAAGTGATTCTGACACAGATATACTGTAACGGTTAACTAAGTGATTCTGACACAGATATACTGTAACGGTTAACTAAGTGATTCTGACACAGATATACTGTAACGGTTAACTAAGTGATTCTGACACAGATATACTGTAATGGTTAACTAAGTGATTCTGACACAGATTTACTGTAACGGTTAACTAAGTGATTCTGACACAGATTTACTGTAACGGTTAACCAAGTGATTCTGACACAGATTTACTGTAATGGTTAACTAAGTGATTCTGACACAGATTTACTGTAACGGTTAACTAAGTGATTCTGACACAGATATACTGTAACGGTTAACTAAGTGATTTTGACACAGATTTACTGTAACGGTTAACCAAGTGATTCTGACACAGATTTACTGTAACGGTTAACTAAGTGATTCTGACACAGATTTACTGTAACGGTTAACTAAGTGATTCTGACACAGATATACTGTAACGGTTAACTAAGTGATTCTGACACAGATTTACTGTAACGGTTAACTAAGTGATTCTGACACAGATTTACTGTAACGGTTAACTAAGTGATTCTGACACAGATTTACTGTAACGGTTAACTAAGTGATTCTGACACAGATTTACTGTAACGGTTAACTAAGTGATTCTGACACAGATTTACTGTAATGGTTAACTAAGTGATTCTGACACAGATTTACTGTAACGGTTAACTAAGTGATTCTGACACAGATTTACTGTAACGGTTAACTAAGTGATTCTGACACAGATATACTGTAATGGTTAACTAAGTGATTCTGACACAGATATACTGTAACGGTTAACTAAGTGATTCTGACACAGATTTACTGTAACGGTTAACTAAGTGATTCTGACACAGATTTACTGTAACGGTTAACTAAGTGATTCTGACACAGATTTACTGTAATGGTTAACTAAGTGATTCTGACACAGATTTACTGTAACGGTTAACTAAGTGATTCTGACACAGATTTACTGTAACGGTTAACTAAGTGATTCTGACACAGATTTACTGTAACGGTTAACTAAGTGATTCTGACACGGATTTACTGTAACGGTTAACTAAGTGATTCTGACACAGATTTACTGTAACGGTTAACTAAGTGATTCTGACACAGATATACTGTAACGGTTAACTAAGTGATTCTGACACAGATATACTGTAACGGTTAACTAAGTGATTCTGACACAGATTTACTGTAACGGTTAACTAAGTGATTCTGACACAGATATACTGTAATGGTTAACTAAGTGATTCTGACACAGATTTACTGTAACGGTTAACTAAGTGATTCTGACACAGATTTACTGTAACGGTTAACTAAGTGATTCTGACACAGATTTACTGTAACGGTTAACTAAGTGATTCTGACACAGATATACTGTAACGGTTAACTAAGTGATTCTGACACAGATTTACTGTAACGGTTAACTAAGTGATTCTGACACAGATATACTGTAACGGTTAGCTAAGTGATTCTGACACAGATTTACTGTAACGGTTAACTAAGTGATTCTGACACAGATTTACTGTAACGGTTAACTAAGTGATTCTGACACAGATATACTGTAACGGTTAACTAAGTGATTCTGACACAGATTTACTGTAACGGTTAACTAAGTGATTCTGACACAGATTTACTGTAACGGTTAACTAAGTGATTCTGACACAGATATACTGTAACGGTTAACTAAGTGATTCTGACACAGATATACCGCAACGGTTAACTAAGTGATTCTGACACAGATATACCGTAACGGTTAACTAAGTGATTCTGACACAGATATACCGCAACGGTTAACTAAGTGATTCTGACACAGATTTACCGTAACGGTTAACTAAGTGATTCTGACACAGATATACTGTAACGGTTAACTAAGTGATTCTGACACAGATTTACTGTAACGGTTAACTAAGTGATTCTGACACAGATTTACTGTAACGGTTAACTAAGTGATTCTGACACAGATTTACTGTAACGGTTAACTAAGTGATTCTGACACAGATTTACTGTAACGGTTAACTAAGTGATTCTGACACAGATTTACTGTAACGGTTAACTAAGTGATTCTGACACAGATATACTGTAACAGTTAACTAAGTGATTCTGACACAGATTTACTGTAACGGTTAACTAAGTGATTCTGACACAGATTTACTGTAACGGTTAACTAAGTGATTCTGACACAGATATACTGTAACGGTTAACTAAGTGATTCTGACACAGATATACCGCAACGGTTAACTAAGTGATTCTGACACAGATATACCGTAACGGTTAACTAAGTGATTCTGACACAGATTTACTGTAACGGTTAACTAAGTGATTCTGACACAGATTTACTGTAACGGTTAACTAAGTGATTCTGACACAGATATACTGTAACGGTTAACTAAGTGATTCTGACACAGATATACCGCAATGGTTAACTAAGTGATTCTGACACAGATATACCGTAACGGTTAACTAAGTGATTCTGACACAGATATACCGTAACGGTTAACTAAGTGATTCTGACACAGATATACCGTAACGGTTAACTAAGTGATTCTGACACAGATTTACTGTAACGGTTAACTAAGTGATTCTGACACAGGTTTACTGTAACGGTTAACTAAGTGATTCTGACACAGATATACTGTAACGGTTAACTAAGTGATTCTGACACAGATTTACTGTAATGGTTAACTAAGTGATTCTGACACAGATTTACTGTAACGGTTAACTAAGTGATTCTGACACAGATTTAGTGTAACGGTTAACTAAGTGATTCTGACACAGATATACTGTAACGGTTAACTAAGTGATTCTGACACAGATATACCGCAATGGTTAACTAAGTGATTCTGACACAGATATACTGTAATGGTTAACTAAGTGATTCTGACACAGATTTACTGTAACGGTTAACTAAGTGATTCTGACACAGATTTACTGTAACGGTTAACTAAGTGATTCTGACACAGATTTACTGTAACGGTTAACTAAGTGATTCTGACACAGATATACTGTAACGGTTAACTAAGTGATTCTGACACAGATATACCCAACGGTTAACTAAGTGATTCTGACATAGATATACCGTAACGGTTAACTAAGTGATTCTGACACAGATTTACCGTAACGGTTAACTAAGTGATTCTGACACAGATTTACCGTAACGGTTAACTAAGTGATTCTGACACAGATATACCGTAACGGTTAACTAAGTGATTCTGACACAGATATACCGCAACGGTTAACTAAGTGATTCTGACACAGATATACCGTAACGGTTAACTAAGTGATTCTGACACAGATTTACTGTAACGATTAACTAAGTGATTCTGACACAGATATACTGTAACGGTTAACTAAGTGATTCTGACACAGATATACTGTAACGGTTAACTAAGTGATTCTGACACAGATATACTGTAACGGTTAACTAAGTGATTCTGACACAGATATACTGTAACGGTTAACTAAGTGATTCTGACACAGATTTACTGTAACGGTTAACTAAGTGATTCTGACACAGATTTACTGTAACGGTTAACTAAGTGATTCTGACACAGATATACTGTAACGGTTAACTAAGTGATTCTGACACAGATTTACTGTAACGGTTAACTAAGTGATTCTGACACAGATATACCGCAACGGTTAACCAAGTGATTCTGACACAGATATACCGCAACGGTTAACTAAGTGATTCTGACACAGATATACCGCAACGGTTAACTAAGTGATTCTGACACAGATTTACTGTAACGGTTAACTAAGTGATTCTGACACAGATTTACTGTAACGGTTAACTAAGTGATTCTGACACAGATATACTGTAACGGTTAACTAAGTGATTCTGACACAGATTTACTGTAACGGTTAACTAAGTGATTCTGACACAGATATACCGCAACGGTTAACCAAGTGATTCTGACACAGATATACCGCAACGGTTAACTAAGTGATTCTGACACAGATATACCGCAACGGTTAACTAAGTGATTCTGACACAGATTTACTGTAACGGTTAACCAAGTGATTCTGACACAGATTTACTGTAACGGTTAACCAAGTGATTCTGACACAGATTTACTGTAACGGTTAACCAAGTGATTCTGACACAGATTTACTGTAACGGTTAACCAAGTGATGGTGATGACTGAGCTGAAACATTGAAATGTAGATATGGTGTTCATTGATCAATCTTAATTGCATTGTACTAAGATGACGAACACTATTTCTATAATATGCTACATATATTAACGAGGCCAGGATAAGGTTCTTTCACTAACGAATGTATAGTTTTCAATAAAGATTTGGATTGAAAAAAAAGAAAAGAAATGTAAGCTGAAACTGGAGGCCATCATTATATCTGTGTTAAAGTGTGTGGCGATCCTATACATTTTACTCTCGTTAACTAGTTTTCTTAGAAAAAAAATATCTGTGATTAAAGATCAATCTTAACGTCGTATCAATCACCAATCGTAAGATGCAGTATTAACGATGAAAAGCATGTATGTGCTTTAATCAGCAAATATCTATATATAGTATATTTGTATCGATTTTAATGTTACTAGATAGCTGCTTGCTAGTGCTGCCAGGTAATAAAACAGTCTGAAAGGTCAGTCTGTTTGTTTGTTGTCTTATTCATGTAGTTATTACAATTTTAAGACATCTGGAAGACATCAGGATTAGAAATCATTTCATCAGATATTCCCCTGCCAAATAAATAACTGAAATGTCTAACAACCGAAGAGATGTTCACGAACGTCAACGTTTAACACCAGGACTGCTATTCATCTTGAGGAATATATCTTGCATTAGATGTCTAATTTGCATGAACGAAAATTCACCTTGTCACTCTAATATTAGTTTTCTACTGTCTGTATGCCAATTGTTATGTCATAAAAAATGTTTTAAAATGAGTAAAGAAATTACACCCACAAACGTGTACAAAAATGTGTACAAAGTACATTGTAATTCATGTTATGACAGAATTTCGAATAAACATATCCTCTAGAAACAACAATACTAGTGTGAACAAATTCATAAAGGCAAAACAAAATGTCTGACTTATCCTGGGCACTGCAAATTAACAATATTTATCCCGGGAATTGTTATTTACCTTAAATGGTATTCAAGTATATGCATCGCTAAATCTTTTTGTTTAGTTTTTTTTTATGCTTCTAATATATCTAAGCGCATAAACGACCTTTATCGTGAGAAGTAATCGCCAGGGGCGGATCCAGGATTTCAAGTTAGGGGGGGGCGTACTTTAAAAAATTGCGCTGAGCGGAGGCAGGCGCGAAAAATTTGGGGGTATTTCGTGTGAAAAATCACCATTTTACGCAAAAAAATCATATCTTTTCCAATTTTAGGGGGAGCGCGCCGGGTGCCGCCCCCCCTGGATCCTCCCCTGATTTAGGAGTTGCGGGTTGCAGAATCATCCTCCTACCCCCTCCACCCGGCCTTCAATGAAAAATCAAAAAACCATTGTGGACAACTACAATGTATTTCAAGTACATTATATAGTTTAACGTCAATCAATTGCGTGGTTACAGTCAGGGGAGTTGCGGATTGCAGAAATCTTACAGACGGACGGACGGACGGACGGACATCAAGTGTTTGAGCAACGGGCGTAAAAACCTCATTACACTAAAAGATCAAACAAAAAAATGTATCAAAGTTCTCGAGAAATATGTTTACTGAAATCAGGTGTGAGATATACATAAACCATTTTGTGAGATTATTTTCACACTTTCATGTGCAGTTGTAGATATTAATTTATTACAAATAAATTGTAGTCAGAATTTTTTGTTAAAAATGTGTAAAAAAATTGTACAGACATCCATTGGTAGATATAAATAATATAAACGTACCCGGACAAAGGATTTGTTCACACTTTCTTGTGCAGATACCTCGGGCAGATGCAGAGATTGTTACAAATAAATTGCCGCTAATTTTTTTTTTTATTAATACACACTGTATGTTACTTTTGTATTTTAATGTACAATATACCAACGCGTATTTTTACTGATCTTTACTTGAAAAGTAAAAGGCAACATTTTCGGGTATTTGTATACAAATCAAACTTATATTTTTTTTTCCATATGAAATTGCAGAATTTCGAATTCAAGAACTATTTGAACCATTATTTAAAGAGAAGTGACCATTTTCATGGGACACTCAAGTTTCTCCACACTGTCTCAGTTTCATCATCTGATTCTCTCGTTATAGGTTTTCGTTGTATGTTTTTTAAATGAGATCAATTGTTAAATTAATTATTCGAAGTATTGATTGAATTTACTTTTTAGTTTACCTTTGACTTTTCTCGTCTCGTCGAGGAATCAGAAATGTATCCAATCTTGCTTGTTTTCTTGGCCTAGAATTTTCGTCCATTTTATAATTTCTAAATAGCACGTGTACATGTACACTGTAGTTGTAAAATTGACTGCAGAAATAATGTTTAATTAGCGTGAGAAAATAGTTGATGTCTGGTACCTCGGAACCAATCGGAATGAAATAATCTTTGAACTACTGATGGCGAATACATATATGAATCAGCGAACACATCCAACGTGTATTTACAATGTGTAAGAATATTTTACTACAGGTCACGAGTTAACCATTCATGAAAACGTTATTTATTGAACTGCTTAATTAACGTTGAATAACATATGCTTTGCGAATTTTAGGGGGGGGGGGGGGGGGGGGGGGGGGGGGGGCGCACGCCCCGCACGCCCCCTCTAAATCCGCCACTGATCGCAACTCTTTTTACCCCTTTGACATCTTCCAGCGTTTCTGGATAATCTTAATCAGGTACAATTAAAAAGCAAAACAAAAATCAAACAACAACACCAAAGGTGATACATTCCTGGAGAAGGAGAACCTTAGTTCTAGTATAAGTAGAACCTGTCAAAACAGATCATATATTGCCATACGCAAATACAAGAGAGTACATACGAGTAATCGCTGAAGTTGTGTTGACACTCTCCATGGTTATATTGTCGATCATTTTGTTAAAAGTGTGTGTCCTCTTTAAATTGAAACGAATAGTTTGCTAAGCATTGTCTGTTTATATCTATATTGTCGTTGGAGATCCAATTATCAAGACGGGGGAGGGTTAGGCTAACATTAACCAATTTAATCCAATCACACATGTATGTCTATCCCAATCTAGAAACTTTATTTTCAATGCCATATAGCATGGTCTTGTTTGTATTGAGTGACATGAAGTGAGGGAATGATTGCTCGTTTTGTTGCTATTGGTGGACATTTTTATCATCAAAGTTTAGATTGTCTTGCTGCATATATCCCCAAGGATAGAAAAAAGAAATCTTACATCATTTGAAACATCGTTTTCATCTAAAAATCGGTTAGTTGCACAGATTGAGTGGGTAGATATTAGTTAATTCTGAGTATTTACACTGGCAATAAATCCTAAGGTAAGTATGTTCCATCGCTTAGGATTGAATCATAATCTGCACATATTGATAAAAACAAACACGTTATGGAATAACTAATCTACGTTTATATTTTTTTAATGCATTATGATTGTGAACGTACAGCTAACAATGCTCAGTATAAAACATCTTTAGTTTTTTGTGTAGTGTTTTAAAGTTTTGTCCATTGTATTGTTTGTCCTTCTTTAATTTGGTGTTTATGATTACTACTTTGGTATCTTCAAAATTTTCATCCGTGGAAAGAAATCTTTTCATGGCAATGCCATCAATTCATTGTAATTTTTTATATAAGGTGATGAATAAAAAATTGAAATAAATTCAAGAAACATTTATTATATTGCTAAATATACATTGTCGAATAATCATTATTTTGCCACATTAATATGTGACCATATAAAAATGAATAAAAATTATGCTTTTAATGCACAATACCACCTCCAACTTTTTCATCTATGATGCAAAAATTGAGATATGCCAAATGTAGATAGAAACATGACACATCATGTTGGAAGATTACTCGATGTACGGAAATATTATTCACTTTAAACGGGATATTTAGTACTCGATGTACGGAAGAATTACTCACTTTACATGGCTTATTTGGTACTCGATGTACGGAAGAATTACTCACTTTACATGGCTTATTTGGTACTCGATGTACGGAAGAATTACTCACTTTACATGGCTTATTTGGTACTCGATGTACGGAAGAATTACTCACTTTACATGGCTTATTTGGTACTCCATGTACGGAAGAATTACTCACTTTACATGGCTTATTTGGCACTCGGTGTACGGAAGAATTACTCACTTTACATGGCTTATTTGGCACTCGGTGTACGGAAGAATTACTCACTTTACATGGCGTATTTGGTACTCGGTGTACGGAAGAATTACTCACTTTACATGGCTTATTTGGTACTCGATGTACGGAAGAATTACTCACTTTACATGGCTTATTTGGCACTCGGTGTACGGAAGAATTACTCACTTTACATGGCTTATTTGGCACTCGGTGTACGGAAGAATTACCCACTTTACATGGCTTATTTGGTACTCGATGTACGGAAGAATTACTCACTTTACATGGCTTATTTGGTACTCGATGTACGGAAGAATTACTCACTTTACATGGCTTATTTGGTACTCGATGTACGGAAGAATTACTCACTTTACATGGCTTATTTGGTACTCGATGTACGGAAGAATTACTCACTTTACATGGCTTATTTGGTACTCGATGTACGGAAGAATTACTCACTTTGCATGGCTTATTTGGTACTCGATGTACGGAAGAATTACTCACTTTACATTGTTTATTTGGCACTCTGTGTACGGCAAAAATTACTCACTTTACACGGTATATTTAATGTCATACACTGTGTGTATCCCTTGTTCATGTAGGGACTTAGGCAACACATATACTGTATTTGAACTCACAAATATTACAAATAATCAATGCTGAACACCATTTTATCTTGATAAAGACCTCGTTTGTATTTATATACAGCATGATTTAAATTCTATAACCTATTATAAACACGCGATCTATTGATACTTCTGCTGTTGCATGTGATGGTGTTAGTTGGAAGAGGGACTGGAATCAGGATACCTTTACATAGACATGCTACTTGATACATTGTTTATTATTTATAACGTAGCTCTGACTCTTTTGATAACAGCTGAAATTTGCTTAGTCTAGAAAATGGGCGCCTATAGAAAATAAGTACCTCATTTTCATAAGTAAATCGAAACTCACCTTAACTCTCCCTTGTATCCTGATGTTTTCTGTAGAACTTCCGAAAGGCTGATTCCGTTACCGAATTGTATTTGTGTATTCTAGTATATAAAGTGTGGAAATATCCGTTTGATGAACAGTTCAGGTCAAAAAGTTGTGATATTATTGAAAAGTATTGAATTTTGATTCCTTTGTCACACTGCAAAGACATATTCTCCTGAATGCAATATAGAGATATTTATATCAAGAAGAGATATACAAAAAGACCAAATAGTATTAACTTCTTGGGGATTATGGCGTCAACAAATAGATTGAATCTGACTAATCTATGTAAATTTATACGGATAATAAATGAAAGGGTGTGTCCTCCTAGCTAACTGTTTTCTTGTGTTCTAATATTGTATATATATTGTATACATTGTATATAATTGTGTTTATTACATAACGATGTTATTTAAACAATTGTATTGGCAATCATGCTGTCACCTGACATTCCGTAAAATTTGATATTGTTTGATTAAAACTCGCATTGACTTGGTTTCACTTTCGTTTTCCATTGCACTATGTATGACGTCATAATGAAGTGATTAATTTCATATTGACTTGGTTTCACTTTCACTTTTCATTTTAATGTAATAAAACAATTACAGTCTTTTGTATCGGTCAATACGAGTTTTTATGGACCTTAGAAATCAATATTCACCTCAGCCTAAAGTCTTCGGTGAATATCGTTTTTAAGGTCCATAAAAACTCGTATTGACCTCAACAAAAGACTATAATTGTATACTATGTCTTCTCTGTACCTATGTCATTTGGTGATGAGAATAAAGATATATATATACTGTTCCTGAGCGCTCTAAATATATGGTCTTTTGATAATACAAATAAGTCTTAGAGGTCACTGTTTGATTGGTTGTGACACGATGAGATTTCAAGATTTCAAGATTTTATTGAATAACGCTCAGACACATAAAGTGTAACAATAATTACAATAAGAGTGACGAAATAAACAGACAATAATACATACACAAAACACATTACAACAATACAATAATAACAATAAGAGTGACGAAATAAACAGACAATAATACATACACAAAACACATTACAACAATACAATAATAACAATAAGAGTGACGAAATAAACAGACAATAATACATACACAAAACACATTACAACAATACAATAATAACAATAAGAGTGACGAAATAAACAGACAATAATACATACACAAAACACATTACAACAATACAATAATAACAATAAGAGTGACGAAATAAACAGACAATAATACATACACAAAACACATTACAACAATACAATAATTACAATAAGAGTGACGAAATAAACAGACAATAATACATACACAAAACACGTTACAACAAAGCATTTACTTTTTTGATAAATATAGTAAAACGTTTGTATAACTGAACATTGCATAGTGATAATAAGCCTGACATTTTTGTTTTACTAGGATATTGCACATAATATTTTGATAAATAGATATTTCTGAGATTCACTATTCTGTCATTATTGCACATAAAAAATACATGAAATTCATTGCCAACATTATCATTACAAAATGTACAAGTTCTTTCTTGTCTTGGAATATTTGCCCATCTTCCAGTTTCAGTGGGAATACGAAGATTGCATGTTCTTAATTTTGTCATCCATATTCTATTTTGTACTGGTAATTTTAGTAAATAATTTTCTAATCCGAAATTCTTTTTGAATAAACTATAAAATTCGCCTCTTGACGAATTTTCAATATCACTAAACCACTTTTGACTAAATTGATCATGTAAAATTTGAGTAATATACTTTACATCAATAAAATCTATTTGATTTTCAAAAATATATGACAGACCAACGTAATTGAATATAGATTCGATACAATTCAACCATTTAAATGATTGAATACCATTACTCTTTAAAGAATCCAAAAGTCTATAGATACAACTGCTCATTCTTTCATTATTGTTAACTAATCTGTTCCAAAATGATATCATTCTAATTTTAACTCTTATTTCCAGTGGATATTGCCCAAGTTCTTCATATACCATACAATTAGGAGTAGAAGATATAATCTTCAATATTCGCTTACAAAAACCCAAATGCACTTGTTCAATTATTTCAATATTTTCGTAACCCCATATTTCAGAACCATAAAGTAAAATTGGCTCTACTATGGCATCAACAATTTTTAATTGTAAATCAATAGGAATATTTTGATTCCTAATATTTTTATAAATGCTAAACAGAGATTTCTGTGCTTGATTAACCAATTTCTTTCTGGATTCTGAAAAACATCCATTATATTTAAATAATATCCCTAAATATGAAAAAGAATCTACAACTTCTATAGTTTCATGTTGTAGTTTAAATTCAAAATTTGAACGTGATTTTCTTTTGGAAACTTCTAATTTCCACTGTTTACAATATAATTGAAAAATATCTAACACGTTCTGCATTCCCTCTTCAGATTCCGCTAAAACAACGGTGTCATCCGCATATAAAATAACAAATATTTTGAAAAGTGTGTTCAATTCCTGAAAACTCTTTTCTTGTATTTGCTCTAACGGAGAAATGTTTGATTCAGAAAACAAATTCTCTAAATCATTCAGAAATATGGAAAATAAAAAGGTACATAAATTTTCTCCCTGTCTGTGAGGGAAAGAATTCAGATTGTTCACCGTTATGCATGATTTTATATTATCATACATATTATATACAACAATGAATATTTTCCCTTTTATACCACTGTTTATCATTTTCTTCCACAAGCCCATTCGCCTAACTGTGTTAAACGCCTTGCGGAAGTCACTAAAACCACAAAAAAGTTTTTTTCCAAAATCTTGGTAAAAAGATATCAATGACTGAAGTAAAAATAAATGATCTGTGGTAGGATGCCCTTTTCGAAAACCGGCTTGATTAGAAGATATCAATGAAATTTCATTGGCAAGAAACGTAAATCTTTCGTTAAGAATGGAAGTGAAAATTTTCCTAAACAGCTGATTAACGTGATCGCTCTGAAATTGTCTGGGTCTAAATTATTACCTTTGTTCTTATACACGGGTTTATTTATACCTTTAGTCCAATATTCAGGTATAATCTGTGTCTAAGCCCAAATTAAATAGTCTATACAAAATACGGATTAAATATGGTGGTGAGTTTTTAAGATACTCATTCAAAACACTATCAAGACCCAGGGATTTATTATTCTTCAAACCTTTAATAGCGTCAAAAATTTCCCTCTCTGTAATTTCATCATTTAATAATGTGTCGTACAGGGGATTATAGCATACTGCATTCAAATCTATATCATCATCATCATCATCATCATCTTCATCAGAATTATTCAATTCCTTGATTGGTTGGTTTTATGGTATTTAACGCCACTTTCAACAATATTTCAGTTATATCGTGGCGTAATTCCTTGAAGTATTCATAAAAAGTATCAATGGGGATAGAGGGATTTCTTTTTGAATTACCTGAAATCTTCTTCAATATTTTCTAAAACGATTTTGTATCAGTTTTCGAATGAGATCGCAACGCATCAGACATTTTTCTTGTTATATACGAAAACTTTTATTAAGTTCTCTTTTAAAGTCTTACGATTTTTCTTTTAATAAAAATTTCGTCTCGTCAGACTTGTCAGTTTAAATTTATTTTTAACACCATGGAATGCATCACGCTTTGTTTTACAATCTTTGGTAAACCAAGGTTTACTATTACTATTATTTTTATTATGGTGTCGGTTTTCACTATTTGTACCAAATACGGTACTTGCAGTATTACACATAAAGTTACAAAGATCATTAACTAGACCGTTCACCTTTGGTTTTGACACCTGAGTTCTGTTATCGAACTCATCTAATACATTATTAATATTTACTAACACATCATTATGATCATCTATTAATACATGTAT
The DNA here is from genome assembly GCA_963680875.1 of Bathymodiolus brooksi. Lineage (NCBI taxonomy): Eukaryota > Metazoa > Mollusca > Bivalvia > Mytilida > Modiolidae > Bathymodiolus > Bathymodiolus brooksi. Next base: position 33,196,359 of record OY804577.1, read on the forward strand.
AAAGTCATTAGCTTTATTTGGTTTCCATTTAATACGTGGTTTTTTAATACAGCCAGGTGTGTCTAAATTTATCTCACTATTGTCAATAACTCTATTTGATAAAGATAGATTAAAATGTATTCTATTATGCACATCAGCGAACATAGGATTAAACTCAATAATATCAAAGTCAGATATAACATCAAATAAATTTGGCGTAAGCAACAAATAGTCAACTAAACTAACATTTTTACAAGTAGTTTTTCCGATACCTTGGTCATTAAAAATACGACCATTAGCTATAAGCAAATTTATACGGCCTTTGTCCTCATTAGCTCTATCTAGTGGGATTTTTTTCTTCTGAAAGAGATAAATAGCTAAACATATTTTCTGCAATTTCAAGATCATCAGTAATATCTAAAATATCAAAAAGTTCTTGATCTGAAACAATGAAGTCGGGTAAAATGGAAGTGCGAGCATTCATATCGCCAATATAGTTTGTATCTTTTAAAAATTTAAGAAGTTCACTTCTATTTCAATAAACGATTCTTCTGAAGAATATTTAGAAAATTCGGGTGGAATATGCGTACACCCTAATACAAAATTTTCGTTCAAAAGTGAAATATTTTTAGTAATTTCGATCCACTGAACAAAGTCTGAATCCGAATCTAAAATTTTAAAATAATTTGACAAATATTCTTTGTAAATAACAACAATACCACCAGATTTATTTTTGAACTTTTTTTCTGTTTTTAAAGTGTACATCATAATCACAAGGAATTTTCAACACATCAAAATATTTGTTTCAGTAAATAACAATACATCATAATTATAATTAGTGTATCAAAGTCAAGGTTCAATAGTGTTGATTTATTACCGCAAACATTCAAGTGAGTAAAGTTAAGTTTATAAACATGTCCAGGTACCGGTAGACTGTCTGATGCGTTGTCATGATCGGGGTTGTGCATTGGATATGGAGGCTCTGCACGGGGCCTAGGCACATACGGATGTCCATTTACAATTAGTTGATCGTATACCATTGTGGCTCGTTTCCATTGCCGCTGGAATTCTTTTAGTTTAGGATAAAGTTTTAGGCGTCTGTCTACTATATCCTGTGGGTCTTGTTGCGAAATAGTAAACTCGGGTTTTTCCTTTAACGTTGATGCCGCTTGTCTAACTTTTTCATGATCTCTATAGTTCGTGAATCTTGCGATATTTCTAGGTTTACCATCTTTTCTCGTAAGCAAGCGGTGAACATTTTGGAATTCTATATCTTCAACACCGGTTATCTCAAGTTCTATTTGTAAGAAATATTTTAGTACAATCTCTGTATTTTCAGTTTCACAATCTTTATCGGAAATTCCACCAAAAATTAGGTTGTATTTCATTGAATGTGTTTGCATTTTAAGTAAATTTTCTCTCAGTTCATCATTTTCATGTTCTAGATCAAACGATCTCCTTTCTAATGTTTGCACTCTGTCAGCTACTTCATGATGGTGTTGCTCCTCGTGATCTATGATTTCTTTATGAGTTCTTTTAATGTTTTTTATTTAATTAATCTCGGATTTCATTTCAACTAGTTCCTTCTCAAATATATCATTCAGTTTGTCTATTACATCTAACTTTGACAGTTTTTCTTTCATGAATGTATCTAAAAAGTCAAATCTACGATTCATATCAGCAACATTTTGGAACAGCATCTAGAGCGAGGCATGCATATCGAAGATACAGATGGTTGCTGTTGATATGTACATTGTTGAATGGGTGGTGGTGGAGCTGACGGTTGAGGTGTACTGTGGATGATTGGAAGCTGAGTGTATGGTGGTATAAACGGATGCATAACAAGAGAGTTGGGATTGACTGGAAAAGTCACATTATTACTGGGTTGTTGTGTTGTGTTGGGATCCATTAAATGAGACTTTAAGATTAATGTATGACGCATGGGCTTGCTGGAGTATTTGCGAGAAAGGTTGGGGTTGAGCTTGTGGTTGAGGCACACCCGCCATTTTTGTTAATGTTTTTGTTGAGGGGATAAAACCTGATTTTCCTGAATTTTTCCTCTTCTTGCCCATTAAATCACAGAAAAATTCCTCTAAAAGTACCAATTAATGTATTCACTTCATAAAAGTTCATGATTCAACACTCGTTGAAGACACACAATATCTTCAAGATAATTAAGTAACATTATTGTTGAGCAGATTTTAACATGTCGACCTGCCATTCCGCCATTTTCCCCCCTTCGAGATGACATGACATGTAACAATGTCAGATAAAAGGCACCAAACAATCATTACACAAACTGTATACAGGAATTATTTATATTTTACAATATTTGTATTTCTATTTCAAAATACTAAATGTGACATTGAATAAAGTATATTTTATCATATGTTTCCCAGTTTCTTTGTAATCTGAAACTGTGTGCAAAGTTCTAGATAACAAACCGGAACGAAACAGATCCGATTAGAAAAATAACATTTCAAACAACCATCTATTATGTCTCTTTTTGAAATATAAATCACGAACCGTTTCCCATTTAATGGGGGAAGTTATTTATGAATAGATAATGGAAATTTAGTAGTATAGATACTTGATATGAAACTAATATAATTCTTAATATGAAGTCATTACAGTTCACACTGTACATCAATATTTCATTATTTATATGGTTTTAGTTTCGAAAAAAGGTGAATGATTACTGTTATATATGATCACTGTTATATAGGTACACGATCACTGTTATATAGGTACATGATCACTGTTATATAGGTACATGATCACTGTTATATAGGTACATGATCACTGTTATATAGGTACATGATCACTGTTATATAGGTACACGATCACTGTTATATAGGTACACGATCACTGTTATATAGGTACACGATCACTGTTATATAGGTACACGATCACTGTTATATAGGTACACGATCACTGTTATATAGGTACATGATCACTGTTATATAGGTACATGATCACTGTTATATAGGTACATGATCACTGTTATATAGGTACATGATCACTGTTATATAGGTACATGATCACTGTTATATAGGTACACGATCAATAGGTACACGATCACTGTTATATAGGTACACGATCACTGTTATATAGGTACACGATCACTGTTATATAGGTACACGATCACTGTTATATAGGTACATGATCACTGTTATATAGGTACATGATCACTGTTATGTAGGAGGTACATGATCACTGTTATATAGGTACATGATCACTGTTATATAGGTACATGATCACTGTTATATAGGTACATGATCACTGTTATATAGGTACACGATCAATAGGTACACGATCACTGTTATATAGGTACATGATCACTGTTATATAGGTACATGATCACTGTTATATAGGTACACGATCAATAGGTACACGATCACTGTTATATAGGTACACGATCACTGTTATATAGGTACACGATCACTGTTATATAGGTACACGATCACTGTTATATAGGTACATGATCACTGTTATATAGGTACATGATCACTGTTATGTAGGAGGTACATGATCACTGTTATATAGGTACATGATCACTGTTATATAGGTACATGATCACTGTTATATAGGTACACGATCAATAGGTACACGATCACTGTTATATAGGTACACGATCACTGTTATATAGGTACACGATCACTGTTATATAGGTACACGATCACTGTTATATAGGTACATGATCACTGTTATATAGGTACATGATCACTGTTATGTAGGAGGTACATGATCACTGTTATATAGGTACATGATCACTGTTATATAGGTACATGATCACCAGAAAATAGGGTTTAAGTTAATACAATTAAAACGTAGATCATATCAAATTTAGTGCACACGACGCCTTTCTGGAATAACTTTCATCAGGTACGTTCAAAATCGAAAGATTGGAAAATCAAATAATTTAAAGTTTTGGGAACAATAAGCCTAAAAGATCTAAACAGGATAGCTAAATTCGCCCACGGTCACCTATGTCTGAGGGAGGAGAACCTTAGCTTTAGTTTTATTAATAATTACATTATTTAGGGACTGTAAATTTCAGCAATAAGTATATGTTATCTGGATGTGAATTGATTGATACGGAAAATATCAGCCTGTCGAGCCAGAATATGAAGTTTGTTGGCGAGTGAGCGAAGCAAACGAGTCATAAACTTCATATTCTGTCGAGCAGGCTGATATTTTTAGTATTAATCATATTCACATTTAGATGACATGTTTATCATCATTAAATCAAACATAAACATGGATATATTGTACATCTATAGGTTTCGATATTTGTATTTTCGCGGGAAAAATCACATGATTCAAAATATGCATCCGCACTCACTACTTTAGGCAAAATACGCTTCAAAACATAGTTCCTAAGTTAGTTTGTAAAGATACAATTCTTTATTACAGTAAATGGTGGATTTTAAACGTAACTTGATGAAAATTTAACAAAAAAAATCATAGTTCACAGACAATGTTTTAAAATAATGAAAATTTAAATGAAATCATATTCAAACACCGCGGCAAGTTCAACTTCATACAAGATGGCGCTTTCTTCCAATGAAGATTTGTTAGTCACTCCAGGTAAGATTTGTAGTGTCAGGATCGCTTGACAACTCTTACATTATATACAAGAGGTTTTGTTTTATCAAATTGATGAAAACTATGTAGATGAATCACCTTGGATGTTTATAGTTGCTCGTACAGTCACAGATAATGACAAATAGCGGTCTAGCTTAACATGCGAAATGTCTTGTTTTCGCAAACAAAAATACACTTGATTACCATGTGTCAGCTATTCCTGTCGTACCACGGAAAGATAAAATGAAGGTTATTGTTGGGAAATATACCCCCACCCGCAAAAATGTTTGTAAATGCATAGCCTGAGGTCAAATAATCAGATACCTGCACTGCAGGTCACACCACGAAATCTTATTTATAATTTTACTCGTGACCAGATGGCTTACTGGATACTATAGTATTCTTCATGTGGTTAACTAGATATTTCTCAATTTCATCCGTTTTCTCCCGATTTTCATCTGGCACAATTACTAGTTCCTAATTTTCTATCAAAACCGAACCCATTAACACCTGATGTCAATTCGAACATTTTATAAGATTTTGTAAAACTAAGACAGCTACAAATACACTGATATACAATGTATGTAATTTTGACCATATTGGCTACTGTCGACTGAACCTTTTTATGTTTACGTATATGCATTGACAGTACAGCCAGTAATACCACATGTAGGTATGTACAATACCTTCTTCAGTTTGCAAACCTGTTAGATAAAGTATGACCCATGATATTACAAAAGGACATAATATTTGTGCCATGGATTTCATTATGTCAGTTTACTTACTGTCAAAATAAGACAAAACTAGGTAGCTCAGAGGTTAGAGAATCTCCTACGTCAATTAAGTACATCTGTACACGCGCAAGAGAAGGTCTTAGGTTCAAATTCTAACCTAGTTTGATGGCTGAATACGGTATATGAGATTTTGAAATCTGTATGCAAATAATATTTCCTGTATTAAAACCTTTCCGGTCTGATTAGATACTTTTCAATTGTTTAACAAAAGACGAAGAACAACAATACTAGTGATGTTCTTTTACCTTGCATTGATAATTTTGTGTCATGTACATTTACAACAAATCATTTCTTTTTATATTGAAAAGACTTTAAATTTGCTTTATCCAATAAAGTATTTGAAAATTAGGTTTCCTAATCTTTCGATTCTAGCTACATTGTATACTGATGAGACATGAATTGTCGAAAATATTCAATAATAGCATCAAAATTGACAGTAATTCTGGTACTGTGGCTGTTTTAAAAAATAAGACAAAGACAGCCACTGGTAAAAGCTCGTGACTTTGGATAGGCAAACAAAAGTATGGCGTGGTTAAACTAGTTTTGTAAGATTTGAATTTCTCCGGGGCCTTACAAAAAAGAGTGCACTCGACTCGCAGCCCCAAGTGATAAAGTTTACCAGTTGCTTGCCCATGGTCGGGGGTTCTCTCTGGGTACTCCGGCTTCCTCCACGACTAAATCTGGTCGCCATGATATAGCTGAAATATTGCTGAAAGTGGCGCTAAAACACCAAAAATCTAATCAAATCAAATCAATATAATGTACATGTACTATAATTAAATATTTGGATTCAGAAATTGTCAACAATATCATCATAATCATCGAAATCAACAATCTAAATATAAATATATTTCATTATCTTAATAAATGTAATCATTAATCACTGTCACTGAACTTTGTTGACTAGTGTTAGTACCGGTATAAGTATTGAATGAGAAGTGTCCTCCGTTAATAGTCGCATTTGTGAAAAGTCCGCTCATTGCTGGGTTAAAATTTTTGAAATTGAAATTGCCATTGTATATTGCATTCTGATTGGAACTGCATGTGATGTTAGAACCGGTTGTTTCATTTGTCGAATGAGAATTGTATGTAGTTGAATTACTGTTTAAAACTGAATTAGAGTTGGTGTCCGAAAGCATTACTGAAGTTTTTTTCTGTTGCTCTAAGCTTGTTCTTGAATATGAGAGAAGACTTAATATTTGTATGTCCAGTTCTTTGCACAATTTCAGTGTCCTGTATTCCTGCATCTTTTTGTATCTGTTTAGCACCCTTCCTGGCACTATGTCCTGTTTGTTACTTATTGTTCTCCTGTAACGATTCTTTAGCTATACTTTTAATGATTATGCTGATGAATTTGACACCAAGTCGAAGATTTTTGTACTAGAAGGTTTTTGACTTCATATTGTCATCTTGAAATGTAGTTGCCTGGATATAGAATGGGGAATCAGTCTTTTTTTTTTATGTTTTCAGGTCTTTTCAGGGAAAACAGTTTATATGCCAAGACAGGGCATCTTGTTCTGCCAGATTTGTTTTCCATTGCAATAGGTCCTGATTTCCTTATATTACCTATGTTGTCCCCTTGCCGTGTTTTTGTATGTCTTTCTTTACAGTATTGTAAATACTCGTCAACATTTGTGTCCATTTTTAAAGTGATATCACCCCAACATAAGTTATAATGTTCAGTAACGCCACGAAGGTCAAAATGATAGTTATTATTTAGATATATAGTATTTTGAACCGCACGCGGGTAGTCTGCACCCAACAAATTGTCATCATAAAATTTATTAATTTCTATATCCGTTAACGGATCTGCAGCATTGGGCTTATTTCCCATTCCTAAAGGCTCATGTTGTTTTCTTGACAATAGTTTTAAATTAATGTTTGTAAAATTTGTGAATTTGTTTGTATTTGGTATAAATAAATGTTAAGAATGTTGAGTTTTCCATTTAATGGTGATATTCATTGTTTTGTTTTTATTACAAACATAAACTTTCAATTGCGGTTTTGTTTACCAATTCCGTTCCGGTTTAGAAAACACAAAGGTCATGACCTCGATTATGACGTAAAAAAGTAGTCCCAGGAGAGGTTATCAAGAATTGTGTCAAGTATATTTTTGTAGGACGATGTTTATTGATATTGCTGACACGACAGTTACTAATTTGATTTATGCTTAAAAAATGAAATGTTAACTAGCTAATGGTGTTGATGAATTTTATTTACTTTTGTCATCTTCACAGTAATTATCGTCTAAATGTTGGGGGAATTTGGTGATAACTCAAGCTGCCTGTTGATAAGTCGTGCTCAGCTCACGTGGACTTTGATACGAGTTTTGCTTATGGGGTCAGCAGCAACGACCCAGTTATAGTAATACGAATGATATCCACGATCTAATTTAAAGTGACATTTTAAAATGACAAGTTAGTCCATGTTTGTATAGTTATTTTAATTACAATCAAATTAACAATTAATTTTGGAAGCATTTTAGCTTGTTGCCTGTTGTCAGACGATATCTGATTTCTTTAATAGATCTAATATTATATATATATATATATATATATATATATATGACAACTTCTATGTCACGAAGACTGGATATATTATGTATAATGCTCAAGATTATGATTCAGCGTTCATAACAACAACGCTGTTCGCCCGGTTATACGTGAGGGATGGCATTTTACTCCCATGTAAAAAGTATCTGTATGATAACATCATTTCTCTAAGAAGGAGAGTTTAAATCTATAAAACTAGTTTAACCTCGCCACTTTTTATTGAAGTGCATGTACCAAGACAGGAGAGTGTGTGGTCATGCATATGTGTATTTTGTCTCGGCTACTTGGTTTTCGGACTCGACTTTTAAACTGCTCTGACACTGTGACATATTTATTTTTCATTCTATTTCATGTTTCTTACTACATGTCAATTATACGATATTTTATTTTATCTTAGCGCAAGCTGAAACTTTAACAGAGCTTGTGTAATGTTAACTTTAACTAACATTTAATTATTTGATTAAAGGTTAATAAGGGTAATAACAAAATTACCGAACTCCGAACAATCTTACAAAGGGAAAGTCAAAACTCATAATTATACAAACAGACAAAATCAGTCAACAACCGGAAAACTGTGAAAACCGTAATGACCCTGACTTGGTACAGGCATTTCTAAAGAAATGGTGGGTTGAATCAGATTTTAAAGGGCCAAACCTCCCGCTCTCATTACGGTTCAAAGGTTCCGGCTGTCACTATAACAGTATTTAAATACAGGAACAAAATAGGTAAAATAGTTGTCAAAGCAGTACCATATTCAGTGACGTAAATGTCAAAAATATTTTTACGTCACACATTGATAAAAAAATATCCTTGACATTTTTCTTGACTTCTTTATCTTTATACATTTTCACTATATGAAAATGCATCGCTTATAATCGTTTCTGCAGAGACGGAATATATTTAGACAAGATCTTGGTATCGGAATATAAACTTTTTAAGAGATCGAATAAGGCGAATCTTTTCATAGCCCTGGTCCAGTAGCCTGTTTCTCAGATGAAGATGACGTTTCAGGAAATCAGAATAATTGCCCTTGCATAGCGAATCAATTGCGAGATGTAAACACCATATGCAGGAGAAGCTGGTATATTGCTGCACATGTTTGGAAAATTTATGATTTTAAAATTGAAGTCGTCCCGTTTATCATAAATTATAGTACTGAGTTGACCACTGTCGTCAAATTCGAGGTATACGTCCAAAAATGATGCGGACGAAGCTGTATCTGTGGTCTCTTTAACTTCCAGCTCTGGAGGATATATCAATGGAAGAAATTCTGCAAATCTAGAATTATTGATAGATAAAGCGTCATCAATATACCTGTATGTGAAATTAAAGGCTCTAGCCTCATGAATCTTCTTATCTTTTACAAGCTTTTGAAGAAACTCCGACTCATGTGAGTATGAAAATAAATCGGCTAGAAGAGGGGCACAATTCGTACCCATTGGTATGCCGACGACTGCTGAAACAGTGTCCCTCCAAAGGAGACAAACATGTTATCGATGAGGAACTCCAGCATACTGATCACTTGTTCCTCGGAGTAGCATGTTTTACCTTTTTGAATTTTGTTTGAAAAATATGTGGAATTGTAGCCTAACACAACAAATTATGAGCCATAGTTTCTATGACTGAAAGCTTTATGAATTGTTTCTTTTAAGCGGGTTTTTAATTTGTCATGCAGTAGGGTGGTATATAGAGTTGAAAAATCAAAAGTTTTGATGGAGGATACCTGAGAGAAAGATCTTGAATTCAGGTTATCCAAAAGATCTTTAGAGGTTTTCAAAATCCACATGTGATTTATGCCACTACGCGAGTAAACAGTTTCACAATATTTCTGTTGTCCCTCTTTTACTAATGAATCAACAAAACTTAGAAACAAGAAGTGTTTACCTTTCGTGAGCACCTGGGTTCACCTCCTGTTTGTTTTGGTAGAGTTTGTGTTGCTCATCTTCTGAGTTGTCTGTGTCTTTTTGTCTTCGTCCTGTGTCTTGTGTGTCGAATGGTGCAGATCTTTCCAGACTGTCTATGCTTGATTGCCCCTTCCGTTATCTCTAACGTTTATTTAGGAAAGTTTAATAAGAACGTATTCCTAGTGTTTTTTTTAGTGTAAAATCGTTTAACTCATGTATAGCCACCATATAAAATAATTAAAAATATGCATATATTTATGAGATATGTAATGCGTTTGTCTGAAATTTGCAGTTTTAGAAATAAAACCTTCCGAATTTATAAGAAGACATTTAACCTTTTACAGACATAATTTAGTGATAAAATAAGCATCGAATGTGTGAATTATGCCAACAGCAGTGAAAGTCAATTAAGATGGATGAGTTTATTAAAATTATCAGATCATGCTTTCACTCTTATACAAAAGCGTGATTATAGATTATACTGAGGGCTTGACAGAATCCTTCTAGAAGTACATCACTGTGTGGGAAAATTTCTTGAGCTTTAATTCGGCACAATTTTAAATTAATTAATTTCTAAAATAGATGCAAATATAAAATAAAATGTAAATGTGTTACTAATTAAGCTTTAATTATAGATCCCTTTAAAATTGATAATTGTGCAAAAAATATATAGCAATCAGAGTGGTCAAACATCCATCAATATTAGAGTAACACGACGGGTGTCACACTTGGAGAAGGATCTACTTACCATCCAGATCACCTGAGTTCATTCATGATTTTTAGAATGGTTCGTGTTGCTCGATCTTTAGTTTTCTGTGTAGTGTTTTGTAGATCATTGTCTTGTTGTACCTTTCTTTTGGCCATTGTATTGTCGTTCCTTCTTCAATCTATGACTTAGTGGGATTCGTGTTGCTCGATCTTTAGTTTTCTGTGTAGCGTTTTGTAGATCATTGTTTGTCTTGTTGTACCTTTCTTTTGACCATTGTATTGTCGTTCCTTCTTCAATCTATGACTTAGTGGGGTTTGTGTTGCTCGATCTTTAGTTTTCTGTGTAGTGTTTTGTAGATCATTGTTTGTCTTGTTGTACCTTTCTTTTGGCCATTGTATTGTCGTTCCTTCTTCAATCTATGGTTTAGTGGGGTTCGTGTTGCTCGATCTTTAGTTTTCTGTGTAGTGTTTTGTAGATCATTGTCTTGTTGTCCCTTTCTTTTAGCCATTGTATTGTCGTTCCTTCTTCAATCTATTACTTAGTGGGGTTCGTGTTTCTCGATCTTTAGTTTTCTGTGTAGTGTTTTGTAGATCATTGTCTTGTTGTCCCTTTCTTTTGGCCATTGTATTGTCGTTCCTTCTTCAATCTATGACTTAGTGGGGTTCGTTTTGCTCGATCGTTAGTTTTCTGTGTAGTGTTTTGTAGATCATTGTCTTGTTGTCCCTTTCTTTTGGCCATTGCATTGTCGTTCCTTCTTCAATCTATGGCTTAGTGGGGTTTGTGTTGCTCGATCTTTAGTTTTCTGTGTAGTGTTTTGTAGATCATTGTTTATCTTGTTGTCTCTTTCTCTTGGTCATTGTATTGTCGTTCCTTCTTCAATCTATGGCTTAATGGGGTTTGTGTTGCTCGATCTTTAGTTTTCTGTGTAGTGTTTTGTAGATCATTGTCTTGTTGTCCCTTTCTTTTAGCCATTGTATTGTCGTTCCTTCTTCAATCTATGACTTAGTGGGGTTCGTGTTTCTCGATCTTTAGTTTTCTATATAGTGTTTTGTAGATCATTGTCTTGTTTTCCCTTTCTTTTGGCCATTGTATTGTCGTTCCTTCTTCAATCTATGACTTAGTGGGGTTCGTTTTGCTCGATCTTTAGTTTTCTGTGTAGTGTTTTGTAGATCATTGTCTTGTTGTCCCTTTCTTTTGGCCATTGCATTGTCGTTCCTTCTTCAATCTATGGCTTAGTGGGGTTCGTGTTGCTCGATCTTTAGTTTTCTGTGTAGTGTTTTGTAGATCATTGTCTTGTTGTCCCTTTCTTTTAGCCATTGTATTGTCGTTCCTTCTTCAATCTATGACTTAGTGGGGTTTGTGTTTCTCGATCTTTAGTTTTCTGTGTAGTGTTTTGTAGATCATTGTCTTGTTGTCCCTTTCTTTTGGCCATTGTATTGTCGTTCCTTCTTCAATCTATGACTTAGTGGGGTTCGTTTTGCTCGATCTTTAGTTTTCTGTGTAGTGTTTTGTAGATCATTGTCTTGTTGTCCCTTTCTTTTGGCCATTGCCTTGTCGTTCCTTCTTCAATCTATGGCTTAGTGGGGTTTGTGTTGCTCGACCTTTAGTTTTCTGTGTAGTGTATTGTAGATCATTGTTTATCTTGTTGTCTCTTTCTCTTGGTCATTGTATTGTCGTTCCTTCTTCAATCTATGGCTTAGTGGGGTTTGTGTTGCTCGATCTTTAGTTTTCTGTGTAGTGTTTTGTAGATCATTGTCTTGTTGTCCCTTTCTTTTGGCCATTGTATTGTCGTTCCTTCTTCAATCTATGGCTTAGTGGGGTTTGTGTTGCTCGATCTTTAGTTTTCTGTGTAGTGTTTTGTAGATCATTGTCTTGTTGTCCCTTTCTTTTGGCCATTGCATTGTCGTTCCTTCTTCAATCTATGGCTTAGAGGGGTTCGTGTTGCTCGATCTTTAGTTTTCTGTGTAGTGTTTTGTAGATCATTGTTTGTCTTGTCCCTTTCTTTTGGCCATTGTATTGTCGTTCCTTCTTCAATCTATGGCTTAGTGGGGTTCGTGGTACTCGATCTTTAGTTTTCTGTGTAGTGTTTTGTAGATCATTGTTTGTCATGTTGTCCCTTTCTCTTGGCCATTGTATTGTCGTTCTTTCTTCAATCTATGACTTAGTGGGGTTTGTGTTACTCGATCTTTAGTTTTCTGTGTAGTGTTTTGTAGATCATTGTTTGTCTTGTTGTCCCTTTCTTTTGGCCATTGTATTGTCGTTCCTTCTTCAATCTATGGCTTAGTGGGGTTTGTGTTGTTCGATCTTTAGTTTTCTGTGTAGTGTTTTGTAGATCATTGTTTGTCTTGTTTTCCCTTTCTCTTGGCGATTGTATTGTCGTTCTTTCTTCAATCTATGACTTAGTGGGGTTTGTGTTACTCGATCTTTAGTTTTCTGTGTAGTGTTTTGTAGATCATTGTTTGTCTTGTTGTCCCTTTCTTTTGGCCATTGTATTGTCGTTCCTTCTTCAATCTATGACTTAGTGGGGTTCGTGTTTCTCGATCTTTAGGTTTCTGTGTAGTGTTTTGTAGATCATTGTTTGTCTTGTCCCTTTCTTTTGACCATTGTATTGTCGTTCCTTTTTCAATCTATGACTTAGTGGGGTTCGAGTTGCTCGATCTTTAGATTTCTGTGTAGTGTTTTGTAGATCATTGTTTGTCTTGTTGTCCCTTTCTTTTGACCATTGTATTGTCGTTCCTTCTTCAATCCATGACTTAGTGGGGTTCGTGTTGCTCGATCTTTAGTTTTCTGTGTAGTGTTTTGTAGATCATTGTTTGTCTTGTTGTCCCTTTCTTTTGGCCATTGTATTGTCGTTTCTTCTTCGATCTATGGCTTAGTGGGGTTCGTGTTGCTCGATCTTTAGTTTTCTGTGTAGTGTTTTGTAGATCATTGTTTGTCTTGTTTTCCCTTTCTCTTGGCGATTGTATTGTCGTTCTTTCTTCAATCTATGACTTAGTGGGGTTTGTGTTACTCGATCTTTAGTTTTCTGTGTAGTGTTTTGTAGATCATTGTTTGTCTTGTCCCTTTCTTTTGACCATTGTATTGTCGTTCCTTTTTCAATCTATGACTTAGTGGGGTTCGAGTTGCTCGATCTTTAGTTTTCTGTGTAGTATTTTGTAGATCATTGTTTGTCTTGTTGTCCCTTTCTTTTGACCATTGTATTGTCGTTCCTTCTTCAATCCATGACTTAGTGGGGTTCGTGTTGCTCGATCTTTAGTTTTCTGTGTAGTGTTTTGTAGATCATTGTTTGTCTTGTTGTCCCTTTCTTTTGGCCATTGTATTGTCGTTTCTTCTTCGATCTATGGCTTAGTGGGGTTCGTGTTGCTCGATCTTTAGTTTTCTGTGTAGTGTTTTGTAGATCATTGTTTGTCTTGTTGTCCCTTTCTTTTGGCCATTGTATTGTCCTTCTTTCTTCAATCTATGACTTAGTGGGGTTCGTGTTTCTCGATCTTTATTTTTCTGTGTAGTGTTTTGTAGATCATTGTTTGTCTTGTCCCTTTCTTTTGGCCATTGTATTGTCGTTCCTTCTTCAATCTATGACTTAGTGGGGTTCGTGTTGCTCGATCTTTAGTTTTCTGTGTAGTGTTTTGTAGATCATTGTTTGTCTTGTTGTCCCTTTCTTTTGGCCATTGTATTGTCGTTCCTTCTTCGATCTATGGCTTAGTGGGGTTCGTGTTGCTCGATCTTTAGTTTTCTGTGTAGTGTTTTGTAGATCATTGTTTGTCTTGTTGTCCCTTTCTTTTGGCCATTGTATTGTCGTTACTTCTTCAATCTATGACTTAGTGGGGTTCGTGTTTCTCGATCTTTAGTTTTCTGTGTAGTGTTTTGTAGATCATTGTCTTGTTGTCCCTTTCTTTTGGCCATTGTATTGTCGTTCCTTCTTCGATCTATGGCTTAGTGGGGTTCGTGTTGCTCGATCTTTAGTTTTCTGTGTAGTGTTTTGTAGATCATTGTCTTGTTGTCCCTTTATTTTGGCCATTGTATTGTCGTTCCTTCTTCAATCTATGGCTTAGTGGGGTTTGTGTTACTCGATCTTTAGTTTTCTGTGTAGTGTTTTGTAGATCATTGTTTGTCTTATTGTACCTTTCTGTTGGCCATTGTATTGTCGTTCCTTCTTCAATCTATGGCTTAGTGGGGTTTGTGTTGCTTGATCTTTTGTTTTCTGTGTAGTGTTTTGTAGATCATTGTCTTGTTGTCTCTTTCTTTTGGCCATTGTATTGTCGTTCTTTCTTCAATCTATGGCTTAGTGGGGTTCGTGTTGCTCTATCTTTAGTTTTCTGTGTAGTGTTTTGTAGATCATTGTTTTTCTTGTTGTACCTTTCTTTTGGCCATTGTATTGTCGTTCCTTCTTCAATCTATGGTTTAGTGGGGTTCGTGTTGCTCGATCTTTAGTTTTCTGTGTAGTGTTTTGTATAACATTGTCTTGTTGTCCCTTTCTTTTGGCCATTGTATTGTCGTTCCTTCTTCAATCTATGACTTAGTGGGGTTCGTGTTTCTCGATCTTTAGTTTTCTGTGTAGTGTTTTGTAGATCATTGTCTTGTTGTCCCTTTCTTTTGGCCATTGTATTGTCGTTCCTTCTTTAATCTATGACTTAGTGGGGTTCGTGTTGCTCGATCTTTAGTTTTCTGTGTAGTGTTTTGTAGATGATTGTCTTGTTTTCCCTTTCTCTTGGCCATTGTATTGTCGTTCCTTCTTCAATCTATGGCTTAGTGGGGTTCGTGTTCCTCGATATTTAATTTTCTCTGTAGCGTTTTGTGGATCATTGTCTTGTTGTCCCTTTCTTTTAGCCATTGTATTGTCGTTCCTTCTTCAATCTATGGCTTAGTGGGGTTCGTGTTGCTCGATCTTTAGTTTTCTGTGTAGTGTTTTGTAGATCATTGTCTTGTTGTCCCTTTCTTTTAGCCATTGTATTGCCGTTCCTTCTTCAATCTATGGCTTAGTGGGGTTCGTGTTGCTCGATCTTTAGTTTTCTGTGTAGTGTTTTGTAGATCATTGTTTGTCTTGTTGTCCCTTTCTTTTGGCCATTGTATTGTCGTTACTTCTTCAATCTATGACTTAGTGGGGTTCGTGTTTCTCGATCTTTAGTTTTCTGTGTAGTGTTTGTAGATCATTGTCTTGTTGTCCCTTTATTTTGGCCATTGTATTGTCGTTCCTTCTTCAATCTATGGCTTAGTGGGGTTTGTGTTACTCGATCTTTAGTTTTCTGTGTAGTGTTTTGTAGATCATTGTCTTGTTGTCCCTTTCTTTTGGCCATTGTATTGTCGTTCCTTCTTCAATCTATGGCTTAGTGGGGTTTGTGTTGCTCGATCTTTAGTTTTCTGTATAGTGTTTTGTAGATCATTGTCTTGTTGTCTCTTTCTGTTGGCCATTGTATTATCGTTCCTTCTTCAATCTATGGCTTAGTGGGGTTTGTGTTGCTCGATATTTAGTTTTCTTTGTAGTGTTTTGTAGAACATTGTTTGTCTTGTTGTCCTTTTCTTTTGGCCATTGTATTGTCGTTCCTTCTTCAATCTATGGCTTAGTGGGGTTTGTGTTGCTCGATCTTTAGTTTTCTGTGTAGTGTTTTGTAGATCATTGTTTGTCTTGTTGTCCCTTTCTTTTGGCCATTGTATTGTCGTTCCTTCTTCAATCTATGGCTTAGTGGGGTTTGTGTTGCTCGATCTTTAGTTTTCTGTGTAGTGTTTTGTAGAACATTGTCTTGTTGTCCCTTTCTTTTGGCCATTGTATTGTCGTTACTTCTTCAATCTATGGCTTAGTGGGGTTTGTGTTGCTCGATCTTTAGTTTTCTGTGTAGTGTTTTGTAGATCATTGTTTGTCTTGTTGTCCCTTTCTTTTGGCCATTGTATTGTCGTTCCTTCTTCAATCTATGGCTTAGTGGGGTTTGTGTTGCTCGATCTTTAGTTTTCTGTGTAGTGTCTTGTAGATCATTGTTTGTCTTGTTGTACCTTTCTGTTGGCCATTGTATTGTCGTTCCTTCTTCAATCTATGGTTTAGTGGGGTTCGTGTTGCTCGATCTTTAGTTTTCTGTGTAGTGTTTTGTAGAACATTGTCTTGTTGTCCCTTTCTTTTGGCCATTGTATTGTCGTTCCTTCTTCAATCTATGGTTTAGTGGGGTTCGTGTTGCTCGATCTTTAGTTTTCTGTGTAGTGTTTTGTAGAACATTGTCTTGTTGTCCCTTTCTTTTGGGCATTGTATTGTCGTTCCTTCTTCAATCTATGACTTAGTGGGGTTCGTGTTTCTCGATCTTTAGGTTTCTGTGTAGTGTTTTGTAGATCATTGTTTGTCTTGTTGTCCCTTTCTTTTGACCATTGTATTGTCGTTCCTTCTTCAATCCATGACTTAGTGGGGTTCGTGTTGCTCGATCTTTAGTTTTCTGTGTAGTGTTTTGTAGATCATTGTTTGTCTTGTTGTCCCTTTCTTTTGGCCATTGTATTGTCCTTCTTTCTTCAATCTATGACTTAGTGGGGTTCGTGTTTCTCGATCTTTATTTTTCTGTGTAGTGTTTTGTAGATCATTATTTGTCTTGTCCCTTTCTTTTGGCCATTGTATTGTCGTTCCTTCTTCAATCTATGACTTAGTGGGGTTCGTGTTGCTCGATCTTTAGTTTTCTGTGTAGTGTTTTGTAGATCATTGTTTGTCTTGTTGTCCCTTTCTTTTGGCCATTGTATTGTCGTTCCTTCTTCGATCTATGGCTTAGTGGGGTTCGTGTTGCTCGATCTTTAGTTTTCTGTGTAGTGTTTTGTAGATCATTGTTTGTCTTGTTGTCCCTTTCTTTTGGCCATTGTATTGCCGTTACTTCTTCAATCTATGACTTAGTGGGGTTCGTGTTTCTCGATCTTTAGTTTTCTGTGTAGTGTTTTGTAGATCATTGTCTTGTTGTCCCTTTCTTTTGGCCATTGTATTGTCGTTCCTTCTTCGATCTATGGCTTAGTGGGGTTCGTGTTGCTCGATCTTTAGTTTTCTGTGTAGTGTTTTGTAGATCATTGTCTTGTTGTCCCTTTATTTTGGCCATTGTATTGTCGTTCCTTCTTCAATCTATGGCTTAGTGGGGTTTGTGTAACTCGATCTTTAGTTTTCTGTGTAGTGTTTTGTAGATCATTGTTTGTCTTATTGTACCTTTCTGTTGGCCATTGTATTGTCGTTCCTTCTTCAATCTATGGCTTGGTGGGGTTCGTGTTGCTCGATCTTTAGTTTTCTGTGTAGTGTTTTGTAGATCATTGTTTATCTTGTTGTCCCTTTCTTTTGACCATTGTATTGTCGTTCCTTCTTCAATCTATGGCTTAGTGGGGTTCGTGTTCCTCGATATTTAATTTTCTCTGTAGCGTTTTGTGGATCATTGTCTTGTTGTCCCTTTCTTTTAGCCATTGTATTGTCGTTCCTTCTTCAATCTATGGCTTAGTGGGGTTCGTGTTTCTCGATCTTTAGTTTTCTGTGTAGTGTTTTGTAGATGTTTGTCTTGTTGTCCCTTTCTTTTGACCATTGTATTGTCGTTCCTTCTTCAATCTATGGCTTAGTGGGGTTCGTGTTGCTCGATCTTTAGTTTTCTGTGTAGTGTTTTGTAGATCATTGTCTTGTTGTCCCTTTCTTTTAGCCATTGCATTGTCGTTCCTTCTTCAATCTATGGCTTAGTGGGGTTCGTGTTGCTCGATCTTTAGTTTTCTGTGTAGTGTTTTGTAGATCATTGTTTGTCTTGTTGTCCCTTTCTTTTGGCCATTGTATTGTCGTTCCTTCTTCAATCTATGGCTTAGTGGGATTCGTGTTTCTCGATCTTTAGTTTTCTGTGTAGTGTTTTGTAGATCATTGTCTTGTTGTCCCTTTCTTTTGGCCATTGTATTGTCGTTTCTTCTTCGATCTATGGCTCAGTGGGGTTCGTGTTGCTCGATCTTTAGTTTTCTGTGTAGTGTTTTGTAGATTATTGTCTTGTTGTCCCTTTATTTTGGCCATTGTATTGTCGTTCCTTCTTCAATCTATGGCTTAGTGGGGTTTGTGTTACTCGATCTTTAGTTTTCTGTGTAGTGTTTTGTAGACCATTGTTTGTCTTATTGTACCTTTCTGTTGGCCATTGTATTGTCGTTCCTTCTTCAATCTATGGCTTAGTGGGGTTTGTGTTGCTCGATCTTTAGTTTTCTGTGTAGTGTTTTGTAGATCATTGTCTTGTTGTCTCTTTCTTTTGGCCATTGTATTGTCGTTCCTTCTTCAATCTATGGCTTAGTGGGGTTTGTGTTGCTCGATCTTTAGTTTTCTGTATAGTGTTTTGTAGATCATTGTTTGTCTTGTTGTCCTTTTCTTTTGGCCATTGTATTGTCGTTCCTTCTTCAATCTATGGCTTAGTGGGGTTTGTGTTGCTCGATATTTAGTTTTCTGTGTAGTGTTTTGTAGATCATTGTTTGTCTTGTTGTCCCTTTCTGTTGGCCATTGTATTGTCGTTCCTTCTTCAATCTATGGCTTAGTGGGGTTCGTGATGCTCGATCTTTAGTTTTCTGTGTAGTGTTTTGTAGATCATTGTTTGTCTTGTTGTACCTTTCTTTTGGCCATTGTATTGTCGTTCCTTCTTCAATCTATGGTTTAGTGGGGTTCGTGTTGCTCGATCTTTAGTTTTCTGTGTAGTGTTTTGTAGAACATTGTCTTGTTGTCCCTTTCTTTTGGCCATTGTATTGTCGTTCCTTCTTCAATCTATGCCTTAGTGGGGTTCGTGTTGCTCGATCTTTAGTTTTCTGTGTAGTGTTTTGTATATGATTGTCTTGTTGTCCCTTTCTCTTGGCCATTGTATTGTCGTTCCTTCTTCAATCTATGGCTTAGTGGGGTTCGTGTTGCTCCATCTTTAGTTTTCTGTGTAGTGTTTTGTAGATCATTGTGTTGTTGTCCCTTTCTTTTAGCCATTGTATTGTCGTTCCTTCTTCAATCTATGGCTTAGTGGGGTTCGTGTTGCTCGATCTTTAGTTTTCTGTGTAGTATTTTGTAGATCATTGTCTTGTTGTCCCTTTCTTTTGACCATTGTATTGTCGTTCCTTCTTCAATCTATGTCTTAGTGGGGTTCGTGTTGCTCGATCTTTAGTTTTATGTGTAGTCATTTGTAGATGATTGTCTTGTTGTCCCTTTCTTTTGACCATTGTATTGTCGTTCCTTCTTCAATCTATGGCTTAGTGGGGTTCGTGTTGCTCCATCTTTAGTTTTCTGTGTAGTGTTTTGTAGATCATTGTGTTGTTGTCCCTTTCTTTTAGCCATTGTATTGTCGTTCCTTCTTCAATCTATGGCTTAGTGGGGTTCGTGTTGCTCGATCTTTAGTTTTCTGTGTAGTGTTTTGTAGATCATTGTCTTGTTGTCCCTTTCCTTTGACCATTGCATTGTCGTTCCTTCTTCAATCTATGGCTTAGTGGGGTTCGTGTTGCTCGATCTTTAGTTTTCTGTATAGTGTTTTGTAGATCATTGTTTATCTTGTTGTCCCTTTCCTTTAGCCATTGTATTGTCGTTCCTTCTTCAATCTATGACTTAGTGGGGTTTGTGTTGCTCGATCTTTAGTTTTCTGTGTAGTGTTTTGTAGATCATTGTCTTGTTGTACCTTTCTTTTGGCCATTGTATTGTCGTTCCTTCTTCAATCTATGGCTTAGTGGGGTTTGTGTTGCTCGATCTTTAGTTTTCTGTGTAGTGTTTTGTAGATCATTGTTTGTCTTGTTGTCCCTTTCTCTTGGCCATTGTATTGTCGTTCCTTCTTCAATCTATGGCTTAGTGGGGTTTGTGTTGCTCGATCTTTAGTTTTCTGTGTAGTGTTTTGTAGATCATTGTTTATCTTGTTGTCCCTTTCTCTTGGTCATTGTATTGTCGTTCCTTCTTCAATCTATGACTTAGTGGGGTTCGTGTTGCTCGATCTTTAGTTTTCTGTGTAGTGTTTTGTAGATCATTGTTTGTCTTGTTGTCCCTTTCTTTTGGCCATTGTATTGTCGTTCCTTCTTCAATCTATGGCTTAGTGGGGTTCGTGTTGCTCGATCTTTAGTTTTCTGTGTAGTGTTTTTTAGATCATTGTCTTGTTGTCCCTTTCTTTTGGCCATTGTATTGTCGTTCCTTCTTCAATCTATGACTTAGTGGGGTTTGTGTTGCTCGGTCTTTAGTTTTCTGTGTAGTGTTTTGTAGAGCATTGTCTTGTTGTACCTTTCTTTTGGCCATTGTATTGTCGTTCCTTCTTCAATCTATGACTTAGTGGGGTTTGTGTTGCTCGGTCTTTAGTTTTCTGTGTAGTGTTTTGTAGATCATTGTTTGTCTTGTTGTACCTTTCTTTTGGCCATTGTATTGTCGTTCCCTCTTCAATCTATGGTTTAGTGGGGTTCGTGTTGCTCGATCTTTAGTTTTCTGTGTAGTGTTTTGTAGATCATTGTCTTGTTGTCCCTTTCTTTTAGCCATTTTATTGTCGTTCCTTCTTCAATCTATAACTTAGTGGGGTTCGTGTTTCTCGATCTTTAGTTTTCTGTGTAGTGTTTTGTAGATCATTGTTTTGTTGTCCCTTTCTTTTGGCCATTGTATTGTCGTTCCTTCTTCAATCTATGACTTAGTGGGGTTCGTTTTGCTCGATCGTTAGTTTTCTGTGTAGTGTTTTGTAGATCATTGTCTTGTTGTCCCTTTCTTTTGGCCATTGCATTGTCGTTCCTTCTTCAATCTATGGCTTAGTGGGGTTTGTGTTGCTCGATCTTTAGTTTTCTGTGTAGGGTTTTGTAGATCATTGTTTATCTTGTTGTCTCTTTCTCTTGGTCATTGTATTGTCGTTCCTTCTTCAATCTATGGCTTAGTGGGGTTCGTGTTGCTCGATCTATAGTTTTCTGTGTAGTGTTTTGTAGATCATTGTTTGTCTTGTCCCTTTCTTTTGGCCATTGTATTGTCGTTCCTTCTCCAATCTATGGCTTAGTTGGGTTCGTGTTACTCGATCTTTAGTTTTCTGTGTAGTGTTTTGTAGATCATTGTTTGTCTTGTTGTCCCTTTCTCTTGGCCATTGTATTGTCGTTCTTTCTTCAATCTATGACTTAGTGGGGTTTGTGTTGCTCGATCTTTAGTTTTCTGTGTAGTGTTTTGTAGATCATTGTTTGTCTTGTTTTCCCTTTCTCTTGGCGATTGTATTGTCGTTCTTTCTTCAATCTATGACTTAGTGGGGTTTGTGTTACTCGATCTTTAGTTTTCTGTGTAGTGTTTTGTAGATCATTGTTTGTCTTGTTGTCCCTTTCTTTTGGCCATTGTATTGTCGTTCCTTCTTCAATCTATGACTTAGTGGGGTTCGTGTTTCTCGATCTTTAGGTTTCTGTGTAGTGTTTTGTAGATCATTGTTTGTCTTGTCCCTTTCTTTTGACCATTGTATTGTCGTTCCTTTTTCAATCTATGACTTAGTGGGGTTCGAGTTGCTCGATCTTTAGTTTTCTGTGTAGTGTTTTGTAGATCATTGTTTGTCTTGTTGTCCCTTTCTTTTGACCATTGTATTGTCGTTCCTTCTTCAATCCATGACTTAGTGGGGTTCATGTTGCTCGATCTTTAGTTTTCTGTGTAGTGTTTTGTAGATCATTGTTTGTCTTGTTGTCCCTTTCTTTTGGCCATTGTATTGTCGTTTCTTCTTCGATCTATGGCTTAGTGGGGTTCGTGTTGCTCGATCTTTAGTTTTCTGTGTAGTGTTTTGTAGATCATTGTTTGTCTTGTTGTCCCTTTCTTTTGGCCATTGTATTGTCTTTCTTTCTTCAATCTATGACTTAGTGGGGTTCGTGTTTCTCGATCTTTATTTTTCTGTGTAGTGTTTTGTAGATCATTGTTTGTCTTGTCCCTTTCTTTTGGCCATTGTATTGTCGTTCCTTCTTCAATCTATGACTTAGTGGGGTTCGTGTTGCTCGATCTTTAGTTTTCTGTGTAGTGTTTTGTAGATCATTGTCTTGTTGTCCCTTTATTTTGGCCATTGTATTGTCGTTCCTTCTTCAATCTATGGCTTAGTGGGGTTTGTGTTACTCGATCTTTAGTTTTCTGTGTAGTGTTTTGTAGATCATTGTTTGTCTTGTTGTCCTTTTCTTTTGGCCATTGTATTGTCGTTCCTTCTTCAATCTATGACTTAGTGCGTTTGTGTTGCTCGATCTTTAGTTTTCTGTGTAGTGTTTTGTAGATCATTGTCTTGTTGTCTCTTTCTTTTGGCCATTGTATTGTCGTTCCTTCTTCAATCTATGGCTTAGTGGTGTTTGTGTTGCTCGATATTTAGTTTTCTGTGTAGTGTTTTGTAGATCATTGTTTGTCTTGTTGTACCTTTCTTTTGGCCATTGTATTGTCGTTCCTTCTTCAATCTATGGTTTAGTGGGATTCGTGTTGCTCGATCTTTAGTTTTCTGTGTAGTGTTTTGTAGATCATTGTTTGTCTTGTTGTCCCTTTCTTTTGGCCATTGTATTGTCGTTCTTTCTTCAATCTATGACTTAGTGGGGTTCGTGTTTCTCGATCTTTAGTTTTCTGTGTAGTGTTTTGTAGATCATTGTCTTGTTTTCCCTTTCTTTTGGCCATTGTATTGTCGTTCCTTCTTCAATCTATGACTTAGTGGGGTTCGTGTTGCTCGATCTTTAGTTTTCTGTGTAGTGTTTTGTAGATCATTGTTTATGTTGTTGTCCCTTTCTCTTGGTCATTGTATTGTCGTTCCTTCTTCAATCTATGGCTTAGTGGGGTTCGTGTTGCTCCATCTTTAGTTTTCTGTGTAGTGTTTTGTAGATCATTGTCTTGTTGTCCCTTTCTTTTAGCCATTGTATTGTCGTTCCTTCTTCAATCTATGGCTTAGTGGGGTTCGTGTTGCTCCATCTTTAGTTTTCTGTGTAGTGGTTTGTAGATCATTGTTTGTCTTGTTGTCCCGTTCTTTTGGCCATTGTATTGTCGTTCCTTCTTCAATCTATGGTTTAGTGGGGTTCGTGTTGCTCGATCTTTAGTTTTCTGTGTAGTGTTTTGTAGAACATTGTCTTGTTGTCCCTTTCTTTTGGCCATTGTATTGTCGTTCTTTCTTCAATCTATGACTTAGTGGGGTTCGTGTTTCTCGATCTTTAGTTTTCTGTGTAGTGTTTTGTAGATCATTGTCTTGTTTTCCCTTTCTTTTGGCCATTGTATTGTCGTTCCTTCTTCAATCTATGACTTAGTGGGGTTTGTGTTGCTCGATCTTTAGTTTTCTGTGTAGTGTTTTGTAGATGATTGTCTTGTTGTCCCTTTCTCTTGGCCATTGTATTGTCGTTCCTTCCTCAATCTATGGCTTAGTGGGGTTCGTGTTACTCGATCTTTAGTTTTCTGTGTAGTGTTTTGTAGATCATTGTTTATGTTGTTGTCCCTTTCTTTTGACCATTGTATTGTCGTTCCTTCTTCAATCTATGGCTTAGTGGGGTTCGTGTTGCTCCATCTTTAGTTTTCTGTGTAGTGTTTTGTAGATCATTGTCTTGTTGTCCCTTTCTTTTAGCCATTGTATTGTCGTTCCTTCTTCAATCTATGGCTTAGTGGGGTTCGTGTTGCTCGATCTTTAGTTTTCTGTGTAGTGTTTTGTAGGTCATTGTCTTGTTGTCCCGTTATTTTGGCCATTGTATTGTCGTTCCTTCTTCAATCTATGACTTAGTGGGGTTCGTGTTTCTCGATCTTTAGTTTTCTGTATAGTGTTTTGTAGATCATTGTCTTGTTGTCCCTTTCTTTTGGCCATTGTATTGTCGTTCCTTCTTCAATCTATGGCTTAGTGGGGTTCGTGTTGCTCCATCTTTAGTTTTCTGTGTAGTGTTTTGTAGATCATTGTCTTGTTGTCCCTTTCTTTTAGCCATTGTATTGTCGTTCCTTCTTCAATCTATGGCTTAGTGGGGTTCGTGTTGCTCGATCTTTAGTTTTCTGTGTAGTGTTTTGTAGATCATTGTCTTGTTGTCCCTTTCTTTTGACCATTGTATTGTCGTTCCTTCTTCAATCTATGTCTTAGTGGGGTTCGTGTTGCTCGATCTTTAGTTTTCTGTATAGTGTTTTGTAGATCATTGTTTATCTTGTTGTCCCTTTCCTTTAGCCATTGTATTGTCGTTCCTTCTTCAATCTATGACTTAGTGGGGTTTGTGTTGCTCGATCTTTAGTTTTCTGTGTAGTGTTTTGTAGATCATTGTCTTGTTGTACCTTTCTTTTGGCCATTGTATTGTCGTTCCTTCTTCAATCTATGGCTTAGTGGGGTTTGTGTTGCTCGATCTTTAGTTTTCTGTGTAGTGTTTTGTAGATCATTGTTTGTCTTGTTGTCCCTTTCTCTTGGCCATTATATTGTCGTTCCTTCTTCAATCTATGGCTTAGTGGGGTTTGTGTTGCTCGATCTTTAGTTTTCTGTGTAGTGTTTTGTAGATCATTGTTTATCTTGTTGTCCCTTTCTCTTGGTCATTGTATTGTCGTTCCTTCTTCAATCTATGGCTTAGTGGGGTTCGTTTTGCTCGATCTTTAGTTTTCTGTGTAGTGTTTTGTAGATCATTGTTTGTCTTGTTGTTCCTTTCTTTTGGCCATTGTATTGTCGTTCCTTCTTCAATCTGTGGCTTAGTGGGGTTCGTGTTGCTCGATCTTTAGTTTTCTGTGTAATGTTTTTTAGATCATTGTCTTGTTGTCCCTTTCTTTTGGCCATTGTATTGTCGTTCCTTCTTCAATCTATGGCTTAGTGGTGTTTGTGTTGCTCGATCTTTAGTTTTCTGTGTAGTGTTTTGTAGAGCATTGTCTTGTTGTACCTTTCTTTTGGCCATTGTATTGTCGTTCCTTCTTCAATCTATGACTTAGTGGGGTTCGTGTTGCTCGGCCTTTAGTTTTCTGTGTAGTGTTTAGTAGATCATTTTTGTCTTGTTGTACCTTTCTTTTGGCCATTGTATTGTCGTTCCTTCTTCAATCTATGGTTTAGTGGGGTTCGTGTTGCTCGATCTTTTGTTTTCTGTGTATTGTTTTGTAGATCATTGTCTTGTTGTCCCTTTCTTTTAGCCATTTTATTGTCGTTCCTTCTTCAATCTATAACTTAGTGGGGTTCGTGTTTCTCGATCTTTAGTTTTCTGTGTAGTGTTTTGTAGATCATTGTCTTGTTGTCCCTTTCTTTTGGCCATTGTATTGTCGTTCCTTCTTCAATCTATGACTTAGTGGGGTTCGTTTTGCTCGATCGTTAGTTTTCTGTGTAGTGTTTTGTAGATCATTGTCTTGTTGTCCCTTTCTTTTGGCCATTGCATTGTCGTTCCTTCTTCAATCTATGGCTTAGTGGGGTTTGTGTTGCTCGATATTTAGTTTTCTGTGTAGGGTTTTGTAGATCATTGTTTATCTGGTTGTCTCTTTCTCCTGGTCATTGTATTGTCGTTCCTTCTTCAATCTATGGCTTAGTGGGGTTTGTGTTGCTCGATCTTTAGTTTTCTGTGTAGTGTTTTGTAGATCATTGTCTTGTTGTCCCTTTCTTTTATCCATTGTATTGTCGTTCCTTCTTCAATCTATGACTTAGTGGGGTTCGTGTTTCTCGATCTTTAGTTTTCTGTGTAGTGTTTTGTAGATCATTGGTTGTCTTGTTGTCCCTTTCTTTTGACCATTGTATTGTCGTTCCTTCTTCAATCTATGGCTTAGTGGGGTTCGTGTTGCTCGATCTTTAGTTTTCTGTGTAGTGTTTTGTAGATCATTGTTTGACTTGTTGTCCCTTTCTTTTGGCCATTGTATTTTCGTTCCTTCTTCAATCTATGGCTTAGTGGGGTTCGTGTTGCTCGATCTTTAGTTTTCTGTGTAGTGTTTTGTAGATCATTGTTTATCTTGTTGTCCCTTTCTTTTGGCCATTGTATTGTCGTTCCTTCTTCAATCTATGGTTTAGTGGGGTTCGTGTTGCTCGATCTTTAGTTTTCTGTGTAGTGTTTTGTATAACATTGTCTTGTTGTCCCTTTCTTTTGGCCATTGTATTGTCGTTCCTTCTTCAATCTATGACTTAGTGGGGTTCGTGTTTCTCGATCTTTAGTTTTCTGTGTAGTGTTTTGTAGATGATTGTCTTGTTTTCCCTTTCTCTTGGCCATTGTATTGTCGTTCCTTCTTCAATCTATGGCTTAGTGGGGTTCGTGTTCCTCGATCTTTAGTTTTCTGTGTAGTGTTTTGTAGATCATTGTCTTGTTGTCCCTTTCTTTTAGCCATTGTATTGTCGTTCCTTCTTCAATCTATGGCTTAGTGGGGTTCGTGTTGCTCGATCTTTAGTTTTCTGTGTAGTGTTTTGTAGATCATTGTTTGTCTTGTTGTCCCTTTCTTTTGGCCATTGTATTGTCGTTACTTCTTCAATCTATGACTTAGTGGGGTTCGTGTTTCTCGATCTTTAGTTTTCTGTGTAGTGTTTTGTAGATGATTGTCTTGTTGTCCCTTTCTCTTGGCCATTGTATTGTCGTTCCTTCTTCAATCTATGGCTTAATGGGGTTCGTGTTGCTCGATCTTTTGTTTTCTGTGTAGTGTTTTGTAGATCATTGTTTATCTTGTTGTCCCTTTCTTTTGACCATTGTATTGTCGTTCCTTCTTCAATCTATGGCTTAGTGGGGTTCGTGTTGCTCGATATTTAGTTTTCTGTGTAGCGTTTTGTGGATCATTGTCTTGTTGTCCCTTTCTTTTGGCCACTGTATTGTCGTTCCTTCTTCAATCTATGGCTTAGTGAGGTTCGTGTTGCTCGATCTTTAGTTTTCTGTGTAGTGTTTTGTAGATGATTGTCTTGTTGTCCCTTTCTTTTGACCATTGTATTGTCGTTCCTTCTTCAATCTATGGCTTAGTGGGGTTCGTGTTGCTCCATCTTTAGTTTTCTGTGTAGTGTTTTGTAGATCATTGTCTTGTTGTCCCTTTCTTTTAGCCATTGTATTGTCGTTCCTTCTTCAATCTATGGCTTAGTGGGGTTCGTGTTGCTCGATCTTTAGTTTTCTGTGTAGTGTTTTGTAGATCATTGTCTTGTTGTCCCTTTCTTTTGACCATTGTATTGTCGTTCCTTCTTCAATCTATGGCTTAGTGGGGTTCGTGTTGCTCGATCTTTAGTTTTCTGTATAGTGTTTTGTAGATCATTGTTTATCTTGTTGTCCCTTTCCTTTAGCCATTGTATTGTCGTTCCTTCTTCAATCTATGACTTAGTGGGGTTTGTGTTGCTCGATCTTTAGTTTTCTGTGTAGTGTTTTGTAGATCATTGTCTTGTTGTACCTTTCTTTTGGCCATTGTATTGTCGTTCCTTCTTCAATCTATGGCTTAGTGGGGTTTGTGTTGCTCGATCTTTAGTTTTCTGTGTAGTGTTTTGTAGATCATTGTTTGTCTTGTTGTCCCTTTCTCTTGGCCATTATATTGTCGTTCCTTCTTCAATCTATGGCTTAGTGGGGTTTGTGTTGCTCGATCTTTAGTTTTCTGTGTAGTGTTTTGTAGATCATTGTTTATCTTGTTGTCCCTTTCTCTTGGTCATTGTATTGTCGTTCCTTCTTCAATCTATGGCTTAGTGGGGTTCGTTTTGCTCGATCTTTAGTTTTCTGTGTAGTGTTTTGTAGATCATTGTTTGTCTTGTTGTTCCTTTCTTTTGGCCATTGTATTGTCGTTCCTTCTTCAATCTGTGGCTTAGTGGGGTTCGTGTTGCTCGATCTTTAGTTTTCTGTGTAATGTTTTTAGATCATTGTCTTGTTGTCCCTTTCTTTTGGCCATTGTATTGTCGTTCCTTCTTCAATCTATGGCTTAGTGGTGTTTGTGTTGCTCGATCTTTAGTTTTCTGTGTAGTGTTTTGTAGAGCATTGTCTTGTTGTACCTTTCTTTTGGCCATTGTATTGTCGTTCCTTCTTCAATCTATGACTTAGTGGGGTTCGTGTTGCTCGGCCTTTAGTTTTCTGTGTAGTGTTTAGTAGATCATTTTTGTCTTGTTGTACCTTTCTTTTGGCCATTGTATTGTCGTTCCTTCTTCAATCTATGGTTTAGTGGGGTTCGTGTTGCTCGATCTTTTGTTTTCTGTGTATTGTTTTGTAGATCATTGTCTTGTTGTCCCTTTCTTTTAGCCATTTTATTGTCGTTCCTTCTTCAATCTATAACTTAGTGGGGTTCGTGTTTCTCGATCTTTAGTTTTCTGTGTAGTGTTTTGTAGATCATTGTCTTGTTGTCCCTTTCTTTTGGCCATTGTATTGTCGTTCCTTCTTCAATCTATGACTTAGTGGGGTTCGTTTTGCTCGATCGTTAGTTTTCTGTGTAGTGTTTTGTAGATCATTGTCTTGTTGTCCCTTTCTTTTGGCCATTGCATTGTCGTTCCTTCTTCAATCTATGGCTTAGTGGGGTTTGTGTTGCTCGATCTTTAGTTTTCTGTGTAGTGTTTTGTAGATCATTGTCTTGTTGTCCCTTTCTTTTATCCATTGTATTGTCGTTCCTTCTTCAATCTATGACTTAGTGGGGTTCGTGTTTCTCGATCTTTAGTTTTCTGTGTAGTGTTTTGTAGATCATTGGTTGTCTTGTTGTCCCTTTCTTTTGACCATTGTATTGTCGTTCCTTCTTCAATCTATGGCTTAGTGGGGTTCGTGTTGCTCGATCTTTAGTTTTCTGTGTAGTGTTTTGTAGATCATTGTTTGACTTGTTGTCCCTTTCTTTTGGCCATTGTATTTTCGTTCCTTCTTCAATCTATGGCTTAGTGGGGTTCGTGTTGCTCGATCTTTAGTTTTCTGTGTAGTGTTTTGTAGATCATTGTTTATCTTGCTGTCCCTTTCTTTTGGCCATTGTATTGTCGTTCCTTCTTCAATCTATGGTTTAGTGGGGTTCGTGTTGCTCGATCTTTAGTTTTCTGTGTAGTGTTTTGTATAACATTGTCTTGTTGTACCTTTCTTTTGGCCATTGTATTGTCGTTCCTTCTTCAATCTATGACTTAGTGGGGTTCGTGTTTCTCGATCTTTAGTTTTCTGTGTAGTGTTTTGTAGATCATTGTCATGTTGTCCCTTTCTTTTGGCCATTGTATTGTCGTTCCTTCTTTAATCTATGACTTAGTGGGGTTCGTGTTGCTCGATCTTTAGTTTTCTGTGTAGTGTTTTGTAGATGATTGTCTTGTTTTCCCTTTCTCTTGGCCATTGTATTGTCGTTCCTTCTTCAATCTATGGCTTAGTGGGGTTCGTGTTCCTCGATCTTTAGTTTTCTGTGTAGTGTTTTGTAGATCATTGTCTTGTTGTCCCTTTCTTTTAGCCATTGTATTGTCGTTCCTTCTTCAATCTATGGCTTAGTGGGGTTCGTGTTGCTCGATCTTTAGTTTTCTGTGTAGTGTTTTGTAGATCATTGTTTGTCTTGTTGTCCCTTTCTTTTGGCCATTGTATTGTCGTTACTTCTTCAATCTATGACTTAGTGGGGTTCGTGTTTCTCGATCTTTAGTTTTCTGTGTAGTGTTTTGTAGATCATTGTCTTGTTGTCCCTTTCTTTTGGCCATTGTATTGTCGTTTCTTCTTCGATCTATGGCTTGGTGGGGTTCGTGTTGCTCGATCTTTAATTTTCTGTGTAGTGTTTTGTAGATTATTGTCTTGTTGTCCCTTTATTTTGGCCATTGTATTGTCGTTCCTTCTTCAATCTATGGCTTAGTGGGGTTTGTGTTACTCGATCTTTAGTTTTCTGTGTAGTGTTTTGTAGATCATTGTCTTGTTGTCCCTTTCTTTTGGCCATTGTATTGTCGTTTCTTCTTCGATCTATGGCTTAGTGGGGTTCGTGTTGCTCGATCTTTAGTTTTCTGTGTAGTGTTTTGTAGATCATTGTCTTGTTGTCTCTTTCTTTTGGCCATTGTATTGTCGTTCCTTCTTCAATCTATGGCTTAGTGGGGTTTGTGTTGCTCGATCTTTAGTTTTCTGTATAGTGTTTTGTAGATCATTGTCTTGTTGTCTCTTTCTGTTGGCCATTGTATTATCGTTCCTTCTTCAATCTATGGCTTAGTGGGGTTTGTGTTGCTCGATATTTAGTTTTCTGTGTAGTGTTTTGTAGATCATTGTTTGTCTTGTTGTCCCTTTCTCTTGGCCATTGTATTGTCGTTCCTTCTTCAATCTATGGCTTAGTGGGGTTCGTGTTGTTCGATCTTTAGTTTTCTGTGTAGTGTTTTGTAGATCATTGTTTGTCTTGTTGTCCTTTTCTTTTGGCCATTGTATTGTCGTTCCTTCTTCAATCTATGGCTTAGTGGGGTTCGTGATGCTCGATCTTTAGTTTTCTGTGTAGTGTCTTGTAGATCATTGTTTGTCTTGTTGTACCTTTCTGTTGGCCATTGTATTGTCGTTCCTTCTTCAATCTATGGTTTAGTGGGGTTCGTGTTGCTCGATCTTTAGTTTTCTGTGTAGTGTTTTTTAGAACATTGTCTTGTTGTCCCTTTCTTTTGGCCATTGTATTGTCGTTCCTTCTTCAATCTATGACTTAGTGGGGTTCGTGTTTCTCGATCTTTAGGTTTCTGTGTAGTGTTTTGTAGATCATTGTTTGTCTTGTCCCTTTCTTTTGACCATTGTATTGTCGTTCCTTTTTCAATCTATGACTTAGTGGGGTTCGAGTTGCTCGATCTTTAGTTTTCTGTGTAGTATTTTGTAGATCATTGTTTGTCTTGTTGTCCCTTTCTTTTGACCATTGTATTGTCGTTCCTTCTTCAATCCATGACTTAGTGGGGTTCGTGTTGCTCGATCT
Source organism: Bathymodiolus brooksi (assembly GCA_963680875.1). Classification (NCBI taxonomy): domain Eukaryota; kingdom Metazoa; phylum Mollusca; class Bivalvia; order Mytilida; family Modiolidae; genus Bathymodiolus; species Bathymodiolus brooksi. Next base: position 33,227,528 of record OY804577.1, read on the forward strand.
TTAGTTTTCTGTGTAGTGTTTTGTAGATCATTGTTTGTCTTGTTGTCCCTTTCTTTTGGCCATTGTATTGTCCTTCTTTCTTCAATCTATGACTTAGTGGGGTTCGTGTTTCTCGATCTTTATTTTTCTGTGTAGTGTTTTGTAGATCATTGTTTGTCTTGTCCCTTTCTTTTGGCCATTGTATTGTCGTTCCTTCTTCAATCTATGACTTAGTGGGGTTCGTGTTGCTCGATCTTTAGTTTTCTGTGTAGTGTTTTGTAGATCATTGTTTGTCTTGTTGTCCCTTTCTTTTGGCCATTGTATTGTCGTTCCTTCTTCGATCTATGGCTTAGTGGGGTTCGTATTGCTCGATCTTTAGTTTTCTGTGTAGTGTTTTGTAGATCATTGTTTGTCTTGTTGTCCCTTTCTTTTGGCCATTGTATTGTCGTTACGTCTTCAATCTATGACTTAGTGGGGTTCGTGTTTCTCGATCTTTAGTTTTCTGTGTAGTGTTTTGTAGATCATTGTCTTGTTGTCCCTTTCTTTTGGCCATTGTATTGTCGTTCCTTCATCGATCTATGGCTTAGTGGGGTTCGTGTTGCTCGATCTTTAGTTTTCTGTGTAGTGTTTTGTAGATCATTGTCTTGTTGTCCCTTTATTTTGGCCATTGTATTATCGTTCCTTCTTCAATCTATGGCTTAGTGGGGTTTGTGTAACTCGATCTTTAGTTTTCTGTGTAGTGTTTTGTAGATCATTGTTTGTCTTATTGTACCTTTCTGTTGGCCATTGTATTGTCGTTCCTTCTTCAATCTATGGCTTAGTGGGGTTTGTGTTGCTTGATCTTTTGTTTTCTGTGTAGTGTTTTGTAGATCATTGTCTTGTTGTCTCTTTCTTTTGGCCATTGTATTGTCGTTCCTTCTTCAATCTATGGCTTAGTGGGGTTTGTGTTGCTCGATCTTTAGTTTTCTGTGTAGTGTTTTGTAGATCATTGTCTTGTTGTCTCTTTCTTTTGGCCATTGTATTGTCGTTCCTTCTTCAATCTATGGCTTAGTGGGGTTTGTGTTGCTCGATATTTAGTTTTCTGTGTAGTGTTTTGTAGATCATTGTATGTCTTGTTGTCCCTTTCTCTTGGCCATTGTATTGTCGTTCCTTCTTCAATCTATGGCTTAGTGGGGTTTGTGTTGCTCGATATTTAGTTTTCTGTGTAGTGTTTTGTAGATCATTGTTTGTCTTGTTGTACCTTTATTTTGGCCATTGTATTGTCGTTCCTTCTTCAATCTATGGCTTAGTGGGGTTCGTGTTGCTCTATCTTTAGTTTTCTGTGTAGTGTTTTGTAGATCATTGTTTGTCTTGTTGTACCTTTCTTTTGGCCATTGTATTGTCGTTCCTTCTTCAATCTATGGTTTAGTGGGGTTCGTGTTGCTCGATCTTTAGTTTTCTGTGTAGTGTTTTGTAGAACATTGTCTTGTTGTCCCTTTCTTTTGGCCATTGTATTGTCGTTCCTTCTTCAATCTATGACTTAGTGGGGTTCGTGTTTCTCGATCTTTAGTTTTCTGTGTAGTGTTTTGTAGATCATTGTCTTGTTGTCCCTTTCTTTTGGCGATTGTATTGTCGTTCCTTCTTCAATCTATGACTTAGTGGGGTTCGTGTTGCTCGATCTTTAGTTTTCTGTGTAGTGTTTTGTAGATGATTGTCTTGTTGTCCCTTTCTCTTGGCCATTGTATTGTCGTTCCGTCATCAATCTATGGCTTAGTGGGGTTCGTGTTGCTCGATCTTTAGTTTTCTGTGTAGTGTTTTGTAGATCATTGTTTATCTTGTTGTCCCTTTCTTTTGACCATTGTATTGTCGTTCCTTCTTCAATCTATGGCTTAGTGGGGTTCGTGTTTCTCGATCTTTAGTTTTCTGTGTAGTGTTTTGTAGATGATTGTCTTGTTGTCCCTTTCTTTTGACCATTGTATTGTCGTTCCTTCTTCAATCTATGGCTTAGTGGGGTTCGTGTTGCTCCATCTTTAGTTTTCTGTGTAGTGTTTTGTAGATCATTGTCTTGTTGTCCCTTTCTTTTAGCCATTGTATTGTCGTTCCTTCTTCAATCTATGGCTTAGTGGGGTTCGTGTTGCTCGATCTTTAGTTTTCTGTGTAGTGTTTTGTAGATCATTGTTTGTCTTGTTGTCCCTTTCTTTTGGCCATTGTATTGTCGTTACTTCTTCAATCTATGACTTAGTGGGGTTCGTGTTTCTCGATCTTTAGTTTTCTGTGTAGTGTTTTGTAGATCATTGTCTTGTTGTCCCTTTCTTTTGGCCATTGTATTGTCGTTTCTTCTTCGATCTATGGCTTAGTGGGGTTCGTGTTGCTCGATCTTTAGTTTTCTGTGTAGTGTTTTGTAGATTATTGTCTTGTTGTCCCTTTATTTTGGCCATTGTATTGTCGTTCCTTCTTCAATCTATGGCTTAGTGGGGTTTGTGTTACTCGATCTTTAGTTTTCTGTGTAGTGTTTTGTAGATCATTGTTTGTCTTATTGTACCTTTCTGTTGGCCATTGTATTGTCGTTCCTTCTTCAATCTATGGCTTAGTGGGTTTGTGTTGCTCGATCTTTAGTTTTCTGTGTAGTGTTTTGTAGATCATTGTCTTGTTGTCTCTTTCTTTTGGCCATTGTATTGTCGTTCCTTCTTCAATCTTTGGCTTAGTGGGGTTTGTGTTGCTCGATCTTTAGTTTTCTGTATAGTGTTTTGTAGATCATTGTCTTGTTGTCTCTTTCTGTTGGCCATTGTATTGTCGTTCCTTCTTCAATCTATGGCTTAGTGGGGTTTGTGTTGCTCGATATTTAGTTTTCTTTGTAGTGTTTTGTAGATCATTGTTTGTCTTGTTGTACCTTTCTTTTGGCCATTGTATTGTCGTTCCTTCTTCAATCTATGGTTTAGTGGGGTTCGTGTTGCTCGATCTTTAGTTTTCTGTGAAGTGTTTTGTAGAACATTGTCTTGTTGTCCCTTTCTTTTGGCCATTGTATTGTCGTTCTTTCTTCAATCTATGACTTAGTGGGGTTCGTGTTGCTCGATCTTTAGTTTTCTGTGTAGTGTTTTGTAGATGATTGTCTTGTTGTCCCTTTCTCTTGGCCATTGTATTGTCGTTCCTTCTTCAATCTATGGCTTAGTGGGGTTCGTGTTGCTCGATCTTTAGTTTTCTGTGTAGTGTTTTGTAGATCATTGTTTATCTTGTTGTCCCTTTCTTTTGACCATTGCATTGTCGTTCCTTCTTCAATCTATGGCTTAGTGGGGTTCGTGTTGCTCGATATTTAGTTTTCTGTGTAGCGTTTTGTGGATCATTGTCTTGTTGTCCCTTTCTTTTAGCCATTGTATTGTCGTTCCTTCTTCAATCTATGGCTTAGTGGGGTTCGTGTTGCTCGATCTTTAGTTTTCTGTGTAGTGTTTTGTAGATGATTGTCTTGTTGTCCCTTTCTTTTGACCATTGTATTGTCGTTCCTTCTTCAATCTATGGCTTAGTGGGGTTCGTGTTGCTCCATCTTTAGTTTTCTGTGTAGTGCTTTGTAGATCATTGTGTTGTTGTCCTTTCTTTTAGCCATTGTATTGTCGTTCCTTCTTCAATCTATGGCTTAGTGGGGTTCGTGTTGCTCGATCTTTAGTTTTCTGTGTAGTGTTTTGTAGATCATTGTCTTGTTGTCCCTTTCTTTTGACCATTGCATTGTCGTTCCTTCTTCAATCTATGGCTTAGTGGGGTTCGTGTTGCTCGATCTTTAGTTTTCTGTATAGTGTTTTGTAGATCATTGTTTATCTTGTTGTCCCTTTCCTTTAGCCATTGTATTGTCGTTCCTTCTTCAATCTATGACTTAGTGGGGTTTGTGTTGCTCGATCTTTAGTTTTCTGTGTAGTGTTTTGTAGATCATTGTCTTGTTGTACCTTTCTTTTGGCCATTGTATTGTCGTTCCTTCTTCAATCTATGGCTTAGTGGGGTTTGTGTTGCTCGATCTTTAGTTTTCTGTGTAGTGTTTTGTAGATCATTGTTTGTCTTGTTGTCCCTTTCTCTTGGCCATTGTATTGTAGTTCCTTCTTCAATCTATGGCTTAGTGGGGTTCGTGTTGCTCGATCTTTAGTTTTCTGTGTAGTGTTTTGTAGATCATTGTTTGTCTTGTTGTCCCTTTCTTTTGGCCATTGTATTGTCGTTCCTTCTTCAATCTATGGCTTAGTGGGGTTCGTGTTGCTCGATCTTTAGTTTTCTGTGTAGTCTTTTTTAGATCATTGTCTTGTTGTCCCTTTCTTTTGGCCATTGTATTGTCGTTCCTTCTTCAATCTATGACTTAGTGGGGTTTGTGTTGCTCGGTCTTTAGTTTTCTGTGTAGTGTTTTGTAGAGCATTGTCTTGTTGTACCTTTCTTTTGGCCATTGTATTGTCGTTCCTTCTTCAATCTATGACTTAGTGGGGTTTGTGTTGCTCGGTCTTTAGTTTTCTGTGTAGTGTTTTGTAGATCATTGTTTGTCTTGTTGTACCTTTCTTTTGGCCATTGTATTGTCGTTCCTTCTTCAATCTATGGTTTAGTGGGGTTCGTGTTGCTCGATCTTTAGTTTTCTGTGTAGTGTTTTGTAGATCATTGTCTTGTTGTCCCTTTCTTTTAGCCATTTTATTGTCGTTCCTTCTTCAATCTATAACTTAGTGGGGTTCGTGTTTCTCAATCTTTAGTTTTCTGTGTAGTGTTTTGTAGATCATTGTTTTGTTGTCCCTTTCTTTTGGCCATTGTATTGTCGTTCCTTCTTCAATCTATGACTTAATGGGGTTCGTTTTGCTCGATCGTTAGTTTTCTGTGTAGTGTTTTGTAGATCATTGTCTTGTTGTCCCTTTCTTTTGGCCATTGCATTGTCGTTCCTTCTTCAATCTATGGCTTAGTGGGGTTTGTGTTGCTCGATCTTTAGTTTTCTGTGTAGGGTTTTGTAGATCATTCTTTATCTTGTTGTCTCTTTCTCTTGGTCATTGTATTGTCGTTCCTTCTTCAATCTATGGCTTAGTGGGGTTTGTGTTGCTTGATCTTTAGTTTTCTGTGTAGTGTTTTGTAGATCATTGTCTTGTTGTCCCTTTCTTTTATCCATTGTATTGTCGTTCCTTCTTCAATCTATGACTTAGTGGGGTTCGTGTTTCTCGATCTTTAGTTTTCTGTGTAGTGTTTTGTAGATCATTGGTTGTCTTGTTGTCCCTTTCTTTTGACCATTGTATTGTCGTTCCTTCTTCAATCTATGGCTTAGAGGGGTTCGTGTTGCTCGATCTTTAGTTTTCTGTGTAGTGTTTTGTAGATCATTGTTTGTCTTGTCCCTTTCTTTTGGCCATTGTATTGTCGTTCCTTCTCCAATCTATGGCTTAGTGGGGTTCGTGTTACTCGATCTTTAGTTTTCTGTGTAGTGTTTTGTAGATCATTGTTTGTCTTGTTGTCCCTTTCTCTTGGCCATTGTATTGTCGTTCTTTATTCAATCTATGACTTAGTGGGGTTTGTGTTGCTCGATCTTTAGTTTTCTGTGTAGTGTTTTGTAGATCATTGTTTGTCTTGTTTTCCCTTTCTCTTGGCGATTGTATTGTCGTTCTTTCTTCAATCTATGACTTAGTGGGGTTTGTGTTACTCGATCTTTAGTTTTCTGTGTAGTGTTTTGTAGATCATTGTTTGTCTTGTTGTCCCTTTCTTTTGGCCATTGTATTGTCGTTCCTTCTTCAATCTATGACTTAGTGGGGTTCCTGTTTCTCGATCTTTAGGTTTCTGTGTAGTGTTTTGTAGATCATTGTTTGTCTTGTCCCTTTCTTTTGACCATTGTATTGTCGTTCCTTTTTCAATCTATGACTTAGTGGGGTTCGAGTTGCTCGATCTTTAGTTTTCTGTGTAGTGTTTTGTAGATCATTGTTTGTCTTGTTGTCCCTTTCTTTTGACCATTGTATTGTCGTTCCTTCTTCAATCCATGACTTAGTGGGATTCGTGTTGCTCGATCTTTAGTTTTCTGTGTAGTGTTTTGTAGATCATTGTTTGTCTTGTTGTCCCTTTCTTTTGGCCATTGTATTGTCGTTTCTTCTTCGATCTATGGCTTAGTGGGGTTCGTGTTGCTCGATCTTTAGTTTTCTGTGTAGTGTTTTGTAGATCATTGTTTGTCTTGTTGTCCCTTTCTTTTGGCCATTGTATTGTCCTTCTTTCTTCAATCTATGACTTAGTGGGGTTCGTGTTTCTCGATCTTTATTTTTCTGTGTAGTGTTTTGTAGATCATTGTTTGTCTTGTCCCTTTCTTTTGGCCATTGTATTGTCGTTCCTTCTTCAATCTATGACTTAGTGGGGTTCGTGTTGCTCGATCTTTAGTTTTCTGTGTAGTGTTTTGTAGATCATTGTTTGTCTTGTTGTCCCTTTCTTTTGGCCATTGTATTGTCGTTCTTTCTTCGATCTATGGCTTAGTGGGGTTCGTGTTGCTCGATCTTTAGTTTTCTGTGTAGTGTTTTGTAGATCATTGTCTTGTTGTCCCTTTATTTTGGCCATTGTATTGTCGTTCCTGCTTCAATCTATGGCTTAGTGGGGTTTGTGTTACTCGATCTTTAGTTTTCTGTGTAGTGTTTTGTAGATCATTGTTTGTCTTATTGTACCTTTCTGTTGGCCATTGTATTGTCGTTCCTTCTTCAATCTATGGCTTAGTGGGGTTTGTGTTGCTTGATCTTTAGTTTTCTGTGTAGTGTTTTGTAGATCATTGTCTTGTTGTCTCTTTCTTTTGGCCATTGTATTGTCGTTCCATCTTCAATCTATGGCTTAGTGGGGTTTGTGTTGCTCGATCTTTAGTTTTCTGTGTAGTGTTTTGTAGATCATTGTCTTGTTGTCTCTTTCTTTTGGCCATTGTATTGTCGTTCCTTCTTCAATCTATGGCTTAGTGGGGTTTGTGTTGCTCGATCTTTAGTTTTCTGTGTAGTGTTTTGTAGATCATTGTTTGTCTTGTTGTACCTTTCTTTTGGCCATTGTATTGTCGTTCCTTCTTCAATCTATGACTTAGTGGGGTTCGTGTTGCTCGATCTTTAGTTTTCTGTGTACTGTTTTGTAGATCATTGTTTGTCTTGTTGTCCCTTTCTGTTGGCCATTGTATTGTCGTTCCTTCTTCGGTCTATGGCTTAGTGGGGTTCGTGTTGCTCGATCTTTAGTTTTCTGTGTAGTGTTTTGTAGATCATTGTCTTGTTGTCCCTTTATTTTGGCCATTGTATTGTCGTTCCTTCTTCAATCTATGGCTTAGTGGGGTTTGTGTTACTCGATCTTTAGTTTTCTGTGTAGTGTTTTGTAGATCATTGTTTGTCTTATTGTACCTTTCTGTTGGCCATTGTATTGTCGTTCCTTCTTCAATCTATGGCTTAATGGGGTTTGTGTTGCTTGATCTTTAGTTTTCTGTGTAGTGTTTTGTAGATCATTGTCTTGTTGTACCTTTCTTTTGGCCATTGTATTGTCGTTTCTTCTTCAATCTATGGCTTAGTGGGGTTTGTGTTGCTCGATCTTTAGTTTTCTGTGTAGTGTTTTGTAGATCATTGTCTTGTTGTCTCTTTCTTTTGGCCATTGTATTGTCGTTCCTTCTTCAATCTATGGCTTAGTGGTGTTTGTGTTGCTCGATATTTAGTTTTCTGTGTAGTGTTTTGTAGATCATTGTTTGTCTTGTTGTCCCTTTCTCTTGGCCATTGTATTGTCGTTCCTTCTTCAATCTATGGCTTAGTGGGGTTTGTGTTGCTCGATATTTAGTTTTCTGTGTAGTGTTTTGTAGATCATTGTTTGTCTTGTTGTACCTTTCTGTTGGCCATTGTATTGTCGTTCCTTCTTCAATCTATGGCTTAGTGGGGTTCGTGTTGCTCGATCTTTAGTTTTCTGTGTAGTGTTTTGTAGATCATTGTTTGTCTTGTTGTACCTTTCTTTTGGCCATTGTATTGTCGTTCCTTCTTCAATCTATGGTTTAGTGGGGTTCGTGTTGCTCGATCTTTAGTTTTCTGTGTAGTGTTTTGTAGAACATTGTCTTGTTGTCCCTTTCTTTTGGCCATTGTATTGTCGTTCTTTCTTCAATCTATGACTTAGTGGGGTTCGTGTTTCTCGATCTTTAGTTTTCTGTGTAGTGTTTTGTAGATCATTGTCTTGTTTTCCCTTTCTTTTGGCCATTGCATTGTCGTTCCTTCTTCAATCTATGACTTAGTGGGGTTCGTGTTGCTCGATCTTTAGTTTTCTGTGTAGTGTTTTGTAGATGATTGTCTTGTTGTCCCTTTCTCTTGGCCATTGTATTGTCGTTCCTTCCTCAATCTATGTCTTAGTGGGGTTCGTGTTGCTCCATCTTTAGTTTTCTGTGTAGTGTTTTGTAGATCATTGTCTTGTTGTCCCTTTCATTTAGCCATTGTATTGTCGTTCCTTCTTCAATCTATGGCTTAGTGGGGTTCGTGTTGCTCGATCTTTAGTTTTCTGTGCAGTGGTTTGTAGATCATTGTTTGTCTTGTTGTCCCGTTCTTTTGGCCATTGCATTGTCGTTACTTCCTCAATCTATGACTTAGTGGGGTTCGTGTTTCTCGATCTTTAGTTTTCTGTGTAGTGTTTTGTAGATCATTGTCTTGTTGTCCCTTTCTATTGGCCATTGTATTGTCGTTCCTTCTTCGATCTATGGCTTAGTGGGGTTCGTGTTGCTCGATCTTTAGTTTTCTGTGTAGTGTTTTGTAGATCATTGTCTTGTTGTCCCGTTATTTTGGCCATTGTATTGTCGTTCCTTCTTCAATCTATGGCTTAGTGGGGTTTGTGTTACTCGATCTTTAGTTTTCTGTGTAGTGTTTTGTAGATCATTGTTTGTCTTATTGTACCTTTCTGTTGGCCATTGTATTGTCGTTCCTTCTTCAATATATGGCTTAGTGGGGTTTGTGTTGCTCGATCTTTAGTTTTCTGTGTAGTGTTTTGTAGATCATTGTCTTGTTGTCTCTTTCTTTTGGCCATTGTATTGTCGTTCCTTCTTCAATCTATGGCTTAGTGGGGTTTGTGTTGGTCGATCTTTAGTTTTCTGTATAGTGTTTTGGAGATCATTGTCTTGTTGTCTCTTTCTTTTGGCCATTGTATTGTCGTTCCTTCTTCAATCTATGGCTTAGTAGGGTTTGTGTTGCTCGATATTTTGTTTTCTGTGTAGTGTTTTGTAGATCATTGTTTGTCTTGTTGTCCCTTTCTCTTGGCCATTGTATTGTCGTTCCTTCTTCAATCTATGGCTTAGTGGGGTTCGTGTTGCTCGATCTTTAGTTTTCTGTGTAGTGTTTTGTAGATCATTGTTTGTCTTGTTTTACCTTTCTTTTGGCCATTGTATTGTCGTTCCTTCTTCAATCTATGGTTTAGTGGGGTTCGTGTTGCTCGATCTTTAGTTTTCTGTGTAGTGTTTTGTAGAACATTGTCTTGTTGTCCCTTTCTTTTGGCCATTGTATTGTCGTTCCTTCTTCAATCTATGACTTAGTGGGGTTCGTGTTTCTCGATCTTTAGTTTTCTGTATAGTGCTTTGTAGATCATTGTCTTGTTGTCCCTTTCTTTTGGCCATTGTATTGTCGTTCCTTCTTCAATCTATGACTTAGTGGGGTTCGTGTTGCTCGATCTTTAGTTTTCTGTGTAGTGTTTTGTAGATGATTGTCTTGTTGTCCCTTTCTCTTGGCCATTGTATTGTCGTTCCTTCTTCAATCTATGGCTTAATGGGGTTCGTGTTGCTAGATCTTTTGTTTTCTGTGTAGTGTTTTGTAGATCATTGTTTATCTTGTTGTCCCTTTCTTTTGACCATTGTATTGTCGTTCCTTCTTCAATCTATGGCTTAGTGGGGTTCGTGTTGCTCGATATTTAGTTTTCTGTGTAGCGTTTTGTGGATCATTGTCTTGTTGTCCCTTTCTTTTGGCCATTGTATTGTCGTTCCTTCTTCAATCTATGGCTTAGTGGGGTTCGTGTTGCTCGATCTTTAGTTTTCTGTGTAGTGTTTTGTAGATGATTGTCTTGTTGTCCCTTTCTTTTAGCCATTGTATTGTCGTTCCTTCTTCAATCTATGGCTTAGTAGGGTTCGTGTTGCTCGATCTTTAGTTTTCTGTGTAGTGTTTTGTAGATCATTGTCTTGTTGTACCTTTCTTTTGGCCATTGTATTGTCGTTCCTTCTTCAATCTATGGCTTAGTGGGGTTTGTGTTGCTCGATCTTTAGTTTTCTGTGTAGTGTTTTGTAGATCATTGTTTGTCTTGTTGTCCCTTTCTCTTGGCCATTGTATTGTCATTCCTTCTTCAATCTATGGCTTAGTGGGGTTTGTGTTGCTCGATCTTTAGTTTTCTGTGTAGTGTTTTGTAGATCATTGTTTATCTTGTTGTCTCTTTCTCTTGGTCATTGTATTGTCGTTCCTTCTTCAATCTATGGCTTAGTGGGGTTCGTGTTGCTCGATCTTTAGTTTTCTGTGTAGTGTTTTGTAGATCATTGTTTGTCTTGTTGTTCCTTTCTTTTGGCCATTGTATTGTCGTTCCTTCTTCAATCTATGGCTTAGTGGGGTTCGTGTTGCTCGATCTTTAGTTTTCTGTGTAATGTTTTTTAGATCATTGTCTTGTTGTCCCTTTCTTTTGGCCATTGTATTGTCGTTCCTTCTTCAATCTATGGCTTAGTGGTGTTTGTGTTGCTCGATCTTTAGTTTTCTGTGTAGTGTTTTGTAGAGCATTGTCTTGTTGTACTTTTCTTTTGGCCATTGTATTGTCGTTCCTTCTTCAATCTATGACTTAGTGGGGTTTGTGTTGCTCGGTCTTTAGTTTTCTGTGTAGTGTTTTGTAGATCATTTTTGTCTTGTTGTACCTTTCTTTTGGCCATTGTATTGTCGTTCCTTCTTCAATCTATTACTTAGTGGGGTTCGTGTTTCTCGATCTTTAGTTTTCTGTGTAGTGTTTTGTAGATCATTGTCTTGTTGTCCCTTTCTTTTGGACATTGTATTGTCGTTCCTTCTTCAATCTATGACTTAGTGGGGTTCGTTTTGCTCGATCGTTAGTTTTCTGTGTAGTGTTTTGTAGATCATTGTCTTGTTGTCCCTTTCTTTTGGCCATTGCATTGTCGTTCCTTCTTCAATCTATGGCTTAGTGGGGTTTGTGTTGCTCGATCTTTAGTTTTCTGTGTAGGGTTTTGTAGATCATTGTTTATCTGGTTGTCTCTTTCTCCTGGTCATTGTATTGTCGTTCCTTCTTCAATCTATGGCTTAGTGGGGTTTGTGTTGCTCGATCTTTAGTTTTCTGTGTAGTGTTTTGTAGATCATTGTCTTGTTGTCCCTTTCTTTTATCCATTGTATTGTCGTTCCTTCTTCAATCTATGACTTAGTGGGGTTCGTGTTTCTCGATCTTTAGTTTTCTGTGTAGTGTTTTGTAGATCATTGGTTGTCTTGTTGTCCCTTTCTTTTGACCATTGTATTGTCGTTCCTTCTTCAATCTATGGCTTAGTGGGGTTCGTGTTGCTCGATCTTTAGTTTTCTGTGTAGTGTTTTGTAGATCATTGTTTGACTTGTTGTCCCTTTCTTTTGGCCATTGTATTTTCGTTCCTTCTTCAATCTATGGCTTAGTGGGGTTCGTGTTGCTCGATCTTTAGTTTTCTGTGTAGTGTTTTGTAGATCATTGTTTATCTTGTTGTCCCTTTCTTTTGGCCATTGTATTGTCGTTCCTTCTTCAATCTATGGCTTAGTGGGGTTCGTGTTGCTCGATCTTTAGTTTTCTGTGTAGTGTTTTGTAGATCATTGTTTGTCTTGTTGTCCCTTTCTTTTGGCCATTGTATTGTCGTTCCTTCTTCAATCTATGGTTTAGTGGGGTTCGTGTTGCTCGATCTTTTGTTTTCTGTGTAGTGTTTTGTAGATCATTGTCTTGTTGTCCCTTTCTTTTGGCCATTGCATTGTCGTTCCTTCTTCAATCTATGGCTTAGTGGGGTTTGTGTTGCTCGATCTTTAGTTTTCTGTGTAGGGTTTTGTAGATCATTGTTTATCTGGTTGTCTCTTTCTCCTGGTCATTGTATTGTCGTTCCTTCTTCAATCTATGGCTTAGTGGGGTTTGTGTTGCTCGATCTTTAGTTTTCTGTGTAGTGTTTTGTAGGTCATTGTCTTGTTGTCCCTTTCTTTTATCCATTGTATTGTCGTTCCTTCTTCAATCTATGACTTAGTGGGGTTCGTGTTTCTCGATCTTTAGTTTTCTGTGTAGTGTTTTGTAGATCATTGGTTGTCTTGTTGTCCCTTTCTTTTGACCATTGTATTGTCGTTCCTTCTTCAATCTATGGCTTAGTGGGGTTCGTGTTGCTCGATCTTTAGTTTTCTGTGTAGTGTTTTGTAGATCATTGTTTGACCTGTTGTCCCTTTCATTTTGCCATTGTATTTTCGTTCCTTCTTCAATCTATGGCTTAGTGGGGTTCGTGTTGCTCGATCTTTTGTTTTCTGTGTAGTGTTTTGTAGATCATTGTTTATCTTGTTGTCCCTTTCTTTTGGCCATTGTATTGTCGTTCCTTCTTCAATCTATGGCTTAGTGGGGTTCGTGTTGCTCGATCTTTAGTTTTCTGTGTAGTGTTTTGTAGATCATTGTTTGTCTTGTTGTCCCTTTCTTGTGGCCATTGTATTGTCGTTCCTTCTTCAATCTATGGCTTAGTGGGGTTCGTGTTGCTCGATCGTTAGTTTTCTGTGTAGTTTTTTGTAGATCATTGTTTATCTTGTTGTACCTTTCTCTTGGCCATTGTATTGTCGTTCCTTCTTCAATCTATGGCTTAGTGGGGTTCGTGTTGCTCGATCTTTAGTTTTCTGTGTAGTGTTTTGTAAATCATTGTATGTCTTGTTGTCCCTTTCTTTTGGCCATTGTATTGTCGTTCCTTCTTCAATCTATGGCTTAATGGGGTTCGTGTTGCTCGATCTTTAGTTTTCTGTGTAGTGTTTTGTAGATCATTGTTTGACCTGTTGTCCCTTTCTTTTGGCCATTGTATTTTCGTTCCTTCTTCAATCTATGGCTTAGTGGGGTTCGTGTTGCTCGATCTTTAGTTTTCTGTGTAGTGTTTTGTAGATCATTGTTTATCTTGTTGTCCCTTTCTTTTGGCCATTGTATTGTCGTTCCTTCTTCAATCTATGGCTTAGTGGGGTTCGTGTTGCTCGATCTTTAGTTTTCTGTGTAGTGTTTTGTAGATCATTGTTTGTCTTGTTGTCCCTTTCTTTTGGCCATTGTATTGTCATTCCTTCTTCAATCTATGGCTTAGTGGGGTTCGTGTTGCTCGATCGTTAGTTTTCTGTGTAGTTTTTTGTAGATCATTGTTTATCTTGTTGTACCTTTCTCTTGGCCATTGTATTGTCGTTCCTTCTTCAATCTATGGCTTAGTGGGGTTCGTGTTGCTCGATCTTTAGTTTTCTGTGTAGTGTTTTGTAGATCATTGTATGTCTTGTTGTCCCTTTCTTTTGGCCATTGTATTGTCGTTCCTTCTTCAATCTATGGCTTAGTGGGGTTCGTGTTGCTCGATCTTTTGTTTTCTGTGTAGTGTTTTGTAGATCATTGTTTGTCTGTTGTCCCTTTCTTTTTGCCATTGTATTGTCGTTCCTTCTTCAATCTATGGCTTAATGGGGTTCGTGTTGCTCGATCTTTAGTTTTCTGTGTAGTGTTTTGTAGATCATTGTTTTTCTTGTCCCTTTCTCTTGGCCATTGTATTGTCGTTTCTTCTTCAATCTATGGCTTAGTGGGGTTCGTGTTGCTCGATCTTTTGTTTTCTATGTAGTGTTTGTAGATCATTGTCCTTTATCTTTTGACATGTTATATTATCTGTCCTTCGACTTACGGGTTCTGATTCAAAGTTGTATTACTAAGTCAACCAAACCGTGCATGGGAACTCCATTCGCAAGTCAAGTGTTCTGTGTTCACTAAGCGTCGGTGATACTATTGCCATATAGCATTAAGCAATTCGCGGTAAATACGAAAGTTCTACAATTTGTTCATTGTCCAATCAAATTGAATACATTGTATTCTCTTTGAAAAGAATACTAATAGACGGAATGTCATCTTCAAGTGTAAGAAGAGTTTGAAGATACCAAAGGGGTAATCAGAATCCACAAATCGAAGAAGGACAGACACCACAATGGTCAAAAGAAAAAAGGACAAGGGGACAAACAACGATCTACAAAACACTACACAGAAAACTGCAAAGCGAGCACCACAAACCCCACTAAAATTCGGGGATGAACTCGTGTGCTCCAGAAGTGTAAAAGTCTCCAAATCAGCACATACCAGCAGCATCAATTTCTGATTATAAAACAGACGACAATGGCGGTAGATTGTTCATTGTAATCTGCTTGACGTAATTACATTCCAGGAAATTCGCTTTAACGATTATCAGAAAAACAAATTATTGGAATTGAATCATGTCATGTGGCTATTAATTTGCCATTAGATTCATGTCTTATTATGTAATATAAAAGAATAACAATGTTAGAGGTGATTGTTCGTTTTGTTGATATTGGTGGAATTGTTGACCATCACTGTTCACGCCTTCTTTTCATAATGCGTGATTAATTATCAATCGAAAATATGTCTCATGGTTAAGGGCATGCACAACACCCAGGGGAAAAAGAAATATAGCTTAAACCCTTACAAATGTTTAAGTTTCTCCTCATGAACCCTCCCCCACGGGAACTAGAAATCAAATTTGATAAGTTTTGCTGGTCTCAATTGGAAAAAGGACAATATCTTTAAAAGTGCAAAAATAAGTTCGTGCTATGTCATTAAATGTTTTTGTATTTAGGAATGTTATAGCCAATCTTAAAATTCTGTTTATAGGTATGTTAAATTTTTTTATATAGTATTACTTCTAATTTGAACATTTTCATAATTTGAAAATAATTTCTTATATGTATGAATGGAGGTAATTTAATGAACAATATTACATTTGAATTTTATTATCAAATTTCATATATATACGATTACCTAATGAGGCCATTATGTACGCTTGGCATACGGTGCATTTTGAAATTCCATGCAGGCATATTCAGCGATATTTATCACAAGCATATTTGGCATAGCAAAATTCTTTTAAAAATAATGGCAGATACACAATGTTACCACTAATAACCTCACACAATAGCATGCACACGTGATGACATGTATGAATATGACCGTATGATGTACCATCCGATGATAAATCGTGACGGAGTGATTTATGCTTAACGTCAAGTGGACATTATTTCAGCTATATCATGGCAAGACTAAGATTTTGTTTGATGAGATGATGATGATATCTGTAGTACTAGACAAACACACTTAGTTGGATGTGTCTAGTGCTATTTCATTTAAACAGTCTACAAGTATACATGAACATGTCGCTTTACTCGGTAACACCATTATGACTCAAAACCAACCAGTATTTGATATTAATACGCCGTAGTGTTGCGGAAGTGTCCGGATGCAAATAAAACATCGCCAAGACACGTAGTAAATAAGACAAATTCATGTAGAAATTATAAATAAATCATAGTGCAAGAAATAAAAAGTCGTTTAATTAAAACAATATCTAAGATCTCAAGTTACCTTGTACGCATAAATTCAAATGGTCGCTCCCTTGTTCAATCCTGTATGTGTAACTAATTTATCCCTAACACCGGTCGTCTGTCAGATGGTTTGTATTCCGTGACAGTAATAAAAAGTCGTATTTCTATACCCATTGGGGATCGTCGTAGTCGTGATCGTATGGTAGTTGGATATACACTAACGTTGTGAGTTCGAATCCCGCTCAGGCAAGGTGTACTCCATACAACATTATGTGATAAAGTCTGTCAGTGACTTACGGCAGGTCGGTGGTTTTCTCTGGATTACTCCGGTTTCCTCCAACAATAAAACAGACCACCACGATATAGCTGAAATATTGTTGAAAGTGGCGTTAAGCACAACAACCCCCCCTATGCTCATTGGGTTATAGACGATAGTTGGCGGTGATATTGACCCAAAGTGATAACATATTACTTGGAATATTTTCAACCATATACAAGCCGTCAAAATTCAGTATGGACAATGCATGGACGAGTAAACCGACCTGCGCAAACATGACCTTGGAGATTCCCACTTCAAACAATCATCGTACGTCACGATGAAAAAATCAATCACATGTACAAACATCCAATCAAATCATGCTTAACACGCACACCTCCCGAGTTCAATGAATGGACTAAGAAATAGTAAACAATGAAACGTGTACGAAATTAAACAAACAACATGATCGATATTAAATGCTTTAACTAATATCAAGATGTAATTGTGAACAAAAATAAAATAAAACATAATTTCATGCAGGGACAGTAAATAAATCATCACCTTTAATACGAATAGTTCTCCTGACCGATGTCCGTACACATAATATTCACTGCACATTTAAACATCCCGTTGCAACACAGAATTCTTTCAAATCATGAATTGTGATCTCTTGTAAGGTTTGTCCAATGGCAACCTTCAGATTTGACCTTACAATGTTTAGAAATCGCTCCTGTTTTAATACAGTTTTCACTTTCAGAAAACAATTTTCAGCAATATTCAGTTCTGGGCTGTATCGGGGTAAAAAAATGTAACCGACTCCCATCTGCTGTAAAAAAAATTACTCACACGTACTTCCCCATTAAAACGATGAATGGGACAATTATCAACAATTACCAAGTAAGTATTTATCATTGATTGATTGAATTTGTATGTTGAAATCTGTACCTGATAAAAAACAAAAATAGTAAAACTTCGTTTCATTTATTTATACTTTGAATGGGAATTCCCTTCATTGCGCACATCAGTTGGGGGGGGGGGGGGGGGATTACGTATTATTCTCCCTTAGCGATTGGTTCATCGTATTTGACGTCGTTGGGTAGGTTTCCCCTGGAAAGTGTTTGCGCAGGTCAGTTTGTTGTGATTGGTTTTTAAAATTGTGACGTACAACGTTTATGTCTGTTTTGAATGGGTTTAGTCTGCGCAGGTTCAGATCTTTGTCCATACTGAATTTTGACGGCTTGTATCTTCGAAATGTGAATGCATTTATTGTATATCAGTGATTTGACACATTCTCGTCATAAGTTATATAATTTACATAATAATGTAAACATATGACATGGTACAAATTGTGCATTTAATTTCAGATGTGAATAGATGTAAAACATATAATTATTAAGTGTAATTATTATTTTCTATGTTTAATTAGATGACACGAATGTCATTAGTACATGTATATGTATATATAATATCTTTTATCTTTAAATTGTTGGTACATTATAAATTTGTATAAAAAACAAAATTCATTTTTATATTGCTACATTTGTATTTGATGTTCAATATTTGATTCTAACAAGTTTGTGATATATTTTCTTTGATCTCCCACGAAGACCATTAATTTCTTTTGATGTTTATGACTAATTTAATTTAAATCTATTAAGTATCATTTATGATTTTTGTTTGTTCCTGAGAGTAATGGTCTTTAACCAGTAGGTTTGTAGTCGATTGACTACGACCATTCATTGACCCTGCTACTGTACTGTCCATGTTTATGTTGTCATTCATTTGTTGTGATACTGTGTGGTCTTTTTGAGTGGAAGTAAATCTGCACAGGGTTATTTGTATTGTTTGTGTATAGCTGTATTGTCGTTCGAGATCCAGTTTTCAGAAGGGGGTTGGGATATCATTATCTGTTTAATCCTGCCACATTTTTGTTTCTGTCTCAAGCCAGGACCAGGATTTTTAGTACCATATGTTGTTGTCTGTTTGTGTTCCATGGTTTGAGATAAACCGGGTATGAAAATATTAATGAGCTGCGTACAAACATAATTCCACAGACTGTTTGCTTGACATTCAATATGAAAGATGAGTGCAAATGAGATATGAATATACTTAACATTTTAAATTATTTAAAAAATTGAATTGTGGATAATTCGAAGTAATCCAGTTGTGTATTTAATGTAGTGTATCGTTCATTGATTTTATGACTCCCCTTTTTAAATTAAATATATGCAGATAACACCCTTATTTTACATTGTACTTTTATCTCCTATAATTCTTCTTTATTTTTATGTCATTGTTAAAATTGAGTAAATTATTAAACTTCAGTTAATGTTTTACTTATATCACATATGAAATACAATAATCCCCCCCCCCCCCCCCCCCCCCATTGCATTCATATCTAACAAAATCAAGATAGGTCATGTTTAACCATTCAAATGGACAATTTCAATAAGGTATGTAATATTTGATCATTTAAAAATGAAACGCCATAATAAAATGTCAACGGTCTGTATAATTTATTATGGTGAAAATGGTTGGGTTAGTTAATGCACAGAGTTGCACAATGATATTTCCAACTGTTAAAGTTTGCCAGTTTGTGCGATTTTTCATTTAAGAATGTAATTCCTACATTCATAGTTTATATACATTTTTATGTAACTTTGTATTTCTCGCAGATATAGAAACAACATATGTATTTTAATTTTGTAATAAACTGAATGTAGATTGTGATCAAATTTTATACGGCTCATTAATAACTGCGTCCTGTGTAATTGTTCATTCCTTTACTGCTTGTAAATGAGAAATGCAAAAACACGTTTACTTTTAATGTCTACTTTAAATTTCTCGTTAACGTAACAGGATCTGCGAGAAAAAAAAACCGCGTAATGTACTTGATAGTTTAGTTTATTTTCAGTATTCATAATTAATTCTCGAGACACCTAGTAAACACTGGTAAAGTGGGAATTTATTGTCTTCTTGTTAAATGTTTGGGAGTCAAATGCATTTTTGTCCCCAACAATTAAGATCGTGTATTGGCGAGTATAAGATAGCCACTTCTAGTTCTGTTCTCATATAGTACTTGTAATTTATTTAAAAAACTCAAAAAAACTTGCTGCAGACTTTGAGTTCTAGATCTCGCTATGTTTGTTACAGCATTAAAACAATTGATTTCTCTACCTTATATACCACCATTCTACATAATCTACTAAAATCTAGAATTCAGCGTTGCTTCTAAAAAAAAGAACGGAGAACAAAGGTATCAGATCTTGTTATTGGCAGATACAGGTCTTGCTTTGTTAAAAGCTATTCAAAATTTAATAATAAATATAAACAGAACGAGATCATTCAAATATTAGATTTTTTTTATCGACAACATTTTTGTTGAATTTGGTGGACGGGTATTTCAACAAACGATTGATATTCCAATGGGTACGAATTGTGCTGTGCTACTCGCCCATTTGTTCATACACGCTTATGAGACAGCCTTCCTTCAAGAATAAAGATAGAAAATTAGTTCAAATATTTTATTCCAGCTTCGATTCGATTCGGTGATTATCTGAATCGCATCTATCCAAATGATCTTAGAGTAAAGAATACTACTGACACTCAAAAGTCTGCTTCTTATCTTGACCTTCACTTTGAAATCGACAACGGAGGAAAATTAAAAACAAAACGCTACGACAAACATGATGACTTCACCTTTCCAATAATCAACGTTCCTTTCATAAGTAATAATATTCCAGCATCACCAGCGCATTGAGTTTACATTTCACAACTTCTGGACAGAGCTCAGCTGCTGATGCAAAAGCTGCTAAAAAAAGGCTACGCTATTCATAGGTTGAAGTAATCGCTACAAAAATTATACGGTCGTCATCACGATATGGTTGACGAAATATCCATATCTCAAATGACAGTGGATCTTTTCATTTTTTCGTAGATTTTTTTCTTTCCTATATCACTGCCAAGACTAACCGGACTTGACAGTATATATGAGTAACACGCGGTGTCATATAAGAAGTAGGAACTGTTTACATTTCGCTAGCACATGGGGTCCTTGTTGCTCATGGTTTTAGTTTTCTGTGTTGTTTTGTTTTGTTTTGCTTGTCTTCGTCCTGTGTTGGCAACGTTGCCAGTGTCTCTGGATTGTCCATTCTTGTTTTCTCTAGCGTTTATTCTTCTAGAATAGATATTTTACTGTTATATAAATATATGAACTGCATTGGATATTCTTTTTCACAAAACTTTATTTATGACAACCGGTTTAAATTTGATTCTAGTTTTATTACTGTTTATAAATAATTCCTTTTTTTATTATTACATGACCAAGCGAGGACTTAATCTTGAGTTTCCCTTGTCACTGAAATTCACTGCATCTACCAACCATCCAATATTCGGGACGAGGATTTGTCAAAACGACAATCAAAATGATTCTAAATATAGTAACAAGTGTCTCTAGTGAAGCAGAAATTTCTCACCATTCCGAAGCACCTGAGTTCATCCCCCGTTTTTAGCAGGGTTCATTTTGCTCAATCTTTAGTAATCTGTGTAGTGTTTTGCGGTTCATTGTCTTTTTGTCTTTGTTTTTGACAATTGTATTGTCTGTCTTTGTTCGTTTTTAACAATTGTATTGTCTGTCTTTGTTCGTTTTTAACAATTGTATTGTCTGTCTTTGTTCGTTTTTGACAATTGTATTGTCTGTCTTTGTTCGTTTTTGACTTGTTTTGTCTGTTATTGATTTACGGCTTATCATTATCCCTTTGGTAATTTCAAACTTTTTTAGTCATCTCCACAACACTTATAAAACAACATTTACAAGAAGAAAAGAAACAAACCAACGGTTAAAGCCTTTTCACCAATAAAGGCGAGCACCTCATACAAAACTACCCCTATACTTTTGTCACAGGACTGACCATATAACCATTTAAAACCTGGGAGAACAGGGCTGTGACGGTACCACCAACCAACAAGCAGGTGAAATCATCAATAAAGACTACGCTTAACTGCATATATATAACCGTCGCTGTAAAGCCTCTGCTATTTCAGGGGACTTCGCATTAATAAAATAATATTACAATCCCACCGCAAATCTACATGGTTTTGCTCTATGGGATTTTGTGCCAAGAATGCAATTTACAGAGTTAGTATAGTGACGCTTACAAGAAAAATTGCCAGTCACAGTCATACGCCATGATGGTTGGTTGGTTTATGGTGCTTAAAGCCACTTTCAACAATATTTCAGCTATATCGTGGTGGTCAGTTTTATTGGTGGAGGAAACGGAGTACCCGCAGAAAACCACCAACCTGTCACAAGTCACTGATATATTGTTGAAAGTGGCGTTAAACACCATAACCCTATCCATAGAGTAATGACTTGGTCAGTTTATGCTTGGGGTAATAATACACAACCAACAAATTGGATATTCATGTAGTTAGTAGTCATTTTAAGCTTGGAGTTATTAGCTACAAGAATTCTATTTTTCAGATTTGTCTTTTCATGTTTTTTGGAGTTTAATGGTGGGTTCGTTTCATAGCCCTATTAACTTTTAGACTATTTCACTTTAGACATCTCTATTGTATTCACTGACATTCTAACAATGTCAGGTCGTCCTTTTATCTTGTTTGTTTGTTATATTATTATTGTATGTTGTTTTGTATGAAGACTCGTGTGTCATAAAGATCATAAAAATATCCTTATGTTTAAGTACATATTGACATAATTGATCACTTAAATGTAAAGTCGGTCACAAGGAAAGACTTTATAACGGTTTTTAATAAAAAAAAAATTCGTTACCTGCATAAAAAGGCCTAGGTATACAATTAAGATTTACATTTTGATAAGGGTAGCATTACATCTACCTGTAATTCCCGGTATTTCGTCTTATTTCCAGAATTTAACCTTCGTTTTCGATTCTCGGAATTCCAGTTGTAGGGAACTGTAGTTCTGAGGTAAGATTTTTCAATAATTTGTTACTAAGGATTTTCTTTTTTTGTTGTTGCATGAGATATTGCATTTAGATATGTATATGAAAAAAATTGTAAATATACAATTAAAAACCGTTAAAGTTGTAGGGAACTGTAGTTCTGAGGTAAGATTTTTCAATAATTTGTTACTAAGGATTTTCTTTTTTTGTTGTTGCATGAGATATTGCATTTAGATATGTATATGAAAAAATCGGAACTTGTTCACTGAAATTGATATTCTGTTTCTATCCTTCAATAAGAAGTTAGAACACACAGAAACAGAACGTAATCATAATGCCTAAAATTGTAGACTATATCAATTTCAACGGACAAGATAGTTAATGTTGAAAAGCCGAAGCTTTACGTGCTGAATAAAATGTATCAGTATATACAATGGTGTCTGCATGGTTTAATTGGCTTTCCAATCTTTCGATTTCGAGCGTACCTGGTGAAGGTTATTCCAGAAACGCGCTGTGCGCACTAAATTTGATATCTACGTTTTATTACCAAGTGTCGCTAATGTATTCTGACGATCTTTTTTCAATTTTCTTGGCGGATGCGTAGAAAGAATTGTTTAAAGATATCAAATAAGTCATAAAAAACCGTTAATCGAAAAAGTACCTACAATAAAATGGCAAAAGGGGAAGGAACAAAATGATGGTCACAAAATATTACAGAGTTGAAAACTAAAGACTGCAACATGGACCCCACTGAAAACCGGTGGTGAACCAGATGCTCCGAAATATATAGCAGTTTCTTCTCCGTTATTATTGTATATTTACAATTTTATTGGTGAAAATATTTGACTCATGTTCTGTGTGTTCATAGATATCATGAGAATGACTGGTAGAAATTCTAACAGGAACATTTTACTTCAGCGGTGTTTATAAAACTAATTTTTATTAGTATTACAGTCAAGGTAAATCTACCTATCATACCAATGTGACATTCATAAACGTTCAAAAATTAAGGTTAAAGTATCATTTATGATTTTTGTTTGTTCCTGAGAGTAATGGTCTTTAACCAGTAGGTTTGTAGTCGATTGACTACGACCATTCATTGACCCTGCTACTGTACTGTCCATGTTTATGTTGTCATTCATTTGTTGTGATACTGTGTGGTCTTTTTGAGTGGAAGTAAATCTGTACAGGGTTATTTGTATTGTTTGTGTATAGCTGTATTGTCGTTCGAGATCCAGTTTTCAGAAGGGGGTTGGGATATCATTATCTGTTTAATCCTGCCACATTTTTGTTTCTGTCTCAAGCCAGGACCAGGATTTTTAGTACCATATGTTGTTGTCTGTTTGTGTTCCATGGTTTGAGATAAACCGGGTATGAAAATATTAATGAGCTGCGTACAAACATAATTCCACAGACTGTTTGCTTGACATTCAATATGAAAGATGAGTGCAAATGAGATATGAATATACTTAACATTTTAAATTATTAAAAAAATTGAATTGTGGATAATTCGAAGTAATCCAGTTGTGTATTTAATGTAGTGTATCGTTCATTGATTTTATGACTCCCCTTTTTAAATTAAATATATGCAGATAACACCCTTATTTTACATTGTACTTTTATCTCCTATAATTCTTCTTTATTTTTATGTCATTGTTAAAATTGAGTAAATTATTAAACTTCAGTTAATGTTTTACTTATATCACATATGAAATACAATAATCCCCCCCCCCCCCATTGCATTCATATCTAACAAAATCAAGATAGGTCATGTTTAACCATTCAAATGGACAATTTCAATAAGGTATGTAATATTTGATCATTTAAAAATGAAACGCCATAATAAAATGTCAACGGTCTGTATAATTTATTATGGTGAAAATGGTTGGGTTAGTTAATGCACAGAGTTGCACAATGATATTTCCAACTGTTAAAGTTTGCCAGTTTGTGCGATTTTTCATTTAAGAATGTAATTCCTACATTCATAGTTTATATACATTTTTATGTAACTTTGTATTTCTCGCAGATATAGAAACAACATATGTATTTTAATTTTGTAATAAACTGAATGTAGATTGTGATCAAATTTTATACGGCTCATTAATAACTGCGTCCTGTGTAATTGTTCATTCCTTTACTGCTTGTAAATGAGAAATGCAAAAACACGTTTACTTTTAATGTCTACTTTAAATTTCTCGTTAACGTAACAGGATCTGCGAGAAAAAAAAACCGCGTAATGTACTTGATAGTTTAGTTTATTTTCAGTATTCATAATTAATTCTCGAGACACCTAGTAAACACTGGTAAAGTGGGAATTTATTGTCTTCTTGTTAAATGTTTGGGAGACAAATGCATTTTTGTCCCCAACAATTAAGATCGTGTATTGGCGAGTATAAGATAGCCACTTCTAGTTCTGTTCTCATATAGTACTTGTAATTTATTTAAAAAACTCAAAAAAACTTGCTGCAGACTTTGAGTTCTAGATCTCGCTATGTTTGTGACAGCATTAAAACAATTGATTTCTCTACCTTATATACCACCATTCTACATAAGCTACTAAAATCTAGAATTCAGCGTTGCTTCTAAAAAAAAGAACGGAGAACAAAGGTATCAGATCTTGTTATTGGCAGATACAGGTCTTGCTTTGTTAAAAGCTATTCAAAATTTAATAA
The DNA here is from genome assembly GCA_963680875.1 of Bathymodiolus brooksi. NCBI lineage: Eukaryota > Metazoa > Mollusca > Bivalvia > Mytilida > Modiolidae > Bathymodiolus > Bathymodiolus brooksi. The sequence goes on from OY804577.1 coordinate 33,251,850, forward strand.
TAAATATAAACAGAACGAGATCATTCAAATATTAGATTTTTTTTATCGACAACATTTTTGTTGAATTTGGTGGACGGGTATTTCAACAAACGATTGATATTCCAATGGGTACGAATTGTGCTGTGCTACTCGCCCATTTGTTCATACACGCTTATGAGACAGCCTTCCTTCAAGAATAAAGATAGAAAATTCGTTCAAATATTTTATTCCAGCTTCGATTCGATTCGGTGATTATCTGAATCGCATCTATCCAAATGATCTTAGAGTAAAGAATACTACTGACACTCAAAAGTCTGCTTCTTATCTTGACCTTCACTTTGAAATCGACAACGGAGGAAAATTAAAAACAAAACGCTACGACAAACATGATGACTTCACCTTTCCAATAATCAACGTTCCTTTCATAAGTAATAATATTCCAGCATCACCAGCGCATTGAGTTTACATTTCACAACTTCTGGACAGAGCTCAGCTGCTGATGCAAAAGCTGCTAAAAAAAGGCTACGCTATTCATAGGTTGAAGTAATCGCTACAAAAATTATACGGTCGTCATCACGATATGGTTGACGAAATATCCATATCTCAAATGACAGTGGATCTTTTCATTTTTTCGTAGATTTTTTTCTTTCCTATATCACTGCCAAGACTAACCGGACTTGACAGTATATATGAGTAACACGCGGTGTCATATAAGAAGTAGGAACTGTTTACATTTCGCTAGCACATGGGGTCCTTGTTGCTCATGGTTTTAGTTTTCTGTGTTGTTTTGTTTTGTTTTGCTTGTCTTCGTCCTGTGTTGCCAACGTTGCCAGTGTCTCTGGATTGTCCATTCTTGTTTTCTCTAGCGTTTATTCTTCTAGAATAGATATTTTACTGTTATATAAATATATGAACTGCATTGGATATTCTTTTTCACAAAACTTTATTTATGACAACCGGTTTAAATTTGATTCTAGTTTTATTACTGTTTATAAATAATTCCTTTTTTTATTATTACATGACCAAGCGAGGACTTAATCTTGAGTTTCCCTTGTCACTGAAATTCACTGCATCTACCAACCATGCAATATTCGGGACGAGGATTTGTCAAAACGACAATCAAAATGATTCTAAATATAGTAACAAGTGTCTCTAGTGAAGCAGAAATTTCTCACCATTCCGAAGCACCTGAGTTCATCCCCCGTTTTTAGCAGGGTTCATTTTGCTCAATCTTTAGTAATCTGTGTAGTGTTTTGCGGTTCATTGTCTTTTTGTCTTTGTTTTTGACAATTGCATTGTCTGTCTTTGTTCGTTTTTAACAATTGTATTGTCTGTCTTTGTTCGTTTTGAACAATTGTATTGTCTGTCTTTGTTCGTTTTTGACAATTGTGTTGTCTGTCTTTGTTCGTTTTTGACTTGTTTTGTCTGTCTTTGATTTACGGCTTATCATTATCCCTTTGGTAATTTCAAACTTTTTTAGTCATCTCCACAACACTTATAAAACAACATTTACAAGAAGAAAAGAAACAAACCAACGGTTAAAGCCTTTTCACCAATAAAGGCGAGCACCTCATACAAAACTACCCCTATACTTTTGTCACAGGACTGACCATATAACCATTTAAAACCTGGGAGAACAGGGCTGTGACGGTACCACCAACCAACAAGCAGGTGAAATCATCAATAAAGACTACGCTTAACTGCATATATATAACCGTCGCTGTAAAGCCTCTGCTATTTCAGGGGACTTCGCATTAATAAAATAATATTACAATCCCACCGCAAATCTACATGGTTTTGCTCTATGGGATTTTGTGCCAAGAATGCAATTTACAGAGTTAGTATAGTGACGCTTACAAGAAAAATTGCCAGTCACAGTCATACGCCATGATGGTTGGTTGGTTTATGGTGTTTAAAGCCACTTTCAACAATATTTCAGCTATATCGTGGTGGTCAGTTTTATTGGTGGAGGAAACCGGAGTACCCGCACCAACCTGTCACAAGTCACTGATATATTGTTGAAAGTGGCGTTAAACACCATAACCCTATCCATAGAGTAATGACTTGGTCAGTTTATGCTTGGGGTAATAATACACAACCAACAAATTGGATATTCATGTAGTTAGTAGTCATTTTAAGCTTGGAGTTATTAGCTACAAGAATTCTATTTTTCAGATTTGTCTTTTCATGTTTTTTGGAGTTTAATGGTGGGTTCGTTTCATAGCCCTATTAACTTTTAGACTATTTCACTTTAGACATCTCTATTGTATTCACTGACATTCTAACAATGTCAGGTCGTCCTTTTATCTTGTTTGTTTGTTATATTATTATTGTATGTTGTTTTGTATGAAGACTCGTGTGTCATAAAGATCATAAAAATATCCTTATGTTTAAGTACATATTGACATAATTGATCACTTAAATGTAAAGTCGGTCACAAGGAAAGACTTTAACGGTTTTTAATAAAAAAAAAATTCGTTACCTGCATAAAAAGGCCTAGGTATACAATTAAGATTTACATTTTGATAAGGGTAGCATTACATCTACCTGTAATTCCCGGTATTTCGTCTTATTTCCAGAATTTAACCTTCGTTTTCGATTCTCGGAGTTCCAGTTGTAGGGAACTGTAGTTCTGAGGTAAGATTTTTCAATAATTTGTTACTAAGGATTTTCTTTTTTTGTTGTTGCATGAGATATTGCATTTAGATATGTATATGAAAAAAATTGTAAATATACAATTAAAAACCGTTAAAGTTGTAGGGAACTGTAGTTCTGAGGTAAGATTTTTCAATAATTTGTTACTAAGGATTTTCTTTTTTTGTTGTTGCATGAGATATTGCATTTAGATATGTATATGAAAAAATCGGAACTTGTTCACTGAAATTGATATTCTGTTTCTATCCTTCAATAAGAAGTTAGAACACACAGAAATAGAACGTAATCATAATGCCTAAAATTGTAGACTATATCAATTTCAACGGACAAGATAGTTAATGTTGAAAAGCCGAAGCTTTACGTGCTGAATAAAATGTATCAGTATATACAATGGTGTCTGCATGGTTTAATTGGCTTTCCAATCTTTCGATTTCGAGCGTACCTGGTGAAGGTTATTCCAGAAACGCGCTGTGCGCACTAAATTTGATATCTACGTTTTATTACCAAGTGTCGCTAATGTATTCTGACGATCTTTTTTCAATTTTCTTGGCGGATGCGTAGAAAGAATTGTTTAAAGATATCAAATAAGTCATAAAAAACCGTTAATCGAAAAAGTACCTACAATACAATGGCAAAAGGGGAAGGAACAAAATGATGGTCACAAAATATTACAGAGTTGAAAACTAAAGACTGCAACATGGACCCCACTGAAAACCGGTGGTGAACCAGATGCTCCGAAATATATAGCAGTTTCTTCTCCGTTATTATTGTATATTTACAATTTTATTGGTGAAAATATTTGACTCATGTTCTGTGTGTTCATAGATATCATGAGAATGACTGGTAGAAATTCTAACAGGAACATTTTACTTCAGCGGTGTTTATAAAACTAATTTTTATTAGTATTACAGTCAAGGTAAATCTACCTATCATACCTATGTGACATTCATAAACGTTCAAAAATTAAGGTTAAAGTATCATTTATGATTTTTGTTTGTTCCTGAGAGTAATGGTCTTTAACCAGTAGGTTTGTAGTCGATTGACTACGACCATTCATTGACCCTGCTACTGTACTGTCCATGTTTATGTTGTCATTCATTTGTTGTGATACTGTGTGGTCTTTTTGAGTGGAAGTAAATCTATACAGGGTTATTTGTATTGTTTGTGTATAGCTGTATTGTCGTTCGAGATCCAGTTTTCAGAAGGGGGTTGGGATATCATTATCTGTTTAATCCTGCCACATTTTTGTTTCTGTCTCAAGCCAGGACCAGGATTTTTAGTACCATATGTTGTTGTCTGTTTGTGTTCCATGGTTTGAGATAAACCGGGTATGAAAATATTAATGAGCTGCGTACAAACATAATTCCACAGACTGTTTGCTTGACATTCAATATGAAAGATGAGTGCAAATGAGATATGAATATACTTAACATTTTAAATTATTAAAAAAATTGAATTGTGGATAATTCGAAGTAATCCAGTTGTGTATTTAATGTAGTGTATCGTTCATTGATTTTATGACTCCCCTTTTTAAATTAAATATATGCAGATAACACCCTTATTTTACATTGTACTTTTATCTCCTATAATTCTTCTTTATTTTTATGTCATTGTTAAAATTGAGTAAATTATTAAACTTCATTTAATGTTTTACTTTTATCACATATGAAATACAATAATCCCCCCCCCCCCCCCCCCCATTGCATTCATATCTAACACAATCAAGATAGGTCATGTTTAACCATTCAAATGGACAATTTCAATAAGGTATGTAATATTTGATCATTTAAAAATGAAACGCCATAATAAAATGTCAACGGTCTGTATAATTTATTATGGTGAAAATGGTTGGGTTAGTTAATGCACAGAGTTGCACAATGATATTTCCAACTGTTAAAGTTTGCCAGTTTGTGCGATTTTTCATTTAAGAATGTAATTCCTACATTCATAGTTTATATACATTTTTATGTAACTTTGTATTTCTCGCAGATATAGAAACAACATATGTATTTTAATTTTGTAATAAACTGAATGTAGATTGTGATCAAATTTTATACGGCTCATTAATAACTGCGTCCTGTGTAATTGTTCATTCCTTTACTGCTTGTAAATGAGAAATGCAAAAACACGTTTACTTTTAATGTCTACTTTAAATTTCTCGTTAACGTAACAGGATCTGCGAGAAAAAAAAACCGCGTAATGTACTTGATAGTTTAGTTTATTTTCAGTATTCATAATTAATTCTCGAGACACCTAGTAAGCACTGGTAAAGTGGGAATTTATTGTCTTCTTGTTAAATGTTTGGGAGACAAATGCATTTTTGTCCCCAACAATTAAGATCGTGTATTGGCGAGTATAAGATAGCCACTTCTAGTTCTGTTCTCATATAGTACTTGTAATTTATTTAAAAAACTCAAAAAAACTTGCTGCAGACTTTGAGTTCTAGATCTCGCTATGTTTGTGACAGCATTAAAACATTTGATTTCTCTACCTTATATACCACCATTCTACATAAGCTACTAAAATCTAGAATTCAGCGTTGCTTCTAAAAAAAAGAACGGAGAACAAAGGTATCAGATCTTGTTATTGGCAGATACAGGTCTTGCTTTGTTAAAAGCTATTCAAAATTTAATAATAAATATAAACAGAACGAGATCATTCAAATATTAGATTTTTTTTATCGACAACATTTTTGTTGAATTTGGTGGACGGGTATTTCAACAAACGATTGATATTCCAATGGGTACGAATTGTGCTGTGCTACTCGCCCATTTGTTCATACACGCTTATGAGACAGCCTTCCTTCAAGAATAAAGATAGAAAATTAGTTCAAATATTTTATTCCAGCTTCGATTCAATTCGGTGATTATCTGAATCGCATCTATCCAAATGATCTTAGAGTAAAGAATACTACTGACACTCAAAAGTCTGCTTCTTATCTTGACCTTCACTTTGAAATCGACAACGGAGGAAGATTAAAAACAAAACGCTACGACAAACATGATGACTTCACCTTTCCAATAATCAACGTTCCTTTCATAAGTAATAATATTCCAGCATCACCAGCGCATTGAGTTTACATTTCACAACTTCTGGACAGAGCTCAGCTGCTGATGCAAAAGCTGCTAAAAAAAGGCTACGCTATTCATAGGTTGAAGTAATCGCTACAAAAATTATACGGTCGTCATCACGATATGGTTGACGAAATATCCATATCTCAAATGACAGTGGATCTTTTCCTTTTTTCGTAGATTTATTTCTTTCCTATATCACTGCCAAGACTAACCGGACTTGACAGTATATATGAGTAACACGCGGTGTCATATAAGAAGTAGGAACTGTTTACATTTCGCTAGCACATGGGGTCCTTGTTGCTCATGGTTTTAGTTTTCTGTGTTGTTTTGTTTTGTTTTGCTTGTCTTCGTCCTGTGTTGCCAACGTTGCCAGTGTCTCTGGATTGTCCATTCTTGTTTTCTCTAGCGTTTATTCTTCTAGAATAGATATTTTACTGTTATATAAATATATGAACTGCATTGGATATTCTTGTTCACAAAACTTTATTTATGACAACCGGTTTAAATTTGATTCTAGTTTTATTACTGTTTATAAATAATTCCTTTTTTTATTATTACATGACCAAGCGAGGACTTAATCTTGAGTTTCCCTTGTCACTGAAATTCACTGCATCTACCAACCATCCAATATTCGGGACGAGGATTTGTCAAAACGGCAATCAAAATGATTCTAAATATAGTAACAAGTGTCTCTAGTGAAGTAGAAATTTCTCACCATTCCGAAGCACCTGAGTTCATCCCCCGTTTTTAGCAGGGTTCATTTTGCTCAATCTTTAGTAATCTCTGTAGTGTTTTGCGGTTCATTGTCTTTTTGTCTTTGTTTTTGACAATTGTATTGTCTGTCTTTGTTCGTTTTTAACAATTGTATTGTCTGTCTTTGTTCGTTTTGAACAATTGTATTGTCTGTCTTTGTTCGTTTTTGACAATTGTATTGTCTGTCTTTGTTCGTTTTTGACTTGTTTTGTCTGTCTTTGATTTACGGCTTATCATTATCCCTTTGGTAATTTCAAACTTTTTTAGTCATCTCCACAACACTTATAAAACAACATTTACAAGAAGAAAAGAAACAAAACAACGGTTAAAGCCTTTTCACCAATAAAGGCGAGCACCTCATACAAAACTACGCCTATGCTTTTGTCACAGGACTGACCATATAACCATTTAAAACCTGGGAGAACAGGGCTGTGACGGTACCACCAACCAACAAGCAGGTGAAATCATCAATAAAGACTACGCTTAACTGCATATATATAACCGTCGCTGTAAAGCCTCTGCTATTTCAGGGGACTTCGCATTAATAAAATAATATTACAATCCCACCGCAAATCTACATGGTTTTGCTCTATGGGATTTTGTGCCAAGAATGCAATTTACAGAGTTAGTATAGTGACGCTTACAAGAAAAATTGCCAGTCACAGTCATACGCCATGATGGTTGGTTGGTTTATGGTGCTTAAAGCCACTTTCAACAATATTTCAGCTATATCGTGGTGGTCAGTTTTATTGGTGGAGGAAACCGGAGTACCCGCAGAAAACCACCAACCTGTCACAAGTCACTGATATATTGTTGAAAGTGGCGTTAAACACCATAACCCTATCCATAGAGTAATGACTTGGTCAGTTTATGCTTGGGGTAATAATACACAACCAACAAATTGGATATTCATGTAGTTAGTAGTCATTTTAAGCTTGGAGTTATTAGCTACAAGAATTCTATTTTTCAGATTTGTCTTTTCATGTTTTTTGGAGTTTAATGGTGGGTTCGTTTCAGAGCCCTATTAACTTTTAAACTATTTTACTTTAGACATCTCTATTGTTTGTTTGTTATATTATTATTGTATTTCGTTTTGTATGAAGACTCGTGTGTCATAAAGATCATAAAAATATCCTTCTGTTTAAGTACATATTGACATAATTGATCACTTAAATGTAAAGTCGGTCACAAGGAAAGACTTTAACGGTTTTTAATAAAAAAAAAAAAAATTCGTTATTTGCATAAAAAGGCCTAGGTATACAATTAAGATTTACATTTTGATAAGGGTAGTCTACCTGTAATTCCCGGTATTTCGTCTTATTTCCAGAATTTAACTTTCGTTTTCGATTCTCGGAATTCCAGTTGTAGGGAACTGTAGTTCTGAGGTAAGATTTTTCAATAATTTGTTACTAAGGATTTTCTTTTTTTGTTGTTGCATGAGATATTGCATTTAGATATGTATATGAAAAAAATTGTAAATATACAATTAAAAACCGTTAAAGTTGTAGGGAACTGTAGTTCTGAGGTAAGATTTTCCAATAATTTGTTACTAAGGATTTTCTTTTTTTGTTGTTGCATGAGATATTGCATTTAGATATGTATATGAAAAAATCGGAACTTGTTCACTGAAATTGATATTCTGTTTCTATCCTTCAATAAGAAGTTAGAACACACAGAAATAGAACGTAATCATAATGCCTAAAATTGTAGACTATATCAATTTCAACGGACAAGATAGTTAATGTTGAAAAGCCGAAGCTTTACGTGCTGAATAAAATGTATCAGTATATACAATGGTGTCTGCATGGTTTAATTGGCTTTCCAATCTTTCGATTTCGAGCGTACCTGGTGAAGGTTATTCCAGAAACGCGCTGTGCGCACTAAATTTGATATCTACGTTTTATTACCAAGTGTCGCTAATGTATTCTGACGATCTTTTTTCAATTTTCTTGGCGGATGCGTAGAAAGAATTGTTTAAAGATATCAAATAAGTCATAAAAAACCGTTAATCGAAAAAGTACCTACAATAAAATGGCAAAAGGGGAAGGAACAAAATGATGGTCACAAAATATTACAGAGTTGAAAACTAAAGACTGCAACATGGACCCCACTGAAAACCGGTGGTGAACCAGATGCTCCGAAATATATAGCAGTTTCTTCTCCGTTATTATTGTATATTTACAATTTTATTGGTGAAAATATTTGACTCATGTTCTGTGTGTTCATAGATATCATGAGAATGACTGGTAGAAATTCTAACAGGAACATTTTACTTCAGCGGTGTTTATAAAACTAATTTGTATTAGTATTACAGTCAAGGTAAATCTACCTATCATACCTATGTGACATTCATAAACGTTCAAAAATTAAGGTTAAAATGATCCCTCCTTACTTCTAATACAGGTAGGGTATGTTACACTGGTAATATAAAACGTGTTTAACTTATAAACATTATCTGCATAATAGTCTTGGAACAATAGCTCGAACAGCTTAATTTTGAATACATTCTATTTGTTTAGATGATGATATTTCCATCAAGAAATAAATTGATTTTCTGAAAATTCAATATAATTAAGTTTTTTTAATGTAGTTTAAATGATATACCAGACGACATATTTGTTGGACTTAATGTATCAACTTTGTAACTGTTGAATGTGTCACTTAAATGGCAGTATGCTCTGCGTGTAATGTTTAAATGGGAGTTGGTATATATTGCAGGGGCGTAGCAAGGGTTAAATGATAAATACGCACAAAGTAATTAGTGTCGAACAGTATGTAGAGCGCTGAATTAAGGTGGGGTTCCAGAAGCGTAGACCCCCTCCCCGAACGCTCGTGACCAAACGTATGCTTATGATTGATTAATTTGTGTATTTTTTTACGAATCTGATATCACCCTTACCCTAAACATCACCTTTTCACATTTTCAGTATCAATAATTTCAAGTTTCTATATGTTACGAGTCATTGGTTCTAAGGTTATTAATGTTCAGTAACAACTACAGTGCCTCCATTGTGTATTATAAGGTTATTTCTGGACCGAATTTGTCGAAATCGCGGATCGGTCATTTGAATGAGCATACTGTCCCCGCGAGTTCTACTATCATGATCATATAGGTCAATAACCGTTCTACAATAATTGGGTTTCCGCCAATTATTATCCTATCTATATGAAATACGTTCTCTCTGGGTCAGTAACGACCAGATTATTGTACTCTTCATGCTAATTTATTATAGGGCTGAATAATTACAGCTTTAAAATTTCATTAACCCTAGAATTAACATTAATTTGGATCACGACATAAGGAATTGTCAAGTAAATAGTTTTGTAAGCTTCCAACTGTAACATAAAATGTTAATTTTTATTACACATACTAAATAGCGAATGCACATAAAATGTTTATAAGACTATCAAATCTCGAAGACTTTCACATTCATAGTTATTACTGTGCTATAACTCGACATAATAAGACAAGACAAACACATAATCAGCCTTTTAAAGATAAAAGTCTTTCCACTTATTTTTATTTTCTTTTTATAGTGAACCAACTCTAAAACAAATAACAATTTAAATTTGTGTCAAAATTCAAATGCATACTGTATTTTCTTATGCTCAAATAAATGATCCGAAAGATTTTGAATCAATGGAAGGTTATATTTGAATAAAGTAACCGAACTATGCAATTAACCATTGAATGCCCCTTTTGATATTTTCTGTCAACAGGAAGTGAACTGATTTACGACTAGTTTCCCAAAGCCCAACAACAAACAACAAAAGACGTGAAAAGGGTACAGAAAAGCTATATTATAACAACATTGTTTACTTCTATAATGCTATATTTCGGTCAATGACGGGATATAACAAAATATTATCTAGCCAATTCACCATGAATGCTGAAACGCGCAGGCCAATACAGCTACCCTCGGACTAATAACTAGGCCAATACGGAAATCATCACGAAATGATAGGTACATATCTGCATGTGGTGATGTCATACAAATATTTCTTAGTCACAATCTCATTTTATATCTACATGTGGTGGCTTAATATTCAAAACATGTTGATATATAGAGAATAACGGCAGATTTGAATAAGTATGTAATTTCATTTTGAGAGATTCATAGTACCGAATAGTTTCATGACTAAGAACATTTGCAAGTAGAGATTCTCTTTACTATGAAACAGGATGGGAACCTTTTCTTGTAGACGTAAATATCGCAAGATGACACCATTTTACAAACTGCATAATACATGATGTCCTCAATACTTGTGTAATTGTCTACCTCCTACAGTATCTAGTATCAGTGATCATAATCTCCGAAACAATGAAAATTATACAGCACCAAGAAGTAGACTCTGAATGTCTATGACATCCTTTATACCATCTACTGTTTCGTTATGGAACAACGGATTCAAATATAACGTGTTTTAAATCTAGAATTAAAGAAAATACTATTAAAGTATAAAGTATTATAGTGAAGGGTCCAGAAAACTAAGGATACTTCAGGCTAGACTACAACAATGCAGCTCATTGAATGCTGACTTATTTCGCATATACATTGCAAGTGACCCACAATGTCAATGTGGTGCACCTTTCGAAGATTCAATTCATTATCTAATGGAATGTCCACTATCCCAAAACGAAAGAGATTGTCTTTTCAGAAACTTAAGAGGAACCGACAAAAATATAGAAACTCTTCTCTTTGGAAACGATGAAGCTAATATAAATGAAAATTATATGATCTTCTAGTAAAGTTCGACCATATATTAGACAAAAAAAAAAGATTTTAATCAGTGGTCTGTCATCTGGTCTACATCCACATCAACCTAATTCCCATGTTTCACTATTTTATTTATATTTGTGTATATGCTATTTTTTTGACATTATTATATGAGTATTATTTGTAGGGAGAGGACAGTCCATCAGTTGTGGTAACGTTTTGTTCAATCCCATTGCTGTTTTATTATACTCCGCTCCACCGGAGGTGGGCATGCTGTTTTACCTCTGTCCGTCCTTCCGGCTGTCTGTCCTTCCGTCAGTCCCAAGATATTTTTCGTCGCATTTTTCTCAGCAACTATTGATGGCAGAAATCTGATATTTGGTCACAAGCTTCATATAGGTACCCCAAATCATGGGAAGCGTTTTTGGACCCGTCACATTCCTATTTCCTGTTTTCTGAAGAGCGGGGGTATCATAAGTGAGCATTAGCTCACAGATCATATTGTTTGCAATAAAATAATATTAAGCTAAACTAAAACCATAAAGAATTCCAAATAATTTCACACATAGTAATTCTAATCTGATTCACACCATTTTTTCAGTTTGGTCAAAATATTTCTGAAGACTCACTTGGATTGTTTGGGAAAACAAATGTAAACATTATAAGACAAAACCGTATAGAAGGATTAATTACGTATGTAACACTGTTGATATGACAGCTATGTTTATGTTTTCATTAAATATAACTTCCTTGTAAATATTTCTTACGAAAACAAATCAGAATTGGGATTTCAGATTTTTTTATTTAAAAGTGTAGCAGTCGAATAGTGTAAAATGTATGTTTATGCATCAATCAACGACTGTAATGTGAATTGTCATTGGGTTTTTCAACGGGTGCAATAGTACATATTTATCATGTTTATTTTAATGAACTTTTCATATCAGCATTTATACGGGCTGCTTAGGTTGATTTAAAGTTAGACGTGATTGTTTGTTTTGATGATATTGATGGAATCATTCATATCTGTTTAAATTTGTTTTCCTGATTGTCATGTCATTTTCTATTGCAGTTTATATAAGAATATATAAAATGGGATGTACCAATTCTCTGGTGAAATCACACGACGACACACGACATATGTCACCGGTAGCTACCAATAATAATAATAACCGGAATGGTGATAGTGGTGGTGATCATGACGGAGAAGGTGAAAGCGATTTTTTATTTTTCATTGAAATGGAAAGTGATTCTGACGAGGTAGGTCAAGGACAGAGTAAATGCTTTAATACCATTCTTCATCTGCAAAATGTTAAATCGCCACTTTATACGAAAACTTCCGGTAAAATACAGTTGCAATTACATTTTTGTGAAAACTACAGTATTATTTTATGTTTGTCCATTACATCCAATGTAAAAAAAATAATTATTCAGGGTTAGTGATCTATACACCATGGGGCCTTCATTTGTAAAAGCATGTTATAATTCATACCATCTATAATTGCGATTTCGTTACTATCTCTTGAAACCAAAGGCTCAATTGACAACATTTTTAAATGGAACAACCAAAAAACCACCATGGTAACGTTTTATCTAATTTGGATATTTATTTCAGAGGAAGAAAAGTTTGAAGATACCAAAGAAGTAATCGGAAGCCGTTAATCAAAGGACAGACAATACAATGCATGGTTAAAAGAAAAAGAACAAAACATAAAACAACGATTCACAAAACACAACATAGAAAACTAAGATCAAACTACACTAACGTCACTAAAAACCGGGAGAGAACCCATGTTCCCCAAGAGGGTAAGCAGTACCAGTTCCACGTGTGGAATCTGTCGTGTTATTCTTGTTAGAAAACCGATGATAAGTCATGAATGAGGAAAGGACCGATTTGTGATTACGACAAACGAAACACACTCGAGGTCATATGTGACATATATATTCCGTACCAGTTAAACAAGTCATGATGACGACCGTAAAACTTTCGAAGTGATGACTTCAATCATGATACATGGGAATATCGGATCAACTGAGAGGTATATACTCCACATGTTCTGCTGGACTGTTGCTACATATAAGTAGAAAGTACACAATGGAAATTGAAATCATCTCTTTAGTCGTAAAGTTTCGTTCTTAATTGGTCGTCACTATAAATTTCGATGGCGCAGGTGAAGACATGAATCATCTAGTTGTTTCTGTGGTATCCTTTATTTCAAGCTCAATGGGATAGATAAGACCAGCAACATCACCAAACTTAGAAAAGATGTTTAAATACTTGTACGTTAGAATTAGTTAATCATTAGTGTTCTGTGTAGTGTTTTGTAGATCATTATTTGTCCTTTGGTCATTGTAGTGTCTGTATTTCTTGATTACGGCTTCTGATTACCCCTATGGCATTTTCAAACCTTTATTATTATGTTTTGAAAACTGAACACACATACCTATCATTTGTTTCTAAATAGTTTCCTAATTATATTGTCAATATCTAAAATATTAACCGAGAGTTAATTATGTTCATTAGGTAAAACTAGATCCAGTTGAGAAAGGATATCCTAATATCAATCAGTCTGATTATGATCCAGTGGTTACCAACGTCAATCAATCAATCAATCTATCTGACGAGGATCCAATTGTCACCATGGTTACCAAGGTTCATAAAGAAGTGGATGAAAACGAGAATCAAATATTTACTCAAGATAAATGCGACCAACATGCCAGAAATGTACGATGTTTTAATATTATTATTATCTACTCAGTATGTTATAGGCGCACTAACTTAGATACCTATGTTTTTAATACATCTGCTGGTGAAATATTAGTCCCCGATTGTATCTGCCTCCCAGTAGTCAGTGTCTCGGTACTGACATTGTTTATTAGATATATTTATGATCTAAACTTACAGCTCCTAAATAATAAAATTATTATTAAAACTAAGGTTCTACTTCCTCTGGCATATGTGCCCTAGGCCAACTTTGGTTTTCTTGCACCTAAACCTTTAAATTATTTGGCATTCCAATGTGTTGACTGGTCGTACCCGGTGAATGTTGCTAAATTAGATATCTATTGCTTATTTCTAGTAATAAAGAAATTAGCAAAATATTGCCACAAAGGTAAAATTGAAATTAGGGGTAAAATGAAAGATATAAATAATAAAATTGTCCCCCGTGCTCTTATTTAAGAAAAGGTTTATGAATTCAAACGTATAAAGTATATGTAACTTTGAAAAAAAAATGAATCATAAACATTTCATAAAAATTTGAATAATGAAATTGGTTATTTTTATTATCAGCGGTGTGTATATTGTAGTTTAATGTTTATTAAATCTGAATCTGCTTCTGAAGTAAGTAATGTGTGATTATCAAATTAGGTCTATTGTCAATTCTAAATGTGATAAAGTTGATACTTTTAATCAAGATATTATTGACTTTGAATGTTCACTGTTTCATTCTTAGAGAGTGATTATGCTCTAAATTGGTCAAACTACAGTTTTCCATATTTTATGAACATTTAAAGCCCCACGCTGTGTCCTGTCCTTATAATGTTAATATAATCTGGGGAAATGTTGTTCAAAATAATTTTAGTAATTTTGTTGCAGTTTTTAATATTAAGTTATTAATATTTCAATTGATTGGCGTTACACTGATAATTTTCTTTAAAAATCTTCATTATAGAACAATGCACAGTTTAAATATACATATAAAACTAAAATCGAGTAACACGAATCCCACTGAAAACCGGGTTGAACTCAGGTGCTCCGGAAGGGTAAGCAGTTCCTGTTCCACTAGTGACACCAGTCGTGTTAATCTAGTTACGAACCCGGTGATAAGTCATGAACGAGGAAATGACCGGGAACTGTTTACGACAAATGGAACATATCCGTGGTCATTTGTGACACAGATATTCCATAACAGTCAACCAAGTCGTGGTGGCGACCGTAAAACTTTCGAAGTGATGACTTCAACTTAACTAAGAGGAACCCTTGGTTCAGTAGCTTCCTTGTTACCAGCAACCCTCTATCAAGGAAAGCCTGATAGGAACCACAAGCTCTGGAATATCTTATCAACTGAGAGATATATATTCCATATGCAGGTGCTGCTGGAATGCTGCTACATATGAATGGAAAGCTCACAATGGGATAATTGAAATCATCTCTTTTGTCGTAAAGTATCTGTATCTGTGGTATCCTTTATTTGTTAATTTAATTACTATGTTGACACAAAAGTTTAATTTAAATGACAAAAAATGTATATTCTAATAGATGAAGGTAATAATTAACAATTTTCTAAATTTATAAACTGCAACACAAAGCAAAATGCATTTATCGTATGATATCAAACCATTATCACGATATGCATACCTGCTATCAGGGTCCTCCTCTATACGGAGCACAGTAGTTTTAAATTTATGTGCACTTGGAAACTTGGAACATCATGCAGGACGTTACTTCTTTATCGTATATAGAATAAGACGGTAACTACTTTGTCTCTGTTTCTAAGATTTCCGCTTGGATTTTTGAGCTGTGCTGGAGATGTAGTATTTTGCTGTTTTCATTTGCTGGAGTTTGTTATTAGTTACATTTTTGTTCAAAAGCCACATTTACTAATCAATCATCGACACATCAGTGGAAATACAGCGTGACTTCCTATTAATAACTCGCTATTTCATCGAGAGCTGAATTGTGTTATGGTAGGATATTTCATTCGTCTTCAAATATTTGACAATTTGTCACTAATAGTGGTGTTGACATTTTGATTTATCCCTACAGGCTCCGCACTCGGCAAGTCAGAGTTTTGAAGAACTTATAGCATACCTAGAAACACCGTTCAAAGACAGTCCATACAGGGATAGTATGTTGGTTAGAGTTATTCTATTATGGCTTAGTAATCAAAATATAGGTCAAGTGTCCACATCTAGCAATACCGATACACCGGTTGGATATCTATCCTTATTGAGCCAAGGGAAAACAACATATTCAACATTCTTTACAGTACTGTGCAGGTTATTATTATATAATTACGTCCTTTATATATATGAGGTGTACTTCAATAATTATCAACCCCAGGACCACAAATGTAAGTTGGTTTTCATATGACGGAATATCAGACATATTAATCACCATTTGGTGTGCTGTTCACACCAAAGCAAATACGTCGACTAAGCGATGATTCGTCGTGCAAAATGTAAATATTAACGCCAGAAGTAATTTCAAGATATACATGGACGTTATGCCATCTTATCTGGCCATCAAATACGTAAAACATTAAATGGTTAATACTGAACCAGACATTGTTTTAATGTTTATAAACACCATCTGCTTGTTAAATGCTTTGCATTTTGACGTAACAATTCAAATTGTGCTAACAATATTAAATACAGCATTGCTATCGGACCCGCTGTGGTACTGGTGACTGGTGATAATGTCTGTCTCGACCTTCAAGACTGTCATTATTCTGTATTCAATGTGACATTCCCTGTATACTGTTGTCTCTTCAGCCACGTGATTTTCATGAAGTAAATATATTGTGTGTATGAAGAAGAGTTTGAAGATATCAAAGGGATAATCAGAATCCGTATATCGAAGAACAGACAACACAGTGGTCAAAGAAAAAGTACAAAAGGACAAACAACGATCTTCAAAACATACACATAAAATTAAAGATCGAGTAACACGAACCCCACTGAAAATCGGGGTGAACTCAGGTGCTCCGGAAGGGTAAGCAGTTCCTGCTCCACTAGTGGCACCCGTCGTGTTAATCTAGTTACAAACCCGGTGATAAGTCATGAATGTGGAAAGGACTGGGAAGTGTTTATGTAAGTTAAATTAAATTCACTGTGTCATTTGAAAACACTCATATTACACACCGAAATGACATGAGTAGGAAAAGAATATCTCATGTAAAACTATAAAGGTACACACACACAAAAACAAACAACTAAAGCTCTACAATGAGTTGATTTAAAAAGTGGATCCATTTAATATTTAATTTATGTCTTATATGAAAAATGTGTGACTTTTAACAGGAAAGGAAATATTTTTTGTGCCCAAATGCATGGTAGTGCAAAGGCTGGTAAATACCAACCTGGAGATACTGATGACAAAAATATGCGTTGTTATTGGAACGCAGTTTATTTACAAAACAAATGGCATATAGTACATCCGTTCTGGTCATGTCGCGCTGTGTTTGGTAAGGTGTCTGAAGGGTGGATAAAACTCGAGGCAGGAGGTAAATATGTCGGAAAACGTGTCATAGGAGTATCGGGAATACTTAAAAATGCCTTTCATGATTATTACATCATGCCGAAGCCAAACGAGTTCCTGTACGCCTGTCATCCAGATGATACGAAATGGCAGTTGATTAAAAATCCAATCACCAGACAGGAATTTTTACAGAAAGCGTATCTTCTACCTCCATTTTGGAAATTAGGTATGGAGTTGGTTACAGAAGATCGGTGCTCAATAAATTCAAAGCAAGGAGAAGTTTATATCTCATTTAGGTCGCATCTTAAAGTAGCAAATGAGCTTGATCTGTGGTACGAACTTCTTATAAGAGAAAATATATCTGGTGAACATTCAGATTTGCTTAATCCAGAAAATATACCGAAACTTGTCTCTCTGGTCCGTAACACTCCAGAATGGAACTGCACGGTACAATTTCCTACAAAAGGAAATTATAGAATAGTATTCTATGCAGGAAAGTACAAAGAGAAGTTACTACGAATAGCAGAATTTCAATTGGTTTGTGCGCAACCGAGAAAGTATTGTCAGCAATTGCCTTTCAATCCTGGAAGAATAGTCTTAGGTCCTGGCCCTGCAATGGAGGAAACCGGATTGCTACTACCAACCCATAAAAATGGTCTTGTGATTACAGATAAAAATAAACCTACACTTCTCCGATTTCTTTTAGACAGCGATATTGCCAAAACTTTGAAAGTGAAAACGGAATTAGTTACAAAGGACTCGATGACTGATAAAAAGTTGCAACAAAAGTTAAATAATTCAGTTGTGTGTGCTATAGAGCAAAGTGGAAAGGAACAAAATTTACAAATATCAGCACAAGAGTTGAGAATATCCACTAATGGATCTTTAAAAGGAGATTGCTACTTGAGAATTTCAACAAGTTGTGGTTCCTCACAAAAGACAAATACCAACAAAGAAGATATGACTGTAGTATGCAACTACTACATCATCCAATCTCATAGCAGAAACAAAACTCGTGAGGTAATCATGATTCCTCATACTTTTTCAGCATATATTTCATTGCTCATTTTTGTTCGTTCTAATTCAGGCACACATCTGAGATTCAGATATAAACTAACGTCTAAAATTGTTAAATGATGATTTGATATATGTGTCACAAATTACTTAGGGTTAGAGTTATGGTTATGGTGTTTAACACCACTTTCAACAATATTTCAGTTATATCGTGGCGGTCAGTTTTATTGGTGGGGAAAATTGGAGTACACGGGAAAAACCACCGTCCTGCCGTAATTTACTGACAAACCTTATTACATGAAATTGTATCAAGCACACCTCGGCATGAGCGGGATTAGAACTAGCAACTATAGTTGTCATGTGGACTTATTGTACAGGGAGTTGTAAATCCAACTACCATACGATCACGACCAAAACAACCCCGTGTCACAAATCACCACGGATATGATCCGCTTTTCATAATCATAATCCAGTCCTTTCACCGGGTTTGAAACAAGAAGACCACGACGGGTGCCACTGGTGGAGCAGGAACCGCCTACCCTTCCAGACCATCTGATTTCATCCCTGGTTTTAGTGCTTTCTCCTTTGGTCATTGCATCGTCTGTCCTTCTTCGATTGATGGGAATCACACTTTTGATAATACTTTACGCCTCTTCTTGTGATAATTGTTCCAAAAAGAAAAACTTGTGATAGTATTGTGTATTTTACGTTATGTAATTGTCCAATTCTGTGGTTGATTTTTTAATTCTGTCTGTAATTGGGATAAGTCTAAACTAGTACCTTTTCATGCCAATTCTTTTCTGACAAATTCGTTAAATTGTGTTAAGGTGAGGTTTTAACGCCATTTCCAACGATATTACAGTTATATTATAGCGATCAGTTGTATTTTGACTTTGACCCTATATTGGATGTAAGTTGTGCTAATAATAAAGAATTGAAAAATTGCATTAACGGCCACCGGTAGAATAGAAAAGCGATCTCATGATTAAAATGGTGTTCTACACCGATTGCATAAGGCAGATGTTATTCTAAGTACCATCCGATCGCGTCCTCGAATGCGTGTAAATTGCTTTGTTTCATTTACCAGGAAAAAATGTTCAACTGTGTATTTAAAAAATGTTACATTGACGCAACTAAGCATATTTTTTCATTCTATATCTTACCTTTCGCTTTCTTTAATAAACATAAAAAAACACTCATTACATTTCTCCATTCGTTATTTTTAATGACGTAATAAAACCGTATTTCTGGAATTAAATATGCTATCAATAATATTCTGTGAATTATGATGATATATCGGATTATTTTCACTTCAGTCTGGACATAAACGTTTTTTGCAAAGGAAACTTTTGAAATCTATAGAAGGTGATAGCATGGTGGAAATAGAAAAATGGATAGCACGATGCGAGAACGCAAACATAGCACCAGATGATCCTGACCTGGAATATGGTAGACGTAAACTTGAAGTGCTGATATTAAGGAAAGGTATCGTGCTGTGTAGTTTGTCTGTACATGTAGAAATTAACACGGTTACTTCACTTTTATTTTTATTTTTTTTTTGCTTTACACGTTGGTAGATTTGAATAAATATACACGAAGACAGCAAACATAACACGGTGTGGAAAGGAATTAAACATATATTAACACAATAATAGACCAGAAGTTATTTGCAATATACTTACAATACAGTTTCGAATAAAATTAGGTTTGAGGATGACATCAATTTCCAACTAAAGATTAAAGTTTAACAGTTAATTGTCGACAACATAATAAACTGAAACAACACGCTCCTGTCCCTGTTAAACCTTATACTCATGAACGAAGACATCACAACCACTGATATAAATATAGATTCTAGCTTGGGACAGCCATAATATTAAAGAATATAGATTCGATCTTGGGACAGCCATGATATTAAAGAATATAGATTCTAGCTTGGGACAGCCATGCTATTAAAGCATAAGTATAACGATACTCACGCGTGTGCGAGTCCCATTACCTACATCAGATGTTAAGGTTTCCAGACATCTGTCGGTTCTTTATGTCTTTCCTCTTAAGAATAAACCGTAGATTATATAATGGTATATATTGATCTACATGTATTTGCAACGTAGACTAGATAATGGTATATATTGATCTACATGTATTTGTAACGTAGACTAGATAATGGTATATATTGATCTACATGTATTTGTAACGTAGACTAGATAATGGTATATATTGATCTACATGTATTTGTAGACTAGATAATGGTATATATTGATCTACATGTATTTGTAGACTAGATAATGGTATATATTGATCTACATGTATTATCGTAGACTAGATAATGGCATATATTGATCTACATGTATTTGTAGACTAGATAATGGTATATATTGATCTACATGTATTATCGTAGAATAGATAATGGTATATATTGATCTACATGTATTTGTAGACTAGATAATGGTATATATTGATATACATGTATGTGTAGACTAGATAATGGTATATATTGATCTACATGTATTTGTAGACTAGATAATGGTATATATTGATCTACATGTATTTGTAGACTAGATAATGGTATATATTAATCTAGATGTATTTGTAGACTAGATAATGGTATATATTGATCTACATGTATTTGTAGACTAGATAATGGTATATATTGATCTACATATATTTGTAGACTAGATAATGGTATATATTGATCTACATGTATTTGTAGACTAGATAATGGTATATATTGATCTACATGTATTTGTAATGAAACTGGACCACATTGGTGGTGTAATGGTTATCGTGTTCACCTCAAGTGTTGTAGATAGTGGGAACGATCCCCGGTCGGGTCAATTCAAAGTCTATAAAACCGGTAGTTGCTTCTTCTTCTTCTCCGCTAAGTACGTAGCACGAAGGAGTAAAATCAATGAAAGGTTGGTTCGGAATCGGGATAATGTGTGCGAGTGGAGCTAATTGTCTACCCGCGGGTTGTTGTTTCTTTTTTCCTTTTTTCGGTATACAGCTATCCATCCACTGGATGATCACTAGCTGTTGCGCATGCGTGGGAATAAACGTCACAAAGAAATAATAATAAATTCAGTCAATTTATAACATATTTACAAGTGGTGCCAACAGAAATAAATGTTGTGGTTAAAATTATATACAATTTCATTTTTATTTAAATTTGTGATTGTAGATGGCTGAGAACAGTTGATCTTAGCTGTTCTCTAAACGTGTTGACTGTTGGGCATATAACTATAGTTTGAGGTAGTAAATTCCAGTGAATGATTGTGTTCGGAAAGAATGAGTACTTGTACGGATATTTGAATGCATGAAGATGTCTGTATGTAAATGGATGAAATTGTCTAATTCTTGGGTCTGTTGGTATTAATATTGTTGTAAGAACTGCAACTATATGGTGCACAATCTTGTAAAACATAATAAGTTTTGTTTTGAGTCGACGTTGTTGTAATGTAGGCCATGTGAGAGTTTGTAGCATATATGTGACGCTGCTAGTATTATGGTATCGGTGAGTTAGCACCATAAAGATCCAAATAAGCGTTGATCTAGTACAAAGGGACATAACCATTAACTCATCGAATGTAACTTGTTCTCGCCATGATATAGCTGAATAGTTGCTCATTTGGCGTTAAATAGCAATCACTCACGTCCCTCACTCAATCACTATTGCAGCACCGAATATGTCGTAATAATGAATTTGTACACGTGTAAAATAAACAAAAACAAACATATATATTTTTATATTTCAAGCAATTCATGATTCAAAAATGAGAAGACATCTAAGGACAACAGAACTTACCATTCAACAAATAAAACAGTCTACATGTGAAAGGATATTTAGACGTGATGCTCAGATACTTGAAAGGTTTGCAGAGAAACTACGGGCACTAAATGGATTTACACAAGAAATGCCACTGCTACCGGATGCCTTTTTAGAACTTTGCAACATTAGAGTACCAAACGACATAGTTCAAAATGTATTAACAGCAGTACTTGTTCTGTTTGGCAGGGAAATAAAGCAAGAATGGGTGTGTAATTATAAAAACAAATGTGCCCTCGTCTACATTGCAGAAAGTCATATGTCGGATCCACCGTCGGTTCAAATTGAAATATTTGAATGGCTTTTAAATAATATTGTACGAAGTTGCATTTATTTGACGACCTATAATTGGATAAAATCATTCCTAAAAATAACGATAGAAGGCAGAGACCTATATGGAAATCTAGAGAATAAGATTAATACGCTTTACTGGCCAGTGGAAAATTCAATTCCTACAAATAACGATCAATTTGACTTTGACGCTGTCCGAAATAAAGTATGCCGAGTGTACTTGACCAGGCTCATTATATATATGTGTGTTTATTTTAGTGTAAACATATTTTATTAATCAATACATATGAATATAGTACAACAATTTAAATACAACAATAGTAATGACTATGAATTAATTAAGAGGATCCGAAAACAAGTTATTAAACTTATATAAATCCGTATCCCAAGTTTAATTAAATCTACTTTTAATAATCTCAGAAGTTAGATTACGTTGTAAGGATCAGTGAAATGATAATTGTATTTACACCATAGGGGTTGAATTGTGCAGGAAAATGAGAGGGGTTGGTGAATTGTGCAGGAAAATGAAAGGGGTTGGTGAGTTGTGAATTACGGGGTAAATCGTTTACTACTTAAAATGAACTTTTGTACTGACAAGAAGATTTCTGTGTTCTGGTTAATTGTTAACTCATTAGATCCTACCAATAGAAGTTCAGTGGACAATGGAATAGGAAGGTTAAGGGCAAATATGTGGCGTTGTCTAGGTATGTTATAGTGAGGACAGTTGAGAAGATAATGAGTAGGAGTCTCTATAGCACCACATGTACAATGCGGTGAATTTACAATATTTTTCCGAAATAGATCGGAATTAAGAGCACTACACCCCATACGTATTCTAGCGTGAAAAATCTGTCCTAAACGGCTACCGACGTAAAAAAATGTGGGTTTATCATGTATAATATTAAGGTTCAGTCGCGATTTGAATACATTAATAGAAGGACAGTTTTTTGTGCTATCCGGAAGAAGATTCCAAGACCGTACTGTCTGAGGTAAAAAGTAATGTGCATATAAAGTGGTTCGAGCTCTGACAGGCGGAATTAACGTTGCATGTCTTGTATTGTGATCGTGAATATTTCGGAGGGTGTTAGGGACAAGACTACTCAAATACCCCGGGGTTAAGCCATTATTCATTTTATAAAAATATGTCAATCTATGTTTTTCCCTTCTGTCTTTCAAATATTCCCACCCGGTTTCTGCATATAACTTTAAAAGGGATACCAGGCGGGTACCCCCGGTAACAACCCTGGCAGCCTCTGCTTGTACGCTTTCTAATTTATTCGTAAGGTAAACAGTTTTACAGTCCCAAACGACATCCCCATATTCTAATAAAGGCCGAATAAATGTCAAATAAATTTTTTCAAGGGTTCTTCGATCTAAAATGAATTTAAATTTTCTCATAATGTTGACTCTGGTAAAGGCTTTCTTGGTAATCAGGTCTACGTGCTTACCCCAATTTCCATCATTAGATAATATGACGTCCTTCAAACGCTTTGAGTCCAAACCCGTGGAAAAAATAATATTAATCTATGACCGATTAAATTTATGACGTCATCGACAATTTATAACGATATTTTACCAATTTTTACATATTAGAATCGAAATAATTCATGGAAGCCATATGTATATATTGTTTTTACCACGGGTGGGCCTTTATGTCAGCTTTTTACCACTCGCTTACGCTCGGGGTAAAACTTCGTGAAATAAAGGCCTACCCGTGGTAAGAACAATATATACATATGGCTTCCATGAATTATTTCTTAAGTAGTATTTTTGACAAGCACGAACCAATAGACCAAAGATTATGTTCCAGTGTAGTATTTTTGTTTTCCAATTTATTCAGATAAAGAAAACATGCCATTTTTCACAAACATCGGAAGGACTTTCTATCAATTAACTACAAACAATTTATTAATATTTAACGGTATGAGAGTCTTCTTTGTACTCTGTGAAATTATGACAAAAAGTGTTAATTATTAATTACGTAAAACAAAAACAAGACAAACATGAGGATATTGTAGATTTCTTATTTCAAAGTTTTATATGTTTAGATATATCTACATGTACATACATGCAATTGCTACTATGACTACATTACTGAATGTGTAAGTGATGACTATGGCATTAACAACAGCCCTTTTTGTACAAACTGAAAGCGAGAAAAGGGCCAGAATGTATAAATATTTTTCTTATTCTCACAAAAATTAGAATACAATTTTTAAGCAGGTAACATTATCATGTTTTCTTTTTTTGTGACACCTTGATGATCAAAACGGTAATTTGAAATGAATATTTGATGGATTTATATATTTTTATGAAGAACACATCACTGAAGTGCTGGTCTTAAGTAATTTAAATTGATTTATCTACTTAGTAGATAGGAGGTCTCAATCTGTCATCAAACCTGATTGTTATCCTTACTATATATTTGACATGAAAATAAATCACGTCATCTAAAGTTTGTTTTCATCACCATGTCCAGTTAAATGTATACGTATGCCATTATGTGTTCTGATAATAGTCCACTTTCGTGATTTACGAAAACATTTATACAATTAGTACATTGATGCCTATGTTACAATGTATAAATTATTTACTATTCTGTTGAAGGAGTATGAAGACATTCGGGTACTATCTAGAGGATTGTATGGAAGTGTGTTGAATAAAACGGAATCAAACCTTACGGAAGAGGATGCAAGACGAGCTCGGGTTGTAATGGACAATTATAGAATAGAAGAAACACAAGCATGCACCTTAGCAGCAACAAAGATGTATAAATGGGTAAGCCAATTAATTTGAATCCCGTCTAATATTATATTAATAAATATGGTATATCTTCTATGCATTTTAGAAAGTCCATAGTTTTTTTTTTCAAGATAAATAGGAACTGAATAGTATAACAACGATGGTATAACACTTTCCCAACACTGGACAAAAAACGATATTAGAAGATATAACACGCATAGCAATGACGTTGAGATATTGTCAGTTGCAGGAACAAGAAATAATGATATGAACAGTTGGCAGAAACATTTGAAGATACCAAACGGGGTTATCAGAAGCTGTAAATCAATGACGGACAGACAATACAACGGTCAAAGGAAAAAGAACAAACAATTATATATAAAATATTACACAGAAAACTAAATATTAAGTAACACTAACCCACTAACCACTGGAGTGGAAGGTGCTGAAGGCTAATCAGTTCATGTTCCACCTTCAAACACATGTTAAATAAACTAATTATGTATTTATCTATAACACACATTCGATCAGCTGTGTGTTAGTTTACATCAGCATGCATCGGTAGTGTAATGGTTAGTGTGTTCGCTTCGATGCGATAGATCTTGAGTTCGAACCTCGTTCAGTTAAAACCAAAAGCAATAGAAACTGGTATTTGCGCTTCGCCGCTAAGCATGCATCATTAAGGAGTAAGAGCAATGACGGGTTTTCTCGGTGTGATGCTTAGTGTATGACATATCTACACTCGGACTGTTGTTTTAATGAGTGTGATTGTCTAGTACAAAACTAGAATTACCGACAATTACCTCTAATTTACATGTTAACATCTATCAAGAATCCATGGAAAAATATGGATTGTAATACAATACAAAAGTGAGCATTCAGACCAACGAACTTCAGGCCAATAACCCCTCTGACCATTGAACCTTGGACTACTGAATCTTTGGAATGTCGATGCGCCGCCCAAATAAACCACGGACATGTCGCAAGTCAATGATGAATCGCTCTATCCCACATCTATTACACTGCCATTGGTGGGATGATTGTTTAACGTAAAGCAAGCTTTAATTCAGTTATATTCAAGACCAGAGCAAGTTTCCAAACAATACATCATGTAAGTAAAAAGGTTCCACTATAACGGATCTATGAGTGGAGGTTTAGATTGCCATAGAAAACAGGTATATGGATAGAGTCGAATTTTGCCTTGCAACAGGCCACCAAACGACCATTCCTGCCAAACAGTTGCTCATGTTCGTAGCTATTTTACGCGTAGATGGGGTTGTATATCGGCGTGGCATTGTCCATTCACGAGACACTCAGTCCAGATCTAAAGGTATGTTGTGTATTTGATTCGGCCATCACAACTAGTGGATGATCCCTTCGAGTGGGTTTTGCCTAGCAGCCATTAAACTATGTCTTCTTTCGTATCTCCGGCGTTGATGATGGTAATATTATCGCCACTTCAGTTGAAGTACATGGCTAGATGTAATAAAACATATAGATATCAATGTTAGTACGTACGACTCGTTTCTGGAATATCCTGCCTCGTGTACGATCACAGACAAAATATGTGGAAGCCAAATAATTTAAAAGTCTTTGACGTAAACCGGATGGCCAAAATCTGCTAAGGTCATCTATGCCTGAGGAAGGAGAATCTTAGTTTTAATAATAATTACATGATTTAGAAACTGCAAATCTACCTACTATAAGATGGCGTTAATGATGAGTTCTGGACATTTTCATGAATATTGTTTTATTAATTGAAGAATCTTTTTCAGTTCAATGATGTAACACGAACTGTTTTACAAGACATGGATGATGATCACTAGGATATAGACATTAGCCTAAATATTGGTGAAGTTCACTTAGACATTGCCTATATTGATGAACTTCTCTAGGATATAGACATTAGCCTACATATTGGTGAAGTTCACTTAGACATTGCCTATATTGATGAAGTTCTCTAGGATATAGACATTAGCCTACATATTGGTGAAGTTCACTTAGACATTGCCTATATTGATGAAGTTCTCTAGGATATAGACATTAGCCTACATATTGATGAAGTTCACTTAAACATTGCCTATATTGATGAAGTTCTCTAGGATATAAACATTAGTCTACATATATATCATGTCAAACTCTTCTTCATACATTGTACTAGTCATATTATAAAATGATGTCATCATACTGTAATGTTTCACATTCCGTCCTATATGTTTATAGTTATACAAAAATGTTTAGAGGGTAGTAGTTTAACTGTAGTAATATAATTAAATTTAGAAAGCATAGTGAGTGAGTGATTATTGTTTAACACAAAATGAACACTTTTTCAGCCATAGTATGGCGAGAACAAGTTAAATTCTACGAGGTAATGATGAAATCCGCTTTGTACTAGACCAACACGATTAGTTGGATTTTTATAGTTCATAGTCACTGAAACCGCAGTTCATGGGTAGATATGTCGCTCCTCCCGAACACAATATTCTGATTCCGAGCCAAACAGTCTTAGTTGTTAATCCTTAATTCTTCGTGTTTGCTCCACCCGAACACAATATTCGGATTCCGAGCCAAACATTCTTAGTTCTTACTCCTTAATTCTTCGTGTTTATCGGATAAGCAGCAAATACCAATTTTACAATATTTGGTTCGACCCAACCGGAGCTGGAACCCACGATCTACCACACTCGAGGCGAACACGCTTACCATTAAACAACTGATGCGGTTAGAAATAAGAAACATATGGCTGGGTTAAACCGGTTACTGAGACCCCAACCCCCTCCGTCTTAATAATTGGATCTCCAATGGCATTATGCAGATATAAAGAGACAACTGTCTAGTTTTCTTCCTGTGTGCCTGATGGGAGCCTTATGATTGTTTTTTGTTGTTGTTGCCTGTGTTTGTATCCTCGGTGTGTAATGTCGGGCATAGTAGTGTTTCTGAGATTATTTCAACCTTGTTTTGTTTCCCTATTGATAACCAACATGTGAAAATGCACTTCTATAGGCAATATGACATTAAAATGACATCGATGCTCATCAGTGAAAGGGAAAGTCAAAACTCATAAGTATATAAACAGACAAAATCAGTCAACAACCGGAAAACTGTGAAACCCGTAATGACCCTGACTTGGTACAGGTATTTCTAAAGAAATGGTGGGTTGAATCAGATTGTAAAGCGCCAAACCTCCCGCTTTCATTACGGCTCAAAGGTTCCGGCTGTCACTATAACAGTATACATAACAATACTGGAACAAAATGGGTAAAATAGTTGTCAAAGCAGTACCAAATTCAGTGAGGAGGGTGGAACATCTATCGTGAACCATCTCCATCAACATCCCCGAGTCACCTGAAGTATTTTAACTGCGAAAGTAAATGTCAAAAACATTTTTACGTCACACATTGATAACAAATATTTTTGACATTTTTGTTGACTTCCTTATCTTTATACATTTTCACTATATGAAAATCCATCGTTTATTATCGTCTCTGTGACAAGTAATATTTATACCACGGTTTTCCGAGTTAAGCACCGAAACATTTCAATTACTTTTCCACTCTCCACAAGATCAGACTGCATTCCCTTTTTTACACTCACTTTTTCAGTATTCTGGTCCGGTTGCATTTTGTTGTTTTGAGAACATAGATACGTGTGTGCTACTATTGTCACACTTTAGCTTACTAATTTTGTCCTCTGGGTGGACCTTAGAGTTCAAACATTTCATTGACTTATTACAATCTGCCTGATTTTTATCCTTCTATAGCGACCGTTTGTTTGTGGCCCCTATTTATTGCAACTTCAAGTTTTTTAACAGAAACTTTCTCATTCTGAATGGTTTTATTGTCCTCACTGTCCAATTTAACTCTGCCTTCTGAATGCTTCTTCACTAATTTCACCTATGAGTTCACACTACTGCTAGTCTCATTGTGTTGTATTAGGCGATTATCGGAATTTGGGGTCAAAGTAACGCCTACTAATTCAACCCCGACCTGTTTAAATCACTGTTTTGTTTGTCAGTTGTCACTGGCGCCATATTTTTTTCGGTTGTCTACAAAACCTGGCTACGCGGGCACATCCATGGCAATTCCAACACTGAAAATTATTACGGTTCACCAATTGCCGATCTTGCCAGGTTTCTGGTTGCCTAAAAATTTTATTCGGTTCAATAGCAGTTTTACCTTATCTAAAGCACTATTTAATTAATTTCTCCACCCTTGTTCTAAGCTTCTCACGTCGGTCTGAACTTTCTCGACATTACTTTGTACTTTGTCTATATTTTCGTGTATAGTTTTCATAGTGTCTTGTATTACAGGTTTGATATTGTCCTTGTGTTTTTCCATAACCTTAGTAGTCGTTTCCTCCGGTTTGGTGACATTTATCGAAACATCGGTGTTATCAGTCTTGATAGATGGGTCTTTAGTGCGCACTGTTCCACCAAAAATCGCCTGGTTACCATGTTGCAACCATTTTATTATTTCCAATGCGTCCTCTACTGTTTTTGGTTGAAAAGATGCTGCAACACTGCCAACATTTTTATTTAGACAACCCTGACATAGTTTTATCACTACCTGAATTGTAACATATTCATCAGGGAGATCACGAAAAGCTTTGTCAGCCAATGCTAACAACCTATCTGCCCATTCATCAATGTCTTCATTTTCACTCTGTCGTGCGTTATTAAACTGCACTTGTAATGTTGGTACCAATTTATGCAGATTAAAACGTTTTTCCATTCTGTTCAATAACTCCTCAAACGCTATGTTATTCTCCCTTCGAATAATGGCAGAACAATATTTTCCAACTGTTCCAGTCATAGCCCAACATAACTGTGCTCGCTTTTGAACATTATTCCACTGATAAGCATCTGCGTACATTTCAATAGGTGATTGAAATTGAAGGTTTGTCTGCGGTTAAAATTGAGTAAGTGGTGTGTTTACCGGTTCAGAATGTTGTGCTTGGTGTTGTGGCATAACTTGATCAATTGGATTTGGATATTGCCGTCTAGGTAAGTCTGACCGATTGAGGGTCACGTTTCGCCATGATAATGTTCTCCGTTTCCTTGTCGTAAGCCCAACTGTGCTTGTAATTCTGGGGTAAAAGATTGGTTCATGTGGGGCTCCAGTATGTACGGTTAATGTAACTGTGTGTCTCGTGTTGGTTGGGGCCTGTCTTATCGCTGTCAGATCTTTTGGCTGTACATCTGTTGCCTCTTGTTTCATATTTTGAAATTGAAATGAACTACTGGCATACGACTTATTGATCAAATATTTTTAATTTATGGAATGGCGATTCTAACCAACTCTGATGTTGCGATATATCATTACTTTATCACTCTCAGATGCTTGTGTCATTCTTTCGTTGAAATCAACTAAATCATCCTGCTCCTCGTAATCCAATTCATCGTGGTCCTCAAGCTCATTGTCTTGCTTCTCGAACTCATATTCATTCAGTAATGTATAATCAATATATTGATTTACCACTTCCATCGTAATGTAAAGCATAGTCGCTAACAATTCCAGAGTAATCGTTCTCACTATTCTAATTTCCCAAATTCTGATCGCTATCGCTCTCCCAATTATCGGAATTTGTAGCATCTCATCATAACTACAAATTTATGTTTATTTGTGCATTTTTATTCGACATTGCTATCAACTGTCTTACAAACTCAAAATTATGACGAACATTGATATAGTTTGAAACTTGGATCTTTCGTGTAAAAAATCAGTCATCAACACCAAAAACATAAATCACTGCATAATTCAGGACTAAATATCATAAGAAACACCTTCAACGAAGGCCGATTTTCAATATTTCCTCAGAAAAATCCTATTTTATCTTTATTTTTTTCCGCGGGAAAATCGCCAATTTACAAACACCAAAATATGTCGCTTCCTCAATAATGTGTTTCTCGCAGTGCCATTTGTGGTAAGCCGAGGGATGCTCAAGACTTACAGGTAGTTTTCCACACTTAAGGGTGTAGACCTGGGTTACTCTAAAATTTTCCCATCATTCAATTTTTTTTTTTAATTTGCATCATGGAATAGTTATGTCTAAGTACATTATCTGCCAAAGTTTCAAAAATTTCACCGTGCCGTTTTCTCCATAGTATATCCTAAATATAGCAATTTTGGGGGTATTCTTGACGCCAGATACTAGTTTCGGAAGACTCTAATAGACATGCACATTTATTTCTGATTGAAAGGGAATATTTTGGTTTTAATACACTTGAGAGTTTAGTTGTTGAATAAATATGAAATATCTAGCATATCTGAATATCCTGTTTGGAGATAATCACGTGCAAAACAATGGAAATTGCAAAAAGGGGGTATGCCCTGAAGACCACCTTGGTATTAAAAATCGGATTAAAAAAAATCCTGTCGATTAATTTCCACCAAAACATGTCACACTGAAGAATAGACATATAGACATCATTGCACCAAATTTTACAAACTTTTAAATATTTAAATTTATGTTTTTCATGGATGGCACCCAGAAAAAAATGAAATTGTCAAGGAAAGTTATCACACACCCATCTTTTGCTAGTTTCTTTGTTTGTGAGATAGAAAATAACTAGTTACCAATAACAAAATTGACACAGTGGATGTCCAATTGACTGCATTTGTCTTTTTTATTTTCAAGTCGGCTGGGGAGGGGGAGGGGTGGTTTGAGGGTGACTCTACTTGATTAATTCATTACAAAAAAAAACCACCAAAAAACACACGACAGCCACCCAGCTGTATTGTTAAATTCCTTCTAATTCTGTGCTCCAGTTGTTTTCGTTTGATTCTGGTTATTCTTTAGTTGTCTTAGGAGAAGGGGGCGGCGGTATAAGAGAGGATCAGATATTATAATTTTTTTCCCAAACATAGCTTTCTATTTTTTTACTACCATAAAATGAATTTGTTCTATAGCTTCATAATATCTAAGATTCTGGTGTATATATTTAATTCTTTTTTTTGACAAACCCTTGAAATTCAATAGAAAAAGGTTGTCACACAAATTGTGTTACATTTCTGGCATTTTTGACAACATACTTCGATGAAAAAGATATTTCAATGATATTTTGTGGACACCACCAAATAATAATAACACACTACCTGACACTGGCATAAGCAGCAATAAGATATAAAAATACAAGGAACACAGCTATGGAAAGGTAAAAGGAAAAGGAGTCATTTTTTTAACTGGCCATATCCAATGTAAGCAATCTTTGTCACCAAGAACCTTGGAATTGAGGGGGAATTTTCAAACGCACAGATGATCATATATTTGAGAAGACACTGAAAATAGAGTTATATCCCATACCCCAGGCCTACACCCATAAAAGGGGAGAGGAATTGGGTGGATGGCTGATGATTCGACCTTACCTTCCTAAACCGCTGCCATGACAGTTCGTCTTCTCGTCTCTCAGTCTCTGAGTACCCGGATGTTGATCTGGGATGTCCTAATACCTGCACAGCCATCCTGGCCGTAACTTAACCTTAACATAATCTTACCACATTAACTACCTTTGGTTCTGCGAAATATCTAAATATTCTCAATAAATTTACATTAAGAAGAGCCATAACTTGAGAATATCTTCTCATAGACTAAGCATTAAAACCGGTAGATACTTAAGATTAGACGTTAACAAAATAGAGGACGAAATTCATTTTATACTTCAATGTCCTTCAACATATACGGATCGACAAGCCTTACAGTTGTAACAACTTTCAATATATGAACTTATCAAACAATTTGTTGGGTTACTAAATTGTGAATCTATTGACATAATAAAACAGCTGGGTTATTTTGTATCAAAACATCTTTCTTAATATATATTTATTTTTTAACCAGTGCCTGGTCCTTAGCTAGTTGGTAAACTTCATCATCACATTTTCTCATTCTGTTCATAGATTAGTGTGCAATATACTTGAATAATATCAAGTTCAAGATTATGATTAGTAATTTACGTCACGATAACTGATGGTCACGTGACAATTTTTCGAATCAGATTACAGACGCTGATGAAGCTTGTCGGTCAATCGTCGATATAATTATAATTATAGTCTTTTTGTAGACTTATAGTTTTTTTTGTTGCATTTTAACATCTTTTTTTGATATCGTTGTGCTAACATTTTAGACGTTTATTTATCATTTTTGTTTGTTTGCACAGTATCGTTAACACTTGTTTCCGATCCGACATCTCGTAGGTTCATACGTTGGCTACCTTTTCAGACGTTTATATATACATATATATATACGTCTGAAAATTAAACCAAACAGTGTTAGAATTAGATTTTAGAGCTGTCAAATTCTTCCCTCGACGGGATTTGAACCCACACCTTTGGTACACAGCAGCACCATTCGCTTAGCCTTACGTCCAGCGCCCTAGACCACTCCCACTCCACACACACACACATATATATATATAATACAACGTCTGAAAAACCAGTCAACGATCTATCTTACGGGGTGTTGGATCGTTACGGTATAACGATACTATACAAGTAAAACAATTATAAACGTCTAAAATGGTTTGTAAAACAACACCAAGTACACAAAACAAAGTGATAAAGAATTAAACACTTCGTAGAATGACAAAATATTCGTCCCACCGAGGGACTTTATCAATGTCTAATTAAATAAAATCTCGAAACAATATGGCGACTTTTCAAATTTCAAAAAAAAGTTTTTGACGGTCCATGTACGCACAAAAGAACCAGAAGGTGCACATATGAAACTACATGCATAAAAGAATGGAAATCCTACATATAAATTAATAAAAGTACAATAACAATAATATAAATATACAATAGGGCTACACATTTAAATAAATGTTAAATTAGAAATAAAAATAAATATATAAATGAGACATTATTGGTAAATGTATCAAATAGCTCTGTCAGAATATTGTTGAAAACGGTATGATACCCAAACTCATTCAAAAAAATTTGAAAAGTCGCCATAATGTTTCGAGATTTTATTTAATTAGACATTGATAAAGTCCTTCGGTGGGACGAACATTTTGTCATTCTACGAAGTGTTTAATTCTTTATCACTTTGTTTTGTGTACTTGGTGTTGTTTTACAAACCATTTTAGACGTTTATATATATATATATATATATATATATATATATAAATAAACATCTGAAAAAGTAGCAAACGTATAAATCTACGAGATGTCGGATCGGAAACAAGTGTTAACGATACTGTGCAAACAAACAAAAATGATAAATAAACGTCTAAAATGTTAGCACAACGATATCAAAAAAATATGTTAAAATGTAACAAAAATAACTATAAGTCTACAAAAAGACTATAATTATAATGAAATCGACGGATATTTCGCTTGACCGACATGCTTCATCGGCGTCTGTAATCCGATTTGAAAAATTGTCACGTGAGCATCAGTTATCGTGACGTAAATTACTAAAAATCATAATCTTGAACTTTATACTTTATATTATTCAAGTATATTGCACACTAATTTATAAATATGAACAGAATGAGAAAATGTAATGATGAAGTTTACCAACTAGCTAAGGTCCAGGCACTGGATAAAAAGTTAAAAACACTCTTTTTTCTGTGTTTGATTTTCCACAATTGACCACAATCCAAGTTGGAAAGAAAATCAAAGACAGAAAAAAGAGAGTTTTTGGATCCGCGAGTTACAAACATTACACCCGGAAGGCATAAACAAAAAGGCCTAAATCTTTTGTTTTTAACTTTTTATCCAGTGCCTGGACCTTAGCTAGTTGGTAAACTTCATCATTACATTTTCTCATTCTGTTCATATTTATAAATTAGTGTGCAATATACTTGAATAATATAAAGTATAAAGTTCAAGATTATGATTTTTAGTAATTTACGTCACGATAACTGATGCTCACGTGACAATTTTTCAAATCGGATTACAGACGCTGATGAAGCTTGTCGGTCAAGCGAAATATCCGTCGATTTCATTATAATTATAGTCTTTTTGTAGACTTATAGTTATTTTTGTTACATTTTAACATATTTTTTTGATATCGTTGTGCTAACATTTTAGACGTTTATATATATATATATATATATATATATAGTGAGTGTGTGAAATTTATTTAGTCTGACACACAGGTGAAGGTGATATGGCATTAACCTCTTAATAACTGTTTTCTAATTTCTCATTGTATGTACATGTATTATTATGTAAATATTTACCCCTTGAGGGTACCTCTTTGTGGAAATAAAAGATACTCTATTATATTCTATTCTGTATAATAAAAGCTTCTTAATAGAACAACGAAACTTAGAAACAGGAAGTGAATACCCTTCGCGAGAACCTGGGTACACCTCTCCTTTTTTGTAGGGGTCTGTGTTGATCAGCTAATGAATTGTCTGTGCTGCTTATTTTTAGTTTTGTTTTTCTTCGTCCTGTGTCTTGTGTTCCGGTTATTGTCGATCTCTCCAGATTGTCCATTGCCCCTTCAGTTATCTCCAACGTCTATCAAGGAAAGTTAAATTCAAACGTCATTCTAGTAGGCGTTTTGGGAGTGGGAATGTAAAATCGTTTAACTCATGTATGACCACCATATGTAATAATTAAAAACATGCATATATTTATGAGATATGTAATTCGTTTGTCTTAAATTTCCAGCTTTAGAAATTAAACCTTCCCAATTTTTACGACGTAATGTGACCTTTTACTGACATGATTTAGTGATAACATAAGCATCGAATGTGTGAAGTATGCCAATAGCAACAGTTAAAATCAATTGAGATAGATGAGTTTATTAAAATTATCAGATCA
This sequence comes from Bathymodiolus brooksi, assembly GCA_963680875.1. NCBI lineage: Eukaryota > Metazoa > Mollusca > Bivalvia > Mytilida > Modiolidae > Bathymodiolus > Bathymodiolus brooksi. The sequence goes on from OY804577.1 coordinate 33,287,870, forward strand.
TGCTTTCACAAAAACGTGGTTATAAATTATTCTAAGGGCTTTACAGAATCCTTCTAGAAGTACATCACTGTGTGGGATAATTTCTTGTGCTTTAATTCGGTACAATTTTAAATTAATTAATTTCTAAAATAGATGCATTTATAAAATAAAATCCAAATGTGTTACTAATTAAGCTGTAATTATTGACAAAACCTTTAAGATTGATATTTGTACAAAACAATATAGCAAACTCCATCAACATTAGAGTAACACGACGGGTGTCACATGTGGAGCAGGAACTACTTACCTTCCTCCAGATCACCTAATTTCCGTTTTCTGTGTAGAGTTTTGTAGATCATTGTCCTTTATCTTTTGACAATTATTTTATTATCTGTCCTTCGACTTACGGGTTCTGATTCAAAGTGTTATTACTAAGTCAACCAAACCGTGCATGGGAACTCCATTCGCAAGTAAGGGTTCTGTGTTCACTAAGCGTCGGTGATACTATTGCCATATAGCATTAAACAATTCGCGGTAAATACGAAAGTTGTACAATTTGTTCATTGTCCAATCAAATTGAATACATTGTATTCCTTTTGAAAAGAATACTAATAGACGGAATGTCATCTTCAAGTGTAAGAAGAGTTTGAAGATACCAAAGGGGTAATCAGAATCCACAAATCGAAGAAGGACAGGCAACACAATGGTCAAAAGAAAAAAGGACAAGGGGACAAACAACGATCTACAAAACACTACACAGAAAACTGCAGAGCGAGCACCACAAACCCCACTAAAATCCGTGGATGAACTCATGTGCTCCGGAAGTGCAAAAGTCCCCAAATCAACACATACCACCAGCATCAATTTCTGATTATAAAACAGACGACAATGGCGGTAGTCGTGAATAATAGGACAATCTGCTTGACGCAATTACTTTCGAGGAAAGTCTCTTTAACGATTATGATTATCAGAAAAACAAATTATCGGAATTAATTCATTCCATTTGCTATTAGTGTGCCATTAGATTCATGTTTTATTATGTAATGTAAAAGAATAACAAGGTCAGAGGTGATTGTTCGTTTTGTTGATATTGGTGGACATGTTGACCATCACTGTTCACACCTTTTTTTCATAATGCGTGGTTAATTACCAATCGGAAATATTTCTCATGGTTAAGGGCATACACCACATCCAGGAGAAAGAAAAATATAGCTTAAACCCTTACACACGTTTCAGTTTCTCCCCATGAACGCCTCACGGGAACTAGAAATCAAAAGTTGCTAGGTTTTGCTGTTCTTAATTGAAAAAAAAAATTATAGATGCAAAATTAATTTGTGTTATGACTTCAAATTTAGTGTGTTTGTATTTAGATTTGTTATAACCAAACTTTAAATGAATGAAGGTAATTTAATGAACAAGATTTAATTTGAATTGTATTATCAAATTTCATATATTCGATTACTTAATGAAGCCATTATGTACGCTTGGTATACGGTGCATTTTGAAATTCCATGCAGGCATATTCAGCGATATTTATCACAAGCATATTTGGTATTGCGAAATTATTTTAAAAATAATGGCACACACAATGTAACCACTAATGACCCCACAAAATAGCATGTACACGTGATTCCATGTATGAATAAGGGTAATAACAAAATTACCGAACAATCTTACAAAGGGAAAGTCAAAACTCATATGTACAGACAAAATCAGTGAACAACCGGAAAACTGTGAAAACCGTAATGACCCTGACTTGGTACAGGCATTTCTAATGAAATGGTGGGTTGAATCAGATTTTAAAGCGCCAAACCTCCCGTTTTCATTACGGCTCAATTGGGAGCGTGTGAATACTTTTGTCCATTGCCTGTACATGTCGATCTACTCAGTAACACCACCATGACTCCGAACCAACCAGTCTTTGATCTTAATGCTCCGTAAAGTATCAGGATGCGAAAAACATCGCCAAGACCTGTAGTAAATAAAACAATTTCATGTAAAAATTAAAGCAAAATCATAGAACGCCTTAGTGCAAGAAATAAAAAGTATGTCTTCGCCCTTTCATTAAAACAATATCTAAGATCTCAACCTTTTACGCATAAATTCAAATAATCTCTCCCTTGTTCAATCATTTATATGTAATTGATTCATCCCACACAACCACCGTCTGTCAGAGGGTTTGTATTCCGTGACCGTAATTCAAAGTCGTTTTTATATACCCATTGTGAGGGGGCGTCGTGGTCGTGGTGGTATGGTACTTGGGTTTACAACTACCCATGCAATCAGTGCCTATCACCATTAACGTTGTGAGTTCGAATACCCCTCATGACGAGGTGTACAACTACAACATTATGTGATCAAGTTATGTTTTTATAAAAGTTACCGTCGTATGTTTATAGTAGGATTTAAAAACGTGCTTCTGTTTATGTCCAGCACGTGTATTTATTTATATATTGTCACGTGTGTTGTTTGTATATGGTGAAGAGGGGTTCATTCATTGGTGATACGATATAGGTGTATAGGTGAAAGTTTGTTCATGTCGAGCCCGTGCTAGAGCGGAAAAGAAAAATAAGTTTAGGTGGTAAATGTATTGCGGGATTTAAGTCATTCGAGGTTCGCATTCAGTACAGCAAAGACGTCTTGATTCCCCCACCCACCCTAATTATATGTACAGTATAATAATAAAATAACACACGAATACACACGTGATGAGAATTGTATGTACATTTTTGTTTTATGTTTTTTGTAATTAACTGTTATTGAAAGCTCATTTATAGCAATGTATGTTAGATAACGTTTACTTACAGTTGCTTTTCTTTTGTAGATTGGATTTTTGTATGTACTGTATAACCTATGTTACCTGCAGCGGCCAAGACAGACATTTTGATCTTTATTGTAATAAAGTAGAGCTGTACGCTGTCTGGCGAGCTGATCCTATAAGCAAGTGTTGAGTTTTATTTTATAAATTATTTATGTTCGTCTGAGTTCACGAAATAGAACATAATGTCAGTTACATGCGGCGGGTCGGTGGTTTTCTCCGGGTATTCCGGTTCCCGCCACCAATAAAACTGAAATATTGTTGAAAGTGGCGTTAAACACCATAACCCCTATACTCATTGGGTTCTAGACGATAGTTGGGATGCTATTTCTCCAAAGTGATAACATACAAATTTTAATATTTTCAACCATATATCTTCAACGTGTGGATGCATGTGTTGTATCAGTGATTTGACACATTCTCGTCATAAGTTATATATAATTTACATAATCATGTAAACATATGACATGGAACACACTGTGCATTTAATATCAGATGTGAATAGATGTAAAACATATAATTATTAAGTGTAATTATTATGTTCTGTGTTTAATTAGATGAGACGAATGTTATTAATATATGTTTATATTATATATTCTATCTTTAAATTGTTGGTACATAATAAATTTGCATAAAAAACAAAATTTATGTTTATTACTACATTTGTATTTGATGTTCAATATTTGATTCTAACAAATTGCTGATATATTTTCTCTGATCTCTCACGAAGATCATTAATTACTTTAGATGTTTATGACTAATACAATTTAAATCTATGAGAAATATCATTTACCCCTTTGGTATCTTCAAACTCTTCTTATGGTTTTTGTCCTTAGAGAAATGGTCTGAAACCAACAGATTCGTAGTCAATTCACTACGAGCATTTTCACTGACCCTTCTATTCTACTGTCACATTGTTGTTTCTGTATGAAGCCAGTACTAGGATTTCCAATGCCATGTGTTGTGATCTATTTGTGTTCAATCGTTAGAGATAAGAGATGTTTTTTTCTTCCGTTTATTTGATATTAGTGGAAAGCTTGATCGTACTGTTTAAACGTTATTTCCATAATTAATTTCTTAAACTAAATCATGTCATAGTGAATTCCATAGAAGGTAGATAATTAAAAGAGAACTTAAAGGTGGATTTGCTATGTAGAGTGAGAGTTGCTTATCTTTCCCATGCAAGGGTCTTGATGATCAAACAGGTCAACATACCAAGGATTGTTGCGGTTCAATATATATGTAGAATGTCTACACATAAAACAAATAGATATAACATTTACATGCAAAGTTTCTTTTCATTTACATAAGGGTTGTCTTATCATATCCATAGTTTATTTGATTTACAAACCACTATAAGAGAAACAGTAATTTGCAAAACACAACGGAAGGGTACGTAATTCCTGTTCCACTAGTGCCGTGGTACCCGTCGTGTTGCTCATGTTAAACATCTGATGATAAGTCATAATTGATTACAAACCAAGAACGTGGAAAGGAGGACATGACTGTTACTACGACAAACTGAGCATGTCGTGGTCAGCTGTGATATATATATTTAAAGATTGATCGCAATTTTTGTTCGGTTCATGAAGAAGTTACCTCAACCAGGTTGTAAAAACCGGATAACCCGCGTAGTGGGTTACGCAAGGATGTGTACAACCTGATTAAGGTTATTTCGAATGATTCGAACAAATAATTTCGATCAATCCTTATAAATCATTCATGAAGAAATAACCCCAATCAGGTTGTACACACTGGGTAACCCGCGTAGTGGGTTACGCAATGATGTGTACATCTTGATAATTTCGATCAATCCTTATAAATTAATTCAAACTCTTTTTATGATATTGAAAAATTTATTTATTTTTTCAAAATAAGGCAAATAATCGGAAATAAATTTAAATAACCTCAAAGGTGCCTCATTTAAGGAAAAATCACTTGATGACAACAGCACGCGACGCCTTGAGAACGACGTCTATTTTCAGATTCCGGTCATTGACAAATAACCAACTTTTTAAAGCAATCAAAACACGTATAAAGTGACATGTGACTCTGAAATTAATTTATATCATAATGGTTAACGAAGCCACAACATAGACTATTGTCATCATTTCTACCCTCGTCGTTCTCTGGATTTTATTGAGATTTCAATCCTTTTCTCCGAATCACTTGGTTAGCTTAAATGCAAACTTGGCAGAACTACTCAGTAGGTGCTACATTTAGTGCTGATCGCAAATTCAATATGACTTCCACGGCCAATAATGTATTTAATCAACAATAATAGAAAAAAAAATCCTCTCAGAAACGATGGGCATACTGGATTCTGATATTGCAGAAATGTTCATTTAATGGTCCAGTACGAGTTTTGTGTACCGATCAACAAAATTATACATAGGACCGAACGAGGCATATATTTAAATATTATTCTTATCTGAAATACTTAAACCAGTTGTAAGCAATCTTAAATTGGAGTGCTCTTTGGATAGTCGCTTAACAAATGCCTGGGATTTTGTCGATTGGAAATCAAAGATGTCATATCTTTGAAAAAGAACTGGTATCTTCTTTTTCACTTTAATTCAATGAAATTAATATTACAAATTTTGACTTCCATGCTCTGTCTGAAAACTTGTACTTTACGGTAAAATGAATAGAAGTCGTTATTTATAAAAATGCGGATATCATTTCGTAACTGGATCATTGTATGATGTCTCTCAAAGGAAATTATACTATGGACCAGTTCAGTCCATACGTAATATCATTGCTAAATGTTAAAACGTAACTTATATACTCAATTTATTTATTTATAATTACATCTATCGTTTGATATATGCAAATACAAGTGTCACCTATTGGAAAAATAAACATTAAATCGTATTTATGTATCTATATGCACAAATTAAGTAATTACTAACATGACACATTATTCATGACTATTTTCCCGACGTAAATTGTTATTGTCTTGTTTGTCGCTAAAAGAGTATAATTCATTAACAAATATCAACATATATTTTTCTAACATTAATATGAGCAATAAATCTCTGTACTTTTAAGTACTTTGAAGGTTCATATGTTTCTTTAAGCTAGTGAGGGTAGTCATTTAAACTAGATTAGCACTTCGAGTAAGATGTTTACAATAACAGGACACAGTCCATATATAAACTTCTTGCACCACTCGGAGCCAACCCTGTTATCTGTCTTCCTCTTTAAATGCTGCATGTCTAGAAGAGATATACGAAATACCAATGTTGTAGTATTTAGGTTGACCAGATTGTGGATCGAAATACGACAATGAGATCTAAAATTATATGCATGTTTGTAAATACACAACACCAATTTAAAACAACGTATCAGAAATTTCTATTATGAAATCAGCTACGATAGAAAGAGTGTACCAAGAGGGTACAATTTACCTGTATTCAATCAACAATGAGGGCCTTGATAAGTTCAATCCTGCACGTGTAACTAGTGTAACCGCAAACAATGCAAGATTAGATTTGATGCTCATTGTTTTCAACTGATTGTATTTAGCTTTGTGATTGTAACGAAGTAATGGGTTCCCCGTATTTCTCAAATGCTATTCTATTGCTAGATACTGGAAAGAGAGAAGCCAATATGTCACTTAAGCAAATTGCTCAAGTTGGTTATTACAATTCAAACATCAGTCGTATTGTTAGGAAATACTGACGAATGGCGCTAAAGACCATAGGAGATCTGGAAAATCCTGTGTAACATCTCGTAGGTCAGACAATGCTTTGGGAAGATTGGTAAGATAAGGGTAATAACAAAAGTAACGAACTCCGAACAATCTTACAAAGGGAAAGTCAAAACTCATAATTATATAAACAGACAAAATCAGTCAACAACCGGAAAACTATGAAAACCGTAATGATCCTGACTTGGTACAGGCATTTCTAAAGAAATGGTGGGTTGAATCAGATTTGGGAAGATTGGTAAGAAGGACACCGTTCGCTAGTAGCACAGTTCTTTAGAAGAAGTGGCTATCGCGCTGTATGTTATTATCAAGAACTGTTCGACATTGTGTAAAAACAGTTGGTTACCGTGTAAGAATACCTTTAACTTACGCACGTTCATACAGTAATCCATAAACAATGGTGTCGAGCGAGTTGCTTTCTGCTTCGCGTGATATATTGTCGAGTGTCGACTGTGTGTATGGTGGCATCCAAACACAACATATAATGAACGAAATACAGTTTAAGCTGTTCCCATTCGTGGTAGCTGAGTTATAGTGTAGGGATGTATTTCATATGGTTTTAACTTGGACCTCATCACAGTAAGAGGAAACCTTAATAGTCAAAGCTACCGCACAGACATATATGCAGCAAGTGTAGGGTCTCATTTTGACACACAGACAGACCCAGATGCCCATTTCAATTCACTCACTGGACGTGTTTTGAAATATTTAACTGTTGTTGTTGGAGATCATTGACCGTTACATCATTTGAATCTTGAATTCATTCGTGTGTTTATTAGTCACAACTGATGGTGTAGCTATAATGTAAAGTCAGTTTGTAACTGTCGGATAAAATAGACAACATAAAGATAAATCATCCAATGCATATACTTTATTTGCAACATATTGTGTTGATAACAAAAATTGTATTTAAAGCTCTTTTTTACAATTTAAATGTGATTTTGTCTTTCGATTGATCAAACATAACAAAGTTAGTTTCTGGCTCGTAGCATAGCCAATGATATATGTTTATTACATGCAAGTAATGAAATTAAAATGACACACATAAATTAACTTGCTTTACAACGTTTTTGTTCTAAAGTCAACAGAAATAATTATATAATACAATTTATCTGAATATTTTCCTTTTAATCTTAGCCTCGTTTGTTTTCTGGGCAACACTTTGAACATATACTTCAATTTAAAAAAATATTTTTCTTGATTACAATAATGCATTACTTTGCAATGTTCTCAAATTTTAAACAATTGTTAACCATGTTAATATTCGTGTGACTTGCTGTTTCATACACTATTTCTGAATTCATCACATTTATTTTTGCAATAAGAAAGACAACTCTTTCATTCATTTCATCGCAAAGAGATAATTCTGCAAGTCATTCCGTCAAGGAAATCATTGTAGGAACCACAAGCTCTGGAATATCGCATCAACTGAGAGATATATAGTTCACAATGGGGAAAATTGAAATCATCTATTTTATCGTAAAGTGTTGTTCTTAACCGGTTCTCACTGTCAATTTCGAGGAGTATTTCAAGGTATGAAACAGCTCTATCTGTTTGTAGTCTTTTTTATTGAAATAAATGAGCTGGATACAGAATAATTCAACATACTTGGTTAACATTCTATATGAAAGATGAGTGCAAATGAAATATGAATATACTATACATTTTAAATTATTTGAAAAATTAAATTGTGGATAATTCGAAGTAATCCAGCTGTGTATTTAATGTAGTGTATCTGTCATTGATTTAATTCCTCCCATTAATATATATATATATATATATGCAGATGACACCTCTATTTGACATTGTGCTTTTATCTCCTATAATTCTGTTTTACATTTATGTCAGTGTCAACATTTGGTAAATTATTTTACTTCAGTTAATGTTTTACTTTTATCACATATGAAATACAATAATCTTTCCCCCACTGTATTAATATCTAACAAAATCAAGATAGGTCGGCATTGTTTTAACCATTCAAATGGACAATCTCAATAAGGTATGTAATATTTGATCATTTAAAGTTGAAACGCTATTGTAAACTGACAAAGATCTGTATCATTTATTATGGTGATATAAAGTAACATGACACTAGAGTTATTTACTATAACAGAGAATATGTAATAAGATAGCAAGACATATGTCAACACTTGGTTGACAATAGATTTATAAGAAGAATCAGAATGTTACGGCTATAAATAATAGAGGTTATTGTTTAAGATAAGAAGAAACCAGTACTTATTTTCTTAAATAAAAACGTAGATATTTAGTGCGCACGATGCGTTTCTGAAATATGCTTTACCAGGCACGCTCATGGTAAAAGATTGAAAAATAAAAAAAACTTTAAGGTCTTTGGAATGAAGAAAAGAAATGAGCATAAACAGGATAGTAAAAAATGTAAAAATAAAATCGTAGATATCTTATTTCGTGCGCATGGCGCGTTTTTGGAATATCATTCATCAGCTACGTTCAAAGTAGATAGGTTGGAAAGCCAACTAATTAAAAACCTTTTGGGGGACAAGTAAACCAAAAGAACCTACACAGGATACCCCAAAATCAGCTAAGGTTACATATGCTAGAGGGTGAATTAATGCAAACATGATTTCTCGTGTATTTTAATAAACACTTCTTGGCTATACTCAAAAAGCTTGTATTGGTCTTTATTATCAAATGTAAATCTTGAATTTCCCTCCATTTCGATGCACAGATGGCAATGGCAGTAGATGTTGATTAATACCCATGCTTGCAAATGTCTTTTAGAATTAAACTAGAATGAAACGGGACATATAGTTTCTATTGCGCTAAACAACACCTACAAAGGTGTCACTTTCTGATCGAGACCAAATGAATGCAGAACCCACCCTTAGGAAATGGCATAAATGAGTATCTTGTGTTTGGAGAATACTTTTAAATATAATGCTCTACAACAAGATTCCACAAGTTAATAAATGCATTGTTTTTCACAATAAATTATTAAACAGTACATATAGACATAATTTATAATTCAAATGTAAAATCGGTAACAAGGAAAGACCTTAACGGTTTTTAGTAAAACTATTTTCGTTATCTGCATAAAAAGATCTAGCTATACAATTAAGATTTAAATTTTGATAAAGGAATAGCATTACATCTACCTGTAATTCCAAGTATTTTTTCTTATTTCCACAATTTAACTTTCGTTTTCCATTCTCGGAATTCTAGTTGTAGGGAACTGCAGTTCTGAGGTAAGATTTGTCAATAATTTGTTACTAAGCATTTCAATTTTTTGTACGAGATATTGCATTTAGATATGTACATGTATATGTAAAAAAATTGTAGACTACATTTGTATGTAAAGATAGTTATAATGTTGAAAAGCCGAAGATTTACGTCCTAAATAAAATGTATCAGAATAGATATAGCTGTTTACTTAGTTCCATTTGTAATGACAAAATTGATGGCATAGGCATCCTATGTAGCCCTACCTGTAGATCGGTGAATGTGATGGATATTTTTAACTCCTCTCCTCGGCGTAAGCGAAGCCATAGTCATCGTCATTATACATCCCCTATACTTGTGGTTCCTATCAGGATTTGCTTGATATAGGGTTGCTGCTAACAAGGAAGCTACTGAACTAAGGGTTCCTTTTGGTAAAGTTGAAAGTTTTACGGTCGCCACCATGACTTGGCTGACCGCTATGGAATATCTGTGTCACAAAATAAACACTTCCCGGTCCTTTCCTCATTCATGACTTATCATCAGGTTTGTAACTAGATGAACACGACGGGTGTCACTAGTGGAGCAGGAACTGCTTACCATTCTGGAGCACAGGTGTTCACCCCTGGTTTTTATTGGGGTTCGTATTACCCGATTTTTAGTTTTATGTGTATGTTTTGTAGATCGTTGTTTGTCCTTTTGTACTTTTTCTTTTGTCCATTGTGTAATCTGTACTTCTTCGATACTGTAAAAGTATTAATTTTCGCTACATCCAATTTTCGCGGTTTCTCCCAACTGGACAAATTCATGGGAACTTTTTTTCTCATATTTCTTAATTTAAACAATATTTATTTAGAAAAAAATCAGAATATACAGTACATCAAACATAGTAAATACAGACAGGATTCAGAAACAAGCAATTATTGCTTTTATGTGTTTTCTGGTCTGGTCTGATTCGCATATGTCTTATTGCGCAAAAGCAAAAAAAATGTACTTTTCGGTCAACCAGTTAATTATACTGAGAAGATAAAATCGTATTACGTATTACATTTGTCAAGTGAAATCTGCTCACTCTGTTTTATCTTAACAGGAAGTTAACGTATGTTCACTTGGATAAAATTACTAGTAAAACTTTCAAATACTAAGAATTACTTTATAAACTGGTATTCTGATGAACTTAGTAAAGGAATGAAATTGGGAAAACAAAAGAAGCTTTAATTAGGGGGTGGGAAAAAACATATATCAAAGAATGTGTTGACAATTGCCGACTATGATTACCCTAATTATCTGTTTCACATTTACAGTATGGTTTCACGCTTTGACGTACACTTACTGTGATTTTAACATTTATATATATTATTGACACTCAGTGTACCTGTAATTATGGCAGTATTTTTGTAATTTTGTAATTAAATTTTGTTCTTGAAACGTACATTCGTGTATGTCTTAATTATAATAGGAGATCATGTAAAGAATAGGAAAAGTTAATATGTTGGGTTGAAGTTACTACTATGAAGGACTGACATAAGTAATCTTTTGTACCAATTTTTCGAGGGTACTATTTTCGCTGTCTGACGTCCTCCTCGAAATAAGCGAAAATTAGTACTTTTACAGTATATGATTCTGATTGTCACTTTGGTATCTTCAAACTCTTCTGAATGTGGTGATAAATATTCATGAACAAACTCATTGTGTACACATGGTGATACAATGCATAAAATATGCATGCGGTGATATAGTAATAATAAACAATGTCTGTATTTGGTGAAGTCATAAAAAAGTGTCTCTTAATCAAAATCACATTGTATATGTACATGTGGTGACTTAATATTCAAAACATGTTGTGATATACACATGTATAGAGAATAACGGCAGATTTGAACATTTATGTCATTTCATATTGAGGGATTCATAGTACTGAAACCCATAACAAATTCCAAATAATTTCACACATCACATTGTAATTCTAATCTAATTCGCACTATTTATACAGTTTGCTTATAATATTTCTAAAGATTCATTTTGACTGTTTGGGAAAGATCATAATTGGGAATTCAAATTAATTTATTTAAAAGCGTAACAGTAGAATAGTGTAAAATGTATGTTTATGCAATGTGTGAATTGTCACTGGGTTTTTCAACAGGTGTAATACTATATATTTATCATGTGTTTGTTTTTGATGACCTTTTCATATCAGCATTTAAACGGGCTATTTAGGTTCAATGATTTAAGGTTAGAGGTGAGTGATCGTTTGGATGATAATGATGGAATTGTCCATGCATATTTAAGCTTTCTTTTCCTAAAACATAGAAAGCACTGAAAGTACTGAGAGCCGAGCTAACCTTTCAATCCCAATCTGAAAGCCTTGAAATAAAAAAGAAATGGGTGTTGGAAATAAGATTTAGAAAATGTTGACCGAAGCTACTCTTAAGCAAACGATTTATATTTTCTCATTCTGTGACATGAAATCTTAGTTCTCATATTTAATATATGCGAAGGTTAGACATTCAAAATTCGTATTTTATAACAAGAAAACTAAGTAAATCGTAGATTATGGCTTCTTTTCTTCATGTCGACCTGCAAATCGCCGCGATTGGGAAAAGAAGAACAATGATAATATTTGCTATAATGATCGTTTTAAATAAAAGAATTTGTAATAAAGTACAGAAAATGATTATTAAATCCAGATTTTCATATAAATAACACTTAAAACTATGCAAAACGTAGATTATGACTTCTTCTCTTCATGTCGATCTGCAAATCGCCGCGATTGGGAAAAGAACAGTGATAATATTTGCTATAATATATCGTTCTAAATAATTTTTTTGTAATAAAGTACAGAAAATGATTATTAAATCCAGATTTTCATATAAATAACACTTAAAACTATGTAAAACGTAGATTATGGCTTCTTCTCTTCATGTCGATCCGCAAATCGTCACGATTGGGAAAAGAAGACCAATGATCATATTTGCTAAAATATATCGTTTTAAATAATTATTTTTGTAATAAAGTACAGAAAATGATTATTAAATCCAGATTTTCATATAAATAACACTTAAAACTATGTAAATAGTAGATTATGGCTTCTTTTCTTCATGTCGACCTGCAAATCGCTGCGATTGAGAAAAGAACAGTGATAATATTAGCTAAACTATATCGTTTTTATTATTTTTTATTTTATTTCTATAGTAAAAATGATGATTAAATACATAATTCTACTATATGTAGCATTTAAAACGACATAAATAGCAGAACCACATTTTCGCCGTGGTGTCTGGCCACAATAGTTAACCCTGGAATGCCGGAATAATATTCATACGTTTACCGATTTCACTTCGCTACTTATACACAAGAAAACCAAAATTTCAGAAAAGAAGAACAATGGTAATATTTGCTAAAATATATCGTTTTAAATAAAAAAAAATTGTAATAAAGTACAGAAAATGATCATTAAATCTAGATTTTCATGTAAATAACACTTAAAACTATGTCAAACGTAGATTATGGCTTCTTTTCTTCATGTCGATCTGCAAATTGCAGCGTTTGGGAAAAGAAGAAGTGATAATATTTGCTAACCTATATCGTTTTTGTTTTTTGTTTTCTTTTAAATTTGTGTAGTCAAAATGATTATTAAATGCATAATATTGTTATAAATAACACATAAAACAAATAGTAGTTTTGGGTTTTTAATTCATTATTCTTGATTATTCTTGATTGTTCTTCAATTAGACCCAAGTACTCGCCTATTCGCCATCTGGTTAAAAATTGCGATCTATTTATTGAACTGTGTACAGTTTAGATTAAATCTGATTTGTGGAGTACATTGATACCGTTCTGTAAGATAAATATTTTTTCTACAGTCTTCCATAGTTAATTATCATTGAATATTTACATTTACATCCTTAAATAGGATAAATATTTATTGTTTTTAAATTAGCCCTTCACTCCGACATCTTAGATTGAAGTGAAGTCTCAATAGATTTAGAATCATAAAAACTCATTTGTATATTAATTCATTGTGGTCAGTTGTCATATTTATTCGTTAGGTATTGCGAATTCAATACACACTAATGAGAACTATGTTTCAATGCGCAGTAATAAATGAGTGGCACGTGAACCACACGTCATACAACATGAGTTACCGTTCTTGAAGGCGATCGTACCAATAGCCTGTGCTATCAGAAATTTCTATTATGAAATCAGCTATGACAGAAAGAGTGTACCAAGAGGGTACAATTTACCTGTATTCAATCAATAATGAGGGCCTTGATAAGCTCAATCCTGCACGTGTAACTAGTGTACCCACAAACAATGCAAGATTAGATTTGATGCTCATTGTTTTCAACTGATTGTATTTAGCTTTGTGATTGTAACGAAGTAATGGGTTCCCCGTATTTTTCAAATGCTATTCTTTCGCTAAATACTGGAAAGAGAGAAGCCAATATGTCACTTAAACAAATTGCTCAAGTTGGTTATTACAATTCAAACATCACTCGTATTGTTAGGAAATACTGACGAATGGCGTTAAAGACCATGCGAGATCTGGAAAATCCTGTGTAGAATCTCTTAGGTCAGACAATGCTTTGGGAAGATTGGTAAGATAAGGGTAATAACAAAATTACCGAACTCCCAACAATCTTACAAAGGGAAAGTCAAAACTCATGATTATATAAACAGACAAAATCAGTCAGCAATCGGAAAACTTTGAAAACCGTAATGACCCTGACTTGGTACAGGCATTTCTAAAGAAATGGTGGGTTGAATCAGATTTGGGAAGATTGGTAAGAAGGACACCGTTCGCTAGTAGCACAGTTCTTAAGAAGAAGTGGCTATCGCGCTGTATGTTATTATCAAGAACTGTTCGACATTGTGTAAAAACAGTTGGTTACCGTGTAAGAAGACCTTTAACTTACGCACGTTCATACAGTAATCCATAAGCAATTGTGTCGAGCGAGTTGCTTTCTGCTTCGCGTGATATATTTTCGAGTGTCGAGTGTGTGTATGATGGCATCCTAACACAACATATAATGAACGAAATACAGTTTAAGCTGTTCCCATTCGTGGTAGCTGAGTTATATTGTAGGGATGTATTTCATATGGTTTTAACTTGGACCTCATCACAGTAAGAGGAAACCTTAATTGCCAAAGCTACCGCACAGACATATATGCAGCAAGAGTAGGGCCTCATTTTGACACACGAACATGCCCAAATGCCCATTTCAGTTCACTCACTGGACGTGTTTTGAAATATTTAACTCTTGTTGTTGGAGATCATTGACCGTTACATCATTTCAATCTTGAATTCATTCTTGTGTTTATTAGTCACAACTGATGGTGTAGCTATAATGTAACTGTCGGATAAAATAGACAATATAAAGATAAATCATCCAATGCATATACTTCATTTGCAACATATTGTTTTGATAAAAAAAATTGTATTTAAAGCTCTTTTTTACAATTTACATGTGATTTTGTCTTTTGATTGATCAAACATAACAAAGTTAGTTTCTGGCTCGTAGCATAGCCAATGATATATGCTTATTACATGCAAGTAATGAAATTAAAATGACACACATGAATTAACTTGCTTTACAACGTTTTTGTTCTAGAGAGTCAACAGAAATAATTATATAATACAATTTATCTGAATATTTTCCTTTTAATCTCCGCCTCATTTGTTTTCTGGGCAACACTTTCAACATATACTTCAATTCAAAAAATATTTTTCTTTATTACAACAAGTAAAGAGATAATTCTGCAAGTCATTCCCTCAAGGAAATCATTATAAGAACCACAAGCTCTGGAATATCTCATCAATGGGGAAAATTGATATCATCTATTTTATCGTAAAGTTTTGTTCTTAACCGGTCCTCACTGTCAATTTCGAGGAGTATTTCAAGGTATGAAACAGCTGTATCTGTTATATTCTTTTTTATTGAAATAAATGAGCTGGATACAGAATAATTCAACATACTTGGTTAACATTCTATATGAAAGATGAGTGCAAATGAAATATGAATATACTATAGATTTGAAATTATTTGAAAAAATAAATTGTGGATAATTCGAAGTAATTCAGCTGTGTATTTAAAGTAGTGTATCTGTCATTGATTTAATTCCTCCCGTTTAAAAAAAATATATATATGCAGATGACACCTCTATTTGACATCGTACTTTTATCTCCTATAATTCTGTTTTACTTTTATGTCAGTATCAACATTGGGTAAATTATTTTACTTCAGTTAATGTTTTACTTTTATCACATATTAAATACAATAATATCCCTCCCCCATTGTATTCATATCTAACAAAATCAAGATAGGTCGGCATTGTTTTAACCATTCAAATGGACAATCTCAATAAGATATGTAATATTTGATCATTTAAAGTTAAAACGCTATTGTAAACTGGCAATGATCTGTATCATTTATTATGGTGATATAAAGTAACATGACACTAAATATAACAGAGAATATGTAATAAGATAGCAAGACATATGTCAACACTTGGTTGAAAATAGATTTATAAGAAGAATCAGAATGTTACGGCTATAAATAATAGAGGTGATTGTTTAAGGTAAGAAGAAACCAGTACTTATTTTCTTAAATAAAAACGTAGATATTTAGTGTTTCCGATACCATGGCATCTGTTGGAATTTTCACACCAGATTTATTAATATATAGCTTTCCTGAAATGACAGCCATTGATGAACACATGAAATATCCTTTTTGTTTGGTTTACACTACTAATCTATATTTATACCATATGTTTCATTTACTATCACTTGTTTTGACCACCATAATGTGCTTCCAGAAGGCATGTGTGATTATGTTCCCCATTTGGGGGAAGCAACATTTATGAAACAGATTTTCTTTCACCAGCGTCGTTGTCGTGTTCGTTTGTTCGGTCGTCGTATACCTTCCTCGTGTTCTGTCGTATACCTTCCTCATGTTCTGTCGTATACCTTCCTCGTGTTCTGTCGTATACCTTCCTCGTGTTCTGGAGAAACTTATATATCTACACACAGGACTAGATGATATATGCTGTTTCAAGTTTGACAGAACCTTTATAAAATATATAGAAATATCTTCCTGGGTCGTCATCGTAGTATATGCCAGCTCAATAATAATAATGGTGATCTGTGCGATATATATATCTTGTAAGATTACTGTTATGAGAAGGAGATTAAAATGGACGGACAGTAATGTTTTTCAAAAGAGAAATAAGAAATCTGCAATAATCGTTATAGCAATATGTATTGTGTTTCTTTTATCAGAGTCCATAACGTTTCTATTGTGGCTAGAGCGTACATTTGACGTGTCCGTTGGACAATATTTTGGCGACACGTTTCAGAGTATAATTATCTTGTCATGGTAATTGGTTTTGCTCTAAACTTTGAAGTTTATATAATTATGAGCCAGCAAATGAGAAATATGATTGCTGGGTATCCAGCGAAGATATTCAAGTGCGGTCAATGTTTTTCACATGGAGAATAACCAGATAATTTACAGGAACATTCTCAAATTGAGTGACAGTATTATTTAAATTACATTTTGAAACATTTCACAGCCAATGTAAAGACAAAGTTAATTAAGACAAAATATCGTAATCGATATCTTGTGAAAGTTTGGTTGTGCATTGTTTGTTTTGTCTAATGCAGATAGGTGCTGACTAAACCTAATATAAAGTCAAGTAAAGGAAGGCTAAACCGGGTTAACGTACTTTTTTTGTCAACTCTTTTTTTCTGCGTTCACTCTATGGAAAATGATACGACATTTTTATACGGTATTGTCGGAAAGGAAAAAATGTTATCAATAAAAACTGTTTCAATTAATGACATGGACAAACAAACCACAAAGGAAAAAAAAACCACAACACAAATACTAAAAAGATGAGCAACAGGGACCCCACAAAAAACCGGTGGTGAACCCGTGTGCTCGCAAGTGGTAAGTTTGACTTCAATATCATTATTAGAAACAAGATGCAGTTTTACATAACATTTACAACCAGAAAATGATATCTACACAAAATGGCTTCGATTTGTTTTATTAATTATATATCACCGAAGTAGTTGGATTCCTGAGTGACCGATATACCGGTACACTTGTTGTTGTTTTTTTTAAATTACTTCCACATCATGAATATATTGTATTATCATCCACCTGTGTTCGTAAATCAATTAGTTAAGACATTCCTTATCGTTCTCATTCAAATTGGGATTTATATAAAATATATGTAAAACGTTTATTTGGTAGCTTGAGCCAAACAAAATCCCCAAACCGTATTTAATCTCGTTTTGAATTGTCGGGATCTTGGCCTATTTAATTTCATATGTTTTCTAATGGCGGCCAAGGCACGTTACCTAAAATCGGTCAACCATAGAATAGTCACGTGACATGCTGGTAGGCTGCACATATTGTATTTTATAATATCCCTATTTAAAGGGAAATTGTCAAGCCAAGTTTCGCAACATGTTTGTCAAGTTAACGTGATAAATTTGAAGCTTAAGGTGAAACAAAAATACAAATCCTGATCTGAAACAACCATGATTCAGTCACTATTTTTTCAGAATTTTTTCTTATAAAATCAGAAGAATTGGGTCGTTATATATTTGAGCATGTGAAACAGGAATTGGAATGCATTACTACGAATTCCTATTTATATTTATTGCAAATATATATTTATATATATATTTCTGCTGTAGAATTTCATTGATATATTCATTTCATACGAATTCCCGCCAAAAATGTTAAATTGTGTAAGGAATTATTTAATTTTAATAATATAATTACTGAGAAATAATATAATAATATAATTACTTAGAAATATTGGTTATGATGCGCAGTGGTATGTAATTAAACAACCCACAGGTAAATTACCCATTACGGACTGTGTTTTTCTGGAAATATTTTACTCTTTCATTAAGGTGTGAAACCTATAATTAATTTCTTTAACATTTTCAACTAAATTTGTGTTTTTTTCGAGCCTGTCTGGCTATTTTATCTTAAGTTTAACCTTTCTAAGACAATATATTTTCTGAAACGTACATGATTCCTCTACATTCTGTGAAAATATCAGGGGATGTTTAAAGTCTTGCAGTGAAATGTCAGGCTATGGAAAACACCTACTCTAAATATAGCTCGGTCATCCCCGGGAAATTCAATATTATAGGTCATGCATCAAATCATCCATAGAGGTATTAAAATACAACTAAATGCATCATATTTGGGCTCGAAATAATCCTTTTATATCTAACTTCAATTATCAATTTTAATTATTCCATTCCATTCAGTATTTGTTACAATACAACAAAGTGAAAGGAACTATTTTCTTTAAAAGGGACTACTTTTGTATATGTTCTATGCTCTGATTGGTGAATTATAGGTTTGACACCTAAAGTTAAAAGGGTAATAGTAAAATGGGACCAGTCTTCAACAAATATTTTGAGATATCTTAGCTGGCATATTTAAATTTCATTATTGTTTGGTTAATGTGAAAGTAAGTTTACAGTTTATTTCAGTACGCAGTACTCAACTAGATGACGTCATCAACAAGTTAACTCACGTGACGGCGCATTCCAAAATGATGACCGACTTCAGGTGATGACCGATTTAAGGGGACGAGATGATATAAACTGTTTTATTACAAGATAAATATATTGATAATATTCAATTGTTGAAGAATTTTAGGTACATAAATACAGTTGACAACCAATTAAAAACATGATCAAGAAAATATTTTACAAAGACATGATAAACATGTACAAAAATTTATGTAGAATTGATATGCACCAAGCAATACCTTAACTGACATAAAGAGAGGGACACAAACTGTTAGCATCATTAGAAGTACTAAGCTTTTACGAATTTACTTGCATGTATGTTGTTCGACCGACGATTAACATACCAACATTTGCTTAAATGTTCATTGTTGTGAGCATATATATCTAAGCATGCTACATTGTTTGTTTGGTTTTTTTTTGGTACCGTTTCATTAAAAGAAAGTCATGGGAAATTTATATTGTTATCTGTGTATATGCTTGCTGATGTTGTTGCAAATAGAAGTCAAACACATTTTATTTTTCAAATTGAAATGATTAGATAAAATACTTTGGTCATTGCTTAAGATCATAATATGCATGCATTAAGATTCGCTATTTGCAAAATGTTTCACTGTTTTACGGAAAATGGTTGGAAACGTTAATGCACAGAAGTGGAATCTCCAGAATTAAATTCGGAAAAAAAGTTTATTTTAAGGAAGTCACAATGATTTTTCCAACTGTTAAAGTTTGCTAGTTTGTGTGATTTTTCATTTAAGAAAGTAATTCCTAGATAATATATATTTTATTTTTATTATTGTAACTTTATATTTCTCGCAGGTATAGAAACAACTTATGTATTTTAATATTTTAGAATAAATTGAATATAGATTTTGATCAAATTATAAAAGGGTCATTAATAATTTGCTTCATCGCATAATTTTTCACACCTTTATCGCTTGTAAACGAGAAATGCAAACGCAGACTACTTTAAATTTCTCGTAAATGTAGCAGTATCCGTGTACTTTAATGTTTAGTTTATTTTCTCTATTCATAGCTAATTCTCGAGGCACGTTGTATGCTGATTTTTTTTTATTGTATATAATTGTAAAGAGGTGAGACTTTAATAAAGTATTTGTCTTGTCTTGTCTTGTCTTGTCTTGTAAACGTTGGTAAAATTGGAATTTATTGTTAAATGTTTAGGAGGCAAATGCATGTTTGGCTTAACAATTAAGGTCGTGTATAAGCGAATACAAGGTAGTCACTTCTAGTCCTACAGTAAACATAATTTATTTTTATGCTGGAATTGCTCTCTAATAAATCTTTGAATGTTACAAGTTATATGAATTGTATTGGATAGTTTTGTTCACAAAAACAACCGGTATAAATTTGAATTCTAGTGTTATGACTGTTCATAAATTATTTGCTTTTTAATATTACATGTCCAAGCGAGGACTTGCTCTTGAGTTTCACTTGTCATTGGGAACAGAACACAACAGTATGAAAACGCGCACTGTCGTTTCTATACCGATATCTGATAACTTCCAATCCGAACTATCATTAGTTGTATGGTGTTCAAGTTATATTAATGTTATGTAGACTTATTTCTCTACTGAGGTCCAACACAATTTTCAAGACGAGTGTCACTAGTGGGGCAGGAACTACCAACCTTTCCGGGGGTTCGCGTTCTCATAAGATATGGATGGACAATAACCTGAAATTCACTGCATCTACCAACCATTAATATTCTGGACGAGGATTTGTCAAAACGGCAATCAAAATGATCTAAATATAGTAACAGTGGTAATATTTACAACAAGGTTGAAGATGTACGAGTGTCTCTAGTGAAGCAGGAATTTCTCACCATTCCGAAGCACCTGAGTTCATCCCCCGTTTTTAGCAGGGTTCATTTTGCTCAATCTTTAGTAATCTCTGTAGTGTTTAGCGGTTCATTGTCTTTTTGTCTTTTTTCTTTTTTGACTTGTATTTTCTGTCTTTGATTTACGGTTTATCATTATCCCATTGGTAATTTCAAACTTTTCTTGTCAACTCCACAACACTTATAAAACAACGTTTACAAGAAGAAAAGAAACAAAACAATGGTTAAAGCCTTTTCACCAATAAAGGACAGCACCTCATACAAAACAATGCCTATGCATTAGTCACAGGACTGAACATATCACCATTTAAAATATGGAATAACAGGGCTGTGACGGTACCACCAACCAACAAGCAGGTGAAATCATCAGTAGATACTACGGTGAACTGCATATATATATATATAACGGTTGCTGTAAAGTCTCTGCTATTTCAGAGGACCTGGACATTTTTTTTTTAATTATTACAATACCGCCGCAAATCTACATGGGTTTGGTCTATTATTTTTCGTGCCAAGCATGCAATTTACAGTGTTAGTATAGTGAGGTTTACAAGAAAAGTCACAGTCATACGTCAAGATGGTTGGTTGGTTTATGGTGCTTAAAGCCACTTTCAACATTTTTTCAGTTATATTGTGGCAGTCATTTTAATTGGTGGAGGAAACCGGAGTACTCGGTGAAAACCACCGACCTATCGCAAGTCATTGAGATACTTTTGTTGAAAGTGGCGTTAAACACCATAATCCATAGAGTAATGGCTTATTCAGTTTATGCTTGAGGTAATAATACGCAACCAACAAATTGGATATTCATATAGTTAGTAGTCATGTTAAGCTTGGAGTTATGATCTACAAGAAACGGATTCTATTTTTCAGATTTGTCTTTTCATGTTTTTTGGAGTTTAATGGTGGGTTCGTTTCAAAGCCTTATTAACTTTTAGACTATTTTACTTTAGATATCCACATTGTATTCACTGACATTCTAACAATGTCAGGTCATCCTTTTATCTTGTTTGTTTGTTATATTATTATTGTATGTCGTTTTGTATGAAGACTCGTGTGTCATAAAGATCATAAAAATATCCTTCTGTTTAAGTACATGCAGACATAATGTATAATTTAAGTGTCGGTAACAATGAAAGACTTTAACGATTTTTAGTAAACTATTGTTATCTGCATAACAAGGACTAGGTATACAATAAAGATTAAAATTTTGATAAAGGTAGCATTACATCTACCTGTAATTCCCGGTATTTTATCTTATTTCCACAATTTTAATTTCGATTCTCGGATTTTTTTTTTTTTTTTTATATAATAACATAATACTTTATTGTTTGACTCGCCTGTTAACAAAACACCTTAGATGCCCAGGTAAGCAAAAATAATCTAAGGTTCCCTGTTTTACAATAGATCTCTTATCCAGGGTTAATAAGAGATTTATTAGAGTCCACATGATCCCATTTCAAAAATACAACTAAATTTATCAATAATAAAATCAACATGTAAGTCAATCTATATCAGCATTTTATGATAGCTTCAACATAATTTTTTATAACATTTACATACATGCATTGTACTCATATATTATAACTACTTACTAATCACTGATATAATTGTCAATATTTTGGCTTTATCCATTGTATCATTACAATTGGCCGTTAGCAAAATTTTTAGTTCAGATTTTAAAGTCTGTTTCCATATATTACAAAGTACATTTTTATTGATATGGATTTTGTCATATTTAACTTTGTTTCTTGCCTTCCAAATAGACCACTTAGATATAAAAATTAATGTATTTAATAGAAGTTCATGTTTACTCCCCATATTGAACCCAAACATCATATTTTTCTCATTTAAGTTAACAGTTCCCACATTTAAAGTGTTTATTAAAATTGTGATGTTTGATATGAATCGGTTAGATATAATGCATTTAAAAAACAAATGTTGGAGATCTTCTTGAATGTTCGATTCTTTACAAAGGTGACATCTTCCATTGGATAGGTTCATTTTTCTAAGTCTACTTTCGGTGTAAATAATGTTATGGTTGCATTTCCATTGGAATTCTTTAATTTTATTACTGATGTCCAGTCTTTTAAGATTATTCCAAATTTTTGGCCAGTGAAATTCTTCATTATAAACATTATTCCATTTATCTTGACATTTTGGTGTTGATTTTTTATTCAATATTTTTTGTATAATTTTAATCTTCACGTCTTTTGCATTAATAATTTTGCCTCTAATATCTGTAAATTTTATATTATTTAACAATTTCATTTTATTTCTACTTTTAGTTTTGTTTTCTATATCATTATTTACATTTTTTAAGAACTTTAAATAGTCTTTTGGAATACATTTCTTAATTTTAGAGTATTCTGAGATACAGTTTCTCCTGTCTATCAGCTTAGAATATAATATATCACAATCGATGAATTGTTTTGAGTTTTCATCCCATATGTCTTGAATAGTTTTTATATTACTTCTTAAAAATGAAGATAATATTAAAGGTTTATTTTGGAAGGTTATATTACAATTCCCAAATAATCTAACATGCAAGATATCTGTTTTGGTTTCCACCTTTTGTACACATTGTAAAAATTGTGTCCATGCTTGGATTGATTTTTGATAGAACAAGGGATACCTGTTTAAATTTAAGGATGAAACATTTGAGCATTTGCAAATAAAAAAAAAGTTTCATTAAATTTAAAGTCAAGTCTACTTAACCAATATTTTCCAATAGCATTCCAATTTTCAATTGGTTCGTTAATAATGCGATAAATGAATTTTATTCTTCTACTGTCAATGTAGGAATCTAGATTAACCATACTCATGCCACCATTTTCTATATCTAAACAACATACATCTCTTTTAATCTTGATTAACTTTCCCCTCCCATATAAAGTCCCACATTAATGTTTCAATTTCCTTTTTAAATTTATCAGGAATGCCCTTCATTTCAATTTCAAATCCACAATATGATAACAAAAGATTTTTCACAATTATAGTTTTACCTTTGTAAGAAAGTTTTCTGCTTTTCCAAACTTGTATACAATTTTTCATTCTATCAATAATGTTCTTCCAAATTTTATCAGTGTCAACATTGTAACCATGATGTACCCCCAAAGTTTTTACATTTTCTTTGGTCCATGATATTTTATTAAATTTTGGTTTTCTATGGCGGGCATTGCCAATAGAAATAGCTTTTGTTTTATTATAATTAATTCTTGATCCGGATGCTTTTTCATATTTTGAAAGTATATTGAAGGATTTCTCAACAGAGCGTTCATCTTTATTGAAAAGTTGTGTGTCATCTGCAAACATACTTATTTTGGCTTCTAATTCCTTCCCACCCGGTTCACCTGGTAATTTAATCCCCTTTATATCATTATTTCCTCTAATTGCACATGCCATGGATTCGGCTTGCAATATGTAAATTAGCGATGCGACGGGACACCCCTGTCTACATGAGCGAGATATGGAGAAAAATTTTGAAACAAATCCATTTGTCTTTATGGAAGTTGTAGCATTTTTAACTAACATTTGAATCCACCCCCTAAATTTTTTCCCGAAATTAAATGTTTTTAACACGAAGTCTACCCACCCCCATTCAACTCTATCGAATGCTTTTTGTTGATCTAAGAAAACTATTATGCCTTCTTCATTTTCTTCGTCTGCGTATTGTATGATGTCTTGTATCATTCTGTTTGCTTCACTTATGTTCCGACCCTTTACAAACCCTTTTTGATCCGGATGAATTAGCTTAGTTAAAACATTTTTTAATCGTTCGGCCAAAAGCTTCGAAATTATTTTATAATCACAATTCAGTAAGGTCAATGGTCTCCAGTTTTTTATGTCTTCCCGTTCCCCTCCCTTATGTAATAAAGTCAAGACCCCCTTGTACTGTGATGCGCTTAAAGTATATTCGAATTTGAAATTTTTTTCAATCACTTCAAAGAATTCGTTTTTTATATCTTGCCAAAAAAGTTGATAAAATTCTGAAATAATACCATCTTCTCTTGTGGATTTATTTGGTTTTAATATTTTGATAACTTTACTAATTTCATCTAAGTTAATGTCTCCGTCAAGCGTTTTTTTTTTTCGTTATTGTCCAATTTATTAACAATATACCTTGTAAGTTCGTGAGCACTATTTTCATCCCACCCTTCTGATTGAAAAAGTTTGGAGTAAAAATCAACCTGCTCATTCATTTTCGAGTCAATGTCATGCTTGTAATTACCGTCTGTCGTTTTAATCCTATACCATAACTTTTCTTGGCCCCGCTTTTTTTCAAGGTTAAAGAAATATCTCGTTGATTTTTCCCCTTCTTCCGCCCATTTAACACGAAATCTAATTTTTGTTGCTTCTGTTTTTTTTATTATAATAGTTTTTAATTAAGCCCTCTAATTGCTTTATTTGCGCGTTTATTTCATCCGTTTCATTCGCTATTAGTTTTAATTTATCGAGTTTCCTTTCTAATCTATCGATTTCTTTTTTGTTTTGCTTACAATTTAAGTTTCTACTTATTTCCATTGTTAACAATTTTATTTTGTTCTTCGCAAGATCCCACCATTCCCGTATATCACTGTATTTATTTTTCTCAATTTTCCAGTTATCCCACCAAATTTTAAAAGCATGTCTAAACTGCTCAGATTTTATTGTTTCAAGATTCATTATCCACATACCTGGACCTCTATTAATATCTTCAGTTTTTAATTTTGTTATTATGATATCATGATCACTAAATGGGAAATGATTAATCCGAGTACCAAACACCTTACTGCTTACGGCGTTACTACATAAAATATAATCGATTCTTGATTTCGATTTACCGCGTTTTAAAGTATATCTCTTAGTTTCTGGATTTAACTTTCTCCACACATCAAATAAATCATTTCTATGTAACATGCTTTGGAATTCTCGGACTGATATGTCGTCTAATTGTTGAGGAGGATTGCGATCTAAGTTTTTTTGAATAGCGCAATTAAAATCACCCAAATTAAACTGTAGTTTTTATCGGAATCGTCCGTATATTTGAACAGTGTATCGTTAATTGGATTAAAAAACGATTTTCTTTCTTTACCATTATTCGGCGCATATATATTTGATATATAAAAAGTTGAGTCGTTTATTTTTAATGTACTACGTAAAATGCGACCAGAATTATCCTGAGAAAAGAATTCTACACTTTCTTTAAATTGTTTGCCCAATAAAATTCCCACACCCCTTGAGTCACTCGTACCACAATTAAAAAAGCTATTGCCACCCCCACAGTTTTCCATTCATTTTGCCATCGAATCAAATCATCTTTTGTTGAGTGAGTTTCTTGTAAACAAATTACGTCAATTTTTTTGGCTACCAGCCAGTTAAAAACCAAATCACGTTTCTTTTTGTCTCTTAAACCGTTAACATTTATTGTAGCTAGGGACAAGGTCATTTAGACAATAATATGTAAGTAGTTTGTTTGCTCTACCGTGAAAGAGTATGTGTATTGCCCTATTTATAACTTTACTACGGTTTGTTCGATTAGCATTCATCTTCAATATTTTAACTTTATAATGTTTACAAACAGTTGCATTTACAAATAGTGTGTACAACATAAATATGAAATAAATATAATGCATAAAATTAATTCTATTTACAACAAATGTTTTAAATACTATATTGGTAACACAAAATTTGTTCTTTACAAAAAATGTGTGGACTTTGCATATTTTACAATGCATATATTAAGTTACAATTTTACAATAAATTACACACAAGATCACTGTAATAATGTAAAGGTAACAAAAAGACATTATGTTTTAAATTATTATTTTTTTTTCTTTTAAGTTTCTTGAGAAATAGTTAAAATAAATAACATATATATACACAAGCATAAATGTACTAAGCATTGATAAGAGTTTATCTGTTTAGGATGCCAGACATCATTGGCGATCCCGCTTTTGTGTGCTTAGGTTTGGCCTCGGCTGTAGACGGACTTATTGTAATATCACTAAGATTACGTTTTTTGTCATGTTGTGGTGTTACTGGAAATTCACTTTTCCCCGGTAGCGCCGTCAAATATTTGGAAAATATCTCGCATAGTTTTTCTTCACCAGAGCTACTGATGTGTACTCCGCTGACGTCGTTAGTATCAAACAAGGGTTTTATTGCACTACCTTGTTTACTAAATTCTTTGTGGATAACAATGAAGTCCAATGTACCATCTCTAATACACATTTTTTTCAAGAAACCGTTAACATGATTTGATGTGTCATTCATCTTAATAAGGTGTTGTCCGCGACCTTTTCTCGGGAGTATACTACACACAGCAATCTGTGACTTCGGGAAAGTTTGTTTTATTTTGGAGACTGCTTGTGTTGCAGTGATATTGATCTGGTCACTGTCATCTCTGTTTCTCGTGACGTCATTTGTTCCAAGACACAAGATCACCTTTCCAATGTGTGTGTTAGGTGTTTTGATTTTAGAAGTGGCCAAGCTTATACATTGTTCGACATTGTCCAGTGTAGCACCGGACACCGATGCATTGATAGTGTTTTGATGGAACTGACCCAGACGTTTAGCATTTAAAGCTCCCAGAATAATGTTGACATTGTTACCACTACTTTTCGTTATGTCAGATGTTTTCTGGACTGTTTCATTATTGTTTAAGTTATTCTCGGAATTCTAGTTGTATGGAACCGCAGTTCTAAGGTAAGATTTGTCAATAATTTGTTACTAAGCATTTCATTTTTTATGATATATCACATTTAAATATGTATATGTAAAAATCGGAACTTGTTCACTGAAATTCATATTCTGTTTCTATCCTTCAATAAGAAGTTAGAACACACAGAATTAGAACGTAATCATAATGCCTAAAATTGTAGACTATATCAATTTCAACGGACAAGATAGTTAATGTTGAAAAGCCGAAGCTTTACGTCCTAAATAAAATGTATCAGTATCGAAATAGCCGTTTACTTAGTTCCATTTTTCTAGGCTAGTAAACAACGAAATTGTCAAATCAAAATGTGCTTAATAGCGTGCACGTGCATAAAGATATCAGAATCTACAACTAATAAATATAATTTTTAATCTCTTTTATACATGTATGTATTTTAAAAATGGTGTCTGAATGGTTTATTTGGCTTTCCAATCTTTCTATTTTTAGAGTGAACTTTATTCCAGAAACGCACGGTGCGCACTATATTTGACATCTACGCTTTACTTACAACGGTCGCTAATGTATTCAAACGATCTTTTCTTCTTTTTTCTATTTTCTTGGCGGAGGTGTGGAATAAAAAGTTTGAAGATATCAAATGTGCTATAAAAAACAGTTAATCGAAAAGGGAAGGAAAATACAAAGACAAAAGTGGAAGAAACAAAACGATGGTCTTAAGACTAAACACTGTGCAACATGGACACTACTAAAAATCGGATATGAACACAGATGCTCCGAATGATGAGCAGGTTCTACTCCGTTATTATTGTATATTTGAAATTTCATTGGTGAAAACATTTGACAGATTTTCTGTGTGTTCATAGATATCATGAGAATGACTGGTAGAAATTCTAACAGGAACATTTTACTTCAGCGGTGTTTATAAAACTAATTTTTATTAGTATTACAGTCAAGGTAAATCTACCTATCATACCTATGTGACATTCATAAAAATTCAAAAATTAAGGTTAAAATGATCCCTCCTTACATCTAAAACAGGTAGAGTATATATGTTCCACTGGGAATATAAAATGTGTTTAACTTATAAACATTATCTGCATAATCGTCTTGGAACAATAGCTCGGATAGTTTAATTTGTAATACATTGTATTTATTTAGACGATGATATTTGTATAAAGAAATAAATTGATTTTCTGATAATTCAATATAATTAAGCACTTTAATGTAGTTTAAATGTTACACAAGACGTTAGCAAGGGCTAAATGAAATATACGCACAAAGTAATTAGTGTCGAACAGTATGTGGGGAGCTGAATTAATGTTGGGTTTCGGAAGCGTAGACCTCCTCCCCGAACGCTCATGACCAAACATACACTTATGATTTATCAATTTGTGTATTTATTTTTAAAGAATCTGATATCACCCTTACCCCAAACGTCGCCTTTTCATATTTTCAGTATCAATAATTTCAAGTTTCTAAATGTTACGAGTCATTGGTATTAAGGTTATTAATGTTCAGTAGCAACAACAGTGCCTCCATTGTATATTGTAAGGTTATTTCTGGGCCGAATTTATCAAATCACGGATCGGTTATTTGAATGAGCATTCTGTCCCCGCGAGTTAGATCTATGTGAAATACGTTCTCTCTGGGTCAGTAACACCAAATTATTGTACTATTTGTGCTGTCTTATCATAGGACTTACTAATTAACACTTTGAAATATGATTAACCCTAGAATTAACCTTAATATGAATCACCACATAAGGAAAGGCCAAGTAAATAGTTTGTAAACTGTTAGCTGTAACAGTAAATGTTAATTTTCATTACACATACTAAATAGCGAATATACATAAATTGTTTTATTAGACTATCAGATCTCGAACACTCATATTCATTACTGTGTTATAAAACTACAAAATAAGACAAAACAAACACATAATCAGCCCTTTAAAGATAGAAGTCTTTACACTTATTTTTATTTTCGTTTTATAGTCGACTAACTCTTAACAAATAACAATATAAATTTATTTGTGTCAAATTTAAATGTATACTGTATATCAATATGCTCAAGTAAATTAACTCTTGATTGTCCCTTTTGATATTTTCTGTCGGCAAGAAGTGAACTGATTTACAACTTGTTTCCCAAAAATCAACCGATAAAACGCGTGAAAAAGGTAGCACAAACGCTATCTTTTCGGACAGTGGCCGTATATAGCAAAACATTATCTAGTCAATGCAAATGGAATGCTCAAACGGAACGAGTGCATGTTAAAGAAAAGCAGGTGTCCCTTTTTTCCAAGACACGACAAACAATTCGGTTATTCGAAATTCAGATCGTCACACTAAAGACAAAATTTAAAATTTACGCATGCGTCCTTGTTCTGTTCAGTTACATGATATTTGGGATTTTAATGACACTGAACAACATTGTCTCATTTCTCTCATTTCTATATGTAGAACCAAATACTGCAATACGGAAATTGGGGACTGCAACACCCTATGGTTGTAATGACAAAATTGATGGCATATGCATCCTATGTAGCCCTACCTGTAGAATGTGATGAATATTTTCAACTCCTCTCCTCGGCGTAAATGAAGCCATAGTCATCGTCATTATACACCCCTATACTTGTGGTTCCTATTAGGATTTCCTTGATATAGGGTTGATGCTAACAAGGAAGCTACTGAATTAAGGGTTTCTTTTGGTAAAGTTGACAGTTTTACGATCGCCACCATGACTTGGTTGACCGCTATGGAATATCTGTGTCACAAAATAAACACTTCCCGGTCCTTTCCTCATTCATGACTTATCACCAGGTTTGTAACTAGATGAACACGACGGGTGTCACTGGTGGAACAGGAACTGCTTACCCTTCTGGAGCACGAGTGTTCACCCATGGTTTTTATTGGAGTTCGTATTACTCGATTTTTAGTTTTATATGTATATTTTGTAGATCGTTTTTTGTCCTTTGTACTTTTTCTTTTGGCCATTGTGTTTTCTGTTCTTCTTCGATACTAGTATATGATTCTGATTGTCCCTTTGGTATCTTCAAACTCTTCTGAATGTGGTGATAAATATTAATGAAGAAACTCATTGTGTACACATGGTGATACAATACATAAAATATCGGTGTCTGCATGCAGTGATATAATGATAATAAACAATGTCTGTATTTGGTGATGTCATAGAAAAGTGTCTCTTAATCAAAATCACATTTTATATGTACATGTGGTGACTTAATATTCAAAACATGTTGTGATATACACATGTGTAGAGAATAACGGCAGATTTGAAAATGTATGTCATTTCATATTGAGGGATTCATAGGACTGAAACCCATAAAAAATTCCAAATAATTTCACACATCACATTGTAATTCTAATCTGATTCGCACTATTTATACAGTTTGGTTATAATATTTCTAGAGACTCATTTGGACTGTTTGGGAAACATCATAATTGGGAATTCAAATTAATTTGTTTAAAAGCGTAACAGTAGAATAGTTTAAAATGTATGTTTATGCAATGTGTGAATTGTCATTTAATTTTTCAACGGGTGTAATAATACATATTTATCATCTTTTGTTTTTAATGACCTTTTCATACTAGCATTTATACGGGCTGTTTAGGTTCAATGATTTAAAGTTAGAGGTGAGTGTTCAGTTGGATGATGATGATGGAATTGTCCATGCATATTTAAGCTTTCTTTTCCTGAAACAGAGAAAGCACTGAAAGTACTGAGAGCCGGAATAACCTTTCAATCTCAATGTGAAAGCCTTGAAATAAAAAACAGGAGACATCTGCATAACTGTTCAACTAGTCCTTTAGCAGCCATGTTTGTGATGAATCAACACCAAAGCAACAACACTAAGAAAACATATATGGCAAGTTGGTTAAATGGAAAAATTGTCAAGATGTAAATGTTATTCACTATAGGCTACTGTTTGTAGCTATGTTGAATTTACCTCTAAACATACAATAATCTTACTGCATTCAAGAAACATACATAATCTTCATATTTCCATGTCATGGCCGTTTAGACAAATCATTACATCTAAATATTAACCATGTTTGATATACTGGCACCTTGATGTTTCAGATCTGATTGATAGGGTTATAATACATAAATATAAGAGATTAAATGCAACTTCATGTTTTCCCTTAAGAATGGTAAAGCTGTAAATAATAAGTTTGCAAGTCAACATTTTTTTGGACCCAACATTGCTTATTTAAAAAAATATATACTTAGCAGTTCATATAATAACAGATATCAATTGAAAATAGCACCAAAAGCAGTAAATTAAGAATAATAAATAATAGCCAAATATATAGTACAATTATCGACACCATGGGTCAGACTTTTCCAGTTGGAATATTATTACTGGAGGAAACCGAAGTACCCGAAGAAAACCACGAACCTGCCGCAAGTCACCGACAAACTTTATCACATAATGTTGTACCGAGTACACCTCGCCTGAGTGGCATGTAGATAAAAGGTGGCAATGGAGCAGCTGCAGGATTATCAGAGATTGTATTACCACAGGTAAAAAGATGACATAGTGGTATAATAATATTTCACGGAAAGTATTCACTAATCTTATTTCTATGATGATGGTGTTTAACGCCACTTTCAAACACAATTTCAGCTATATTATATACTCATATAAATATCTTGAATCTGATTTAATAAAACACTGTCACGTGATATTTATCCATTCGTTGGGTCAACCGCTAATCGTAAGGTCTCATAGTAAGGTCCACCGCTCGCGAGGAAATCCCAAGGAAATTCCCACGTGAGCCTCACTTGTTTCCAATTATAGTTACTTCCCTTGATTCAACAGACAACAAGCATGGCGTCCAGCGACAGGTTTGTCGCTGTAGGCGAAGGAGAAATTTTATATAGTTATCGAATATTTTTGCAAAACCGTAGGTATTCTATTACTGGTGTCTGATGCAAACATATTCGATATAATCAGTCACTTGAAGTTTCAAAAATAAGGGGAAAAATAAGAAAAATTTCGAAACATTTTGGTCATCTATAATAAATAAGGGATGACCCGACGTTTGTCTCCCCTCGAAAAGTTGGGTGACCTTACTTTTCTCTGGGAGACAAACCGTTGGGTCACACTCCAAGAAGGGTGATAATTGTATAATATCGTGGCGGTTAGTTTGATTGGTTTGAGGAAACTGGAGTACCCAGAGTGCACAACCTACCTTTCGCAAGTCAATGACAAACGTTATCACATAATGTTGTATGAAGTACTCCTCAGCACGGGTAGTTTCAAAGAGAAAAAGATTATAAAAATATCACATTTCAGACAGAAAACGATCCTTCATGAAATACTATTTGTATTATGCTACGATATATAAAATAAAAAACATCATAATAGATTATAAAATCTATCCACGAATAAACATTAACAACAATAACAATGCTAAACTGGCTATTCTGATATGAAAATGTTAAGTGTAATTAGGAATTCAAATTCTTTTCAAAGTAATTAGAAATTACAAAAAGTATAAACAACACAAAGTGTCAAACTCCATCATTCCTTTTGCATTATGCATTTTAAGAGCACTAAACATATACAATAAGTACTAATCCTCTACAAACATCACTATGTAATAAATATATACACTATGCTATTACTTTTTCACTTGATAAAATGTTTGGTTGATATTCAATGGAGTCTTACCATGTGACAGTAGATTTTATGACAACATCATATGTATTGAACATCAAATTATCTGATAAATTCAATGCAAAGTTTTTTTTTTCAAGATTAACAATTTTTACAAATAGATGCAACTTACGTACTATCACTCTTCATTTCAAACATGGTAACACAGACTAATATACTTTTTGCTTGTATCATTTAATGTAATCTAACATATCTTATTATAAACTAGGAAACATTTTCTTCACATTCTGAAATGTATTTGCATGTAGACTGTAATATTGAAAATGGAAACTTAAATTGAAAAGGGCAAACACTGATCCATCCTTAGAATCAGGCCCTATGACAGAGGAGGGGGGGTTCAGTCGGTACATCGTCTAGGGCCCGGAGAGCCGAGAAAGGGCATGTGAATCTCTGAAGGGCCACATATAAAAATAAATAAAAATAAAACATCTATGGCTAAAAATAAATAAAAATAAAACATCTATACTGCTTTGGACAGGCTGAGTCTTCTCTGAAAATATTTTTAGCCATAGATGGTTTATTTTTATTTTTATTTTTTTGCATTTTCAACTATTTTTAGTTTAATTAGAAAAATAATAATGTAAAATTTACTTAGACTTCTGAATTATATTTGTTACTGCTTTGCATAAAGGATATGTTATCTAGAAATAACACATTCATGAAAGATTACCAGTGGTTTAATTGGACCTCAAATCCTCTATTTTGAGAGAAGTCTCAGCCTTTCCAAAGCAGTCCTGTCCGCCTTGTAAAATTTCTCTTTGAGGCCCTGCTTAGAATACACATATAGGCAACATATTAGCTGCGGTCCCGTAGCTCTTATGGTCTTTTTTAGTGACCATAGAGCTACAAATTTCACCCGTTTAAAAACTTGCAAAATTGCGACTGCAACTGATGGGGGAACTTTCAGGTACATGTATAATGATTTATTACTATGATTCAGCCAGCGCTCGTCATTTTCGTAATTGACGAATGCATTTTAATTTTGACAATTATTTTTTTAGAGTAATTCGCCACTTAAAATTGTTTGAAAGCATAACATTTATCATTAGTTTCTGCCCTTACATGTCTATGACCCACGTCAATTAAACAGAGGTAACATATATTTAATTACGTAATCAAAATGATTAAAAATTTACAAAGGTATGATAATTATGTACACGAAGTTCAAGTCGACTTGTAATTTTGAATAATCGTCCTATATGCGTATGGCACCCGCGTATTTTTGCCACGTGTCTTTTATGAAAATCCCGATATCGTGTTTACTGAAATCTATCATATTCATGAAGTTTTTTGAAGGTGATTTTATTGAAAAATAATCCATTTTGTTTTATAGAAACTTTACAAATAAAAATGACGCTATGGGAAAGCGGACGCAATCAATCGTGATATAGGAAATGTTGACCGAAGCTACTTTTAAGCAAACGATTTATATTTTCTCATTTCTGTGACATGAAATCTTAGTTCTCATATTTAATATATGCGAAGGTTAGACATTCAAAATTCGTACTTTATAACAAGAAAACTAAGTAAATCGTGGATTATGGCTTCTTTTCGTCATGTCGACCTGCAAATCGCCGCGATTGGGAAAAGAACAGTGATAATATTTGCTATAATGATCGTTCTAAATAAAAGAATTTGTAATAAAGTACAGAAAATGATTATTAAATCCAGATTTTCATATAAGTAACACTTAAAACTATGCAAAACGTAGATTATGACTTCTTCTCTTCATGTCGACCTGCAAATCGCCGCGATTGGGAAAAGAACAGTGATAATATTTGCTATAATGATCGTTCTAAATAAAAGAATTTGTAATAAAGTACAGAAAATGATTATTAAATCCAGATTTTCATATAAGTAACACTTAAAACTATGCAAAACGTAGATTATGACTTCTTCTCTTCATGTCGATCTGCAAATCGCCGCGATTGGGAAAAGAACAGTGATAATATTTGCTATAATATATCGTTCTAAATAAATTTTTTTGTAATAAAGTACAGAAAATGATTATTAAATCCAGATTTTGATATAAATAACACTTAAAACTATGTAAAACGTAGATTATGGCTTCTTCTCTTCATTTCGATCCGCAAATCGTCGCGATTGGGAAAAGAAGAACAATGATCATATTTGCTAAAATATATCGTTTTAAATAATTCTTTTTGTAATAAAGTACAGAAAATGATTATTAAATCAAGATTTTCATATAAATAACACTTAAAACTATGTAAATAGTAGATTATGACTTCTTTTCTTCATGTCGACCTGCAAATCGCTGCGATTGAGAAAAGAACAGTGATAATATTAGCTAAACTATATCGTTTTTATTATTTTTTTATTTTATTTCTATAGTCAAAATGATGATTAAATACATAATTCTACTATATGTAGCATTTAAAACGACATAAATGGCAGAACCACATTATTGCCGTGGTGTCTGGCCACAATAGTTAACCCTGGAATGCCGGAATAATATTCATACGTTTACCGATTTCACTTCGTTACTTATACACAAGAAAACCAAAATTTCAGAAAAGAAGAACAATGATAATATTTGCTAAAATATATCGTTTTAAATAAAAAAAATTGTAATAAAGTACAGAAAATGATTATTAAACCTAGATTTTCATGTAAATAACACTTAAAACTATGTCAAACGTAGATTATGGCTTCTTTTCTTCATGTCGATCTGCAAATTGCCGCGATTGGGAAAAGAAGAAGTGATAATATTTGCTAACCTATATCGTTTTTTTTTTTTTTTTTTTTTAAATTTTTGTAGTCAAAATGATTATTAAATGCATAATATTGTTATAAATAACACATAAAACAAAACAAATAGTAGTTTTGGGTTCTTTACTTCATTATTCTTGATTGTTCTTCAATTAGACCCAAGTATTCGCCAATTCGCCATCTGGTTAAAAATTGACATCTATTTATTAAACTGCGTACAGTTTAGATTAAATCTGATTTGTGGAGTACATTGATACCGTTCTGTAAGATAAATATTTTTTCTACAATCTTCCATAGTTAATTATCCTTGAATATTTACATTTACATCCTTAAATGGGATAAATATTTATTGTTTTTAAATTAGCCCTTCACTCCGACATCCTAGATTGAAGTGAAGTCTCAATAGATTTAGAATCATAAAAACTCATTTGTATATTAATTCATTCTGGTCAGTTGTCATATTTATTCGTTAGGTATTGCGAATTCAATACACACTAATGAGAACTATGTTTCAATGCGCTGTAATAAATGAGTGGCACGTGAACCACACGTCATACAACATGAGTTACCGTTCTTGAAGGCGATCGTACTAATAGCCTGTGCTAACTGCGTTAGCCACGGCTAAAAATAATAATAAACTGATCCTGATTGTCATGTCATTTTCTATTGCAGTTTATATAAGAAATATATAAAATGGGATGTACCACTTCTCGGGTGAAGTCACCCGACGACAACCGACAAATGTCACCGGTAGTTAACAATAATAATAATAACAATAACCAGAAGGGTGATAGTGGTGAAGATAATGATGGTGATAATAATGAGGGTAACGATAACGATGGAGAATGTGACAGCGATTTTGTATTTTTCTATGAGATGGAAAGTGATTCTGACGAGGTAGGTCAAGGATATAGTAAATGTCATTCTTTATTTGAAAAATGTTAAATCTCTACATGTTATTTTACAAGATTTATTGATTAATTTTTAGCGCCAAGAAAACATCTGGTAAAATACAGCTTTTTGCTAAAACTTTCTTTTTGTCCATTGCATCATATGTAAAACATGAGTTCTCTAGGGCTAGTGATGAATATTCCATAGGGTCTTCATTTGTGTTGGCATATTGTGTGTCTTTACGTTCTGAGATCCGTGTGATTTGTGTTTGTTTGCGAATAGTGGTGTCCGGCACATGTTGTTTTGTTTTTCTTTGTCTTGTGCACCATATGTTGTGAGTTTCTCTGGATTGTCCTTTTTTGATTGTCCCTTCGGTATTCTCTAACGTTTATTTTGTAAAAGCATAGAACTGCATATCATAATAATTCATATCATCTATAATTGCGATTTCATTGCTATCTCTTGAGACCTGAGGTTCACATGATATTTTGAAACGGGAGAACCCAAGAACCACCATGGTCACGTTTGATCTATTTTATATATTTATTTATTGAGAAAAGTTGCGAGGTGTTGGGGAAGGCATGAAACAGGCCTAGCTGTATCTGTGGTATCCTTTATTTCAAGCTCAATGAGATAGATACTATCAACAAAACCACCAAATCTAGAAAAGATGCTTAAATGCTATTACATTAGAATTAGTTAATCATTAGTGCAGTGTTTGTAGATCATTAATATTTGTCCTTTTGTCATTGTAGTGTCTGTTCTTCTTGATCACGTCTTCTGATTACCGCTATGGCATCTTCAAACTTTTATTATTATGTTTTGAAAACTGAAGACACATACCTGTTATTTATTTCTAAGTAATTTGCTAATTATATTGTCACGATTTAAGATATTAACCGAGCATTAATTATTTTCATTAGGTAAAACTTGATCCAGTTGAGAATGGATATCCTAATATCAATCAATCTGACTTTGATCCAGTGGTTACCAACGTCAATCAATCAATCAATCTATCTGACGAGGATCCAATTGTTACCATGGTTACCAAGGTTCATAAAGAAGTGGATGAAAACGAGAATCAAATATTTACTCAAGATAAATGCGACCAACATGCCAGAAATGTATGATGTTTTAATATTATTATTATCTACTCAGTATGTTATAGGCGCACTAACTTAGATACCTATATTTTTAATAGATATGCTGGTGAAATATTAGTCCCCGATTGTATCTGCCTCCCAGTAGTCAGTGTGTCGTTACTGACATTGTTTATTAGATATATTTATTATTGAAACTTACAGCTCCTACATAATGGAATTATTATTAGAACTTACAGCTCCTACATAATGAAATTATTATTAGAACTTACAGCTCCTACATAATGAAATTATTATTAGAACTTACAGCTCCTAGATAATGAAATTATTATTAGAACTTACAGCTCCTACATAATGAAATTATTATTAGAACTTACAGCTCCTACATAATGAAATTATTATTAGAACTTACAGCTCCTACATAATGAAATTATTATTAGAACTTACAGCTCCTACATAATGAAATTATTATTAGAACTTACAGCTCCTACATAATGAAATTATTATTAGAACTTACAGCTCCTACATAATGAAATTATTATTAGAACTTACAGCTCCTAGATAATGAAATTATTATTAAAACTTACAGCTCCTAGATAATGAAATTATTATTAAAACTTACATCTCCTAGATAATGAAATTATTATTAGAACTTACAGCTCCTAGATAATGAAATTATTATTAGAACTTACAGCTCCTACATAATGAAATTATTATTAGAACTTACAGCTCCTACATAATGAAATTATTATTAAAACTTACAGCTCCTAAATAATGAAATTATTATTAGACCTTACAGCTCCTAGATAATGAAATTATTATTAAAACTTACAGCTCCTAGATAATGAAATTATTATTAAAACTTACATCTCCTAGATAATGAAATTATTATTAGAACTTACAGCTCCTAGATAATGAAATTATTATTAGAACTTACAGCTCCTACATAATGAAATTATTATTAGAACTTACAGCTCCTACATAATGAAATTATTATTAGAACTTACAGCTCCTAGATAATGAAATTATTATTAGAACTTACAGCTCCTACATAATGAAATTATTATTAGAACTTACAGTTCCTACATAATGAAATTATTATTAGAACTTACAGCTCCTACATAATGAAATTATTATTAGAACTTACAGCTCCTAGATAATGAAATTATTATTAAAACTTACAGCTCCTACATAATGAAATTATTATTAAAACTTACATCTCCTAGATAATGAAATTATTATTAGAACTTACAGCTCCTAGATAATGAAATTATTATTAGAACTTACAGCTCCTACATAATGAAATTATTATTAGAACTTACAGCTCCTACATAATGAAATTATTATTAGAACTTACAGCTCCTAAATAATGAAATTATTATTAAAACTTACAGCTCCTAGATAATAAAATTATTATTAAAACTTACAGCTCCTAGATAATGAAATTATTATTAGAACTTACAGCTCCTAGATAATGAAATTATTATTAGAACTTACAGCTCCTAGATAATGAAATTATTATTAGAACTTACAGCTCCTACATAATGAAATTATTATTAAAACTTACAGCTCCTAGATAATGAAATTATTATTAGAACTTACAGCTCCTACATAATGAAATTATTATTAGAACTTACAGCTCCTAGATAATGAAATTATTATTAGAACTTACAGCTCCTAGATAATGAAATTATTATTAGAACTTACAGCTCCTACATAATGAAATTATTATTAAAACTTACAGCTCCTAGATAATGAAATTATTATTAGAACTTACAGTTCCTACATAATGAAATTATTATTAGAACTTACAGCTCCTAGATAATGAAATTATTATTAAAACTTACAGCTCCTACATAATGAAATCATTATTAGAACTTACAGCTCCTACATAATGAAATTATCATTAGAACTTACAGCTCCTAGATAATGAAATTATTATTAGAACTTACAGCTCCTACATAATGAAATTATTATTAGAACTTACAGCTCCTACATAATGAAATTATTATTAGAACATACAGCTCCTAGATAATGAAATTATTATTAAAACTTACAGCTCCTAGATAATGAAATTATTATCAAAACTTACAGCTCCTAGATAATGAAATTATTATTAGAACTTACAGCTCCTACATAATGAAATTATTATTAAAACTTACAGCTCCTAGATAATGAAATTATTATTAAAACTTACAGCTCCTAGATAATGAAATTATTATTAGAACTTCCAGCTCCTAGATAATGAAATTATTATTAGAACTTACAGCTCCTACATAATGAAATTATTATTAAAACTTACAGCTCCTAGATAATGAAATTATTATTAGAACTTACAGCTCCTACATAATGAAATTATTATTAGAACTTACAGCTCCTAGATAATGAAATTATTATTAAAACTTACAGCTCCTACATAATGAAATTATTATTAAAACTTACAGCTCCTACATAATGAAATTATTATTAGAACATACAGCTCCTAGATAATGAAATTATTATTAAAACTTACAGCTCCTAGATAATGAAATTATTATTAGAACTTACAGCTCCTACATAATGAAATTATTATTAAAACTTACAGCTCCTAAATAATGAAATTATTATTAGAACTTACAGCTCCTAGATAATGAAATTATTATTAAAACTTACAGCTCCTAGATAATGAAATTATTATTAAAACTTACATCTCCTAGATAATGAAATTATTATTAGAACTTACAGCTCCTAGATAATGAAATTATTATTAGAACTTACAGCTCCTACATAATGAAATTATTATTAGAACTTACAGCTCCTACATAATGAAATTATTATTAGAACTTACAGCTCCTAGATAATGAAATTATTATTAGAACTTACAGCTCCTACATAATGAAATTATTATTAGAACTTACAGCTCCTACATAATGAAATTATTATTAGAACTTACAGCTCCTACATAATGAAATTATTATTAGAACTTACAGCTCCTAGATAATGAAATTATTATTAAAACTTACAGCTCCTAGATAATGAAATTATTATTAAAACTTACATCTCCTAGATAATGAAATTATTATTAGAACTTACAGCTCCTAGATAATGAAATTATTATTAGAACTTACAGCTCCTACATAATGAAATTATTATTAGAACTTACAGCTCCTACATAATGAAATTATTATTAGAACTTACAGCTCCTAAATAATGAAATTATTATTAAAACTTACAGCTCCTAGATAATAAAATTATTATTAAAACTTACAGCTCCTAGATAATGAAATTATTATTAGAACTTACAGCTCCTAGATAATGAAATTATTATTAGAACTTACAGCTCCTAGATAATGAAATTATTATTAGAACTTACAGCTCCTACATAATGAAATTATTATTAAAACTTACAGCTCCTAGATAATGAAATTATTATTAGAACTTACAGCTCCTAGATAATGAAATTATTATTAGAACTTACAGCTCCTAGATAATGAAATTATTATTAGAACTTACAGCTCCTACATAATGAAATTATTATTAAAACTTACAGCTCCTAGATAATGAAATTATTATTAGAACTTACAGCTCCTACATAATGAAATTATTATTAGAACTTACAGCTCCTAGATAATGAAATTATTATTAGAACTTACAGCTCCTAGATAATGAAATTATTATTAGAACTTACAGCTCCTACATAATGAAATTATTATTAAAACTTACAGCTCCTAGATAATGAAATTATTATTAGAACTTACAGTTCCTACATAATGAAATTATTATTAGAACTTACAGCTCCTAGATAATGAAATTATTATTAAAACTTACAGCTCCTACATAATGAAATCATTATTAGAACTTACAGCTCCTACATAATGAAATTATCATTAGAACTTACAGCTCCTAGATAATGAAATTATTATTAGAACTTACAGCTCCTACATAATGAAATTATTATTAGAACTTACAGCTCCTACATAATGAAATTATTATTAGAACATACAGCTCCTAGATAATGAAATTATTATTAAAACTTACAGCTCCTAGATAATGAAATTATTATCAAAACTTACAGCTCCTAGATAATGAAATTATTATTAGAACTTACAGCTCCTACATAATGAAATTATTATTAAAACTTACAGCTCCTAGATAATGAAATTATTATTAAAACTTACAGCTCCTAGATAATGAAATTATTATTAGAACTTCCAGCTCCTAGATAATGAAATTATTATTAGAACTTACAGCTCCTACATAATGAAATTATTATTAAAACTTACAGCTCCTAGATAATGAAATTATTATTAGAACTTACAGCTCCTACATAATGAAATTATTATTAGAATTTACAGCTCCTAGATAATGAAATTATTATTAAAACTTACAGCTCCTACATAATGAAATTATTATTAAAACTTACAGCTCCTACATAATGAAATTATTATTAGAACATACAGCTCCTAGATAATGAAATTATTATTAAAACTTACAGCTCCTACATAATGAAATTATTATTAGAACTTACAGCTCCTACATAATGAAATTATTATTAAAACTTACAGCTCCTAAATAATGAAATTATTATTAGAACTTACAGCTCCTAGATAATGAAATTATTATTAAAACTTACAGCTCCTAGATAATGAAATTATTATTAAAACTTACATCTCCTAGATAATGAAATTATTATTAGAACTTACAGCTCCTAGATAATGAAATTATTATTAGAACTTACAGCTCCTACATAATGAAATTATTATTAGAACTTACAGCTCCTACATAATGAAATTATTATTAGAACTTACAGCTCCTAGATAATGAAATTATTATTAGAACTTACAGCTCCTACATAATGAAATTATTATTAGAACTTACAGCTCCTACATAATGAAATTATTATTAGAACTTACAGCTCCTACATAATGAAATTATTATTAGAACTTACAGCTCCTAGATAATGAAATTATTATTAAAACTTACAGCTCCTAGATAATGAAATTATTATTAAAACTTACATCTCCTAGATAATGAAATTATTATTAGAACTTACAGCTCCTAGATAATGAAATTATTATTAGAACTTACAGCTCCTACATAATGAAATTATTATTAGAACTTACAGCTCCTACATAATGAAATTATTATTAGAACTTACAGCTCCTAAATAATGAAATTATTATTAAAACTTACAGCTCCTAGATAATAAAATTATTATTAAAACTTACAGCTCCTAGATAATGAAATTATTATTAGAACTTACAGCTCCTAGATAATGAAATTATTATTAGAACTTACAGCTCCTAGATAATGAAATTATTATTAGAACTTACAGCTCCTACATAATGAAATTATTATTAAAACTTACAGCTCCTAGATAATGAAATTATTATTGAAACTTACAGCTCCTAGATAATGAAATTATTATTAGAACTTCCAGCTCCTAGATAATGAAATTATTATTAGAACTTACAGCTCCTACATAATGAAATTATTATTAAAACTTACAGCTCCTAGATAATGAAATTATTATTAGAACTTACAGCTCCTACATAATGAAATTATTATTAGAATTTACAGCTCCTAGATAATGAAATTATTATTAAAACTTACAGCTCCTACATAATGAAATTATTATTAAAACTTACAGCTCCTACATAATGAAATTATTATTAGAACATACAGCTCCTAGATAATGAAATTATTATTAAAACTTACAGCTCCTACATAATGAAATTATTATTAGAACTTACAGCTCCTACATAATGAAATTATTATTAAAACTTACAGCTCCTAAATAATGAAATTATTATTAGAACTTACAGCTCCTAGATAATGAAATTATTATTAA
Organism: Bathymodiolus brooksi; assembly: GCA_963680875.1. Lineage (NCBI taxonomy): Eukaryota > Metazoa > Mollusca > Bivalvia > Mytilida > Modiolidae > Bathymodiolus > Bathymodiolus brooksi. Next base: position 33,331,904 of record OY804577.1, read on the forward strand.
AACTTACAGCTCCTAGATAATGAAATTATTATTAAAACTTACATCTCCTAGATAATGAAATTATTATTAGAACTTACAGCTCCTAGATAATGAAATTATTATTAGAACTTACAGCTCCTACATAATGAAATTATTATTAGAACTTACAGCTCCTACATAATGAAATTATTATTAGAACTTACAGCTCCTAGATAATGAAATTATTATTAGAACTTACAGCTCCTACATAATGAAATTATTATTAGAACTTACAGCTCCTACATAATGAAATTATTATTAGAACTTACAGCTCCTACATAATGAAATTATTATTAGAACTTACAGCTCCTACATAATGAAATTATTATTAAAACTTACAGCTCCTAGATAATGAAATTATTATTAAAACTTACATCTCCTAGATAATGAAATTATTATTAGAACTTACAGCTCCTAGATAATGAAATTATTATTAGAACTTACAGCTCCTACATAATGAAATTATTATTAGAACTTACAGCTCCTACATAATGAAATTATTATTAGAACTTACAGCTCCTAAATAATGAAATTATTATTAAAACTTACAGCTCCTAGATAATAAAATTATTATTAAAACTTACAGCTCCTAGATAATGAAATTATTATTAGAACTTACAGCTCCTAGATAATGAAATTATTATTAGAACTTACAGCTCCTAGATAATGAAATTATTATTAGAACTTACAGCTCCTACATAATGAAATTATTATTAAAACTTACAGCTCCTAGATAATGAAATTATTATTAGAACTTACAGCTCCTACATAATGAAATTATTATTAGAACTTACAGCTCCTAGATAATGAAATTATTATTAGAACTTACAGCTCCTAGATAATGAAATTATTATTAGAACTTACAGCTCCTACATAATGAAATTATTATTAAAACTTACAGCTCCTAGATAATGAAATTATTATTAGAACTTACAGTTCCTACATAATGAAATTATTATTAGAACTTACAGCTCCTAGATAATGAAATTATTATTAAAACTTACAGCTCCTACATAATGAAATCATTATTAGAACTTACAGCTCCTACATAATGAAATTATCATTAGAACTTACAGCTCCTAGATAATGAAATTATTATTAGAACTTACAGCTCCTACATAATGAAATTATTATTAGAACTTACAGCTCCTACATAATGAAATTATTATTAGAACATACAGCTCCTAGATAATGAAATTATTATTAAAACTTACAGCTCCTAGATAATGAAATTATTATCAAAACTTACAGCTCCTAGATAATGAAATTATTATTAGAACTTACAGCTCCTACATAATGAAATTATTATTAAAACTTACAGCTCCTAGATAATGAAATTATTATTAAAACTTACAGCTCCTAGATAATGAAATTATTATTAGAACTTCCAGCTCCTAGATAATGAAATTATTATTAGAACTTACAGCTCCTACATAATGAAATTATTATTAAAACTTACAGCTCCTAGATAATGAAATTATTATTAGAACTTACAGCTCCTACATAATGAAATTATTATTAGAATTTACAGCTCCTAGATAATGAAATTATTATTAAAACTTACAGCTCCTACATAATGAAATTATTATTAAAACTTACAGCTCCTACATAATGAAATTATTATTAGAACATACAGCTCCTAGATAATGAAATTATTATTAAAACTTACAGCTCCTACATAATGAAATTATTATCAAAACTTACAGCTCCTAGATAATGAAATTATTATTAGAACTTACAGCTCCTACATAATGAAATTATTATTAAAACTTACAGCTCCTAGATAATGAAATTATTATTAGAACTTACAGCTCCTACATAAGGAAATTATTATTAAAACTTACAGCTCCTAGATAATGAAATTATTATTAAAACTTACAGCTCCTAGAAAATGAAATTATTATTAAAACTTACAGCTCCTTCATAATGAAATTATTATTAAAACTACGATTCTCCTTCCTCGGGCATAGGTGATCTTAGCATACTTTGGCTATCCTGTTTAGACCCTTTGGTTTTCTTGCACCCGAACTTTTAGATTATTTGGCTTTCCAATGTATTGACTGAGCGTACCTGGTGAATGTTATTCAAGAATCGTCTCGTGCGCACTAAATTAGATATCTATTGCTGATTTCTAGTAAATGTGAAGAAATCAGCAAATTATTGCCACAAAAGTAAAATTTAAATGAGGATTAAATGAAGGAAAGAAATAATAAAATTGCTCCCCATTCCATGCTCTTATTCAATAAAAAGGTTGGTTGTGAATTCAGATGTTACTTTTTATTGGTCTATTTCTTGGCTCTTTTTATTATCAGTGGGATATATATATATATATATATAAATGACACCATTAATAGGTAATCGCATTTCTAGTTTTGTTTTAGGATTAAATGTTCACTAATTCTGAACCTATTCATTAATTCTCAAGTTGTGAAGTCATAGGAAGTGGCCTTTTGTCATAACGTTAACCAAAATGTTGGTCTAACCATTGCCCGTTCCAAGCCAAATTTGTTGTCTTCTATTCGACAAATCTGAATCATCTGGTTCTGAAGTAATATGGTGATATAATTAGGTCTATTGTCAGTCACTTCTAAATGACATATAGTGGATAATTTTAATCAAGTTATTATTGACTTTGAATGAATCCTGTTTCATTCTTAGAGTTTTAAAATGTGTTGTAATTATGTTTTAAATCGGTCAAACAACAGTTTCCCATATATTATGAATATTTTAAGCTTTTGGTTGTGTCTTTTGCTTATAATGTTAATATAATCAGGGTAAATGTTATTTAACATAATAACTAAAACTCATGTTTTGTACTTTTGTTGTAGTTGTTGGCTTTTAATAGATTAATTGATTGGCGCTATCCTAATAATTTTCTTGAGAAATCTCTATTATTGAACGATGTTATTAATTTCGTCGCCATTTCGACACAAAAGTTTAATTAACATACAGTGAAAAACAGCTGTATGATCTAATAGATGAAGGAAATAATTAACAATTTTGTATATTTATAAACTGCAACACAAAGCAAAATGCATTTAGCGTATCAAATTAAACAAACGTTAGAGAAAAGTGAAGGGGCAATCAAGAATGGACAATCCAAAAGAATCCTCTACACGGAGCACAATAGTTTTATATTTATGTGTACCTGGAAATTGGGAACATCATGCGGAACGTTACTTCTTTATCGTATATAGAATCAGAGGGTAACTACATTGTCTTTTTTCTAAGATTGACCGCTTCGAATTTTTAGCTGAACTGGAAATTTAGTATTTTGTGTTTATTAGTTTATCATGCTGGAGTTTGTCATTGATTACTTTTTTGTTCGAACACCACATTTACTAATCAATCATGGAAACGTCATTGGAAACACACCGTGACTTCCTGTTAATATCTCGCTATTTTATCTAGGGCTGAATTGTGATATGCTATGATACTTCATTCTTCTTCAAATATTTGAAGATTTGTGGCTTTTAGTGGTCTTTACAATTTGATTTATTCCAACAACACAGATTCCACCATAAACGGGTGTACATCCAACAACACAGATCCCACCATAAACGGGTGTACATCCAACAACACAGACCCCACCATAAACGGGTGTGCATCCAACAACACAGATCCCATCATAAACGGGTGTACATCCAACAACACAGATCCCACCATAAACGGGTGTACATCCAACAACACATATCCCACCATAAACGGGTGTACATCCAACAACACAGATCCCACCATAAACAGGTGTGCATCCAACAACACATTTCCACCATAAACGGGTGTTCATCCAACAACACAGATCCCACCATAAACGGGTGTGCATTCAACAACACAGATCCCACCATAAACGGGTGTACATCCAACAACACATATCCCACCATAAACGATTGTACATCCAACAACACAGATCCCACCATAAACGGGTGTACATCCAACAACACATATCCCACCATAAACGGGTGTGCTTCCAACAACACAGTTCCCACCATAAACGGGTGTGCATCCAACAACACAGATCCCACCATAAACGGGTGTGCATCCAACAACACGGACCCACCATAAACGGATGTGCAGCCAATGCGCTCGTAAAGTGCCAGCAGCTCCTGACTCCCATGAGACACCTGCCATGTCATTTACCAATACGTCACACCTATTACCAGAGTCCTCCTCTACACGGAGCACAATAGGTTTATATGTATGTGTACCTGGAAATTGGGAACATCATGCGGAACGTTACTTCTTTATCGTATATAGAATCAGAGGGTAACTACATTGTCTTTTTTCTAAGATTTACCGCTTGGAATTTTTAGCTGAACTGGAAATTTAGTATTTTGTGTTTATTAGTTTATCATGCTGGAGTTTGTCATTGATTACATTTCTGTTTGAACACCACATTTACTAATCAATCATCGAAACGTCAGTGGAAACACAGCCTGACTTCCTGTTAATAAATCGCTATTTTATCTAGGGCTGAATTGTGCTATGCTATGATACTTCATTCTTCTTCAAATATTTGAAAATTTGTGGCTTTTAGTGGTGTTTACACTTTGATTTATTCCCACAGGCTCCGCACTCGGCAAGTCAGAGTTTTGAAGAACTTATAGCATACCTAGAAAAACCGTTCAAAGACAGTCCATACAGGGATATTATGTTGGTTAGAGCAATTCTGGTATGGCTTAGTAATCAACATATAGATCAAATGTCCAAATCTAGCAATACAGATACACCAGTTGGTTATCTATCCTTATTGAGCCAAGAGAAAACAACATATTCAACATTCTTTACAGTACTGTGCAGGTTATTATTATACAAATACATTCTTTCTATGATGTGAATATCAATGTCATTCCCGAAGACCACACATGTAAGCCAGTTTTCGTATTACGGAATATAAAGACATATTAATCACCATTTGGTGCGCTGTTAACACCAAAACAAACACGGTCGAAAAAACGATGCTTCAGCGAACAAAATGTATATATTAACGCTAGAAGTAATTTCAAGTTATAAATGGCCGTTATTCCATCTTATGTGGCCATCAAGAAGAGTTTGAAGATACGAAACTGGTAATCAAGTATCCGTAAATCGAAAAAGATCAGACAACATAATGGCGAAAAGATCAAAGTACAAAAAGACAAACAACGATCTACAAAACATACACATAAACTAAAGATCGAGTAACACGAACCCAACTAAAAAATCGGGGGTGAACTCAGGTGCTCCGAAAAAGGGTAAGCAGTTTCTGCTCCACTAGTAGCACCCGTCGTGTTAATCTAGTTACAAATCCGGTGATAATTCATGAATGAGGAAAGAACTTGGAAGTGCATATACGTAAAACATTATTAAATGGTTAATTCTGAAACAGATGTTGTCTTAATGATTACAACACTCTGCTTGTTCAATGCTTTGTATTTTGAAGCAACAATTCAAGATGTGCTGAAAATAGTCATTACAGTTTTGCTATTGCACTCGCTATGATACTGGTGACTGGTGATAATGTCTGTCTCGACCTTCAAAATTATCGTTATTCTATATATAATGTGACATTCCTTGCATACTGCTGTCATTTGAAAACACTCATATTACACACCGAAATGAGATGAGTAGGAAAATTTTATCCCATGTAAAACTATTAAGGTACAAACACAAAGAAATGAAAACCAAACAAACAAACAAACAATTATAGCTCTACAGTGAGTTGATTTCAAAAGTCAATTCATTCAATATTTAATTTATGTCTTATATGAAAAATGTGTGACTTTTAACAGGGAAGGAAATATTGTGTGTGCCCAAATACATGGTATTGCAAAAGCTGGTGAATACCAACCTGGAGATACTGATGACACACATATGGGGTGCTTGTGGAACGCAGTTTACTTACAAAACAAATGGAGTATAGTACATCCGTTCTGGTCATGTCGCGCTGTGTTTGGTAAGGTGTCTGGCGGCTGGATAAAACTCGAAGCAGGCGGTCAATATGTCGGACAACGTGTCATAGAAACATCTGGAATACTTAAAAATGCCTTTCATGATTATTACATCATGCCGAAGACAAACGAGTTCCTGTACGCATGTCATCCAGATGATACGAAATGGCAGTTGATTAAAAATCCAATCACCAGACATCAATTTTTACAGAAAGCGTGTCTACTACCCCCATTCTGGAAATTAGGCATGGAGTTAATTACAGAAGATCGATGCTCAATAAATTCAAAGGATGGAGAAGTTTACATATCATTTAGGTCGCAACTCAAAGTCGCAAATGAGCTTGATCTGTGGTACGAACTTCTTATAAGAGAAAATATATCTGGTGACCATTCAGATCTGCTTAATCCAGAAAATATACCGAAATTTGTCTCTCTGGTCCGTAACACTCCAGAATGGAACTGCACGGTACAATTTCCTACAAAGGGAAATTATAGAATAGTATTCTATGCAGGAAAGTACAAACAGCAGTTACTACGAATAGCAGAATTTCAATTGGTTTGTGCGAAACGGAGAAAGTATTGTCAGCCATTGCCTTTCAATCCTGGAAGAATAGTCTTAGGTCCTGGCCCTGCAATGGAGGAAACCGGATTGCTACTACCAACCCATAAAAATGGTCTTGTGATTACAGATAAAAATAAACCTACACTTCTCCGATTTCTTTTAGACAGCGATATTGCCAAAACTTTGAAAGTGAAAACGGAATTAGTTACAAAGGACTCGATGACTGATAAAAAGTTGCAACAAAAGTTAAATGATTCAGTTGTGTGTGCTATAGTGCAAAGTGGAAAGGAACAACATTTACAAATATCAGCACAAGAGTTGAGAATAACCACTACTGGATCTTTAAAAGGAGATTGCTACTTGAGAATTTCAACAAGTTGTGGTTCCACACAAAAGAAAAATACCCACAAAGAAGATATGATTGTAGTATGCAACTACTACATCATCCAATCTGATAGCAGAAACAAACATCATGAGGTAATCATGATTCCTCTTACTTTTTCAGCATATATTTCATTGCTCATTTGTATTCGTTCTAATTATTGCGTACATCTGAAATTCAGATATAAACTAACGTCTAAAATTGCTATATGATGATTTGATATATGTGTCACAAATTACTTAGGGTTAGAGTTATGGTAATGATGTTTAACACCACTATCAACAATATTTCAGTTATATCGTGGCGGTCAGTTTTATTGGTGGAGGAAACTGCAGTACACGGAGAAAATCACCAACCTGCCGCAAGTCACTGACAAACTTTACTTGAAATTGCATCACGTACACCTCGCCATGAGCGGGATTCGAACTAACAACTATAGTGGTCATATGGACTTATTATACAGGCAGTTGTAAATCCAACTACCATACGATCCCGACCAAAACAACCCTGTGTCACAAATCACCACGGGTATGTTCCGCTTTTCATAGTCATAATCCAGTCCTTTCACTGGGTTTGTAACAAGAGTACCACGACGGGTTCCACTGGTGGAGCAGGGACCGCCTACCCTTCCAGACCACCTGATTTCATCCCTGGTTTTTTGTCCTTTCTCCTTTGGCCATTGTATCGCCTGTCCTTCTTCGATTGATGGGAATCACACTTTTGATAATACTTGACGCCGCGATAATTGTTCCAAAAAGAAAGACTTGTGATAGTATTGTGTATTTTACGTTATATAATTGTCAAATTCTGTGGTTGAATTTCTAATTCTGTCTGTAATTGGGATAAGTCTAAATTAGTACCTTTTCATGCCAATACTTTTCTGACAAATTCGTTAAATTGTGTTAAGGTGAGGTTTTAACATCATCAAGATAAAATGGCGGCCGGGAAGGGCGGAGTAGAACTAGCTCTCGTATTATTTGGAATATTTATACGTCTAAAACCATCTGTAAACTTGCAAAGTAACATCAGTTATGTAAAACCAGAAAACCTTGTAGTTTATGCAAGTTCAACCATACACAAAGAGAGTAACTATGACTTTACTATTGAAAAACTCTATCCATCAGCCCTGGTGAACTCGATTACCACTCAAAATGGCCGACCACTGAAAACAAAAACAATATTTGTTCAAAGGAATAACAAGAACAGTACGAACTATTGTTTCATTTTATATATTTTACTGAGCGGGGATGTCCACTATAACCCAGGACCCATAAAATACCCCTGTACATATTGCAAAAAGCTTACCAAGTGCAACCAGAAAGCTCTACAATGTGATTTCTGTGACGACTGGACACACTTGAAATAGACCAGTTTATCTTTGAATGAAAATAATACGTTATCAAGATCTGACGATTGCTATCTTTGCCATCTGTGTGAAGATCGATTGCCAAAATTCACAGAATCCTTTTTTCAAGTCTCATGTATGAGGGATTGTAATACTGAATTTGACGAAATCAGCGTTGATAAGTCAAACACACCAGAAAGCGATACAGCTATAAATAACACTTCCGGTGTAAACAACGAGGAGGAAAAATCAGTTTTTGAGAGTCTGAGGGAGTCAAGAAAGTTACATCCTAGAAATTTTACCACTGCTTATATAAACATTAACAGTATACGTAATAAATACGACGAAATCAAAGAACTTTTGTCTGACAAGATCGTTAACCTTTTATTCATAGCCGAAACAAAATTAGACCAGTCTTTTAATGATAATCTTTTCAAAATTGATTGTTATAAACTATTTCGGCGAGATAGAAACTGCCACGGCGGCGGTATTATGGCACTAGTGAACACCGATTTTCCATCGAGTAGGAAAGGAAATCTGGAATCTGAGAACATAAACCACAAAAAATGGCTCATAATGGGCATCTATAAAGTGACATTGACTTTTCGACTTATTTTATTAAAAACATAGATGAATGTATTAGATATTATGCAAATATAATTTTATTAGGTGATCTGAACTTTGATATGGTAAGCAATCAAAAATGTCAAACTCTAAATTATCTATGTGATGTGTTTAATTTATCACAACTAATAACGAATCCAACATGTTTTAAGAAAGGTTGTACACCATCACTAGTTGATGTCATTTTGACAAATCAGAAAAATATGTGTTTTAACATTCAGAATATTCCTACAGGTATTAGTGACTGACATAATTTGATCTCAGTTACTATGAAAGGTAAAGTTCAGTCCCAACAACAAAAGAACATATCCTATAGAAGTTATAAAAATTTTGATGTTGATATTTTTAACTCAGAATTAAATCAAGTTGCATTCCCAGACATTGAAAATATTGAAACATCTGAGCAAGTAAATAATGCCTACATGCAGTACCAAGATTCCTTCATACATATACTAAACAAACATGCTCCGGTCAAGACAAGACGACCTGGAAAAAATCCACTTCCCTGTATGAACAGTGAGCTTAGAGGGGCTATATATCGCAAACATATGTTGTATACCCAATATACCAAGCAGCGCAATGCTAAAACATGGGAGAAATTTAGACAACAACGAAATTTGGTTACTAAACTGAAAAAGAAATCCATGAAAAATTATCTTTTGGAATGCTGCTCTGGAGGTGCCAAAACTTGTAATTTTGGGACAACTGTTAAACCTTTCTGTTCTAAAAAATGTAACTCAAAAATTATCCTTTGTGAAAACAATAAAATCATAAATGATGCAAAGGAAGTTTCAGAAAACTTTAACTCTTTTTTCTCGACTGTAGCAGATAAAATTGGGCATAATGTGGTATATGACCCCTCTACACACCCTAGTATAGTGGAAATAAAAAATCATGTGGATATTGATAACAATTTTGACTTTCAAAATATTACAGCAGAGAGAGTTGAAAAAATCATAAATACTATTAATATAAAAAAAGCTACTGGTGCAGATAACATTCCTGCCAAAGTAGTCAGACAGTGTAAGGTCACAGTAGCTCAGCAGTTATCATCATTGATAAATTTATCTATGAAAACTGGTGTATTTCCAGACTCTTTGAAAGTAGCTCAAGTAACTCCCATACACAAGAAAAATGATCCCCAAAATAAATCAAATTACAGGCCCGTTAGTGTATTACCTATTTTTTCAAAAGTATATAAAGGTTATTGAAATTCAGTTAGCTGACTATTTTGATAAAATATTCAACCCTTTTTATGTGCTTTTAGACGTGACCATGGATGTCAGACCACACTGCTCAGACTTCTGGAAGACTGGCATGAAGCCCTTGATAAAAACCAATATGTAGCTACAGTATTGATGGATCTCTCGAGGGCGTTTGACTGCCTACCTCATGACATATTGCTTGACAAATTGTCAGGATATGGTATATCATCTCATTCGGTCTCTCTTTTGAAATTTTACTTGTCAAATAGAAAACAACACATTAAAGTTAACAGAGTACTGAGTAGCTGGGCTGACATCCATAAAGGAGTGCCCCAAGATCTATCCTGGGACCCCTCTTATTTAATGTCTTTATTAATGACATATTTCACTTTATTTCCGATAGCTCCTTGTATAATTATGCAGATGACAATACCCTCTCATTCTGTAATCCAGATTTTGATGCACTTATATCTACTCTGGAGACTGACTCAAATCAACTAATTGAATGGTTCAGAATAAATAAGATGCAGGCTAATCCAGACAAATTTCAGTTTTTGGCTGTAGGCAGATAAACTTATGACAAAAATCCATCCATTCATATTCAGAATTTTGATCTTACATGTAAAAGTACTGTGAAACTCCTTGGGATTGATATTGATTATCAACTAAATTTTGATGCTCATATTAGTACAATATGCAGGAAGGCATCCCAACAACTAAATATTCTCAAACGTTTGGGTTCATATTTGAATAGATTAAATAAGTTAACTATATTTCATACTTTCATTCTTAGTAATTTTAACTTTTGCTCTTTGGCCTGGCATTTCTGTACTGATAAAAATTCTAAGAAATTAGAAAAAGTGCAGGAAAGAGCACTCCGTTTTGTATGTGAAGACTATAATAGTTCTTATGAGGAATTACTACAAAAAGCTAAGGTGCCTTCCTTGCAGATTAGAAGAATGAGAACCATGGCTTTGGAAACATATAAAATAATTAATAAACTTGCACCTGTCTGTCTTCATGATCTTGTCCATATGAAAAACTCTAAATATTCTTTCAGATACAACAACATTTTGGAAATACCACAGATCAAATCCACACGGTACGGTAAAATAAATCTTTCAGATTTGCTGCACCTACATTGTGGAACAGCCTTCCAGATCATTTCAGGATTGAAAATAGCTTCTCTCAATTCAAGAGTCTTTTCCAGTCCTGGAATGGGTCCAAATGTCGCTGTTCTGCTTGTAGATGATTAAAATTTTGCTTCTGGTTTGCTTAGGGGCCGACCATTTAACTTGAAGGGGGGGGGGGGGGTTATGGTTTTTTGCTTCGTTCAGAATTTTTCTTTCGGACAATACAAGAGTTTTTGTCGCGTAAAGCGCGAAATTGTTTTTCCATAATTCAACATTAGCATATATGACAAAATCTCTGAATCAGATTATCTTTTTTTCCTCCACCAAAGTCAGAATATTTTATTCAGCAACATTGGGAATCAGAATATTTTTTTAGAAAAAAACCATAACCCCCCCCCCCCCCCCCCTTTCAAGTTAATTGGTCGTTCCCTTATATTTTTTATTTTTTTTATTTTTTATTTTCTAATTATTTAAAATAAATTTTTTTTTTAGCTTGGCTTGAACATTTTATATTCTTTGATCTTTTGGTTAGACAGTGCAGCTTTTACTGATTATGTTGGTACCAGTTTTAAGTATTCAGTATTATTTTTTTTATTTTTGTTTTACCTGCTGCTTCTTTTTTAAATGCTGCTTTATGTTGGAGCATCTGTGTGTGGATCTTGAACAAGAGTCCAAAGAGGCACTTGCCACGTGGGTTCTTGTTCAGATCTATACACAGTCCTCCTTGTTATGCCTGTATATCTTAGCTTATTTTAGCTTGTAACTTTGCATGTGACTTGTGTTGTTTTTATTGTTAATGTATATTCGGTAAAAAGCTCCTTAGAGCTTATGTTGTACTGTTTTATTATGTGCCGAATCAAAATAAAGTTTTCTTATCTTATCTTAACGCCATTTCCAACAATATTACAGTTATATTATAGCGATCAGTTGTATTTTGACTTTGACTCTATAATGGATGTAAGTTGTGCTAATAAAGAATTGAAAAATTGCATTGACAGCCACCGGTAGAATTAGAGAATCGATCTCATGATTAAAATGGTGCTCTACACCGATTGCACAAGGCAGATGTTATTCTAAGTACCATCCGATCGCGTCCTCGAATGCGTGTGAATTGCTTTGTTTCATTTACCAGGAAAAAAGGTTTCAACTGTGTACTTAAAAAATGTTACATTGACGCAACTAAGCATATTTTTTCATACTATATCTTACCTTTCGCTTTCTTTAATAAACATAAAAAAACACTCATTACATTTCTCCATTCGTTATTTTTAATGACGTAAGAAAACCGTATTTCTGGAATTAAATATGCTATCAATAATATTCTGTGAATTATAATGATATATCGGATTATTTTCACTTCAGTTTGGACATAAACGTTTTATGCAAAGGAAACTTTTGAAATCTATAGAAGGTGATAGCATGGAGGAAATAGAAAAATGGATAGCACGATGCGAGAACGCAAACATAGCACCAGATGATCCTGACCTGGAATATGCTAGACGTAAACTTGAAGTGCTGATATTAAGGAGAGGTATCGTGCTGTATAGTTTGTCTGTAAATGTAGAAATTAACACGGTTACTTCACTTTATTATTTTTTATTTTGCTTTACACGTTGGTAGATTTGTATAAATCTACACGAAGACAGAAAACATAGCACGATGTGGAAAGGAATTAAACATATATTAACACAATAATAGACCAGAAGTTATTTGTAATATACTTACAATTCAGTTTCGAATAAAATTAGGTTTGAGGATGACATCCATTTCCAACTGAAGATTAAAGTTTAACAGTTAATTGTCGACAACATAATAAACTGAAACAACACGATCCTGTCCCTGCTAAACCTTATACTCATGAACGAAGACATCACAACCACTGATATAAATATAGATTCTAGCTTGGGACAGCCATGATATTAAAGAATATAGATTCTAGCTTGGGACAGCCATGATATTACAGAATATAGATTCTAGCTTGGGACAGACATGATATTACAGAATATAGATTCTACCTTGGGACAGCCATGATATTACAGAATATAGATTCTAGCTTGGGACAGCCATGATATGAAAGCATAAGTATAACGACACTCGCGCGTGTGCCAGTCCCATTACCTACATCAGATGTTAAGGTTTCCAGACATCTGTCGGTTCTTTATGTCTTTCCTCTTAAGAATAAACCGTAGACTATATAATGGCATATATTGATCTACATGTATTTGTAACGTAGACTAGATAATGGTATATATTGATCTACATGTATTTGTAGACTAGATAATGGTATATATTGATCTACATGTATTTGTAGACTAGATAATGGTATATATTGATCTACATGTATTATCGTAGAATAGATAATGGTATATATTGATCTACATGTATTTGTAACGTAGACTAGATAATGGCATATGTTGATATACATGTATTTGTAGACTAGATAATGGTATATATTGATCTACATGTATTTGTAGACTAGATAATGGTATATATTGATCTACATGTATTATCGTAGAATAGATAATGGTATATATTGATCTACATGTATTTGTAGCGTAGACTAGATAATGGTATATATTGATCTACATGTATTTGTAGACTGGATAATGGTATATATTGATCTACATGTATTATCGTAGACTATATAATGGTATATATTGATCTACATGTATTTGTAACGTAGACTAGATAATGGTATATATTGATCTACATGTATTTGTAGACTAGATAATGGTATATATTAATCTAGATGTATTTGTAGACTAGATAATGGTATATATTGATCTACATGTATTTGTAGACTAGATAATGGTATATATTAATCTACATGTATTTGTAGACTAGATAATGGTATATATTAATCTACATGTATTTGTAGACTAGATAATGGTATATATTGATCTACATGTATTATCGTAGACTAGATAATGGTATATATTGATCTACATGTATTTGTAGACTAGATAATGGTATATATTGATCTACATGTATTTGTAGACTAGATAATGGTATATATTGATCTACATGTATTTGTAATGAAACTGGACCACATTGGTGGTGTAATGGTTATCGTGTTCACCTCAAGAGTTGTAGATAGTGGGAACGATCCCCGGTCGGGTCAATTCAAAGTCTATAAAACCGGTATTGTTGTTGTTTCTTTTTTCTTTTTTTTCTTTTTTCTATTTACAGCTATCCATCCACTGGATGATCACTAGCTGTTGCGCATGCGTGGGAATAAACGTCACAAAGAAATAATAATAAATTCAGTCAATTTATAACATATTTACAAGTGGTGCCAACAGAAATAAATGTTGTGGTTAAAATTATATACAATTTCATTTTTATTTAAATTTGTAATTGTAGATGGCTGAGAACAGTTGATCTTAGCTGTTTTCTAAACGTGTTGACTGTTGGGCATATAACTATAGATTGAGGTAGTAAATTCCAGTGAATGATTGTGTTCGGAAAGAATGAGTACTTGTACGGATATTTGAATGCATGAAGATGTCTTTATGTAAATGGATGAAATTGTCTAATTCTTAGGTCTGTTGGTATTAATATTGTTGTAAGAACTGCAACTATATGGTGAACAATCTTGTAAAACACAATAAGTTTTGTTTTGAGTCGACGTTGTTGTAATGTAGGCCATGTGAGAGTTTGTAGCATATCTGTGACGCTGCTAGTATTATGGTATCGGTGAGTTAGCACCATAAAGATCCAAGTAAGCGTTGATCTAGTACAAAGGGACATAACCATTAACTCATCGAATGTAACTTGTTCTCGCCATGATATAGCTGAATAGTTGCTCATTTGGCGTTAAATAGCAATCACTCACGTCCCTCACTCAATCACTATTGCAGCACCGAATATGTCGTAATAATGAATTTGTACACGTGTAAAATAAACAAAAACAAACATATATATTTTTATATTTCAAGCAATTCATGATGCAAAAATGAGAAGACATCTAAGGACAACAGAACTTACCATTCAACAAATAAAACAGTCTACATGTGAAAGGATATTTAGACGTGATGTTCAGATACTTGAAAGGTTTGCAGAGAAACTACGGGCACTAAATGGATTTACACAAGAACTGCCACTGCTACCGGATGCCTTTTTAGAACTTTGCAACATTAGAGTACCAAACGACATAATTCAAACTGTATTAACAGCAGTACTTGTTCTGTTTAGCAGGGAAATAAAGCAAGAATGGGTGTGTAATTATAAAAACAAATGTGCCCTCGTCTACATTGCAGAAAGTCATATGTCCGATCCACCGTCGGTTCAAATTGAAATATTTGAATGGCTTTTAAATAATATTGTACGATGTTGCATTTATTTGACGACCTATAATTGGATAAAATCATTCCTAAAAATAACGATAGAAGGCAGAGACCTATATTGAAATCTAGAGAATAAGATTAATACGCTTTACTTGCCAGTGGAAAATTCAATTCCTACAAATAACGATCAATTTGACTTTGACGTTGTCCGAAATAAAGAAATATTGTAATCGATATCTGAGACGACGTATGCCGAGTGTACTTGACCAGGCTCATTATATATATGTGTGTTTATTTTGATTTAGCATAATTAAACACAACTGCAAGAATGACGATGAATTATATTTTCTTCTAAAATAACACAGTAAAACAACTCTTCTTGAGACACAATAAAAAAAAAGAAATTAACGTTTCTAATAAACTACATAAAGGTATACAGACGATAGATACATGTGCAGTTACGAAACGATGCAGACGGAAAATTACAGAAGGTCAGTGGGCGGTGCTTAATTTTGTCTAGTGACCATTACGTCTTTAGCCTTCGAATTTACAAGAAAGTCCCTCAAACATAGTTCGTGGAAAAAACTTAGCTACTGTTTCAAGTTATAGATCAGCAACATCGTACATAAATGTTCTAAGCTCCCGTGACCGACCATGATTATTTAGACGGTAAGTAAATAGTCAACAATTTACTGACCGTCTAAATAATCATAGTCGGTCACTAAGGAGCTTAGAACTTATAATGGTGTAGGAAATTAAGATCTTATGGTCAATTGTGCAATAAACACATATTTTCGTCCATTGGAATGCAATAAACACATATTTTCGTCCGTTGGAATATATGCCGTTTTACTATACGGACGCGTGAATGTGGTGGCAATTGAAACTAACATAAAATCAAATAGTTCTTTACCCCATGGAACTCACAATCACTTCCTGTCACCACTTACGCTGTGCATTCGAATTGCACTCGTGACGAGGAGTACTCGATACAACACGGTATAGCTGAAATATTAAACACCATGAACTAACCACAAACTGAAATTGTGTGTGAATACCCGACCAAAATCAGTATTAAACGGCAAACAAATATCTGTCTTTCCTGATAAAAAGGTTGTTATACCTGAAAACAAGCCTCCCTAATAACACAGTTTTTGTTTGTAAAAAGATATCACTGGGTATCTAATCAAGGAACGTGGTATTTACAAGAACTCTGTTAATTCTACTTAAAAATACTAGTTTAACAAGAATCCATAAAGAGAAATGTACAATGCTGATTCGTCTACTTGATCAACTAAAGAACGGTCTATGCTATGACGCAAATTTGGTCTGCAGTCTAAGAGGGTATACTATCATATCCTGCGACAAAGTCTATTCGCGTAATAGCATCAATCACATGTTGGTACTGAAATCACTCTAATGACCCTCTGGATAATTTTAATTTCGTAAATTACATCAATCAAAACATTTGACCTTTCTAAACTTTACATTACCGTTCCTCGTGATAATTCTAAAAACCTGTTTACAAGAAATCATTCCCAAAGCATTTCACTTTAAAATTAGTCAGCAATGATGCAAGTTTGTAGTTTGTAGGTTTTCCTGACGAATTAACTTGTTTTGACAAGCACGAACCAATAGACAAAAGATTATGTTCCAGTGTAGTATTTTTGACAAGCACGAACAAATAGACAAAAGATTATGTTCCAGTGTAGTATTTTTTACAAGCACGAACTAATAGACAAAAGATTATGTTCCAGTTTCTAATATGACGTCTTTCAAACGATTTGAGTCCAAACCCGTGGTAAAAATAATATTAATCTATGACCGATTAAATTTATGTCGTCATCGACAATTTATAACGATATTTTACCAATTTTTACATATTAGAATCGAAATAATTCATGGAAGCCATATGTATATATTGTTTTTACCACGGGTAAGCCTTTATGTCAGCTTCGTGAAATAAAGGCCTACCCGTGGTAAGAACAATATATACATATGGCTTCCATGAATTATTTCTTAAGTAGTATTTTTGACAAGCACGAACCAATAGACAAAAGATTATATTCCAGTGTAGTATTTTTGTTTTCCAATTTATTCAGATAAAGAAAACATGCATTTTTCAAAAACATCGGAAGGACTTTCTATCAATTAACTACAAACAATTTATTAATATTTAACGGTATGAGAGTCTTCTTTGTACTATGTGAAATTATGACAAAAAGTGTTAATTATTAATTACGTAAAAAAAAACAAGACAAAAATGAGGATATTGTAGATTTCTTATTTCAAAGTTTTATATGTTTAGATATATCTACATGTACATACATGCAATTGCTACTATGACTACATTGCTGAATGTGTAAGTGATGACTATGGCATTAACAACAGCCCTTTTTGTACAAACTGAAAGCGAGAAAAGGGCCAGAATGTATAAATATTTTTCTTATTTTCACAAAAATTAGAATACAATTTTTAAGCAGGTAACATTATCATGTTTTCTTTTTTTGTGACACCTTGATGATCAAAACGGTAATTTGAAATGAATATTTGATGGATTTATATATTTTTATGAAGAACACATCACTGAAGTGCTGGTCTTAAGTAATTTAAATTGATTTATCTACTTAGTAGATGGGAGGTCTCAATCTGTCATCAAACCTGATTGTTATCCTTACTATATATTTGACATGAAAACAAATCACGTCATCTAAAGTTTGTTTTCATCACCATGTCCAGTTAAATGTATACGTATGCCATTATGTGTTCTGATAATAGTCCACTTTCGTGATTTACGAAAACATTTATACAATTAGTACATTGATGCCTATGTTACAATGTATAAATTATTTACTATTCTGTTGAAGGAGTATGAAGACATTCGGGTACTATCTAGAGGATTGTATGGAAGTGTGTTGAATAAAACGGAATCAAACCTTACGGAAGAGGATGCAAGACGAGCTCGGGTTGTAATGGACAATTATAGAATAGAAGAGACACAAGCATGCACCTTAGCAGCAACAAAGATGTATAAATGGGTAAACCAATTAATTTAAATCCGTCTAATATTATATTAATAAATATGGTATATCTTCTATGCCTTTTAGAAAGTCCATATTTTTTTTTTCAAGATAAATAGGAACTGAATAGTATAACAACGATGGTATAACACCTTCCCAACACTGGACAAAAAACGATATTAGAAGATATAACACGCATAGCAATGACGTTGAGATATTGTCAGTTGCAGGAACAAGAAATAATGATATGAACAGTTGGCAGAAACATTTGAAGATACCAAACGGGGTTATCAGAAGCTGTAAATCAATGACGGACAGACAATACAACGGTCAAAGGAAAAAGAACAAACAATGATGTATAAAATATTACACAGAAAACTAAATATTAAGTAACACTAACCCACTAACCACTGGAGTGGAAGGTGCTGAAGGCTAATCAGTTCATGTTCCACCTTCAAACACATGTTAAATAAACTAATTATGTATTTATCTATAACACACATTCGATCAGCTGTGTGTTAGTTTACATCAGCGTGCATCGGTAGTGTAATGGTTAGTGTGTTCACTTCGATGCGATAGATCTTGAGTTCGAACCTCGTTCAGTTAAAACCAAAAGCAATAGAAACTGGTATTTGCGCTTCTCTGCTAAGCATGCATCATTAAGGAGTAAGAGCAATGACTGGTTTTCTCGGTGTGATGCTTTGTGTATGACATATCTACACTCGGACTGTTGTTTTAATGAGATAGTACTATACAAATCCAACTGAATGTGATTGTCTAGTACAAAACTAGAATTACCGACAATTACCTCTAATTTACATGTTAACATCTATCAAGAATCCATGGAAAAATATGGATTGTAATACAATACAAAAGTGAGCATTCAGACCAACGAACCTTCAGGCCAATAACCCTTCTGACCATTGAACCTTAGACTACTGAATCTTTGGAATGTCGATGCGCCGCCCAAATAAACCACGGACATGTCGCAAGTCAATGATGAATCGCTCTATCCCACATCTATTACACTGCCATTGGTGGGATGATTGTTTAACGTAAAGCAAGCTTTAATTCAGTTATATTCAAGACCAGAGCAAGTTTCCAAACAATACATCATGTAAGTAAAAAGGTTCCAATATAACGGATCTATGAGTGGAGGTTTAGATTGCCATAGAAAACAGGTATATGGATAGAGTCGAATTTGCCTTGCAACAGGCCATCAAACGACCATTCCTGGCAAACAGTTGCTCATGTTTGTAGCTATTTTACGCGTAGATGGGGTTGTATATCGGCGTGGCATTGTCCATTCACGAGACACTCATTTATGTCCAGATCTAAATGTATGTTGTGTATTTGATTCGGCCATCACAACTAGTGGATGACCCCTTCGAGTGGGTTTTGCCTAGCAGCCATTAAACTATGTCTTCTTTCGTATCTCCGTTGTTGATGATGGTAATATTATCACCACTTCAGTTGAAGTACATGGGTAGATGTAATAAAACATGTAGATATCAATGTTAGTACGTACGACTCGTTTCTCGGGTACGATCACAGACAAAATATTTGAAAGCAAAATAATTTAAAAGTCTTTGACGTAAATCGGGTGGCCAAAATCTGCTAAGGTCATCTATGCCTGAGGAAGGAGAATCTTAGTTTTAATAATAATTACATGATTTAGAAACTGCAAATCTACCTACTATAAGATGGCGTTAATGATGAGTTCTGGACATTTTCATGAATATTGTTTTATTAATTGAAGAATCTTTTTCAGCTCAATGATGTAACAAGACCTGTTTTACAAGACATTGATGATGATCACTAGGATATAGACATTAGCCTACATATTGGTGAAGTTCACTTAGACATTGCCTATATTGATGAAGTTCTCTAGGATATAGACATTAGCCTACATATTGGTGAAGTTCACTTAGACATTGCCTATATTGATGAAGTTCTCTAGGATATAGACATTAGCCTACATATTGATGAAGTTCACTTAAACATTGCCTATATTGATGAAGTTCTCTAGGATATAAACATTAGTCTACATATATATCATGTCAAACTCTTCTTCATACATTGTACTAGTCATATTATAAAATGATGTCATCATACTGTAATGTTTCACATTCCGTCCTATATGTTTATAGTTATACAAAAATGTTTAGAGGGTAGTAGTTTAACTGTAGTAATATAATTAAATTTAGAAAGCATAGTGAGTGAGTGATTATTGTTTAACACAAAATGAACACTTTTTCAGCCATAGTATGGCGAGAACAAGTTAAATTCTACGATATGATGATGAAATCCGCTTTGTACTAGACCAACACGATCAGTTGGATTTTTATAGTTCGTAGTCACTGAAACCGCAGTTCACGGGTAGATATGTCGCTCCTCCCGGACACAATATTCTGATTCCGAGCCAAACAGTCTTAGTTGTTACTCCTTAATTCTTCGTGTTTGCTCCACCCGAACACAATATTCTGATTCCGAGACAAACAGTCCTAGTTCTTACTCCTTAATTCTTCGTGCTTGCTCCACCCGAACACAATATTCTGATTCCGAGCCAAACATTCTTAGTTCTTACTCCTTAATTCTTCGTGTTTATCGGATAAGCAGCAAATACCAATTTTACAATATTTGGTTCGACCCAACCGGAGCTGGAACCCACGATCTACCGCACTCGAGGCGAACACGCTTACCATTAAACAACCGATGCGGTTAGAAATAAGAAACATATGGCTGGGTTAAACCGTTACTGGGATCCCAACCCCTCCGTCTTAATAATTGGATCTCCAATGGCATTATGCAGATATAAAGAGACAACTGTCTAGTTTTCTTCCTGTGTGCCTGATGGGAGCCTTATCCTCGGTGTGTAATGTCGGGCATAGTAGTGTTTCTGAGATTATTTCAACCTTGTTTTGTTTCCTTATTGATGACCAACATATGAAAATGCACTTCTATAGGCAAGATGACATTAAAATGACATCGATGCTCATCATTGAAAGGGAAAGTCAAAACTCATAAGTATATAAACAGTCAAAATCAGTCAACAACCGGAAAACTGTGAAACCCGTAATGACCCTGACTTGGTACAGGTATTTCTAAAGAAATGGTGGGTTGAATCAGATTTTAAAGCGTCAAACCTCCCGCTTTCATTACGGCTCAAAAGTTCCGGCTGTCACTATAACAGTATATATAACAATACTGGAACAAAATGGGTAAAATAGTTGTCAAAGCAGTACCAAATTCAGTGAGGAGGGTGGAACATCTATCGTGAACCATCTCCATCAACAACCCCGAGTCACCTGAAGTATTTTAACTGCGAAAGTAAATGTCAAAAACACTTTTACGTCACACATTGATAACAAATATTTTTGACATTTTTGTTGACTTCCTTATCTTTATAAATTTTCACTATATGAAAATCCATCGTTTATTATCGTCTCTGTGACAAGTAATATTTATACCACGGTTTTCCGAGTTAAGCACCGAAACATTTCAATTACTTTTCCACTCTCCACAAGATCAGACTGCATTCCCTTTTTTACACTCACTTTTTCAGTATTCTGGTCCGGTTGCATTTTGTTGTTTTGAGAACATAGATACGTGTGTGCTACTATTGTCACACTTTAGCTTACTAATTTTGTCCTCTGGGTGGACCTTAGAGTTCAAACATTTCATTGACTTATTACAATCTGCCTGATTTTTATCCTTCTATAGCGACCGTTTGTTTGTGGCCCCTATTTATTGTAACTTCAAGTTTTTTAACAGAAACTTTCTCATTCTGAATGGTTTTATTGTCCTCACTGTCCAATTTAACTGTGCCTTCTGAATGCTTCTTCACTAATTTCACCTGTGAGTTCACACTACTGCTAGTCTCATTGTGTTGTATTAGGCGATTATCGGAATTTGGGGTCAAAGTAACGCCTACTAATTCAACCCCGACCTGTTTAAATCAGTTTTGTTTGTCAGTTGTCACTGGCGTTATATTTTTTTCCAACACTGAAAATTATTACGGTTCACCAATTGCCGATCTTGCCAGTTTTCTGGCTGCCTAAAATTTCTATTCTGTTAAATAGCAGTTTTCAGTTTTACAGTTTTACCTTGTCTAAAGCACTATTTAATTCATTTCTCCACCCTTGTTCTAAGCTTCTTACGTCGGTCTGAACTTTCTCGACATTACTTTGTACTTTGTCTATATTTTCGTGTATAGTTTTCATAGTGTCTTGTATTACAGCTTTGATACTGTCCTTGTGTTTTTCTATAACCTTAGTAGTCGTTTCCTCCGGTTTGGTGACATTTATCGAAACATTGGTGTTATCATTCTCGATAGATGGGTCTTTAGTGCACACTGTTCCACCAAAAATCGCCTGGTTACTATGTTGCAACCATTTTATTCTTTCCAATGCGTCCTCTACTGTTTTTAGTTGAAAAGGTGCTGCAACACTGCCAACATGTTTATCTAGACAACCCTGACATAGTTTTATCACTACCTGATTTGTAACATATTCATCAGGGAGATCACAAAAAGCTTTGTCAGCCAATGCTAACAACCTATCTGCCCATTCATCAATGTCTTCATTTTCACTCTGTCGTGCGTTATTAAACTGCACTTGTGATGTTGCTACCAATTTATGCAGATTAAAACGTTTTTCCATTCTGTTCAATAACTCCTCAAACGCTATGTTATTCTCCCTTCGAATAATGGCAGAACAACATTTTCCAGCTGTTCCAGTCATAGCCCAACATAACTGTGCTCGCTTTTGAACATTATTCCACTGATAAGCATCTGCGTACATTTCAAATTTCACAAAAAATTAAACCCAATCATCATTTTTTGTCAGTCCCATCAAATTTGAGCGACATTGGTGCTGATAATGTCTGTTTATTAAAATGTGTTGACATATTTACATTTGAATTATCCGGCCCCTGCAGAGTGCTTTGTAAGTTGCTCGGTAAACTAAATTGAGGTGTTACTCTTGATTGTACTGGATTTTGCACAATAGGTGATTGAAATTGAAGGTTTGTCTGCGGTTAAAATTGAGTAAGTGGTGTTTTACCGGTTCAGAATGTTGTGCTTGGTGTTGTGGCATAACTTGATCAATTGGATTTGGATATTGCGGTCTAGGTAAGTCTGACCGATTGAGGGTCACGTTTCGCCATGATAATGTTCTCCGTTTCCTTGTCGTAAGCCCAACTGTACTTGTAATTCTGGGGTAAAAATTGGTTCATGTGGGGCTCCAGTATGTACGGTTGATGTAACTGGGTGTCTCGTGATGGTTGGGGCCTGTCTTATCGCTGTCAGATCTTTTGGCTGTACATCTGTTGCCTCTTGTTTCATATTTTGAAATTGAAATGAACTACTGGCATACGACCTTTTTGATCAAATATTTTAAAATTATGGAATGTCGAGTCTAACCAACTCTGATGTTGCGATATACCATGCTGTGCTCTTACTTTATCACTCTCAGATGCTTGTGTCATTCTTTCGTCGAAATCAACTAAATCATCCTGCTCCTCGTAATCCAATTCATCGTGGTCCTCCAGGTCATTGTCTTGCTCCTCGAACTCATATTCATTCAGTAATGTATAATCAATATATTGATTTACCACTTCCATCTTAATGTAAGGCATAGTCGCTAACAATTCCAGAGTAATCGTTCTCACTATTCTAATTTCCCAAATTCTGATCGCTATCGCTCTCCCAATTATCGGAATTTGTAGCATCTCATCATAACTACAAATTTATGTTTATTTGTGCCTTTTTATTCGACATTGCTATTAACTGTCTTACAAACTCAAAATTATAACGAACATTGATATAGTTTGAAACTTGGATCTTTCGTGTAAAAAATCAGTCATCAACACCAAAAACATAAATCACTGCATAATTCAGGACTAAATATCATAAGAAACACCTTCAACGAAGGTCGATTTTCAATATTTCCTCAGAAAAATCCTATTTTATCTTTTATTTTTTTCCGCGGGAAAATCGCCAATTCACAAACACCAAAATATGTCGCTTCCTCAATAATGTGTTTCTCGCAGTGCCATTTGTGGTAAGTAAAGGTAATAACAAAACTACCGAACTCCGAGGGATACTCAAGACTTACAGGTAGTTTTCCACACTTAAGGGTGTAGACCTGGGTTACCCTAAAATTTTCCCATCATTCAATTTTTTTTTTAAATTTGCACCATGGAATAGTTATGTCTAAATACATTATCTGCCAAAGTTTCAAAACATTTCACCGTGCCGTTTTCTCCATAGTATATCCTAAATATAGCAATTTTGGGGGTATTCTTGACGCCAGATGGTAATACTAGTTTCGGAAGATTCTAATAGACATGCACATTTATTTCTGATTGAAAGGGAATATTTTGGCTTTAATACACTTGAGAGTGTTGTTGTTGAATAAATATGAAATATCTAGCATATCTGAATATCCTGTTTGGAGTTAATCACGTGCAAAACAATGGAAATTGCAAAAAGGGGGGATGCCCTGAGGACCACCTTGGTATTAAAAATCGGATTAAAAAAAATCCTGTCGATTAATTTCCACCAAAAAATGTCACACTGAAGAATAGACATATAGACTTTTACCGTCAGATTTTTCAAATATTTAAATTTATGTTTTTCATGGATGGCACCCAGAAAAAAATGAAATTGTCGAGGAAAGTTATCACACACCCATCTTTTGCTAGTTTCTTTGTTTGTGAGATAGAAAATAACTAGTTACCAATAACAAAAAGATTTTGAATTCTTATAATTGACACAGTGGATGTCCAAATGACTGCATTTGTCTTTTTTATTTTCAAGTCGGCTGGGGAGGGGGAGGGGTGGTTTGAGGGTGACTCTACTTGATTAATTCATTACAAAAAAAAACACCAAAAAACACAGACAGCCACCCAGCTGTATTGTTAAATTCCTTCTAATTCTGTGCTCCAGTTGTTTTCGTTTGATTCTGGTTCTTCTTTAGTTGTCTTAGGAGATGGGGGCGGCGGTATAAGAGAGGATCAGATATTACAATTTTTTTCCCAAACATAGCTTTCTATTTTTTTACTACCATAAAATGAATTTGCTCTATAGCTTCATAATATCTAAGATTCTGGTGTATATATTTAATTCTTTTTTTTGACAAACCCTTGAAATTCAATAGAAAAAGGTTGTCACACAAATTGTGTTACATTTCTGGCATTTTTGACAACATACTTCGATGAAAAAGATATTTCAATGATATTTTGTGGACACCACCAAATAATAATAACACACTACCTGACACTGGCATAAGCAGCAATAAGATATAAAAATACAAGGAACACAGCTATGGTAAGGTAAAGGGAAAAGGAGTCATTTTTTTAACTGGCCATATCCAATGTAAGCAATCTTTGTCACCAAGAACCTTGGAATTGAGGGGGAATTTTCAAACGCACAGATGATCATATATTTGAGAAGACACTGAAAATAGAGTTATATCCTATACCCCAGGCCTACACCCATAAAAGGGGAGAGGAATTGGGATGTCCTAATACCTGCACAGCCATCCTGGTCGTAACTTAACCTTAACATAATCTTACCACATTAACTACCTTTGGTTCTGCGAAATATCTAAATATTCTCAATAAATTTACATTAAGAAGAGCCATAACTTGAGAATATCTTCTCATAGACTAAGCATTGAAACTGGTAGATATTTAAGATTAGACGTTAACAAAATAGAGGACGAAATTCATTTTTTACTTCAATGTCCTTCAACATATACGGATCGACAAGCCTTACAGTTGTAACAACTTTCAATATTTGAACTTATCATACAATTTGTTGGGTTACTAAATTGTGAATCTATTGATATAATAAAACAGCTGGGTGATTTTGTATCAAAACATCTTTCTTTATATATATTTATTTTTTAACCAGTGCCTGATCCTTAGCTAGTTGGTAAACTTCATCATCACATTTTCTCATTCTGTTCATATTGTTTATAGATTAGTGTGCAATATACTTGAATAATATAAAGTTCAAGATTATGATTAGTAATTTACGTCACAATAACTGATGGTCACGTGACAATTTTTCGAATCCGATTACAGACGCTGATGAAGCTTGTCGGTCAATCGTCGATTTAATTATAATTATAGTCTTTTTGTAGGCTTATATTTTTTTGGGTTACATTTTAACATCTTTTTTTGATATCGTTGTGCTAACATTTTAGACGTTTATTTATCATTTTTGTTTGTTTGCACAGTATCTAATTTCCGTTTCCTGTGTAGTGTTTTGTAGATCATTGTCCTTTATCTTTTGACATGATATATTATCTGTCCTTCGACTTACGGGTTCTGATTCAAAGTTTTATTACTATGTCAACCAAACCGTGCATGGGAACTCCATTCGCAAGTAAAGTGTTCTGTGTTCACTAAGCGTCGGTGATACTATTGCCATATAGCATTAAGCGATTCGCGGTAAATACGAAAGTTGTACAATTTGTTCATTGTCCAATCAAATTGAATACATTGTATTCTTTTTGAAAAGAATACTAATAGACGGAATGTCATCTTCAAGTGTAAGAGGAGTTTGAAGATACCAAAGGGGTAATTAGAATCCACAAATCGAAGAAGGACACAATTGTCAAAAGAAAAAAGGACAAGGGGACAAACAACTATCTACAAAACACTACACAGAAAACTGCAGAGCGAGCACCACAAACCCCACTAAAATCCGGGGATGAACTCATGTGCTCCGGAAGTGCAAAAGTCCCTAAATCAGCACATACCAGCAGCATCAATTTCTGATTATAAAACAGACGACAATGGCGGTAGATTGCTCATTGTAGGTAGCTCGTGAATAATAGGACAATCTGCCTGAAGCAATTACTTTCGAGGAAAGTCTCTTTAACGATTATCAGAAAAACAAATTATCGGAATTAATTCATTCCATTTGCTATTAGTGTGCCATTAGATTCATGTTTTATTATGTAATATAAAAGAATAACAAGGTCAGAGGTGATTGTTCGTTTTGTTGATATTGGTGGACATGTTGACCATCACTGTTCACACCTTTTTTTCATAATGCGTGGTTAATTACCAATCGGAAATATTTCTAATGGTTAAGGGCATACACCACATCCAGGAGAAAGAGAAATATAGCTTAAGCCCTTACAAACGTTTCAGTTTCTCCCCATGGACCCCCCACGGGAACTAGAAATCAAATTTGCTAGGTTTTGCTGTTCTTAATTGAAAAAAAATTATAGATGCAAAGATAATTTGTGTTATGACTTCAGATTTAGTGTGTTTGTATTTAGATTTGTTATAACCAAACTTTAAATGAATGAAGGTAATTTAATGAACAAGATTTAATTTGAATTTTATTATCACATTTCATATATTCGATTACTTAATGAAGCCATTATGTACGCTTGGTATACGGTGCATTTTGAAATTCCATGCAGGCATATTCAGCGATATTTATCACAAGCATATTTGGTATTGCGAAATTATTTTAAAAATAATGGCACACACAATGTAACCACTAATGACCCCACAAAATAGCATGTACACGTGATTCCATGTATGAATAAGGGTAATAACAAAATTACCGAACAATCTTACAAAGGGAAAGTCAAAACTCATATGTACAGACAAAATCAGTGAACAACCGGAAAACTGTGAAAACCGTAATGACCCTGACTTGGTGCAGGCATTTCTAAAGAAATGGTGGGTTGAATCAGATTTTAAAGCGCCAATCCTCCCGTTTTCATTACGGCTCAATTGGGAGCGTGTGAATACTTTTGTCCATTGTCTGTACATGTCGATCTACTCAGTAACACCACCATGACTCCGAACCAACCAGTCTTTGATCTTAATGCTCCGTAAAGTATCAGGATGCGAAAAACATCGCCAAGACCTGTAGTAAATAAAACAATTTCATGTAAAAATTAAAGCAAAATCATAGAACGCCTTAGTGCAAGAAATAAAAAGTATGTCTTCGCCCTTTCATTAAAACAATATCTAAGATCTCAACCTTTTACGCATAAATTCAAATGATCTCTCCCTTGTTCAATCATTTATATGTAATTGATTCATCCCACACAACCACCGTCTGTCAGAGGGTTTGTATTCCGTGACAGTAATTCAAAGTCGTTTTTATATACCCATTGTGAGGGGGCGTCGTGGTCGTGATGGTATGGTACTTGGGTTTACAACTACCCATGCAATCAGTGCCTATCACCATTAACGTTGTGAGTTCGAATACCCCTCATGACGAGGTGTACAACTACAACATTATGTGATCAAGTTATGTTTTTATAAAAGTTACCGTCGTATGTTTATAGTAGGATTTAAAAACGTGCTTCTGTTCATGTCCAGCACGTGTATTTATTTATATATTGTCACGTGTGTTGTTTGTATATGGTGAAGAGGGGTTCATTCATTGGTGATACGATATAGGTGTATAGGTGAAAGTTTGTTCATGTCGAGCCCGTGCTAGAGCGGAAAAGAAAAATAAGTTTAGGTGGTAAATGTATTGCGGGATTTAAGTCATTCGAGGTTCGCATTCAGTACAGCAAAGACGTCTTGATTCCCCCACCCACCCTAATTATATGTACAGTATAATAATAAAATAACACACGAATACACACGTGATGAGAATTGTATGTACAGTTTTGTTTTATGTTTTTTGTAATTAACTGTTATTGAAAGCTCATTTATAGCAATGTATGTTAGATAACGTTTACTTACAGTTGCTTTTCTTTTGTAGATTGGATTTGTGTATGTACTGTATAACCTATGTTACCTGCAGCGGCCAAGACAGACATTTTGATCTTTATTGTAATAAAGTAGAGCTGTACGCTGTCTGGCGAGCTGATCCTATAAGCAAGTGTTGAGTTTTATTTTATAAATTATTTATGTTCACGAAATAGAACATAATGTCAGTTACATGCGGCGGGTCGGTGGTTTTCTCCGGGTATTCCGGTTCCCGCCACCAATAAAACTGAAATATTGTTGAAAGTGGCGCTAAACACCATAACCCCTATACTCATTGGGTTCTAGACGATAGTTGGGATGCTATTTCTCCAAAGTGATAACATACAAATTTTAATATTTTCAACCATATATCTTCAACGTGTGGATGCATGTGTTGTATCAGTGATTTGACACATTCTCGTCATAAGTTATATATAATTTACATAATCATGTAAACATATGACATGGAACACACTGTGCATTTAATATCAGATGTGAATAGATGTAAAACATATAATTATTAATTGTAATTATTATGTTCTGTGTTTAATTAGATGAGACGAATGTTATTAATATATGTTTATATTATATATTCTATCTTTAAATTGTTGGTACATAATAAATTTGCATAAAAAACAAAATTTATGTTTATTACTACATTTGTATTTGATGTTCAATATTTGATTCTAACAAATTGCTGATATATTTTCTCTGATCTCTCACGAAGATCATTAATTACTTTAGATGTTTATGACTAATAAAATTTAAATCTAAGAGAAATATCATTTACCCCTTTGGTATCTTCAAACTCTTCTTATGGTTTTTGTCCTTAGAGAAATGGTCTGAAACCAACAGATTCGTAGTCAATTCACTACGAGCATTTTCACTGACCCTTCTATTCTACTGTCACATTGTTGTTTCTGTATGAAGCCAGTACTAGGATTTCCAATGCCATGTGTTGTGATCTATTTGTGTTCAATCGTTAGAGATAAGAGATGTTTTTTTCTTCCGTTTATTTGATATTAATGGAAAGCTTGATCGTACTGTTTAAACGTTATTTCCATAATTAATTTCTTAAACTAAATCATGTCATAGTGAATTCCATAGAAGGTAGATAATTAAAAGAGAACTTAAAGGTGGGTTTGCTATGTAGAGTGAGAGTTGCTTATCTTTCCCATGCAAGGGTCTTGATGATCAAACAGGTCAACATACCAAGGATTGTTGCGGTTCAATATATATGTCTACACATAAAACAAATAGATATAACATTTACATAAGGGTTGTCTTATCATATCCATAGTTTATTTGATTTACAAACCACTATAAGAGAAACAGTAATTTGCAAAACACAACGGAAGGGTACGTAATTCCTGTTCCACTAGTGCCGTGGTACCCGTCGTGTTGCTCATGTTAAACATCTGATCATAAGTCATAATTGATTACAAACCAAGAACGTGGAAAGGAGGACATGACTGTTACTACGACAAACTGAGCATGTCGTGGTCATCTGTGATATATATATTTAAGGATTGATCGCAATTTATGTTCGGTTCATGAAGAAGTTACCTCAACCAGGTTGTAAAAACCTGATAACCCGCGTAGTGGGTTACGCAAGGATGTGTACAACCTGATTAAGGTTATTTCGAATGATCCGAACAAATAATTTCGATCAATCCTTATAAATCATTCATGAAGAAATAACCCCAATCAGGTTGTACACACTGGGTAACCCGCGTAGTGGGTTACGCAATGATATGTACATCCTGATAATTTCGATCAATCCTTATAAATTAATTCAAACTCTTTTTATGATATTGAAAAATTTATTTATTTTTTCAAAATAAGGCAAATAATCGGAAATAAATTTAAATAACCTCAAAGGTGCCTCATTTAAGGAAAAATCACTTGATGACAACGGCACGCGACGCCTTGAGAACGACGTCTATTTTCAGATTCCGGTCATTGACAAATAACCAACTTTTTAAAGCAATCAAAACACGTATAAAGTGACCTGTGACTCTGAAATTAATTTATATCATAATGGTTAACGAAGCCACAACATAGACTATTGTCATCATTTCTAGCGTCGTCGTTCTCTGGATTTTATTGAGATTTCAATCCTTTTCTCCGAATCACTTGGTTAGCTTAAATGCAAACTTGGCAGAACTACTCATTAGGTGCTACATTTAGTGCTGATCGCAAATTCAATATGACTTCCACGGCCAATAATGTATTTAATCAACAATAATAGAAAAAAAAATCCTCTCAGAAACGATGGGCATATTGGATTCTGATATTGCAGAAATGTTCATTTAATGGTCCAGTACGAGTTTTGTGTACCGATCAACAAAATTATACATAGGACCGAACGAGGCATATATTTAAATATTATTCTTATCTGAAATACTTAAACCAGTTGTAAGCAAGCTTAAATTGGAGTGCTCCTTGGATAGTCGCTTATCAAATGCCTGGGATTTTGTCGATTGGAAATCAAAGATGTCATATCTTTGAAAAAGAACTGGTATCTTCTTTTTCACTTTAATTCAATGAAATTAATATTACAAATTTTGACTTCCATGCTCTGTCTGAAAACTTGTACTTTACGGTAAAATGAATAGAAATCGTTATTTATAAAAATGCGGATATCATTTCGTAACTGGATCATTGTATGGTGTCTCTCAAAGGAAATTATACTATGGACCAATTCAGTCCATACGTAATATCATTGCTAAATGTTAAAACGTAACTTATATACTCAATTTATTTATTTATAATTACATCTATCGTTTGATATATGCAAATAAAAGTGTCACCTATTGGAAAAATAAACATTAAATCATATTTATGTATCTATATGCACAAATTAAGTAATTACTAACATGACACATTATTCATGCTATTTTCCCGACGTAAATTGTTATTGTCTTGTTTGTCGCTAAAAGAGTATAATTCATTAACAAATATCAACATATATTTTTCTAACATTAATATGAGCAATAAATCTCTGTACTTTTAAGTACTTTGAAGGTTCACATGTTTCTTTAAGCTAGTGGGGGTAGTCATTTAAACTAGATTAGCACTTCGAGTAAGATGTTTACAATAACAGGACACAGTCCATATATAAACTTCTTGCACCACTCGGAGCCAACCCTGTTATCTGTCTTCCTCTTTAAATGCTGCATGTCTAGAAGAGATATACGAAATACCAATGTTGTAGTATTTGGGTTGACCAGATTGTGGATCGAAATACGACAATGAGATCTAAAATTATATGCATGTTTGTAAATACACAACACCAATTTAAAACAACGTATCAGAAATTTCTATTATGAAATCAGCTACGATAGAAAGAGTGTACCAAGAGGGTACAATTTACCTGTATTCAATCAACAATGAGGGCCTTGATAAGTTCAATCCTGCACGTGTAACTAGTGTAACCGCAAACAATGCAAGATTAGATTTGATGCTCATTGTTTTCAACTGATTGTATTTAGCTTTGTGATTGTAACGAAGTAATGGGTTCCCTGTATTTCTCAAATGCTATTCTATTGCTAGATACTGGAAAGAGAGAAGCCAATATGTCACTTAAGCAAATTGCTCAAGTTGGTTATTACAATTCAAACATCAGTCGTATTGTTAGGAAATACTGACGAATGGCGCTAAAGACCATAGGAGATCTGGAAAATCCTGTGTAACATCTCGTAGGTCAGACACTGCTTTGGGAAGATTGGTAGGATAAGGGTAATAACAAAAGTAACGAACTCCGAACAATCTTACAAAGGGAAAGTCAAAACTCATAATTATATAAACAGACAAAATCAGTCAACAACCGGAAAACTATGAAAACCGTAATGATCCTGACTTGGTACAGGCATTTCTAAAGAAATGGTGGGTTGAATCAGATTTGGGAAGATTGGTAAGAAGGACACCGTTCGCTAGTAGCACAGTTCTTTAGAAGAAGTGGCTATCGCGCTGTATTTTATTATCAAGAACTGTTCGACATTGTGTAAAAACAGTTGGTTACCGTGTAAGAATACCTTTAACTTACGCACGTTCACACAGTAATCCATAAACAATGGTGTCGAGCGAGTTGCTTTCTGCTTCGCGTGATATATTGTCGAGTGTCGACTGTGTGTATGGTGGCATCCAAACAACATATAATGAACGAAATACAGTTTAAGCTGTTCCCATTCGTGGTAGCTGAGTTATAGTGTAGGGATGTATTTCATATGGTTTTAACTTGGACCTCATCACAGTAAGAGGAAACCTTAATAGTCAAAGCTACCGCACAGACATATATGCAGCAAGTGTAGGGTCTCATTTTGACACACAGACAGACCCAGATGCCCATTTCAGTTCACTCACTGGACGTGTTTTGAAATATTTAACTGTTGTTGTTGGAGATCATTGACCGTTACATCATTTGAATCTTGAATTCATTCGTGTGTTTATTAGTCACAACTGATGGTGTAGCTATAATGTAAAGTCAGTTTGTAACTGTCGGATAATATAGACAATATAAAGATAAATCATCCAATGCATATACTTTATTTGCAACATATTGTGTTGATAAAAAAAATTGTATTTAAAGCTCTTTTTTACAATTTACATGTGATTTTGTCTTTCGATTGATCAAACATAACAAAGTTAGTTTCTGGCTCGTAGCATAGCCAATGATATATGTTTATTACATGCAAGTAATGAAATTAAAATGACACACATAAATTAACTTGCTTTACAACGTTTTTGTTCTAGAGAGTCAACAGAAATAATTATATAATACAATTTATCTGAATATTTTCCTTTTAATTTCCGCCTCGTTTGTTTTCTGGGCAACACTTTCATCATATACTTCAATTCAAAAAATATTTTTCTTGATTACAATAATGCATTACTTTGCAATGTTCTCAAATTTTAAACAATTGTTAACCATGTTAATATTCGTGTGACTTGCTGTTTCATACACTATTTCTGAATTTATCACATTGTTTTTGCAATAAGAAAGACAACTCTTTCATTCATTTGATCGCAAAGGGATAATTCTGCAAGTCATTCCCTCAAGGAAATCATTATAAAAACCACAAGCTCTGGAATGTCGCATCAACTGAGAGATACACAGTTCACAATGGGGAAAATTGAAATCATCTATTTTATTGTAAAGTTTTTATCTTAACCGGTCCTCACTGTCACTTTCGAGGAGTATTTCAAGGTATGAAACAGCTGTATCTGTTGTATTCTTTTTTATTGAAATAAATGAGCTGGATACAGAATAATTCAACAGACTTCGTTAACATTCTATATGAAAGATGAGTGCAAATGAAATATGAATATATTATACATTTTAAATTATTTGAAAAATTAAATTGTGGATAATTCGAAGTAATCCAGCTGTGTATTTAATGTAGTGTATCTGTCATTGATTTAATTCCTCCGGTTTAAAAAAATATATATATATATGCAGATGACACCTCTATTTGACATTGTACTTTTATCTCCTATAATTTGTTTCTTATTTTTTATGTCATTGTCAAAATTGCGTAAATTATTTTACTTCAGTTAATGTTTTACTTTTATCACATATGAAATACAATAATCTTTCCCTCCATTGCATTCATATCTAACAAAATCAAGATAGGTCAGCATTGTTTTAACCATTCAAATGGACAATTTCAATAATGTATGTAATATTTGATAATTTAAAGGGGAATTATCTGCCAAATCGTAAATTTTTGTTACCCGTAAAAACTATCAGATATGATTGATGCCTTAATAAAACCTGTTTCTGTAACTTATAAATGTTATGAAATGTACGCGCATCGGGGAAAAATCGTGCAACTGCTCGTGTTTTGAGATCGACCAAGAGATGGACGCCATCTTATTACTTATCGACATTGTTTACGGAGTTTGTCGAATCGTCATTAAATCAGTACAACAATGCACTTATTTCTTATTTTTTGTGAATCTGATTTTAGTCGGGGTTAATTACGAGGAAATAACCATGTAAGTTTGCAGTTAATAAGCGACAAAATACAAATTATTCGTTTTTACCTGTCACTAGTAAGGTCAGTTGCATACGGAAAAGCGAGGTCAAATTATTTGCTTGCAAAGAAATAACTAATCGATGGTAATTTTCGTTCTCAAAAGGCGAAAAGTGGTACGATAAGCTGTTTAATATGAAATATTTACCTTTATGTCATCATTTTAAAGCTATTTACCAATTTCCAAAACCTATAATTATTTTGGTCAAATTCGTAGCTAATGCCCCTTTAAGGTTGAAATGCTATTATAAAATGTCAACGGTCTGTATAATTTATTATGGTGATATAAAGTAACACGACATTAGTGAATAGATAATAAGATAGCAAGACATATGTCAGTACTTCGTTGAATATAGTTATTTAAGAAGAATCAGAATGTTACGGTTATAAATTATAGAGGTTATTTTTTTAAGGTAGGAAGAAACCAGTACTTATTTTCTTGCATAAAAACGTAGATATCTTATTTAGTGTGCACGATGCGTTTCTGGAATAATCTTTATCAGGTACACTCATAGTATAAGATAGTACAAATTCGGTCAAACATTGCAAATTTGATATCTACGTTTTTATTAATATTACTGGGTCGATAACTCTGTTGGTGGACTATTATTCCCCGAGGGTATCATCCGCCCAGTAGTTACACTGGGTCGATACATCTGTTGGTGGGCTATTATTCCCCGAGGGTATCATCCGCCCAGTAGTTACACTGGGTCGATGCATCTGCTGGTGGACTATTATTCCCCGAGGGTATCATCCGCCCAGTAGTTACACTGGGTCGATACATCTGCTGGTGGGCTATTATTCCCCGAGGGTATCATCCGCCCAGTAGTTACACTGGGTCGATACATCTGCTGGTGGACTATTATTCCCCGAGGGTATCATCCGCCCAGTAGTTACACTGGGTCGATACATCTGCTGGTGGACTATTATTCCCCGAGGGTATCATCCGCCCAGTAGTTACACTGGGTCGATACATCTGTTGGTGGGCTATTATTCCCCGAGGGTATCATCCGCCCAGTAGTTACACTGGGTCGATGCATCTGCTGGTGGACTATTATTCCCCGAGGGTATCATCCGCCCAGTAGTTACACTGGGTCGATACATCTGCTGGTGGGCTATTATTCCCCGAGGGTATCATCCGCCCAGTAGTTACACTGGGTCGATACATCTGCTGGTGGACTATTATTCCCCGAGGGTATCATCCGCCCAGTAGTTACACTGGGTCGATACATCTGCTGGTGGACTATTATTCCCCGAGGGTATCATCCGCCCAGTAGTTACACTGGGTCGATACATCTGCTGGTGGACTATTATTCCCCGAGGGTATCATCCGCCCAGTAGTTACACTGGGTCGATACATCTGCTGATGGACTATTATTCCCCGAGGGTATCACCCGCCCAGTAGTTACACTGGGTCGATACATCTGCTGGTGGGCTATTATTCCCCGAGGGTATCATCCGCCCAGTAGTTACACTGGGTCGATACATCTGCTGGTGGGCTATTATTCCCCGAGGGTATCATCCGCTCAGTAGTTACACTGGGTCGATACATCTGCTGGTGGACTATTATTCCCCGAGGGTATCATCCGCCCAGTAGTTACACTGGGTCGATACATCTGCTGGTGGGCTATTATTCCCCGAGGATATCATCCGCCCAGTAGTTACACTGGGTCGATACATCTGCTGGTGGATTATTATTCCCCGAGGGTATCATCCGCCCAGTAGTTACACTGGGTCGATACATCTGCTGGTGGACTATTATTCCCCGAGGGTATCATCCGCCCAGTAGTTACACTGGGTCGATACATCTGCTGGTGGACTATTATTCCCCGAGGGTATCATCCGCCCAGTAGTTACACTGGGTCGATACATCTGCTGGTGGACTATTATTCCCCGAGGGTATCATCCGCCCAGTAGCTACACTGGGTCGATACATCTGCTGGTGGGCTATTATTCCCCGAGGGTATCATCCGCTCAGTAGTTACACTGGGTCGATACATCTGCTGGTGGACTATTATTCCCCGAGGGTATCATCCGCCCAGTAGTTACACTTGGTCGATACATCTGCTGATGGGCTATTATTCCCCGAGGATATCATCCGCCCAGTAGTTACACTGGGTCGATACATCTGCTGGTGGACTATTATTCCCCGAGGGTATCATCCGCCCAGTAGTTACACTGGGTCGATACATCTGCTGGTGGACTATTATTCCCCGAGGGTATCATCCGCCCAGTAGTTACACTGGGTCGATACATCTGCTGGTGGACTATTATTCCCCGAGGGTATCATCCGCCCAGTAGTTACACTGGGTCGATACATCTGCTGGTGGACTATTATTCCCCGAGGGCATCAACCGCCCAGTAGTTACACTGGGTCGATACATCTGCTGGTGGACTATTATTCCCCGAGGGTATCAACCGCCCAGTAGTTACACTGGGTCGATACATCTGCTGGTGGGCTATTATTCCCCGAGGGTATCAACCGCCCAGTAGTTACACTGGGTCGATACATCTGCTGGTGGGCTATTATTCCCCGAGGGTATCATCCGCCCAGTAGTTACACTGGGTCGATAAATCTGCTGGTGGACTATTATTCCCCGAGGGTATCATCCGCCCAGTAGTTACACTGGGTCGATACATCTGCTGATGGACTATTATTCCCCGAGGGTATCACCCGCCCAGTAGTTACACTGGGTCGATACATCTGCTGGTGGGCTATTATTCCCCGAGGGTATCATCCGCCCAGTAGTTACACTGGGTCGATACATCTGCTGGTGGACTATTATTCCCCGAGGGTATCATCCGCCCAGTAGTTACACTGGGTCGATACATCTGCTGGTGGACTATTATTCCCCGAGGGTATCATCCGCCCAGTAGTTACACTGGGTCGATACATCTGTTGGTGGGCTATTATTCCCCGAGGGTATCATCCGCCCAGTAGTTACACTGGGTCGATACATCTGCTGGTGGACTATTATTCCCCGAGGGTATCATCCGCCCAGTAGTTACACTGGGTCGATACATCTGCTGGTGGGCTATTATTCCCCGAGGGTATCATCCGCTCAGTAGTTACACTGGGTCGATACATCTGCTGGTGGACTATTATTCCCCGAGGGTATCATCCGCCCAGTAGTTACACTGGGTCGATACATCTGCTGGTGGGCTATTATTCCCCGAGGATATCATCCGCCCAGTAGTTACACTGGGTCGATACATCTGCTGGTGGACTATTATTCCCCGAGGGTATCATCCGCCCAGTAGTTACACTGGGTCGATACATCTGCTGGTGGACTATTATTCCCCGAGGGTATCATCCGCCCAGTAGTTACACTGGGTCGATACATCTGCTGGTGGACTATTATTCCCCGAGGGTATCATCCGCCCAGTAGTTACACTGGGTCGATACATCTGCTGATGGACTATTATTCCCCGAGGGTATCACCCGCCCAGTAGTTACACTGGGTCGATACATCTGCTGGTGGGCTATTATTCCCCGAGGGTATCATCCGCCCAGTAGTTACACTGGGTCGATACATCTGCTGGTGGGCTATTATTCCCCGAGGGTATCATCCGCTCAGTAGTTACCTGGGTCGATACACCTGCTGGTGGACTATTATTCCCCGAGGGTATCATCCGCCCAGTAGTTACACTGGGTCGATACATCTGCTGGTGGGCTATTATTCCCCGAGGATATCATCCGCCCAGTAGTTACACTGGGTCGATACATCTGCTGGTGGACTATTATTCCCCGAGGGTATCATCCGCCCAGTAGTTACACTGGGTCGATACATCTGCTGGTGGACTATTATTCCCCGAGGGTATCATCCGCCCAGTAGTTACACTGGGTCGATACATCTGCTGGTGGACTATTATTCCCCGAGGGTATCATCCGCCCAGTAGTTACACTGGGTCGATACATCTGCTGGTGGACTATTATTCCCCGAGGGTATCAACCGCACAGTAGTTACACTGGGTCGATACATCTGCTGGTGGGCTATTATTCCCCGAGGGTATCATCCGCCCAGTAGTTACACTGGGTCGATACATTTGCTGGTGGACTATTATTCCCCGAGGGTATCATCCGCCCAGTAGTTACACTGGGTCGATACATCTGCTGGTGGGCTATTATTCCCCGAGGGTATCATCCGCCCAGTAGTTACACTGGGTCGATACATCTGCTGGTGGACTATTATTCCCCGAGGGTATCATCCGCCCAGTAGTTACACTGGGTCGATACATCTGCTGGTGGACTATTATTCCCCGAGGGTATCATCCGCCCAGTAGTTACACTGGGTCGATACATCTGCTGGTGGACTATTATTCCCCGAGGGTATCATCCACCCAGTAGTTACACTGGGACGATACATCTGCTGGTGGACTATTATTCCCCGAGGGTATCATCCGCGCAGTAGTTACACTGGGTCGATACACCTGCTGGTGGACTATTATTCCCCCGAGGGTATTATCCGCCCAGTAGTTACACTGGGTCGATACATCTGCTGGTGGACTATTATTCCCCGAGGGTATCATCCGCCCAGTAGTTACACTGGGTCGATACATCTGCTGATGGACTATTATTCCCCGAGGGTATCACCGCCCAGTAGTTACACTGGGTCGATACATCTGCTGGTGGGCTATTATTCCCCGAGGGTATCATCCGCCCAGTAGTTACACTGGGTCGATACATCTGCTGGTGGGCTATTATTCCCCGAGGATATCATCCGCCCAGTAGTTACACTGGGTCGATACATCTGCTGGTGGACTATTATTCCCCGAGGGTATCATCCGCCCAGTAGTTACACTGGGTCGATACATCTGCTGGTGGGCTATTATTCCCCGAGGATATCAT
Organism: Bathymodiolus brooksi; assembly: GCA_963680875.1. NCBI lineage: Eukaryota > Metazoa > Mollusca > Bivalvia > Mytilida > Modiolidae > Bathymodiolus > Bathymodiolus brooksi. Next base: position 33,372,033 of record OY804577.1, read on the forward strand.
CCGCCCAGTAGTTACACTGGGTCGATACATCTGCTGGTGGACTATTATTCCCCGAGGGTTTCATCCGCCCAGTAGTTACACTGGGTCGATACATCTGCTGGTGGACTATTATTCCCCGAGGGTATCATCCGCCCAGTAGTTACACTGGGTCGATACATCTGCTGGTGGACTATTATTCCCCGAGGGTATCATCCGCCAAGTAGTTACACTGGGTCGATACATCTGCTGGTGGACTATTATTCCCCGAGGGTATCAACCGCACAGTAGTTACACTGGGTCGATACATCTGCTGGTGGGCTATTATTCCCCGAGGGTATCATCCGCCCAGTAGTTACACTGGGTCGATACATCTGCTGGTGGACTATTATTCCCCGAGGGTATCATCCGCCCAGTAGTTACACTGGGTCGATACATCTGCTGGTGGGCTATTATTCCCCGAGGGTATCATCCGCCCAGTAGTTACACTGGGTCGATACATCTGCTGGTGGACTATTATTCCCCGAGGGTATCATCCGCCCAGTCGTTACACTGGGTCGATACATCTGCTGGTGGACTATTATTCCCCGAGGGTATCATCCGCCCAGTAGTTACACTGGGTCGATACATCTGCTGGTGGACTATTATTCCCCGAGGGTATCATCCACCCAGTAGTTACACTGGGTCGATACATCTGCTGGTGGACTATTATTCCCCGAGGGTATCAACCGCCCAGTAGTTACACTGGGTCGATACATCTGCTGGTGGGCTATTATTCCCCGAGGGTATCATCCGCGCAGTAGTTACACTGGGTCGATACACCTGCTGGTGGACTATTATTCCCCCGAGGGTATCATCCGCCCAGTAGTTACACTGGGTCGATACATCTGCTGGTGGGCTATTATTCCCCGAGGGTATCATCCGCCCAGTAGTTACACTGGGTCGATACATCTGCTGGTGGACTATTATTCCCCGAGGGTATCATCCGCCCAGTAGTTACACTGGGTCGATACATCTGCTGGTGGACTATTATTCCCCGAGGGTATCATCCGCCCAGTAGTTACACTGGGTCGATACATCTGTTGGTGGGCTATTATTCCCCGAGGGTATCATCCGCCCAGTAGTTACACTGGGTCGATACATCTGCTGGTGGACTATTATTCCCCGAGGGTATCATCCGCCCAGTAGTTACACTGGGTCGATACATCTGCTGGTGGGCTATTATTCCCCGAGGGTATCATCCGCTCAGTAGTTACACTGGGTCGATACATCTGCTGGTGGACTATTATTCCCCGAGGGTATCATCCGCCCAGTAGTTACACTGGGTCGATACATCTGCTGGTGGGCTATTATTCCCCGAGGATATCATCCGCCCAGTAGTTACACTGGGTCGATAAATCTGCTGGTGGACTATTATTCCCCGAGGGTATCATCCGCCCAGTAGTTACACTGGGTCGATACATCTGCTGGTGGACTATTATTCCCCGAGGGTATCATCCGCCCAGTAGTTACACTAGGTCGATACATCTGCTGGTGGACTATTATTCCCCGAGGGTATCATCCGCCCAGTAGTTACACTGGGTCGATACATCTGCTGGTGGACTATTATTCCCCGAGGGTATCAACCGCCCAGTAGTTACACTGGGTCGATACATCTGCTGGTGGGCTATTATTCCCCGAGGGTATCATCCGCCCAGTAGTTACACTGGGTCGATACATCTGCTGGTGGACTATTATTCCCCGAGGGTATCATCCGCCCAGTAGTTACACTGGGTCGATACATCTGCTGGTGGGCTAATATTCCCCGAGGGTATCATCCGCCCAGTAGTTACACTGGGTCGATACATCTGCTGGTGGACTATTATTCCCCGAGGGTATCATCCGCCCAGTAGTTACACTGGGTCGATACATCTGCTGGTGGACTATTATTCCCCGAGGGTATCATCCGCCCAGTAGTTACACTGGGTCGATACATCTGCTGATGGACTATTATTCCCCGAGGGTATCATCCGCCCAGTAGTTACACTGGGTCGATACATCTGATGGTGGACCATTATTCCCCGAGGGTATCATCCGCCCAGTAGTTACACTGGGTCGATATTTCTGCTGATGGACTATTATTCCCCTTGGGTATCATCCGTCGATACATCTGCTGGTGGACCATTATTCCCCGGGGCTATCACCCCCCAGTAGTCAGTGTTTCGGCATTGTCATGGTTTATTAGATATATCTATAACTGAATTTTACAGTTCTTAAATAATGTAAATATTGACAAATAAGGGTAATAACAAAATTACCGAACTCCGAACAATCTTACAAAGGGAAAGTCAAAACTCATAATTATATAAACAGACAAAATCAGTCAACAACCGGAAAACTGTGAAAACCGTAATGACCCTGACTTGATACAGGCATTTCTAAAGAAATGGTGGGTTGAATCAGATTTTAAAGCGCCAAACCTCCCGCTCTCATTACGGTTCAAAGGTTCCGGGTGTCACTATAACAGTATTTAAATACAGGAACAAAATAGGTAAAATAGTTGTCAAAGCAGTACCATATTCGGTGACGTAAATGTCAAAAATATTTTTACGTCACAAATTGATAAAAAAATATCCTTGACATTTTTCTTGACTTCTTTATCTTTATACATTTTCACTATATGAAAATGCATCGCTTATAATCGTTTCTGCAGAGAACTGCTTACCATTCTGGAGAACAGGTGTTCACCCCTGGTTTTTATTGGGGTTCGTATTACCCGATTTTTAGTTTTATGTGTATATTTTGTACTTTTTCTTTTGTCCATTGTGTTGTCTGTACTTCTTCTATACTGTAAAAGTATTAATTTTCGCTACATCCAATTTTCGCGGTTTCTCCCAACTGGGCAAATTCATGGGAACTTGTTTTCTCATATTTCTTAATTTAAACAATATTTATTTAGAAAATAATCAGAATATACAGTACATCAAACATAGTAAATACAGACAGGATTCAGAAACAAACAATTATTGCTTTTATATGTTTTCTGGTCTGGTCTGATTCGCATATGTCTTATTGCGTAAAAGCAAAAAAAATGTACTTTTCGGTCAACCAGTTTATTATACTGAGAAGATAGAATCGTATTACGTATTACATTTGTCATGTGAAATCTGCTCACTCTGTTTTATCTTAACAGGAAGTTAGCGTATGTTCACTTGAATAAAATTACTAGTAAAACTTTCAAATACTAAGAATTCCTTTATAAACTGGTATTCTGATGAACTTAGTAAAGGAATGAAATTGGGAAAACAAAAGAAGCTTTAATTAGGGGGTGGGGAAAAACATATATCAAAGAATGTGTTGACAATTGCCGACTATGATTACCCTAATTATCTGTTTCACATTTACAGTATGGTTTCACGCTTTGACGCACACTGTGATTTTAACATTTATATATATTATTGACACTCAGTGTACCTGTAATTAAGGCAGTATTTTTGTAATTTTGTAATTAAATTTTGTTCTTGAAACGTACATTCGTGTATGTCTTAATTATAATAGGAGATCATGTAAAGAATAGGAAAAGTTAATATGTTGGGTTGAAGTTACTACTATGAAGGACTGACATAAGTAATCTTTTGTACCAATTTTTCGAGGGTACTATTTTCGCTGTCTGACGTCCTCATCGAAATAAGCGAAAATTAGTACTTTTACAGTATATGATTCTGATTGTCCCTTTGGTATCTTCAAACTCTTCTGAATGTGGTGATAAATATTCATGAACAAACTCATTGTGTACACATGGTGATACAATGCATAAAATATGCATGCGGTGATATAGTAATAATAAACAATATCTGTATTTGGTGATGTTCTTAATCAAAATCAAATTGTATATGTACATGTGGTGACTTAATATTCAAAACATGTTGTGATATACACATGTATAGAGAATAACGGCAGATTTGAACATTTATGTCATTTCATATTGAGGGATTCATAGTACTGAAACCCATAGCAAATTCCAAATAATTTCACACATCACATTGTAATTCTAATCTAATTCGCACTATTTATACAGTTTGGTTATATAAAGATTCATTTGGACTGTTTGGGAAACATCATAATTGGGAATTCAAATTAATTTGTTTAAAAGCGTAACAGTAGAATAGTGTAAAATGTATGTTTATGCAATGTGTGAATTGTCATTGGGTTTTTCAACAGGTGTAATAATACATATTTATCATGTGTTTGTTTTTAATGACCTTTTCATATCAGCATTTATACGGGCTGTTTAGGTTCAATGATTTAAGGTTAGAGGTGAGTGGTCGTTTGGATGATAATGATGGAATTGTCCATGCATATTTAAGCTTTCTTTTCCTAAAACATAGAGAGCACTGAAAGTACTGAGAGCCGGGCTAACCTTTCAGTCTCAGTGTGAAAGCCTTGAAAAAAAAAAAATAGGTGTTGGAAATAAGATTTAGGCTTTGACAACAGGAGACATCTATATAGCTGTTCAACTAGTCATTTAGCAGCCATGTTTGTGATGAATCAACACCAAAGCAACAACACTAAGAAAACATATATGGCAAGTTGGTTAAATGGAAAAATTGTCAAGATGTAAATGTTATTCACTATAGGCTACTGTTTGTAGCCATGTTGAATTTACCTCTAAGCATACAATAATCTTACTGCATTCAATAAACATATATCATCTTCATATTTCCATGTCATGGCCGTTTAGACAAATCATTACATTTAAATATTAACCATGTTTCATATACTGGCACCTTGATGTTTCAGATCTGATTGATAAGGTTTTAATACATAAATATAAGAGATTAAATGCAACTTAAAGTTTTCCCTTAAGAATGGTAAAGCTGTAAATAATAAGTTTGCAAGTCAACATTTTTTTGGACCCAACATTGCTTATTTAAAAAAATATATACTTAGCAGTTCATATTATAACAGATATCAATTGAAAATAGCACCAAAAGCAGTAAATTAAGAATAATAAATAATAGCCAAATATATAGTACAATTATCGACACCATGGGTCAGACTTTTCCAGTTGGAATATTATTACTGGAGGAAACCGAAGTACCCGAAGAAAACCAAGAACCTGCCGCAAGTCACCGACAAACTTTATCACATAATGTTGTACCGTGTACACCTCGCCTGAGTGGCATGTAGATAAAAGGTGGCAATGGAGCAGCTGCAGGATTATCAGATATTTTATTACCACAGGTAAAAAGATGACATAATGGTATAATAATATTTCACGGAAAGTATTCACTAATCTTATTTCTATGATTATGGTGTTTAACGCCACTTTCAAACACTATTTCAGCTATATTATATACTCATATAAATATCTGGAATCTGATTTAATAAAACACTGTCACGTGATATTTATCCATTCGTTGGGTCAACCGCTAATCGTAAGGTCTCATAGTAAGGTCCACCGCTCGTGAGGAAATCCTAAGGAAATTCCCACGTGAGCATCACGTGTTTCCAATTATAGTTACTTCCCTTGATTCAACAGACAACAAACATGGCGTCCAGCGACAGGTTTGTTGCTGTAGGCGAAGAAGAAATTTTATATAGTATATCGAATATTTTTGCAAAGTCGTAGGTATTCTATTACTTGGTGTCTGATGCAAAAATATTCGATATAATCAGTCACTTGAAGTTTGAAAAATAAGGGGAAAAATAAGAAAAATTTCGAAACATTTTGGTCATCTATAATAAATAAGGGATGACCCGACGGTTTGTCTCCCCTCGAATAGTTGGGTCACCCTCGGGCAAGCCCTAGGGTGACCTTACTTTTCTCTGGGAGACAAACCGTTGGGTCACACTCCAAGAAGGGTGATAATTGTATAATATCGTGGCGGTTAGTTTGATTGGTTTGAGGAAACTGGAGTAACCAGAGTACACAACCTACCTTTCGCAAGTCAATGACAAACGTTATCACATAATGTTGTATGAAGTACTCCTCAGCACATGTAGTTTCAAAGAGAAAAAGATTATAAAAATATCACATTTCAGACAGAAAACGATCCTTCATGAAATGCTGTTTGTATTATGCTACGATATATAAAATAAAAAACATCATAATAGATTATAAAATCTATCCACGAATAAACATTAACAACAATAGCAATGCTAAACTGGCTATTCTGATATGAAAATGTTAAGTGTAATTAGAAATTCAAATTCTTTTCAAAGTAATTAGAAATTACAAAAAGTATAAACAACACAAAGTGTCAAACTCCATCATTCCTTTTGCATTATACATTTTAAGAGCACTAAACATATACAATAAGTACTAATCCTCTACAAACAGCACTATGTAATAAATATATACACTATGCTATTACTTTTCACTTGATAAAATGTTTGGTTGATATTCAATGGAGTCTTACCATGTGACAGTAGATTTTATGACAACATCATATGTATTGAACATCAAATTATCTGATAAATTCAATGCAAAGTTTTTTTTCAAGATTAACAATTTTTACAAATAGATGCAACTTACGTACTATCACTCTTCATTTCAAACATGGTAACATAAACTAATTTATACTTTTTGCTTCTATCATTTAATGTAATCTAACATATCTTATTATAAACTAGGAAACATTTTCTTCACATTCTGAAATGTATTTGCATGTAGACTGTAATATTGAAAATGGAAACTTAAATTGAAAAGGGCAAACACTGATCCATCCTTAGAATCAGGCCCTATGACAAGGGGGGGAGGGGGGGGGGGGTTCAGTCGGTACATCGTCTAGGCCCCGGAGAGCCAAGAAAGGGCATGTGAATCTCTGAAGGGCCCCATATAAAAATAAATAAAAATAAAACATCTATGGCTAAAGATAAATAAAAATAAAACATCTATGGCTATAAATAAATAAAAATAAAACATCTATGCTGCTTTGGACAGGCTGAGACTTCTCTCAAAATATTTTTAGCCATAGATGGTTTATTTTTATTTTTATTTTTTTGCATTTTCAACTATTTTTAGTTTATTTAGAAAAGTAATTATGTAAAATTTACTTAGACTTCTGAATTATATTTGTTACTGCTTTGCATAAAGGATATGTTATCTAGAAATAAAACATTCATGAAAGATTACCAGGGGTTTAATTGGACCTCAAATCCTCTATTTTGAGAGAAGTCTCAGCCTTTCCAAAGCAGTCTTGTCCGCCTTGTAAAATTTCTCTTTGAGGCCCTGCTTAGTATACAAATATAGGCAACATATTAGCTGCAGTCCCGTAGCTCTTATGGTCTTTTTTAGTGACCATAAAGCTACAAATTTCACCCGTTTAAAAACTTGCAAAATTGCGACTGCAACTGAGGGGGGAACTTTCAGGAACATGTATAATGATTTATTACTATGATTCAGCCAGCGCTCGTCATTTTCGTAATTGACGAATGCATTTTAATTTTGACAATTATTTTTTTAGAGTAATTCGCCACTTAAAATTGTTTGAAAGCATAACATTTATCATTAGTTTCTGCCCTTACATGTCTATGACCCACGTCAATTAAACAGAGATAACTTATATTTAATTACGTAATCAAAATGATTAAAAATTTACAAAGGTATAATAATTATGTACACGAAGTTCAAGTCGACTTGTAATTTTGAATAATCGTCCTATATGCGTATGACACCCGCGTATTTTTGCCACGTGTCTTTTATGAAAATTCCGATATCGTGTTTACTGAAATCCATCATATTCATGACGTATTTTGAAAGTGATTTTATTGAAAAATAATCCATTTTGCTTTATAGAAACTTTACAAATAAAAATGACGCTATGGGAAAGCTGACGCAATCAATCGTGATATAGGAAATGTTGACCGAAGCTACTTTTAAGCAAACGGTTTATATTTTCTCGTTTCTGTGACATGAAATCTTAGTTCTCATATTTAATATATGCGAAAGTTAGACATTCAAAATTCGTATTTTATAACAAGAAAACTAAGTAAATCGTAGATTATGGCTTCTTTTCTTCATGTCGACCTGCAAATCGCCGCGATTGGGAAAAGAAGAACAATGATAATATTTGCTATAATGATCGTTTTAAATAAAAGAATTTGTAATAAAGTACAGAAAATGATTATTAAATAAAGGTAATAACAAAATTACCGAACTCCGAACAATCTTATAAAGGGAAAGTCAAAACTCATAATTATATAAACAGACAAAATCAGTCAACAACCGGAAAACTGTGAAAACCGTAATGACCCTGACTTGGTACAGGCATTTCTAAAGAAATGGTGGGTTGAATCAGATTTTAAGGCGCCAAACCTCCCGCTCACATTACGGTTCAAAGGTTCCGGCTTGTCACTGTAACAGTATTTAAATACAGGAACAAAATAGGTAAAATAGTTGTCAAAGCAGTACCATATTCGGTGACGTAAATGTCAAAAATACTTTTACGTCACACATTGACAAAAAATTTCTTGACATTTTGGACTTCTTTATCTTTATACATTTTCACTATATGAAAATGCATCGCTTATAATTATTTCTGCAGAGACGGAATATATTTCGACAAGATATTGGTATCGGAATATAAACTTTTTAAGAGATCGAATAAGGCGAATCTTTTTATAGCCCTGGTCCAGTAGCCTGTTTCTCAGATGAAGATGACGTTTCAGGAAATCAGAATAATTGCTACTGGCCCTTGCATAGCGAATCAATTGCGAGATGTAAACACCATATGCAGGAGAAGCTGGTATATTGCTGCACATGTTTGGAAAATTTATGATTTTAAAATTGAAGTCGTCCCGCTTATCATAAATTTTAGTACTGAGTTGACCACTGTCGTCAAATTCGAGGTATAAGTCCAAAAATGATGCGGACGAAGCTGTATCGGTGGTCTCTTTAACTTCCAGCTCTGGAGGATATATCAATGGAAGAAATTCTGCAAATCTAGAATTATTGATAGATAAAACGTCATCAATATACCTGTATGTGAAATTAAAGGCTCTAGCCTCATGAATCTTCTTATCTTTTACAAGCTTTTGAAGAAACTCCGACTCGTATGAGTATAAAAATAAATCGGCTAGAAGAGGGGCACAATTCGTACCCATTGGTATGCCGACGACCTGCTGAAACAGTGTCCCTCCAAAGGAGACAAATATGTTATCGATGAAAATATGAAAATATGAAAATCCAGATTTTCATATAAATAACACTTAAAACTATGCAAAACGTAGATTATGACTTCTTCTCTTCATGTCGATCTGCAAATCGCCGCGATTGGGAAAAGAACAGTGATAATATTTGCTATAATATATTGTTCTAAATAATTTTTTGTAATAAAGTACAGAAAATGATTGTTAAATCCAAATTTTTATATAAATAACACTTAAAACTATTTAAATAGTAGATTATGGCTTCTTCTCTTCATGTCGATCCGCAAATCGTCGCGATTGGGAAAAGAAGAACAATGGTCATATTTGCTAAAATATATCGTTTTAAATAATTCTTTTTGTAATAAAGTACAGAAAATGATTATTAAATCCAGATTTTCATATAAATAACACTTAAAACTATGTAAATAGTAGATTATGGCTTCTTTTCTTCATGTCGACCTGCAAATCGCCGCGATTGAGAAAAGAACAGTGATAATATTAGCTAAACTATATCGTTTTTATTATTTTTTATTTTATTTCTATAGTCAAAATGATGATTAAATACATAATTCTACCATATGTAGCATTTAAAACGACATAAATAGCAGAACCACATTATCGCCGTGGTGTCTGGCCACAATAGTTAACCCCGGAATGCCGGAATAATATTCATACGCTTACCGATTTCACTTCGTTACTTATACACAAGAAAACCAAAATTTCAGAAAAGAAGAACAATGATAATATTTGCTAAAATATATCGTTTTAAATAAAAAAAAATTGTAATAAAGTACAGAAAATGATCATTAAATCTAGATTTTCATGTAAATAACACTTAAAACTATGTCAAACGTAGATTATGGCTTCTTTTCTTCATGTCGATCTGCAAATTGCCGCGATTGGGAAAAGAAGAAGTGATAATATTTGCTAACCTATATCGTTTTTGTTTTTTGTTTTTTTTTTAAATTTGTGTAGTCAAAATGATTATTAAATGCATAATATTGTTATAAATAACACATAAAATAAAACAAATAGTAGTTTTGGGTTCTTTACTTCATTATTCTTGATTATTCTTGATTGTTCTTCAATTAGACCCAAGTACTCGCCAATTCGCCATCTGGTTAAAAATTGCGATCTATTTATTGAACTGTGTACAGTTTAGATTAAATCTGATTTGTGGAGTACATTGATACCGTTCTGTAAGATACATATGTTTTCTGCAATCTTCCATAGTTAATTATCCTTGAATATTTACATTTACATCCTTAAATGGGATAAATATTTATTGTTTTTAAATTAGCCCTTCACTCCGACATCTTAGATTGAAGTGCAGTCTCAATAGATTTAGAATCATAAAAACTCATTTGTATATTAATTCATTCTGGTCAGTTGTCATATTTATTCGTTAGGTATTGCGAATTCAATACACAATAATGAGAACTATGTTTCAATGCGCTGTAATAAATGAGTGGCACGTGAACCACACGTCATTCAACATGAGTTACCGTTCTTGAAGGCGATCGTACCAATAACCTGTGCTAACTGCGTTAGCCACGGCTAAAGATAATAATAAACTTATCCTGATTGTCATGTCATTTTCTATTGCAGTTTATATAAGAAATATATAAAATGGGATGTCCCAGTTCTCGGATGATGTCACCGGCAGCTAACAATAATAATAATAACAATAACCAGAAGGGTGATAGTGGTGAAGGTAATGATGGTGGTGATAATGATGGTAAAGATAATGATGGAGAAGGTGAAAACGACTTTGAATTTTTCTATGAGATGGAAAGTGATTCTGACGAGGTAGGTCAAGGATATAGTAAATGTCATTCTTTATTTGAAAAATGTTAAATCTCTACATGCTATTTTACAAGATTTATTGATTGATTTTTAGCGCCAAGAAAACATCTGGTAAAATACAGTTGTAATTACATTTTTTTGTTTTTAAAAATTTTTTTTGTCCATTGCATCATATGTAAAACATGAGTTCTCTAGGGTTAATAATGAATATTCCATAGGGTCTTCATTTGTGTTGGCATATTGTGTGTCTTTACGTTCTGAGATCTGTGTGATTTGTGTTTGCTTGCGAATAGTGGTGTCCGGCACATGTTGTTTTGTTTTTCTTCGTCTTGTGCACCCTATGTTGTCAGTTTCTCTGGATTGTCCCTTTTTGAATTTCCCTTCGGTATTCTCTAACGTTTATTTTGTAAAAGCATAAAACTGGATGCATATCATAATAATTCATATCATCTATAATTGCGATTTCATTGCTATCTCTTGAGACCTGAGGCTCACATGATATTTTGAAACGGGAGAACCCAAGAACCACCATGGTCACGTTTGATCTATTTTAGATATTTATTTATTGAGAAAAGTTGCGAGGTGTTGGGGAAGGCATGAAACAGGCCTAGCTGTAACTGTGGTATCCTTTATTTCAAGCTCAATGAGATAGATACTATCAACAAAATCACCAAATCTAGAAAAGATGCTTAAATGCTATTACGTTAGAATTAGTTAATCATTAGTGCAGTGTTTGTAGATCATTAATATTTGTCCTTTTGTCATTGTAGTGTCTGTTCTTCTTGATCACGGCTTCTGATTATCGCTATGGCATCTTCAAACTTTTATTATTATGTTTTGAAAACTGAAGACACATACCTGTTATTTGTTTCTAAGTAATTTGCTAATTATATTGTCACGATTTAAGATATTAACCGAGCATTAATTATTTTCATTAGGTAAAACTTGATCCAGTTGAGAATGGATATCCTGATATCAATCAATCTGACTTTGATCCAGTGGTTACCAACGTCAATCAATCAATCAATCTATCTGACGAGGATCCAATTGTTACCATGGTTACCAAGGTTCATAAAGAAGTGGATGAAAACGAGAATCAAATATTTACTCAAGATAAATGCGACCAACATGCCAGAAATGTATGATGTTTTAATATTATTATTATCTACTCAGTATGTTATAGGCGCACTAACTTAGATACCTATGTTTTTAATACATCTGTTGGTGAAATATTAGTCCCCGATTGTATCTGCCTCCCAGTAGTCAGTGTGTCGGTACTGACATTGTTTATTAGATATATTTATTATTGAAACTTACAGCTCCTACATAATGAAATAATTATTAAAACTTACAGCTCATACATAATGAAATTATTATTAAAACTTACAGCTCCTACATAATGAAATTATTATTAAAACTTACAGCTCCTACATAATGAAATTATTATTAAAACTTACAGCTCCTACATAATGAAATTATTATTAAAACTTACAGCTCCTAGATAATGAAATTATTATTAAAACTACCGTTCTCCTTCCTCGGGCATAGGTGATCTTAGCATAATTTGGTTATCCTGTTTAGACCCTTTGGTTTTCTTGCACCCAAACTTTTAAATTATTTGGCTTTCCATTGTATTGATTGAGCGTACCTGGTGAATGTTATTCAAGAATCGTCTCGTGCGCACTAAATTAGATATCTATTGCTTATTTCTAGTAAATGTGAAGAAATCAGCAAATTATTGCCACAAAGGTAAAATTTAAATGAGGATTAAATGAAGGAAAGAAATAATAAAATAGCTCCCCATTCCATGCTCTTATTCAATAAAAAGGTTGGTTGCGAATTCAGATGTTACTTTTTATTGGTCTATTTCTTGGCTCTTTTTATTATCAGTGCGATATATATATATATATACGTCTGAAAATTAAACCAAACAGTGTTAGAATTAGATTTTAGAGCTGTCAAATTTTTGTTCTTCCCTCGACGGGATTTGAACCCACACCAATGTTACACTGCAGCACCATTCGCTTAGCCTTACGTCCAGCGCCCTAGACCACTCGACTACATCCACTCCCTAAAAAAGCAGCTTCAATAATCCTAGTGTTACCTTTTCTCGTAATATATATAGGGAGTGGATGTAGTCGAGTGATCTAGGGCGCTGGACGTAAGGCTAAGCGAATGGTGCTGCAGTTTAACAATGGTGTGGGTTCAAATCCCGTCGAGGGAAGAACAAATATTGGACAGCTCTAAAATCTAATTCTAACACTGTTTGGTTTAATTTTCAGACGTATATATATATATATACGTCTGAAAATTAAACCATACGTCTGAAAATTAAACCAAACAGTGTTAGAATAGACGTATATATATATATATATATATATACGTCTGAAAATTAAACCAAACAGTGTTAGAATTAGATTTTAGAGCTGTCAAATTTTTGTTCTTCCCTCGACGGGATTTGAACCCACACCATTGTTACACTGCAGCACCATTCGCTTAGCCTTACGTCCAGCGCCCTAGACCACTCGACTACATCCACTCCCTAAAAAAAGGAGCTTCAATAGTCGTAGTGTTACCTTGTCTCGTAAGGCAAATCTAGGGATAGGCGTAAGACACGTGTATAAGCGTGTGTAGATGGTACATATATACTTAATATTATAATTTGACAGCAATCTAACTCAGCAATTTTTAATATATTGGATAGGATAATGAAGAATTATTCACTATACAGTCACAGGAAATAAAGTATATTATACAAACGTCTAGAAGCAAGTGACAACCATACAATATATCTGTCCCACTGGATCTCAAAGTTACTTTAAAGGATACTAGGTTAATACTAAATATTATATACGTCTGAAAATTAAACCAAACAGTGTTAGAATTAGATTTTAGAGCTGTCAAATTTTTGTTCTTCCCTCGACGGGATTTGAACCCACACCATTGTTACACTGCAGCACCATTCGCTTAGCCTTACGTCCAGCGCCCTAGACCACTCGACTACATCCACTCCCTAAAAAAAGGAGCTTCAATAGTCGTAGTGTTACCTTGTCTCGTAAGGCAAATCTAGGGATAGGCGTAAGACATGTGTATAAGCGTGTGTAGATGGTACATATATACTTAATATTATAATTTGACAGCAATCTAACTCAGCAATTTTTAATATATATATATATATATATATAAACGTCTAAAATGGTTTGTAAAACAACACCAAGTACACAAAACAAAGTGATAAAGAATTAAACACTTCGTAGAATGACAAAATTTTCGTCCCACCGAGGGACTTTATCAATGTCTAATTAAATAAAATCTCGAAACACTATGGCGACTTTTCAAATTTCAAAAAAGTTTTTGACGGTCCATGTACGGCACAAAAGAACCAGAAGATGCACATATGAAACTACATGGAAATCCTACATATAAATTAATAAAAGTACAATAACAATAATATAAATATATTATATTATATTTCTCCTTTCTAAACATGCCAGCCCATCACAGTGTAAAAGAGCATATGAAAAGAAAATACTGACACGCCCATTTTTATCAAACCGGAAGTAGAGATTATTGATTTAGTCAAAAATGATGTCCAGACAGCAACCAGCACGAACATACCAACCCATAACAACCTCACTCCAGCAGAAAAAGGTGCGCTACAAGAATTAAAGGAAAGGGATGACATTGTCATAAAGTCAGCAGACAAGGGTAGCGCAATTGTTGTTATGGACAAAGTAGATTATTTAGAGGAGGCAAACAGACAACTGATGGATGAAAGATTTTACAAAAACTGGACTCTGACCCCACGGAAGAATTCAGCACTAAAATAACACAGGAGCTACAAATTATGAAAGAAAATAGTCATATCGACAAGAACACTTTCGATTACTTGAAACCAGACAAACCCAAAGTCGGACGCTTCTACCTATTACCTAAAATTCATAAAAGTCAACAACCCCGGGAGACCCATTGTTTCAGCAAATGGGCACCCCACAGAAAAAATCTCCGAATTCGTCGATTTCCACCTTCGACCTCATGTAGAAGCGTTACCTTCACATTTGAAAGACACCACTGATTATCTTCAAAAAATGGAATCCATGAACCCCCTTCCTTCGGGGACCATTCTTGTTTCGATGGACGTTACGTCATTATACACTAACATCCCACATAATGACGGTATCGAAGCATGTCGAGAGGCCTGGGACCAAAGAGCCGTGAAAGAACCACCAACTGAATGTCTTGTCCAGTTGCTCACATTGGTACTGAAGCATAACAATTTTACATTTAATGGAGAGCATTTTTTACAAATCAACGGAAGAGCTATGGGAACAAAGATGGCACCTTCATACGCCAACATCTTCAT
Source organism: Bathymodiolus brooksi (assembly GCA_963680875.1). Taxonomy (NCBI): domain Eukaryota; kingdom Metazoa; phylum Mollusca; class Bivalvia; order Mytilida; family Modiolidae; genus Bathymodiolus; species Bathymodiolus brooksi. The sequence goes on from OY804577.1 coordinate 33,387,310, forward strand.
GGGAAGCTTGAAAAACTTATCATACAATCTGCACCTCACAAGCCACTTTCCTGGTTTCGTTTCATAGACGACGTTGACATGAAGTGGACCGAGTCGGAAGAAAACCTCAATCATTTCTTTGACCACGCCAATAATGTTCACCCCACTATAAAATTCACCCATGAAACATCTAGAAATAACATCTCCTTTCTGGATACTTACACCACCTGTGAAAATGGTATTATGTCAACTGACATATACAACAAACCGACAGATAAACATCAGTACCTGTCCCCACAGAGTTGTCATCCTAAACATTGCACCAAAAGTATTCCGTACAGCCAAGCTCTCCGAATCAAACGCATCTGCTCCAACGAACAAACCACCAAAAAAACGGCTTGGGGAACTGAAATGTCATCTAAAAAAGAGGGGTTACAACAATGCGAGCATTAACCATTGTTTTAACAAACAAGTGGTATTGACAGAAAAGACCTCATCCAATATAAAGAAAAGAACGCGAACAACAGAGTGCCATTTGTCATTACATACCATCCTGCGCTCAGTAATTTATCCAGCATCGTTCGTGAGCACTGGACAACCATACAAAAACACCCAGAACTGTGTAAAATCTTCAAAGAACCACCCGTCTTGGCCTTCAGGAAACCCAAAAGTTTGAAAGACATCTTGGTGAGAGCTGACATCTCCCCTCGATCTGCCTACAATGGTCAGTGTCAAAAATGTGATTCGAAACGATGTATGACGTGCAAAAACATCCAATGCACACAAAAATTCAGCAGCACACATACAGGAGAAAAATTCATCATATACTGCAATGCCAACTGCAAGACAGAAAATATTATCTACCTCCTGGAATGTGCAATTTGTGGTCTTCAATACATCGGAGAAACTAAACAACAACTTAGTAAACGCTTGAATGGCCACAGAAGCGATGCAAATTGCAAACCTGACCTTCCACTCAGCAGATATCTCAGATCGACGGGCCACCATGATTCTTTCGGCAAACTGAAGGTCACCATAATTGACCATAACCCCAAGTGGGATGATAAAAGCAGACAGGAAAGGGAAAGCTTCTGGATTAGAAAACTTAAGACCTTATCACCGAATGGAATCAATGAGAAAAAGTAATATCCTCTCTTGACTCCTATTCGTGTTGATCTCCTCCAGTCGTATTAGGACATACAGTTTGCTCTATTGGCCCAAAGTATATATTCCACACTGTGGCGGGCCTTTTTTTGAATGAGTTTGGGTATCATACCGTTTTCAACAATATTTTGACTGCTATTTGATGCATTTACCAATAATGTCTCATTTTTATATTTATTTTTATTTCTAATTTAACATTTATTTAAATGTGTAGCCCTATTGTATATTTATATTATTGTTATTGTACTTTTATTAATTTATATGTAGGATTTCCATTCTTTTATGCATGTAGTTTCATATGTGCATCTTCTGGTTCTTTTGTGCCGTACATGGACCGTCAAAAACTTTTTTGAAATTTGAAAAGTCGCCATATTGTTTCGAGATTTTATTTAATTAGACATTGATAAAGTCCCTCGGTGGGACGAAAATTATGTCATTCTACGAAGTGTTTAATTCTTTATCACTTTGTTTTGTGTACTTGGTGTTGTTTTACAAACCATTTTAGACGTTTATAATTGTTTTACTTGTATAGTATCGTTATACCGTAACGATCCAACACCCCGTAAGATTGATCGTTGACTGGTTTTTCAGACGTTGTATATGTTATTTCTTTCCTAGTCAGTATTATGTTACATTACATAATCCGACCGATCTTACAGCTCTGCACATCATGAGCTATGAATTTTATTTTAAAAAACTTAGAAAATTAACTCTTAAGCAAATTAGTACAGAACATCACGTATCTAATTTGCGGGCATATATTGCCAATAATATTATACCAAAAGGGCTACATATCAAGTTAACACCACAAAGCACTGGTTGGAAATCAAATAGATTTGTGGAACGATGGGACTCTATACTGTTTGACTGTTCCACCCGTCTCCTTATTCTATTGTACCAGAACACTGTACACAATCTCGAGGTTCTGGATAAAACTATTACGAACATCAAAACTGACCTAAACAAATCTTTGACGTTCTCGGATACCAACAATATTAACGAACGTCTGCAAGATATCCACAATATTCAAAGCCTAAAGTTGCGAGAGAAACAACGTAAGAAATTCTTTAGGGATGGTATCAACCCGAACAAAAATATACCATCAGAATTATCTGTCACTTCTGGGGAAACGACAAGGCGGAAACGAAGATTTTCAAGACACAAAGAAATTAATAGAGACCAAAATGACACAGTCGTCAATTTGTCATCAAAAGATCTAAAACCTGCTGAAATTCGTATACTCTCTAAGGGACTTAATTTCTGCCCCACCCCTAGCAAAATAAACGAGGAGCAACTATCAGTTGATCTCGACAAATTTGCTAGATCTCTTCGTATTAAAGAATATTTCTCAGCCAAAGAGAGAGACTGTCCTGTAGATGAGTCGTCCGATTCGGAAGATGATAATGAGATCCCCCTTCCTAGGTTTAAGAAAAAAAGTTCATGGATTCCAAAACCCAGCAAAAATACAACATTAGAATCCTTTATTGATTTAGTCAAAAATGATGTCCAGACAGCAACCAGCACGAACATACCAACCCATAACAACCTCACTCCAGCAGAAAAAGGTGCGCTACAAGAATTAAAGGAAAGGGATGACATTGTCATAAAGTCAGCAGACAAGGGTAGCGCAATTGTTGTTATGGACAAAGTAGATTATTTAGAGGAGGCAAACAGACAACTGATGGATGAAAGATTTTACAAAAAACTGGACTCTGACCCCACGGAAGAATTCAGCACTAAAATAACACAGGAGCTAAAAATTATGAAAGAAAATAGTCATATCGACAAGAACACTTTCGATTACTTGAAACCAGACAAACCCAAAGTCGGACGCTTCTACCTATTACCTAAAATTCATAAAGTCAACAACCCCGGGAGACCCATTGTTTCAGCAAATGGGCACCCCACAGAAAAAATCTCCGAATTCGTCGATTTCCACCTTCGACCTCATGTAGAAGCGTTACCTTCACATTTGAAAGACACCACTGATTATCTTCAAAAAATGGAATCCATGAACCCCCTTCCTTCGGGGACCATTCTTGTTTCGTTGGACGTTACGTCATTATACACTTAACATCCCACATAATGACGGTATCGAAGCATGTCGAGAGGCCTGGGACCAAAGAGCCGTGAAAGAACCACCAACGGAATGTCTTGTCCAGTTGCTCACATTGGTACTGAAGCATAACAATTTTACATTTAATGGAGAGCATTTTTTACAAATCAACGGAACAGCTATGGGAACAAAGATGGCACCTTCATACGCCAACATCTTCATGGGGAAGCTTGAAAAACTTATCATACAATCTGCACCTCACAAGCCACTTTCCTGGTTTCGTTTCATAGACGACGTTGACATGAAGTGGACCGAGTCGGAAGAAAACCTCAATCGTTTCTTTGACCACGCCAATAATGTTCACCCCACTATAAAATTCACCCATGAAACATCTAGAAATAACATCTCCTTTCTAGATACTTACACCACCTGTGAAAATGGTATTATGTCAACTGACATATACAACAAACCGACAGATAAACATCAGTACCTGTCCCCACAGAGTTGTCATCCTAAACATTGCACCAAAAGTATTCCGTACAGCCAAGCTCTCCGAATCAAACGCATCTGCTCCAACGAACAAACCACCAAAAAACGCTTGGGGAACTGAAATGTCATCTAAAAAAGAGGGGTTACAACAATGCGAGCATTAACCATTGTTTTAACAAAGCAAGTGGTATTGACAGAAAAGACCTCATCCAATATAAAGAAAAGAACGCGAACAACAGAGTGCCATTTGTCATTACATACCATCCTGCGCTCAGTAATTTATCCAGCATCGTTCGTGAGCACTGGACAACCATACAAAAACACCCAGAACTGTGTAAAATCTTCAAAGAACCACCCGTCTTGGCCTTCAGGAAACCCAAAAGTTTGAAAGACATCTTGGAGAGAGCTGACATCTCCCCTCGATCTGCCTACAATGGTCAGTGTCAAAAATGTGATTCGAGACGATGTATGACGTGCAAAAACATCCAATGCACACAAAAATTCAGCAGCACACATACAGAAGAAAAATTCATCATATACTGCAATGCCAACTGCAAGACAGAAAATATTATCTACCCCCTGGAATGTGCAATTTGTGGTCTTCAATACATCGGAGAAACTAAACAACAACTTAGTAAACGCTTGAATGGCCACAGAAGCGATGCAAATTGCAAACCTGACCTTCCACTCAGCAGACATCTCAGATCGACGGGCCACCATGATTCTTTCGGCAAACTGAAGGTCACCATAATTGACCATAACCCCTAGTGGGATGATAAAATCAGACAGGAAAGGGAAAGCTTCTGGATTAGAAAACTTAAGACCTTATCACCGAATGGAATCAATGAGAAAAAGTAATATCCTCTCTTGACTCCTATTCGTGTTGATCTCCTCCAGTCGTATTAGGACATACAGTTTGCTCTATTGGCCCAAAGTATATATTCCACACTGTGGCGGGCCGTTTTTTTGAATGAGTTTGGGTATCATACCGTTTTCAACAATATTTTGACAGTGCTATTTGATGCATTTACCAATAATGTCTCATTTTTATATTTATTTTTATTTCTAATTTAACATTTATTTAAATGTGTAGCCCTATTGTATATTTATATTATTGTTATTGTACTTTTATTAATTTATATGTAGGATTTCCATTCTTTTATGCATGTAGTTTCATATGTGCATCTTCTGGTTCTTTTGTGCCGTACATGGACCGTCAAAAACTTTTTTGAAATTTGAAAAGTCGCCATATTGTTTCGAGATTTTATTTATTTAGACATTGATAAAGTCCCTCGGTGGGACGAAAATTTTGTCATTCTACGAAGTGTTTAATTCTTTATCGCTTTGTTTTGTGTACTTGGTGTTGTTTTACAAACCATTTTAGACGTTTATAATTGTTTTACTTGTATAGTATCGTTATACCGTAACGATCCAACACCCCGTAAGATTGATCGTTGACTGGTTTTTCAGACGTTGTATATATATATATATATATATACGTCTGAAAATTAAACCAACCAGTGTTAGAATTAGATTTTAGAGCTGTCAAATTTTTGTTCTTCCCTCGACGGGATTTGAACCCACACCATTGTTACACTGCAGCACCATTCGCTTAGCCTTACGTCCAGCGCCCTAGACCACTCGACTACATCCACTCCCTATATATATATATAAATGACACCATTAATAGGTAATCGCATTTCTAGTTTTGTTTTAGGAATAAATGTTCACTAATTCTAAACCTATTCATTAATTCTCAAGTTGTGAAGTCATAGGAAGTGGCTTTTTGTCATAACGTTAACCAAAATGTTGGTCTAACCCTTTCCCGTTCTAAGCCAAATTTGCTGTCTACTATTCGATAAATCTGAATCTGGTTCTGAAGTAATAGGGTGATATAATTAGGTCTATTGTCAGCCACTTCTAAATGACATATAGTGGATAATTTTAATCAAGTTATTATTGACTTTGAATGAACCCTGTTTCATTCTTAGAGTTTTAAAATGTGTTCTAAATTGGTCAAACAACAGTTTCTCATATCCATATATTATGAATATTTTAAGCTCTTGGTTGTGTCTTTTGCTTATAATGTTAATATAATCAGGTAAATGTTATTTAACATAATAACTAAAACTCATATTTTGTACATTTGTTGTAGTTGTGGGCTTCTAATATATTAATTGATTGGCGCTATCCTAATAATTTTCTTGAGAAATTTCTATTATTGAACAATGCTATTAATTTCGTCGCCATTTCGACACAAAAGTTTAATTAACATACAGTGAAAAACAGCTGTATGATCTAATAGATGAAGGAAATAATTAACAATTTTGTATATTTATAAACTGCAACACAAAGCAAAATGCATTTAGCGTATCAAATTAAACAAATGTTAGAGAAAAGTGAAGGGGCAATCAAGAATGGACAATCCAAAAGAATCTGAAAACATTGTGCACACAAGACACATGACGAAGAAGAAACAAACAAACCACAACACAGAAAACTAAATAACAACACGGATCCCACCAAAACAGGTGTGCATCCAAGGCGCTCGTAAAGTGCAAGCAGCTCCTGACTCCCATGAGACACCTGTCATGTCATTTACATAGTCAAAATGTGTTGGACACTATTATCATGATACCAATACGTCACACCTGTTACCAGAGTCCTCCTCTACACGGAACACAACAGTTTTATATTTATGTGTACCTGGAAACTGGGAACATCATGCGGAACGCTACTTCTTTATCGTATATAGAATCAGAGGGTAACTACATTGTCTTTTTTCTAAGATTTTCCGCTTGGATTTTTTAGCTGTACTGGAAATTTGGTATGTTGTGCTTTTTAGTTTATCATGCTGGAGTTTGTCATTGATTACTTTTTTGTTCGAACACCACATTTACTAATCAATCATGGAAACGTCATTGGAAACACACCGTGACTTCCTGTTAATATCTCGCTATTTTATCTAGGGCTGAATTGTGCTATGCTATGACACTTCATTCTTCTTCAAATATTTGAAAATTTGTAGCTTTTAGTGGTGTTTACATTTTGATTTATTCCAACAACACAGATTCCACCATAAACGGGTGTACATCCAACAACACAGACCCCACCATAAACGGGTGTGCATCCAACAACACAGATCCCACCATAAACGGGTGTACATCCAACAACACAGATCCCACCATAAACGGGTGTGCATCCAACAACACGGATCCCACCATAAACGGGTGTAAATCCAACAACACAGATCCCACCATAAACAGGTATGCATCCAACAACACATTTCCACCATAAATGGGTGTTCATCCAACAACACAGATCCCACCATAAACGGGTGTGCATTCAACAACACAGATCCCACCATAAACGGGTGTACATCCAACAACACATATCCCACCATAAACGATTGTACATCCAACAACACAGATCCCACCATAAACGGGTGTACATCCAACAATACATATCCCACCATAAACGGGTGTGCATCCAACAACACAGATCCCACCATAAACGGGTGTGCATCCAACAACACAGTTCCCACCATAAACGGGTGTACATCCAACAACACAGGCCCCACCATAAACGGGTGTACATCCAACGACACGGACCCCACCATAAAATGGACTACATCCAACAACATAGATTCCACCATAAACGGGTGTACATCCAACAACACAGATCCCACCATAAACGGGTGTGCATCCAACAACACAGTTCTCACCATAAACGGGTGTGCATCCAACAACACAGACCCCACCATAAACGGGTGTACTTCCAACAACACAGATCCCACCATAAACGGGTGTGCATCCAACAACACCGATCCCACCATAAACGGGTGTGCATCCAACAACACAGTTCCCACCATAAACGGGTGTGCATCCAACAACACAGACCCCACTATAAACGGGTGTACTTCCAACAACACAGATCCCACCATAAACGGATGTGCATCCAACAACACAGTTCCCACCATAAACGGGTGTACATCCAACAACACAGGCCCCACCATAAACGGGTGTACATCCAACGACACGGACCCCACCATAAAATGGACTACATCCAACAACACAGATTCCACCATAAACGGGTGTACATCCAACAACACAGATCCCACCATAAACGGGTGTGCATCCAACAACACAGTTCTCACCATAAACGGGTGTGCATCCAACAACACAGACCCCACCATAAACGGGTGTACTTCCAACAACACAGATCCCACCATAAACGGGTGTGCATCCAACAACACAGATCCCACCATAAACGGGTGTGCATCCAACAACACAGTTCCCACCATAAACGGGTGTGCATCCAACAACACAGACCCCACTATAAACGGGTGTACTTCCAACAACACAGATCCCACCATAAACGGGTGTGCATCCAACAACACGGACCCACCATAAACGAATGTGCATCCAAGGCGCTCGTAAAGTTCCAGCAGCTCCTGACTCCCATGAGACACCTGCCATGTCATTTACATAGTCAAATACCAATACGTCACACCTATTACCAGAGTCCTCCTCTACACGGAGCACAATAGTTTTATATATTTATGTGTACCTGGAAATTGGGAACATCATGCGGAACGTTACTTCTTTATCGTATATAGAATCAGAGGGTAACTACATTGTCTTTTTTCTAAGATTTACCGCTTCGAATTCTTAGCTGAACTGGAAATTTAGTATTTTGTGTTTATTAGTTTATCATGCTGGAGTTTGTCATTGATTACATTTTTGTTCGAACACCACATTTACTAATCAATCATCGAAACGTCAGTGGAAATACAGCGTGACTTCATGTTAATAACTCGCTATTTTATCTAGGGCTGAATTGTGCTATGCTATGATACTTCATTCTTCTTCAAATATTTGAAAATTTGTGGCTTTTAGTGGTGTTTACATTTCGATTTATTCCCACAGGCTCCGCACTCGGCAAGTCAGAGTTTTGAAGAACTTATAGCATACCTAGAAAAACCGTTCAAAGACAGTCCATACAGGGATATTATGTTGGTTAGAGCAATTCTGGTATGGCTTAGTAATCAAAATATAGGTCAAGTGTCCACATCTAGCAATACAGATACACCAGTTGGATATCTATCCTTATTGAGCCAAGGGAAAACAACATATTCAACATTCTTTACAGTACTGTGCAGGTTATTATTATACAAATACGTTCTTTCTATGATGTGAATATCAATGTCATTCCCGAAGACCACACATGTAAGCCAGTTTTCGCATGACGGAATATCAGACATATTAATCACCATTTGGTGCGCTGTTAACACCAAAACAAACACGGTCGAAAACGATGCTTGAGCGAACAAAATATATATATTAACGCTAGAAGTAATTTCAAGTTATAAATGGCCGTTATTCCATCTTATGTGGCCATCAAGAAGAGTTTGAAGATACGAAACTGGTAATCAAGTATCCGTAAATCGAAAAAGATCAGACAACATAATGGCGAAAAGATCAAAGTACAAAAAGACAAACAACGATCTACAAAACATACACATAAACTAAAGATCGAGTAACACGAATCCAACTAAAAAATCGGGGGTGAACTCAGGTGCTCCGAAAAAGGGTAAGCAGTTTCTGCTCCACTAGTGGCACCATTCGTGTTAATCTAGTTACAAATCCGGTGATAAGTCATGAATGAGTGCTTACGACAAGTGGAACATATACGTAAAACATTATTAAATAGTTAATTCTGAAACAGATATTGTCTTAATGATTACAAACACTCTACTTGTTCAATGCTTTGTATTTTGAAGCAACAATTCAAGATGTGCTGAAAATAGTCATTACAGTTTTGCTATTGCACTCGTTATGATACTGGTGACTGGTGATAATGTCTGTCTCGACCTTCAAAATTGTCGTTATTCTATATATAATGTGCCATTCCTTGCATACTGCTGTCATTTGAAAACACTCATATTACACACCGAAATGAGATGAGTAGGAAAATTATATCCTATGTAAAACTATTAAGGTACAAACACAAAGAAATGAAAACCAAACAAACAAACAAACAATTATAGCTCTACAGTGAGTTGATTTAAAAAGTCAATTCATTTAATGTTTAATTTATGTCTTATATGAAAAATGTGTGACTTTTAACAGGGAAGGAAATATTGTGTGTGCCCAAATACATGGCATGGCAAAAGCTGGTGAATACCAACCTGGAGATACTGATGACACAAATATGGGGTGCTTGTGGAACACAGTTTACTTACAAAACAAATGGAGTATAGTACATCCGTTCTGGTCATGTCGCGCTGTGTTTGGTAAGGTGTCTGGCGGCTGGATAAAACTCGAAGCAGGCGGTCAATATGTCGGACAACGTGTCATAGAAACATCTGGAATACTTAAAAATGCCTTTCATGATTATTACATCATGCCGAAGCCAAACGAGTTCCTGTACGCATGTCATCCAGATGATACGAAATGGCAGTTGATTAAAAATCCAATCACCAGACATCAATTTTTACAGAAAGCGTGTCTACTACCCCCATTCTGGAAATTAGGCATGAAGTTAATTACAGAAGATCGATGCTCAATAAATTCAAAGGATGGAAAAGTTTACATATCATTTAGGTCGCATCTCAAAGTTGCAAATGAGCTTGATCTGTGGTACGAACTTCTTATAAGAGAAAATATATCTGGTGAACATTCAGATCTGCTCAATCCAGAAAATATACCGAAATTTGTCTCTCTGGTCCGTAACACTCCAGAATGGAACTGCACGGTACAATTTCCTACAAAAGGAAATTATAGAATAGTATTCTATGCAGGAAAGTACAAACAGCAGTTACTACGAATAGCAGAATTTCAATTGGTTTGTGAGAAACGGAGAAAGTATTGTCAGCCATTGCCTTTCAATCCTGGAAGAATAGTCTTAGGTCCTGGCCCTGCAATGGAGGAAACCGGATTGCTACTACCAACCCATAAAAATGGTCTTGTGATTACAGATAAAAATAAACCTATACTTCTCAGATTTCTTTTAGACAGCGATATTGCCAAAACTTTGAAAGTGAAAACGGAATTAGTTACAAAGGACTCGATGACTGATAAAATGTTGCAACACAAGTTAGATGATTCAGTTGTGTGTGCTATAGTGCAAAGTGGAAAGGAACAACATTTACAAATATCAGCACAAGAGTTGAGAATATCCACTACTGGATCTTTAAAAGGAGATTGCTACTTGAGAATTTCAACAAATTGTGGTTCCACACAAAAGACAAATACCCACAAAGAAGATATGACTGTAGTATGCAACTACTACATCATCCAATCTGATAGCAGAAACAAACATCATGAGGTAATCATGATTCCTCTTACTTTTTCAGCATATATTTCATTGCTCATTTGTATTCGTTCTAATTATTGCGTACATCTGAAATTCAGATATAAACTAACGTCTAAAATTGTTAAATGATGATTTGATATATGTGTCACAAATTACTTAGGGTTAGAGTTATGGTAATGGTATTTAACACCACTATCAACAATATTTCAGTTATATCGTGGCGGTCAGTTTTATTGGTGGAGGAAACTGCAGTACACGGAGAAAATCACCAACCTGCCGCAAGTCACTGACAAACTTTACATGAAATTGCATCAAGTAGAACTCGCCATGAGCGGGATTCGAACTAACAACTATCGTGGTCATATGGACGTATTGTACAGGCAGTTGTAAATCCAACTACCATACGATCCCGACCAAAACAACCCTGTGTCACAAATTATCACGGATATGTTCCGCTTTTCATAATCATAATCCAGTCCTTTCACTGGGTTTGTAACAAGAGTACCACGACGGGTTCCACTGGTGGAGCAGGGACCGCCTACCATTCCAGACCACCTGATTTCATCCCTGGTATTTTGTCCTTTTTCCTTTGGCCATTGTATCGCCTGTCCTCCTTCGATTGATGGGAATCACACTTTTGACAATACTTGACGCCGCGATAATTCTTCCAAAAAGAAAGACTTGTGATAGTATTGTGTATTTTACGATTATATAATTGTCCAATTCTGTGGTTGAATTGTTAATTCTGTCTGTAATTGGGATAAATCTAAACTAGTACCTTTTCATGCCAATACTTTTCTGACAAATTCGTTAAATTGTGTTAAGGTGAGGTTTAACGCCATTTCCAACAATATTACAGTTATATTATAGCGATCAGTTGTATTTTGACTTTGACCATGTATTGGGTGTAAGTTGTGCTAATAAAGAATTGAAAATTTGCATTAACGGCCACCGGTAGAATAGAGAATCGATCTCATGATTAAAATGGTGTTCTGCAACGATTGCACAAGGCAGATGTTATTCCAAGTACCATCCAATCGCGTCCTCGAATGCGTGTAAATTGCTTTGTTTCATTTACCAGGAAACAATGTTTCAACTGTGTATTTAAAAAATGTTACATTGACGCAACTAAGCATATTTTTTCATTCTATATCTTACCTTTCGCTTTCTTTAATAAACATAAAAAAACACTCATTACATTTCTCCATTCGTTATTTTTAATGACGTAATAAAACCGTATTTCTGGAATTAAATATGCTATCAATAATATTCTGTGAATTATGATGATATATCGGATTATTTTCACTTCAGTCTGGACATAAACGTTTTTTGCAAAGGAAACTTTTGAAATCTATAGAAGGTGATAGCATGGTGGAAATAGAAAAATGGATAGCACGATGCGAGAACGCAAACATAGCACCAGATGACCCTGACCTGGAATATGGTAGACGTAAACTTGAAGTGCTGATATTAAGGAGAGGTATCGTGCTGTGTAGTTTGTCTGTACATGTAGAAATTAACACGGTCACTTCATTTTATTATTGTTTATTTTGCTTTACACGTGGGTGGATTTGTATAAATATACACGAAGACAGCAAACATAGCACGGTGTGGTAAGGAATTAAACATATATTAACACAATAATAGACCAGAAGTTATTTGCAATATACTTACAATTCAGTTTCAAATAAAATTAGGTTTGAGGATGACATCCATTTCCAACTGAAGATTAAAGTTTAACTGTTAATTGTCGACAACATAACAAACGGAAACAACACGCTCCTATCCCTGTTAAACCTTATACTCATGAACGAAGACATCACAACCACTGATATGAATATAGATTCTAGTTTGGGACAGCCATAATATTAAAGAATATAGATTTTAGCTTGGGTCAGCCATGATATTAAAGCATAAGCATAACGACACTCACGCGTGTGCGAGTCCCATTACCTACCTCAATTGTTAAGGTTTCCAGACATATGTCGGGTCTTTATATCTTTCCTCTTAAGAATAAACCGTAGACTATATAATGGTATATATTGATCTACATGTATTTGTAACGTAGACTAGATGATGGTATATATTGATCTACATGTATTTGTAGACTAGATAATGGTATATATTGATCTACATGTATTTGTAACGTAGACTAGATAATGGTATATATTGATCTACATGTATTTGTAGACTAGATAATGGTATATATTGATCTACATGTATTTGTAGACTAGATAATGGTATATATTGATCTACATGTAATTGTAGACTAGATAATGATATATATTGATTTACATGTATTATCGTAGACTAGATAATGGTATATATTCATCTACATGTATTTGTAACGTAGACTAGATAATGGTATATATTGATCTACATGTATTTGTAGACTAGATAATGATATTTATCGTGCAATCAGTACATTTGCTGTACAAATATGCTATACGAATACATTTTTGCTTTATTCGTACTATACGAATAAACTTTCCTGGTACCCTGTAGCTATGTATATCGGAGGGCGCAGACAAGTATGAAACTGGTACTAATGTAACGCGGACCACGAAGAAGACACCCTTGACAACATTTATGAAAGGCGAGGAATGACGCTTGTTTCTGTCCTTTTTGTCTAAATCTGACAAGTTTTCCGACTTTTTTACATTGCAGGATAAACACAATATACGTACATTGTGGTTAAATATAAAATATATTTGTACTCGCTGCGAAACAGGCCTGAAAAGCTCGCCTAAGGCTCGCTATTCTGCCTTTTTCTAAAGCTCGTACAAATAAATTTTATATTTACCGACAATGTACGTATATTGTATATATATTGATCTACATGTATTTTTAGACTGGATAATGGTATATATTAATCTACATGTATTTGTAGACTAGATAATGGTATATATTGATCTACATGTATTTGTAATGATACTGGACCACATTGGTGGTATAATGGTTATCGTGTTCACATCAAGTGTGGTAGATAGTGGGAACGATCCCCGGTCGGGTCAATCCAAAGTCTATAAAACCGGTATTTGCTTCTTCTTCTCCGCTAAGTACGTAGCACGAAGGAGTAAAATCAAAGACTGGTTGGTTCGGAATTGGGATAATGTGTGCGAGTGCAGCTAATTGTCTACCCGCGGGTTGTTGTTTCTTTTTTTCTTTTTTCTGTATACAGCTATCCATCCACTGGATGATCACTAGTTGTTGCGCATGCGTGGGAATAAACGTCATAAAGAAATAATAATAAATTCAGTCAATGTATGACATATTTACAAGTGGTGCCAACAGAAATACATTTTGTGGCTAAAATTATTTACAATTTCATTTGTATTTAAATTTGTGATTGTAGATGGCTGAGAACAGTTGGTCTTAGCTGTTCTCTAAACGTGTTGACTGTTGGGCATAAAACTATAGTTTGAGGTAGTAAATTCCAGTGAATGATTGTGTTCGGAAAGAATGAGTTCTTGTACGGATCTTTGAATGCATGAAGATGTCTGTATGTAAATGGATGGAATTGTCTAATTCTTGGGTCTGTTGGTATTAATATTGTTGTAGGAACTGCAACTATATGGTGAACAATCTTGTAAAACATAATAAGTTTTGTTTTGAGTCGACGTTGTTGTATTGTAGGCCAGGTGAGAATTTGTAGCATATCTGTGACGCTGCTAGTATTATGGTATCGGTGAGTTAGCACCATCAAGATCCAAGTAAGCGTTGATCTAGTACAAAGGGACATAACCATTAACTCATCGAATGTAACTTGTTCTCGCCATGATATAGCTGAATAATTGCTCATTTGGCGTCAAACAGCCAGCACTCACGTCCCTCACTCAATCATTATTGCAGCACCGAATATGTTGTAATAATGAATTTGTACACGTGTAAAATAAACAAAAACAAACATATATATTTTTATATTTCAAGCAATTCATGATGCAAAAATGAGAAGACATCTAAGGACAACAGAAGTTATCATTCAACAACTAAAACAGTCTACATGTGAAAGGATATTTAGACGTGATGTTCAGATACTTGAAAGGTTTGCAGAGAAACTACGGGCACTAAATGGATTTACACAAGAACTGCCACTGCTAATGGATGCCTTGTTAGAACTTTGCAACATTAGTGTACCAAACGACATAGTTCAAACTGTATTAACAGCAGTACTTGTTCTATTTGGCAGGGAAATAAAGCAAGAATGGGTGTGTAATTATAAAAACAAATGTGCCCTCGTCTACATTGCAGAAAATCATATGTCCGATCCCCCGTCGGTTCAAATTGAAATACTTGAATGGCTTTTAGATAATATTGTACGATGTTGCATTTATTTGACGACCTATGATTGGATAAAATCATTCCTAAAAATAACGATAGAAGGCAGAGCCATATATGGAAATAATCTAGAGAATAAGATTAATACGCTTTACTGGCCAGTGGAAAATTCAATTCCTACAAATAACGATAAATTTGACCTTGACGCTGTCCGAAATAAAGAAATATTGTAATCGATAAATGAGACGACGTATGCCAAGTGTACTTGACCAGGCTCACTATATATATAGGTGTGTTTATTTTGATTTAGCATAATTAAACACAACTGCCAGAATGATGATGATTTATATTTTCTTCTAAAATAACACTGTAAAAAAACTCTTCTTGAGACACAAAAAAAGAAAAGAAATTAACGTTTCTAATAAACTACATAAAGGGATGCAGACGATAGATAAATGTGCAGTTACGAAACGATGCAGACGGAAAATTACAGAAGGTCAGTGGGCGGTGCTTAATTTTGTCTAGTGATCATTACGTCTTTAGCCTTAGAATTTACAAGAAAGTCCCTCAAACATAGTTCGTGGAACAAACGTAACTACTGTTTCAAGTTATAGATCAGCAACATCGTACAACAATGTTCTAAGCTCCCGTGACCGACCATGATTATTTAGACGGTAAGTAAATAATCAACAATTTACTGACCGTCTAAATAATCATAGTCGGTCACTAAGGAGCTTAGAACTTATAATGGGGTAGGCAATTAAGTTCTTATGGTCAATTGTGCAATAAGCACATATTTTCGACCATTGGAATATATGCCGTTTTACTATATGGACGCGTGGATGCGGTGGCAATTGAAACTAACATAAAATCAATTAGTTCTTTACCCCATGGAACTCACAATCACTTCTTGTCACCACTTAAGCGGTGCATTCGAATTGCGCTCGTGACGAGGAGTACTCGATACAACATTATCTCATGAAGTTTGTCAGTGACTTGCGACAAGTGTGTCGTTTTCTCCGGAGACTCCGGTTTCCTCCGCCAATATAACTGAAATATTAAACACCATGAACCAACCACAAACTGAAATTGTGTGTGAATACCCGTCCAAAATCAGTATTAAACGGCAAACTAATATCTGTCTTCCCTGAGAAAAAGGTTGTTATACCTGAAGACAAGCCTCCTAATAACACTGTTTTTGTTTGTAAAAAGACATCACTGGGTATCTAATCAAAGAACGTGGCATTTTCAAAAACTCTGTTATTTCTACTTAAAAATACTAGTTTAACAATAATCCATATAGAGAAATGTACAAGGCTGATTCGTCTACTTGATCAACTAAAGAACGGTCTATGCTATGACGAAAATTTGGTCTGCAGTCTAAGAGGGTATACTATCATATCCTGCGACAAAGTCTATTCGCGTAATAGCATCAATCAAATGTTGGTACTCAAATCACTCTAATGACCCTCTGGATAATATTAATTTCGTAAATTACATTAATCAAAACATTTGACCTTTCTAAACTTTACATTACCGTTCCTCGTGATAATTCTAAAAACCTGTTTACAAGAAATCATTCACAAAGCATTTCACTTTAAAATTAGTCAGCAATGATGCAAATTTGTAGTTTGTAGGGTTTTTTGACGAATTAGCTTGTTTTGACAAGCACGAACCAATAGACAAAAGATTATGTTCCAGTGTAGTATTTTTGACAAGCACGAACCAATAGACAAAAGATTATGTTCCAGTGTAGTATTTTTACTTTCCAATTTATTCAGATAAAGAAAACAGACATTTTTCACAGACATCAGAAGGACTTTCTATCAATTAACTACAAACAATTTATCAATATTTAACGGTATGAAAGTCTTCTTTGTACTATGTGAAATTATGACAAAAAGTGTTAATTATTATTTACGTAAAACAAAAACCAGACAAAAATGAGGATATTGTAGATTTCTTATTTCAATATTTTATATGTTTAGAATTAGATATAGCTACATGTACATACATGCAATTGCTACTATGACTACATTACTGAATGTGTAAGTGATGACTATGGCATTAACAACAGCCCTTTTTGTACAAGCTGAAAACGAGAAAAGGGCCAGAATTTATAAATATTTTTCTTATTCTCACAAAAATTATAATACAATTTTTAAGCAGGTATCATGTTTTTTTTTTGTGACATCTTTATCTTTTGATGATCAAAACGGTAATTTGAAATGAATTTTTGATGGATTTATATATTTTTATGAAGAACACATCACTGAAGTGCTGGTCTTAAGTAATTTAAATTGATGTATCTACTTAGTAGATGGGGGGTCTCAATCTGTCATCAAACCTGATTGTTATCCTTACTATATATTAACATAGAAGAGTACCTTAAGAACCTTCTGACTTGTTACTGCTCCCACTCTCCTTTTCAATACAACCCATCTGGACATGTAATCACTGGTGATCTGAATATCATTCAACATGAGAGTCTCCGAAAGGTGATTTCTCATGGTCCTAAATTCAGAGAACCTCAACACATCAATTGGAAACATAATTTCAAGATAATTATGGATGCTGTTGAAGATTATGCAAGAAGGTGGATAAAGAGGGAAGTAGACCAAGATCCTGAGTTAGAGTCCTTGTAATACTGGGTTAGAACAATTAGGTCTCTAGTACAAGGTCGAATTCACAAACTCAAAAATTGTGTTAATAGTCGACCTAAGTCTGTATTTAAAGATCAAGAAGCTGTTAAGTGTCTTTCCTCTCTTCATGACAAATATGTTATCGTTCCTGTGGACAAGGCTTCCAACAATATCGTGTTTGTATGTAAATCATATTACTTCGAATGCCTAATCAAGGAATTAGGCATAAATAACAACACCTCTAGTAATACCACATACAAACCTACTTCGTTCGACAAGGATGAAATCCTAGCTAACCACAGATCATTCATGACCTCTTTAAACATTCCCTCTGGTAAAGAGTCTGAGGATTTACCCTATTTATATTGGATACCTAAACTCCATAAGACACCATACAAAGAAAGGTACATAGCGGGATCATCAACTTGCTCGACGAAAGAGTTGTCTATTCACCTGACAAAGATTATGTCTGCAGTAAAAGAGGGACAACAGAAATATTGTGAAACTGTTTACTCGCGTAGTGGCATAAATCACATGTGGATTTTGAAAAACTCTAAAGATCTGAAATCAAGATCTTTCTGTCACGTATTCTCCATCAAAACTCTTGATTTTTCAACTCTATATACCACCCTACTGCATGACAAATTAAAAACCCGCTTAAAAGAAACAATTCATAAAGCTTTCAGTCATAGAAACTATGGCTAAAAATTTGTTGTGTTAGGCTACAATTCCACATATTTTTCAAACAAAATTCAAAAAGATAAAACATGCTACTCCGAGGAACAAGTGATCAGCATGCTGGAGTTCCTCATCGATAACATATTTTTCTCCTTTGGAGGGATACTGTTTCAGCAGGTCGTCGGCATACCAATGGGTACGAATTGTGCCCCTCTTCTAGCCGATTTATTTTTATGCTCATATAAGTCGGAGTTTCTTCAAAAGCTTGTAAAAGATAAGAAGATTCATGAGGCTAGAGCCTTTAATTTCACATACAGGTATATTGATGACATTTTATCAATAATTCTAGATTTGCAGAATTTCTTCCATTGATATATCCTCCAGAGCTGGAAGTTAATGAGACCACAGATAGCGCTTCGTCCGCATCATTTTTGGACTTATACCTCGAATTTGACGACAGTGGTATAATCAGTACTAAAATTTATGATAAACGGGACGACTTCAATTTTTAAATTTTAATAAATTTTCCAAATATGTGCAGCAATATACCAGCTTCTCCTGCATATGGTGTTTACATCTCGCAATTGATTCGTTATGCAAGGGCCAGTAGCAATTATTCTGATTTCCTGAAACGTCATCTTCATCTGAGAAACAGGCTACTGGACCAGGGCTATAAAAAGATTCGCCTTATTCGATCTCTTAAAAAGTTATATTCCGATACCAAGATCTTGTCAAAACAAATTCCGTCTCTGCAGAAAAGATTATAAACGATGGAATTTCATATAGTGAAAATGTATAAAGATAAGGTGTCAACAAAAATGTCAAAAATATTTTTTTATCAATGTATGACGTAAAAGTGTTTTTGACATTTGCTTCACTGAGTTTGGTGCTGCTTTTACAACTGTTTTACATGTTTTGTTCAAGTATTGTTATAAATACTGTTATAGTGACAGCCGGAAACTTTGAGCCGTAATGAAAGGGGGAGGTTTGGCGCTTTAAAATCTGATTCAACCCACCATTTCTTTAGAAATGCCTGTACCAAGTCAGGGTCATTACGTTTTCACAGTTTTCCGGTTATTGATTGATTTTGTCTGTTTATATACTTATGAGTTTTTACTTTCCCTTTGTAAGATTGTTCGGAGTTCGGTAATTTTGTTATTACCCTTATTTATTATATATTTGACATGAAAACAAATAACGTCATCAAAAGTTTTTTTTTCATCACTATGTCAAGTTAAATTTATACGTATGCCATTCTATGTTCTGATAATAGTCCACTTTCGTGATTTACGAAAACATTTCTACAATTAGTACATTGATTCCTATGTTACAATGTATAACTTATTTACTATTCTGTTGAAGGAGTATGAAGATATTCGGGTACTATCTAGACGATTGTATGGAAGTGTGTTGAATAAAACGGGATCAAACCTTACGGAAGAGGATGCAAGACGAGCTCGGGTTGTTATGGACAATTATAGAATAGAAGAGACACAAGCATGCACCTTAGCAGCAACAAAGATGTATAAATGGGTAAGCCAATTAATTTGAATCCCGTCTAATATTATATTAATAAATATGGTATATCTTCTATGCATTTTAGAAAGTGCATAGTTTTTTTTTCAAGATAAATAGGAACTGAATAATATAACAACGATGGTATAACACTTTCCCAACACTGGCTAAAAAACGATATTAGAAGATATAACACGCATAGTAATGACGTTGAGATTTTGTCAGTTGCAGGAACAAGAAATAATGATATGAAAAGTTGGCAGAAACATTTGAAGATACCAAACGGGGTTATCAGAAGCTGTAAATCAATGACGGACAGACAATACAACGGTCAAAGGAAAAAGAACAAACAATGATATATAAAATATTACACAGAAACCAAAAGCAATAGAAACTGGTATTTGCGCTTCTCTGCTAAGCATGCACCATTAAGGAGTAAGAGCAATGACTGGTTTGCTCGGTGTGATGCTTTGTGTGTGACATATCTATACTCGGACTGTTGTTTCAATGAGTTAGCACTATACAAAACCAACTGAATGTGATTGTCTAGTACAAAACTAGAATTACCGAAAATTTTCTGTAATTTACATGTTAACATCTATCAAGAATCCACGAAAAATATGGATTGTAATACAATACAAAAGTGAGCATTCAGACCAACGACCCTTCAGGCCAATAACCCTTCCGACCATTGAACCTTGGACTACTGAACCTTTGGAATATCGATGCGCCGCCCAAATAAACCACGGACATGTCGCAAGTCAATGATGAATCGCTCTATCCCACATCGATTACACTGCCATTGGTGGGATGATTGTTTTACGTAAAACAAGCTTTAATTTAGTTATATTCAAGACCAGAACAAGTTTCCAAACAATACATTATGTAAGTAAAAAGGTTCCACGGTAACGGATCTATGAGTGGAGGTTTAGATTGCCATTGAAAACAGGTATATGGATAGAGTCGAATTTATGTCCAGATCTAAAGGTATGTTGTGTATTTGATTCGGCCATCACAACTAGTGGATGATCCCTTCGAGTGGGTTTTGCCTAGCAGCCATTAAACTATGTCTTCTTTCGTATCTCCGGCGTTGATGATGGCAATATTATCGCCACTTCAGTTAAAGTACATGGGTAGATGTAATAAAAAATGTAGATATCAATGTTAGTACGTACGACTCGTTTCTCGGGTACGATCACAGACAAAATATTTGGAAGCCAAATAATTTAAAAGTCTTTGACGTAAACCGGGTGGCCAAAATCTGCTAAGGTCATCTATGCCTGAGGAAGGAGAATCTTAGTTTTAATAATAATTACATGATTTAGAAACTGCAAATCTACCTACTATAAGATGGCGTTAATGATGAGTTCTTGACATTTTCATGAATATTGTTTTATTAATTGAAAAATCTTTTTCAGCTCAATGATGTAACACGAACTGTTTTACAAGACATTGACGATGATCACTAGGATATAGACATTAGACTAAATATTGGTGAAGTTCACTTAGACATTGCCTATATCGATGAAGTTCTCTAGGATATAAACATTAGTCTACATATATATCATGTCAAACTCTTCTTCATACATTGTACTAGTCATATTATAAAATGATGTCATCATACTGTAATGTTTCACATTCCGTCCTATATGTTTATATTTATACAACAATGTTTAGTTGTTAGTAGTTTAACTGTAGTAATATAATTAAATTTAGAAAGTAAAGTGAGTGAGTGATTATTGCTTAATACAAAATGAACACTTTTTCAGCCATAATATGGCGAGAACAAGTTAAATTCTACGAGATGATGATGAAATCCACTTTGTACTAGACCAACACGATTAGTTGGATTTTTATAGTTCATACTCACTGAAACCGCAGTTCACGGGTAGATATGGCGCTCCTCCCGAACACAATATTCTGATTCCGAGCCAAACAGTCTTAGTTCTTACTCCTTAAATCTTCGTGTTTGCTCCACTCGAACACAATATTCTGATTCCGAGCCAAACATTCTTAGTTTTTACTCCTTAATTCTTCGTGTTTGCTCCACCCGAACACATTCCGTCCTATATGTTTATATGTATACAACAATGTTTAGTTGTTGGTAGTTTAACTGTAGTAATATAATTAAATTTAGAAAGTAAAGTGAGTGAGTGATTATTGCTTAACATAAAATGAACACTTTTCAGCCATAGTATGGCGAGAACAAGTTACATTCTACGAGATGATGATGAAATCCACTTTGTACTAGACCAACACGATTAGTTGGATTTTTATAGTTCATACTCACTGAAACCGCAGTTCACGGGTAGATATGGCGCTCCTCCCGAACACAATATTCTGATTCCGAGCCAAACAGTCTTAGTTCTTACTCCTTAAATCTTCGTGTTTGCTCCACTCGAACACAATATTCTGATTCCGAGCCAAACATTCTTAGTTTTTACTCCTTAATTCTTCGTGTTTGCTCCACCCGAACACATTCCGTCCTATATGTTTATATGTATACAACAATGTTTAGTTGTTAGTAGTTTAACTGTAGTAATATAATTAAATTTAGAAAGAAAAGTGAGTGAGTGATTATTGCTTAACATAAAATGAACACTTTTTCAGCCATAGTATGACGAGAACAAGTTAAATTATACGAGATGATGATGAAATCCGCTTTGTACTAGACCAACACGATTAGTTGGATTTTTATAGTTCATACTCACTGAAACCGCAGTTCACAGGTAGATATGTCGCTCCTCCCGAACACAATATTGTGATTCCGAGCCAAACATTCTTAGTTTCTACTCCTTAAATCTTCGTGTTTGCTCCACTCGAACACAATATTCTAATTCCGAGCCAAACATTCTTAGTTCTTACTCCTTAATTCTTCGTGTTTGCTCCACCCGAACACATTCCGTCCTATATGTTTATATGTATACAACAATGTTTAGTGGTTAGTAGTTTAACTGTAGTAATATAATTAGATTTAGAAAGTAGAATGAGTGAGTGATTATTGTTTAACTCAAGATGAACACTTTTTCAGCTATAGTATGGCGAGAACAAGTTAAATTCTATGAGATGATGATGAAGTTCGCTTTGTACTAGACCAACGCGATTAGGTGGATTTTTATAGTTCATACTCACTGAAACCACAGTCCACGGTTAAATATGTCGCTCCACCCGAACACAATATTCTGATTCCGAGCCAAACAGTCTTAGTTCTTACTCCTTAATTCTTCGTGTTTGCTCCACCCGAACACAATATTCTGATTCCGAGCCAAACATTCTTAGTTGTTAATCCTTAATTCTGCGTGTTTGCTCCACCCGAACACAATATTCTGATTCCGAGCCAAACAGTCTTAATTTTTACTCCTTAGTTCTTCGTGTTTACTCCACCCGAACACAATATTCTGATTCCAAGCCAAACAGTTTTAGTTCTTACTCCTTAATTCTTCGTGTTTAGCGGGTAAGCAGCAAATACTAATTTTACAATATTTGGCTCGACCCAACTGGAGCTCGAACCCACGATCTACCGAACTCGAGGCGAACACGCTTACCATTAAACAACCGATGCGGTTAGAAATAAGAAACATGGCTGTGCTAAACCGGTTACTGGGATCCCAACCCCCTCCGTCTTAATAATTGTATCTCCAATGGCATTATGCAGATATAAACAGACAAACTGTCTAGTTTTCTTCCTGTGTGCCTGATGGGAGCCTTATGATTGTTTTTTGTTGTTGTTGCCTGTGTTTGTATCCTCGGTGTGTAATGTCGGGCATAGTAGTGTTTCTGAGATTATTTCAACCTTGATTTGTTTCCTTATTGCTAACCAACATATGAAAATGCAGTTCTATAGGCAATGTGACATTAAAATGACATCGATTCTCATCATTGAAGACCCTACTACTGTAAAATGTTGAAACGCAATAAAAGCGGTTGATTTCTCATGGTCCTAAATTCAGAGAACCTCAACACATCAATTGGAAACATAATTTCAAGATAATTATGTATGCTGTTGAAGATTATGCCAGAAGGTGGATAAAGAGAGAAGTAGACCAAGATCCTGAGTTAGAACAATTAGGTCTCTAGTACAAGGTCGGATTCACAAACTCAAAAATTGTGTTAATAGTCGACCTAAATCTGTATTTAAAGACCAAGGAGCTGCTAAGTGTCTTTCCTCTCTTCATGACAAATATGTTATCGTTCCTGTGGACAAGGCTTCCAACAATATCGTGTTTGTATGTAAATCATATTACTTCGAATGCCTAATCAAGGAATTAGGCATACATAGCAACACCTCTAGTAATACCACATACAAACCAACTTCGTTCGACAAAGATGAAATCCTAGCTAACCACAGATCATTCATGACCTCTTTAAACATTCCCTCTGGTAAAGAGTCTGAAGATTTACCCTATTTATATTGGATACCTAAACTCCATAAGACACCATACAAAGAAAGGTACATAGCGGGATCATCAACTTGTTCGACGAAAGAATTGTCTATTCACCTGACAAAGATTCTGTCTGCAGTAAAAGAGGGACAACAGAAATATTGTGAAACTGTTTACTCGCGTAGTGGCATAAATCACATGTGGATTTTGAAAAACTCTAAAGATCTTTTGGATAACCTGAAATCAAGATCTTTCTCTCAGGTATCCTCCATCAAAACTTATGATTTTTCAACTCTATATACCACCCTACCGCATGACAAATTAAAAACCTGCTTAAAAGAAACAATTCATAAAGCTTTTAGTCATAGAAACTATGGCTCAAAATTTGTTGTGTTAGGCTACAATTCCACATATTTTTCAAACAAAATTCATAAAGGTTAAACATGCTACTCCGAGGAACAAGTAATCAGTATGCTGGAGTTCCTCATCGATAACATATTTGTCTCCTTTGGAGGGACACTGTTTCAGCAGGTCGTCGGCATACCAATGGGTACGAATTGTGCCCCTCTTCTAGCCGATTTATTTTTATACTCATATGAGTCGGAGTTTCTTCAAAAGCTTGTAAAAGATAAGAAGATTCATGAGGCTAGAGCCTTTAATTTCACATACAGGTATATTGATGACGTTTTATCTATCAATAATTCTAGATTTGCAGAATTTCTTCCATTGATATATCCCCCAGAGCTGGAAGTTAAAGAGACCACAGATACAGCTTCGTCCGCATCATTTTTGGACTTATACCTCGAATTTGACGACAGTGGTCAACTCAGTACTAAAATTTATGATAAGCGTGTGCAGCAATATACCAGCTTCTCCTGCATATGGTGTTTACATCTCGCTATTGATTCGCTATGCAAGGGCCAGTAGCAATTATTCTGATTTCCTGAAACGTCATCTTCATCTGAGAAACAGGCTACTGGACCAGGGCTATAAAAAGATTCGCCTTATTCGATCTCTTAAAAAGTTTATATTCCGATACCAATATCTTGTCGAAATATATTCCGTCTCTGCAGAAAAAATTATAAGCGATGCATTTTCATATAGTGAAAATGTATAAAGATAAAGAAGTCAAAATTTTTTTTGTCAATGTGTGACGTAAAAATATTTTTGACATTTACGTCACCGTATATGGTACTGCTTTGACAACTATTTTACCTATGTTGTTCCTGTATTTAAATACTGTTACAGTGACAGCCGGAACCTTTGAACCGTAATGAGAGCGGGAGGTTTGGCGCCTTAAAATCTGATTCAACCCACCATTTCTTTAGAAATGCCTGTACCAAGTCAGGGTCATTACGGTTTTCACAGTTTTCCGGTTGTTGACTGATTTTGTCTGTTTATATAATTATGAGTTTTGACTTTCCCTTTGTAAGATTGTTCGGAGTTCGGTAATTTTGTTATTACCCTTATTTACCTCAATCTGTTATAGTGACAGCCGGAACCTGTGAGCCGTAATGAAAGCGGGAGGTTTGGCGCTATAAAATCTGATTCAACTCACCATTTCTTTAGAAATGCCTGTGCCAAGTCAGGGTCATTACGGTTTACACAGTTTTCCGGTTGTTGACTGATTTTGTCTGTTTATATACTTATGAGTTTTGACTTTCCCTTTGTAAGATTGCTCGGAGTTCGGTAATTTTGTTCTGGCTGTCACTATAACAGTATTTATAACAATACTGGAACAAAATGGGTAAAATAGTTGTCAAAGCAATACCAAATTCAGTGAGGAGGGTGGAACATCTATCGTGAACCATCTCCATCAACAACCCCGAGTCACCTGAAGTATTTTAACTGCGAAAGTAAATGTCAAAAACACTTTTACGTCACACATTGAAAACAAATATTTTTGACAGTTTTGTGGACTTCCTTATCTTTATGCATTTTCCCTATATGAAAATCCATCGTTTATTATCGTCTCTGTTACAAGTAATATTTATACCACGGTTTTCCGAGTTAAACACCGAAACATTTCAATTACTTTTCCACTCTCCCCAAGATCAGACTGCATTCCCTTTTTCTACACTCACTTTTCAGTATTCTGGTCCGGTTGCATTTTGTTGTTTTGAGAACATAGATACGTGTGTGCTACTATTGTCACACTTTAGCTTACTAATTTTGTCCTCTGGGTGGACCTTAGAGTTCAAACATTTCGTTGACTTATTGCAATCTGCCCGATTGTTATCCTTCTATAGCGACCGTTTGCTTGTGACCCCTATTTATTGTAACTTCAAGTTTTTTAACAGGAACATTCTCATTCTAAATGGTTTTATTGTCCTCACTGTCCAATTTAACTCTGCCTTCTGAATGGTTATTCCACTATTTTCACCTGTGAGTTCACACTACTGCTAGTCTCATTGTGTTGTATTAGGCGATTATCGAAATTTGGGGTCAAAGTAACGCCTACTAATTCAACCCCGACCTGTTTAAATCACTGATTTGTTTGTCAGTTGTCACTGGCGCCATATTTTTTTCGGTTGTCTACAAAACCTGGCTACACGGGAATATCCATGGCAATTCCAACACTGAAAATTATTACGGTTCACCAATTGCCGATCTTGCCAGTTTTCTGGTTGCCTAAAATTTCTATTCTGTTAAATAGCAGTTTTCAGTTTTACAGTTTTACCTTGTCTAAAGCACTATTTAATTCTTTTCTCCACCTTTGTTCTAAGCTTCTCACGTCGGTCTGAACTTTCTCGACATTACTTTGTACTTTGTCTATATTTTCGTGTACAGTTTTCCTAGTGTCTTGTATTACAGATTTGATACTGTCCATGTGTTTTTCCATAACCTTAGTAGTCGTTTCCTCCGGTTTGGTGACATTTATCGAACCATTGGTGTTATCAGTCTCGATAGATGGGTCTTTAGTGCGCACTGTTCCACCAAAAATCGCCTGGTTACTATGTTGCAACCATTTTATTCTTTCCAATGCGTCCTCTACTGTTTTTAGTTGAAAAGGTGCTGCACCACTGCCAACATTTTTATCTAGACAACCCTGACACGTTTTATCACTACCTGATTTGTAACATATTCATCAGGGAGATCACAAAAAGCTTTGTCAGCCAATGCTAACAACCTATCTGCCCATTCATCAATGTCTTCATTTTCACTCTGTCGTGCGTTATTAAACTGCACTTGTAATGTTGCTACCAATTTATGCAGATTAAAACGTTTTTCCATTCTGTTCAATAACTCCTCAAACGCTATGTTATTCTCCCTTCGAATAATGGCAGAACAACATTTTCCAGCTGTTCCAGTCATAGCCCAACATAACTGTGCTCGCTTTTGAACATTATTCCACTGATAAGCATCTGCGTACATTTCAAATTTCACAAAAAATTAAATCCAATCATCATTTTTTGTCAGTCCCATCAAATTTGAGCGACATTGGTGCTGATAATGTCTGTTTATTAAAATGTGTTGACATATTTACATTTGAATTATCCGGCCCCTGCAGAGTGCTTTGTAAGTTGCTCGGTAAACTAAATTGAGGTGTTACTCTTGATTGTACTGGATTTTGCACAATAGGTGATTGAAATTGAAGGTTTGTCTGCGGTTAAAATTGAGTAAGTGGAGTTTTTACCGGTTCAGAATGTTGTGCTTGGTGTTGTGGCATAACTTGATCAATTGGATTTGGATATTGCGGTCTAGGTAAGTCTGACCGATTGAGAGTCACGTTTCGCCATGATAATGTTCTCCGTTTCCTTGTCGTAAGCCCAACTGTACTTGTAATTCTGGGGTAAAAAAATTGGTTCATGTGGGGCTCCAGTATGTACGGTTGATGTAACTGGGTGTCTCGTGATGGTTGGGGCCTATCTTTTGGCTGTACATCTGTTGCCTCTTGTTTCATATTTTGAAATTGAAATGAACTACTGGCATACGACCTTTTTGATCAAATATTTTAAATTTATGGAATGTCGATTCTAACCAACTCTGATGTTGCGATATATCATGCTGTGCTCTCACTCTCAGATGCTTGTGTCATTCTTTCGTCGAAATCAACTAAATCATCCTGCTCCTCGTAATCCAATTCATCGTGGTCCTCCAGGTCATTGTCTTGCTCCTCGAACTCATATTCATTCAGTAATGTATAATCAATATATTGATTTACCACTTCCATCTTAATGTAAGGCATAGTCGCTAACAATTCCAGAGTAATCGTTCTCACTATTCTAATTTCCCAAATTCTGATCGCTATCGCTATCCCAATTATCGGACTTTGTAGCATCTCATCATAACTACAAATTCATGTTTATTTGTGCCTTTTTATTCGACATTGCTATCAACTGTCTTACAAACTCCAAAATTATGACGAACATTGATATAGTTTGAAACTTGGATCTTTCGTGTAAAAAATCAGTCATCAAGACCAAAAACATAAATCACTGCATAATTCAGGACTAAATATCATAAGAAACACCTTCAACGAAGGTCAATTTTCAATATTTCCTCAGAAAAATCCTATTTTATCTTTTATTTTTTCCGCGGGAAAATCGCCAATTCACAAACACCAAAATATGTCGCTTCCTCAATAATGTGTTTCTCGCAGTGCCATTTGTGGTAAGCCGAGGGATGCTCAAGACGTACAGGTAGTTTTCCACACTTAAGGGTGTAGACCTGGGTTACCCTAAAATTTTCCCATCATTCAATTTTTTTTTTAAATTTGCATCATGGAATAGTTATGTCTAAATACATTATCTGCCAAAGTTTCAAAACATTTCACCGTGCCGTTTTCTCCATAGTATATCCTAAATATAGCAATTTTGGGGGTATTCTTGACGCCAGATGGTAATACTAGTTTCGGAAGATTCTAATAGACATGCACATTTATTTCTGATTGAAAGGGAATATTTTGGCTTTAATACACTTGAGAGTGTTGTTGTTGAATAAATATGAAATATCTAGCATATCTGAATATCCTGTTTGGAGTTAATCACGTGCAAAACAATGGAAATTGCAAAAGGGGGGATGCCCTGAGGACCACCTTGGTATTAAAAATCGGATTAAAAAAAATCCTGTCGATTAATTTCCACCAAAAAATGTCACACTGAAGAATAGACATATAGACTTTTACCGTCAGATTTTTAAAATATTTAAATTTATGTTTTTCATGGATGGCACCCAGAAAAAAATGAAATTGTCGAGGAAAGTTATCACACACCCATCTTTTGCTAGTTTCTTTGTTTGTGAGATAGAAAATAACTAGTTACCAATAACAAAAAGATTTTGAATTCTTATAATTGACACAGTGGATGTCCAAATGACTGCATTTGTCTTTTTTATATTCAAGTCGACTGGGGAGGGGGAGGGGTTGTTTTGAGGGTGACTCTACTTGATTAATTCATTACAAAAAAAACCACCAAAAAACACAGACAGCCACCCAGCTGTATTGTTAAATTCCTTCTAATTCTGTGCTCCAGTTGTTTTCGTTTGATTCTGGTTATTCTTTAGTTGTCTTAGGAGAAGGGGGCGGCGGTATAAGAGAGGATCAGATATTACAATTTTTTTCCCAAACATAGCTTTCTATTTTTTTACTACCATAAAATGAATTTGCTCTATTGCTTCATAATATCTAAGATTCTGGTGTATATATTTAATTCTTTTTTTGACAAAACCCTTGAAATTCAATAGAAAAAGGTTGTCACACAAATTGTGTTACATTTCTGGCATTTTTGACAACATACTTCGATGAAAAAGATATTTCAATGATATTTTGTGGACACCACCAAATAATAATAACACACTACCTGACACTGGCATAAGCAGCAATAAGATATAAAAATACAAGGAACACAGCTATGGAAAGGTAAAAGGAAAAGGAGTCATTTATTTAACTGGCCATATCCAATGTAAGCAATCTTTGTCACCAAGAACCTTGGAATTGAGGGGGAATTTTCAAACGCACAGATGATCATATATTTGAGAAGACACTGAAAATAGAGTTATATCCCATACCCCAGGCCTACACCCATAAAAGGGGAGAGGAATTGGGATGTCCTAATACCTGCACAGCCATCCTGGTCGTAACTTAACCTTAACATAATCTTACCACATTAACTACCTTTGGTTCTGCGAAATATCTAAATATTCTCAATAAATTTACATTAGGAAGAGCCATAACTTGAGAATATCTTCTCATAGACTAAGCATTGAAACTGGTAGATATTTAAGATTAGACGTTAACAAAATAGAGGACGAAATTCATTTGTTACTTCAATGTCCTTCAACATATACGGATCGACAAGCCTTACAGTTGTAACAACTTTCAATATTTGAACTTATCAAACAATTTGTTGGGTTACTAAATTGTGAATCTATTGATATAATAATACAGCTGGGTGATTTTGTATCAAAACATCTTTCTTTATATATATTTATTTTTTAACCAGTGCCTGGTCCTTAGCTAGTTGGTAAACTTCATCATCACATTTTCTCATTCTGTTCATATTGTTTATAGATTAGTGTGCAATATACTTGAATAATATAAAGTTCAAGATTATGATTAGTAATTTACGTCACGATAACTGATGGTCACGTGACAATTTTTCGAATCAGATTACAGACGCTGATGAAGCTTGTCGGTCAATCGTCGATTTAATTATAATTATAGTCTTTTTGTAGACTTATAGTTTTTTTTGTTACATTTTAACATCTTTTTTTGATATCGTTGTGCTAACATTTTAGACGTTTATTTATCATTTTTGTTTGTTTGCACAGTATCGTTAACACTTGTTTCCGATCCGACATCTTGTAGGTTCATACGTTGGCTATTTTTTCAGACGTTTATATATACATATATATACGTCTGAAAATTAAACCAAACAGTGTTAGGATTAGATTTTAGAGCTGTCAAATTTTTGTTCTTCCCTCGACGGGATTTGAACCCACACCATTGATACACTGCAGCACCATTCGATTAGCCTTACGTCCAGCGCCCTAGACCACTCGACCACATCCACCCCCTATATATATATAGTGAATGTGTGAAATTTAATTAGTCTGACACACAGGTGAAGGTGATATGGCATTAACCTCTTAATAACTGTTTTCTAATTTCTCATTGTATGTACATGTATTACTATGTAAATATTTGCCCCTTGAGGTTACCTCTTTATGGAAATAAAAGATACCCTATTATAATCTATTCTGTATAATAAAAGCTTATTAATAAAACAGCGAAACTTAGAAACAGGAATTGAATACCCTTCGCGAGAACCTGGGTACACCTCTCCTTTTTTGTAGGGGTCTGTGTTGATCATCTAATGAATTTTCTGTGCTGCTTATTTTTAGTTTTGTTTTTCTTCGTCCTGTGTCTTGTGTTCCGGTTATTGTCGATCTCTCCACATTGTCCATGCTTGATTGCCCCTTCAGTTATCTCCAATGTCTATCAAGGAAAGTTAAATTCAAACGTCATTCTAGTAGATGTTTTGGGAGGGGGAATGTAAAATCGTTTAACTCATGTATGACCACCATATGTAATAATTAAAAATATGCATATATTTATGAAATATGTAATTCGTTTGTCTTAAATTTCCAGCTTTAGAAATAAAACCTTCCCAATTAATACGACGTAATGTGACCTTTTACTGACATGATTTAGTGATAACATAAGCATCGAATGTGTGAAGTATGCCAATAGCAACAGTTAAAATCAATTAAGATAGATGAGTTTATTAAAATTATCAAATCATGCTTTCACAAAAACGTGGTTATATATTATACTAAGGGCTTTACAGAATCCTTCTAGAAGTACATCACTGTGTGGGAGAATTTCTTGTGCTTTAAATCGGTACAATTTTAAATTAATTAATTTCTAAAATAGATGCAAATATAAAATAAAATCCAAATGCGTTACTAGTTAAGCTGTCATTATTGACAAAACCTTTAAGATTGATATTTATGCAAAACAATATAGCAACCCCAGTGGTCAAACTCCATCAATGTTAGAGTAACACGACGGATGTCACATGTGGAGCAGGAACTACTTACCTTCGTCCAGATCACTTGAATTCATTCCTGATTTTTAGTATGGTTCGTGTTGCTCGATCTTTCGTTTCCTGTGTATCATTTGTAGATCATTGTACTTTATCTTTTCGCCATTATTATATTATATGTCCTTCTTTTACTTAAGATTTCTGATTAACATTTTGGTGTCTTCAAACTTTTTTTTACTAATTTCCGTTTCCTGTGTAGAGTTTTGTAGATCATTGTCCTTTATCTTTTGACATGTTATATTATCTGTCCTTCGACTTACGGGTTCTGATTCAAAGTTTTATTACTAAGTCAACAGTAGTGTATCGGGTCCGTATAGCGCTATTGACCCCTATGTTAAACCATTTTTCCCTCCTGATCCTCCTCAAATGACGGCTCTATACGATTTCTTTGTCGTATTGTTTGCGCGTGTTCCTCGTTTTAATCACGTTTTCACGTTATGATTTCAGTTTTGATCACGTGTTTTGTGTTCATTTAACTTTTTAATGGCTATTTGTTCGTTTTGTTAACGTTTTTTTGTTTACGTTTTTCGTGTTTTTGGTGGAATTTCAGTGCTATTGCGGTGGTGGTGGTGGTGGTGTTGTTGTTGGTAGTGGTGGTGGTGGTGGAGGGAGGGAGGAAATTGGTGGTATTGTGACGTGAAGTAGAAATTAGAAACAGAAGGAAAACATAAAACAAACGGAGAGATAAACGAAAAGACAAAACACAAGAGACAAAGAAAATTAATCAGACCGTGTCGAATGTCACAGCACTATGGTGACTCATCGATCTATTTTTAGTAACTTGACGTCACCTATGAAAGCCGACTCGACACGAAACATTCCCATTCTGTGCCTTATACGCCGATACAGACTCAGTCGTCTATACATCTAGACCAGGTGAGTGGAAACTAGAACTCGGTGACTACCTAGGAGATCTCACCGATGAAGTGCCCGACAACAGAATAATAGAGTTTGTCACCGGTGGACCGAAGAACTATGCCCACAAGATTGCCAGACCCGACAAGGATGGAAATACGACCATATGTAAAGTGAGAGGCATCACTCTCAACTACAAGAACTCATTGACCATCAACTTTGATACGATCAAGGACATGGTTATTAATAACAGAGATGACATCAAGACCGTGAAGGACGACTACAAGATCACGAGAGACCACAATAGACTACTTACCGTATATCAAGACAAAGACTACAGGATAGTCTTCGACAAAAGAGTCGTCATGCAGGACTATAGCACGAGACCGTACGGATTTTAAGAGGGTCTTCTCTCCTGTAATGGCCGACATATGGAAACAGATCATCTCAGCGATCGAGCAAACAAACCAGAACTCAGACAACTGGTTCCGCTGTACAGAACAGACTTATAAATAAAAGTTAGAAATATATGATTTGTTTGTTTTTACATACGCCCACGTCGAATATATTAAGTGTGCATTACAATCTCTAGTCATTCTTATCCAAAAGAAGAAAGACGTGTTTTACGAGATGTCTACGACATAGTGTGAAATGAGATTTACCAGACGAGCCATCTTAACAGCAGACATGAAAACATGAAATTTATCCCTCCTCCTCCTCTTCCCTCCCTCCCTCCCCCTCCTCCTCCTCAAGAAGGATACGTCTACACCCCTCCTCCACCGCGTGCTCCAGAGTTGTCATTATTACAACACGAAACCGAAACAGAGTACACGACGGACGACCGTACACGGAGTTTTTTCCAAGTAAAATGTTGGTATAATACCTCATCCTCGTAGCTACTTCAACATAAAGTTCTAAGCAGAAATTTTCTATTATTAAGTCCCACCAAATATTTCGAAAGAATATTGACAGTTACAGCACACGTGTACAAAAATATCTGTTGTTTTCCCCACATAATCAGCATTTTTTAACATTGGAGTCTGGTACGGTTGAAATCAATTTAGCAATACTTGGTATCGATTTTTGTGTATTATGTTTATATTTAAATCACCTAGAGTTCACCTAAGTGCATGTTTAGTAAATACATTCATGTTTCAACTTGTCTGATCATTGGAGCGTAAATTTAAATGCTGTACTTGTTATGGCTTTTTTATGATGGGTTAATACATATAGTTATATTTTCTCTGTTAATCTTGACTGCCATTTGCGTCTTACAATATAGTGATGACTGTTTTGTGTGCATTGTTGTAAAAGGTCGGAGGTTTAATAATTACTTCACGTATCGAATACCCATTTCACTGACACACGTATGAATAATTAAACGGGGGGCCTCTTTAGAAAACCAATATAAAATTTAAGGGTTGCCTAATAGACTGTAATAAAAAATCCTTCTTATAAAATCATACAATTTGTCGTTTTACACGAAGATTGAACAGCTGGTTTTTTTTCATAGGTGTATTGACCTTCAACCCATTATTGGGAGGGGGAACTTTTATAACCTTAGAAAGACAGTATGAGTTTTTAAGTTCATGATTGATTTTTATAGTATGGTAATATATTCAGTGTGTAATTATTGGTAATTAAAATACGGTCAACAAAATAGTGATTAAGATGTTGAATAAACACGAAAATTAGAGGACGGAATCAAGAAACGTCCTTATAGATAGAAAGTTCAAGAAAAAATATAACAAAAACAAAAACAAAACCAATAATTAGTACAAGTTCCCAAAAAAATATAACAAAAACAAAAACAAAACGAACAATTAGTGAAAGTTCAAGAAAAAATATAACAAAAACAAAAACAATACGAATAATTAGTGAAAGTTCAAGAAAAAATATAACAAAAACAAAACGAATAATTAGTGAAAGTTCAAGAAAAAATATAACAAAAACAAAAACAATACGAATAATTAGTGAAAGTTCAAGAAAAAATATTACAAAAACAAAAACAATACGAATAATTAATGAAAGTTCAAGAAAAAATATAACAAAATCAAAAACAAAACGAATAATTAGTGAATGAAATATTAGTAGTATATGGGGACAGCTCAGACGACAATTGAGGTGGTGCAGTGAGGTTGTGCTACCGAATATGACGTCACCGGAAGTTGCATCACCGGATATGACGTCACCGGAAGTTACATCACCGGAAATGAAAGGGAGACAATTTCCCGTGTTTCCCGCGTTTTCCCGGAACTCCTCTAGATTCTAGGTACGAACAATGGAATCAAATCGACTACATACAAAATACATACATTCATCCCACAATCATGCACAAACACACCAATTTATTAAAAATAATACATCAGAGTTATGAACAAGCATACACTAAAAATAGCAATGATAATACATGCAAAATTAAATAAAATAATAATAAAAAGTCTATAAGCATAGCAATAGAAACAGCAACATGTTTAGCACTGCACCATATTTCAACTAAAAATGCAAGAAAAAAAAATAAAAAGCATAAGCTACGAAGCACTATATGCATGCACTGCACTGGTATGAGCTGTTCATTGGATCCCATGTTTGTATTAAATTTTTAAACTGCCCCAAAGATGTTTCCCTTCTACAGTGATTAGACAGCTAATTCCAGATGTGTGAAGCATTATAACGAAAGGATTTCAGGCCATATCTGGTAGTTCTGACTCGTGGTAAAACTGTTGTTTCCTGTGATCTAAGCTTATAATTTTTTAAGTTTAATATTGATTAAGTCATGAAGATAACTTGGACTGTTTTTATGTATTATTTCAAATGTTTCAACAGCACTGGTTTTTAATCTTCTAATTTTTAAAGAGAGTAGTTTTGATTTGTCAAGCTAATTTTCATATGATCTGTTATTATGTGTAATTACCTCAATAATTATAATAATTTAAAGGGATGCTCATTATATTCGGTTTACATCATTATGAAAAATGTACAAAAAATGTATTCCTTATTTGTCTGGTAAATTTTCAAAACTGTCACTATGGTTTCAAAGCATACCCTTATACCATTGGCTATCTGGACGATATATGCTTTCACACTAATATTAATAATTTAAAAGAATGCTCATTATATTCGGTTTACATCATTATGAAAAATGTACAAAAAATGTATTCCTTATTTGTCTGGTAAATTTTCAAAACTGTCACTCTGGTTTCAAAGCATACCCTTATGCCATTGACTATCTCGATAATATATGCTTTCATACTAATATAGTAAAAAAAAAATTTTTCTTAAAATTAATGTTAAAAATTAGTTATGCCATCCTAAACTTTTCAAAGTGAATAAGGGTAATAACAAAATTACCGAACTGCGAACAATCTTACAAAGGGAAAGTCAAAACTCATAATTATATAAACAGACAAAATCAGTCAACAACCGGAAAACTGTGAAAACCGAAATGAGGGGGGGGGGGGGGGGGGGGGCAATTGCCCACAGCTCCTTCACCCATGAAATGGTATTAGTGAAGCTCGAACTGCAGACTCATACGGAGCATCTGAGGTCATGTCGGTCCGGTGTTTGTGTTGCTCAATCTTCAGTTTTCTGTGTGTCTGTTATTTTTTGTCACCCATTAACATAAATATTTGTCTTTTTGTTTTGATATACCTGTATATTTATATTATATATTGTTGATGAAGTAATATATTGACCCTTTAAGACTAATTATCATGACGATAATAAATACAGCTTATCTTGTCTTAACTGGCAAGGTAGCTGGTAGCTCCCGGTTTATAGTGTAAACAATCAAAGAAGATTCTCAAACCGGAAGTTGCATTATGTATTTTAATCTTGTGAAATAAACGTGAATAAATAATAGAAATAACTTGTATGTTAAAATGATGTGGAGTTTGCTAAAAAAAAAATAATGCTTGAATCGGGGTCAACTTTGGTAAAATTTTCATTCAATGCATGGGGCGACACCTAGCGGAGGTGCCAGTTGCTAGAAGCGCAAATCCATATACGAGCATTGGGGCTATTCAACAACATATGTAATCAGGCTGAGGACAGCGTAGAGAAGACCCTAGCTAGAAGGCAGTTAATAGTCAAGTCAAATGAGAGCAATAGCTGGTTTATAGAAATTAAAAACATACTGAGGAAATACAACATGCTAGAAGCATGGTGGTACTTAGATAATGCTCCAAAGAAAGCTATATGGACAACAGCAGTAAAAAGGAAAATACATGAACATTGGACCAAGCCAATTGCAGAGTCTACTCCATATTATAATGGCCTTCGGTATTTGAGCTGTGTTAATCTGGAAAAAGGGAAACTGCACCCAATATTGAAGATCAACTGTAGTTCAAAAGGGGACCTCCATAGACTACCAACCAAGCTTAAACTACTAACTGGCTCGTACATACTCCAAAGCAACCGAATAAAGATGTTCAAGAATGAAGCGAATATACTCTGCTTACTATGCAGTAAAGACAAAGAAAATATTGAACACTTCATCCTGGATTGCGAACGATTAGAAGAGGTCAGAAAGCCAATACTCCAAGAAATAGAGGAAATATTAAATGATAAAAAAACAGTTGGAAATGCCTACTACAAGACACAAACATCCAGCTATTACTGGACATAACATCTGTAATCAGTAAGCTTAATTTAGACCCAGCCAGTGTAGCAAACATAGAATACTGTTCTCTACGTCTCATGTTCCAACTCCATATGCTTCGGCAAACAAGAATATTGGACATGCAGGGAACCATTAAGCAGCAGGGCTCCAGATAATACAGTCCACATATGCTATGATTAGGTTACATACACAGTTGAGGGGCCGGTGAACTGTTTTTAGAGTTTTCAGAACATCTGCAACAATTTCTGTGAATTTTAACCAAACGACCAACACGTTTTAAGTAGCTTTTAACTTTTACCGTGTGAACAGGATATTCTAAGTGAAGTGACTATGGCATTTTAAATAACTTTTATATTTTATCCGTCAAACAGGAAAATCAATTGAAGAGACTTTTATCTTTTATCAGTGAATATTTTAAAACATAAGGGCAAACTTAAGAGACATTTTAGACTTTAGTTATGTACATAAATCTAGTGTTGATAATATTAGTGTACAAAGGATTTTATAATTCGTGGTAATAGATAATGGTGGAGGGAGTGCACAGCACTGTAAATAGAGGCACTGTTCTGCATACACAGTATGGTTCTCCTTGAAAGGGGGTTGAAGATACAGAGGTAAGGTAAGGTAATAAGAATTTTTTTTTTAATCATGAAATCGATCGTCCTGAATAGATAGTTTCGAAGTGACGTCACGCATAATTCCGTAGTCGGCCATATTGTATGGCAAAACAAACTTCATGAACTTAGTGACAACAGGTGACAATGATCAATAATTTACACGACCTTGTACTAGAGACCTAATTGTTCTAACCCAGTCTGACAACGACTCTAACTCAGGATCTTGGTCTACTTCAATCTTTATCCACCTTTTGGCATAATCCTCAACAGCATCCATAATTATCTCGAAATTATGTTTCCAATTGATGTTTTGAGGTTCTCTGAACTTAGGACCATGAGAAATCACCTTTCGGAGACTCTCATGTTGAATGATATTCAGATCACCAGTGGTTACATGTCCAGATGGGTTGTATTGAAAAGGAGAGTGGGCTTCTGTTTAAGTACATATAGACATAATTTATAATTTAAATGTGAAATCGGTAACAAAGAAAGACTTTAACGGTTTTTAGTAAAATCGATAACAAGGAAAGACTTTAACGGTTTGTAGTAAAACTATTATCGTTATCTGTATAACAAGGCAGGTATGCAATTAAGATTTAAATTTTAGTAAAAGGTAGCATTACATCTACCTGTAATTCCCGGTATTTTGTCTTATTTCCATAATTTTACTTTCGGTTTCGATTCTCGGAATTCTAGTTGTAGGGAACTGCAGTTCTGAGGTAAGATTTGTCAATAATTTGTTACTAAGCATTTCAATTTTTTATGATATATTGCATTGAGATATGTATATGTAAAACTCGGAACTGGTTCACTGAAATTTAAATTCTGTTTCTATCCTTCAATAAGAAATTAGAAAACACAGAATTAGAACGTAATCATAATGTTTAAAATTGTAGACTACATTTGTATATCAAATTCAACGGTAAAGATAGTTATAATTTTGATCACAAAATACTACAGAGTTGAAAACTAAACACTGTGCAACATGGACCCCACTAAAACCGGTGGTGAACACAGATGCTCCGAAAAGGTTTCTACTCCGTTATTATTGTGTATTTACAATTTCATTGTGGAAAATATTTGACACATGTTCTGTGTATTCACAGATATCATGAAAGTGACTGGTAGAAATCAGGAACATCTTACTTCAGCGGTGTTTATAAAACTTATTTTTATAACTATTTTCTATCAAGGTAGATCTACCTATCATACTTATATGTTATATGTGATATTCATAAACGTTCAAATATTAAGGGAAGAATTATCCCTCCTTACATCTAAAACAGGTAGGGTAAGGTAAACCGGGAATATAAAACGTTGCTAGCTTATAAACATTATCTGATCAACCTGGAACAATAGTTCGGATAGTTTAATTTTGAATACATTGTATTTATGTAGACGATAATATTTGCATAAAGAAATAAGTTGATTTTCTGAAAATTCAAAATAATTAAGTGTGTCAAGCACTTTAATGTAGTTTAAATGATATACAAGACGACATATTTGTTGAGTTTAATGCATCAACTTTGTAACTGTTGAACGTGTCACTTAAATGGCTGTCGGGTCTACTTGTATTGCTTAAATTGAAGTTGGTATATATTGCAGAGAGGTAGCAAGGGTTAAATGAAATATACGCACAAAGTAATTAGTGTAGAAGTCTGC
This sequence comes from Bathymodiolus brooksi, assembly GCA_963680875.1. Lineage (NCBI taxonomy): Eukaryota > Metazoa > Mollusca > Bivalvia > Mytilida > Modiolidae > Bathymodiolus > Bathymodiolus brooksi. Next base: position 33,427,613 of record OY804577.1, read on the forward strand.
GGAGCGCTGAATTAAGGTGGGGTTCCGGAAGCGCAGATCCCCTCCCGAACGCTCGTGACCAAACATATACTTATGATTTATTAATTTGAGTAATTTTTTTTACGAATCTGATATCACCCTTACCCCAAACTTCACCTCTTCACATTTTCAGTATCAATAATTTCAAGTTTCTAAATGTTACGAGTCATTGGTATTAAGGTTATTAATGTTCAGTAGCAACAACAGTGCCTCCATTGTGTATTGTAAGGTTATTTCTGGACCGAATTTGTCAATATCGCGGATCGGTCATTTGAATGTGCATCCTTTTCCCGCGAGGTCTAGTATCATGATCATTTAGGTCAATAACCGCTCTACAATAATTGGGTTTTCGACAATTATTATCCTATCTATATGAAATACGTTCTCTCTGGGTCAGTAACGACCAAATTATTGTACTCTTTTCGCTGACTTATCCGATGACTTACTAATTAACACTTTAAAATTTGATTAACCCTATAATTAACTTTAATTTGAATCACCACATACAATGTAAGGAAAGGCCAAGTAAATAGTTTTGTATACTGCTAGCTGTAACAGTAAATGTTAATTTTCATTACACATACTAAATACCGAATATACATAAATTGTTTTATTAGACTATCAGATCTCGAACATTTTCAATATTCATTACTGTGTTATAAAACTACAAAATAAGACAAGACAAACACATAATCAGCCCTTTAAAGATAAAAATCTTTACACTTATTTTTATTTTCGTTTTATAGTCAACCAACTCTTAACAAAGAACAATTTAAATTTATTTGTGTCAAAATTAAATGCATACTGTATATTAATATGCTCAAATAAATGATACGAACGATTTTTAATCCATGGAAGGTTATATTTTGAATTAAGTTACGGAACTATGCAATTAACCCTTGATTGTCCCTTTTGATATTTTCTGTCGGCAAGAAGTGAACTGATTTACAATTTGTTTCCCGAAGATCAACCGATAAAACGCGTGAAAAAGGTAGCACAAATGATATCTTTTCGGACAGTGACCGTATATAGCAAAACATGATCTAGTCAATGCAAATTGAATGCTCAAACGGAACGAGTGCAGGTTAAAGAAAATCAGGTGTCCTTTTTTCCAAGACACGACAAACAACTCGTTTATTCGAAATTCAGATCGGCACAGTAACGACAAAATTTCAAATTTACGCATGGTCCTTGTTCTGTTCAGTTACATGATATTTTGGATTTTAATGACACTGAACAACATTGTCTCATTTCTATATGTAGAACCACAAACTGCAAGATCTGCAATATTTTGATTACAGAAACTAATTTCACCAGCAACTTAACTAATAAAAATAACTTTACAAGAAGTTACGATGATCTGAATTGTAAATCAGCTTATGTGGTCTACGGATTAGATTGTAACCTTTGCGGATCGGTATATGTCGGTGAAACGAAAGGTAGACTACATAAACGGATATGCGGTCATCGATCTGGCATCATTAACAATGTTAATGATATTGCTTACCAGCATTTTAATCAACCTGATCATTCGATCCTTTCAATGCGAGTTCGCATCATAGAAAAATTATACCATAGAACTAACAATCCAAGCCTAGCAACACCGTAGACAAAAGGAAGACTATTGGATACGAGAATTAGGGACGGCAACACCCTATGGTTGTAATGACAAACTTGATGGCATAGGCATCCTATGTAGTCCTACCTGTATATCTGTGAATGTGATGAATATTTTCAACTCCTCTCCTCGGCATTATACATCCCCTATACTTGTGATTCCTATCAGGATTTCTTTGATATAGGGTTGCTGCTAACAAGGAAGCTACTGAACTAAGGGTTCCTTTTGGTAAAGTTGACTTGGTTGACCGCTATGGAATATCTGTGTCACAAAATAAACACTTCCCGGTCCTTTCCTCATTCATGTCTTATCACCAGGTTTTTGACTAGATGAACACGGCGGGTGTCACTAGTGGAGCAGGAACTGCTTACCCTTCTGGAGCACAAGTGTTCACCCCTGTTTTTTCTTAGGTTCGTATTACTCGATTTTTAGTTTTATGTGTATGTTTTGTAGATCGTTGTTTGTCCTTTTGTACTTTTTCTTTTGGCCATTGTGTTGTCTGTTCTTCTTCGATACTGTAAAAGTATTAATTTTCGCAGGTACCTTTTTTCGCGTATTTCTTATTGCGCAAAAGCCAAAAAAATGTACTTTTCGGTCAACCAGTTTATTATACTGAGAAGATAAAATCGTATTACGTATTACATTTGTCATGTGAAATCTGCTCACTCTGTTTTGTCTTAACAATAAGTTAACTTATGTTCACTTGGATAAAATTACTAGTAAAATTTTCAAATACTAAAAATTCCTTTGTACGATGTTGCATTTATTTGACGACCTATGATTGTATAAAATCATTCCTAAAGATAGTGATAGATACAGAGCCATATAATTTTTTATGGAAATCTAGAGAAAAAAATGAATACGCTTTATTGGCCAGTAGAAAATTCCATTCATAAAAATAACGATGCAGACGATAGATAAACGTGCAGTTACGAAACGATGCAGACGGAAAATTACAGAATGTCAGTGGGTGGTGCTTAATTTTGTATAGTGACCATTGCGTCTTTAGCCTTAGAACTTCCAAGAAAGTCCGTCAAACATAGTTCGTGGAAAAAACTTAGTTACTGTTTCAAGTCATAGATCAGCAACATCGTACAAAAATGTTCAACCTCCCGTGACCGACTATGATTATTTGGACGGTCAGTAAATAGTTGAAGGGTTCGCGCTATAGCGCTTACCCTTCAACAATTTACTGACCGTCCAAATAACGATAGACTGTCACTAGGGGGTATATACAAATACAGTAAATCGACAGATGGAATTAGCCGGGAGGACAAACTATCATATTTATATATCTAATAAATTTACATAGTTTTTGCAGGATTGGTTTCCGTTCACTAGTCATTAAATTTTTGAATTTTATTATATTGGGACGTTCAATTAAATGTTTTGGAAGTAGTGAAGTACGTTTTTCGCTTAAATTAGTACATTCAAATATGTAATGATATTCGTCTCCAATTTGATTCTTTTGACAAAGTTCGCAATAGCGATTTTCCCTCGGAATATTACTCCATCTTCCCTTTTCTATGGGCAATTTATGATTTGTAGTTCTAAATTTACATAAAAGAAGGGAATTTTGTTCATCTAAAATATTAAAATATTCTTCAAATTTAAAATCAGTTTTGAAAATTCTATAATTAAATGCTTTAGGGGAATTATGGACTGACGAGTTCCAATCCTGTAAAAACTGGTCTAACAATGTTTGTTTTATACTTTGTTTTAGCCACTCGATGCTTTTGAAAGTTTGCGTTTGCCATATATGAGAAAAACCAGTTTCGTTTAAATTTTTTTCCAAACATTTTATCCATTTAATATCGAAATTTTGTTGCGAATACAAATGATGTGATAAACTATACATAATGCATGATATTTTGGATTGTTTTCCACAAATAATTTTTGCCCAAAAAGAAATAAATCTAATTTTAATGTCGATTTCGACCGGATATCTACCTTATTCACCATATATCATATAATTCGGAGTAGACGTCTTGAGGTTCAAAATCATTTTACAAAATTTTAAGTGTACTTTTTCTAACACGTCATTGTTTCCAAATCCCCATATTTCGCAGCCATAAAGTAAAATTGGTTTAACCATTTTATCGAAAAGTCTCAATAGACATTTTATAGATAAATTGTGTTTTCTTCCTAATTTCAGTACTGCATACATAGAAACAACTGCTTTATCCACTAAACGTTTTTTTGCCAGATTGAAATTGCCAGTTTTGCTAAAAATAATACCGAGATAATTGAAGTTTTTGACTACTTCAATTTCGGAGCCATTATATTTAAAAGATAAATTTTGAGGTGTACGACCACTCCCAAATATGACAATTTTAGTTTTATCAATGTTAACTTTCAGCTTCCAGGTTAAACAGTATTCATGAAAAGCAACGAGCTGTGCCTGTAAATCACTCTCAGATTCTGATAATATAACCGTATCATCAGCATATAGTATTATAAATAATTTCAAATAAATATTTAACTGGTTTTCGAGATCGCCTGAGATTGATTCTAAGCCTGTAACATTTTTGGCTTCTAGAAAAGTTTCTAAGTCATTTAAGTATAAGGAAAATAAAAACGGGATAAATTTTCTCCCTGTCTAACTCCATTGTCACATGCAAAATAATCTGATTTGCACTTATTAAACACAATACATGATTTTATATTACAATACATATTAAAAATAACATCGTACATTTTCCCATTTATATTGTTTAGTAACATTTTATGCCATAAACCAGCTCGCCAAACAGTATCAAAGGCCTTCATAAAATCAACGAATGCGCAGTACATTTTTTTCTTTTTACATTTTAGAATTTCAAAAAAAGATTGCAAAGTGAACATATTATCTGAAGTGGAATATCCTTTGCGGAAGCCAGATTGGTTTTCACTTAAAACAGAAAAAGATTCAGAAAATTCAGTTAATCTCTCATTCAGTATTGCAGTGAAAAGTTTACCGAGGCAACTTACAATTGTAATCGGTCGATAATTTTTGGGGTCAAATTTATCGCCTTTATGTTTATAGATAGGTTTTAGCATCCCAATTAACCAACTGCTAGGCATAATACCATTATCAAATATAACATTAAATAATTTTTCATAAACATTAATAAACTGGTTCACCGTACTTTTGATATACTCGTTTATTATTTCATCTTCACCGCTTGCTTTTTCATTTTTAAGTTTTCGGACACATTTAAAAGTTTCGTCTTTTGTTATTGGTAAATTAATATGGCTATTGATTTGCTCTAAAGTTCCTTCATCCATATCTAGTTGACCTTCGTAAACGTTACCTTCTGAATCGGAATTTAGATCTTTGAAAAAGTCGAAAAGTTTGTCAATGCCAATATCAGGTTGATTTTTTCTCTTCCCTTTATTTAATAATTTCCAAAAATCCTTTGGGTTTGTCGAATGTAATTCATCTAGATTTTTTGTCATATTTTGAGAATAATCTTTGAATTTTTTATTTAAAAGATTTTTATATTTCTTTTCAGCGTCGCGTAGCTCTGAATGTAATAAGTCGGTCTTTCTAGATTTGAATCGTCTCTTTATTTTCCTATAATTTTTCGGGCGAATTTACAGTCTAAGTCAAACCAAGGTTTACTTAAAAACAGTTTTTCCTTATGGTTTTTATCTGAATTTGAACCAAGGGTTTTCCTGGCAGACGTGATCAAAATATTACATAAATCCCCTGTTAATGAATCTATTATATTTGGGTTAATTCTTTCGTGTGGTAGATTTTCTAGTTTATCTGAAAGTTCGGTCAGTTTAGAAGATTCTATATTGTTTTGGAAATCTAATTGCTTGTTTACATCCCATTTCCTGATTCTGGCTACACCGTTGTTTTCTATACTTTCCGGATTAGTTTTATCTTTGACGGAGTTGCATGAAAATGAAATAGCAAGCGGACAGTGGACGTCAGAAAAAAGACAATTAAAATCTTGAACAGTGAAGTTTACAAACGATTTTAAAAAATACGGGCTACTAATACAATAATCTACAGTACTGGCATTTCTACATGTTAATCTACCAATACCTTTGTCATCACCAATACGACTATTTACAATAAACAACTGGTTTGCTTTACAAAAATTAAGCAACATATTTCCATATTTATTTTTAGTTTTATCAATATTTTTACGTTTTAGTGGTATGTTTAGGTTTTCTAAAATACCAGCATGATTTTCGATAAACTCATCTATGTTATTGTCACCATGTTCAAAATTAACATTTACATAATCATCATCTTCTCCGGTTCTTGAATTAAAATCACCAATTAAGCAAACATATTTAGAATTAGTAGGAAAAGAATGTAATTCATGTTCAATTTGGTTAAAGGCTTCGTCTGAAGAATATCTAGTATATTCTGGTGGTATATATATTGTCCCGAATATAACAGGTTGCTCTAAATTGAATACTTTTCCGTCAATTTTAACCCATAATACAAACTCACATTCATTTTCTAATATCTGGACATGGTTCACTAAATTCTCTCTAAATCCTAATAGTATACCACCTGATCTCATACGAGCTACGTTTTTTCTATGTTTAGATTTGAATACATAACCTGGTAAATCGATTGAATCGAACATATCGGTTTTTTTTTCTACAAAACAAACAAAATCATTCGACCTAATTAGATTTTCGAATTCAGGGTATTTAAGTTTAGATTTGAAACCACAACAATTCAAATAGAGTAATTGTATATCGTGATTATTGACCGGATTTGAGTACAAAGATGAGTTTAACGATTCAGTCCTATCAGATATATTACTTTGACACGATGATAAATGCTTAGACGAGTCTAATGTATTGTTACAATGATAATCTTTCGTTTTCATACAAGTTTCATAATAAAAATTATAAATGATATCAAAATTTCTATTTTCTAATTCAACTACATCAAGATAATCTGATAATACATAAATTTCTTTTGAATATTTTTCTGAGTTACAAGTTACATTTTTATTTATATTGCTCTCGATACAGTTAACAACATTATAGCCATGGGTACATGTTATATTGGTGGCAGTGGTATTTGAAACTATATTTGAGAGACCATCATTAGATATTTCAATTTCATTACTTAAATCATTAATATATATACATGTATCAGTAGATAAAGTACTAGTATTATTTACTAACACAACTTCATTATTAACATTATTAAATGAAAATTTAATTGATTCATCTACAACAACAGGATCATCATCTACAATCATATGAAAGTCTTGTATTTTATCAGACTTTGAGAAATGTTTATTTATAATATTTGTATGCATAAAACCATAATTTTTACAAACGTTTAAGTCTTTTTCAACATAGTTCGGAGAATGATTGTGAGAGGGTTCTCTCTGGCTGTCCTATTCACGGCCTATAAAACCACCTTGGTTTGGTGACAATCCCTGTCGGGGTCGCTTCATTGGTCTACCAGGTGTTATGTGCGAGTTATGTCCTTGTCCGTGTTGTAAGTGGGGAGGGGAGTTCCACACATTGTCAACATTAACGGGTCTGTCTTCAGGTGGTATGTATTGCTCTCCGTCAATGAACAGCCGGTCGCGGACAAGCACCACATGACGTCGTTGTTGTTTTGCCTCCCTCATTATCGGATAAAAGTTTTTTCTTCTGTTGTTAATTTCAGCGGGATATTGTTCGCTGATGCCGAAAGAGGATCCTTTTAATTTATATGCGTTTTGTAGCACCATTTGTAGATCATTATGATATATAAAGCGAGCTACAATAGGTCGTGCATTATTTGTCCCGCGTCTCCCAAATCGGTGGATGTTCCCGAATTCAATATAGTGATCAATCTCTAATTCCTGTCTGATGAAACCTCTGAGTTTATTTTCACAATATTCGGACTGAGATTGATATAGACCAGTGAACACAAGATTGTTTTTCATACTACGACACTGCAAGTCTATCACCTTACTTTTTAGATCGTGAATGTCTGCTGTGAGAGTTTTAATCTGGCCCGACTCAGTAACTGGTTGTATCACGGGTTGAACAACGGGTTTCTCCTCTAGCTTTTTGATCCTTGTATCCTGGTGAATCATGTTCCTTGTATTGTGTTTAATCTGAGAGTCAGCTTGATCAAATAAGTTGCTAACACCCTGACAACTATTCTCGCATTCTGTCAGTGTTTTACGAAAGTTAGTCACTTTATGTTCTAGGGATCTTACTCTAGCGGAAACTGCTAGGAAATCTGCTTTCATGTCGTCTAAACGTTTTCCCATATTTTTCTCCATCTGTATCATTCTATTGTCGATCTTTGTGACGATTTCAAGGATCAAACTGAGTACGGAGTTATCATTAGACGCTTCAACGATTTTCCTACTTTCCTCAATGAGTTTTGACGTATTGCCCAGTGACATCCTTACAAGGAGTTTGATTGGTTAAAAAGACAGGTGAACAGTTCAAATTTACTACGAACAGCTGATTTTACTACGTGGGTCCAACTTCCTATTACACTGTTGTGAGCAGTTTTCTACAGTAAGTTTTGCCCCGGGAACAAGACGGGTCTCTATTAACTTTTCAATATTAACGAAATATGGATTTTAGGTGCCCAAATGTCAGAATTTAAGAATCGATATACAAATATATGACAACAATATTCACGTTTGCGAAATTTGAGTCCAAACTCCTCAACATATCTATCCGAAATCCATAGTTTTTTACAGTATGGCTTCACGCTTTGACGCACCCTGTGATTTTAAAATTGATTTATATTATTGACAAACAAACAAATACTTTATTATCCCCAGACACTATACAGTGTACAAGGACATTTACAACATAGGTACATGTAAACTCAATACATTGAAATTGACAATAGCAGTTAGAAATTTACAACAATATACAAACAGGGTAGCTTGACTCGAACAACGTCACGTGCAGTTCGTGACAAGAGTGTAAACATGTATGCTACACGTGGCAGTATATACAATTATGTACTTTGTAAAGTGTTGTTAAGTTTTTATTTATTTGTGTGGTATTACATATTTTAAAGTATGCAGGGAAAGTACTATTTTTTTTAATTATTAGTTTAATTCCTTGTTCTTGTGAGTAAGAAAAAAAAAAGAAAGATAAAATTATGGTGCAATGAATTATGCCTAATCACATAAAATGTGCTAAAACATTGGAACCATTAATATAAAACTGAAAAGGATATTACCAATTTACAAATATTTAATATTTTTTTCTAATGAATCCACATATTTTACGATACAACGTTACATTACACGGTGATAGCATCCCTTTCATTTTATATAATGAAGGATTTCTCAAGTAATATTCCGGGATAAATTTTGTTCGTAGTTCGCTAATTTGTGGATATGAACAAATAAATAAATAATGAAATTTATTTCCAATTTCTAGGTTACATAAATGAGATTTCCTGTGTTGTTTCAGAATATTTGCCCATCTACCAGTTTCGATAGGAAGTTCAAATTCGAGCATCTCAGTTTACACATATATATTCTATCAGATGGGTGTAACCTAATAAGATAAGGTTCTAGCTTAAATTCGGTTTTGAAAATACTATAAAATTCACCTCGTGAAGAACTATTAATCTGTTGAAACCAATGCTGAATATACTGGTCTAACAACTTTTGTTTTAGAACAGACTTTAATACATTTCTATTCATATGTATCTGATCATTCCAAATGAAACTAAATCCACACTCATCAAAGATTGATTTGACGTATGTAATCCATTTAAAATGTATGGGATTACTTTGATGAAGTTTGAACATAAGTCTATACATGATACTGGAAAGCTTGTTATTATTACATAACATGTTAGCCATTCTCAACTTAATAATAATTTCAACAGGAAAACGGCCAATTTCACCGTAGACCATGAAATTTGGTGTACCGCTTCTTAAGTTTAGAATTCTTTTACAATATTGCAAATGCATTTTTTCTATGCCCTGTTTATTTTCAAATCCCCATACTTCACAAGAGTAAACTAAAATTGGAGTAATAAGTGAGTCAAATAGCTTTAATTGTAAGTCAATCGGGATGGCTAAGTTTCTTATTTTTCTGCATAGAGCATACACTCAGTGTACCTGTAATTATGGCCGTATTTTTGTAATTTTGTAATTAAATTTTGTTCTTGAAATGTACATTTGTGTATGTCTTAATTATAATAGGAGGGCATGATCATAAAACAGTTTGACATGATCAGTTGGTCTGAAAATTATAAATATAATTGAATTGTATGGTTACACGGGAGACAATCGGATACAAAATGAAAACGAAATACCGGAAAATACTTCAACTTTATATAGCAATACCAATAATTAAATATATAGTATACGTTTTGTACAAGATAAAAAGTTCACAAAATACACTTGATAGAAATACTCCACACTGATCATGTAAAGAATACGAAAAGTTAACATGTTGGGTTGAAATCACTACTATCAAGGACTGACAAGTAATCTTTTGTTACAATATTTCGAGGGTATTATTTTTGCTGTCTGACGTCCTCCTCGAAATAAGCGAAAATTAGTACATCGGGAAAATTAGTACTTTTACAGTATATAATTCTGATTGTCCCTTTGGTATTTTCAAACTCTTCTGAATGTGGTGATACATATTAATGAACAAACTCACCGTGTACACATGGTGATACAATACATAAAATATCGGTGTCTGCATGCAGTGATATAGTAATAATAAACAATGCCTGTATTTGGTGATGTCATAAAAAAGGGTCTCTTAATCAAAATCACATTTTATATGTACATGTGGTGACTTAATATTCAAAACATGTTGTGATATACACATGTATAGAGAATAATGGCAGATTTGAACATGTATGTCATTTCATACTGAGAGATTCATAGGACTGAAACCCATAAAAAATTCCAAATAATTTCACACATCACATTGTAATTCTAATCTGATTCGCACTATTTATACAGTTTGGTTATAATATTTCTAAAGACTCATTTGAACTGTTTGGGAAATATCATAATTGGGAATTCAAATTAATTTGTTTAAAAGCGTAGCCGTAGAATAGTGTACAATGTATGTCTATGCATTCATCAACGATTGTAATGTGAATTGTCACTGGGTTTTCCAACGGGTGTAATAATACATATTTATCATGTGTTTGTTTTTAATGACCTTTTCATATCAGCATTTATACGGGCTGTTTAGGTTCAATGATTTAAGGTTAGAGGTGAGTGTTCGTTTGGATGATAATGATGGAATTGTCCATGCATATTTAAGCTTTTTTTTCCTAAAACATAAAAATAATAATAAACTGATCCTGATTGTGATGTCTTTTTCTATTGCAGTTTATATAAGAAATATATAAAATGGGTTGTACCAGTTCTCAGGTGAAGTCACCCGACGACAAACGACAAATGTCACCGGTAGCTAACAATAATAATAACAACAATAACCAGAAGGGTGATAGTGGTGAAGATAATGATGGTGATAATAATGAGGGTAAAGATAATGATGGTGAAGGTAATGATGGTAACGATAACGATGGAGAATGTGACAGCGATTTTGTATTTTTCTATGAGATGGAAAGTGATTCTGACGAGGTAGGTCAAGGATATAGTAAATGTCATTCTTCATTTGAAAAATGTTAAATTTCTACATGCTATTTTACAAGATTTATTGATTGATTTTTAGCGCCAACTTTAGCAGTATTTTAGCTAGATCGTGGCGTACAAGAAAACATCTGATAAAATACCGTTGTAATTACATTTGTTGTTAAAACTATTTTTTGTCCATTGCATCATATGTAAAAAATGAGTTCTCTAGGGTTAGTAATGAATATTCCATAGGGTCTTTATTTATGTTGGCCTATTGTGCGTCTTTACGTTCTGAGCTCCGTGTAATTTGTGTTTGTTTGTGCATAGTGGTTTCCGGCACATGTTGTTTTGTTTTTCTTCGTCTTGTGCACCCTTGTTGTCAGTTTCTCTGGATTGTCCCTTTTTGATTGTCCCTTCGGTATTCTCTAACGTTTATTTTGTAAAAGCATAACACTGCATATCATAATAATTCATATCATCTATAATTGCGATTTCATTGCTATCTCTTGAGACCAGAGGCTTACATGATATTTTGAAACGGGAGAACCCAAGAAACACCATGGTCACGTTTGATCTATTTTAGATATCAATTTATTGAGAAAAGTTTGAAGATACCAAAGGAGTAATCAGTAGCCTTAAATCAAAGGATGGACAAATCAATTGCTGAAAGAAAAAGGACAAAATGAAAAACAATTATCTACAAAACACAGCATAGAAAACTAACGATCGAATAACACTGACACCACAAAAAACCGGGGTGAACCAAGGTGCCCCGGAACGGTAAGCAGTACCTGTTCCACACATGACACCCGCCGTGTCACTCTTGTTACAACCCCAGTGAAAAGTCATGAATGAGGAAAGGACAGATTTGTGATTACGACAAACGGAACATACCCGGGGTCATTTGTAACACAGATATTCCGTATCAGTTAACCAAGTCATGATGGCGACCGTAAAACTTTCGACGTGATGACTTCAATCATGATACATGGGAACCACACGTTTTGGAATATCGGATCATCTGAGAGATATATACTTCTTATGCATGTGCTGCTGGCATGCTACTACATATAATTGGAAAGTTCAAAATGGGAAAATTGAAATCATCTCTTTTGTCGTAAAGTTTCGTTCTTAATCGGTCGTCACTGTCAATTGCGAGGTGTTTGTGAAGGCATGAAACAGTCTACTATCAACAAAATCACCAAACTTAGAAAATTTGTTTAAATGCTTTTACGTTAGAATTAGTTAATCATTAATGTTCTATGTAGTGTTTTGTAGATCATTATTTGTCCTTTGGTCATTGTAGTGTCTGTATTTCTTGATTAAGATTTCTGATTACCCCTATGGCATCTTCAAACTGTTATTATTATGTTTTGAAAACTGAAGACACATACCTGTTATTTGTTTCTAAATTGTTTGCTAATTATATTGTCACGATTTAAGATATTAACCGAGCATTAATTATTTTCATTAGATAAAACTTGATCCAGTTGAGAAAGGATATCCTGATATCAATGAGTCTGACTTTGATCCAGTGGTTACCAACGTCAACCAATCAATCAGTCTATTTGACGAGGATCCAATTGTTACCATGGTTACCAAGGTTCATAAAGAAGTGGATGAAAAGAATCAAATATTTACTCAACATCAATGCGACCAACATGCCAGAAATGTACGATGTTTTAATATTATTATTATCTAGTCAGTATGTTATAGGCACACTAACTTAGAGACCTATGTTTTTAATACATCTGCTGGTGGAATATTAGTCCCCGATTGTATCTGCCTCCCAGTAGTCAGTGTCTCGGTACTGACATAGTTTATTAGATATATTTATTATTGAAACATACAGCCCCTACATAATGAAATTATTATTACAACTTACAGCTCCTAGATAATGAAGTTATTATTAAAACTTACAGCTCCTACATAATGAAATTATTATTAGAACTTACAGCCCCTACATAATGAAATTATTATTAGAACTTACAGCTCCTATATAATGAAATTATTATTAAAACTTACAGCTCCTACATAATGAAATTATTATTAGAACTTACAGCTCCTACATAATGAAATTATTATTAAAACTTACAGCTCCTACATAATGAAATTATTATTAAAACTTACAGCCCCTACATAATGAAATTATTATTAGAACTTACAGCTCCTATATAATGAAATTATTATTAAAACTTACAGCTCCTACATAATGAAATTATTATTAGAACTTACAGCTCCTACATAATGAAATTATTATTAAAACTTACAGCTCCTACATAATGAAATTATTATTAAAACTTACAGCTCCTACATAATGAAATTATTACTAAAACTTACAGCTCCTACATAATGAAATTATTATTAAAACTTACAGCTCCTACATAATGAAATTATTATTAGAGCTTACAGCTCCTACGTAATGAAATTATTATTAGAACTTACAGCTCCTACATAATGAAGTTATTATTAGAACTTACAGCTCCTACATAATGAAATTATTATTAAAACTTACAGCTCCTACATAATGAAATTATTATTAGAACTTACAGCTCCTACATAATGAAATTATTATTACAACTTACAGCTCCTAGATAATGAAGTTATTATTAAAACTTACAGCTCCTACATAATGAAATTATTATTAGAACTTACAGCCCCTACATAATGAAATTATTATTAGAACTTACAGCTCCTATATAATGAAATTATTATTAAAACTTACAGCTCCTACATAATGAAATTATTATTAGAACTTACAGCTCCTACATAATGAAATTATTATTAAAACTTACAGCTCCTACATAATGAAATTATTATTAAAACTTACAGCCCCTACATAATGAAATTATTATTAGAACTTACAGCTCCTATATAATGAAATTATTATTAAAACTTACAGCTCCTACATAATGAAATTATTATTAGAACTTACAGCTCCTACATAATGAAATTATTATTAAAACTTACAGCTCCTACATAATGAAATTATTATTAAAACTTACAGCTCCTACATAATGAAATTATTACTAAAACTTACAGCTCCTACATAATGAAATTATTATTAAAACTTACAGCTCCTACATAATGAAATTATTATTAGAGCTTACAGCTCCTACATAATGAAATTATTATTAGAACTTACAGCTCCTACATAATGAAGTTATTATTAGAACTTACAGCTCCTACATAATGAAATTATTATTAAAACTTACAGCTCCTACATAATGAAATTATTATTAGAACTTACAGCTCCTACATAATGAAATTATTATTAAAACTTACAGCTCCTACATAATGAAATTATTATTAAAACTTACAGCTCCTACATAATGAAATTATTATTAGAACTTACAACTCCTACATAATGAAATTATTATTAAAACTACGGTTCTCCTTCCTCGGGCATAGGTGATCTTAGTATACTTTGGCCATCCTGTTTAGACCATTTGGTTTTCTTGCACCCAAACTTTTAAATTATTTGGCTTTCCAATGTATTGACTGAGCGTACCTGGTGAATGTTATTTAAGAAACGTCTCGTGCCCACTAAATTATATATATATGGCTTATTTCTAGTAAATGTGATGAAATCAGCACATTATTGCCACAAAGGAAAAATTGAAATGAGGGTTAAATGAAGGAAAGAAATATAAAATTGTTCCCCATTCCATGCTCTTATTTAAAAAAAAATTGTTGGTTGTGAATTCAGATGTTACTTTTTATTGGTCTATTTCTTGGCTCTGTTTATTTTCAGTGGGATATATATAAATGACACCATTAATAGGTAATCGCATTTCTAGTTGTGTTTTAGGAATAAACGTTCACTAATTCTAAGCCTATTCATTAATTCTCAAGTTGTGAAGTCATAGGAAGTGGCCTTTTGTTATAACGTTAACCAAAATGTTGGTCTAAGCCTTGCCCGTTCTAAGCCAAATTTGTTGTCTACTATTCGACAAATCTGAATCTGGTTCTGAAGTAAAATGGTGATATAATTAGGTCTATTGTCAGTCACTTCTAAATGACATAGAATGGATAATTTTAATCAAGTTATTATTGATTTTGAATGAACCCTGTTTCATTCTTAGAGTTTTAAAATGTGTTCTAGTTATGCTCTAAATTCTTCAAACAACAGTTTCTCATATATTATGAATATGTTAGGCTCTCGATTGTGTCTTGTTCTTAAAATGTTAATATAATCAGTGTAAATGTTGCTGAACATAATAACTAAAACTCATATTTAGTACTTTTGCTGCATTTGTGGGCTTTTAATATATCAATTGATTGGCGCTATCCTAATAATTTTCTTGAGAAATCTCTATTATTGAACGATGTTATTAATTTCGTCGCCATTTCGACACAAAAGTTTAATTAACATAAAGTGAGAAACAACTGTATGATCTAATAGATGAAGGGAATAATTAACAATTTTGTATATTTATAAACTGCAACACAAAGCAAAATGCATTTAGTGTATCAAACGTTAGAGAAAAGTGAAGGGACAATCAAGAATGGACAACCCAAAAGAAACTGACATCATTGTGCACACAAGACACAAGACGAAGAAAAACAAAATAAAAACACAACACAGAGAACTAAATAGCAACACGGACCCCACCATAAACGGGTGTGCATCCAAGGCGCTCGTAACGTGCCAGCAGCTCCTGAGATGCGCAACACGGACCCCACCATAAACGGGTGTGCATCCAAGGCGCTCATAGCGTGCCAGCAGCTCCTGAGATGAGCAACACGGACTCCACCATAAACGGGTGTGCATCCAAGGCACTCGTAAGATGCCAGCAGCTCCTGAGAGGAGCAACACGGACCCCACCATAAACGGGTGTACATCCAAGGCGCTCGTAACGTACCAGCAGTTCCTGAGATGAGCAACACGGACCCCACCATAAACGGGTGTACATCCAAGGCGCTCAGCAGCTCCTGACTCTCATGAGACACCTGTCATGTCATTTATATTGTCAAAATGTGTTGGACCCTATTATCATGATACCAATACGTCACACCTGTTACCAGAGTCCTCCTCTACACGGAGCACAATCGTTTTATATTTATGTGTACCTGGAAATTGGGAACATCATGCGGAACGTTACTTCTTTATCGTATATAGAATCAGAGGGTAACTACATTGTCTTTTTTCTAAGATTTACCGCTTGGAATTTTTAGCTGAACTGGAAATTTAGTATTTTGTGTTTATTAGTTTATCATGCTGGAGTTTGTCATTGATTACATTTTTGTTCGAACACCACATTTACTAATCAATCATCGAAACGTCAGTGGAAACACAGCGTGACGTCCTGTTAATAACTCGTTATTTTATCTAGGGCTGCATTGTGCTATGCTCTGATACTTCATTCTTCTTCAAATATTTGAAAATTTGTGGCTTTTAGTGGTGTTTACATTTTGATTTATTCCCACAGGCTCCGCACTCGGCAAGTGAGAGTTTTGAAGAACTTATAGCATACCTAGAAAAACCGTTCAAAGACAGTCCATACAGGGATATTATGTTGGTTAGAGCAATTCTTGTATGGCTTAGTAATCAAAATATAGGTCAAGTGTCCACATCTAGCAATACAGATACACCAGTTGGATATCTATCCTTATTGAGCCAAGGGAAAACAACATATTCAACATTCTTTACAGTACTATGCAGGTTATTATTATACATATACGTTCTTTTTATGAGGTGAATATCAATAATTGTCATTCCCGAAGACCACACATGCAAGCCCGTTTTCGTATGACGGAATATCAGACATATTAATCACCATTTGGTGCGCTGTTAACACCAAAACAAACACGGTCGAAAAAACGATGCTTGAGCGAACAAAATATATATATTAACGCTAGAAGTAATTTCAAGTTATAAATGGCCGTTATTCCATCTTATGTGGCCATCAAGAAGAGTTTGAAGATACGAAACTGGTAATCAAGTATCCGTAAATCGAAAAAGATCAGACAACATAATGGCGAAAAGATCAAAGTACAAAAAGACAAACAACGATCTACAAAACATACACATAAACTAAAGATCGAGTAACACGAACCCAACTAAAAAATCAGGTGCTCCGAAAAAGGGTAAGCAGTTTCTGCTCCACTAGTAGCACCCGTCGTGTTAATCTAGTTACAAATCCGGTGATAAGTCATGAATGAGGAAAGAACTTGGAAGTGCATACGACAAGTGGAACATATACGTAAAACATTATTAAATGGTTAATTCTGAAACAGATGCTGTCTTAATGATTACAAACACTCTCTGCTTGTTCAATGCTTTGTATTTTGAAGCAACAATTCAAGATGTGCTGAAAATAGTCATTACAGTTTTGCTATTGGACTCGCTGTGATACTGGTGACTGGTGATAATGTTTGTCTCGACCTTCAAAATTGTCGTTATTCTATGTATAATGTGACCTTCCCTGCATACTGCTGTCATTTGAAAACACTCATATTACACACCGAAATGAGATGCGTAGGAACATGATATCCCATGTAAAACTATTAAGGTACAAACACAAAGAAATGAAAACCAAACAAACAAACAAACAATTATAGCTCTACAGTGAGTTGATTTCAAAAGTCATTTCATTTAATATTTAATCTATGTTTTATATGAAAAATGTGTGACTTTTAACAGGGAAGGAAATATTGTGTGTGCCCAAATACATGGTATTGCAAAAGCTGGTGAATACCAACCTGGAGATACTGATGACAAAAATATGGGGTGCTTGTGGAACGCAGTTTACTTACAAAACAAATGGAGTATAGTACATCCATTCTGGTCATGTCGCGCTGTGTTTGGTAAGGTGTCTGGCGGCTGGATAAAACTCGAAGCAGGTGGTAAATATGTCGGACAACGTGTCATAGAAACATCTGGAATACTTAAAAATGCCTTTCATGATTATTACATCATGCCGAAGCCAAACGAGTTCCTGTACGCATGTCATCCAGATGATACGAAATGGCAGTTGATTAAAAATCCAATCACCAGACATCAATTTTTACAGAAAGCGTGTCTACTACCTCCATTCTGGAAATTAGGCATGGAGTTAATTACAGAAGATCGATGCTCAATAAATTCAAAGGATGGAGAAGTTTATATATCATTTAAGTCGCATCTCAAAGTAGCAAATGAGCTTGATCTGTGGTACGAACTTCTTATCAGAGAAAATATATCTGGTGAACATTCAGATCTGCTGAATTCAGAAAATATACCGAAACTTGTCTCTCTGGTCCGTGACACTCCAGAATGGACCTGCACGGTACAATTTCCTACAAAAGGAAATTATAGAATAGTATTTTATGCAGGAAAGTACAAACAGCAGTTACTACGAATAGCAGAATTTCAATTGGTTTGTGCGAAACCGAGAAAGTATTGTCAGCCATTGCCTTTCAATCCTGGAAGAATAGTCTTAGGTCCTGGATATGCAATGGAAGAAGCGGGATTGCTACTCCCATCTCATAAGAATGGCCTTGTCATTGCAGATATAAATAAGCCTACACATCTCCGATTTCTTTTAGACAGCGATATTGCCAAAACTTTGAAAGTGAAAACGGAATTAGTTACAAAGGACTCGATGACTGATAAACATTTGCAACAAAGGTTAGATGATTCAGTTGTGTGTGCTATAGAGCAAAGTGGAAAGGAACAACATTTACAAATATCAGCACAAGAGTTGAGAATATCCATTAATGGATCTTTAAAAGAAGATTGCTACTTGAGAATTTCAACAAGTTGTGGTTCCACACAAAAGACAAATACCAACGAAGAAGATATGACTGTAGTATGCAACTACTACATCATCCAATCTGATAGCAGAAACAAACATCATGAGGTAATCATGATTCCTCTTACTTTTTCAGCATATATTTCATTACTCATTTGTATTCGTTCTAATTATTGCGTACATCTGAAATTCAGATATAAACTAACGTCTAAAGTTGTTAAATGATGATTTGATATATGTGTCACAAATTACGTAGGGTTAGATTTATGGTTATGGTGTTTAACACCACTATCAACAATATTTCAGCTATATCGTGGCGGTCAGTTTTATTAGTGGAGGAAACTGCAGTACACGGCGAAACCCACCGACCTGCTGCAAGTCACTGACAAACTTTACATGAAATTGCATCACGTACACTTCGCCATGAGCGGGATTCCAACTAACAACAATAGCGGTCATATGGATTTATTGTACAGGCAGATGTAAATCCAACTACCATGCGATCAAGACCACAACGACCCCGTGTCACAAATGATCATGGATATGTTCCGCTTGACATAATCATAATCCGGTCCTTTCATCGAGTTTGTAACAAGGGTACCACGACGTGTGCCACCAGTGCAGCAGTAACCGCCTACCCTTCCAGAGCACATGAGTTCATCCCCGGTTGTAGTCCTTCCTCGTTTGGCCATTGTATCGCCTGTCCTTCGATTTACGGGAATCACACTTTTGATAATGCTTTGCGTCTCGTCCTGTGGTAATTGTTCCAAAAAGAAAGACTTATGATAGTTTTAACATTATGATATTATGTGTTAGTATTCTACGTAATTTATATAATTGTCAAATTCTGTGGTTCAAATTTTAATTCTGTCTATAATTGGGATAAGTCTAAACTAGTATCTGTTTATGCCAATACTTTTCTGACAGTTAAATTTTGTTAAGGTAAGGTTATAACGCTATTTCCAACAATATTATAGCGCTCAGTCGTATTGACGGCCAGCGGTAAGATAGAGAATCGAGCTCATGGCCAAAATGGTGTTCGATACCGATTGCACAGGCAGATGTTAATACAAGTACAATCGTCAATTTGCTTTGTTTTATTTACCAGAAAAAAATTGTTTATTCACAAAATGTTACATTGACACAACTAAGCATATTGTTTCATACTATATCTTACCTTTCGTTTTCTTTAGTGAACAAAAAACACTCATTTAAATTCCCCTTTCGTCCTATTTTAAACGACGTAATACAAATTATTTCTGGAACTAAATATACTATCAATAATCTGCTGTGAATTATAATGATATATCGCATTCTTTTCACTTCAGTATGGAATTAAACGTTATTTGCGCAGAAAACTTTTGAAATCCGTAGAAGGTGATAACATGGAGGAAATAGACAAATTGATAATACAGTGTGAGAAAGCAAACATACCATCAGATGATCCTGACCTGGAATACGCTAGACGTAAACTTGAAGTGCTGACATTAAGGAAAGGTATCAACATATATGGTGATGTCTTGTTTGGCTGTAGTAAATTACATGGATACTTCACTTTATTTTTTATTTTGCTTTACATCTTGGCGGATTTGTATAAAAACACACGAAGACAGCAAACATAACACTATGTTAAACATATATTAACACAATAATAGACCAGACGTTATTTGCAATATACTTACAATTCAGTTTCAAATAAAATTAGGCTTGAGGATGACATCAATTTCCAAATGAAGATTAAAGTTTAACAGTTAATTGTCGACAACATAACAAGCTGAAACAACACGATCCTGTCCCTGTTAAACTTTATACTCATGAACGAAGACATCACAACCACTGATATAAATATAGATTCTAGTTTGGGACAGCCATGATACTAAAGAATATAGATTCTAGCTTGGTGCAGCCATGATATTAAAGCATAAGTATAGCGATACTCACGCGTGTGCCAGTCCCATTACATACCTCAGATGTTAAGGTTTCCAGACATCTGTCGGTTCTTTATGTCCTTCCTCTTAAGAATAAATCGTATACTAGATAATGGTATACATGTATATTGATCTACATGTATTGATAGACTAGAAAATGGAATATATTGATCTACATGTATTTGTAACGTAGACTAGATAATGGTATATATTGATCTACATGTATTTGTAAGGTAGACTATATAATGGTATATATTGATCTACATGTATTTGTAGACTAGATAATGGTATATATGGATCTACATGTATTTGTAGACTAGATAATGGTATATATTGATCTACATGTATTTGTAACGTAGACTAGATAATGTTATTCATTAATCTACATGTATTTGTAGACTAGATAATGGTATATATTGATCTACATGTATTTGTAGACTAGATAATGGTATATATTGATCTACATGTATTTGTAGACTAGATAATGGTATATATTAATCTACATGTATTGGTAGACTAGATAATGGTATATATTGATCTACATGTATTTGTAAACTAGATAATGGTATATATTAATCTACATGTATTTGTAGACTAGATAATGGTATATATTAATCTACATGTATTTGTAGATTAGATAATGGTATATATTGATCTACATGTATTTGTAGACTAGATAATGGTATATATTAATCTACATGTATTTGTAGACTAGATAATTGTATATATTGATCTACATGTATTTGTAATGACACTGGACCACATTGGTGATGTAATGGTTATCGTGTTCACCTCAAGTGTGGTAGATAGTGGGAACGATCCCCGGTCGGGTCAATCCAAAGTCTATCAAACCGGTATTTGCTTCTTCTCCGATAAGTACGTAGAACGAAGGAGTAAAATCTAAGACTGTTTGGTTCGGAATCGGGATAATGTGTGCGAGTGGAGTTAATTGTCTTCCCGCGGGTTGTTGTTCCGGTTAGTTAGCACCATAAAGATCCAAGTAAGCGTGTTGATCTAGTACAAAGGGACATAACCATTAACTCATCGAATGTAACTTGTTCTCGCCATGATATAGCTGAATAATTGCTCATTTAGCGTTAAACAGCAATCACTCACGTCACTCGCTCAATCACTATTGTAACACCGAATATGTCGTAATAATGAATTTGTACACGTGTAAAATAAGCAAAAACAAACATATATATTTTTATATTTCAAGCAATTCATGATGCAAAAATGAGAAGACATCTAAGGACAACAGAAATTACCATTCAACAAATAAAACAGTCTACATGTGAAAGGATATTCAGACGTGATGTTCAGATACTTGAAAGGTTTGCTGAAACATTACGATCACTAAATGGATTTACACAAGAACTGCCACTGCTACTGGATGCCTTGTTAGAACTTTGTAACATTAGTATACAAAACGACATAGTTCAAACTGTATTAACAGCAGTACTTGTTCTATTTGGCAAGGAAGTAAAGCAAGCATGGGTGTGTAATTAGTTATGTTTATACTAAAAACAAATGTACCTTCGTCTATATGGCAGAATATCATATGTCTGCACCACCCTCCCCCTTCCCCCGTTGGTTCAAACTATGTCTGAAATACATTAAGGGCTGTTAAATAATAATGGGGTAGAAAATGAAGATCTTAGGTCAATTGTACAATCAACACATATTTTCGTCCGTTTTGGAATATATGCCGTTTTACTATACGGACGTGTGGGTGTGGTGGCAATTGAAACTAACGTAAAATAAATTAGTTCTTTATTGAGTGTGAATAATTTAAAACCGCAAACGAGTGTTTGTCTTGTCTTCGTGAAAAAAATGTAGTTATCCCATTTTAGGCCATTATGTGTTCAGATAACAGTCCACGTGATTAACGGAAACATTTCTACAATTAGCTCATTTCAGTTGATGTCTATGTTACAATGTGTAGATTATTTACTATTCTGTTGAAGGACTATGAAGACATTCGGATACTATCTAGACGATTGTATGGAAGTATGTTGAATAAAACGGAATCAGATCTTACGGAAGAGGATGCAAGACGAGCTCGGGTTGTTATGGACAATTATAGAATAGAAGAGACAAAAGCAAGCACCTTAGCAGCAACAAAAATGTATAAATGGGTAAGCCAATTAATTTGAATCCCGTCTAATATTTTAATAAATATGGTATATCTTCTATGCATATTAGAAATTCCATAGCTTTTTTGCAAGATATATGGGAACTGAATAGCATAACGGCGATGGTATAACTCTTTCTCAACACTGGACAAAAAACGGTATTAGAAGATATAACACGCATGCTAAGGACTTTCAGATATTGTCAGTTGCAGGAACAAGAAATAATGATATGAACAGTTGGCAGAAACATTTGAAGATACCAAAAGGGGTATTCAGAAGCTGTAAATCAATGACGAACAGACAATACAACGGCCAAAGGAAAAAGAACAAACAATGATATATAAAACATTACACAGAAAACTAAATATTGAGTAAGACTAACCCACTAACCACTGGAGTGAAAGGTGCTTCGGAAGGGTAACCAGTTCCTGTTCCACCTTCTAACACATGTTAGATAAACTAATTATGTATTTATCTATAACACACATTCGATCAGCTGTGTTTTCGTTTACATCAGCGTGCATCGGTAGTGTGTTCGCCTCGATGCGATATATCTTGGGTTCAAACCTCATTCAGTTAAAACCAAAAGCAATAGCAATTGGTATTTGCGCTTCTCCGCTAAGCATGCAGCATTAAGTAAGAGCAATGACTGGTTTTCTCGGTGTGATGCTTTGTGTATGACATATCTACTCTCGGATTATTGTTTCAGTGAGTTAGCACTATACAAATCCAACTGAATGTGATTGTCTAGTACAAAACTAGAATTACCGAAAATTATCTGTAATTTACATGTTAACATCTATCAAGAATCCATGGAAAAATATGGATTGTAATACAATACAAAAGTGAGCATTCAGACCAACGAACATTCAGGCCAATAACCCTTCAGAACATTGAACCTTGGACTACTGAACCTTTGGAATATCGATGCGCCGCCCAAATAAACCACGGACATGTCGCAAGTCAATGATGAATCGCTCTATCCCACATCGATTACACTGCCACTGGTGGGATGATTGCTTAACGTAAAGCAAGCTTTAATTCAGTTATATTCAAGACCAGAACAAGTTACCAAACAATACATCATGTAAGTATAAAGGTTCCACTGTAATGGATCTATGAGTGGAGGTTTAGATTGCCATATAAAACAGGTATATGGATTCGACTTTGGTCTTGTAACAGGCCACCAAACGACCATTCCTGACAAGCAGTTGCTCATGTTCGTAGCTATTTTACGCGTAAATGAGTTTGGATATCAGCGTGGCATTGTCCATTCACGAGACACTCATTTATGTCCAGATCTAAAGATATGTTGTGTATTTGATTCGGCCATCACAACTAGTGGATGACCCCTTGGAGTGGGTTTTGCCTAGCAGCCATTAAACTATGTCTTCTTTCGTATCTCCAGCGTTGATGATGGTAATATTATCACCACTTCAATTGAAGTACATCGGGTACGATCACAGACAAAATATGTGGAAGCCAAATAATTTAAAGGTCTTTGACGTAAACCGGATGGCCAAAATCTGCTAAGGTCATCTATGCCTGAGGAAGGAGAATCTTAGTTTTAATAATAATTACATGATTTAGAAACTGCAAATCTACCTACTATAAGATGGCGTTAATGATGAGTTCTGGACATTTTCATGAATATTATTTTATTAATTGAAGAATCTTTTTCAGCTCAAAGATGTAACAAGAAATGTTTTACAAGACATTGATGATGATCACTAGGATATAGACATTAGCCTACATATTGGTGAAGTTTACTTAGACATTGCCTATATTGATGAAGTTCTCTAGGATATAAACATTAGTCTACATATATATCATGTCAAACTCTTCTTCATACATTGTACTAGTCATATTATAAAATGATGTCATCATACTGTAATGTTTCACATTCCGTCCTATATGTTTATATTTATACAAACATGTTTACAGGTTAGTAGTTTAACTGTAGTAATATAATTAAACTTAGAAAGTAGAGTGAGTGAGTGATTATTGTTTGACACAAAATGAACACTTTTTCAGCTATAGTATGGCGAGAACAAGTTAAATTCTATGAGATGATGATGAAGTTCGCTTTGTACTAGACCAACACGATTAGGTGGATTTGTATAGTTCATCCTCACTGTAAACACAGTCCGTAGATAGATATATCGCTCCACCCGAACACAATATTGTGATTACGAGCCAAACATTCTTCGTACTTACTCCTTAATTCTTCGTGTTTGCTCCACCCGAACACAATATTCTGATTCCGAGCCAAACAGTCTTAGTACTTACTCCTTAATTCTTCGTGTTTGCTCCTCCCGAACACAATATTCTGATTCCGAGCCAAACAGTCTTAGTACTTACTTTTACTCCTTAATTCTTCGTTTTTGCTGCACCCGAACACAATATTCTGATTCCGAGCCAAACATTCTTAGTTCTTACTCCTTAATTCTTCGTGTTTGCTCCTCCCGAACACAATATTCTGATTCCGAACCAAACATTCTTCGTTCTTACTCCTTAATTCTTCGTGTTTGCTCCACCCGAACACAATATTCTGATTCCGAGCCAACATTCTTCGTTCTTGCTCCTTAATACTTCGTGTTTGCTCCACCCGAACACAATATTCTGATTCCGAGCCAAACATTCTTAGTTCTTACTCATTAATTCTTCCGTGTTTGCTCCACCCGAACACAATATTCTGATTCCGAGCCAAACATTCTTAGTTCTTACTCCTTAATTCTTCGTGTTTGCTGCACCCGAACATAATATTCTGATTCCGAGCCAACATTCTTCGTTCTTGCTCCTTAATTCTTCGTGTTTGCTCCACCCGAACACAATATTCTGATTCCGAGCCAAATATTCTTAGTTCTTACTCCTTAATTCTTCGTGCTTACTCCACCTGAACACAATATTCTGATTTCGAGCCAAACATTCTTAGTTTTTACTCCTTAATTCTTCGTGTTTAGCGGATAAGCAGCAAATACCAATGTTATAATATTTGGCTCGACCCAACCGGAGCTCGAACTCACGATGTAACGCACTCGAGGCGAACACGCTTACCATTAAACAACCGATGCGGTTAAACATAAGAAACATATGGCTGTGCTAAACCGATTACTGGGATCCCATCCCCCTCCGTCTTAATAATTGGATCTCCAATGGCATTATGCAGATATAAAGAGACAACTGTCTAGTTTTCTTCCTGTGTGCCTGATAGGAGCCTTATGATTGTTTTTTGTTGTTGTTGCCTGTGTTTGTATCCTCGGTGTGTAATGTCGGGCATAGTAGTGTTTCTGAGATTATTTCAACCATGTTTTATTCCTTATAGATAACCAACATATGAAAATGCAGTTCTATAGGCAAGATGACATTAAAATGACACCGATACTCATCATTGAAGACCCTACTACTGTAAAATGTTGAAACGCAATAAAAGCGGTGTTCCTTTACCTCAATTTGTGTGTAAGTGTAAAAGAGTTTAATAGTCTCTATTGCTTAGTTTCATTCAAATCCTTTCTTACTAATTAACAATCTACACAGATTCGCGTCCACTCAAAAAGATCACACACTATCACTAATATCAACAACATAAACATGGACAGTACTATGTTAATCAGAGTGCATGCTCGTTAACTGATTAATATGTCAAAAGGTAGAATTTGATAGTTTAAACATATTTTATTTGAGCAAAAGGACAAAATAGATAAGACACAAGTTACACAAACTTATGTAGTCGTCTCCGATTTACAATTTTAACTAGATATTTTATATGAGCATGCATATGGTTATTGTCTAAAACACTAAATAACATGTTACATTGACATTTTTAACAGACAAATTTCAAGTTTCTGAAAATGAAGATTATAATTTATGTTCCTCTGTAAGTTATCAAGTATATTTTCAAAAACCAACATCTATTTATTGCATCACAAATATGGAATGCTTGGCAAATGCAAATGAAAATTAAAAATTAGGTGATATGTGCACGGTTTTCCAAGCTAAACGGTTATACAATGGAACGCTGTTGCTTACATGCTGGTATATAAACCATAAAAAGATCACAGAAAAAGAATGTATTCATGTTAAAAGTAATATTTATACCACGGTTTTCCGAGCTAAACACCGAAACATTTCAATTACTTTTCCACTCTCCACAAGATCAGACTGCATTCTCTTCTTTAACACTCACTTTTTCAGTGTTCTGTTCCGGTTGCATTTTGTTGTTTTGAGAACATAGATACGTGTGTGCTACTATTGTCACACTTTAGCTTACTAATTTTGTCCTCTGGGTGGACCTTAGAGTTCAAAATTTTCGTTGACTTATTTTTTCTTCTATAGCGACCGTTTGTTTGTGGCCCCTATTTATTGTAACTTCAAGTTTTTTAACAGGAGCTTTCTCATTCTGAATGGTTTTATTGTCCTCACTGTCCAATTTAACTCTGTCTTCTGAATGCTTCTTCACTATTTTCATCTGTGAGTTCACACTACTGCTAGTCTCATTGTGTTGTATAAGGCGATTATCGAAATTTGGGGTCAAAGTAACGCCTACTAATTCAACCCCGACCTGTTTAAATCACTGTTTTGTTTGTCAGTTGTCACTGGCGCCATATTTCGTTTCGGTTGTCTACAAAACCTGGCTACATGGCCATATCCATGGCAATTCCAACACTGAAAATTATTACGGTTCACCAATTGCCGATCTTGCCAGTTTTCTGGTTGCCTAAAATTTCTATTCGGTTCATTAGCAGTTTTCAGTTTTACCTTGTCTAAAGCACTATTGAATTCTTTTCTCCACCCTTGTTCTAAGCTTCTCACGTCGGTCTGAACTTTGTCCACATTACTTTGTACTTTGTCTATATTTTCGTGAACATATTTCATAGTGTCTTGTATTACAGATTTGATACTGTCCATGTGTTTTTCTATAACCTTAGTAGTCGTTTCCTCCGGTTTGGTGACATTTATCGAAACATCGGTGTTATCAGTCTTGATAGATGGGCCTTTAGTGCGCACTGTTCCACCAAAAATCGCCTGGTTACCATGTTGCAACCATTTTATTCTTTCCAATGCGTACTCTACTGTTTTTGGTTGAAAAGGTGCTGCAACACTGCCAACATTTTTATCTAGACAACCCTGACATAGTTTTATCACTACCTGATTTGTCACATATTCATCAGGGAGATTACGAAAAGCTTTGTCAGCCAATACTAACAACCCATCTGCCCATTCATCAATGTCTTCATTTTCACTCTGTCGTGCGTTATTAAACTGCACTTGTAATGTTGCTTCCGATTTATGCAGATTAAAACGTTTTTCCATTCTTTTCAATAACTCCTCAAACGCTATGTTTTTCTCCTTTCGAATAATGGCAGATCAATATTTTCCAGCTGTTCCAGTCATAGCCCAACATATATGTGCTCGTTTGTGAACTTATTCCACTGATAAGCATATGCGTACATTTCGAATTTCACAAAAAATGAAACCCAATCCTCATTTTTTGTCTGTCCCATCAAATTTGAGCGACATTGGTTCTGATAATGTCTGTTTATTAAAATGTGTTGACATATTTACATTTGAATTATCCGGCCCCTGCAGAGTGCTTTGTAAGTTGCTCCGTAAACTAAATTGAGGTGTTACTCTGGATTGTACTGGATTTTGCACAATAGGAGATTGGAATTGAAGATTTGCCTGCGGTTGAAATTGAGTAAGTGGTGTGTTTACCGGTTCAGAATGTTGTGCTTGGTGTTGTGGCATAACTTGATCAATTGGATTTGGATATTGCGGTCTAGGTAAGTCTGACCGATTGAGAGTCACGTTTCGCTGTGATAATGTTCTCCGTTTCTTTGTCGTAAGCCCAACTATACTTGTAATTCTGGGGTAAAATATTGGCTCATGTGGGGCTCCAGTATGTACGGTTGATGTAACTGGATGTATCGTGTTGGTTGGGCCTGTCTTATCGCTGTCAGATCTTTTGGCTGTACATCTGTTGCCTCTTGTTTCATATTTTGAAATTGGAATGAAGTACTGGCATACGACCTTTTTGATCAAATATTTTCAATTTATCGAATGGCAATTCTAACCAACTCTGATGTTGCGATATATCATGCTGTGCTTTTACTTCATCACTGTCAGATGCTTGTGTCATTCTATCGTCGAAATCAACTAAATCATCCTGCTCCTCGTAATCCAATTCATCGTGGTCCTCAAGCTCATTGTCATGCTCCTCGAACTCAAATTCATTCAGTGATGTATTATCAATATATTGATTTACCACTTCCATCTTAATGTAATGGATAGTCGCTAACAATTCGAGAGTAATCGTTCTCACTCTTCTAATTTCCCTAATTATGATCGCTATCGCTCTCCTAATTATCGGAATTTGCAACATCTCAACATAACTACAAATGTTTATTTGTACCTTTTTATTCGACATTGCTATGAATATTACACCTTATTCACCACGTAAATGAGTGTCAGAACCGTTAATACGTTAAACTAAATTAATCCAAGGAAATAATTTTCGGAATATATAAAAATATGTAAGCTCTTAAGTTGGAGTACAGTGTCAAGAGCTCCTCGACTCACCACATACAAATACTTATATTCGGAATGAAATACTTTAAATTTCAGGCACTTGAGCACTAAAATTCACAAAAATTTAAAAATACTCAAATTTCTTCAAAAATCGCAACACTGTTTACTTCAAAAACAAATTATATCTCGTTATCGTCCTAATCTCATAGAAAAGTTAGCAATTTCAAATGTCAATATTTTCGGAATTTTCGCAAAAAGTTCACAAAAACTCTGTAATCTAGTGCTCATTAACAAGATTCACAATCAAAATTGGAATATCAACTCTTACAAACTCAAAATTATGACGGAAATTGATACAGTTTGAAAATTGGATCTTTCGTGTGAAAAATCAGTCATCAACACCAAAAACATAAATCACTGCATAAATCAGGACTAAATATCATAAGAAACACCCTCAACGAAGGTCGATTTTCAATATTTCCTCAGAAAAATCCCATTTTTTCTTCTATTTTTTTCGACCTTACCTTCCTAAACTGCTGCCATGACAGTTCGTCTTCTCGTCTCTCAGTCTCTGGGTACCCGGATGTTGATCTGGGATGTCCTAATACCTGCACAGCTATCCTGGTCGTAACTTAACCTTAGCGTAATATTACCACATTAAGTACCTTTGGTTCTGCGAAATATCTAAATATTCTCTCAATAAATTTACATTAAGAAGAGCTATATCTTGAGAATATCTTCTCATAGACTAAAAATTTGAACCGGTAGATATTTAAGATTAGAAGCTAACAAAATAGAGGACGAAATTCATTTCTTACCAGAATGTCCTTCAACATATACGGATCGACAAGCCTTACAGTTGTAACAACTTTCAATATTTGAACTTATCAAACAATTTGTTGGGTTACTAAATTGTGAATCTATTGATATAATAAAACAGCTTGGTTATTTTGTATCAAAACATCTTTCGTTATATATAGTGAGTGTGTGAAATTTATTTAGTCTGACACACAGGTGAAGGTGATATGGCATTTACCTCTTAATAACTGTTTTCTAATTTCTCATTGTATGTACATGTATTATTATGTAAATATTTGCCCCTTGAGGGTACCTCTTTATGGAAATAAAAGATACTCTATTATAATCTATTCTGTATAATAAAAGCTTATTAATAAAACAGCGAAACTTAGAAACAGGAAGTGAATACCCTTCGCGAGAACCTGGGTACACCTCTCCTTTTTTGTAGGGGTCTGTGTTGATCAGCTAATGAATTGTCTGTGCTGCTTATTTTTAGTTTTGTTTTTCTTCGTCCTGTGTCTTGTGTTCCGGTTATTGTCGATCTCTCCAGATTGTCCATGCTTGATTGCCCCTTCAGTTATCTCCAATGTCTATCAAGGAGAGTTAAATTCAAACGTCATTCTAGTAGATGTTTTGGGAGGGGGAATGTAAAATCGTTTAACTCATGTATGACCACCATATGTAATAATTAAAAATATGCATATATTTATGAAATATGTATTTCGTTTGTCTTAAATTTCCAGCTTTAGAAATAAAACCTTCCTAATTAATACGACGTAATGTGACCTTTTACTGACATGATTTAGTGATAACATAAGCATCGAATGTGTGAAGTATGCCAATAAGCAACAGTTAAAATCAATTAAGATAGATGAGTTTATTAAAATTATCAGATCATGCTTTCACAAAAACGTGGTTATAAATTATACTAAGGGCTTTACAGAATCCTTTTAGAAGTACATCACTGTGTGGGAGAATTTTTTGTGCTTCAATTCGGTACAATTTTAAATTAATTAATTTCTAAAATAGATGCAAATATAAAATAAAATCCAAATGCATCACTAATTAAGCTGTAATTATTGACAAAACCTTTAAAATTGATATTTGTGCAAAACAATATAGCAACCCCAGTGGTCAAACTCCATCAATGTTAGAGTAACACGACGGGTGTCACATGTGGAGCAGGAACTACTTACCTTCCTCCAGATCACCTGAGTTCATTCCTGATTTTTAGTATGGTTCGTGTTGCTCGATCTTTGGTTTTCTGTGTAGTGTTTTGTAGATCATTGTACTTTATCTTTTCGCCATTATTATATTATATGTCCTTCTTTGATTTACGGTTTCTGATTAACATTTTGGTATTTTCAAACTTTTATTACTAATTTCCGTTTCCTGTGTAGTGTTTTGTAGATCATTGTCCTTTATCTTTTGACATGATATATTATCTGTCCTTCGACTTACGGGTTCTGATTCAAAGTGTTATTACTAAGTCAACCAAACCGTGCATGGGAACTCCATTCGCAAGTCAAGTGTTCTGTGTTCACTAAGCGTCGGTGATACTATTGCCATATAGCATTAAGCAATTCGCGGTAAATACGAAAGTTCTACAATTTTTTCATTGTCCAATCAAATTGAATACATTGTATTCTCTTTGAAAGGAATACTAATAGACGGAATGTCATCTTCAAGTGTAAGAGGAGTTTGAAGATACCAAAGGGGTAATCAGAATCCACAAATCGAAGAAGGACAGGCACCACAATGGTCAAAAGAAAAAAGACAAGAGGACAAACAACTATCTACAAAACACTACACAGAAAACTGCAGAGCGAGCAACACAAACCCCACTAAAATGCGGGGATGAACTCGTGTGCTCTGGAAGTGCAAAAGTCCCCAAATCAGCACATACCAGCAGCATTAATTTCTGATTATAAAGCAGACGACAATGGCGATAGATTGCTCATTGTCGGCAGCTCGTGAATAATAGGACAATCTGCTTGACGCAATTACTTTCGAGGAAAGTCTCTTTAACGATTATCAGAAAAACAAATCATCGGAATTAATTCATTCCATTTGCTATTAGTGTGCCATTAGAATCATGTTTTATTATGTAATATAAAAGAATAACAAGGTCAGAGGTGATTGTTCGTTTTGTTGATATTGGTGGACATGTTGATCATCACTGTTCACACCTTTTTTTCATAATGCGTGGTTAATTACCAATCGGAAATATTCCTCGTGGTTAAGGGCATACACCACATCCAGGAGAAAGAGAAATATAGCTTAAGTCCTTACAAACGTTTCAGTTTCTCTTCATGAACCCCCCACGGGAACTAGAAATCAAATTTGCTAGGTTTTGCTGTTCTTAATTGAAAAAGAAATATTATAAATGCAAAAATAATTTGTGTTATGACTTCAGATTTAGTGTGTTTGTATTTAGATTTGTTATAACCAAACTTTAAATGAATGAAGGTAATTTAATGAACAAGATTTAATTTGAATTTTATTATCAAATTTCATATATTCGATTACTTAATGAAGCCATTATGTACGCTTGGTATACGGTGCATTTTGAAATTCCATGCAGGCATATTCAGCGATATTTATCACAAGCATATTTGGTATTGCGAAATTATTTTAAAAATAATGGCACACACAATGTAACCACTAATGACCCCACAAAATAGCATGTACACGTGATTCCATGTATGAATAAGGGTAATAACAAAATTACCGAACAATCTTACAAAGGGAAAGTCAAAACTCATATGTACAGACAAAATCAGTGAACAACCGGAAAACTGTGAAAACCGTAATGACCCTGACTTGGTACAGGCATTTCTAATGAAATGGTGGGTTGAATCAGATTTTAAAGCGCCAAACCTCCCGTTTTCATTACGGCTCAATTGGGAGCGTGTGAATACTTTTGTCCATTGCCTGTACATGTCGATCTACTCAGTAACACCACCATGACTCCGAACCAACCAGTCTTTGATCTTAATGCTCCGTAAAGTATCAGGATGCGAAAAACATCGCCAAGACCTGTAGTAAATAAAACAATTTCATGTAAAAATTAAAGCAAAATCATAGAACGCCTTAGTGCAAGAAATAAAAAGTATGTCTTCGCCCTTTCATTAAAACAATATCTAAGATCTCAACCTTTTACGCATAAATTCAAATGATCTCTGCCTTGTTCAATCATTTATATGTAATTGATTCATCCCACACAACCACCGTCTGTCAGAGGGTTTGTATTCCGTGACAGTAATTCAAAGTCGTTTTTATATGCCCATTGTGAGGGGGCGTCGTGGTCGTGATGGTATGGTACTTGGGTTTACAACTACCCATGCAATCAGTGCCTATCACCATTAACGTTGTGAGTTCGAATCCCCCTCATGACGAGGTGTACAACTACAACATTATGTGATCAAGTTATGTTTATATAAAAGTTACCGTCGTATGTTTATAGTAGGATTTAAAAACGTGCTTTTCTTTATGTCCAGCACGTGTATTTATTTATTTATATATTGTCACGTGTGTTGTTTGTATATGGTTAAGAAGGGTTCATTCATTGGTGATACGATATAGGTGTATAGGTGAAAGTTTGTTCATGTCGAGCCCGTGCTAGAGCGGAAAAGAAAAATAAGTTTAGGTGGTAAATGTATTGCGGGATTTAAGTCATTCGAGGTTCGCATTCAGTACAGCAAAGACGTCTTGATTCCCCCACCCACCCTAATTATATGTACAGTATAATAATAAAATAACACACGAATACACACGTGATGAGAATTGTATGTACATTTTTGTTTTATGTTTTTTGTAATTAACTGTTATTGAAAGCTCATTTATAGCAATGTATGTTAGATAACGTTTACTTACAGTTGCTTTTCTTTTGTAGATTGGATTTTTGTATGTACTGTATAACCTATGTTACCTGCAGCGGCCAAGACAGACATTTTGATCTTTATTGTAATAAAGTAGAGCTTTGCTGTACGCTGTCTGGCGAGCTGATCCTATAAACGAGTTTTATTTTATAAATTATTTATGTTCGTCTGAGTTCACGAAATAGAACATAATGTCAGTTATATGCGCCGGGTTGGTGGTTTTCTCCGGGTATTCCGGTTCCCGCCACCAATAAAACTGACCGCCACGATATAACTGAAATATTGTTGAAAGTGGCGTTAAACACCATAACCCCTATACTCATTGGGTTCTAGACGATAGTTGGGATGCTATTTCTCCAAAGTGATAACATACAAATTTTAATATTTTCAACCATATATCTTCAACGTGTGGATGCATGTGTTGTATCAGTGATTTGACACATTCTCGTCATAAGTTATATATAATTTACATAATCATGTAAACATATGACATGGAACACACTGTGCATTTAATATCAGATGTGAATAGATGTAAAACATATAATTATTAAGTGTAATTATTATGTTCTGTGTTTAATTAGATGAGACGAATGTTATTAATATATGTTTATATTATATATTCTATCTTTAAATTGTTGGTACATAATAAATTTGCATAAAAAACAAAATTTATGTTTATTACTACATTTGTATTTGATGTTCAATATTTGATTCTAACAAATTGCTGATATATTTTCTCTGATCTCTCACGAAGATCATTAATTACTTTAGATGTTTATGACTAATACAATTTAAATCTAAGAGAAATATCATTTACCCCTTTGGTATCTTCAAACTCTTCTTATGGTTTTTGTCCCTAGAGAAATGGTCTGAAACCAACAGATTCGTAGTCAATTCACTACGAGCATTTTCACTGACCCTTCTATTCTACTGTCACATTGTTGTTTCTGTATGAAGCCAGTACTAGGATTTCCAATGCCATGTGTTGTGATCTATTTGTGTTCAATCGTTAGAGATAAGAGATGTTTTTTTCTTCCGTTTATTTGATATTAGTGGAAAGCTTGATCGTACTGTTTAAACGTTATTTCCATAATTAATTTCTTAAACTAAATCATGTCATAGTGAATTCCATAGAAGGTAGATAATTAAAAGAGAACTTAAAGGTGGGTTTGCTATGTAGAGTGAGAGTTGTTTATCTTTCCCATGCAAGGGTCTTGATGATCAAACAGGTCAACATACCAAGGATTGTTGCGGTTCAATATATATGTCTACACATAAAACAAATAGATATAACATTTACATGCAAAGTTTCTTTTCATTTACATAAGGGTTGTCTTATCATATCCATAGTTTATTTGATTTACAAACCACTATAAGAGAAACAGTAATTTGCAAAACACAACGGAAGGGTACGTAATTCCTGTTCCACTAGTGCCGTGGTACCCGTCGTGTTGCTCATGTTAAACATCTGATGATAAGTCATAATTGATTACAAACCAAGAACGTGGAAAGGAGGACATGACTGTTACTACGACAAACTGAGCATGTCGTGGTCAGCTGTGATATATATATTTAAGGATTGATCGCAATTTTTGTTCGGTTCATGAAGAAGTTACCTCAACCAGGTTGTAAAAACCGGATAACCCGCGTAATGGGTTACGCAAGGATGTGTACAACCTGATTAAGGTTATTTCGAATGATTCGAACAAATAATTTCGATCAATCCTTATAAATCATTCATGAAGAAATAACCCCAATCAGGTTGTACACACTGGGTAACCGCGTAGTGGGTTACGCAATGATGTGTACATCCTGATAATTTCGATCAATCCTTATCAATTAATTCAAACTCTTTTTATGATATTGAAAAATTTATTTATTTTTTCAAAATAAGGCAAATAATCGGAAATAAATTTAAATAACCTCAAAGGTGCCTCATTTAAGGAAAAATCACTTGATGACAACAGCACACGACGCCTTGAGAACGACGTCTATTTTCAGATTCCGGTCATTGACAAATAACCAACTTTTTAAAGCAATCAAAACACGTATAAAGTGACATGTGACTCTGAAATTAATTTATATCATAATGGTTAACGAAGCCACAACATAGACTATTGTCATCATTTCTACCCTCGTCGTTCTCTGGATTTTAATGAGATTTCAATCCTTTTCTCCGAATCACTTGGTTAGCTTAAATGCAAACTTGGCAGAACTATTCATTAGGTGCTACATTTAGTGCTGATCGCAAATTCAATATGACTTCCACGGCCAATAATGTATTTAATCAACAATAATAGAAAAAAAAATCCTCTCAGAAACGATGGGCATACTGGATTCTGATATTGCAGAAATGTTCATTTAATGGTCCAGTACGAGTTTTGTGTACCGATCAACAAAATTATACATAGGACCGAACGAGGCATATATTTAAATATTATTCTTATCTGAAATACTTAAACCAGTTGTAAGCAATCTTAAATTGGAGTGCTCTTTGGATAGTCGCTTAACAAATGCCTGGGATTTTGTCGATTGGAAATCAAAGATGTCATATCTTTGAAAAAGAACTGGTATCTTCTTTTTCACTTTAATTCAATGAAATTAATATTACAAATTTTGACTTCCATGCTCTGTCTGAAAACTTGTACTTTACGGTAAAATGAATAGAAGTCGTTATTTATAAAAATGCGGATATCATTTCGTAACTGGATCATTGTATGATGTCTCTCAAAGGAAATTATACTATGGACCAGTTCAGTCCATACGTAATATCATTGCTAAATGTTAAAACGTAACTTATATACTCAATTTATTTATTTATAATTACATCTATCGTTTGATATATGCAAATACAAGTGTCACCTATTGGAAAAATAAACATTAAATCATATTTATGTATCTATATGCACAAATTAAGTAATTACTAACATGACACATTATTCATGACTATTTTCCCGACGTAAATTGTTATTGTCTTGTTTGTCGCTAAAAGAGTATAATTCATTAACAAATATCAACATATATTTTTCTAACATTAATATGAGCAATAAATCTCTGTACTTTTAAGTACTTTGAAGGTTCATATGTTTCTTTAAGCTAGTGGGGATAGTCATTTAAACTAGATTAGCACTTCGAGTAAGATGTTTACAATAACAGGACACAGTCCATATATAAACTTCTTGCACCACTCGGAGCCAACCCTGTTATCTGTCTTCCTCTTTAAATGCTGCATGTCTAGAAGAGATATACGAAATACCAATGTTGTAGTATTTAGGTTGACCAGATTGTGGATCGAAATACGACAATGAGATCTAAAATTATATGCATGTTTGTAAATACACAACACCAATATAAAACAACGTATCAGAAATTTCTATTATGAAATCAGCTACGATAGAAAGAGTGTACCAAGAGGGTACAATTTACCTGTATTCAATCAACAATGAGGGCCTTGATAAGTTCAATCCTGCACGTGTAACTAGTGTAACCGCAAACAATGCAAGATTAGATTTGATGCTCATTGTTTTCAACTGATTGTATTTAGCTTTGTGATTGTAACGAAGTAATGGGTTTCCCGTATTTCTCAAATGCTATTCTATTGCTAGATACTGGAAAGAGAGAAGCCAATATGTCACTTAAGCAAATTGCTCAAGTTGGTTATTACAATTCAAACATCAGTCGTATTGTTAGGAAATACTGACGAATGGCGCTAAAGACCATAGGAGATCTGGAAAATCCTGTGTAACATCTCGTAGGTCAGACAATGCTTTGGGAAGATTGGTAAGATAAGGGTAATAACAAAAGAAACGAACTCCGAACAATCTTACAAAGGGAAAGTCAAAACTCATAATTATATAAACAGACAAAATCAGTCAACAACCGGAAAACTATGAAAACCGTAATGATCCTGACTTGGTACAGGCATTTCTAAAGAAATGGTGGGTTGAATCAGATTTGGGAAGATTGGTAAGAAGGACACCGTTCGCTAGTAGCACAGTTCTTTAGAAGAAGTGGCTATCGCGCTGTATGTTATTATCAAGAACTGTTCGACATTGTGTAAAAACAGTTGGTTACCGTGTAAGAATACCTTTAACTTACGCACGTTCACACAGTAATCCATAAACAATGGTGTCGAGCGAGTTGCTTTCTGCTTCGCGTGATATATTGTCGAGTGTCGACTGTGTGTATGGTGGCATCCAAACACAACATATAATGAACGAAATACAGTTTAAGCTGTTCCCATTCGTGGTAGCTGAGTTATAGTGTAGGGATGTATTTCATATGGTTTTAACTTGGACCTCATCACAGTAAGAGGAAACCTTAATAGTCAAAGCTACCGCACAGACATATATGCAGCAAGTGTAGGGTCTCATTTTGACACACAGACAGACCCAGATGCCCATTTCAATTCACTCACTGGACGTGTTTTGAAATATTTAACTGTTGTTGTTGGAGATCATTGACCGTTACATCATTTGAATCTTGAATTCATTCGTGTGTTTATTAGTCACAACTGATGGTGTAGCTATAATGTAAAGTCAGTTTGTAACTGTCGGATAAAATAGACAACATAAAGATAAATCATCCAATGCATATAATTTATTTGCAACATATTGTGTTGATAAAAAAAATTGTATTTAAAGCTCTTTTTTACAATTTACATGTGATTTTGTCTTTCGATTGATCAAACATAACAAAGTTAGTTTCTGGCTCGTAGCATAGCCAATGATATATGTTTATTACATGCAAGTAATGAAATTAAAATGACACACATAAATTAACTTGCTTTACAACGTTTTTGTTCTAAAGTCAACAGAAATAATTATATAATACAATTTATCTGAATATTTTCCTTTTAATCTTAGCCTCGTTTGTTTTCTGGGCAACACTTTGAACATATACTTCAACTTAAAAAAATATTTTTCTTGATTACAATAATGCATTACTTTGCAATGTTCTCAAATTTTAAACAATTGTTAACCATGTTAATATTCGTGTGACTTGCTGTTTCATACACTATTTCTGAATTCATCACATTTATTTTTGCAATAAGAAAGACAACTCTTTCATTCATTTCATCGCAAAGAGATAATTCTGCAAGTCATTCCGTCAAGGAAATCATTGTAGGAACCACAAGCTCTGGAATATCGCATCAACTGAGAGATATATAGTTCACAATGGGGAAAATTGAAATAATCTATTTTATCGTAAAGTGTTGTTCTTAACCGGTTCTCACTGTCAATTTCGAGGAGTATTTCAAGGTATGAAACAGCTGTATCTGTTGTAGTCTTTTTTATTGAAATAAATGAGCTGGATACAGAATAATTCAACATACTTGGTTAACATTCTATATGAAAGATGAGTGCAAATGAAATATGAATATACTATACATTTTAAATTATTTGAAAAATTAAATTGTGGATAATTCGAAGTAATCCAGCTGTGTATTTAATGTAGTGTATCTGTCATTGATTTAATTTCTCCCATTAATATATATATATATATATATGCAGATGACACCTCTATTTGACATTGTGCTTTTATCTCCTATAATTCTGTTTTACATTTATGTCAGTGTCAACATTTGGTAAATTATTTTACTTCAGTTAATGTTTTACTTTTATCACATATGAAATACAATAATCTTTCCCCCACTGTATTAATATCTAACAAAATCAAGATAGGTCAGCATTGTTTTAACCATTCAAATGGACAATCTCAATAAGGTATGTAATATTTGATCATTTAAAGTTGAAACGCTATTGTAAACTGGCAAAGATCTGTATCATTTATTATGGTGATATAAAGTAACATGACACTAGAGTTATTTACTATAACAGAGAATATGTAATAAGATAGCAAGACATATGTCAACACTTGGTTGACAATAGATTTATAAGAAGAATCAGAATGTTACGGCTATAAATAATAGAGGTTATTGTTTAAGATAAGAAGAAACCAGTACTTATTTTCTTACATAAAAACGTAGATATTTAGTCTGCACGATGCGTTTCTGAAATATGCTTTACCAGGCACGCTCATGGTAAAAGACTGAAAAATAAAAAAAACTTTAAGGTCTTTGGAAGGAAGAAAAGAAATGAGCATAAACAGGATAGTAAAAAATGTAAAAATAAAATCGTAGATATCTTATTTCGTGCGCATGGCGCGTTTTTGGAATATCATTCATCAGCTACGTTCAAAGTAGATAGGTTGGAAAGCCAACTAATTAAAAACCTTTTGGGGGATAAGTAAACCAAAAGAACCTACACAGGATACCCCAAAATCAGCTAAGGTTACATATGCTAGAGGGTGAATTAATGCAAACATGATTTCTCGTGTATTTTAATAAACACTTCTTGGCTATACTCAAAAAGCTTGTATTGGTCTTTATTATCAAATGTAAATCTTGAATTTCCCTCCATTTCGATGCACAGATGGCAATGGCAGTAGATGTTGATTAATACCCATGCTTGCAAATGTCTTTTAGAATTAAACTAGAATGAAACGGGACATATAGTTTCTATTGCGCTAAACAACACCTACAAAGGTGTCACTTTCTGATCGAGACCAAATGAATGCAGAACCCACCCTTAGGAAATGGCATAAATGAGTATCTTGTGTTTGGAGAATACTTTTAAATATAATGCTCTACAACAAGATTCCACAAGTTAATAAATGCATTGTTTTTCACAATAAATTATTAAACAGTACATATAGACATAATTTATAATTCAAATGTAAAATCGGTAACAAGGAAACACCTTAACGGTTTTTAGTAAAACTATTTTCGTTATCTGCATAAAAAGATCTAGCTATACAATTAAGATTTAAATTTTGATAAAGGAATAGCATTACATCTACCTGTAATTCCAAGTACTTTTTCTTATTTCCACAATTTAACTTTCGTTTTCCATTCTCGGAATTCTAGTTGTAGGGAACTGCAGTTCTGAGGTAAGATTTGTCAATAATTTGTTACTAAGCATTTCAATATTTTTGTACGAGATATTGCATTTAGATATGTACATGTATATGTAAAAAAATTGTAGACTACATTTGTATGTAAAGATAGTTATAATGTTGAAAAGCCGAAGATTTACGTCCTAAATAAAATGTATCAGAATAGATATAGCTGTTTACTTAGTTCCATTTGTAATGACAAAATTGATGGCATAGGCATCCTATGTAGCCCTACCTGTAGATCGGTGAATGTGATGGATATTTTTAACTCCTCTCCTCGGCGTAAGCGAAGCCATAGTCATCGTCATTATACATCCCCTATACTTGTGGTTCCTATCAGGATTTGCTTGATATAGGGTTGCTGCTAACAAGGAAGCTACTGAACTAAGGGTTCCTTTTGGTAAAGTTGAAAGTTTTACGGTCGCCACCATGACTTGGCTGACCGCTATGGAATATCTGTGTCACAAAATAAACACTTCCCGGTCCTTTCCTCATTCATGACTTATCATCAGGTTTGTAACTAGATGAACACGACGGGTGTCACTAGTGGAGCAGGAACTGCTTACCATTCTGGAGCACAGGTGTTCACCCCTTGTTTTTATTGGGGTTCGTATTACCCGATTTTTAGTTTTATGTGTATGTTTTGTAGATCGTTGTTTGTCCTTTTGTACTTTTTCTTTTGTCCATTGTGTAATCTGTACTTCTTCGATACTGTAAAAGTATTAATTTTCGCTACATCCAATTTTCGCGGTTTCTCCCAACTGGACAAATTCATGGGAACTTGTTTTCTCATATTTCTTAATTTAAACAATATTTATTTAGAAAAAAATCAGAATATACAGTACATCAAACATAGTAAATACAGACAGGATTCAGAAACAAGCAATTATTGCTTTTATGTGTTTTCTGGTCTGGTCTGATTCGCATATGTCTTATTGCGCAAAAGCAAAAAAAATGTACTTTTCGGTCAACCAGTTAATTATACTGAGAAGATAAAATCGTATTACGTATTACATTTGTCAAGTGAAATCTGCTCACTCTGTTTTATCTTAACAGGAAGTTAACGTATGTTCACTTGGATAAAATTACTAGTAAAACTTTCAAATACTAAGAATTCCTTTATAAACTGGTATTCTGATGAACTTAGTAAAGGAATGAAATTGGGAAAACAAAAGAAGCTTTAATTAGGGGGTGGGAAAAAACATATATCAAAGAATGTGTTGACAATTGCCGACTATGATTACCCTAATTATCTGTTTCACATTTACAGTATGGTTTCACGCTTTGACGTACACTTACTGTGATTTTAACATTTATATATATTATTGACACTCAGTGTACCTGTAATTATGGCAGTTTTTTGTAATTTTGTAATTAAATTTTGTTCTTGAAACGTACATTCGTGTATGTCTTAATTATAATAGGAGATCATGTAAAGAATAGGAAAAGTTAATATGTTGGGTTGAAGTTACTACTATGAAGGACTGACATAAGTAATCTTTTGTACCAATATTTCGAGGGAACTATTTTCGCTGTCTGACGTCCTCCTCGAAATAAGCGAAAATTAGTACTTTTACAGTATATGATTCTGATTGTCACTTTGGTATCTTCAAACTCTTCTGAATGTGGTGATAAATATTCATGAACAAACTCATTGTGTACACATGGTGATACAATGCATAAAATATGCATGCGGTGATATAGTAATAATAAACCATGTCTGTATTTGGTGAAGTCATAAAAAAGTGTCTCTTAATCAAAATCACATTGTATATGTACATGTGGTGACTTAATATTCAAAACATGTTGTGATATACACATGTATAGAGAATAACGGCAGATTTGAACATTTATGTCATTTCATATTGAGGGATTCATAGTACTGAAACCCATAACAAATTCCAAATAATTTCACACATCACATTGTAATTCTAATCTAATTCGCACTATTTATACAGTTTGCTTATAATATTTCTAAAGATTCATTTTGACTGTTTGGGAAAGATCATAATTGGGAATTCAAATTAATTTATTTAAAAGCGTAACAGTAGAATAGTGTAAAATGTATGTTTATGCAATGTGTGAATTGTCACTGGGTTTTTCAACAGGTGTAATACTATATATTTATCATGTGTTTGTTTTTAATGACCTTTTCATATCAGCATTTAAACGGGCTATTTAGGTTCAATGATTTAAGGTTAGAGGTGAGTGATCGTTTGGATGATAATGATGGAATTGTCCATGCATATTTAAGCTTTCTTTTCCTAAAAAATAGAAAGCACTGAAAGTACTGAGAGCCGAGCTAACCTTTCAATCCCAATCTGAAAGCCTTGAAATAAAAAAAAAATGGGTGTTGGAAATAAGATTTAGGAAATGTTGACCGAAGCTACTCTTAAGCAAACGATTTATATTTTCTCATTCTGTGACATGAAATCTTAGTTCTCATATTTAATATATGCGAAGGTTAGACATTCAAAATTCGTATTTTATAACAAGAAAACTAATTAAATCGTAGATTATGGCTTCTTTTCTTCATGTCGACCTGCAAATCGCCGCGATTGGGAAAAGAAGAACAATGATAATATTTGCTATAATGATCGTTTTAAATAAAAGAATTTGTAATAAAGTACAGAAAATGATTATTAAATCCAGATTTTCATATAAATAACACTTAAAACTATGCAAAACGTAGATTATGGCTTCTTCTCTTCATGTCGATCTGCAAATCGCCGCGATTGGGAAAAGAACAGTGATAATATTTGCTATAATATATCGTTCTAAATAATATTTTTGTAATAAAGTACAGAAAATGATTATTAAATCCAGATTTTCATATAAATAACACTTAAAACTATGTAAAACGTAGATTATGGCTTCTTCTCTTCATGTCGAT
Source organism: Bathymodiolus brooksi (assembly GCA_963680875.1). NCBI lineage: Eukaryota > Metazoa > Mollusca > Bivalvia > Mytilida > Modiolidae > Bathymodiolus > Bathymodiolus brooksi. The sequence goes on from OY804577.1 coordinate 33,471,662, forward strand.
CCGCAAATCGTCACGATTGGGAAAAGAAGACCAATGATCATATTTGCTAAAATATATCGTTTTAAATAATTATTTTTGTAATAAAGTACAGAAAATGATTATTAAATCCAGATTTTCATATAAATAACACTTAAAACTATGTAAATAGTAGATTATGGCTTCTTTTCTTCATGTCGACCTGCAAATCGTCACGATTGAGAAAAGAACAGTGATAATATTAGCTAAACTATATCGTTTTTATTATTTTTTATTTTATTTCTATAGTAAAAATGATGATTAAATACATAATTCTACTATATGTAGCATTTAAAACGACATAAATAGCAGAACCACATTTTCGCCGTGGTGTCTGGACACAATAGTTAACCCCGGAATGCCGGAATAATATTCATACGTTTACCGATTTCACTTCGTTACTTATACACAAGAAAACCAAAATTTCAGAAAAGAAGAACAATGATAATATTTGCTAAAATATATCGTTTTAAATAAAAACAATTGTAATAAAGTACAGAAAATGATCATTAAATCTAGATTTTCATGTAAATAACACTTAAAACTATGTCAAACGTAGATTATGGCTTCTTTTCTTCATGTCGATCTGCAAATTGCAGCGATTGGGAAAAGAAGAAGTGATAATATTTGCTAACCTATATCGTTTTTGTTTTTTGTTTTCTTTTAAATTTGTGTAGTCAAAATGATTATTAAATGCATAATATTGTTATAAATAACACATAAAACAAATAGTAGTTTTGGGTTCTTTACTTCATTATTCTTGATTATTCTTGATTGTTCTTCAATTAGACCCAAGTACTCGCCTATTCGCCATCTGGTTAAAAATTGCGATCTATTTATTGAACTGTGTACAGTTTAGATTAAATCTGATTTGTGGAGTACATTGATACCGTTCTGTAAGATAAATATTTTTTCTACAATCTTCCATAGTTAATTATCATTGAATATTTACATTTACATCCTTAAATAGGATAAATATTTATTGTTTTTAAATTAGCCCTTCACTCCGACATCTTAGATTGAAGTGAAGTCTCAATAGATTTAGAATCATAAAAACTCATTTGTATATTAATTCATTGTGGTCAGTTGTCATATTTATTCGTTAGGTATTGCGAATTCAATACACACTAATGAGAACTATGTTTCAATGCGCAGTAATAAATGAGTGGCACGTGAACCACACGTCATACAACATGAGTTACCGTTCTTGAAGGCGATCGTACCAATAGCCTGTGCTATCAGAAATTTCTATTATGAAATCAGCTATGACAGAAAGAGTGTACCAAGAGGGTACAATTTACCTGTATTCAATCAATAATGAGGGCCTTGATAAGCTCAATCCTGCATGTGTAACTAGTGTACCCACAAACAATGCAAGATTAGATTTGATGCTCATTGTTTTCAACTGATTGTATTTAGCTTTGTGATTGTAACGAAGTAATGGGTTCCCCGTATTTTTCAAATGCTATTCTTTCGCTAAATACTGGAAAGAGAGAAGCCAATATGTCACTTAAACAAATTGCTCAAGTTGGTTATTACAATTCAAACATCACTCGTATTGTTAGGAAATACTGACGAATGGCGTTAAAGACCATGCGAGATCTGGAAAATCCTGTGTAATATCTCTTAGGTCAAACAATGCTTTGGGAAGATTGGTAAGATAAGGGTAATAACAAAATTACCGAACTCCCAACAATCTTACAAAGGGAAAGTCAAAACTCATGATTATATAAACAGACAAAATCAGTCAGCAATCGGAAAACTTTGAAAACCGTAATGACCCTGACTTGGTACAGGCATTTCTAAAGAAATGGTGGGTTGAATCAGATTTGGGAAGATTGGTAAGAAGGACACCGTTCGCTAGTAGCACAGTTCTTAAGAAGAAGTGGCTATCGCGCTGTATGTTATTATCAAGAACTGTTCGACATTGTGTAAAAACAGTTGGTTACCGTGTAAGAAGACCTTTAACTTACGCACGTTCATACAGTAATCCATAAGCAATGGTGTCGAGCGAGTTGCTTTCTGCTTGCGTGATATATTTTCGAGTGTCGAGTGTGTGTATGATGGCATCCTAACACAACATATAATGAACGAAATACAGTTTAAGCTGTTCCCAGTTATATTGTAGGGATGTATTTCATATGGTTTTAACTTGGACCTCATCACAGTAAGAGGAAACCTTAATTGTCAAAGCTACCGCACAGACATATATGCAGCAAGTGTAGGGCCTCATTTTGACACACGAACATGCCCAAATGCCCATTTCAGTTCACTCACTGGACGTGTTTTGAAATATTTAACTCTTGTTGTTGGAGATCATTGACCGTTACATCATTTCAATCTTGAATTCATTCTTGTGTTTATTAGTCACAACTGATGGTGTAGCTATAATGTAACTGTCGGATAAAATAGACAACATAAAGATAAATCATCCAATGCATATACTTTATTTGCAACATATTGTTTTGATAAAAAAAATGTATTTAAAGCTCTTTTTTACAATTTACATGTGATTTTGTCTTTCGATTGATCAAACATAACAAAGTTAGTTTCTGGCTCGTAGCATAGCCAATGATATATGTTTATTACATGCAAGTAATGAAATTAAAATGACACACATAAATTAACTTGCTTTACAACGTTTTTGTTCTAAAGTCAACAGAAATAATTATATAATACAATTTATCTGAATATTTTCCTTTTAATCTTAGCCTCGTTTGTTTTCTGGGCAACACTTTGAACATATACTTCAACTTAAAAAAATATTTTTCTTGATTACAATAATGCATTACTTTGCAATGTTCTCAAATTTTAAACAATTGTTAACCATGTTAATATTCGTGTGACTTGCTGTTTCATACACTATTTCTGAATTCATCACATTTATTTTTGCAATAAGAAAGACAACTCTTTCATTCATTTCATCGCAAAGAGATAATTCTGCAAGTCATTCCGTCAAGGAAATCATTGTAGGAACCACAAGCTCTGGAATATCGCATCAACTGAGAGATATATAGTTCACAATGGGGAAAATTGAAATAATCTATTTTATCGTAAAGTGTTGTTCTTAACCGGTTCTCACTGTCAATTTCGAGGAGTATTTCAAGGTATGAAACAGCTGTATCTGTTGTAGTCTTTTTTATTGAAATAAATGAGCTGGATACAGAATAATTCAACATACTTGGTTAACATTCTATATGAAAGATGAGTGCAAATGAAATATGAATATACTATACATTTTAAATTATTTGAAAAATTAAATTGTGGATAATTCGAAGTAATCCAGCTGTGTATTTAATGTAGTGTATCTGTCATTGATTTAATTTCTCCCATTAATATATATATATATATATATGCAGATGACACCTCTATTTGACATTGTGCTTTTATCTCCTATAATTCTGTTTTACATTTATGTCAGTGTCAACATTTGGTAAATTATTTTACTTCAGTTAATGTTTTACTTTTATCACATATGAAATACAATAATCTTTCCCCCACTGTATTAATATCTAACAAAATCAAGATAGGTCAGCATTGTTTTAACCATTCAAATGGACAATCTCAATAAGGTATGTAATATTTGATCATTTAAAGTTGAAACGCTATTGTAAACTGGCAAAGATCTGTATCATTTATTATGGTGATATAAAGTAACATGACACTAGAGTTATTTACTATAACAGAGAATATGTAATAAGATAGCAAGACATATGTCAACACTTGGTTGACAATAGATTTATAAGAAGAATCAGAATGTTACGGCTATAAATAATAGAGGTTATTGTTTAAGATAAGAAGAAACCAGTACTTATTTTCTTACATAAAAACGTAGATATTTAGTCTGCACGATGCGTTTCTGAAATATGCTTTACCAGGCACGCTCATGGTAAAAGACTGAAAAATAAAAAAAACTTTAAGGTCTTTGGAAGGAAGAAAAGAAATGAGCATAAACAGGATAGTAAAAAATGTAAAAATAAAATCGTAGATATCTTATTTCGTGCGCATGGCGCGTTTTTGGAATATCATTCATCAGCTACGTTCAAAGTAGATAGGTTGGAAAGCCAACTAATTAAAAACCTTTTGGGGGATAAGTAAACCAAAAGAACCTACACAGGATACCCCAAAATCAGCTAAGGTTACATATGCTAGAGGGTGAATTAATGCAAACATGATTTCTCGTGTATTTTAATAAACACTTCTTGGCTATACTCAAAAAGCTTGTATTGGTCTTTATTATCAAATGTAAATCTTGAATTTCCCTCCATTTCGATGCACAGATGGCAATGGCAGTAGATGTTGATTAATACCCATGCTTGCAAATGTCTTTTAGAATTAAACTAGAATGAAACGGGACATATAGTTTCTATTGCGCTAAACAACACCTACAAAGGTGTCACTTTCTGATCGAGACCAAATGAATGCAGAACCCACCCTTAGGAAATGGCATAAATGAGTATCTTGTGTTTGGAGAATACTTTTAAATATAATGCTCTACAACAAGATTCCACAAGTTAATAAATGCATTGTTTTTCACAATAAATTATTAAACAGTACATATAGACATAATTTATAATTCAAATGTAAAATCGGTAACAAGGAAACACCTTAACGGTTTTTAGTAAAACTATTTTCGTTATCTGCATAAAAAGATCTAGCTATACAATTAAGATTTAAATTTTGATAAAGGAATAGCATTACATCTACCTGTAATTCCAAGTACTTTTTCTTATTTCCACAATTTAACTTTCGTTTTCCATTCTCGGAATTCTAGTTGTAGGGAACTGCAGTTCTGAGGTAAGATTTGTCAATAATTTGTTACTAAGCATTTCAATATTTTTGTACGAGATATTGCATTTAGATATGTACATGTATATGTAAAAAAATTGTAGACTACATTTGTATGTAAAGATAGTTATAATGTTGAAAAGCCGAAGATTTACGTCCTAAATAAAATGTATCAGAATAGATATAGCTGTTTACTTAGTTCCATTTGTAATGACAAAATTGATGGCATAGGCATCCTATGTAGCCCTACCTGTAGATCGGTGAATGTGATGGATATTTTTAACTCCTCTCCTCGGCGTAAGCGAAGCCATAGTCATCGTCATTATACATCCCCTATACTTGTGGTTCCTATCAGGATTTGCTTGATATAGGGTTGCTGCTAACAAGGAAGCTACTGAACTAAGGGTTCCTTTTGGTAAAGTTGAAAGTTTTACTGTCGCCACCATGACTTGGCTGACCGCTATGGAATATCTGTGTCACAAAATAAACACTTCCCGGTCCTTTCCTCATTCATGACTTATCATCAGGTTTGTAACTAGATGAACACGACGGGTGTCACTAGTGGAGCAGGAACTGCTTACCATTCTGGAGCACAGGTGTTCACCCCTGGTTTTTATTGGGGTTCGTATTACCCGATTTTTAGTTTTATGTGTATGTTTTGTAGATCGTTGTTTGTCCTTTTGTACTTTTTCTTTTGTCCATTGTGTAATCTGTACTTCTTCGATACTGTAAAAGTATTAATTTTCGCTACATCCAATTTTCGCGGTTTCTCCCAACTGGACAAATTCATGGGAACTTGTTTTCTCATATTTCTTAATTTAAACAATATTTATTTAGAAAAAAATCAGAATATACAGTACATCAAACATAGTAAATACAGACAGGATTCAGAAACAAGCAATTATTGCTTTTATGTGTTTTCTGGTCTGGTCTGATTCGCATATGTCTTATTGCGCAAAAGCAAAAAAAATGTACTTTTCGGTCAACCAGTTAATTATACTGAGAAGATAAAATCGTATTACGTATTACATTTGTCAAGTGAAATCTGCTCACTCTGTTTTATCTTAACAGGAAGTTAACGTATGTTCACTTGGATAAAATTACTAGTAAAACTTTCAAATACTAAGAATTCCTTTATAAACTGGTATTCTGATGAACTTAGTAAAGGAATGAAATTGGGAAAACAAAAGAAGCTTTAATTAGGGGGTGGGAAAAAACATATATCAAAGAATGTGTTGACAATTGCCGACTATGATTACCCTAATTATCTGTTTCACATTTACAGTATGGTTTCACGCTTTGACGTACACTTACTGTGATTTTAACATTTATATATATTATTGACACTCAGTGTACCTGTAATTATGGCAGTATTTTTGTAATTTTGTAATTAAATTTTGTTCTTGAAACGTACATTCGTGTATGTCTTAATTATAATAGGAGATCATGTAAAGAATAGGAAAAGTTAATATGTTGGGTTGAAGTTACTACTATGAAGGACTGACATAAGTAATCTTTTGTACCAATTTTTCGAGGGAACTATTTTCGCTGTCTGACGTCCTCCTCGAAATAAGCGAAAATTAGTACTTTTACAGTATATGATTCTGATTGTCACTTTGGTATCTTCAAACTCTTCTGAATGTGGTGATAAATATTCATGAACAAACTCATTGTGTACACATGGTGATACAATGCATAAAATATGCATGCGGTGATATAGTAATAATAAACCATGTCTGTATTTGGTGAAGTCATAAAAAAGTGTCTCTTAATCAAAATCACATTGTATATGTACATGTGGTGACTTAATATTCAAAACATGTTGTGATATACACATGTATAGAGAATAACGGCAGATTTGAACATTTATGTCATTTCATATTGAGGGATTCATAGTACTGAAACCCATAACAAATTCCAAATAATTTCACACATCACATTGTAATTCTAATCTAATTCGCACTATTTATACAGTTTGCTTATAATATTTCTAAAGATTCATTTTGACTGTTTGGGAAAGATCATAATTGGGAATTCAAATTAATTTATTTAAAAGCGTAACAGTAGAATAGTGTAAAATGTATGTTTATGCAATGTGTGAATTGTCACTGGGTTTTTCAACAGGTGTAATACTATATATTTATCATGTGTTTGTTTTTAATGACCTTTTCATATCAGCATTTAAACGGGCTATTTAGGTTCAATGATTTAAGGTTAGAGGTGAGTGATCGTTTGGATGATAATGATGGAATTGTCCATGCATATTTAAGCTTTCTTTTCCTAAAACATAGAAAGCACTGAAAGTACTGAGAGCCGAGCTAACCTTTCAATCCCAATCTGAAAGCCTTGAAATAAAAAAAAAATGGGTGTTGGAAATAAGATTTAGGAAATGTTGACCGAAGCTACTCTTAAGCAAACGATTTATATTTTCTCATTCTGTGACATGAAATCTTAGTTCTCATATTTAATATATGCGAAGGTTAGACATTCAAAATTCGTATTTTATAACAAGAAAACTAATTAAATCGTAGATTATGGCTTCTTTTCTTCATGTCGACCTGCAAATCGCCGCGATTGGGAAAAGAAGAACAATGATAATATTTGCTATAATGATCGTTTTAAATAAAAGAATTTGTAATAAAGTACAGAAAATGATTATTAAATCCAGATTTTCATATAAATAACACTTAAAACTATGTAAAACGTAGATTATGACTTCTTCTCTTCATGTCGATCCGCAAATCGTCAAGATTGGGAAAAGAAGACCAATGATCATATTTGCTAAAATATATCGTTTTAAATAATTATTTTTGTAATAAAGTACAGAAAATGATTATTAAATCCAGATTTTCATATAAATAACACTTAAAACTATGTAAATAGTAGATTATGGCTTCTTTTCTTCATGTCGACCTGCAAATCGTCACGATTGAGAAAAGAACAGTGATAATATTAGCTAAACTATATCGTTTTTATTATTTTTTATTTTATTTCTATAGTAAAAATGATGATTAAATACATAATTCTACTATATGTAGCATTTAAAACGACATAAATAGCAGAACCACATTTTCGCCGTGGTGTCTGGACACAATAGTTAACCCCGGAATGCCGGAATAATATTCATACGTTTACCGATTTCACTTCGTTACTTATACACAAGAAAACCAAAATTTCAGAAAAGAAGAACAATGATAATATTTGCTAAAATATATCGTTTTAAATAAAAACAATTGTAATAAAGTACAGAAAATGATCATTAAATCTAGATTTTCATGTAAATAACACTTAAAACTATGTCAAACGTAGATTATGGCTTCTTTTCTTCATGTCGATCTGCAAATTGCAGCGATTGGGAAAAGAAGAAGTGATAATATTTGCTAACCTATATCGTTTTTGTTTTTTGTTTTCTTTTAAATTTGTGTAGTCAAAATGATTATTAAATGCATAATATTGTTATAAATAACACATAAAACAAATAGTAGTTTTGGGTTCTTTACTTCATTATTCTTGATTATTCTTGATTGTTCTTCAATTAGACCCAAGTACTCGCCTATTCGCCATCTGGTTAAAAATTGCGATCTATTTATTGAACTGTGTACAGTTTAGATTAAATCTGATTTGTGGAGTTCATTGATACCGTTCTGTAAGATAAATATTTTTTCTACAATCTTCCATAGTTAATTATCATTGAATATTTACATTTACATCCTTAAATAGGATAAATATTTATTGTTTTTAAATTAGCCCTTCACTCCGACATCTTAGATTGAAGTGAAGTCTCAATAGATTTAGAATCATAAAAACTCATTTGTATATTAATTCATTGTGGTCAGTTGTCATATTTATTCGTTAGGTATTGCGAATTCAATACACACTAATGAGAACTATGTTTCAATGCGCAGTAATAAATGAGTGGCACGTGAACCACACGTCATACAACATGAGTTACCGTTCTTGAAGGCGATCGTACCAATAGCCTGTGCTATCAGAAATTTCTATTATGAAATCAGCTATGACAGAAAGAGTGTACCAAGAGGGTACAATTTACCTGTATTCAATCAATAATGAGGGCCTTGATAAGCTCAATCCTGCATGTGTAACTAGTGTACCCACAAACAATGCAAGATTAGATTTGATGCTCATTGTTTTCAACTGATTGTATTTAGCTTTGTGATTGTAACGAAGTAATGGGTTCCCCGTATTTTTCAAATGCTATTCTTTCGCTAAATACTGGAAAGAGAGAAGCCAATATGTCACTTAAACAAATTGCTCAAGTTGGTTATTACAATTCAAACATCACTCGTATTGTTAGGAAATACTGACGAATGGCGTTAAAGACCATGCGAGATCTGGAAAATCCTGTGTAATATCTCTTAGGTCAAACAATGCTTTGGGAAGATTGGTAAGATAAGGGTAATAACAAAATTACCGAACTCCCAACAATCTTACAAAGGGAAAGTCAAAACTCATGATTATATAAACAGACAAAATCAGTCAGCAATCGGAAAACTTTGAAAACCGTAATGACCCTGACTTGGTACAGGCATTTCTAAAGAAATGGTGGGTTGAATCAGATTTGGGAAGATTGGTAAGAAGGACACCGTTCGCTAGTAGCACAGTTCTTAAGAAGAAGTGGCTATCGCGCTGTATGTTATTATCAAGAACTGTTCGACATTGTGTAAAAACAGTTGGTTACCGTGTAAGAAGACCTTTAACTTACGCACGTTCATACAGTAATCCATAAGCAATGGTGTCGAGCGAGTTGCTTTCTGCTTGCGTGATATATTTTCGAGTGTCGAGTGTGTGTATGATGGCATCCTAACACAACATATAATGAACGAAATACAGTTTAAGCTGTTCCCAGTTATATTGTAGGGATGTATTTCATATGGTTTTAACTTGGACCTCATCACAGTAAGAGGAAACCTTAATTGTCAAAGCTACCGCACAGACATATATGCAGCAAGTGTAGGGCCTCATTTTGACACACGAACATGCCCAAATGCCCATTTCAGTTCACTCACTGGACGTGTTTTGAAATATTTAACTCTTGTTGTTGGAGATCATTGACCGTTACATCATTTCAATCTTGAATTCATTCTTGTGTTTATTAGTCACAACTGATGGTGTAGCTATAATGTAACTGTCGGATAAAATAGACAACATAAAGATAAATCATCCAATGCATATACTTTATTTGCAACATATTGTTTTGATAAAAAAAATGTATTTAAAGCTCTTTTTTACAATTTACATGTGATTTTGTCTTTCGATTGATCAAACATAACAAAGTTAGTTTCTGGCTCGTAGCATAGCCAATGATATATGTTTATTACATGCAAGTAATGAAATTAAAATGACACACATAAATTAACTTGCTTTACAACGTTTTTGTTCTAAAGTCAACAGAAATAATTATATAATACAATTTATCTGAATATTTTCCTTTTAATCTTAGCCTCGTTTGTTTTCTGGGCAACACTTTGAACATATACTTCAACTTAAAAAAATATTTTTCTTGATTACAATAATGCATTACTTTGCAATGTTCTCAAATTTTAAACAATTGTTAACCATGTTAATATTCGTGTGACTTGCTGTTTCATACACTATTTCTGAATTCATCACATTTATTTTTGCAATAAGAAAGACAACTCTTTCATTCATTTCATCGCAAAGAGATAATTCTGCAAGTCATTCCGTCAAGGAAATCATTGTAGGAACCACAAGCTCTGGAATATCGCATCAACTGAGAGAGATATAGTTCACAATGGGGAAAATTGAAATAATCTATTTTATCGTAAAGTTTTGTTCTTAACCGGTTCTCACTGTCAATTTCGAGGAGTATTTCAAGGTATGAAACAGCTGTATCTGTTATATTCTTTTTTATTGAAATAAATGAGCTGGATACAGAATAATTCAACATACTTGGTTAACATTCTATATGAAAGATGAGTGCAAATGAAATATGAATATACTATAGATTTGAAATTATTTGAAAAAATAAATTGTGGATAATTCGAAGTAATTCAGCTGTGTATTTAAAGTAGTGTATCTGTCATTGATTTAATTCCTCCCGTTTAAAAAAAATATATATATGCAGATGACACCTCTATTTGACATCGTACTTTTATCTCCTATAATTCTGTTTTACTTTTATGTCAGTATCAACATTGGGTAAATTATTTTACTTCAGTTACTTTTATCACATATTAAATACAATAATATCCCTCCCCCATTGTATTCATATCTAACAAAATCAAGATAGGTCGGCATTGTTTTAACCATTCAAATGGACAATCTCAATAAGATATGTAATATTTGATCATTTAAAGTTAAAACGCTATTGTAAACTGGCAATGATCTGTATCATTTATTATGGTGATATAAAGTAACATGACACTAAATATAACAGAGAATATGTAATAAGATAGCAAGACATATGTCAACACTTGGTTGAAAATAGATTTATAAGAAGAATCAGAATGTTACGGCTATAAATAATAGAGGTGATTGTTTAAGGTAAGAAGAAACCAGTACTTATTTTCTTAAATAAAAACGTAGATATTTAGTGTTTCCGATACCATGGCATCTGTTGGAATTTTCACACCAGATTTATTAATATATAGCTTTCCTGAAATGACAGCCATTGATGAACACATGAAATATCCTTTTTGTTTGGTTTACACTACTAATCTATATTTATACCATATGTTTCATTTACTATCACTTGTTTTGACCACCATAATGTGCTTCCAGAAGACATGTGTGATTATGTTCCCCATTTGGGGGAAGCAACATTTATGAAACAGATTTTCTTTCACCAGCGTCGTTGTCGTGTTCGTTTGTTCGGTCGTCGTATACCTTCCTCGTGTTCTGTCGTATACCTTCCTCGTGTTCTGGAGAAACTTATATATCTACACACAGGACTAGATGATATATGCTGTTTCAAGTTTGACAGAACCTTTATAAAATATATAGAAATATCTTCCTGGGTCGTCATCGTAGTATATGCCAGCTCAATAATAATAATGGTGACCTGTGCGATATATATATCTTGTAAGATTACTGTTATGAGAAGGAGATTAAAATGGACGGACAGTAATGTTTTTCAAAAGAGAAATAAGAAATCTGCAATAATCGTTATAGCAATATGTATTGTGTTTCTTTTATCAGAGTCCATAACGTTTCTATTGTGGCTAGAGCGTACATTTGACGTGTCCGTTGGACAATATTTTGGCGACACGTTTCAGAGTATAATTATCTTGTCATGGTAATTGGTTTTGCTCTAAACTTTGAAGTTTATATAATTATGAGCCAGCAAATGAGAAATATGATTGCTGGGTATCCAGCGAAGATATTCAAGTGCGGTCAATGTTTTTCACATGGAGAATAACCAGATAATTTACAGGAACATTCTCAAATTGAGTGACAGTATTATTTAAATTACATTTTGAAACATTTCACAGCCAATGTAAAGACACAGTTAATTAAGACAAAATATCGTAATCGATATCTTGTGAAAGTTTGGTTGTGCATTGTTTGTTTTGTCTAATGCAGATAGGTGCTGACTAAACCTAATATAAAGTCAAGTAAAGGAAGGCTAAACCGGGTTAACGTACTTTTTTTGTCAACTCTTTTTTTCTGCGTTCACTCTATGGAAAATGATACGACATTTTTATACGGTATTGTCGGAAAGGAAAAAATGTTATCAATAAAAACTGTTTCAATTAATGACATGGACAAACAAACCACAAAGGAAAAAAAAACCACAACACAAATACTAAAAAGATGAGCAACAGGGACCCCACAAAAAACCGGTGGTGAACCCGTGTGCTCGCAAGTGGTAAGTTTGACTTCAATATCATTATTAGAAACAAGATGCAGTTTTACATAACATTTACAACCAGAAAATGATATCTACACAAAATGGCTCGATTTGTTTTATTAATTATATATCACCGAAGTAGTTGGATTCCTGAGTGACCGATACACCGGTACACTTGTTGTTGGTTTTTTTTAAATTACTTCCACATCATGAATATATTGTATTATCATCCACCTGTGTTCGTAAATCAATTAGTTAAGACATTCCTTATCGTTCTCATTCAAATTGGGATTTATAGAAAATATATGTAAAACGTTTATTTGGTAGCTTGAGCCAAACAAAATCCCCAAACCGTATTTAATCTCGTTTTGAATTGTCGGGATCTTGGCCTATTTAATTTCATATGTTTTCTAATGGCGGCCAAGGCACGTTACCTAAAATCGGTCAACCATAGAATAGTCACGTGACATGCTGGTAGGCTGCACATATTGTATTTTATAATATCCCTATTTAAAGGGAAATTGTCAAGCCAAGTTTCGCAACATGTTTGTCAAGTTAACGTGATAAATTTGAAGCTTAAGGTGAAACAAAAATACAAATCCTGATCTGAAACAACCATGATTCAGTCACTATTTTTTCAGAATTTTTTCTTATAAAATCAGAAGAATTGGGTCGTTATATATTTGAGCATGTGAAACAGGAATTGGAATGCATTACTGCGAATTCCTATTTATATTTATTGCAAATATATATTTATATATATATTTCTGCTGTAGAATTTCATTGATATATTCATTTCATACGAATTCCCGCCAAAAATGTTAAATTGTGTAAGGAATTATTTAATTTTAATAATATAATTACTGAGAAATAATATAATAATATAATTACTTAGAAATATTGGTTATGATGCGCAGTGGTATGTAATTAAACAACCCACAGGTAAATTACCCATTACGGACTGTGTTTTTCTGGAAATATTTTAATCTTTCATTAAGGTGTGAAACCTATAATTAATTTCTTTAACATTTTCAACTAAATTTGTGTTTTTTTCGAGCCTGTCTGGCTATTTTATCTTAAGTTTAACCTTTCTAAGACAATATATTTTCTGAAACGTACATGATTCCTCTACATTCTGTGAAAATATCAGGGGATGTTTAAAGTCTTGCAGTGAAATGTCAGGCTATGGAAAACACCTACTCTAAATATAGCTCGGTCATCCCCGGGAAATTCAATATTATAGGTCATGCATCAAATCATCCATAGAGGTATTAAAATACAACTAAATGCATCATATTTGGGCTCGAAATAATCCTTTTATATCTAACTTCAATTATCAATTTTAATTATTCCATTCCATTCAGTATTTGTTACAATACAACAAAGTGAAAGGAACTATTTTCTTTAAAAGGGACTACTTTTGTATATGTTCTATGCTCTGATTGGTGAATTATAGGTTTGACACCTAAAGTTAAAAGGGTAATAGTAAAATGGGACCAGTCTTCAACAAATATTTTGAGATATCTTAGCTGGCATATTTAAATTTCATTATTGTTTGGTTAATGTGAAAGTAAGTTTACAGTTTATTTCAGTACGCAGTACTCAACTAGATGACGTCATCAACAAGTTAACTCACGTGACGGCGCATTCCAAAATGATGACCGACTTCAGGTGATGACCGATTTAAGGGGACGAGATGATATAAACTGTTTTATTACAAGATAAATATATTGATAATATTTAATTGTTGAAGAATTTTAGGTACATAAATACAGTTGACAACCAATTAAAAACATGATCAAGAAAATATTTTACAAAGACATGATAAACATGTACAAAAATTTATGTAGAATTGATATGCACCAAGCAATACCTTAACTGACATAAAGAGAGGGACACAAACTGTTAGCATCATTAGAAGTACTAAGCTTTTACGAATTTACTTGCATGTATTTTGTTCGACCGACGATTAACATACCAACATTTGCTTAAATGTTCATTGTTGTGAGCATATATATCTAAGCATGCTACATTGTTTGTTTGGTTTTTTTTTGGTACCGTTTCATTAAAAGAAAATCATGGGAAATTTATATTGTTATCTGTGTATATGCTTGCTGATGTTGTTGCAAATAGAAGTCAAACACATTTTATTTTTCAAATTGAAATGATTAGATAAAATACTTTGGTCATTGCTTAAGATCATAATATGCATGCATTAAGATTCGCTATTTGCAAAATGTTTCACTGTTTTACGGAAAATGGTTGGAAACGTTAATGCACAGAAGTGGAATCTCCAGAATTAAATTCGGAAAAAAAGTTTATTTTAAGGAAGTCACAATGATTTTTCCAACTGTTAAAGTTTGCTAGTTTGTGTGATTTTTCATTTAAGAAAGTAATTCCTAGATAATATATATTTTATTTTTATTATTGTAACTTTATATTTCTCGCAGGTATAGAAACAACTTATGTATTTTAATATTTTAGAATAAATTGAATATAGATTTTGATCAAATTATAAACGGGTCATTAATAATTTGCTTCATCGCATAATTTTTCACACCTTTATCGCTTGTAAACGAGAAATGCAAACGCAGACTACTTTAAATTTCTCGTAAATGTAGAAGTATCCGTGTACTTTAATGCTTAGTTTATTTTCTCTATTCATAACTAATTCTCGAGGCACGTTGTATGCTGATTTTTTTTTATTGTATATAATTGTAAAGAGGTGAGACTTTAATAAAGTATTTGTCTTGTCTTGTCTTGTCTTGTAAACGTTGGTAAAATTGGAATTTATTGTTAAATGTTTGGGAGGCAAATGCATGTATTGGCTTAACAATTAAGGTCGTGTATAAGCGAATACAAGGTAGTCACTTCTAGTCCTACAGTAAACATAATTTATTTTTATGCTGGAATTGCTCTCTAATAAATCTTTGAATGTTACAAGTTATATGAATTGTATTGGATAGTTTTGTTCACAAAAACAACCGGTATAAATTTGAATTCTAGTGTTATGACTGTTCATAAATTATTTGCTTTTTAATATTACATGTCCAAGCGAGGACTTGCTCTTGAGTTTCACTTATCATTGGGAACAGAACACAACAGTATGAAAACGCGCACTGTCGTTTCTATACCGATATCTGATAACTTCCAATCCGAACTATCATTAGTTGTATGGTGTTCAAGTTATATTAATGTTATGTAGACTTATTTCTCTACTGAGGTCCAACACAATTTTCAAGACGAGTGTCACTAGTGGGGCAGGAACTACTAACCCTTCCGGGGGTTCGCGTTCTCATAAGATATGGATGGACAATAACCTGAAATTCACTGCATCTACCAACCATTAATATTCTGGACGAGGATTTGTCAAAACGGCAATCAAAATGATCTAAATATAGTAACAGTGGTAATATTTACAACAAGGTTGAAGATGTACGAGTGTCTCTAGTGAAGCAGGAATTGCTCACCATTCCGAAGCACCTGAGTTCATCCCCCGTTTTTAGCAGGGTTCATTTTGCTCAATCTTTAGTAATCTCTGTAGTGTTTAGCGGTTCATTGTCTTTTTGTCTTTTTTCTTTTTTGACTTGTATTTTCTGTCTTTGATTTACGGTTTATCATTATCCCATTGGTAATTTCAAACTTTTCTTGTCAACTCCACAACACTTATAAAACAACGTTTACAAGAAGAAAAGAAACAAAACAATGGTAAAAGCCTTTTCACCAATAAAGGACAGCACCTCATACAAAACAATGCCTATGCATTAGTCACAGGACTGAACATATCACCATTTAAAATATGGAATAACAGGGCTGTGACGGTACCACCAACCAACAAGCAGGTGAAATCATCAGTAGATACTACGGTGAACTGCATATATATATATATAACGGTTGCTGTAAAGTCTCTGCTATTTCAGAGGACCTGGACATTTTATTTTTAATTATTACAATACCGCCGCAAATCTACATGGGTTTGGTCTATTATTTTTCGTGCCAAGCATGCAATTTACAGTGTTAGTATAGTGAGGTTTACAAGAAAAGTCACAGTCATACGTCAAGATGGTTGGTTGGTTTATGGTGCTTAAAGCCACTTTCAACATTTTTTCAGTTATATTGTGGCAGTCATTTTAATTGGTGGAGGAAACCGGAGTACTCGGTGAAAACCACCGACCTATCGCAAGTCATTGAGATACTTTTGTTGAAAGTGGCGTTAAACACCATAATCCATAGAGTAATGGCTTATTCAGTTTATGCTTGAGGTAATAATACGCAACCAACAAATTGGATATTCATATAGTTAGTAGTCATGTTAAGCTTGGAGTTATGATCTACAAGAAACGGATTCTATTTTTCAGATTTGTCTTTTCATGTTTTTTGGAGTTTAATGGTGGGTTCGTTTCAAAGCCTTATTAACTTTTAGACTATTTTACTTTAGATATCCACATTGTATTCACTGACATTCTAACAATGTCAGGTCATCCTTTTATCTTGTTTGTTTGTTATATTATTATTGTATGTCGTTTTGTATGAAGACTCGTGTGTCATAAAGATCATAAAAATATCCTTCTGTTTAAGTACATGCAGACATAATGTATAATTTAAGTGTCGGTAACAATGAAAGACTTTAACGATTTTTAGTAAACTATTGTTATCTGCATAACAAGGACTAGGTATACAATAAAGATTAAAATTTTGATAAAGGTAGCATTACATCTACCTGTAATTCCCGGTATTTTATCTTATTTCCACAATTTTAATTTCGATTCTCGGATTTTTCTTTTTTTATATAATAACATAATACTTTATTGTTTGACTCGCCTGTTAACAAAACACCTTAGATGCCCAGGTAAGCAAAAATAATCTAAGGTTCCCTGTTTTACAATAGATCTCTTATCCAGGGTTAATAAGAGATTTATTAGAGTCCACATGATCCCATTTCAAAAATACAACTAAATTTATCAATAATAAAATCAACATGTAAGTCAATCTATATCGGCATTTTATGATAGCTTCAACATAATTTTTTATAACATTTACATACATGCATTGTACTCATATATTATAACTACTTACTAATCACTGATATAATTGTCAATATTTTGGCTTTATCCATTGTATCATTACAATTGGCCGTTAGCAAAATTTTTAGTTCAGATTTTAAAGTCTGTTTCCATATATTACAAAGTACATTTTTATTGATATGGATTTTGTCATATTTAACTTTGTTTCTTGCCTTCCAAATAGACCACTTAGATATAAAAATTAATGTATTTAATAGAAGTTCATATTTACCCCCCATATTGAACCCAAACATCATATTTTTCTCATTTAAGTTAACAGTTCCCACATTTAAAGTGTTTATTAAAATTGTGATGTTTGATATGAATCGGTTAGATATAATGCATTTAAAAAACAAATGTTGGAGATCTTCTTGAATGTTCGATTCTTTACAAAGGTGACATCTTCCATTGGATAGGTTCATTTTTCTAAGTCTACTTTCGGTGTAAATAATGTTATGGTTGCATTTCCATTGGAATTCTTTAATTTTATTACTGATGTCCAGTCTTTTAAGATTATTCCAAATTTTTGGCCAGTGAAATTCTTCATTATAAACATTATTCCATTTATCTTGACATTTTGGTGTTGATTTTTTATTCAATATTTTTTGTATAATTTTAATCTTCACGTCTTTTGCATTAATAATTTTGCCTCTAATATCTGTAAATTTTATATTATTTAACAATTTCATTTTATTTCTACTTTTAGTTTTGTTTTCTATATCATTATTTACATTTTTAAGAACTTTAAATAGTCTTTTGGAATACATTTCTTAATTTTAGAGTATTCTGAGATACAGTTTCTCCTGTCTATCAGCTTAGAATATAATATATCACAATCGATGAATTGTTTTGAGTTTTCATCCCATATGTCTTGAATAGTTTTTATATTACTTCTTAAAAATGAAGATAATATTAAAGGTTTATTTTGGAAGGTTATATTACAATTCCCAAATAATCTAACATGCAAGATATCTGTTTTGGTTTCCACCTTTTGTACACATTGTAAAAATTGTGTCCATGCTTGGATTGATTTTTGATAGAACAAGGGATACCTGTTTAAATTTAAGGATGAAACATTTGAGCATTTGCAAATAAAAAAAAAGTTTCATTAAATTTAAAGTCAAGTCTACTTAACCAATATTTTCCAATAGCATTCCAATTTTCAATTGGTTCGTTAATAATACGATAAATGAATTTTATTCTTCTACTGTCAATGTAGGAATCTAGATTAACCATACTCATGCCACCATTTTCTATATCTAAACAACATACATCTCTTTTAATCTTGATTAACTTTCCCCTCCCATATAAAGTCCCACATTAATGTTTCAATTTCCTTTTTAAATTTATCAGGAATGCCCTTCATTTCAATTTCAAATCCACAATATGATAACAAAAGATTTTTCACAATTATAGTTTTACCTTTGCAAGAAAGTTTTCTGCTTTTCCAAACTTGTATACAATTTTTCATTCTATCAATAATGTCCTTCCAAATTTTATCAGTGTCAACATTGTAACCATGATGTACCCCCAAAGTTTTTACATTTTCTTTGGTCCATGATATTTTATTAAATTTTGGTTTTCTATGGCGGGCATTGCCAATAGAAATAGCTTTTGTTTTATTATAATTAATTCTTGATCCGGATGCTTTTTCATATTTTGAAAGTATATTGAAGGATTTCTCAACAGAGCGTTCATCTTTATTGAAAAGTTGTGTGTCATCTGCAAACATACTTATTTTGGCTTCTAATTCCTTCCCACCCGGTTCACCTGGTAATTTAATCCCCTTTATATCATTATTTCCTCTAATTGCACATGCCATGGATTCGGCTTGCAATATGTAAATTAGCGATGCGACGGGACATCCCTGTCTACATGAGCGAGATATGGAGAAAAATTTTGAAACAAATCCATTTGTCTTTATGGAAGTTGTAGCATTTTTAACTAACATTTGAATCCACCCCCTAAATTTTTTCCCGAAATTAAATGTTTTTAACACGAAGTCTACCCACCCCCATTCAACTCTATCGAATGCTCTTTGTTGATCTAAGAAAACTATTATGCCTTCTTCATTTTCTTCGTCTGCGTATTGTATGATGTCTTGTATCATTCTGTTTGCTTCACTTATGTTCCGACCCTTTACAAACCCTTTTTGATCCGGATGAATTAGCTTAGTTAAAACATTTTTTAATCGTTCGGCCAAAAGCTTCGAAATTATTTTATAATCACAATTCAGTAAGGTCAATGGTCTCCAGTTTTTATGTCTTCCCGTTCCCCTCCCTTATGTAATAAAGTCAAGACCCCCTTGTACTGTGATGCGCTTAAAGTATATTCGAATTTGAATTTTTTTTCAATCACTCCAAAGAATTCGTTTTTTATATCTTGCCAAAAAAGTTGATAAAATTCTGAAATAATACCATCTTCTCTTGTGGATTTATTTGGTTTTAATATTTTGATAACTTTACTAATTTCATCTAAATTAATGTCTCCGTCAAGCGTTTTTTTTTTTCGTTAGTGTCCAATTTATTAACAATATACCTTGTAAGTTCGTGAGCACTATTTTCATCCCACCCTTCCGATTGAAAAAGTTTGGAGTAAAAATCAACCTGCTCATTCATTTTCGAGTCAATGTCATACTTGTAATTACCGTCTGTCGTTTTAATCCTATACCATAACTTTTCTTGGCCCCGCTTTTTTTCAAGGTTAAAGAAATATCTCGTTGATTTTTCCCCTTCTTCCGCCCATTTAACACGAAATCTAATTTTTGTTGCTTCTGTTTTTTTTTATTATAATAGTTTTTAATTAAGCCCTCTAATTGCTTTATTTGCGCGTTTATTTCATCCGTTTCATTCGCTATTAGTTTTAATTTATCGAGTTTCCTTTTTAATCTATCGATTTCTTTTTTGTTTTGCTTACAATTCAAGTTTCTACTTATTTCCATTGTTAACAATTTTATTTTGTTCTTCGCAAGATCCCACCATTCCCGTATATCACTCTATTTATTTTTCTCAATTTTCCAGTTATCCCACCAAATTTTAAAAGCATGTCTAAACTGCTCAGATTTTATTGTTTCAAGATTCATTATCCACATACCTGGACCTCTATTAATATCTTCAGTTTTTAATTTTGTTATTATGATATCATGATCACTAAATGGGAAATGATTAATCCGAGTACCAAACACCTTACTGCTTACGGCGTTACTACATAAAATATAATCGATTCTTGATTTCGATTTACCGCGTTTAAAAGTATATCTCTTAGTTTCTGGATTTAACTTTCTCCACACATCAAATAAATCATTTCTATGTAACATGCTTTGGAATTCTCGGACTGATATGTCGTCTAATTGTTGAGGAGGATTGCGATCTAAGTTTTTTTGAATAGCGCAATTAAAATCACCCAAATTAAACTGTAGTTTTTATCGGAATCGTCCGTATATTTGAACAGTGGATCGTTAATTGGATTAAAAAACGATTTTCTTTCTTTACCATTATTCGGCGCATATATATTTGATATATAAAAAGTTGAGTCGTTTATTTTTAATGCACTACGTAAAATGCGACCAGAATTATCCTGAGAAAAGAATTCTACACTTTCTTTAAATTGTTTGCCCAATAAAATTCCCACACCCCTTGAGTCACTCGTACCACAATTTAAAAAAGCTATTGCCACCCCCACAGTTTTCCATTCATTTTGCCATCGAATCAAATCATCTTTTGTTGAGTGAGTTTCTTGTAAACAAATTACGTCAATTTTTTTGGCTACCAGCCAGTTAAAAACCAAATCACGTTTCTTTTTGTCTCTTAAACCGTTAACATTTATTGTAGCTAGGGACAAGGTCATTTAGACAATAATATGTAAGTAGTTTGTTTGCTCTACCGTGAAAGAGTATGTGTATTGCCCTATTTATAACTTTACTACGGTTTGTTCGATTAGCATTCATCTTCAATATTTTAACTTTATAATGTTTACAAACAGTTGCATTTACAAATAGTGTGTACAACATAAATATAAAATAAATATAATGCATAAAATTAATTCTATTTACAACAAATGTTTTAAATACTATATTGGTAACACAAAATTTGTTCTTTACAAAAAATGTGTGGACTTTGCATATTTTACAATGCATATAATAAGTTACAATTTTACAATAAATTACACACAAGATCACTGTAATAATGTAAAGGTAACAAAAAGACATTATTTTTTAAATTTTTTTTTTTTTTTCTTTTAAGTTTCTTGAGAAATAGTTAAAATAAATAACATATATATACACAAGCATAAATGTACTAAGCATTGATAAGAGTTTATCTGTTTAGGATGCCAGACATCATTGGCGATCCCGCTTTTGTGTGCTTAAGTTTGGCCTCGGCTGTAGACGGACTTATTGTAATATCACTAAGATTACGTTTTTTGTCATGTTGTGGTGTTACTGGAAATTCACTTTTACCCGGTAGCGTCGTCAAGTATTTGGAAAATATCTCGCATAGTTTTTCTTCACCAGAGCTACTGATGTGTACTCCGCTGACGTCGTTAGTATCAAACAAGGGTTTTATTGCACTACCTTGTTTACTAAATTCTTTGTGGATAACAATGAAGTCCAATGTACCATCTCTAATACACATTTTTTTCAAGAAACCGTTAACATGATTTGATGTGTCATTCATCTTAATAAGGTGTTGTCCGCGACCTTTTCTCGGGTGTATACTACACACAGCAATCTGTGACTTCGGGAAAGTTTGTTTTATTTTGGAGACTCCTTGTGTTGCAGTGATATTGATCTGGTCACTGTCATCTCTGTTTCTCGTGACGTCATTTGTTCCAAGACACAAGATCACCTTTCCAATGTGTGTGTTAGGTGTTTTGATTTTAGAAGTGGCCAAGCTTATACATTGTTCGACATTGTTTGTCCAGTGTAGCACCGGACACCGATGCATTGATAGTGTTTTGATGGAACTGACCCAGACGTTTAGCATTTGAAGCTCCCAGAATAATGTTGACATTGTTACCACTACTTTTCGTTATGTCAGATGTTTTCTGGACTGTTTCATTATTGCTTAAGTTATTCTCGGAATTCTAGTTGTATGGAACCGCAGTTCTAAGGTAAGATTTGTCAATAATTTGTTACTAAGCATTTCAATTTTTTATGATATATCACATTTAAATATGTATATGTAAAAATCGGAACTTGTTCACTGAAATTCATATTCTGTTTCTATCCTTCAATAAGAAGTTAGAACACACAGAATTAGAACGTAATCATAATGCCTAAAATTGTAGACTATATCAATTTCAACGACAAGATAGTTAATGTTGAAAAGCCGAAGCTTTACGTCCTAAATAAAATGTATCAGTATCGAAATAGCCGTTTACTTAGTTCCATTTTTCTAGGCTAGTAAACAACGAAATTGTCAAATCAAAATGTGCTTAATAGCGTACAAGTGCATAAAGATATCAGAATCTACAACTAATAAATATAATTTTTAATCTCTTTTATACATGTATGTATTTTAAAAATGGTGTCTGAATGGTTTATTTGGCTTTCCAATCTTTCTATTTTCAGAGTGAACTTTATTCCAGAAACGCACGGTGCGCACTATATTTGACATCTACGCTTTAATTACAACGGTCGCTAATGTATTCAAACGATCTTTTCTTCTTTTTTTTCTATTTTCTTGGCGGAGGTGTGGAATAAAAAGTTTGAAGATATCAAATGTGCTATAAAAAACAGTTAATCGAAAAGGGAAGGAAAATACAAAGACAAAAGTGGAAGAAACAAAACGATGGTCTTAAGACTAAACACTGTGCAACATGGACACTACTAAAAATCGGATATGAACACAGATGCTCCGAATGATGAGCAGGTTCTACTCCGTTATTATTGTATATTTGAAATTTCATTGGTGAAAACATTTGACAGATTTTCTGTGTGTTCATAGATATCATGAGAATGACTGGTAGAAATTCTAACAGGAACATTTTACTTCAGCGGTGTTTATAAAACTAATTTTTATTAGTATTACAGTCAAGGTAAATCTACCTATCATACCTATGTGACATTCATAAACGTTCAAAAATTAAGGTTAAAATGATCCCTCCTTACATCTAAAACAGGTAGAGTATATATGTTCCACTGGGAATATAAAATGTGTTTAACTTATAAACATTATCTGCATAATCGTCTTGGAACAATAGCTCGGATAGTTTAATTTGTAATACATTGTATTTATTTAGACGATGATATTTGTATAAAGAAATAAATTGATTTTCTGATAATTCAATATAATTAAGCACTTTAATGTAGTTTAAATGATATACAAGACGTTAGCAAGGGCTAAATGAAATATACGCACAAAGTAATTAGTGTCGAACAGTATGTGGGGAGCTGAATTAATGTTGGGTTTCGGAAGCGTAGACCTCCTCCCCGAACGCTCATGACCAAACATACACTTATGATTTATCAATTTGTGTATTTATTTTTAAAGAATCTGATATCACCCTTACCCCAAACGTCGCCTTTTCATATTTTCAGTATCAATAATTTCAAGTTTCTAAATGTTACGAGTCATTGGTATTAAGGTTATTAATGTTCAGTAGCAACAACAGTGCCTCCATTGTGTATTGTAAGGTTATTTCTGGGCCGAATTTATCAAATCACGGATCGGTTATTTGAATGAGCATTCTGTCCCCGCGAGTTAGATCTATGTGAAATACGTTCTCTCTGGGTCAGTAACACCAAATTATTGTACTATTTGTGCTGTCTTATCATAGGACTTACTAATTAACACTTTGAAATATGATTAACCCTAGAATTAACCTTAATATGAATCACCACATAAGGAAAGGCCAAGTAAATAGTTTGTAAACTGTTAGCTGTAACAGTAAATGTTAATTTTCATTACACATACTAAATAGCGAATATACATAAATTGTTTTATTAGACTATCAGATCTCGAACACTCATATTCATTACTGTGTTATAAAACTACAAAATAAGACAAAACAAACACATAATCAGCCCTTTAAAGATAGAAGTCTTTACACTTATTTTTATTTTCGTTTTATAGTCGACTAACTCTTAACAAATAACAATATAAATTTATTTGTGTCAAATTTAAATGTATACTGTATATCAATATGCTCAAGTAAATTAACTCTTGATTGTCCCTTTTGATATTTTCTGTCGGCAAGAAGTGAACTGATTTACAACTTGTTTCCCAAAAATCAACCGATAAAACGCGTGAAAAAGGTAGCACAAACGCTATCTTTTCGGACAGTGGCCGTATATAGCAAAACATTATCTAGTCAATGCAAATGGAATGCTCAAACGGAACGAGTGCATGTTAAAGAAAAGCAGGTGTCCCTTTTTTCCAAGACACGACAAACAATTCGGTTATTCGAAATTCAGATCGTCACACTAAAGACAAAATTTCAAATTTACGCATGCGTCCTTGTTCTGTTAAGTTACATGATATTTTGGATTTTAATGACACTGAACAACATTGTCTCATTTCTCTCATTTCTATATTTAGAACCAAATACTGCAATACGGAAATTGGGGACTGCAACACCCTATGGTTGTAATGACAAAATTGATGGCATATGCATCCTATGTAGCCCTACCTGTAGAATGTGATGAATATTTTCAACTCCTCTCCTCGGCGTAAATGAAGCCATAGTCATCGTCATTATACACCCCTATACTTGTGGTTCCTATTAGGATTTCCTTGATATAGGGTTGATGCTAACAAGGAAGCTACTGAACTAAGGGTTTCTTTTGGTAAAGTTGACAGTTTTACGATCGCCACCATGACTTGGTTGACCGCTATGGAATATCTGTGTCACAAAATAAACACTTCCCGGTCCTTTCCTCATTCATGACTTATCACCAGGTTTGTAACTAGATGAACACGACGGGTATCACTGGTGGAACAGGAACTGCTTACCCTTCTGGAGCACGAGTGTTCACCCATGGTTTTTATTGGAGTTCGTATTACTCGATTTTTAGTTTTATATGTATATTTTGTAGATCGTTTTTTGTCCTTTGTACTTTTTCTTTTGGCCATTGTGTTTTCTGTTCTTCTTCGATACTAGTATATGATTCTGATTGTCCCTTTGGTATCTTCAAACTCTTCTGAATGTGGTGATAAATATTAATGAAGAAACTCATTGTGTACACATGGTGATACAATACATAAAATATCGGTGTCTGCATGCAGTGATATAATGATAATAAACAATGTCTGTATTTGGTGATGTCATAAACAACTGTCTCTTAATCAAAATCACATTTTATATGTACATGTGGTGACTTAATATTCAAAACATGTTGTGATATACACATGTGTAGAGAATAACGGCAGATTTGAAAATGTATGTCATTTCATATTGAGAGATTCATAGGACTGAAACCCATAAAAAATTCCAAATAATTTCACACATCACATTGTAATTCTAATCTGATTCGCACTATTTATACAGTTTGGTTATAATATTTCTAGAGACTCATTTGGACTGTTTGGGAAACATCATAATTGGGAATTCAAATTAATTTGTTTAAAAGCGTAACAGTAGAATAGTGTACAATGTATGTTTATGCAATGTGTGAATTGTCATTGAATTTTTCAACGGGTGTAATAATACATATTTATCATGTGTTTGTTTTTAATGACCTTTTCATATCAGCATTTATACGGGCTGTTTAGGTTCAATGATTTAAGGTTAGAGGTGAGTGGTCGTTTGGATGATGATGATGGAATTGTCCATGCATATTTAAGCTTTCTTTTCCTGAAACATAGAAAGCACTGAA
Source organism: Bathymodiolus brooksi (assembly GCA_963680875.1). Classification (NCBI taxonomy): domain Eukaryota; kingdom Metazoa; phylum Mollusca; class Bivalvia; order Mytilida; family Modiolidae; genus Bathymodiolus; species Bathymodiolus brooksi. The sequence continues at coordinate 33,498,174 of OY804577.1, forward strand.
AGTACTGAGAGCCGGGATAACCTTTCAATCTCAATGTGAAAGCCTTGAAATAAAAAACAGGAGACATCTGCATAACTGTTCAACTAGTCCTTTAGCAGCCATGTTTGTGATGAATCAACAACAACAAAAAAAGAAAGAAAACATATATGACAAATTTACCTCTAAACATACAATAATCTTACTGCATTCAAGAAACATATATCATCTTCATATTTCCATGTCATGGCCGTTTAGACAAATCATTACATCCAAATATTAACCATGTTTGATATACTGGCACCTTGATGTTTCAGATCTGATTGATAAGGTTATAATACATAAATATAAGAGATTAAATGCAACTTCATGTTTTCGCTTAAGAATGGTAAAGCTGTAAATAATAAGTTTGCAAGTCAACATTTTTTTGGACCCAACATTGCTTATTTAAAACAATATATACTTAGCAGTTCATATAATAACAGATATCAATTGAAAATAGCACCAAAAGCAGTAAATTAAGAATAATAAATAATAACCAAATATATAGTACAATTATTGACACCATGGGTCAGACTTTTCCAGTTGGAATATTATTACTGGAGGAAACCGAAGTACCCGAAGAAAACCACGAACCTGCCGCAAGTCACCGACAAACTTTATCACATAATGTTGTACCGAGTACACCTCGCCTGAGTGGCATGTAGATAGGTGGCAATGGAGCAGCTGCAGGATTATCAGAGATTGTATTACCACAGGTAAAAAGATGAGATAGTGGTATAATAATATTTCACGGAAAGTATTCACTAATCTTATTTCTATGATGATGGTGTTTAACGCCACTTTCAAACACTATTTCAGCTATATTATATACTCATATAAATATATTGAATCTGATTTAATAAAACACTGTCACGTGATATTTATCCATTCGTTGGGTCAACCGCTAATCATAAGGTCTCATAGTAAGGTCCTCCGCTCGCGAGGAAATCCCAAGGAAATTCCCACGTGAGCCTCACGTGTTTCCAATTATAGTTACTTCCCTTGATTCAACAGACAACAAACATGGCGTCCAGCGACAGGTTTGTCCTGTAGGCGAAGAAGAAATTTTATATAGTATATCGAATATTTTTGCAAAGCCGTAGGTATTCTATTACTTGGTGTCTGATGCAAAAATATTCGATATAATCACAGTCACTTGAAGTTTCAAAAATAAGGGGAAAAATAAGAAAAATTTCGAAACATTTTGGTCATCTATAATAAATAAGGGATGACCCGACGGTTTGTCTCCCCTCGAAAAGTTGGGTCATCCTCGGGTGACCTTACTTTTCTCTGGGAGACAAACCGTTGGGTCACACTCCAAGAAGGGTGATAATTGTATAATATCGTGGCGGTTAGTTTGATTGGTTTGAGGAAACTGGAGTACCCAGAGTACACAACCTACCTTTCGCAAGTCAATGACAAACGTTATCACATAATGTTGTATGAAGTACTCCTCAGCACAGGTAGTTTCAAAGAGAAAAAGATTATAAAAATATCACATTTCAGACAGAAAACGATCCTTCATGAAATACTGTTTGTATTATGCTACGATATATAAAATAAAAAACATCATAATAGATTTTAAAATCTATCCACGAATAAACATTAACAACAATAACAATGCTAAACTGGCTATTCTGATATGAAAATGTTAAGTGTAATTAGGAATTCAAATTCTTTTCAAAGTAATTAGAAATTACAAAAAGTATAAACAACACAAAGTGTCAAACTCCATCATTCCTTTTGCATTATGCATTTTAAGAGCACTAATCATATACAATAAGTACTAATCCTCTACAAACAGCACTCTGTAATAAATATATACACTATGCTATTACTTTTTCACTTGATAAAATGTTTGGTTGATATTCAATGGAGTCTTACCATGTGACAGTATATTTTATGACAACATCATATGTATTGAACATCAAATTATCTGATAAATTCAATGCAAAGTTTTTTTTCAAGATTAACAATTTTTACAAATAGATGCAACTTATGTACTATCACTCTTCATTTCAAACATGGTAACACAGACTAATTTATACTTTTTGCTTCTATCATTTAATGTAATCTAACATATCTTATTATAAACTATGAAAACATTTTCTTCACATTCTGAAATGTATTTGCATGTAGACTGTAATATTGAAAATGGAAACTTAAATTGAAAAGGGCAAACACTGATCCATCCTTAGAATCAGACCCTATGACAGGGTTCAGTCGGTACATCGTCTAGGGCCCGGAGAGCCAAGAAAGGGCATGTGAATCTCTGAAGGGCCCCATATAAAAATGAATAAAAATAAAACATCTATGGCTAAAAATAAATAAAAATAAAACATCTATGGCTAAAAATAAATAAAAATAAAACATCTATGCTGCTTTGGACAGGCTGAGACTTCTCTCAAAATATTTTTAGCCATAGATGGTTTATTTTTATTTTTATTTTTTTGCATTTTCAACTATTTTTAGTTTATTTAGAAAAGTAATTATGTAAAATTTACTTAGACTTCTGAATTATATTTGTTACTGCTTTGCATAAAGGATATGTTATCTAGAAATAACACATTCATGAAAGATTACCAGTGGTTTAATTGGACCTCAAATCCTCTATTTTGAGAGAAGTCTCAGTCTTTCCAAAGCAGTCTTGTCCGCCTTGTAAAATTTCTCTTTGAGGCTCTGCTTAGAATACAAATATAGGCAACATATTAGCTGCGGTCCCGTAGCTCTTATGGTATTTTTTAGTGACCATAGAGCTACAAATTTCACCCGTTTAAAAACTTGCAAAATTGCGACTGCAACTGAGGGGGGAACTTTCAGGTACATGTATAATGATTTATTACTATGATTCAGCCAGCGCTCGTCATTTTCGTAATTGACGAATGCATTTTAATTTTGACAATTATTTTTTTAGAGTAATTCGCCACTTAAAATTGTTTGAAAGCATAACATTTATCATTAGTTTCTGCCCTTACATGTCTATGACCCACGTCAATTCAACAGAGGTAACTTATATTTAATTACGTAATCAAAATGATTAAAAATTTACAAAGGTATAATAATTATGTACACGAAGTTCAAGTCGACTTGTAATTTTGAATAATCGTCCTATATGCGTATGGCACCCGCGTATTTTTGCCACGTGTCTTTTATGAAAATTCCAATATCGTGTTTACTGAAATCTATCATATTCATGACGTATTTTGAAAGTGATTTTATTGAAAAATAATCCATTTTGCTTTATAGAAACTTTACAAATAAAAATGACGCTATGGGAAAGCTGACGCAATCAATCGTGATATATGAAATGTTGACCGAAGCTACTTTTAAGAAAACGATTTATATTTTCTCATTTCTGTGACATGAAATCTTAGTTCTCATATTTAATATATGCGAAGGTTAGACATTCAAAATTCGTACTTTATAGGAAGAAAACTAAGTAAATCGTAGATTATGGCTTCTTTTCTTCATGTCGAACTGCAAATCGCCGCGATTGGGAAAAGAAGAACAATGATAATATTTGCTATAATGATCGTTTTAAATAAAAGAATTTGTAATAAAGTACAGAAAATGATTATTAAATCCAGATTTTCATATAAGTAACCCTTAAAACTATGCAAAACGTAGATTATGACTTCTTCTCTTCATGTCGATCTGCAAATCGCCGCGATTGGGAAAAGAACAGTGATAATATTTGCTATAATATATCGTTCTAAATAATTTTTTGTAATAAAGTACAGAAAATGATTGTTAAATCAAGATTTTCATATAAATAACACTTAAAACTATGTAAATAGTAGATTATGGCTTCTTCTCTTCATGTCGACCTGCAAATCGCCGCGATTGAGAAAAGAACAGTGATAATATTAGCTAAACTATATCGTTTTTATTATTTTTTATTTTATTTCTATAGTAAAAATGATGATTAAATACATAATTCTACTATATGTAGCATTTAAAACGACATAAATAGCAGAACCACATTATCGCCGTGGTGTCTGACCACAATAGTTAACCCCGGAATACCGGAATAATATTCATACGTTTATCGATTTCACTTCGTTACTTATACACAAGAAAACCAAAATTTCAGAAAAGAAGAACAATGATAATATTTGCTAAAATATATCGTTTTAAATAAAAAAAAATTGTAATAAAGTACAGAAAATGATTATTAAATCTAGATTTTCATGTAAATAACACTTAAAACTATGTCAAACGTAGATTATGGCTTCTTTTCTTCATGTCGATCTGCAAATTGCCGCGATTGGGAAAAGAAGAAGTGATAATATTTGCTAACCTATATCGTTTTTGTTTTTTGTTTTTTTTTTAAATTTGTGTAGTCAAAATGATTATTAAATGCATAGTATTGTTATAAATAACACATTAAACAAAACAAATAGTAGTTTTGGGTTCTTTACTTCATTATTCTTGATTATTCTTGATTGTTCTTCAATTAGACCCAAGTACTCGCTAAATCGCCATCTGGTTAAAAATTGCGATCTATTTATTGAACTGTGTACAGTTTAGATTAAATCTGATTTGTGGAGTACATTGATACCGTTCTGTAAGATACATATTTTTTCTGCAATCTTCCATAGTTAATTATCCTTGAATATTTACATTTACATCCTTAAATGGGATAAATATTTATTGTTTTTAAATTAGTCTCAATAGATTTAGAATCATAAAAACTAATTTGTATATTAATTCATTGTGGTCAGGTGTCATATTTATTCGTTAGGTATTGCGAATTCAATACACACTAATGAGAACTATGTTTCAATGTGCAGTAATAAATGAGTGCAGTAATAAATGAGTGGCACGTGAACCACACGTCATTCAACATGAGTTACCGTTCTTGAAGGCGATCGTACCAATAACCTGTGCTAACTGCGTTAGCCACGGCTAAAGATAATAATAAACTTATCCTGATTGTCATGTCATTTTCTATTGCAGTTTATATAAGAAATATATAAAATGGGATGTCCCAGTTCTCGGATGATGTCACCCGACGACAAACGACAAATGTCACCGGCAGCTAACAATAATAATAATAACAATAACCAGAAGGGTGATAGTGGTGAAGATAATGATGGTGGTAATAATGAGGATAACGATAACGATGGAGAATGTGACAGCGATTTCGTATTTTTTTATGAGATGGAAAGTGATTCTGACGAGGTAGGTCAAGGATATAGTAAATGTCATTCTTCATTTGAAAAATGTTAAATCTCTACATGTTATTTTACAAGATTTATTGATTGATTTTTAGCGTCAAGAAAACATCTGGTAAAATACAGTTGCAATTACATTTTTTTGTTAATTTTTTTTTTGTCCATTGCATCATATGTAAAAAATGAGTTCTCTAGGGTTAGTAATGAATATTCCATAGGGTCTTCATTTGTGTTGGCATATTGTGTGTCTTTACGTTCTGAGATCTGTGTGATTTGTGTTTGTTTGCGAATAGTGGTGTCCGGCACATGTTGTTTTGGTTTTTTTGGTCTTGTGCACCCTATGTTGTCAGTTTCTCTGGATTGTCCTTTTTTCATTGCCCCTTCGGTATTCTCTAGCGTTTATTTTGTAAAAGCATAAAACTGCATGCATATCATAATAATTCATATCATCTATAATTGCGATTTCATTGCTATCTCTTGAGACCTGAGGCTCACATGATATTTTGAAACGGGAGAACCCAAGAACCACCATGGTCACGTTTGATCTATTTTAGATATTTATTTATTGAGAAAAGTTGCGAGGTGTTGGGGAAGGCATGAATCAGGCCTAGCGGTATCTGTGGTATCCTTTATTTCAAGCTCAATGAGATAGATACTATCAACAAAATCACCAAATCTAGAAAAGATGCTTAAATGCTATTACGTTAGAATTAGTTAATCATTAGTGCAGTGTTTGTAGATCATTGATATTTGTCCTTTTGTCATTGTAGTGTCTGTTCTTCTTGATCACGGCTTCTGATTACCGCTATGGCATCTTCAAACTTTTATTATTATGTTTTGAAAACTGAAGACACATACCTGTTATTTGTTTCTAAGTAATTTGCTAATTATATTGTCACGATTTAAGATATTAACCGAGCATTAATTATTTTCATTAGGTAAAACTTGATCCAGTTGAGAATGGATATCCTGATATCAATCAATCTGACTTTGATCCAGTGGTTACCAACGTCAATCAATCAATCAATCTATCTGACGAGGATCCAATTGTTACCATGGTTACCAAGGTTCATAAAGAAGTGGATGAAAACGAGAATCAAATATTTACTCAAGATAAATGCGACCAACATGCCAGAAATGTATGATGTTTTAATATTATTATTATCTACTCAGTATGTTATAGGCGCACTAACTTAGATACCTATATTTTTAATAGATATGCTGGTGAAATATTAGTCCCCGATTGTATCTGCCTCCCAGTAGTCAGTGTGTCGGTACTGACATTGTTTATTAGATACATTTATTATTGAAACATACAGCTCCTACATAATGAAATTATTATTAGAACTTACAGCTCCTACATAATGAAATTATTATTAGAACTTACAGCTCCTACATAATGAAATTATTATTAGAACTTACAGCTCCTACATAATGAAATTATTATTAGAACTTACAGCTCCTAGATAATGAAATTATTATTAGAACTTACAGCTCCTACATAATGAAATTATTATTAGAACTTACAGCTCCTACATAATGAAATTATTATTAGAACTTACAGCTCCTACATAATGAAATTATTATTAGAACTTACAGCTCCTACATAATGAAATTATTATTAGAACTTACAGCTCCTAGATAATGAAATTATTATTAAAACTTACAGCTCCTAGATAATGAAATTATTATTAAAACTTACAGCTCCTAGATAATGAAATTATTATTAGAACTTACAGCTCCTAGATAATGAAATTATTATTAGAACTTACAGCTCCTACATAATGAAATTATTATTAGAACTTACAGCTCCTACATAATGAAATTATTATTAGAACTTACAGCTCCTACATAATGAAATTATTATTAGAACTTACAGCTCCTAGATAATGAAATTATTATTAAAACTTACAGCTCCTAGATAATGAAATTATTATTAAAACCTACAGCTCCTAGATAATGAAATTATTATTAGAACTTACAGCTCCTAGATAATGAAATTATTATTAGAACTTACAGCTCCTACATAATGAAATTATTATTAGAACTTACAGCTCCTACATAGTGAAATTATTATTAGAACTTACAGCTCCTAGATAATGAAATTATTATTAGAACTTACAGCTCCTACATAATGAAATTATTATTAGAACATACAGCTCCTAGATAATGAAATTATTATTAAAACTTACAGCTCCTAGATAATGAAATTATTATCAAAACTTACAGCTCCTAGATAATGAAATTGTTATTAGAACTTACAGCTCCTACATAATGAAATTATTATTAAAACTTACAGCTCCTAGATAATGATATTATTATTAGAACTTACAGCTCCTACATAATGAAATTATTATTAGAACTTACAGCTCCTACATAATGAAATTATTATTAGAACATACAGCTCCTAGATAATGAAATTATTATTAAAACTTACAGCTCCTAGATAATGAAATTATTATCAAAACTTACAGCTCCTAGATAATGAAATTGTTATTAGAACTTACAGCTCCTACATAATGAAATTATTATTAAAACTTACAGCTCCTAGATAATGATATTATTATTAGAACTTACAGCTCCTACATAAGGAAATTATTATTAAAACTTACAGCTCCTAGATAATGAAATTATTATTAAAACTTACAGCTCCTACATAATGAAATTAATATTAAAACTACGATTCTCCTTCCTCGGGCATAGGTGATCTTAGCATATTTTGGCTATCCTGTTTAGACCCTTTGGTTTTCTTGCACCCGAACTTTTAGATTATTTGGCTTTCCAATGTATTGACTGAGCGTACCTGGTGAATGTTATTCAAGAATCGTCTCGTGCGCACTAAATTAGATATCTATTGCTTATTTCTAGTAAATGTGAAGAAATCAGCAAATTATTGCCACAAAAGTAAAATTTAAATGAGGATTAAATGAAGGAAAGAAATAATAAAATTGCTCCCCATTCCATGCTCTTATTCAATAAAAAGGTTGGTTGTGAATTCAGATGTTACCTTTTATTGGTCTATTTCTTGGCTCTTTTTGTTATCAGTGGGATATATATATATATATATATATATAAATGACACCATTAATAGGTAATCGCATTTCTAGTTTTGTTTTAGGATTAAATGTTCACTAATTCTGAACCTATTCATTAATTCTCAAGTTGTGAAGTCATAGGAAGTGGCCTTTTGTCATAACGTTAACCAAAATGTTGGTCTAACCCTTGTCCGTTCCAAGCTAAATTTGTTGTCTTCTATTCGACAAATCTGAATCATCTGGTTCTGAAGTAATATGGTGATATAATTAGGTCTATTGTCAGTCACTTCTAAATGACATATAGTGGATAATTTTAATCAAGTTATTATTGACTTTGAATGAACCCTGTTTCATTCTTAGAGTTTTAAAATGTGTTGTAATTATGTTTTAAATCGGTCAAACAACAGTTTCCCATATATTATGAATATTTTAAGCTTTTGGTTGTGTCTTTTGCTTATAATGTTAATATAATCAGGGTAAATGTTATTTAACATAATAACTAAAACTCATATTTTGTACTTTTGTTGTAGTTGTTGGCTTTTAATAGATTAATTGATTGGCGCTATCCTAATAATTTTCTTGAGAAATCTCTATTATTGAACGATGTTATTAATTTCGTCGCCATTTCGACACAAAAGTTTAATTAACATACAGTGAAAAACAGCTGTATGCTCTAATAGATGAAGGAAATAATTAACAATTTTGTATATTTATAAACTGCAACACAAAGCAAAATGCATTTAGCGTATCAAATTAAACAAACGTTAGAGAAAAGTGAAGGGGCAATCAAGAATGGACAATCCAAAAGAATCCTCTACACGGAGCACAATAGTTTTATATTTATGTGTACCTGGAAATTGGGAACATCATGCGGAACGTTACTTCTTTATCGTATATAGAATCAGAGGGTAACTACATTGTCTTTTTTCTAAGATTGACCGCTTCGAATTTTTAGCTGAACTGGAAATTTAGTATTTTGTGTTTATTAGTTTATCATGCTGGAGTTTGTCATTGATTACTTTTTTGTTCGAACACCACATTTACTAATCAATCACGGAAACGTCATTGGAAACACACCGTGACTTCCTGTTAATATCTCGCTATTTTATCTAGGGCTGAATTGTGATATGCTATGATACTTCATTCTTCTTCAAATATTTGAAAATTTGTGGCTTTTAGTGGTGTTTACAATTTGATTTATTCCAACAACACAGATTCCACCATAAACGGGTGTACATCCAACAACACAGATCCCACCATAAACGGGTGTACATCCAACAACACAGACCCCACCATAAACGGGTGTACATCCAACAACACAGATCCCACCATAAACGGGTGTACATCCAACAACACAGATCCCACCATAAACGGGTGTACATCCAACAACACATATCCCACCATAAACAGGTGTGCATCCAACAACACATTTCCACCATAAACGGGTGTTCATCCAACAACACAGATCCCACCATAAACGGGTGTGCATTCAACAACACAGATCCCACCATAAACGGGTGTACATCCAACAACACATATCCCACCATAAACGATTGTACATCCAACAACACAGATCCCACCATAAACGGGTGTACATCCAACAACACATATCCCACCATAAACGGGTGTGCATCCAACAACACAGATCCCACCATAAACGGGTGTGCATTCAACAACACAGATCCCACCATAAACGGGTGTACATCCAACAACACATATCCCACCATAAACGATTGTACATCCAACAACACAGATCCCACCATAAACGGGTGTACATCCAACAACACATATCCCACCATAAACGGGTGTGCATCCAACAACACAGATCCCACCATAAACGGGTGTGCATCCAACAACACAGTTCCCACCATAAACGGGTGTACATCCAACAACACAGACCCCACCATAAACGGGTGTACATCCAACAACACGGACCTCACCATAAAAGGGAGTACATCCAACAACACAGATTCCACCATAAACGGGTGTACATCCAACAGCACAGATCCCACCATAAACGGGTGTGCATCCAACAACACAGTTCCCACCATAAACGGGTGTGCATCCAACAACACAGACCCCACTATAAACGGGTGTACATCCAACAACACAGATCCCACCATAAAAAGGAGTACATCCAACAACACAGATTCCACCATAAACGGGTGTACATCCAACAACACAGATCCCACCATAAACGGGTGTGCTTCCAACAACACAGTTCCCACCATAAACGGGTGTGCATCCAACAACACAGATCCCACCATAAACGGGTGTGCATCCAACAACACGGACCCACCATAAACGGATGTGCATCCAAGGCGCTCGTAAAGTGCCAGCAGCTCCTGACTCCCATGAGACACCTGCCATGTCATTTACATAGTCAAATACCAATACGTCACACCTATTACCAGAGTCCTCCTCTACACGGAGCACAATAGGTTTATATTTATGTGTACCTGGAAATTGGGAACATCATGCGGAACGTTACTTCTTTATCGTATATAGAATCAGAGGGTAACTACATTGTCTTTTTTCTAAGATTGACCGCTTCGAATTTTTAGCTGAACTGGAAATTTAGTATTTTGTGTTTATTAGTTTATCATGCTGGGGTTTGTCATTGATTACATTTTTGTTTGAACACCACATTTACTAATCAATCATCGAAACGTCAATGGAAACACAGCCTGACTTCCTGTTAATAACTCGCTATTTTATCTAGGGCTGAATTGTGCTATGCTATGATACTTCATTCTTCTTCAAATATTTGAAAATTTGTGGCTTTTAGTGGTGTTTACACTTTGATTTATTCCCACAGGCTCCGCACTCGGCAAGTCAGAGTTTTGAAGAACTTATAGCATACCTAGAAAAACCGTTCAAAGACAGTCCATACAGGGATATTATGTTGGTTAGAGCAATTCTTGTATGGCTTAGTAATCAAAATAGAGGTCAAGTGTCCAAATCTAGCAATACAGATACACCAGTTGGTTATCTATCCTTATTGAGCCAACGGAAAACAACCTATTCAACATTCTTTACAGTACTGTGCAGGTTATTATTATACAAATACATTCTTTCTATGATGTGAATATCAATGTCATTCCCTAAGACCACACATGTAAGCCCGTTTTCGTATGACGGAATATCAGACATATTAATCACCAGTTGGTGCGCTGTTAACACCAAAACAAACACGGTCGAAAAAACGATGCTTGAGCGAACAAAATGTATATATTAACGCTAGAAGTAATTTCAAGTTATAAATGGCCGTTATTCCATCTTATGTGGCCATCAAGAAGAGTTTGAAGATACGAAACTGGTAATCAAGTATCCGTAAATCGAAAAAGATCAGACAACATAATGGCGAAAAGATCAAAGTACAAAAAGACAAACAACGATCTACAAAACATACACATAAACTAATGATCGAGTAACACGAACCCAACTAAAAAATCGGGGGTGAACTCAGGTGCTCCGAAAAAGAGTAAGCAGTTTCTGCTCCACTAGTGGCACCCGTCGTGTTAATCTAGTTACAAATCCGGTGATAAGTCATGAATGAGGAAAGAACATGGAAGTGCTTACGACAAGTGGAACATATACGTAAAACATTATTAAATGGTTAATTCTGAAACAGATGTTGTCTTAATGATTACAAACACTCTGCTTGTTCAATGCTTTGTATTTTGAAGCAACAATTCAAGATGTGCTGAAAATAGTCATTACAGTTTTGCTATTGCACTCGCTACGATACTGGTGACTGGTGATAATGTCTGTCTCGACCTTCAAAATTGTCGTTATTCTATATATAATGTGACATTCCTTGTATACTGCTGTCATTTGAAAACACTCATATTACACACCGAAATGAGATGAGTAGGAAAATTATATCCCATGTAAAACTATTAAGGTACAAACACAAAGAAATGAAAACCAAACAAACAAACAAACAATTATAGCTCTACAGTGAGTTGATTTCAAAAGTCAATTCATTCAATATTTAATTTATGTCTTATATGAAAAATGTGTGACTTTTAACAGGGAAGGAAATATTGTGTGTGCCCAAATACATGGTATTGCAAAAGCTGGTAAATACCAACCTGGAGATACTGATGACACAAATATGGGGTGCTTGTGGAACGCAGTTTACTTACAAAACAAATGGAGTATAGTACATCCGTTCTGGTCATGTTGCGCTGTGTTTGGCAAGGTGTCTGGCGGCTGGATAAAACTCGAAGCAGGCGGTCAATATGTCGGACAACGTGTCATAGAAACATCTGGAATACTTAAAAATGCCTTTCATGATTATTACATCATGCCAAATCCAAACGAGTTCCTGTACGCATGTCATCCAGATGATACGAAATGGCAGTTGATTAAAAATCCAATCACCAGACATCAATTTTTACAGAAAGCGTGTCTACTACCCCCATTCTGGAAATTAGGCATGGAGTTAATTACAGAAGATCGATGCTCAATAAATTCAAAGGATGGAGAAGTTTACATATCATTTAAGTCGCATCTCAAAGTCGCAAATGAGCTTGATCTGTGGTACGAACTTCTTATAAGAGAAAATATATCTGGTGACCATTCAGATCTGCTTAATCCAGAAAATATACCGAAATTTGTCTCTCTGGTCCGTAACACTCCAGAATGGAACTGCACGGTACAATTTCCTACAAAAGGAAATTATAGAATAGTATTCTATGCAGGAAAGTACAAACAGCAGTTACTACGAATAGCAGAATTTCAATTGGTTTGTGCGAAACGAAGAAAGTATTGTCAGCCATTGCCTTTCAATCCTGGAAGAATAGTCTTAGGTCCTGGCCCTGCAATGGAGGAAACCGGATTGCTACTACCAACCCATAAAAATGGTCTTGTGATTACAGATAAAAATAAACCTACACTTCTCCGATTTCTTTTAGACAGCGATATTGCCAAAACTTTGAAAGTGAAAACGGAATTAGTTACAAAGGACTCGATGACTGATAAAAAGTTGCAACAAAAGTTAAATGATTCAGTTGTGTGTGCTATAGTGCAAAGTGGAAAGGAACAACATTTACAAATATCAGCACAAGAGTTGAGAATAACCACTACTGGATCTTTAAAAGGAGATTGCTACTTGAGAATTTCAACAAGTTGTGGTTCCACACAAAAGAAAAATACCCACAAAGAAGATATGATTGTAGTATGCAACTACTACATCATCCAATCTGATAGCAGAAACAAACATCATGAGGTAATCATGATTCCTCTTACTTTTTCAGCATATATTTCATTGCTCATTTGTATTCGTTCTAATTATTGCGTACATCTGAAATTCAGATATAAACTAACGTCTAAAATTGCAATATGATGATTTGATATATGTGTCACAAATTACTTAGGGTTAGAGTTATGGTAATGATGTTTAACACCACTATCAACAATATTTCAGTTAATATCGTGGCGGTCAGTTTTATTGGTGGAGGAAACTGCAGTACACGGAGAAAATCACCAACCTGCCGCAAGTCACTGACAAACTTTACTTGAAATTGCATCACTTACACCTCGCCATGAGCGGGATTCGAACTAACAACGATAGTGGTCATATGGACTTATTATACAGGCAGTTGTAAATCCAACTACCATACGATCCCGACCAAAACAACCCTGTGTCACAAATCACCACGAATATGTTCCGCTTTTCATAGTCATAATCCAGTCCTTTCACTGGGTTTGTAACAAGAGTACCACGACGGGTTCCACTAGTGGAGCAGGGACCGCCTACCCTTCCAGACCACCTGATTTCATCCCTGGTTTTTTGTCCTTTCTCCTTTGGCCATTGTATCGCCTGTCCTTCTTCGATTGATGGGAATCACACTTTTGATAATACTTGACGCCGCGATAATTGTTCCAAAAAGAAAGACTTGTGATAGTATTGTGTATTTTACGTTATATAATTGTCAAATTCTGTGGTTGAATTTTTAATTCTGTCTGTAATTGGGATAAGTCTAAATTAGTACCTTTTCATGCCAATACTTTTCTGACAAATTCGTTAAATTGTGTTAAGGTGAGGTTTTAACATCATCAAGATAAAATGGCGGCCGGGAAGGGCGGAGTAGAACTAGCTCTCGTATTATTTGGAATATTTATACGTCTAAAACCATCTGTAAACTTGCAAAGTAACATCAGTTATGTAAAACCAGAAAACCTTGTAGTTTATGCAAGTTCAACCATACACAAAGAGAGTAACTATGACTTTACTATTGAAAAACTCTATCCATCAGCCCTGGTGAACTCGATTACCACTCAAAATTGTCGACCACTGAAAACAAAAACAATATTTGTTCAAAGGAAGAACAAGAACAATACGAACTATTGTTTCATTTTATATATTTTACTGAGCGGGGATGTCCACTATAACCCAGGACCCATAAAATACCCCTGTACATATTGCAAAAAGGTTACCAAGTGCAACCAGAAAGCTCTACAATGTGATTTCTGTGACGACTGGACACACTTGAAATATACCAGTTTATCTTTGAATGAATATAATACGTTATCAAGATCTGACGATTGCTATCTTTGCCATCTGTGTGAAGATCGATTGCCAAAATTCACAGAATCCTATTTTCAAGTCTCATGTATGAGGGATTGTAATACTGAATTTGACGAAACCAGCGTTGATAAGTCAAACACACCAGAAAGCGATACAGCTATAAATAACACTTCCGGTGTAAACAACGAGGAGGAAAAATCAGTTTTTGAGAGTCTGAGGGAGTCAAGAAAGTTACACCCTAGAAATTTTACCACTGCTTATATAAACATTAACAGTATACGTAATAAATACGACGAAATCAAAGAACTTTTGTCTGACAAGATCGTTGACCTTTTATTCATAGCCGAAACAAAATTAGACCAGTCTTTTAATGATAATCTTTTCAAAACTGATGGCTATAAACTATTTCGGCGAGATAGAAACTGCCACGGCGGCGGTATTATGGCACTAGTGAACACCGATTTTCCATCGAGTAGGAAAGGAAATCTGGAATCTGAGAACATTAGTTTCGAGGTAAACATAAACGACAAAAAATGGCTCATAATGGGCATCTATAAAGTGACATTGACTTTTCGACTTATTTTATTAAAAACATAGATGAATGTATTAGATAAATAAAGGTAATAACAAAATTACCGAACTCCGAACAATCTTACAAAGGGAAAGTCAAAACTCATAATTATATAAACAGACAAAATCAGTCAACAACCGGAAAACTGTGAAAACCGTAATGACCCTGACTTGGTACAGGCATTTCTAAAGAAATGGTGGGTTGAATCAGATTTTAAGGCGCCAAACCTCCCGCTCTCATTACGGTTCAAAGGTTCCGGCTGTCACTGTAACAGTATTTAAATACAGGAACAAAATAGGTAAAATAGTTGTCAAAGCAGTACCATATTCGGTGACGTAAATGTCAAAAATATTTTTACGTCACACATTGACAAAAAAAATTCTTGACATATTTGACTCTTTATCTTTATACATTTTCACTATATGAAAATGCATCGCTTATAATTTTTTCTGCAGAGACGGAATATATTTCGACAAGATATTGGTATCGGAATATAAACTTTTTAAGAGATCGAATAAAGCGAATCTTTTTATAGCCCTGGTCCAGTAGCCTGTTTCTCAGATGAAGATGACGTTTCAGGAAATCAGAATAATTGCTACTGCCCCTTGCATAGCGAATCAATTGCGAGATGTAAACACCATATGCAGGAGAAGCTGGTATATTGCTGCACATATTTGGAAAATTTATGATTTTAAAATTGAAGTCGTCCCGCTTATTATGAAAATATAATTTTATTAGGTGATCTGAACTTTGATATGGTAAGCAATCAAAAATGTCAAACTCTAAATTATCTATGTGATGTGTTTAATTTATCACAACTAATAACGAATCCAACATGTTTTAAGAAAGGTTGTACACCATCACTAGTTGATGTCATTTTGACAAATCAGAAAAATATGTGTTTTAACATTCAGAATATTCCTACAGGTATTAGTGACTGCCATAATTTGATCTCAGTTACTATGAAAGGTAAAGTTCAGTCCCAACAACAAAAGAACATATCCTATAGAAGTTATAAAAAATTTGATGTTGATATTTTTAACTCAGAATTAAATCAAGTTGCATTCCCAGACATTGAAAATATTGAAACATCTGAGCAAGTAAATAATGCCTACATGCAGTACCAAGATTCCTTCATACATATACTAAACAAACATGCTCCGGTCAAGACAAGACGACCTAGAAAAAATCCACTTCCCTGTATGAACAGTGAGCTTAGAGGGGCTATATATCGCAAACATATGTTGTATACCCAATATACCAAGCAGCGCAATGCTAAAACATGGGAGAAATTTAGACAACAACGAAATTTGGTTACTAAACTGAAAAAGAAATCCATGAAAAATTATCTTTTGGAATGCTGCTCTGGAGGTGCCAAAACTTGTAATTTTGGGACAACTATTAAACCTTTCTGTTCTAAAAAAATGTAACTCTGGTGAACAGAAAATTATCCTTTGTGAAAACAATAAAATCATAAATGATGCAAAGGAAGTTTCAGAAAACTTTAACTCTTTTTTCTCGACTGTAGCAGATAAAATTGGGCATAATGTGGTATATGACCCCTCTACACACCCTAGTATAGTGGAAATAAAAAATCATGTGGATATTGATAACAATTTTGACTTTCAAAACATTACAGCAGAGAGAGTTGAAAAAATCATAAATACTATTAATATAAAAAAGGCTACTGGTGCAGATAACATTCCTGCCAAAGTAGTCAGACAGTGTAAGGTCACAGTAGCTCAGCAGTTATCATCATTGATAAATTTATCTATGAACACTGGTGTATTTCCAGACTCTATGAAAGTAGCTCAAGTAACTCCCATACACAAGAAAAATGATCCCCTAAATAAATCAAATTACAGGCCCGTTAGTGTATTACCTATTTTTTCAAAAGTAAATAAAGGTAATTGAAATTCAGTTAGCTGACTATTTTGATAAAATATTCAACCCTTTTTATGTGCTTTTAGACGTGACCATGGATGTCAGACCACACTTCTGGAAGACTGGCATGAAGCCCTTGATAAAAACCAATATGTAGCTACAGTATTGATGGATCTCTCGAAGGCGTTTGACTGCCTACCTCATGACATATTGCTTGACAAATTGTCAGGATATGGTATATCATCTCATTCGGTCTCTCTTTTGAAATTTTACTTGTCAAATAGAAAACAACACATTAAAGTTAACAGAGTACTGAGTAGCTGGGCTGACATCCATAAAGGAGTGCCCCAAGATCTATCCTGGGACCCTCTTATTTAATGTCTTTATTAATGACATATTTCACTTTATTTCTGATAGCTCCTTGTATAATTATGCAGATGACAATACCCTCTCATTCTGTAATCCAGATTTTGATGCACTTATATCTACTCTGGAGACTGACTCAAATCAACTAATTGAATGGTTCAGAATAAATAAGATGCAGGCTAATCCAGACAAATTTCAGTTTTTGGCTGTAGGCAGAAAAACTTATGACAAAAATCCATCCATTCATATTCAGAATGTTGATCTTATATGTAAAAGTTCTGTGAAACTCCTTGGGATTGATATTGATTATCAACTAAATTTTGATGCTCATATTAGTACAATATGCAGGAAGGCATCCCAACAACTAAATATTCTCAAACGTTTGGGTTCATATTTGAATAGATTAAATAAGTTAACTATATTTCATACTTTCATTCTTAGTAATTTTAACTTTTGCTCTTTGGCCTGGCATTTCTGTACTGATAAAAATTCTAAGAAATTAGAAAAAGTGCAGGAAAGAGCACTCCGTTTTGTATGTGAAGACTATAATAGTTCTTATGAGGAATTACTACAAAAAGCTATGGTGCCTTCCTTGCAGATTAGAAGAATGAGAACCATGGCTTTGGAAACATATAAAATAATTAATAAACTTGCACCTGTCTGTCTTCATGATCTTGTCCATATGAAAAACTCTAAATATTCTTTCAGATACAACAACATTTTGGAAATACCACAGATCAAATCCACACGGTACGGTAAAATAAATCTTTCAGATTTGCTGCACCTACATTGTGGAACAGCCTTCCAGATCATTTCAGGATTGAAAATAGCTTCTCTCAATTCAAGAGTCTTTTGCAGTCCTGGAATGGGTCCAAATGTCGCTGTTCTGCATGTAGATGATTAAAATTTTGCTTCTGGTTTGCTTAGGGGCCGACCATTTAACTTGAAGGGGGGGGGGGGGGGGGTTATGGTTTTTTGCTTCGTTCAGAATTTTTCTTTCGGACAATACAAGAGTTAGAATATTTATTTTTTTTGTCGCGTAAAGTGCGAAATTTTTTTCCATTAATTAACATTAGCATATATGACAAAATCTCTGAATCAGATTATTTTAATTCCTCCACCAAAGTCAGAATATTTTATTCAGCAATATTGGGAATCAGAATATTTTTTTAGAAATAAACCATACCCCCCCCCCCCCACCCCCCCACCCCCCTTCAAGTTAAATGGTCGTTCCCTTATATTTTCTATTTTTTTTATTTTTTATTTTTTAATTATTTAACATAAAAAAAATTTTAGTTTGGCTTGAACATTTTATATTCTTTGATCTTTTGGTTAGACAGTGCAGCTTTTACTGATTATGTTGGTACCAGTTTTAAGTATTCAGTATTATTTTTTTTATTTTTGTTTTACCTGCTGCTTCTTTTTTAAATGCTGCTTTATGTTGGAGCATCTGTGTGTGGATCTTGAACAAGAGTCCAAAGAGGCACTTGCCACGTGGGTTCTTGTTCAGATCTATACACAGTCCTCCTTGTTATGCCTGTATATCTTAGCTTATTTTAGCTTGTAACTTTGCATGTGACTTGTGTTGTTTTATTGTTAATGTATATTCGGTAAAAAGCTCCTTAGAGCTTATATGTTGTACTGTTTTATTATGTGCCGAATCAAAATAAAGTTTTCTTATCTTATCTTAACGCCATTTCCAACAATATTACAGTTATATTATAGCGATCAGTTGTATTTTGACTTTGACCCTATAATGGGTGTAAGTTGTGCTAATAAAGAATTGAAAAATTGCATTGACAGCCACCGGTAGAATAGAGAATCGATCTCATGATTAAAATGGTGCTCTACACCGATTGCACAAGGCAGATGTTATTCTAAGTACCATCCGATCGCGTCCTCGAATGCGTGTGAATTGCTTTGTTTCATTTACCAGGAAAAAAGGTTTCAACTATGTACTTAAAAAATGTTACATGGACGCAACTAAGCATATTTTTTCATACTATATCCTACCTTTCGCTTTAGAAATGCCTGTACCAAGTCAAGGTCATTACGGTTTTCACAGTTTTCCGGTTGTTGACTGATTTTGTCTGTTTATATAATTATGAGTTTTGACTTTCCCTTTGTAAGATTGTTCGGAGTTCGGTAGTTTTGTTATTACCTTTATTTTCTTTAATAAACATAAAAAAAACACTCATTACATTTCTCCATTCGTTATTTTTAATGACGTAAGAAAACCGTATTTCTGGAATTAAATATGCTATCAATAATATTCTGTGAATTATAATGATATATCGGATTATTTTCACTTCAGTCTGGACATAAACGTTTTATGCAAAGGAAACTTTTGAAATCTATAGAAGGTGATAGCATGGAGGAAATAGAAAAATGGATAGCACGATGCGAGAACGCAAACATAGCACCAGATGATCCTGACCTGGAATATGCTAGACGTAAACTTGAAGTGCTGATATTAAGGAGAGGTATCGTGCTGTATAGTTTGTCTGTAAATGTAGAAATTAACACGGTTACTTCACTTTATTATTTTTTATTTTGCTTTACACGTTGGTAGATTTGTATAAATATACACGAAGACAGCAAACATAGCACGATGTGGAAAGGAATTAAACATATATTAACACAATAATAGACCAGAAGTTATTTGTAATATACTTACAATTCAGTTTCGAATAAAATTAGGTTTGAGGATGACATCCATTTCCAACTGAAGATTAAAGTTTAACAGTTAATTGTCGACAACATAATAAACTGAAACAACACGTTCCTGTCCCTGCTAAACCTTATACTCATGAACGAAGACATCACAACCACTGATATAAATATAGATTCTAGTTTGGGACAGCCATGATATTAAAGAATATAGATTCTAGCTTGGGACAGCCATCATATTAAAGAATATAGATTCTAGCTTGGGACAGCCATGATATTACAGAATATAGATTCTAGCTTGGGACAGACATGATATTACAGAATATAGATTCTAGCTTGGGACAACCATGATATTACAGAATATAGATTCTAGCTTGGGACAGCCATGATATGAAAGCATAAGTATAACGACACTCGCGCGTGTGCCAGTCCCATTACCTACATCAGATGTTAAGGTTTCCAGACATCTGTCGGTTCTTTATGTCTTTCCTCTTAAGAATAAACCGTAGACTATATAATGGTATATATTGATCTACATGTATTTGTAACGTAGACTAGATAATGGTATATATTGATCTACATGTATTTGTAGACTAGATAATGGTATATATTGATCTACCTGTATTTGTAGACTAGATAATGGTATATATTGATCTACATGTATTATCGTAGAATAGATAATGGTATATATTGATCTACATGTATTTGTAACGTAGACTAGATAATGGCATATGTTGATCTACATGTATTTGTAGACTAGATAATGGTATATATTGATCTACATGTATTTGTAGACTAGATAATGGTATATATTGATCTACATGTATTATCGTAGAATAGATAATGGTATATATTGATCTACATGTATTTGTAACGTAGACTAGATAATGGTATATATTGATCTACATGTATTTGTAGACTAGATAATGGTATATATTGATCTACATGTATTATCGTAGACTATATAATGGTATATATTGATCTACATGTATATGTAGCGTAGACTAGATAATGGTATATATTGATCTACATGTATTTGTAGACTAGATAATGGTATATATTAATCTAGATGTATTTGTAGACTAGATAATGGTATATATTGATCTACATGTATTTGTAGACTAGATAATGGTATATATTGATCTACATGTATTTGTAGACTAGATAATGATATATATTGATCTACATGTATTTTTAGACTAGATAATGGTATATATTGATCTACATGTATTTGTAGACTAGATAATGGTATATATTGATCTACATGTATTTGTAATGACACTGGACCACATTGGTGGTGTAATGGTTATCGTGTTCACCTCAAGTGTTGTAGATAGTGGGAACGATCCCCGGTCGGGTCAATTCAAAGTCTATAAAACCGGTATTTGCTTCTTCTTCTCCGCTAAGTACGTAGCACGAAGGGGTAAAATCAAAGACAGGTTGGTTCGGAATCGGGATAATGTGTGCGAGTGGAGCTAATTGACTACCCGCGGGTTGTTGTTTCTTTTTTCTTTTTTTCCTTTTTTCGGTATACAGCTATCCATCCACTGGATGATCACTAGCTGTTGCGCATGCGTGGGAATAAACGTCACAAAGAAATAATAATAAATTCAGTCAATTTATAACATATTTACAAGTGGTGCCAACAGAAATAAATGTTGTGGTTAAAATTATATACAATTTCATTTTTATTTAAATTTGTAATTGTAGATGGCTGAGAACAGTTGATCTTAGCTGTTTTCTAAACGTGTTGACTGTTGGGCATATAACTATAGTTTGAGGTAGTAAATTCCAGTGAATGATTGTGTTCGGAAAGAATGAGTACTTGTACGGATATTTGAATGCATGAAGATGTCTGTATGTAAATGGATGAAATTGTCTAATTCTTGGGTCTGTTGGTATTAATATTGTTGTAAGAACTGCAACTATATGGTGCACAATCTTGTAAAACATAATAAGTTTTGTTTTGAGTCGACGTTGTTGTATTGTAGGCCATGTGAGAGTTTGTAGCATATCTGTGACGCTGCTAGTATTATGGTATCGGTGAGTTAGCACCATAAAGATCCAAGTAAGCGTTGATCTAGTACAAAGGGACATAACCATTAACTCATCGAATGTAACTTGTTCTCGCCATGATATAGCTGAATAGTTGCTCATTTGGCGTTAAATAGCAATCACTCACGTCCCTCACTCAATCACTATTGCAGCACCGAATATGTCGTAATAATGAATTTGTACACGTGTAAAATAAACAAAAACAAACATATATATTTTTATATTTCAAGCAATTCATGATGCAAAAATGAGAAGACATCTAAGGACAACAGAACTTACCATTCAACAAATAAAACAGTCTACATGTGAAAGGATATTTAGACGTGATGTTCAGATACTTGAAAGGTTTGCAGAGAAACTACGGGCACTAAATGGATTTACACAAGAACTGCCACTGCTACCGGATGCCTTTTTAGAACTTTGCAACATTAGAGTACCACACGACATAATTCAAACTGTATTAACAGCAGTACTTGTTCTGTTTAGCAGGGAAATAAAGCAAGAATGGGTGTGTAATTATAAAAACAAATGTGCCCTCGTCTACATTGCAGAAAGTCATATGTCCGATCCACCGTCGGTTCAAATTGAAATATTTGAATGGCTTTTAAATAATATTGTACGATGTTGCATTTATTTGACGACCTATAATTGGATAAAATCATTCCTAAAAATAACGATAGAAGGCAGAGACCTATATGGAAATCTAGAGAATAAGATTAATACGCTTTACTTGCCAGTGGAAAATTCAATTCCTACAAATAACGATCAATTTGACTTTGACGCTGTCCGAAATAAAGAAATATTGTAATCGATATCTGAGACGACGTATGCCGAGTGTACTTGACCAGGCTCATTATATATATGTGTGTTTATTTTGATTTAGCATAATTAAACACAACTGCAAGAATGACGATGATTTATATTTTCTTCTAAAATAACACAGTAAAACAACTCTTCTTGAGACACAATAAAAAAAAAGAAATTAACGTTTCTAATAAACTACATAAAGGTATACAGACGATAGATACATGTGCAGTTACGAAACGATGCAGACGGAAAATTACATAAGGTCAGTGGGCGGTGCTTAGTTTTGTCTAGTGACCATTACGTCTTTAGCCTTCGAATTTACAAGAAAGTCCCTCAAACATAGTTCGTGGAAAAAACTTAGCTACTGTTTCAAGTTATAGATCAGCAGCATCGTACATAAATGTTCTAAGCTCCCGTGACCGACCATGATTATTTAGACGGTAAGTAAATAGTCAACAAATTACTGACCGTCTAAATAATCATAGTCGGTCACTAAGGAGCTTAGAACTTATAATGGTGTAGGAAATTAAGATCTTATGGTCAATTGTGCAATAAACACATATTTTCGTCCATTGGAATGCAATAAACACATATTTTCGTCCGGTGGAATATATGCCGTTTTACTATACGGACGCGTGAATGTGGTGGCAATTGAAACTAACATAAAATCAAATAGTTCTTTACCCCATGGAACTCAAAATCACTTCCTGTCACCACTTACGCTGTGCATTCGAATTGCACTCGTGACGAGGAGTACTCGATACAACACGGTATAGCTGAAATATTAAACACCATGAACTAACCACAAACTGAAATTGTGTGTGAATACCCGACCAAAATCAGTATTAAACGGCAAACAAATATCTGTCTTTCCTGATAAAAAGGTTGTTATACCTGAAAACAAGCCTCCCTAATAACACAGTTTTTGTTTGTAAAAAGATATCATTGGGTATCTAATCAAAGAACGTGGTATTTACAAGAACTCTGTTAATTCTACTTAAAAATACTAGTTTAACAAGAATCCATAGAGAGAAATGTACAATGCTGATTCGTCTACTTGATCAACTAAAGAACGGTCTATGCTATGACGCAAATTTGGTCTGCAGTCTAAGAGGGTATACTATCATATCCTGCGACAAAGTCTATCCGCGTAATAGCATCAATCACATGTTGGTACTGAAATCACTCTAATGACCCTCTGGATAATTTTAATTTCGTAAATTACATCAATCAAAACATTTGACCTTTCTAAACTTTACATTACCGTTCCTCGTGATAATTCTAAAAACATGTTTACAAGAAATCATTCCCAAAGCATTTCACTTTAAAATTAGTCAGCAATGATGCAAGTTTGTAGTTTGTAGATTTTCCTGACGAATTAACTTGTTTTGACAAGCACGAACCAATAGACAAAATATTATGTTCCAGTGTAGTATTTTTGACAAGCACGAACCAATAGACAAAAGATTATGTTCCAGTGTAGTATTTTTTACAAGCACGAACCAATAGACAAAAGATTATGTTCCAGTTTCTAATATAACGTCTTTCAAACGATTTGAGTCCAAACCCGTGGTAAAAATAATATTAATCTATGACCGATTAAATTTATGTCGTCATCGACAATTTATAACGATATTTTACCAATTTTTACATATTAGAATCGAAATAATTCATGGAAGCCATATGTATATATTGTTTTTACCACGGGTAGGCCTTTATGTCAGCTTCGTGAAATAAAGGCCTACCCGTGGTAAGAACAATATATACATATGGCTTCCATGAATTATTTCTTAAGTAGTATTTTTGACAAGCACGAACCAATAGACAAAAGATTATATTCCAGTGTAGTATTTTTGTTTTCCAATTTATTCAGATAAAGAAAACATGCATTTTTCAAAAACATCGGAAGGACTTTCTATCAATTAACTACAAACAATTTATTAATATTTAACGGTATGAGAGTCTTCTTTGTACTATGTGAAATTATGACAAAAGGTGTTAATTATTAATTACGTAAAACAAAAACAAGACAAAAATGAGGATATTGTAGATTTCTTATTTCAAAGTTTTATATGTTTAGATATATCTACATGTACATACATGCAATTGCTACTATGACTACATTACTGAATGTGTAAGTGATGACTATGGTATTAACAACAGCCCTTTTTGTACAAACTGAAAGCGAGAAAAGGGCCAGAATGTATAAATATTTTTCTTATTCTCACAAAAATTAGAATACAATTTTTAAGCAGGTAACATTATCATGTTTTCTTTTTTTGTGACACCTTGATGATCAAAACGGTAATTTGAAATGAATATTTGATGGATTTATATATTTTTATGAAGAACACATCACTGAAGTGTTGGTATTAAGTAATTTAAATTGATTTATCTACTTAGTAGATGGGAGGTCTCAATCTGTCATCAAACCTGATTGTTATCCTTACTATATATTTGACATGAAAACAAATCACGTCATCTAAAGTTTGTTTTCATCACCATGTCCAGTTAAATGTATACGTATGCCATTATGTGTTCTGATAATAGTCCACTTTCGTGATTTACGAAAACATTTATACAATTAGTACATTGATGCCTATGTTACAATGTATAAATTATTTACTATTCTGTTGAAGGAGTATGAAGACATTCGGGTACTATCTAGAGGATTGTATGGAAGTGTGTTGAATAAAACGGAATCAACCCTTACGGAAGAGGATGCAAGACGAGCTCGGGTTGTAATGGACAATTATAGAATAGAGGAAACACAAGCATGCACCTTAGCAGCAACAAAGATGTATAAATGGGTAAACCAATTAATTTGAATCCCGTCTAATATTATATTAATAAATATGGTATATATTCTATGCATTTTAGAAAGTCCATAGTTTTTTTTTCAAGATAAATAGGAACTGAATAGTATAACAACGATGGTATAACACCTTCCCAACACTGGACAAAAAACGATATTAGAAGATATAACACGCATAGTAATGACGTTGAGATATTGTCAGTTGCAGGAACAAGAAATAATGATATGAACAGTTGGCAGAAGCATTTGAAGATACCAAACGGGGTTATCAGAAGCTGTAAATCAATGATGGACAGACAATACAACGGTCAAAGGAAAAAAGAACAAACAATGATATATAAAATATTACACAGAAAACTAAATATTAAGTAACACTAACCCACTAACCACTGGAGTGGAAGGTGCTGAAGGCTAATCAGTTCATGTTCCACCTTCAAACACATGTTAAATAAACTAATTATGTATTTATCTATAACACACATTCGATCAGCTGTGTGTTAGTTTACATCAGCGTGCATCGGTAGTGTAATGGTTAGTGTGTTCACTTCGATGCGATAGATCTTGAGTTCGAACCTCGTTCAGTTAAAACCAAAAGCAATAGAAACTGGTATTTGCGCTTCTCCGCTAAGCATGCATCATTAAGGAGTAAGAGCAATGACTGGTTTTCTCGGTGTGATGCTTTGTGTATGACATATCTACACTCGGACTGTTGTTTTAATGAGATAGTACTATACAAATCCAACTGAATGTGATTGTCTAGTACAAAACTAGAATTACCGACAATTACCTCTAGTTTACATGTTAACATCTATCAAGAATCCATGGAAAAATATGGATTGTAATACAATACAAAAGTGAGCATTCAGACCAATAACCCTTCTGACCATTGAACCTTGGACTACTGAATCTTTGGAATGTCGATGCGCCGCCCAAATAAACCACGGACATGTCGCAAGTCAATGATGAATCGCTCTATCCCACATCTATTACACTGCCATTGGTGGGATGATTGTTTAACGTAAAGCAAGCTTTAATTCAGTTATATTCAAGACCAGAGCAAGTTTCCAAACAATACATCATGTAAGTAAAAAGGTTCCAATATAACGGATCTATGAGTGGAGGTTTAGATTGCCATAGAAAACAGGTATATGGATAGAGTCGAATTTTGCCTTGCAACAGGCCATCAAACGACCATTCCTGGCAAACAGTTGCTCATGTTTGTAGCTATTTTACGCGTAGATGGGGTTGTATATCGGCGTGGAATTGTCCATTCACGAGACACTCATTTATGTCCAGATCTAAATGTATGTTGTGTATTTGATTCGGCCATCACAACTAGTGGATGACCCCTTCGAGTGGGTTTTGCCTAGCAGCCATTAAACTATGTCTTCTTTCGTATCTCCGTTGTTGATGATGGTAATATTATCACCACTTCAGTTGAAGTACATGGGTAGATGTAATAAAACATGTAGATATCAATGTTAGTACGTACGACTCGTTTCTCGGGTACGATCACAGACAAAATATTTGAAAGCAAAATAATTTAAAAGTCTTTGACGTAAATCGGGTGGCCAAAATCTGCTAAGGTCATCTATGCCTGAGGAAGGAGAATCTTAGTTTTAATAATAATTACATGATTTAGAAACTGCAAATCTACCTACTATAAAATGGCGTTAATGATGAGTTCTGGACATTTTCATGAATATTGTTTTATTAATTGAAGAATCTTTTTCAGCTCAATGATGTAACAAGACCTGTTTTACAAGACATTGATGATGATCACTAGGATATAGACATTAGCCTACATATTGGTGAAGTTCACTTAGACATTGTCTATATTGATGAAGTTCTCTAGGATATAAACATTAGTCTACATATATATCATTTCAAACTCTTCTTCATACATTGTACTAGTCATATTATAAAATGATGTCATCATACTGTAATGTTTCACATTCCGTCCTATATGTTTATATTTATACAAAAATGTTTAGAGGGTAGTAGTTTAACTGTAGTAATATAATTAAATTTAGAAAGCATAGTGAATGAATGATTATTGTTTAACACAAAATGAACACTTTTTCAGCCATAGTATGGCGAGAACAAGTTAAATTCTACGATATGATGATGAAATCCGCTTTGTACTAGACCAACACGATCAGTTGGATTTTTATAGTTCGTAGTCACTGAAACCGCAGTTCACGGGTAGATATGTCGCTCCTCCCGGACACAATATTCTGATTCCGAGCCAAACAGTCTTAGTTGTTACTCCTTAATTCTTCGTGTTTGCTCCACCCGAACACAATATTCTGATTCCGAGACAAACAGTCCTAGTTCTTACTCCTTAATTCTTCGTGCTTGCTCCACCCGAACACAATATTCTGATTCCGAGCCAAACATTCTTAGTTCTTACTCCTTAATTCTTCGTGTTTATCGGATAAGCAGCAAATACCAATTTTACAATATTTGGTTCGACCCAACCGGAGCTGGAACCCACGATCTACCGCACTCGAGGCGAACACGCTTACCATTAAACAACCGATGCGGTTAGAAATAAGAAACATATGGCTGGGTTAAACCGTTACTGGGATCCCAACCCCTCCGTCTTAATAATTGGATCTCCAATGGCATTATGCAGATATAAAGAGACAACTATCTAGTTTTCTTCCTGTGTGCCTGATGGGAGCCTTATCCTCGGTGTGTAATGTCGGGCATAGTAGTGTTTCTGAGATTATTTCAACCTTGTTTTGTTTCCTTATTGATGACCAACATATGAAAATGCACTTCTATAGGCAAGATGACATTAAAATGACATCGATGCTCATCATTGAAAGGGAAAGTCAAAACTCATAAGTATATAAACAGTCAAAATCAGTCAACAACCGGAAAACTGTGAAACCCGTAATGACCCTGACTTGGTACAGGTATTTCTAAAGAAATGGTGGGTTGAATCAGATTTTAAAGCGTCAAACCTCCCGCTTTCATTACGGCTCAAAAGTTCCGGCTGTCACTATAACAGTATATATAACAATACTGGAACAAAATGGGTAAAATAGTTGTCAAAGCAGTACCAAATTCAGTGAGGAGGGTGGAACATCTATCGTGAACCATCTCCATCAACAACCCCGAGTCACCTGAAGTATTTTAACTGCGAAAGTAAATGTCAAAAACACTTTTACGTCACACATTGATAACAAATATTTTTGACATTTTTGTTGACTTCCTTATCTTTATAAATTTTCACTATATGAAAATCCATCGTTTATTATCGTCTCTGTGACAAGTAATATTTATACCACGGTTTTCCGAGTTAAGCACCGAAACATTTCAATTACGTTTCCACTCTCCACAAGATCAGACTGCATTCCCTTTTTTACACTCACTTTTTCAGTATTCTGGTCCGGTTGCATTTTGTTGTTTTGAGAACATAGATACGTGTGTGCTACTATTGTCACACTTTAGCTTACTAATTTTGTCCTCTGGGTGGACCTTAGAGTTCAAACATTTCATTGACTTATTACAATCTGCCTGATTTTTATCCTTCTATAGCGACCGTTTGTTTGTGGCCCCTATTTATTGTAACTTCAAGTTTTTTAACAGAAACTTTCTCATTCTGAATGGTTTTATTGTCCTCACTGTCCAATTTAACT
Organism: Bathymodiolus brooksi; assembly: GCA_963680875.1. Lineage (NCBI taxonomy): Eukaryota > Metazoa > Mollusca > Bivalvia > Mytilida > Modiolidae > Bathymodiolus > Bathymodiolus brooksi. Next base: position 33,527,760 of record OY804577.1, read on the forward strand.
GTGCCTTCTGAATGCTTCTTCACTAATTTCACCTGTGAGTTCACACTACTGCTAGTCTCATTGTGTTGTATTAGGCGATTATCGGAATTTGGGGTCAAAGTAACGCCTACTAATTCAACCCCGACCTGTTTAAATCACTGTTTTGTTTGTCAGTTGTCACTGGCGCCATATTTTTTTCGGTTGTCTACAAAACCTGGCTACGCGGGCATATCCATGGCAATTCCAACACTGAAAATTATTACGGTTCACCAATTGCCGATCTTGCCAGTTTTCTGGCTGCCTAAAATTTCTATTCTGTTAAATAGCAGTTTTCAGTTTTACAGTTTTACCTTGTCTAAAGCACTATTTAATTCATTTCTCCACCCTTGTTCTAAGCTTCTTACGTCGGTCTGAACTTTCTCGACATTACTTTGTACTTTGTCTATATTTTCGTGTATAGTTTTCATAGTGTCTTGTATTACAGCTTTGATACTGTCCTTGTGTTTTTCTATAACCTTAGTAGTCGTTTCCTCCGGTTTGGTGACATTTATCGAAACATTGGTGTTATCATTCTCGATAGATGGGTCTTTAGTGCACACTGTTCCACCAAAAATCGCCTGGTTACTATGTTGCAACCATTTTATTCTTTCCAATGCGTCCTCTACTGTTTTTAGTTGAAAAGGTGCTGCAACACTGCCAACATTTTTATCTAGACAACCCTGACATAGTTTTATCACTACCTGATTTGTAACATATTCATCAGGGAGATCACAAAAAGCTTTGTCAGCCAATGCTAACAACCTATCTGCCCATTCATCAATGTCTTCATTTTCACTCTGTCGTGCGTTATTAAACTGCACTTGTAATGTTGCTACCAATTTATGCAGATTAAAACGTTTTTCCATTCTGTTCAATAACTCCTCAAACGCTATGTTATTCTCCCTTCGAATAATGGCAGAACAACATTTTCCAGCTGTTCCAGTCATAGCCCAACATAACTGTGCTCGCTTTTGAACATTATTCCACTGATAAGCATCTGCGTACATTTCAAATTTCACAAAAAATTAAACCCAATCATCATTTTTTGTCAGTCCCATCAAATTTGAGCGACATTGGTGCTGATAATGTCTGTTTATTAAAATGTGTTGACATATTTACATTTGAATTATCCGGCCCCTGCAGAGTGCTTTGTAAGTTGCTCGGTAAACTAAATTGAGGTGTTACTCTTGATTGTACTGGATTTTGCACAATAGGTGATTGAAATTGAAGGTTTGTCTGCGGTTAAAATTGAGTAAGTGGTGTTTTACCGGTTCAGAATGTTGTGCTTGGTGTTGTGGCATAACTTGATCAATTGGATTTGGATATTGCGGTCTAGGTAAGTATGACCGATTGAGGGTCACGTTTCGCCATGATAATGTTCTCCGTTTCCTTGTCGTAAGCCCAACTGTACTTGTAATTCTGGGGTAAAAATTGGTTCATGTGGGGCTCCAGTATGTATGGTTGATGTAACTGGGTGTCTCGTGATGGTTGGGGCCTGTCTTATCGCTGTCAGATCTTTTGGCTGTACATCTGTTGCCTCTTGTTTCATATTTTGAAATTGAAATGAACTACTGGCATACGACCTTTTTGATCAAATATTTTAAAATTATGGAATGTCGATTCTAACCAACTCTGATGTTGCGATATACCATGCTGTGCTCTTACTTTATCACTCTCAGATGCTTGTGTCATTCTTTCGTCGAAATCAACTAAATCATCCTGCTCCTCGTAATCCAATTCATCGTGGTCCTCCAGGTCATTGTCTTGCTCCTCGAACTCATATTCATTCAGTAATGTATAATCAATATATTGATTTACCACTTCCATCTTAATGTAAGGCATAGTCGCTAACAATTTCAGAGTAATCGTTCTCACTATTCTAATTTCCCAAATTCTGATCGCTATCGCTCTCCCAATTATCGGAATTTGTAGCATCTCATCATAACTACAAATTTATGTTTATTTGTGCCTTTTTATTCGACATTGCTATTAACTGTCTTACAAACTCAAAATTATGACGAACATTGATATAGTTTGAAACTTGGATCTTTCGTGTAAAAAATCAGTCATCAACACCAAAAACATAAATCACTGCATAATTCAGGACTAAATATCATAAGAAACACCTTCAACGAAGGTCGATTTTCAATATTTCCTCAGAAAAATCCTATTTTATCTTTTATTTTTTTCCGCGGGAAAATCGCCAATTCACAAACACCAAAATATGTCGCTTCCTCAATAATGTGTTTCTCGCAGTGCCATTTGTGGTAAGCCGAGGGATACTCAAGACTTACAGGTAGTTTTCCACACTTAAGGGTGTAGACCTGGGTTACCCTAAAATTTTCCCATCATTCAATTTTTTTTTTAAATTTGCATCATGGAATAGTTATGTCTAAATACATTATCTGCCAAAGTTTCAAAACATTTCACCGTGCCGTTTTCTCCATAGTATATCCTAAATATAGCAATTTTGGGGGTATTCTTGACGCCAGATGGTAATACTAGTTTCGGAAGATTCTAATAGACATGCACATTTATTTCTGATTGAAAGGGAATATTTTGGCTTTAATACACTTGAGAGTGTTGTTGTTGAATAAATATGAAATATCTAGCATATCTGAATATCCTGTTTGGAGTTAATCACGTGCAAAACAATGGAAATTGCAAAAAGGGGGGATGCCCTGAGGACCACCTTGGTATTAAAAATCGGATTAAAAAAAATCCTGTCGATTAATTTCCACCAAAAAATGTCACACTGAAGAATAGACATATAGACTTTTACCGTCAGATTTTTAAAATATTTAAATTTATGTTTTTCATGGATGGCACCCAGATAAAAATGAAATTGTCGAGGAAAGTTATCACACACCCATCTTTTGCTAGTTTCTTTGTTTGTGAGATAGAAAATAACTAGTTACCAATAACAAAAAGATTTTGAATTCTTATAATTGACACAGTGGATGTCCAAATGACTGCATTTGTCTTTTTTATTTTCAAGTCGGCTGGGGAGGGGGAGGGGTGGTTTGAGGGTGACTCTACTTGATTAATTCATTACTAAAAAAAACACCAAAAAACACAGACAGCCACCCAGCTGTATTGTTAAATTCCTTCTAATTCTGTGCTCCAGTTGTTTTCGTTTGATTCTGGTTCTTCTTTAGTTGTCTTAGGAGAAGGGGGCGGCGGTATAAGAGAGGATCAGATATTACAATTTTTTCCCCAAACATAGCTTTCTATTTTTTTACTACCATAAAATGAATTTGCTCTATAGCTTCATAATATCTAAGATTCTGGTGTATATATTTAATTCTTTTTTTTGACAAACCCTTGAAATTCAATAGAAAAAGGTTGTCACACAAATTGTGTTACATTTCTGGCATTTTTGACAACATACTTCGATGAAAAAGATATTTCAATGATATTTTGTGGACACCACCAAATAATAATAACACACTACCTGACACTGGCATAAGCAGCAATAAGATATAAAAATACAAGGAACACAGCTATGGTAAGGTAAAAGGAAAAGGAGTCATTTTTTTAACTGGCCATATCCAATGTAAGCAATCTTTGTCACCAAGAACCTTGGAATTGAGGGGGAATTTTCAAACGCACAGATGATCATATATTTGAGAAGACACTGAAAATAGAGTTATATCCCATACCCCAGGCCTACACCCATAAAAGGGGAGAGGAATTGGGATGTCCTAATACCTGCACAGCCATCCTGGTCGTAACTTAACCTTAACATAATCTTACCACATTAACTACCTTTGGTTCTGCGAAATATCTAAATATTCTCAATAAAGTTACATTAAGAAGAGCCATAACTTGAGATTATCTTCTCATAGACTAAGCATTGAAACTGGTAGATATTTAAGATTAGACGTTAACAAAATAGAGGACGAAATTCATTTTTTACTTCAATGTCCTTCAACATATACGGATCGACAAGCCTTACAGTTGTAACAACTTTCAATATTTGAACTTATCATACAATTTGTTGGGTTACTAAATTGTGAATCTATTGATATAATAAAACAGCTGGGTGATTTTGTATCAAAACATCTTTCTTTATATATATTTATTTTTTAACCAGTGCCTGGTCCTTAGCTAGTTGGTAAACTTCATCATCACATTTTCTCATTCTGTTCATATTGTTTATAGATTAGTGTGCAATATACTTGAATAATATAAAGTTCAAGATTATGATTAGTAATTTACGTCACAATAACTGATGGTCACGTGACAATTTTTCGAATCCGATTACAGACGCTGATGAAGCTTGTCGGTCAATCGTCGATTTAATTATAATTATAGTCTTTTTGTAGGCTTATATTTTTTTGGTTACATTTTAACATCTTTTTTTGATATCGTTGTGCTAACATTTTAGACGTTTATTTATCATTTTTGTTTGTTTGCACAGTATCTAATTTCCGTTTCCTGTGTAGTGTTTTGTAGATCATTGTCCTTTATCTTTTGACATGATATATTATCTGTCCTTCGACTTACGGGTTCTGATTCAAAGTTTTATTACTAAGTCAACCAAACCGTGCATGGGAACTCCATTCGCAAGTAAAGTGTTCTGTGTTCACTAAGCGTCGGTGATACTATTGCCATATAGCATTAAGCGATTCGCGGTAAATACGAAAGTTGTACAATTTGTTCATTGTCCAATCAAATTGAATACATTGTATTCCTTTTGAAAAGAATACTAATAGACGGAATGTCATCTTCAAGTGTAAGATGAGTTTGAAGATACCAAAGGGGTAATCAGAATCCACAAATCGAAGAAGGACACAATTGTCAAAAGAAAAAAGGACAAGGGGACAAACAACTATCTACAAAACACTACACAGAAAACTGCAGAGCGAGCACCACAAACCCCACTAAAATCCGGGGATGAATTCATGTGCTTCGGAAGTGCAAAAGTTCCTAAATCAGCACATACCAGCAGCATCAATTTCTGATTATAAAACAGACGACAATGGCGGTAGATTGCTCATTGTAGGTAGCTCGTGAATAATAGGACAATCTGCCTGAAGCAATTACTTTCGAGGAAAGTCTCTTTAACGATTATCAGAAAAACAAATTATCGGAATTAATTCATTCCATTTGCTATTAGTGTGCCATTAGATTCATGTTTTATTATGTAATATAAAAGAATAACAAGGTCAGAGGTGATTGTTCGTTTTGTTGATATTGGTGGACATGTTGACCATCACTGTTCACACCTTTTTTTCATAATGCGTGGTTAATTACCAATCGGAAATATTTCTCATGGTTAAGGGCATACACCACATCCAGGAGAAAGAGAAATATAGCTTAAGCCCTTACAAACGTTTCAGTTTCTCCCCATGGACCCCCCACGGGAACTAGAAATCAAATTTGCTAGGTTTTGCTGTTCTTAATTGAAAAAAAAATTATAGATGCAAAAATAATTTGTGTTATGACTTCAGATTTAGTGTGTTTGTATTTAGATTTGTTATAACCAAACTTTAAATGAATGAAGGTAATTTAATGAACAAGATTTAATTTGAATTTTATTATCACATTTCATATATTCGATTACTTAATGAAGCCATTATGTACGCTTGGTATACGGTGCATTTTGAAATTCCATGCAGGCATATTCAGCGATATTTATCACAAGCATATTTGGTATTGCGAAATTATTTTAAAAATAATGGCACACACAATGTAACCACTAATGACCCCACAAAATAGCATGTACACGTGATTCCATGTATGAATAAGGGTAATAACAAAATTACCGAACAATCTTACAAAGGGAAAGTCAAAACTCATATGTACAGACAAAATCAGTGAACAACCGGAAAACTGTGAAAACCGTAATGACCCTGACTTGGTGCAGGCATTTCTAAAGAAATGGTGGGTTGAATCAGATTTTAAAGCGCCAATCCTCCCGTTTTCATTACGGCTCAATTGGGAGCGTGTGAATACTTTTGTCCATTGTCTGTACATGTCGATCTACTCAGTAACACCACCATGACTCCGAACCAACCAGTCTTTGATCTTAATGCTCCGTAAAGTATCAGGATGCGAAAAACATCGCCAAGACCTGTAGTAAATAAAACAATTTCATGTAAAAATTAAAGCAAAATCATAGAACGCCTTAGTGCAAGAAATAAAAAGTATGTCTTCGCCCTTTCATTAAAACAATATCTAAGATCTCAACCTTTTACGCATAAATTCAAATGATCTCTCCCTTGTTCAATCATTTATATGTAATTGATTCATCCCACACAACCACCGTCTGTCAGAGGGTTTGTATTCCGTGACAGTAATTCAAAGTCGTTTTTATATACCCATTGTGAGGGGGCGTCGTGGTCGTGATGGTATGGTACTTGGGTTTACAACTACCCATGCAATCAGTGCCTATCACCATTAACGTTGTGAGTTCGAATACCCCTCATGACGAGGTGTACAACTACAACATTATGTGATCAAGTTATGTTTTTATAAAAGTTACCGTCGTATGTTTATAGTAGGATTTAAAAACGTGCTTCTGTTTATGTCCAGCACGTGTATTTATTTATATATTGTCACGTGTGTTGTTTGTATATGGTGAAGAGGGGTTCATTCATTGGTGATACGATATAGGTGTATAGGTGAACGTTTGTTCATGTCGAGCCCGTGCTAGAGCGGAAAAGAAAAATAAGTTTAGGTGGTAAATGTATTGCGGGATTTAAGTCATTCGAGGTTCGCATTCAGTACAGCAAAGACGTCTTGATTCCCCCACCCACCCTAATTATATGTACAGTATAATAATAAAATAACACACGAATACACACGTGATGAGAATTGTATGTACATTTTTGTTTTATGTTTTTTGTAATTAACTGTTATTGAAAGCTCATTTATAGCAATGTATGTTAGATAACGTTTACTTACAGTTGCTTTTCTTTTGTAGATTGGATTTTTGTATGTACTGTATAACCTATGTTACCTGCAGCGGCCAAGACAGACATTTTGATCTTTATTGTAATAAAGTAGAGCTGTACGCTGTCTGGCGAGCTGATCCTATAAGCAAGTGTTGAGTTTTATTTTATAAATTATTTATGTTCGTCTGAGTTCACGAAATAGAACATAATGTCAGTTACATGCGGCGGGTCGGTGGTTTTCTCCGGATATTCCGGTTCCCGCCACCAATAAAACTGAAATATTGTTGAAAGTGGCGTTAAACACCATAACCCCTATACTCATTGGGTTCTAGACGATAGTTGGGGTGCTATTTCTCCAAAGTGATAACATACAAATTTTAATATTTTCAACCATATATCTTCAACGTGTGGATGCATGTGTTGTATCAGTGATTTGACACATTCTCGTCATAAGTTATATATAATTTACATAATCATGTAAATATATGACATGGAACACACTGTGCATTTAATATCAGATGTGAATAGATGTAAAACATATAATTATTAAGTGTAATTATTATGTTCTGTGTTTAATTAGATGAGACGAATGTTATTAATATATGTTTATATTATATATTCTATCTTTAAATTGTTGGTACATAATAAATTTGCATAAAAAACCAAATTTATGTTTATTACTACATTTGTATTTGATGTTCAATATTTGATTCTAACAAATTGCTGATATATTTTCTCTGATCTCTCACGAAGATCATTAATTACTTTAGATGTTTATGACTAATACAATTTAAATCTATGAGAAATATCATTTACCCCTTTGGTATCTTCAAACTCTTCTTATGGTTTTTGTCCTTAGAGAAATGGTCTGAAACCAACAGATTCGTAGTCAATTCACTACGAGCATTTTCACTGACCCTTCTATTCTACTGTCACATTGTTGTTTCTGTATGAAGCCAGTATTAGGATTTCCAATGCCATGTGTTGTGATCTATTTGTGTTCAATCGTTAGAGATAAGAGATGTTTTTTTCTTCCGTTTATTTGATATTAGTGGAAAGCTTGATCTTACTGTTTAAACGTTATTTCCATAATTAATTTCTTAAACTAAATCATGTCATAGTGAATTCCATAGAAGGTAGATAATTAAAAGAGAACTTAAATGTGGGTTTGCTATGTAGAGTGAGAGTTGCTTATCTTTCCCATGCAAGGGTCTTGATGATCAAACAGGTCAACATACCAAGGATTGTTGCGGTTCAATATATATGTCTACACATAAAACAAATAGATATAACATTTACATGCAAAGTTTCTTTTCATTTACATAAGGGTTGTCTTATCATATCCATAGTTTATTTGATTTACAAACCACTATAAGAGAAACAGTAATTTGCAAAACACTTCGCAGATTGATCAACATGAACCCAACGAAAAATGTGTGTCAACTCAGACACAACGGAAGGGTACGTAATTCCTGGTCCACTAGTGCCGTGGTACCCGTCGTGTTGCTCATGTTAAACATCTGATGATAAGTCATAATTGATTACAAACGTGGAAAGGAGGACATGACTGTTACTACGACAAACTGAGCATGTCGTGGTCATCTGTGATATATATATTTAAGGATTGATCGCAATTTTTGTTCGGTTCATGAAGAAGTTACCTCAATCAGGTTGTAAAAACCGGTTAACCCGCGTAGTGGGTTACGCAAGGATGTGTACAACCTGATTAAGGTTATTTCGAATGATCCGAACAAATAATTTCGATCAATCCTTATAAATCATTCATGAAGAAATAACCCCAATCAGGTTGTACACACTGGGTAACCGCGTAGTGGGTTACGCAATGATGTGTACATCCTGATAATTTCGATCAATCCTTATCAATTAATTCAAACTCTTTTTATGATATTGAAAAATTTATTTATTTTTTCAAAATAAGGCAAATAATCGGAAATAAATTTAAATAACCTCAAAGGTGCCTCATTTAAAGAAAAATCACTTGATGACAACGGCACGCGACGCCTAGATTATTCAAGTCGATTTTAGATTTGAAAAATATTTAGACGTCTTAAATGACAAAAATAGATTTACTTTTTGTAGATTTAGAACATCTAATCATAGATTACCGATTGAAGTAGGGCGCTGGACAAATGTAGAAAGACACAATAGACTGTGTCAGCTATGTCAATCTCGCGAGATTGGTGACGAATTTCACTATGTATTACAGTGTCCAAATTTTGTAACTGATGGAAAAAATCTAATTCCAAAATACTTTTTTAACAGACCAAACACATTAAAACTGTCATCATTATTTAGCAAAAAGAAACCTGAAACTGTTCGCAAATTATGTAAGCTTATTGATATAATAAATAAGAAAATTAGTTCTCCTTGAAAAAAATCAATCACACCTCTGTTAGTATTTGTATCTTTTGTATGTAACGTTTAAGCATTTTTTTTCCATAATTTGAATTCAATGTACACCCATAATCTTGATAATTGATGTAATGATATGTATTTACTTTGTATTGATTTGAACACTCTCACTCTGTAACCTTTGTAACATTGGTTTAGAGAATAAAGTTAGAACGACGTCTATTTTCAGATTCCGGTCATTGACAAATAACCATCTTTTTAAAGCAATCAAAACACGTATAAAGTGACACGTGACTCTGAAATTAATTTATATCATAATGGTTAACGAAGCCACAACATAGACTATTGTCATCATTTCTACCGTCGTCGTCCTCTGGATTTTATTGAGATTTCAATCCTTTTCTCCGAATCACTTGGTTAGCTTAAATGCAAACTTGGCAGAACTACTCATTAGGTGCTACATTTAGTGCTGATCGCAAATTCAATATGACTGCCACGGCCAAAAATTTATTTAATCAACGATAATAGAAAAAAAAATCCTCTCAGAAACGATGGGCATACTGGATTCTGATATTGCAGAAATGTTCATTTAATGGTCCAGTACGAGTTTTGTGTACCGATCAACAAAATTATACATAGGACCGAACGAGGCATATATTTAAATATTATTCTTATCTGAAATACTTAAACCAGTTGTAAACAAGCTTAAATTGGAGTGCTCCTTGGATAGTCGCTTATCAAATGCCTGGGATTTTGTCGATTGGAAATCAAAGATGTCATATCTTTGAAAAAGAACTGGTATCTTCTTTTTCACTTTAATTCAATGAAATTAATATTACAAATTGTGACTGCCATGCTCTGTCTGAAAACTTGTACTTTACGGTAAAATGAATTGAAGTCGTTATTAATAAAAATGCGGATATCATTTCGTAACTGGATCATTGTATGATGTCTCTCAAAGGACATTATACTATGGATCAGTTCCGTCCATACGTAATATCATTGCTAAATGTTAAAACGTAACTTATATACTCAATTTATTTATTTATAATTACATCTATCGTTTGATATATGCAAATAAAAGTGTCACCTATTGGAAAAATAAACATTAAATCATATTTATGTATCTATATGCACAAATTAAGTAATTACTAACATGACACATTATTCATGACTATTTTCCCGACGTAAATTGTTATTGTCTTGTTTGTCGCTAAAGGAGTATAATTCATTTAAAAACTATCAACATATATTTTTCTAACATTAATATGAGCAATGAATCTCTTTGTACTTTTAAGTACTTTAAAGGTTCATATGTTTCTTTACGCTAGTGGGGGGTAGTCATTTAAACTAGATTAGCACTTCGAGTAAGATGTGTACAATAACAGGACACAGTCCATATATAAACTTCTTGCACCACTCGGAGCCAACCCTGTTATCTGTCTTCCTCTTTAAATGCTGCATGTCTAGAAGAGATATACGAAATACCAATGTTGTAATATTAGGGTTGACCAGATTGTGGATCGAAATACGACAATGAGATCTAAAATTATATGCATGTTTGTAAATACACAACACCAATTTAAAACAACGTATCAGAAATTTCTATTATGAAATCAGCTACGATAGAAAGAGTGTACCAAGAGGGTACAATTTACCTGTATTCAATCAACAATGAGGGCCTTGATAAGTTCAATCCTGCACGTGTAACTAGTGTAACCGCAAACAATGCAAGATTAGATTTGATGCTCATTGTTTTCAACTGATTGTATTTAGCTTTGTGATTGTAACGAAGTAATGGGTTCCCCGTATTTCTCAAATGCTATTCTATTGCTAGATACTGGAAAGAGAGAAGCCAATATGTCACTTAAGCAAATTGCTCAAGTTGGTTATTACAATTCAAACATCAGTCGTATTGTTAGGAAATACTGACGAATGGCGCTAAAGACCATAGGAGATCTGGAAAATCCTGTGTAACATCTCGTAGGTCAGACAATGCTTTGGGAAGATTGGTAAGATAAGGGTAATGACAAAATTACCGAACTCCGAACAATCTTACAAAGGGAAAGTCAAAACTCATGATTATATAAACAGACAAAATCAGTCAGCAATCGGAAAACTGTGAAAACCGTAATGACCCTGACTTGGTACAGGCATTTCTAAAGAAATGGTGGGTTGAATCAGATTTGGGAAGATTGGTAAGAAGGACACCGTTCGCTAGTAGCACAGTTCTTAAGAAGAAGTGGCTATCGCGCTGTATGTTATTATCAAGAACTGTTCGACATTGTGTAAAAACAGTTGGTTACCGTGTAAGAAGACCTTTAACTTACGCACGTTCATACAGTAATCCATAAGCAATGGTGTCGAGCGAGTTGCTTTCTGCTTCGCGTGATATATTTTCGAGTGTCGAGTGTGTGTATGGTGGCATCCTAACACAACATATAATGAACGAAATACAGTTTAAGCTGTTCCCATTCGTGGTAGCTGAGTTATAGTGTAGGGATGTATTTCATATGGTTTTAACTTGGACCTCATCACAGTAAGAGGAAACCTTAATAGGCAAAGCTACCGCACAGACATATATGCAACAAGTGTAGGGCCTCATTTTGACACACGAACATACCCAAATGCCCATTTCAGTTCACTCACTGAACGTGTTTTGAAATATTTAACTGTTGTTGTTGGAGATCATTGACCGTTACATCATTTCAATCTTGAATTCATTCTTGTGTTTATTAGTCACAACTGATGGTGTAGCTATAACGTAACTGTCGGATAAAATAGACAATATAAAGATAAATCATCCAATGCATATACTTTATTTGCAACATATTGTTTTGATAAAAAAAATTGTATTTAAAGCTCTTTTTTACAATTTACATGTGATTTTGTCTTTTGATTGATCAAACATAACAAAGTTAGTTTCTGGCTCGTAGCATAGCCAATGATATATGCTTATTACATGCAAGTAATGAAATTAAAATGACACACATAAATTAACTTGCTTTACAACGTTTTTGTTCTAGAGAGTCAACAGAAATAATTATATAATACAATTTATCTGAATATTTTCCTTTTAATCTTAGCCTCGTTTGTTTTCTGGGCAACACTTTGAACATATACTTCAATTCAAAAAATATTTTTCTTGATTACAATAATGCATTACTTTGCAATGTTCTCAAATTTTAAACAATTGTTAACCATGTTAATATTCGTGTGACTTGCTGTTTCATACACTATTTCTGAATTCATCACATTTATTTTGCAATAAGAAAGACAACTCTTTCATTCATTTGATCGCAAAGGGATAATTCTGCAAGTCATTCCCTCAAGGAAATCATTATAAGAACCACAAGCTCTGGAATATCTCATCAATGGGGGAAATTGATATCATCTATTTTATCGTAAAGTTTTGTTCTTAACCGGTCCTCACTGTCAATTTCGAGGAGTATTTCAAGGTATGAAACAGCTGTATCTGTTGTATTCTTTTTTATTAAAATAAATGAGCTGGATACAGAATAATTCAACATACTTGGTTAACATTCTACATGAAAGATGAGTGCAAATGAAATATGAATATACTATAGATTTTAAATTATTTGAAAAAATAAATTGTGGATAATTCGAAGTAATCCAGCTGTGTAAATAGATTTATAAGAAGAATCAGAATGTTACGGCTATAAATAATAGAGGTGATTGTTTAAGGTAAGAAGAAACCAGTACTTATTTTCTTAAATAAAAACGTAGATATTTAGTGTTTCCGATACCATGGCATCTGTTGGAATTTTCACACCAGATTTATTAATATATAGCTTTCCTGAAATGACAGCCACTGATGAACACATGAAATATCCTTTTTGTTTGGTTTACACTACTAATCTATATTTATCCCATTTGTTTCATTTACTATCACTTGTTTTGACCCCCATAATGTGCTTCCAGAAGGCATAAGGGTAATAACAAAATTACCGAACTCCGAACAATCTTACAAAGGGAAAGTCAAAACTCATAATTATATAAACAGACGCATGTGTGATTATGTTCCCCATTTGGGGGAAGCAACATTTAAGAAACAGATTTTCTTTCACCAGCGTCGTTGTCGTGTTGGTGTGTTCTGTCGTGGTATACCTTCCTCGTGTTCTGTCGTGGTATACCTTCCTCGTGTTCTGTCGTATACCTTCCTGGTGTTCTGTCGTATACCTTCCTCGTGTTCAGGAGAAACTTACATATCTACACACAGGACTAGATGATATATGCTGTTTCAAGTTTGATAGGACCTTTATAAAATATATAGAAATATCTTCCTGGGTCGTCATCGTAGTATATGCCAGCTCATTTATAATAATGGTGACCTGTACGATATATATATCTTGTAAGATTACTGTTATGAGAAGGAGATTAAAATGGACGGACAGTAATGTTTTTCAAAAGAGAAATAAGAAATCTGCAATAATCGTTATAGCAATATGTATTGTGTTTCTTTTATCAGAGTCCATAACGTGGCTAGAGCGTACATTTGACGTGTCCGTTGGACAATATTTTGGCGACACGTTTCAGAGTATAATTATCTTGTCATGGTAAATGGTTTTGCTCTCAACTTTGAAGTTTATATAATTATGAGCCAGCAAATGAGAAATATGATTGCTGGGTATCCAGCGAAGATATTCAAGTGCGGTCAATGTTTTTCACATGGAGAATAACCAGATAATTTACAGGAACATTCTCAAATTGAGTGACAGTATTATTTAAATTACATTTTGAAACATTTCACAGCCAATGTAAAGACACAGTTAATTAAGACAAAATATCGTAATCGATATCTTGTGAAAGTTTGGTTGTGCATTGTTTGTTGTGTCTAATGCAGATAGGTGCTGACTAAACCTAATATAAAGTCAAGTAAAGGAAGGCTAAACCGGGTTAACGTACTTTTTTTGTCAACTCTTTTTTTCTGCGTTCACTCTATGGAAAATGATACGACATTTTTATACGGTATTGTAGGAAAGGAAAAAATGTTAACAATAAAAACTGTTTCAATTAATGACATGGACAAACAAACCACAAAGGAAAAAAAAACCACAACACAAATACTGAAAAGATGAGCAACAGGGACCCCACAAAAAACCGGTGGTGAACCCGTGTGCTCGCAAGTGGTAAGTTTGACTTCAATATCATTATTAGAAACAAGATGCAGTTTTACATAACATTTACAACCAGAAAATGATATCTACACAAAATGGCTCCGATTTGTTTCATTAATTATATACCACCGAAGTAGTTGGATTCCCGAGTGACCGATACACCGGTACACTTGTTGTTGTTTTTCCAATTACTTCCACATCATGAATATATTGTATTATCATCCACCTGTGTCCGTAAATCATTTAGTTAAGACATTCCTTATCGTTATCATTCAAATTGGGATTTATAGAAAATATATGTAAAACGTTTATTTGGTAGCTTGAGCCAAACAAAATCCCCAAACCGTGTTTAATCTCGTTTTGAATTGTCGGGATCTTGGCATATTTTATTTTCATATGTTTTCTAATGGCGGTCAAGGCACGTTACCTAAAATCGGTCAACCATAGAATAGTCACGTGGCATGCTGGTAGGCTGCACATATTGTATTTTATAATATCCCTATTTAAAGGGAAATTGTCAAGCCAAGTTTCGCAACATGTCTGTCAAGTTAACGTGATACATTTGAAGCTTAAGGTGAAACAAAAATACAAATCCTGATCTGAAACAACCATGATTCAGTCATTATTTTTTCAGAACTTTTTCTTATAAAATCAGAAGAATTGGGTCGTTATATATTTGAGCATGTGAAACAGGAATTGGAATTCATTACTACGAATTCCTATTTATATTTATTGCAAATATATATTTATATATATATTTCTGTGTAGAATTTCATTGATATATTCATTTCATACGAATTCCCGCCAAAAATGTTAAATTGTGTAAGGAATTACTTAATTTTAATAATATAATTACTGAGAACTAATATAATAATATAATTACTTAGAAATATTGGTTATGATGCGCAGTGGTATGTAAATAAACAACCCACAGGTAAATTATCCATTACGGACTGTGTTTTTCTGGAAATATTTTACTCTTTCATTAAGGTGTGAAACCTATAATTAATTTCTTTAACATTTTCTACTAAATTTGTGTTTTTTCGAGCCTGTCTGGCTATTTTATCTTAAGTTTAACCTTTATAGTACCATATATTTTCTGAAACGTACATGATTCCTCTACATTCTGTGAAAATATCAGGGGATGTTTAAAGTCTTGCAGTGAAATGTCAGGCTATGGAAAACACCTACTCTAAAAATAGCTCGGTCATCCCCGGGAAATTCAATATTATAGGTCATGCATCAAATCTTCCATAGAGGTATTAAAATACAACTAAATGCATCATATTTGGGCTCGAAATAATCCTTATATATTTAACTTCAATTATCAATTTTAATTATTCCATTCCATTCAGTATGTGTTACAATACAACAAAGCGAAAGGAACTATTTTCTTTAAAAGGGACTAGCTCTGATTGGTGAATTATAGGTTTGACACCTAAAGTTAAAAGGGTAATAGTAAAATGGGACCAGTCTTCAACAAATATTTTGAGATATCTTAGCTGGCATATTTAAATTTCATTATTGTTTGGTTAATGTGAAAGTTTTAAAGTTTACAATGTATTTCAGGACGCAGTACTCAACTAGATGACGTCATCAACAAGTTAACTCACGTGACGGCGCATTCCAAAATGATGACCGACTTCAGGTGATGACCGATTTAAGGGGACGAGATGATATAAACTATTTTATTACAAGATAAATATATTGATAATATTTAATTGTTGAAGAATTTTAGGTACATAAATACAGTTGACAACCAATTAAAAACATGATCAAGAAAATACTTTACAAAGACATGATAAACATGTACAAAAATTTATGTAGAATTGATATTCACCAAGCAATACCCTAACTGACATAAAAAGAGGGACGCAAACTGTTAGCATCATTAGCAGTACTAAGCATTTACGAATTGAAGTATTTTGTTCGACCGACGATTAACATACCAAAATTTGCTTAAATGTCCATTGTTGTGAGCATATACATTGTTTTTTTTTCTTTTTGTACCTTTTCATTAAACGAAAATCATGGGAAATTGATATTGTTATCTGTCTATATGCTTGCTGATGTTGTTGCAAATAGAAGTCAAACACATTTTATTTTTCAAATAGAAATGATTAGATAAAATACTTTGGTCATTGCTTAAAATCATAATTTGCATGCATTAAGATTCGCTATTTGCAAAATGTTTCACTGTTTTACGGAAAATGGTTGGAAACGTTAATGCACAGAAGTGGAATCTCCAGAATTAAATTCGGAAAAAAAGTTTATTTTAAGGAAGTCGCAATGATTTTTCCAACTGTTTGCTAGTTTGTGTGATTTTTCATTTAAGAAAGTAATTCCTAGCTAATATATATTTTATTTTTATTTTTGTAACTTTATATTTCTCGCAGGTATAGAAACAACTTATGTATTTAAATTTTTTATAATAAATTGAATGTAGATTGTGATCAAATTTTAAACGGATCATTAATAATTTGCTTCCTCGCATAATTGTTCACACCTTTATCGCTTGTAAACGAGAAATGCAAACGCAGACTACTCTAAATTTCTCGTAAATGTAGAAGTATCCGTGTACTTTAATGTTTAGTTTATTTTCTCTATTCATAACTAATTCTCGAGGCACGTTGTATGCTGATTTATTTTTTATTGTATATAATTGTAAAGAGGTGAGACTTCAATAAAGTATTTGTCTTGTCTTGTCTTGTCTTGTAAACGTTGGTAAAATTGGAATTTATTGTTAAATGTTTGGGAGGCAAATGCATGTTTGGCTTAACAATTGAGGTCGTGTATAGGCGAATACAAGGTAGTCCCTTTTAGTCCTACAGTAAACATAATTTATTTTTATGCTGGAATTGCTCTCTAATACATCTTTGAATATTATAAGTTATATGAATTGTATTGGATAGTTTTGTTCACAAAAACAACCGGTATAAATTTGAATTCTAGTGTTATGACTGTTTATAAATATTTGCTTTTTAATATTACATGTCCAAGCGAGGACTTGCTCTTGAGTTTCACTTGTCATTGAGAACAGAACACAACAGTATGAAAACGCGCACTGTCGTTTCTATACCGATATCTGATAACTTCCAATCCGAACTATCATTAGTTGCATGGTGTTCAAGTTATATTAATGTTATTTAGACTTATTTCTGTACTGAGGTCCAACACAATTTTCAAGACGAGTGTCACTAGTGGGACAGGAACTACTAACCCTTCCAGAGCACACGAGTTTACATCCCTAGCTTTTAGGAGGGTTCGCGTTCTCATAAGATATGGATGGACAATAACTTGAAATTCACTGCATCTACCAACCATCCAATATTCTGGACAAGGATTTCTCAAAACGGCAATCAAAATGATCTAAATATAGTAACAGTGGTAATATTTACAACAAGGTTGAAGATGTACGAGTGTCTCTAGTGAAGCAGGAATTTCTCACCATTCCGAAGCACCTGAGTTCATCCCCTGTTTTTAGCAGGGTTCATTTTGCTCAATCTTTAGTAATCTCTGTAGTGTTTAGCGGTTCATTGTCTTTTTGTCTTTTTTCGTTTTTGACTTGTATTTTCTGTTTTTGAAATACGGTTTATCATTATCCCAATGGTAATTTCAAACTTTTCTTGTCAACTCCACAACACTTATAAAACAACGTTTACAAGAAGAAAAGAAACAAAACAATGGTTAAAGCCTTTTCACCAATAAAGGCGAGCACCTCATACAAAACAACGCCTATGCTTTTGTCACAGGACTGACCATATTACCATTTAAAACATGGAAGAACAGGGCTGTGACGGTACCACCAACCAACAAGCAGGTGAAATCATCAGTAGATACTACGGTGAACTGTATATATATAGAACGGTCGCTGTAAAGTCTCTGCTATTTCAGAGGACCTGGAATTTTTTTTTTAATTATTACAATACCGCCGCAAATCTACATGGGTTTGTTCTATTATTTTTCGTGCCAAGCATGCAATTTACAGTGTTAGTATAGTGAGGTTTACAAGAAAAGTCACAGTCATACGTCAAGATGGTTGGTTGGTTTATGGTGCTTAAAGCCACTTTCAACATTTTTTCAGTTATATTGTGGCAGTCATTTTAATTGGTGGAGGTAACCGGAGTACTCGGTGAAAACCACCGACCTATCGCAAGTCACTGAGATACTTTTGTTGAAAGTGGCGTTAAACACCATAACCCTAACCCCATCCATAGAGTAATGGTTTAGTCAGTTTATGCTTGAGGTAATAATACACAACCAACAAATTGGATATTCATATAGTTAGTAGTCATTTTAAGCTTGGAGTTATGATCTACAAGAAACGGATTCTATTTTTCAGATTTGTCTTTTTATGTTTTTTTGGAATTTAATGGTGGGTTCGTTTCAAAACCTTATTAACTTTTAGACTATTTTACTTTAGATATCCACATTGTATTCACTGACATTCTAACAATGTCAGGTCATCCTTTTATCTTGTTTGTTTGTTATATTATTATTGTATGTCGTTTTGTATGAAGACTCGTGTATCATAAAGATCATAAAAATATCCTTCTGTTTAAGTACATTGCAGACATATTTATAATTTAAGTGTAAAGTCGGTTTTAATGAAAGACTTTAACGATTTTTAGTAAACTATTGTTATCTGCATAAAAAGGCCTAGGTATACAATTAAGATTAAAATTTTGATAAAAGTAGCATTACATCTACCTGTAATTCCCGGTATTTTGTCTTATTTCCACAATTTTATTTTCGATTCTCGGAATTCTAGTTGTATGGAACTGCAGTTCTAAGGTAAGATTTGTCAATAATTTGTTACTAAGCATTTCATTTTTTTATGATATATCACATTTAAATATGTATATGTAAAAATCGGAACTTGTTCACTGAAATTCATATTCTGTTTCTATCCTTCAATAAGAAGTTAGAGCACACAGAATTAGAACGTAATCATAATACCTAAAATTGTAGACTATATCAAATTCAACGGTCAAGATGGTTAATGTTGAAAAGCCGAAGCTTTACGTCCTAAATAAAATGTATCAGTATCGAAATAGCCGTTTACTTAGTTCCATTTTTCTAGGCTAGTAAACAACGAAATTGTCAAATCAAAATGTGCTTAATACCGTACACGTGCATAAAGATATCAGAATGTACAAATAATAAATATAATTGTTATCTCTTTTATACATGTATGTATTTTAAAAATGGTGTCTGAATGGTTTATTTGGCTTTCCAATCTTTCTATTTTTAGAGTGAACTTTATTCCAGAAACGCATCTTGCGCACTAAATTTGACATCTACGCTTTAATTGTCGCTAATGTATTCGGCGGAGGTGTGGAAAGAAAAGTTTGAAGATATCAAATGTGCTATAAAATACAGTTAATCGAAAAGGGACGGAAAATACAAAGACAAAAGTGGAAGAAACAAAACGATGGTCACAAAACTAAACACTGTGTAACATGGACCCCACTAAAAACCGGTTATGAACACAGATGCTCCGAATGATGAGCAGGTTCTACTCCGTTATTATTGTATATTTGAAATTTCATTGGTGAAAACATTTGACAGATTTTCTATGTGTTCATAGATATCATGAGAATGACTGGTAGAAATTCTAACAGGAACATTTTACTTCAGCGGTGTTTATAAAACTAATTTTTATTAGTATTACAGTCAAGGTAAATCTACCTATCATACCTATGTGACATTCATAAACGTTCAAAAATTAAGGTTAAAATGATCCCTCCTTACTTCTAATACAGGTAGGGTATGTTACACTGGTAATATAAAACGTGTTTAACTTATAAACATTATCTGCATAATCGTCTTGGAACAATAGTTCGGATAGTTTCAATTTTAATACATTGTATTTATTTAGACGATGATATTTGCACAAAGAAATAAATTGATTTTCTGATAATTCAATGTAATTAAGCACTTCAATGTAGTTTAAATGATATACCAGACGAAATATTTGTTGGGTTTAATGCATCAACTTTGTAACTGATGAATGTGTCACTTAAATGGCAGTCGCTTCTATGTGTGATATTTAAATGGAAGTTGGTATATAGTGCAGGGGCGTAGCAAGGGCTAAATGAAATATACGCACAAAGTAATTAGTGTCGAACAGTATGTGGGACGCTGAATTAATGTTGGGTTTCGGAAGCGTAGACCTCCTCCCCGAACGCTCGTGACCAAACATATACTTATGATTTATCAATTTGTGTATTTTTTTAACCAATCTGATATCACCCTTACCCCAAACATCGCCTTTTCATATTTTCAGTATCAATAATTTCAAGTTTCTAAATGTTACGAGTTATTGGTATTTTTTTTATTTTTTTTTTTTTTTTTTTTTTTTTTTCATCATAATATAGTTTATTCAAAATCTCCTGTTTACAATAACCTTAATGGCCCAGGAGTGAACATTAAGGGTCCCTGTTTTACATAAATCTCACTTGTCCAGGGGTAGCAAGTGAAAATAAAAATAAAAAGTCCACTTAAACATATTTTATATTCATTTGTTTTTACATTTCATTATAATATACACAATTGGACGATACAATTATTACCATGCATTAGCTTTATGTTCATAAATAATAAATACTCATATGTTATTCCGAAAAAGTTCTAATTTGTTTTTATCATTTTCATTAATATGCGAAGTTTGTAATGTGCATTGTAAATGTTTTTTAAAATTATTTTTTCCAAGTGTTGAAAATTGTTTGATCTCCAATTCGGGATTGGTTATATTTCACCTTATTACGTATTTTCCATATTTCCCACTTTGAGATAAATATTACGGTATTAAAAATGACGTCTAAATCCTCACCCCCATATAGCCCTAACATTATATTTAATTCCTTGATTTCTATATTAGCTGTTAATCCAGATCTGTTAAATATTGCTTCTATTTCTTTTATAATTTTGTTCACAGAAGGACATTTAAAAAATAGATGCTGCATCGTTTCATCGTTGTCTCTTATTTGGCAGAGATGGCATCTTCCGTTTGACAAATTCATTTTTTTCAATCTATGTTCTGTATAATTTATATTATGGAGACATTTCCACTGGAATTCTTTGACCTTATTAGTAACTTTGATTTTCTTTAATTTTGTCCAAATTTGTGTCCAATCAATATTACCCCCGTACTGTTCTTCCCACTTAATCTGACATTTTGGTTTTATATTTTGTTTAAAGATTCCCTGAATTACTTTTATTTTCAATTTATCAGGTGATATAATTGTATTTGAATCATTTAAAAATTGTAGCTTATCGTTGATATTTAAGGTAACTCTACGTTCTGGTACTATTGTAGTTTCACCTTTTAAGACTTTTATGAACTTTTCGGGGATTTCTTTTTTTATCTTAGAAAACTCTGAAATACAGTTCCTCCTATCTATTAATAAATTGTATATATCATGACAACTTTTAAAATTTTTATTATTTGAATCCCAAATATCGTTTATAGTTCGTAAGTTACTTTGCAGAAACGAGGTAAACCCTAATGGTTTGTTTTTAAAAGTTATTGAAGAGTTACAAAATATTCTGGTTTTTAGAATGGAATCAATGTCATTATTACACAATTGAATAAGTTCCTGTAATTTTGACCATGATTGGATACATATTTTGTAAAAAAATGGTAACATATTTAAATTTAGAGTTGATACATTAGAGCACTTACATACAAAATATTTTTCATTAAACTTGATGTATAACTTACGGAGCCAATACTTACCAATTGCATTCCAACTTTCTAATGGTTCATGTAGAATTCGGTATAGAAGCTTAATTCTTTTGCTGTCAATAAACTCTTGTATGTTAATCATACCCATGCCTCCATTTTCTACTCCCAAGCAGCAAACTTTCCTATCTATTTGATTAATACCCCCTCCCCAGATAAAACCCCATACCAAAGTTGTTATTTCTTTTACGTATTTTTCTGGTATTCCCCGCATTTCAATTTCGTAACCACAAAGAGAGATCAAGAGATTTTTCACTATTAAAGTTTTTCCTGTTTATGTCAAGTTTCTACTTTTCCAAACGTGGACACAATTTTTCATTTTATCTATTATTGATTTCCATATCTCATCATTTTGTATATTATAACCATGATGAATGCCAAGAGTTTTAACATTATCCTTTGTCCAAACTATTTTTGTAAACTTGGGTCTGTTATTTTTAGCCGATCCAATATACATACCTTTTGTCTTTTCATAATTGACTTTTGAACCAGAGGCTTTTTCATATATAGTTAAAATATCAAAAGATTTTTTGACAGATTCATCATTTTTATTAAATAGCTGAGTGTCATCTGCAAACATGCAGAGCTTAGTCTCGATATATTCCCCATCTTTCCCCCCAGGTAATTTGATTCCTTGTATTTCACTATCCCCCCTTATAGCACATGCTACAGGTTCGGCCTGTAGTATGTAAACAAGAGGCGCTATTGGACACCCTTGTCTACAGGACCTTGAAATATTGAAATATTTAGACACAAAACCATTGGTCTTGATACAAGTTTGTGCATATTTGAATAACATTTGAACCCACTCCCTAAATTGTTCACCAAAGTTAAATTTGCTTAATACATGATCCACCCATCCCCATTCTACCCGGTCGAAGGCCTTTTGTTGATCTAAAAATATTATGATACCGTCATCATCTTCACGATCAGTATATTCTATTACATCTTGTATTAGACGGTTAGCTTCACTGATATTACGACCTTTTACAAATCCCTTCTGGTCCGAATGTATTAATTTTGGTAAAACAACTTTTAATCTTTCTGCAAGAATTTTTGCAATTATTTTGTAGTCACTGTTTAATAGAGTCAGTGGTCTCCAGTTTCGTATATCTTCCCGCTCCCCACTTTTATGTAATAGAGTAAGAACCCCCTTATATTGTGAAGGAGTTAGTTCTTTTTTTTCGAAAGTATCATTTACATGCAGAAAGAATTCGTCTTTGATTTGTTCCCAATGAGTTATATAAAACTCAGAAATTATTCCATCCTCTCCGGGTGATTTATTTGGTTTCAAAATTTTTAAAACATTTTTAATTTCGTCTATACTAACATCCAATTCGAGAGTTTCTTTTTCATCCACATTTAACTTACTTTCAATATGTTGCGTTAATTTATTAGCACTGTTTTCATCCCATCCCTCAGTTGTAAATAGCTTGGAGTAAAATTTTATCTGTTCGTCAATTATTGAATCTATATCATATTTATACTTACCTTCTGTGTTTTTAATTCGATTCCACATTTTATTTTCTCCCTGTTTTTTTTCAAGTTCAAAGAAATATCGAGTTGACCTTTCCCCTTCTTCCGCCCATTTTATTCTTGAACGAATTTTTGCGGCTTCCGCTTTTTGTGTATAATATTTCTTAATTAAATTTTCTAATTCTAGTATCTTACCTTTGATGATATCGCCGTCATCTGTACTAGATTTAAGATCTTCTAACTGTTTCTCAAATTTTTCTATGTCTTTTTTATTTTGACCTTTTTTTAAATGCTTACTTATTTGCATTGTCAAATATTTAATTTTAGTCTTTGTAACATCCCACCATTCTTGAATATTTCGGAATCTTTCTATCTCGTTCTTCCATTTACCCCACCAAGTATTAAATGCTTTTGTAAATAGTTCACTAGTTATAGTGTTAAAATTCATTGCCCAAATTCCCGGGCCCCTCTCAATGTCATCTGATTTTAATTTAGTGGATACTAAGTCGTGATCGCTGAATGGAAAGTGTTTTATATTGGTATCAAACACTTTACTACATAAACCATTTGAACATAAAATAAAATCAATACGTGATTTTGCATTCCCTCTTTGAAAAGAATATCGTTTTTTATTTGGGTGAAGCTTTCTCCATGCATCATATAAATCATACCTAGTAATAAGATTTGTAGTTCTATTTTGCCTATTTCGTCCGTCCGTCTATTGGGATATCTATCAATCTTTCTATCGAGAATACAATTAAAATCTCCCAAAACAATATTGTAATGATAGATACTATCATCTTCATGGTTGTAAGAAATGTTTTGAAAAGAATCGAAAAATTGTTTTCTATCACTGCATAGATTTGGGGCATATATATTAAAAATATGAAACACTGCATTTTCTGTGTTTATCTCACATGTTAATAGTCTACCAGTCTTGTCAGAAAAATTAAAATTAATATCAAAAGCAAAATGTTTACTTAAAAGGATAGCCACGCCCTTTAGTTTTAGTTTATGATGATTTTATTTGTTAAATTAACAAAAGGGATAGGACACAAGTTTTACCAACTTATGAAGTCTTCTCCCATTTATACAATAAATTCACATAGTATAATGATCATTCTGAGCATACATATAATACATATAGAGATATATTGTAAATAATTAACGAATTAATAAAAAGGTTGTGTTGGGTGGATACGAGGTTGGAGAGTAGATAATTATCGAGTAATTATACTACAAGGAATCTTTTTGAAGATTTAATAAAATTGAAAACGTGTTTGATGATATTAATATTTTCTTCGTATGTTAAATCATCCGACCCACGGGTTAGTAGATTCAAATTCCAATCGCTTGTCTGTACCCAATTTAAGTTGTTCATCATAATACGTCTTATTTCAGTATAATTAGGACAGGTAAAAAAATAATGGAATGCATCTTCCCGTGGAGCTCCACAGGAACACGCAGCATCATTTACTATATTAACCTTTGATAGATCGTAATTTAGAAAGGAATACGAGTTACGAAGTTGAGTAAGAATAATATTAAGTTTTCTGGGACCATAATAAAAATGTTTCGGGATACGTTTTGTGTTATCTGACTGTTCCTTTCGAATGGCTTTTTTGAATTTAGTTAATGTGTCAAGATTACGATCAAATTGATCTAGCCGGTTCCAGAGTTTAACAGTAGATGGAATAAAAGATTCAGTTGTAATCGAGAGTCTACAAAAAGGTATTATTAAATCCGAACCGTTTCTTAAGGGGTAAATAGTTGTGCTTTGTACAGTAGGAGGAATAAGTTCTCTAAGATAATTTGGTGCATGTCCATTCTTTATATTATAAAATAACTGGAGTTTCCTATTATGCCTTCTACTAGAGAGAGTAGTCCATCCTGTTTCTGAGTATAATTTATCTGTTTTTGTGAAAATTGGTAATCCAGTTACAATCCTTGCAGCATCTAGTTGCAATTTTTCAAGTTTGGTTGAATAACACACTCCACAATTATCCCATATTTCACAGGCATATTCAAAAATTGGGCGGATATATACTAAGTACAGTTTTTCTAGATTTTGTCTACTTAACCTATATTTTAATTTCCGCAGAATACCTAAATGTCTTGATACGCTTAAGATTATATTTTCAATGTGGTTATTCCATTTAGCATCGCTTGACAAGGTTACACCCAAGTGTTTATGGCTCGTTGTTATAGGGATATTGTTTCCATTAAATGTGAAATTAAAATTATATCTAACGTCTGTATTGGAAAATAACATAATCTCAGTTTTGTCTGGATTAAAAGACATTAACCATTTTGTGGACCAGGTATTTAGTTCACACAAATCATGATTTATAACATTTTCAATTTCAACAACATTTTGACTTGAATAACCTAAAGAAGTATCATCTGCAAAGAGTCTACTGAGAGAGAGGAGCTTCTCTCCAATATCATTTATATAAATTAAAAATAGTAAAGGGCCTAAAACTGACCCTTGGGGGACTCCAGCAGAGACTTCACAAACAGTTGATGATGTTGCCCTGTTAATCACTTTTTGCTTTCTTTGATACAAATAATTTTCAAACCATTTGATTAAAGGACCTTTTATACCATAAGAATTCATTTTATGTATTAAACCCCTGTGCCAAACTTTATCGAAAGCTTTGGAAAAGTCACAGAATAAAAAACAACTAAATTCTTTTTTTTCTAGTGAATTGAGTATAGAGTTGTATAGTTCTAACAACTGGTGGATAGTAGAATGTTTCGGAAGAAAGCCAGACTGATACTCATATATAAGTTTGTTTCTAACAAGATAATTATAAACATTTTTATAGACTACTCTCTCCATAATTTTACCAACACAACTTATCAAAGATATCGGACGGTAATTTGAAGGCAAAGAGGCATCACCTTTTTTAAAAATAGCTATCACGTGTGCAATTTTCCAGCTTGAAGGATACTTGCCTTGTCGTAAAGATTTGTTAAAGATAATTTGAAGTGGTTCGGCAATTTTTTCTGGGGCTATTTTGAGCATTTTATGGCTGATTTTGTCAGGACCGGACGCTTTTTTCAGGTCTAATATTTGAATGAAATCTACAATTTCACTAGCAGTCACAAAAATGTCGGTAATTGAGTCATTAGTTTTACTTTCAAAGGGGGGTACTGGTATATTTTCTTCCTCCAACTTAGATACTAAGCTAAAATATTTATTTAATAGTTCACATTTTTTGTCGTCGTCATATACCATTTCATCTAAATGTTCATCATTAATTGTGTTTCGAAGCGGAGGGATACAGTTACTTCCCTTGTTAGATTTAATTAGCATTTTCATTATTTTCCAGTAAGTTTTAGGGTTCGTCGAATTATCTAATAATATATTGTCTAAGTTACTTTCAAAATTTTCTTTTGCCTTTTTTTTCATATTATTGACCTTGTTTCTTTGTTTTTTATATTTTAAAGTATCACTTTCCCTCCCAAATTTGAAAACATTTTTTCTCAGGCGATCGCGTAGTCGAATTTCTTTTCTAATTTCGTTATTAAACCATGGTTTGTCATAATCCCGTACAGTTATAGTTTTCGTTGGAATACTTTGCCTTGCTATGTCCAAAAATAATTTTGTAAATTCTTCAACCATGTCATCTATGTCGTTTAAAAAGCCTATCATTTCATTCCAGTTAATTTCGTTCATTTTGTTATTAAAGAGTTCTAAATCTATATTCTCATACTGCCAAATTTCTCTGGTAAATGAACATGAAGTCGATTTTGGACATTTGAGAAAAGCAACTGCTGCATCGTGATCACTAATTTCTGATGGCATCTCAAAAACATCAGAATATAGTGGGGTCATGGTATCGGAAATTATAATTGGGTCTAATAAATTTTTTAATCTTGTTGGTTTTACTATAACATTTCTAAAATTAAACGTGGTCATCAAGTCAACCAGCTTGTTATTATTTACATTAAGAAGATTAGAATTCAGGTCGCCCGAAATCACGATATTTTCGTTTATCTGATGAGCTAGTTCAATAGCATGCGTTAATCGTGACCAATACTCGTTGTCGGTCCACTGTGGACGGTATGTATTGCATAAAAGAAAAGATTGACCCTTCGCGTGAATCTGAACCCAAAGACTTTCATCTAAATTATTCTCTAGTTGGATTATCCTTGAAATGTTTACATTTTCTTTCGTATAAATCAGAAGCCCCCCTCCCGTTTGATTCTGTCTGTCGCGGCGTTGGATATTTTTTGTGAAGGAACATAATTCAATATCGTCGTTCTGAATACTGTTATCAAGGTGCGATTCAGTTATTACTAGAATATCAAATTCATCTGCAAAATGCTGGACGAAATTTGTTTTGTTTCTGATACTACGTATATTGATATTACACAAGGAAATGGAATTATCGTTTGAACTATTGTCTAAGTTAGGCGGTGAACTCGATATGTAAGTTTCCGGACCAGGATTTAGTTCGACATTACCGATCATTAAGATGAAGTGAAGAACGAATAAAAGAAAGACAACATTTACATTTGGATTTAAACTCTGGAGGACAAGGAGGGACACGAACAAGAAAGAACACCGTAAGTTTGTTAATAAGATATTTCTATAAGAATCGGCTTGTACAAGCACACATTTACTTGAGATCCTTGAACAGTTATAAAACATGCCTATGGCTGATCTGTAAGCTTCTAATGAATTACCCATTGGGTT
Source organism: Bathymodiolus brooksi (assembly GCA_963680875.1). Classification (NCBI taxonomy): domain Eukaryota; kingdom Metazoa; phylum Mollusca; class Bivalvia; order Mytilida; family Modiolidae; genus Bathymodiolus; species Bathymodiolus brooksi. The sequence goes on from OY804577.1 coordinate 33,556,119, forward strand.
TCAGAAGAAGATAGATACAGAGACAGCCACAGTCATATTTTATATGTCGTAAAGTAAGTACCTCCTCGCATCCACAAAAACACAGGTATATGTACAGGTAAGTATAAAACAAATATACAACATTGAAGAAATTGGAGATGAACAATGAACAAAAAAGTATAATAAAAAACAATATGTACACACTTACATATGCTGATGTCATATATTGGATTTATTTCAGGCAAAGCTGAAAAACGTAGGAAAAATATTTCATAATTATTTTTGTTATTCCAAAAAGGGCGAATAGGAAGATTTACTGAGTAAGGAACAATTAAGGGAAAGAAATGGAAAAAAAAAAAAAAAAAAAAAAATGTTTCTGGTGTGTTTTATGATGACATTAAATTGATAGAGATACTTTAATGCTTGGGATGTTATGTGAATTTTTTTTTTTATGAAGAAGTGGAAGAAGAAAAAAAAAAAAAAAAAAAAAAAAAAAAAAAAAAAAAAAAAAAAAAAAAAAAAAATGCAGTTAGCAACAGCTGAATTTTGAAGTTAAATAAAAAGTTTCTAAGTGGGTTAAAAAATCATTCGATGCAGCTTTGGTTACCAACATAATAACAACGAACACCACAATTGAACAACAACACACACACAAAAAAAAAATACAAATTCCGGCAACAGCATATTTATTCATTGATTACTGTATTACAAATACATGTACACACCTATACAAACATATATACATATACTAATTTCATGTGTTATTATTGGAGTTATCGAACAGTTTTAATTAAACAAAAGCGATGGCATTACTGAATAAAAACAGTTCTACTTAACTTTATATATCGACAAAGACATCACAAAGTTATACATGATTAATAAAATGTATATTTTTCGACTGCAACAATGTATTTAAATCAGCTATACATGTTTGAGAAATAAAGATATACCGGTATGTAGAAGAAATATGTAGAGTTGATGCATCAATGACAATTGCACTTCAAAAACAAAAAAAACAAAACGGGGGAACCACGTATATTGGGTAAATGAGAGATAAGCAGCAATTGCACATGTATCTAGGTCACGAATTTGGTCGACAAACGTAATTACACACGTATTTGCTCATTATTTACTAAAAAGTTAATATTCCTTTTCTTTCGGTTCTACATGGATGGAGTAATTGAAGGATTTTTTTTTTTTTAGTAAAAACTAAACAAGAAGCAAGAAAAACACTTATTTTCATGAATGAAAACGATAACAAACTGAAGAAAGATATATTTGCATTTATTTCTTGTTAACTTGGTTTTTGAAAGCCTTTCGAGTTGGCAAGTTGGGTGGGGTAATTGAACGCTATTTGTCAGAAATTAAAACTAATTATGTCTACTCATTTTCATGATGTGAAAAGGTAACAAAGGGAAGACAGATTGCATGTATTTCATGTTATCTTGGTTTTTAAAGCTTATTGAGCTAATGGCAGATGGATGTAAAGTAGATATGTGTAGGTTAAAAAATTGTTCAATATAGCTTTGGTTACATGTGTACCAACATAATAACAAAATACAACACACGTATTGAACGATAACATGTAAAAAATACAATTCAACTTCGCATTTGCTCTTTGCTTTGTACTGTAATTCCGGCAAATATTGGTTACATACATTAAAAAAAAAAAAAAAAAAAAAAATAATAATAATAAGTAAATAGAAAAAAAAAAAAAAAAAAAAAAAATTATTAATAAAAAAAAAAAAATTTTCTTTCACGTTGAGGATTTTTTTTTTTTTTTTTTTTTTACATCTTGGCGAGGACATCATCAGTATACATATAAATTATATGTATACTACCGGCAAACACAACACATAGTCTATAAAAATGATGGAAACATGTCTCTACGAAACAAGCACATTTCATATTTACCGACAGTGCATACTCAATGGTTTATACTGCAGTTTCGTGTAATCAAAACATAAAGAAAAGCTTTAGAAATATAAATACACACACAAATGTAATGGGTGTCTACGGCGCGATGTGCGTTGAGTTCATTTTTTTCTATATAATATCTTCACTCCAAGGAATTATTGCAATAAAGATGTTTCCTTTGGTTTAACTTACCAATTAATTTCTTTTAAATTTTATTTTACTTATTTCAAAGGTTAATAGGGTTGAACTAAAAAAGTTTGAGATCGTATATTTTGGTAGAGAGGGAATATGTTATTTTATCAATACACAAATATGGTAGTATTATAGTTGAACTATATTTTTAGTGGGGAGGGAATATGCAATACACAAACAAACAAACATTTGTAGAGTGATTATGGTTACTGTATCAAAGATTATAGTTGAAGTTTAAATGGTTTGAGCTTGCATATATTTTTTTTGGGGGGGGAGGAGCCGTATGCAATTCTATATAAACAAGTGACCAATTTTGGAGTAATTAAGTTTGCTGTATCAAAGTTTATATTTGAACTATTATTGTTTGGGCTTGTATTTGTAGGGGGAGGCAGGGAATATGCAATTACTGTCTCAAAGATTATAATTGAATTGTAAATAGGTTGGGCCTGGATTTTTTTTTAAGTATGGAGGGAATATGCAAATGTACCCACACACAAATAATCAAATTTAGAGTAGTTTTGGTTTACTGTACTAACTTTTGTATTTTAATTATAAATGGTTTGAGCTTGTATTATTTTGGTGGAGTGTGATATACAAATCTATCAATACATTGAATTTGTAGTATACTGTTTCATAGATTACATTTGAACTATATATTTAGGGAGGGAATATGCAAATATACCAGTACACAAATAAGCATTTGTAGATTGAATATAGTTGCTTTATCAATAGTATACTTGAACTAAATGGGTTTGGCTTGTATTTTTTGTGAGGAGGGAGTATACAAATATACCAATACACAATTAGACAATTTTAGAGTCATTTTAGTATACTATATCAAGGTTTATTCTTGATTATAAATGGTTTGAGACTGTATTTTTGTTTGATGGTGAAGGGATATGTAAATCTACCAATACATAAGCATTTGAGGTGATTGTAGTTTACTGAAACATAATTATTTTATTAAGCAGTATACAAAATTAGTTCATATCAACTATTTGGAGAAGTAACAAACAATCAAGGAAAAATTGTTTAATTGGGATTAATCACCGACTCAACGGACCCATTGTCCTCGAAGATACGATCCACACCTGTGTCCAACCTGCGCAAGATATCCATAATATCATCATGATTTCGGATTTGTATTTTTCTACTGTTCTCATTAGTTTTTAGATAGATTCTCCCATCAGTTGTCCAGTAAGCGTGTATCTTACGACTATACTTGAGTTCCGCCAGTGCTTTTACAAGATTTGTTCGATATTGGGTTAAGTTCTCAGTAATAAATATTTTATCTGGATGACGTTTAAGTTCTTTCTTTGAGTTATATACCTTCTCACGGACACGATAGGATAGGAAACGAACGATTACTTGGGATTTCCCGTCCTTAGGTTTGCCTATGACATGGGAACGACCTATATCTTCCTTCTTCATGTCAGTAATACTTAGGTTATTTTGGCATATATGTAGTATTATGGAATCAGTATCTACAGGGTGCTTAATCCTACCCATGTTGTTAAGTGGAACTCTGATGTTGTGAAAACGCAGGCTAGTCCTGCGTGAATATTGTTCTTGGTTCTCAACCCTGAGCTCCAACTCATTTATTTTCCTATAGAGTACCTCAATTTCACTTTCCCTTTCCTTGAGGGACTCATCAATTTCACCATTTTTTTTGCAGATATGGACGATCATAGACGCTTGTTTTTGCATCATATCTTTCTGTTCTACAATTGTTTTATCCTGATCATTGATTTTTTTTTCTAATGGTTTAATATGATCATTAATTTTTTTCTCTAGGGCCTTGTTTATGGACTCGGCTACTGATTCTGCAATTTTTTCTGATAAAATTGGGACAATTTGATTTAGTACAGTAGGGTTTATTAGGGCTTCAATAACTTTGTCTGCCATAGTTTGTGTTTTTTTCTTCTGACTCAGGTCCCCAACTGAATTTCGACGACGAGTTTGCTTCGTCTCTTGTTTGAGAGTGGCTGCAAGATCTTGTGGGCTATCAGGGCTAGGCCGTTTTCTAGAGTTTGGAGTTTCCTTTGTGTTTACAAACGATTCTATTGTAGTTTCTGAATTGAGACTAGGTTGAGAGCTGGTTATCAAGGATGTCAACAATGATACTGTGTTATTATCCATGACCTCGGCCATCTTGAATTTTGTGTTTACAGGTACAGGTTCAATATCGGAAAGAGTATTACACTGTTTCCTTCCAAAAATACCGTTAATTTAGTGTCAGTTCAAAGTACAAGTGATATCTCACCCTCTTGGAATAACATTTAGGTAATTAGCATGTAGTTATCCAGAGCATTTTCCTATTTTTTTCAGGAGGACTCGATTACCCTACCATTAACGTTGGCGCATGCTCTTTGATTCGCTAGATCCACATAACCATGCACTAGCACCGCCCCCTTGTGTTTTCCATTCACTTTCCCACCGGTTAATATTAACTCCCGTACAGTGCGTCTCCTGTAAACAAATACAATCATATTTCTTTGATACGAGCCAATTAAACACCAACTCACGTTTTCTATTATCTCGTAGTCCATTAACATTAATTGTGACAAGTTTCAATGACATTATCTAAACTATTGTCTGGGTATTTACTCACTTGTGACGGATTTATTTTAACTTGACAATAAACACATTTTAACCTTTTCATCAGCTGTGAAAAAAATTCACATTGACCTTTAAGATAATACATTTTCATTTTAAAATTGAGACAATATTTCCAAAAACAATTATAAATATCGTCACTGGATTCATTTATATGTACACATTTCAAATAATAATTCAATAAGAAATACAAATCTTGCAAATACACATACATATAACATATATTACAGTTTAAAGAAAAACACGCCTGTTTAAAGGCTACAAATTGTAAAGAAGTGGACATTATTATGTACAATCAAAATAATAGCAAATAATAACACATTCAACTAGTAATTACCGTCTGTTTATTTTTAATTCTTGATTGTGTATTTTCTTTAAATAAGATAAGACAAAATATAATGTAAATATCAAATAAAGTTACTATTTCAATATTCAGTTGCGGATCCTAATTTCGAATGTTTTGTTTTTCTATCAACGGATGAGGGTGTCGTTGTAATGTCACTTAAGTTTCTTTTACGATCAGTATTTGTCAAATCAAATACGTCATTTGGTGCCTTGAGAAATTCACGGATTTTTTCTTGTATTTTTTTTTAACCATCAGGACCGATGTGTACGCCACTGTGATCATTTTTATCAAACATTGACTTAACAATCGCACGCTGATTGAAGAAGTCACTGATTGTGTCAATGTATTCAACTGTTGGATCTTTCATACAGAGTTTACGGATAAATTTATTCACACTGGTAGTAGTCGCATTTAATATATTTGTGTTATTGCCGGTCCCTTTTCGTGGAAATATACCACAAATACCAATCAAGGAGTCGGGAAAATGACTTTTGACCTTAGCAATAGCTTGTGTCAATAGTACATTCACTTGATCACTATCATCTTTACATTTGCTCACATCATTTGTTCCCAAACACATAACAACTTTATTAACCATGCTGTTTGTATTTTCTAATTTTGAAATTGCCCTGTCAATGCATTGATCAATGTTGTTTAGAGTTGCGCCCGATATAGATGCGTTTATAAAGTTGTCATCAAATGCGCCAAGTCGTACACCATTTGATGCACCTAACAGTATATTAACAGCACTGATTGTACTTGTGTCTTTGTTATCACCAAGTTTATTGTCTACATTATTTGTTTGTGATGTTTGTTGTGCGTCTTGTTCAGTAGTTTTCCTACCCTCAATAATTTCAGGGGCATAGCTCCCAAAATCTCGACGTGCTTGATCAGTATCATAGAGCTCACAATCTCGCCTTATATGCCCTTCCTGTTTACAAAATGAACAAGTTGGTGCACTCATACAGTCTCTTGCTAAGTGACCCAGATCGTTACAATTATAGCATCGCTTTTGCCATGTTGGTTTCTGTCTACATGCGTAGGATGGGTGGTTGGTTTGTTTACAGTGTAAGCATTGAGTTCGGTTATTGTCTGCGAATAACCTAACTTCAAATCGGCCAAAGTCAGTTCTATTGGGTAAAGTTGGGGCACAGTTTATGATTTGGAGATATCTTGAACCGTTCTCTATATTTGTACCTTTAATGTACCCTCTACGCACTGATCCTGGTATAACTTCTCCATACTTCATCATTTGTGTGGCAATATAACAGTCGCTTACCTCATAGGGAGCATCTTTGATTGTTACATTTGTGATTGTTTTTTCGACGTTTAAAAGTTAACTGACCTGTTTTTTAGTGTTATTCCACCGGATATTAATTTTTCCTTCGTATTCAAATCCTTCACTGAAATTATACAGTCAGTTTCCGTGAACTGCACAGAACCAACATTGTCTAATTCTACCCTTTTCTCAATTCCACTCAAAATCTCTTCATGAGTAATCCCCTTGAAAAATCTGGTGTTGAAGTGAATGGATAAATGTCTTTGTACTTTAGCCATTTTTTTCCGTGAGTAGATTTCAGGATGTCATATCAGAATTGTTTATAATACATTTAATTCAGGAAAAAATTACTGTTAACATTTTTCCTAACATATCCTAGATTATATTCTGTGAATATCCCGAAAAATCGAGTCCAAAATGAATCTCAAAAACTAATTAATATTGTAATGTTCAGAGCTCGAAAAAACTCACTACTCCATAACAAAGGGACGTAATCCATTCCTGTTATTGGTATTAAGGTTATTAATGTTCAGTAACAACTACAGTGCCTCCATTGTATATTGTAAGGTTATTTCTGGACCGAATTTGTCAAATCACGGATCGGTTATTTGAATGAGTATACTGTCCCCGCGAGTTCTAGTATCATGATCATTTAGGTCAATAACCGCTCTACAATAATTGGGTTTTCGACAATTATTATCCTACATGTATCTATATGAAATACGTTCTCTCTGGGTCAGTAACGACCAAATTATTGTACTCTTTGTGCTGACTTATCATAGGACTCACTAATTAACACTTTATATATGATTAACCCTAGAATTAACCTTAATTTGAATCACCACATAAGGAAAAGTCAAGTAAATGGTTTTGTGAACTGTTAGCTGTAACATAAAATGTTAATTTTCATTACACATACTAAATAGCGAATATACATAAATTGTTTTATTAGACTATCAAATCTCGAACACTTTCATATTTATTACTGTGCTATAAAACTACAAAATAAGACAAGACAAACACATAACCAGCCCTTTAAAGATAAAAGTCTTTACACTTATTTTTATTTCTTTTTACACTTATTTCTCTCATTTCTATATGTACAACCAAATGCTGCAAGATCTGCAATATTTTGATTACAGATTCTAATTTCACCAGCAACTTAACTAATAAAAATTAGCTTACAAGGAGCTACGATGATCTGAATTGTAAATCAGCTTATGTGGTCTACGGATTAGAGTGTAACCTTTGCGGATCGGTATATGTCGGTGAAACGAAAGGTAGACTACATAAACGGATATGCAGTCATCGATCTGGCATCATTAACAATGTTAATGATATTGCTTACCAGCATTTTAATCAACCTGATCATTCGATTCTTTTAATGCGAGTTCGCATCATAGAAAAATTACACCATAGAACTAACAATCCAAGCCTAGCAACACCGTAGACAAAAGGAAGACTACTGGATACTGCAACACCCTATGGTTGTAATGACAAACTTGATGGCATATGCATCCTATGTAGCCTGTAGATCGGTGAATGTGATGAATATTTTCAACTCTTCTCCTCGCCGTAAATGAAGCCATAGTCATCGTCATTATACATCCCCTATACTTGTGGTTCCTTTCAGGATTTCCTTGATATAGGGTTGCTGCTAGCAATGAAGCTACTAAACTAAGGGTTTCTTTTGGTAAAGTTGAAAGTTGTACGGTCTCCACTATGACTTAGTTGACCGCTATGGAATATCTGTGTCACAAAATAAGCACTTCCCGGTCCTTTCCTCATTCATGACTTATCACCAGGTTTGTAACTAGATGAACACGACAGGTGTCACTAGTGGAGCGGGAACTGCTTACCCTTCTGGAGCACGAGTGTTCACCCCTGGTTTTCAGTGGGGTTCGTATTACTCGATTTAATTTTATGTGTATATTTTGTAGATCGTTGTTTGTCCTTTGGTACTTTTTCTTTTGGCCATTGTGTTGTCTATTCTTCGATACTAGTATATGATTCTGATTGTCCCTTTGGTATCTTCAAACTCTTCTGAATTTGGTGATAAATATTAATGAAAAAACTCATTGTGTACACACGGTGATACAATACATAAGCTATCGGTGTCTGCATGCGGTGATATAATAATAATAAACAATGTCTGTATTTGGTGATGTCATAAAAAAAAAGTGTCTCTTAATCATAATCACATTTTATATGTACATGTGGTGACTTAATATTCAAAACATGTTGTGATATACACATGTATAGAGAATAACGGCAGATTTGAACATGTATGTCATTTCATACTGAGGGATTCATAGGACTGAAACCCATAAAAAATTCCAAATAATTTCACACATCACATTGTAATTCTAATCTGATTCGCACTATTTATACAGTTTGGTTATAATATTTCTAAAGACTCATTTGAACTGTTTGGGAAACATCATAATTGGGAATTCAAATTAATTTGTTTAAAAGCGTAACCGTAGAATAGTGTAAAATGTATGTTTATGCATAAATTAACGATTGTAATGTGAATTGTCATTGGGTTTTTCAACGGGTGTAATAATACATATTTATCAAGTGTTTGTTTTTTTAATGCCCTTTTCATATCAGCATTTATACGGGTGTTTAGGTTCAATGATTTAGGGTTAGAGGTGAGTGTTCGTTTGGATGATAATGATGGAATTGTCCATGCATATTTAAGCTTGTTTTTCCTAAAGCATGAAAATAATAATAAACTTATCCTGATTGTCATGCCTTTTTCTATTGCAGTTTATATAAGAAATATATAAAATGGGATGTACCAGTTCTCAGGGGAAGTCACAAGACGACAAACAACAAATGTCACCGGTAGTTAACAATAATAATAATAACCGGAAGGATGATAGTGGTGAAGATAACAATGTCGATGATAGTGGTGAGGATAACGATGGTCAAATGTCACCGGCAGCTAACAATAATAATAATAACAATAACCAGAAGGGTGATAGTGGTGAAGATAATGATGGTGATAATAATGAGGGTAAAGATAATGATGGAGAAGGTGACAACGATTTTTTATTTTTCTATGAGATGGAAAGTGATTCTGACGAGGTAGGTCAAGGATATAGTAAATGTCATTCTTTATTTGAAAAATGTTAAATCTCTACATGCTATTTTACAAGATTTATTGATTGATTTTTAGCGCCAATAATCGTGGCGTACAAGAAAACATCTGTTAAAATACAATTGCAATTACATTTTTTTGTTAAATCTATTTTTTGTCTATTGCATCATATGTAAAAAATGAGTTCTCTAGTTTTAGTAATGAATATTCCATAGGGTCTTCATTTGTGTTGGCCTATTGTGTGTCTTTACGTTCTGAGCTCCGTGTGAATTGTGTTTGTTTGCGCATAGTGGTGTCCAGCACATGTTGTTTTGTTTTTCTTCGTCTTGTGCACTCTATGTTGTTAGTTTCTCTAGATTGTCCTTTTTTGATTGTCCCTTCGGTATTCTCTAACGTTTATTTGTAAAAGCATACAACTGCATATCATAATAATGCATATCATCTATAATTGCGATTTCATTACTATCTCTTGAGACCAGAGGCTCACATGATATTTTGAAACGGGAGAACCCAAGAACCACCATGGTCACGTTTGATCTAATTTAGATATTAATTTATTGAGAAAAGTTTAAAGATACCAAAGGAGTAATCAGCAGCCTTAAATCAAAGGATAGATAAATCAATGGCTGAAAGAAAAAGGACAAAATGAAAAACAATTATCTACAAAACACAGCATATAAACCTAACGATCGAATAACACTGACGCCACAAAAAACCGGGTCGAACCAAGGTGCCCCGGAACGGTAAGCAGTACCTGTTCCACACATGACACCCGTCGTGTCACTCTTGTTACAACCCCAGTGATAAGTCATGAATGAGGAAAGGACAGATTTGTGATTACGACAAACGGAACATACCCGGTGTCATTTGTGACACAGATATTCCGTAACAGTTAACCAAGTCATAATGGCGACCGTAAAACTTTCGACGTGATGACTTCAATCATGATACATGGGAACCACAAGTTTTGGAATATCGGATCAACTGAGAGATATATACTTCTTATGCATGTGCTGCTGGCATGTTACTACATATAATTGGAAAGTTCAAAATGGGAAAATTGAAATCATATCTTTTGTCGTAAAGTTTCGTTCTTAAGCGGTCGTCAACTGTCAATTGCGAGGTGTTGGTGAAGGCATGAAACAGGTCTAGCTGTATATGTGGTATCCTTTATTTCAAACTCAATGAGACAGATATTATCAACAAAATCACCAAACTTAGAAAAGATGTTTAAATGTTTTTACGTTAGAATTAGTTAATCATTAGTGTTCTGTGTAGTGTTTTGTAGATCATTAATATTTGTTCTTTGGTCATTGTAGTGTCTGTATTTCTTGATTGCGGCTTCTGATTAGCCCTATGACATCTTCAAACTTTTATTATTATGTTTTGAAAACGGAACACACTTACCTATTATTTGTTGAAAAATTGCTCTCTGGACGTTAAACACCAACCAACCAACCAACCAACCTATTATTTGTTTCTTAATAGTTTGCTAAAAGGAGTTTGAAGATACCAAAGGGGTAATCAGAGTCCATAAATCGAAGAAGAACAGACAACACAATGGCCAAAAGAGAATGTAGAAAAGACAAACAACGATCTTCAAAACATACACATAAAATTAAAGATCGAGTAACACGAAGCCCACTAAAAACCGGGGGTGAACTCAGGTGCCCTGGAAGGACGGGTAAGCAATTCCTGCTCCACTAGTGGCATCCATCGCGTAAAAAGAAGTACAAAAAGACAAACCATTATATTGTCAAGATTTAAAATATTCATCGATAATCATTTTCATTAGGTAAAACTAGATCCAGTTGAGAAAGGATATCCTGATATCAATCGGTCTGACTTTGATCCAGTGGTCACCAACTTCAACCAATCTATCAATCTATCTGACGAGGATCCAATTATTGCCATGGTTAACAAGCTTCATAAAGAGGTGGATGAAAACGAGAATCAAATATTTTCTCCAAAAGAATGCGACTATCATGCCAGAAATGTACGGTGTTTTAATATTATTATTATATAATCAGTATGTTATGGACTCACTAAATTAGATATCTAGGCTTTAATACCTCTGCTGGTGGAATATTAATCCCCGATTGTATCTGCTTTCCAGCAGTCAGTATGTTGGCACTGACATTGTTTATTAAATATATTCATTATTGAGATTTACAGCTCCTACATAATGAAATTATTATTAAAACTAAGGTTCTACTCACTCAGGCATAGGTGCCCTAGGCCGACTTTGGTTTTCTTGCACCTAAGCTTTTAAATTATTTGGCTTTCCAATGTGTTGACTGGTCGTACCCGGTGAATGTTGCTAAATTAGATATCTATTGCTTATTTCTAGTAAAGAAATTAGCAGAATATTGCCACAAAGGTAAAATTGAGATTAGGGGTAAAATGCTCATATTTAAAAAAAAAGGTTTGTGAATTCAAACGTATATAATATATGTTCCTTTGAAAAAAAAATGAATAATACAAATTTCATAAAAATTTGAATGATGAAATGGTCTATTTCTTAGTTATTTTTATTATCAGCGGTGTGTATATTGTAGTTTACTATGTACATAATCTGAATCTGCTTCTGAAGTAAGTAATGTGTGATTATCAAATTAGGTCTATTGTCAATTCTAAATGAGATAAAGTCGATACTTTTAATCAAGTTATTATTGACTTTGAATGTACACTGTTTCATACTTAGAGAGTGATTATGTTCTATATTGGTCAAACTACAGTTTTCCATATGTTATGAATACTTAAAGCCCCATACTGTGTTCTGTCCTTATAATGTTAATATAATCTGGGAAAATGTTGTTCAAAATAATATTTAGTAATTTTGTTGCAGTTTTTAATATTAAGTTATTAATATTTCAATCGATTGGCGTTATACTGATAATTTTCTTTAGAAATCTTCATTATAGAAAAATGCACAATTTTGTTAATTTAATTACCATGTTGACACAAAAGTTTAATTTAAATGACAACAAATGTATATTCTAATAGATGAAGGTAATAATTAACAATTTGCTAAATTTATAAACTGCAACACAAAGCAAAATCCATTTCTCGTATGATATCAAATCATGATCACGATATGCCGTCACATCTGCTATAAGGGTCTTCCTCTACACGGAGCACAGTAGTTTTAAATTTATCTGCACTTGGAAACTTGGAACATCATGCAGGACGTTGCTTCTTTATCGTATATAGAATAAGATGGCAACTACATTGTCTCTGTTTCTATGATTTCCGCTGGATTTATGAGCTGTGCTGGAGATGTAGTATTTTGCTGTTTTCATTTGCTGGAGTTTGTTATTAGTTACATTTTTGTTCGAAAGCCACATTTATTATTCAATCATCGACACATCAGTGGAAATACAGAGTGACTTCCTGTTAATAACTCGCTATTTCATCTAGAGCTGAATTGTGTTCAGCTAGGATACTTCATTCTTCTTCAAATATTTGAAAATTTGTCACTAATAGTGGTGTTTACATTTTGATTTATCCCCACAGGCTCCTCCCTCGGCAAGTCAGAGTTTTGAAGAACTTATAGCATACCTAGAAACACCGTTCAAAGACAGTCCATACAGGGATAGTATGTTGGTTAGAGCTATTCTAGTATGGCTTAGTAATCAAAATATAGGTCAAGGGACCACCAAATCTAGCAATACCGATACACCAGTTGGTTATCTATCCTTATTGAGCGAAGGGAAAATAACATATTCAACATTCTTTACAGTACTCTGCAGGTTATTATTATATCATTACGTCCTTTATATGGGGTGTACTTCAATAATTATCAACCCGAGGACCACAAATGCAAGTAGGTTTTTGTATGTTGGAATATCAGATATATTAATCATCATTTGGTGTGCTGTTAACACCAAAGCAAACACGGTCGACTAAACGATGATTCGTCGAGCAAAATGTAAATATTAACGCTAGAAGTAATTTCAAGATACAAATGGACGTTATTCCATCTTATCTGGCCATCAAATACTAGTACGTAAAACATTAAATGGTTAATACTGAACCAGACGTTGTTTTGATAATTATCAACACTATCTGCTTGTAAAATGCTTTGCATTTTGACGTAGCAATTCAAGCTGTCCTAAAAATATTAAAAACAGCATTGTTATTGGATTCGCTGTGGTACTGGTGACTGGTGATAATGTCTGTCTCGACCTTCAAAACTGTCATTATTCTGTATTTGATGACATTCCCTGCATAATGCTGTCTGTTCAGTCACGTGATTTTCATGAAGTAAATATATTGGATGTATGAAGAAGAGTTTGAAGATACCTAAGGAGTAATCAGAATCCGTATATCGAAGAACAGACAACACAGTGGCCAAAAGAAAAAATAGAAAAGGACAAACAACGATCTTCAAAACATACACATACAATTATACATCGAGTAACACGAACCCCATTAAAACCGGGTGTGAACTTATGTGCTCCGGAAGGGTAATCAGTTCCTGCTCCACTAGTGGCACCCGTCGTGTTAATCTAGTTACAAACCCGCTGATAATTCACTTTTATGTGAGCTAAATTAAATTCACTGTGTCATTTGAAAACACTCATATTACACATCGAAATGAGATGAGTAGGAAAATAATATCCCATGTAAAACAATTAAGGTACACACACACAAACACACAAACACACAAAAAAAAACAAAAAACAAACAAACAACTAAAGCTCTACAGGATAACACAATTAAGGTACACACACACAAAACACATAAAAAAACAAACAAACAAACAACTAAAGCTCTACAGGGTAACACAATTAAGGTACACACACACAAAACACATAAAAAAACAAACAAACAAACAACTAAAGCTCTACAGGGTAACACAATTAAGGTACACACACACAAAACACATAAAAAAACAAACAAACAAACAACTAAAGCTCTACAGGGTAACACAATTAAGGTACACACACACAAAACACATAAAAAAACAAACAAACAAACAACTAAAGCTCTACAGGGTAACACAATTAAGGTACACACACACAAAACACATAAAAAAACAAACAAACAAACAACTAAAGCTCTACAGGGTAACACAATTAAGGTACACACACACAAAACACATAAAAAAACAAACAAACAAACAACTAAAGCTCTACAGGGTAACACAATTAAGGTACACACACACAAAACACATAAAAAAACAAACAAACAAACAACTAAAGCTCTACAGGGTAACACAATTAAGGTACACACACACAAAACACATAAAAAAACAAACAAACAAACAACTAAAGCTCTACAGGGCAACACAATTAAGGTACACACACACAAAACACATAAAAAAACAAACAAACAAACAACTAAAGCTCTACAGGGTAACACAATTAAGGTACACACACACAAAACACATAAAAAAACAAACAAACAAACAACTAAAGCTCTACAGGGTAACACAATTAAGGTACACACACACAAAACACATAAAAAAACAAACAAACAAACAACTAAAGCTCTACAGGGTAACACAATTAAGGTACACACACACAAAACACATAAAAAAACAAACAAACAAACAACTAAAGCTCTACAGGGTAACACAATTAAGGTACACACACACAAAACACATAAAAAAACAAACAAACAAACAACTAAAGCTCTACAGGGTAACACAATTAAGGTACACACACACAAAACACATAAAAAAACAAACAAACAAACAACTAAAGCTCTACAGGGTAACACAATTAAGGTACACACACACAAAACACATAAAAAAACAAACAAAAAAACAACTAAAGCTCTACAGGGTAACACAATTAAGGTACACACACACAAAACACATAAAAAAACAAACAAACAAACAACTAAAGCTCTACAGGGTAACACAATTAAGGTACACACACACAAAACACATAAAAAAACAAACAAGCAAACAACTAAAGCTCTACAGGGTAACACAATTAAGGTACACACACACAAAACACATAAAAAAACAAACAAACAAACAACTAAAGCTCTACAGGGTAACACAATTAAGGTACACACACACAAAACACATAAAAAAACAAACAAACAAACAACTAAAGCTCTACAGGGTAACACAATTAAGGTACACACACACAAAACACATAAAAAAACAAACAAACAAACAACTGAAGCTCTCCAGGGTAACACAATTAAGGTACACACACACAAAACACATAAAAAAACAAACAAACAAACAACTAAAGCTCTACGTAACACAATTAAGGTACACATACACAAAACACATAAAAAACAAACAAACAAACAACTAAAGCTCTACAGGGTAACACAATTAAGGTACACACACACAAAACACATAAAAAAACAAACAAACAAACAACTAAAGCTCTACAGGGTAACACAATTAAGGTACACACACACAAAACACATAAAAAAACAAACAAACAAACAACTAAAGTTCTACAGGGTAACACAATTAAGGTACACACACACAAAACACATAAAAAAACAAACAAACAAACAACTAAAGCTCTACAGGGTAACACAATTAAGGTACACACACACAAAACACATAAAAAAAACAAACAAACAAACAACTAAAGCTCTACAGGGTAACACAATTAAGGTACACACACACAAAACACATAAAAAAACAAACAAACAAACAACTAAAGCTCTACAGGGTAACACAATTAAGGTACACACACACAAAACACATAAAAAAACAAACAAACAAACAACTAAAGCTCTACAGGGTAACACAATTAAGGTACACACACACAAAACACATAAAAAAAACAAACAAACAAACAACTAAAGCTCTACAGGGTAACACAATTAAGGTACACACACACAAAACACATAAAAAAACAAACAAACAAACAACTAAAGATCTACAGGGTAACACAATTAAGGTACACACACACAAAACACATAAAAAAAACAAACAAACAAACAACTAAAGCTCTACAGGGTAACACAATTAAGGTACACACACACAAAACACATGAAAAAACAAACAAACAAACAACTAAAGCTCTACAGGGTAACACAATTAAGGTACACACACACAAAACACATAAAAAAACAAACAAACAAACAACTAAAGCTCTACAGGGTAACACAATTAAGGTACACACACACAAAACACATAAAAAAAAAAACAAACAAACAACTAAAGCTCTACAGGGTAACACAATTAAGGTACACACACACAAAACACATAAAAAAACAAACAAACAAACAACTAAAGCTCTACAGGGTAACACAATTAAGGTACACACACACAAAACACATAAAAAAAAAACCAAACAAACAACTAAAGCTCTACAGGGTAACACAATTAAGGTACACACACACAAAACACATAAAAAAACAAACAAACAAACAACTAAAGCTCTACAGGGTAACACAATTAAGGTACACACACACAAAACACATAAAAAAAACAAACAAACAAACAACCAAAGCTCTACAGGGTAACACAATTAAGGTACACACACACAAAACACATAAAAAAACAAACAAACAAACAACTAAAGCTCTACAGGGTAACACAATTAAGGTACACACACACAAAACACATAAAAAAACAAACAAACAAACAACTAAAACTCTACAGGGTAACACAATTAAGGTACACACACACAAAACACATAAAAAAAACAAACAAACAAACAACTAAAGCTCTACAGGGTAACACAATTAAGGTACACACACACAAAACACATAAAAAAACAAACAAACAAACAACTAAAGCTCTACAGGGTAACACAATTAAGGTACACACACACAAAACATATAAAAAAACAAACAAACAAACAACTAAAGCTCTACAGGGTAACACAATTAAGGTACACACACACAAAACACATAAAAAAACAAACAAACAAACAACTAAAGCTCTACAGGGTAACACAATTAAGGTACACACACACAAAACACATAAAAAAAACAAACAAACAAACAACTAAAGCTCTACAGGGTAACACAATTAAGGTACACACACACAAAACACATAAAAAAAACAAACAAACAAACAACTAAAGCTCTACAGGGTAACACAATTAAGGTACACACACACAAAACACATAAAAAAACAAACAAACAAACAACTAAAGCTCTACAGGGTAACACAATTAAGGTACACACACACAAAACACATAAAAAAAACAAACAAACAAACAACTAAAGCTCTACAGGGTAACACAATTAAGGTACACACACACAAAACACATAAAAAACAAACAAACAAACAACTAAAGCTCTACAGGGTAACACAATTAAGGTACACACACACAAAACACATAAAAAAACAAACAAACAAACAACTAAAGCTCTACAGGGTAACACAATTAAGGTACACACACACAAAACACATAAAAAAACAAACAAACAAACAACTAAAGCTCTACAGTGTAACACAATTAAGGTACACACACACAAAACACATAAAAAAAACAAACAAACAAACAACTAAAGCTCTACAGGGTAACACAATTAAGGTACACACACACAAAACACATAAAAAAACAAACAAACAAACAACTAAAGCTCTACAGGGTAACACAATTAAGGTACACACACACAAAACACATAAAAAAACAAACAAACAAACAACTAAAGCTCTACAGGGTAACACAATTAAGGTACACACACACAAAACACATAAAAAAACAAACAAACAAACAACTAAAGCTCTACAGGGTAACACAATTAAGGTACACACACACAAAACACATAAAAAAAAAAAACAAACAAACAACTAAAGCTCTACAGGGTAACACAATTAAGGTACACACACACAAAACACATAAAAAAACAAACAAACAAACAACTAAAGCTCTACAGGGTAACACAATTAAGGTACACACACACAAAACACATAAAAAAAACAAACAAACAAACAACTAAAGCTCTACAGGGTAACACAATTAAGGTACACACACACAAAACACATAAAAAAACAAACAAACAAACAACTAAAGCTCTACAGGGTAACACAATTAAGGTACACACACACAAAACACATAAAAAAACAAACAAACAAACAACTAAAGCTCTACAGGGTAACACAATTAAGGTACACACACAGAAAACACATAAAAAAACAAACAAACAAACAACTAAAGCTCTACAGGGTAACACAATTAAGGTACACACACACAAAACACATAAAAAAACAAACAAACAAACAACTAAAGCTCTACAGGGTAACACAATTAAGGTACACACACACAAAACACATAAAAAAACAAACAAACAAACAACTAAAGCTCTACAGGGTAACACAATTAAGGTACACACACACAAAACACATAAAAAAACAAACAAACAAACAACTAAAGCTCTACAGGGTAACACAATTAAGGTACACACACACAAAACACATAAAAAACAAACAAACAAACAACTAAAGCTCTTCAGGGTAACACAATTAAGGTACACACACACAAAACACATAAAAAAACAAACAAACAAACAACTAAAGCTCTACAGGGTAACACAATTAAGGTACACACACACAAAACACATAAAAAAACAAACAAACAAACAACTAAAGCTCTACAGGGTAACACAATTAAGGTACACACACACAAAACACATAAAAAAACAAACAAACAAACAACTAAAGCTCTACAGGGTAACACAATTAAGGTACACACACACAAAACACATAAAAAAACAAACAAACAAACAACTAAAGCTCTACAGGGTAACACAATTAAGGTACACACACACAAAACACATAAAAAACAAACAAACAAACAACTAAAGCTCTACAGGGTAACACAATTAAGGTACACACACACAAAACACATAAAAAAAACAAACAAACAATCAACTAAAGCTCTACAGGGTAACACAATTAAGGTACACACACACAAAACACATAAAAAAACAAACAAACAAACAACTAAAGCTCTACAGGGTAACACAATTAAGGTACACACACACAAAACACATAAAAAAACAAACAAACAAACAACTAAAGCTCTACAGGGTAACACAATTAAGGTACACACACACAAAACACATAAAAAAACAAACAAACAAACAACTAAAGCTCTACAGGGTAACACAATTAAGGTACACACACACAAAACACATAAAAAAACAAACAAACAAACAACTAAAGCTCTACAGGGTAACACAATTAAGGTACACACACACAAAACACATAAAAAAACAAACAAACAAACAACTAAAGCTCTACAGGGTAACACAATTAAGGTACACACACACAAAACACATAAAAAAAACAAACAAACAAACAACTAAAGCTCTACAGGGTAACACAATTAAGGTACACACACACAAAACACATAAAAAAACAAACAAACAAACAACTAAAGCTCTACAGGGTAACACAATTAAGGTACACACACACAAAACACATAAAAAAACAAACAAACAAACAACTAAAGCTCTACAGGGTAACACAATTAAGGTACACACACACAAAACACATAAAAAAACAAACAAACAAACAACTAAAGCTCTACAGGGTAACACAATTAAGGTACACACACACAAAACACATAAAAAAACAAACAAACAAACAACTAAAGCTCTACAGGGTAACACAATTAAGGTACACACACACAAAACACATAAAAAAAACAAACAAACAAACAACTAAAGCTCTACAGGGTAACACAATTAAGGTACACACACACAAAACACATAAAAAAAACAAACAAACAAACAACTAAAGCTCTACAGTGTGTTGATTTAAAAAGTCGATCCATTTAATATCTAATTGATGTCTTATATGAAAAATGTGTGACTTTTAACAGGGAAGGAAATATTGTGTGTGCCCAAGTACATGGTATTGCAAAAGCTGGTAAATACCAACCTGGAGATAATGAAAACACACGTATGCGTTGTTATTGGAACGCAGTTTATTTACAAAACAAATGGCATATAGTACATCCGTTCTGGTCATGTCGCGCTGTGTTTGGTAAGGTGTCTAAAGGGTGGATAAAACTCGAGGCAGGAGGTAAATCTGTCAGAAAACGTGTCATAGGAGCATCGGGAATACTTAAAAATGCCTTTCGTGATTATTACATCATGCCGAAGCCAAACCAGTTCCTGTATGCCTGTCATCCAGATGATACGAAATGGCAATTGATAACAAATCCAATCACCAGACATGAATTTTTACAGAAAGCGTATCTTCTACCTCCATTCTGGGAATTGGGTATGGAGTTAATTACAGAAGATCGGTGTTCAATAAACTCAAAGGATGGAGAAGTTTATATATCATTTAGGTCGCATCTCAAAGTAGCAAATGAGCTTGACCTGTGGTACGAACTTCTTATAAGAGAAAATATATCTGGTGAACATTCAGATTTGCTTAATCCAGAAAATATACCGAAACTTGTCTCTCTGGTCCGTAACACTCCAGAATGGAACTGCACGGTACAATTTCCTACAAAAGGAAATTATAGAATAGTATTCTATGCAGGAAAGTACAAAGAGAAGTTACTACGAATAGCAGAATTTCAATTGGTTTGTGCGCAACCGAGAAAGTATTGTCAGCAATTGCCTTTCAATCCTGGAAGAATAGTCTTAGGTCCTGGCCCTGCAATGGAGGAAACCGGATTGCTACTACCAACCCATAAAAATGGTCTTGTGATTACAGATAAAAATAAACCTACATTTCTCCGATTTCTTTTAGACAGCGATATTGCCAAAACTTTGAAAGTGAAAACGGAATTAGTTACAAAGGACTCGATGACTGATAAAAAGTTGCAACAAAAGTTAAATGATTCAGTTGTGTGTGCTATAGAGCAAAGTGGAAAGGAACAAAATTTACAAATATCAGCACAAGAGTTGAGAATATCCACTAATGGATCTTTAAAAGGAGATTGCTACTTGAGAATTTCAACAAGTTGTGGTTCCTCACAAAAGACAAATACCAACAAAGAAGATATGACTGTAGTATGCAACTACTACATCATCCAATCTCATAGCAGAAACAAAACTCATGAGGTAATCATGATTCCTCATACTTTTTCAGCATATATTTCATTGCTCATTTTTGTTCGTTCTAATTCAGGCACACATCTGAGATTCAGATATAAACTAACGTCTAAAATTGTTAAATGATGATTTGATATATGTGTCACAAATTACGTAGGGTTAGAGTTATGGTTATGGTGTTTAACACCACTTTCAACAATATTTCGGTTATATCGTAGCGGTCAGTTTTATTGGTGGAGGAAACTACAGTACACGGAGAAACCCACCGACCTGCCGTAAGTCACTGACAATCTTTACATGAAATTGCATCAAATACACTTCGCCATGAGCGGGATTCGAACTAACAACTATCGTGGTCATATGGACTTATTGTACAGGCAGTTGTAAATCCAACTACCATACGATTACGACCACAACGAACCCGTGTCACAAATGATCACGGATATGTTCCGCTTGACATAATCATAATCCGGTCCTTTCACCGGGTTTGTAACAAGGGTAGCACGACGTGTGCCACCAGTGGAGCAGGAACCGCCTACCCTTCCAGAGCACCCGAGTTCCTCCCCGGTTTTTAGTCCTTTTTCATTTGGCCATTGTATCGCCTGTCTTGCGATTTACGGGAATCACACTTTTGATAATGCTTTACGTCTCGTCTTATGGTAATTGTTCCAAAAAGAAAGACTTATGATAGTTTTAACATTATGATATTATGTGTTAGTATTCTACGTTATTTATATAATTGTCAAATTCTGTGGTTCAAATTATAATTCTGTCTATAATTGGGATAAGTCTAAACTAGTATCTTTTTATGCCAATAATTTTCTGACAGTTGAATTGTGTTAAGGTGAGGTTTTAACGCCATTTCCAACAATATTATAGTTATATTATAGAGCTCAGTCGTATTGACGGACAGCGGTAAGATAGAGAATCGAGCTCATGGCCAAAATGGTGTTCGATACCGATTGCACAGGCAGATGTTAATACAAGTACAATCCGTCCACGAATGCCCATCATGAATTTGCTTTGTTTTATCTACCAGAAAAAAATGTTCCAATTGTTTATTCAAAAAATGTTAAATTGACACAACTAAGCATATTGTTTCATACTATATCTTACCTTTCGTTTTCTTTAGTGAACACAAAAACACTCATTTAAATTCTCCTTTTTTTAAATGACGTAATAAAAATTATTTCTGGAATTAAATATACTATCAATAATCTGCTGTGAATTATAATGATATATCGCATTCTTTTCACTTCAGTATGGAATTAAACGTTATTTGCGCAGAAAACTTTTGAAATCCGTAGAAGGTGATAACATGGAGGAAATAGACAAATTGATAATACAGTGTGAGAAAGCAAACATACCATCAGATGACCCTGACCTGGAATACGCTAGACGTAAACTTGAAGTGCTGACATTAAGGAAAGGTATCAACATATATGGTGATGTCTTGTTTGGCTGTAGTAAATTACATGGATACTTCACTTTATTTTTTATTTTGCTTTACATCTTGGCGGATTTGTATAAAAACACACGAAGACAGCAAACATAACACCATGTTGAAAGGAATTAAACATATATTAACACAATAATAGAACAGAAGTTATTTGTAATATACTTACAATTCAATTTCAAATAAAATTAGGTTTGAGGATGACATCCATTTCCAATTGAAGATTAGAATTTAACTGTTAATTGTCGACAACATAACCAACTGAAACAACACGACCATGTCCCTGTTAAACCTTATGCTCATGAACGAAGACATCACAACCACTGATATGAATATAGATTCTAGTTTGGGATAGCCATAATATTAAAGAATATAGATTCTAGCTTGGTTCAGCCATGATATTAAAGCATAAGTATAACGACATTCACGCGTGTGCAAGTCCCATTACCTACCTCAGATGTTAAGGTTTCCAGACATCTTTCGGCTCTTTATGTCTTTCTTCTTAAGAATAAGCCGTAGACTAGATAATGGTATATATTGATCTACATGTATTATCGTAGACTAGATAATGGTATATATTGATCTACATGTATTATCGTAGACTAGATAATGGTATATATTGATCTACATGTATTATCGTAGACTAGATAATGGTATATATTGATCTACATGTATTATCGTAGACTAGATAATGGTACATATTGATCTACATGTATTTGTAGACTAGATAATGGGATATATTGTTCTACATGTATTTGTAACGTAGACTAGTTAATGGTATATATTGATCTACACGTATTTGTAGACTATATAATGGTATATATTAATCTACATGTATTTGTAGACTATATAATGGTATATATTAATCTACATGTATTTGTAGACTATATAATGGTATACATTAATCTACATGTATTTGTAGACTAGATAATGGTATATATTAATCTACATGTATTTGTAGACTATATAATGGTATATATTAATCTACATGTATTTGTAGACTAGATAATGGTATATATTGATCTACATGTATTTGTAGACTAGATAATGGTATATATTAATCTACATGTATTTGTAGACTATACAATGGTATGCATTAATCTACATGTATTTGTAGACTAGATAATAGTATATATTAATCTACATGTATTTGTAGACTATATAATGGTATATATTAATCTACATGTATTTGTAGACTAGATAATGGTATATATTGATCTACATGTATTATCGTAGACTAGATAATGGTATATATTGATCTACATGTATTATCGTAGACTAGATAATGGTACATATTGATCTACATGTATTTGTAGACTAGATAATGGGATATATTGATCTACATGTATTTGTAACGTAGACTAGTTAATGGTATATATTGATCTACACGTATTTGTAGACTATATAATGGTATATATTAATCTACATGTATTTGTAGACTATATAATGGTATATATTAATCTACATGTATTTGTAGACTATATAATGGTATGCATTAATCTACATGTATTTGTAGACTAGATAATGGTATATATTAATCTACATGTATTTGTAGACTATATAATGGTATATATTAATCTACATGTATTTGTAGACTAGACAATGGTATATATTGATCTACATGTATTTGTAGACTAGATAATGGTATATATTAATCTACATGTATTTGTAGACTATACAATGGTATACATTAATCTACATGTATTTGTAGACTAGATAATGGTATATATTAATCTACATGTATTTGTAGACTATATAATGGTATACATTAATCTACATGTATTTGTAGACTAGATAATGGTATATATTGATCTACATGTATTTGTAACGTAGACAAGATAATGGTATATATTAATCTACATGTATTTGTAGACTATATAATGGTATACATTAATCTACATGTATTTGTAGACTAGATAATGGTATATATTAATCTACATGTATTTGTAGATTAGATAATGGTATATATTGATCTACATGTATTATCGTAGACTAGATAATGGTATATATTAATCTACATGTATTTGTAGACTATATAATGGTATATATTAATCTACATGTATTTGTAGACTAGATAATGGTATACATTAATCTACATGTATTTGTAGACTAAATAATGGTATATATTAATCTACATGTATTTGTAGACTATATAATGGTATATATTAATCTACATGTATTTGTAGACTAGATAATGGTATATATTGATCTACATGTATTTGTAACGTAGACTACATAATGGTATATATTAATCTACATGTATTTGTAGACTATATAATGGAATACATTAATCTACATGTATTAATAGACTAGATAATGGTATATATTGATCTACATGTATTTGTAACGTAGACTAGATAATGGTATATATTAATCTACATGTATTATCGTAGACTAGATAATGGTATATATTAATCTACATGTATTTGTAGACTATAATGGTATATATTGATCTACATGTATTTGTAGACTAGATAATGGTATATATTGATCTACATGTATTTGTAGACTAGATAATGGTATATATTAATCTACATGTATTATCGTAGACTAGATAATTGTATATATTAATCTACATGTATTTGTAGACTATATAATGGTATATATTGATCTACATGTATTTGTAGACTAGATAATGGTATATATTGATCTACATGTATTTGTAGACTAGATAATGGTATATATTAATCTACATTTATTATCGTAGATTAGATAATGGTATATATTAATCTACATGTATTTGTAGACTATATAATGGTATATATTGATCTACATATATTTATAGACTAGATAATGGTATATATTGATCTACATGTATTTGTAACGTTGACTAGATAATGGTATATATTAATCTACATGTATTATCGTAGACTAGATAATGGTATATATTGATGTACATGTATTATCGTAGACTAGATAATGGTATATATTGATCTACATGTATCATCGTAGACTAGATAATGGTATATATTGATCTACATGTATTTGTAGACTAGATAATGGTATATATTAATCTACATGTATTATCGTAGACTAGATAATGGTATATATTAATCTACATGTATTTGTAGACTATATAATGGTATACATTAATCTACATGTATTTGTAGACTAGATAATGGTATATATTGATCTACATGTATTTGTAACGTAGACTAGATAATGGTATATATTAATCTACATGTATTATCGTAGACTAGATAATGGTATATATTGATGTACATGTATTATCGTAGACTAGATAATGGTATATATTGATCTACATGTATTTGTAACGTAGACTAGATAATGGTATATATTAATCTACATGTATTATCGTAGACTAGATAATGGTATATATTGATGTACATGTATTATCGTAGACTAGATAATGGTATATATTAATCTACATGTATTTGTAACGTTGACTAGATAATAGTATATATTAATCTACATGTATTTGTAGACTATATAATGGTATACATTAATCTACATGTATTTGTAGACTAGATAATGGTATATATTGATCTACATGTATTTGTAACGTAGACTAGATAATGGTATATATTAATCTACATGTATTATCGTAGACTAGATAATGGTATATATTGATGTACATGTATTATCGTAGACTAGATAATGGTATATATTAATCTACATGTATTTGTAGACTAGATAATGGTATATATTGATCTACATGTATTTGTAACGTAGACTAGATAATGGTATATATTGATCTACATGTATTTGTAGACTAGATAATGGTATATATTGATCTACATGTATTTGTAACGTAGACTAGATAATGGTATATATTGATCTACATGTATTTGTAGACTAGATAATGGTATATATTGATCTACATGTATTTGTAGACTAGATAATGGTATATATTAATCTACATGTATTATCGTAGACTAGATAATGGTATATATTAATCTACATGTATTTGTAGACTATATAATGGTATATATTAATCTACATGTATTTGTAGACTAGATAATGGTATACATTAATCTACATGTATTTGTAGACTAGATAATGGTATATATTTATCTACATGTGTTTGTAGACTATATAATGGTATATATTAATTTACATGTATTTGTAGACTAGATAATGGTATATATTGATCTACATGTATTTGTAACGTAGACTAGATAATGGTATATATTAATCTACATGTATTTGTAGACTATATAATGGTATATATTAATCTACATGTATTTGTAGACTAGATAATGGTATATATTGATCTACATGTATTATCGTAGACTAGATAATGGTATATATTAATCTACATGTATTTGTAGACTATATAATGGTATATATTAATCTACATGTATTTGTAGACTATATAATGGTATACATTAATCTACATGTATTTGTAGACTAGATAATGGTATATATTAATCTACATGTATTTGTAGACTATATAATGGTATATATTAATCTACATGTATTTGTAGACTAGATAATGGTATATATTAATCTACATGTATTTGTAGACTATATAATGGTATACATTAATCTACATGTATTTGTAGACTAGATAATGGTATATATTGATCTACATGTATTTGTAACGTAGACTAGATAATGGTATATATTAATCTACATGTATTATCGTAGACTAGATAATGGTATATA
This sequence comes from Bathymodiolus brooksi, assembly GCA_963680875.1. NCBI lineage: Eukaryota > Metazoa > Mollusca > Bivalvia > Mytilida > Modiolidae > Bathymodiolus > Bathymodiolus brooksi. The sequence continues at coordinate 33,583,597 of OY804577.1, forward strand.
TTAATCTACATGTATTTGTAGACTATATAATGGTATATATTGATCTACATGTATTTATAGACTAGATAATGGTATAAATTGATCTACATGTATTTGTAGACTAGATAATGGTATATATTAATCTACATGTATTTGTAGACTATATAATGGTATATATTGATCTACATGTATTCATAGACTAGATAATGGTATATATTGATCTACATGTATTTGTAACGTAGACTAGATAATGGTATATATTAATCTACATGTATTTGTAGACTATATAATGGTATACATTAATCTACATGTATTTGTAGACTAGATAATGGTATATATTGATCTACATGTATTTGTAACGTAGACTAGATAATGGTATATATTAATCTACATGTATTATCGTAGACTAGATAATGGTATATATTAATCTACATGTATTTGTAGACTATATAATGGTATATATTGATCTACATGTATTTGTAGACTAGATAATGGTATATATTGATCTACATGTATTTGTAGACTAGATAATGGTATATATTAATCTACATGTATTATCGTAGACTAGATAATGGTATATATTAATCTACATGTATTTGTAGACTAGATAATGGTATATATTGATCTACACGTATTTGTAGACTAGATAATGGTATATATTAATCTACATGTATTTGTAATGATACTGGACCACATTGGTGGTATAATGGTTATCGTGTTCACATCAAGTGTGGTAGATAGTGGGATCGATCCCCGGTCGGGTCAATCCAAAGTTTATCAAAACGGTATCTGCTTCTTCTCCGCTAAGTACGTAGCACGAAGGAGTAAAATCAAAGACTGTTTGGTTCGGAATCGGGATAATGTGTGCGAGTGGAGCTAATTGTCTACCCGCGGATTGTTGTTTCAGTGAGTTAGCACCATAAATATCCAAATTAAGCGTGTTGATCTAGTACAAAGGGACATAACCATTAACTCATCGAATGTAACTTGTTCTCGCCATGATATAGCTGAATAATTGCTCATTTGGCGTTAAACAGCAATCACTCACGTCACTCACCCAATCACTATTGTGACACCGAATATGTCGTAATAATGAATTTGTACACGTGTAAAATAAACAAAAACAAACATAAATATTTTTATATTTCAAGCAATTCATGATGCAAAAATGAGAAGACATCTAAGGACTACAGAACTTACCATTCAACAAATAAAACAGTCTACATGTGAAAGGATATTCAGACGTGATGCTCAGATACTTGAAAGGTTTGCAGAGAAACTACGGTCACTAAATGGATTTACACAAGAACTGCCACGGATACTGGATTCCTTGTTAGAACTTTGTAACATTAGAGTACCTAACGACATAGTTCAAAATGTATTAACAGCAGTACTTGTTCTATTTGGCAGGGAAGTAAAGCAAGAATGGGTGTGTAATTATAAAAACAAATGTGTCCTCGTCTACATTGCAGAAGGTCATATGTCCGATCCCCCGTCATTTCAAATTGAAATACTTGAATGGCTTTTAAATAATAATGGGTAGAAAATTAAGATCTTATGGTCAATTGTGCAATAAACATATATTTGGCATATATGCCGTTTTACTATACGGACGCGTGGATGTGGTGGCAATTGAAACTAACATAAAATCAATTAGTTCTTTACCCCATCGAACTCGCAATCACTTCCTGTCACCACTTAAGCTGAGCATTCGAATTGCGCTCGTGATGAGGAGTACTCGATACAACATTATGTCATAAAGTTTGTCAGTGACTTGCGACAAGTGTGTTGTTTCCTCCGTCAATATAACTGACAGACAGGGTATAACTGAAATATTAAACACCATGAATCAACCACAAACTGAAATTGTGTGTGAATACCCGACCAAAATCAGTATTAAGCGGCAAACAAATATTTGTCTTCCCTGACAAAAAGGTTGTTATTCCCGAAGACAAGCCTGCTAATAACACTGTTTTTGCTTGTAAAAATATATCACTGAGTATCTAATCAAAGAACGTGGCATTTTCAAGATCTCTGTTAATGCTACTTAAAAATACTAGTTTAACAAGAATCCATATAGAGAAATGTACAATGCTGATTCGTCTACTTGATCAACTAAACTGTCTATGCTATGACGCAAATTTGGTCTGCAGTCTAAGAGGGTATACTATCATATCCTGCGACAAAGTCTATTCGCGTAGTAGCATCAATCAAATGTTGGTACTGAAATCATTCTAATGACCCTCTGGATAATTTTAATTTCGAACATTACATGTATCAAAACATTTTACCTTTCTAAACTTTACATTACCGTTCCTCGTGATAATTCTAAAAACCTGTTTACAAGAAATCCTTCACAAAGCATTTCATTTTAAAACTAGTTAGCAATGATGCAAATTTGTAGTTTGTAGGGTTTGTTGACGAATTAACTTGTTTTGACAAGCACGAACCAATAGACAAAAGATTATGTTCCAGCGTAGTATTTTTGTTTTCCAATTTATTCAGATAAGAAAAGCATGCATTTTTCACAAACATCGGAAGGACTTTCTATCAATTAAGTACAAACAATTTATCAATATTTAACGGTATGAAAGTCTTCTTTGTACTATGTGAAATTATGACAAAAAGTGTTAATTATTATTTACGTAAAACAAAAACCAGACAAAAATGAGGATATTGTAGATTTCTTATTTCAATATTTTATATGTTTAGAATTAGATATAGCTACATGTACATACATGCAATTGCTACTATGACTACATTACTGAATGTGTAAGTGATGACTATGGCATTAACAACAGCCCTTTTTGTACAAGCTGAAAACGAGAAAAGGGCCAGAATTTATAAATATTTTTCTTATTCTCACAAAAATTAGAATACAATTTTTAAGCAGGTAACATTATCATGTTTTTTTTTTGGTGACATCTTTATCTTTTGATGATCAAAACGGTAATTTGAAATGAATTTTTGATGGATTTATATATTTTTATGAAGAACACATCACTGAAGTGCTGGTCTTAAGTAATTTAAATTGATTTATCTACTTAGTAGATGGGAGGTCTCAATCTGTCATCAAACCTGATTGTTATCCTTACTATATATTTGACATGAAAACAAATCACATCATCTAAAGTTTTTTTCTATCACCATGTCCAGTTAAATTTATACGTACGCCATTATGTTTCTGATAATAGTCCACTTTCGTGATTTCCGAAAACATTTCTACAATTAGTACATTGATGCATATGTTACAATGTATAAATTATTTACTATTCTGTTGAAGGAGTATAAAGACATTCGGGTACTATCTAGAGGATTGTATGGAAGTGTGTTGAATAAAACGGAATCAAACCTTACGGAAGAGGATGCAAGACGAGCTCGGGTTGTTATGGACAATTATAGAATAGAAGAAACACAAGCATGCACCTTAGCAGCAACAAAGATGTATAAATGGGTAAGCCAATTAATTTGAATCCCGTCTAATATTATATTAATAAATATGGTATATCTTCTATGCATTTCAGAAAGTCCATAGTTTTTTTTCAAGATAAATAGGAACTGAATAATATAACAGCGATGGTATAACTCTTTCCCAACACTGGACAAAAAGCGGTATTAGAAGATATAACACGCATAGTAATGACGTTGAGATATTGTCAGTTGCAGGAACAAGAAATAATGATATGAACAGTTGGCAGAAACATTTGAAGATACCAAACGGGGTTATCAGAAGCTGTAAATCAATGACGGACAGACAATACAACGGTCAAAGGAAAAAGAACAAACAATTATATATAAAATATTACACAGAAAACTAAATACTAAGTAACACTAATCCACTAACAACCGGGGAGTGAAAGGTGCTTCGGAAGGGTAACCAGCTCCTGTTCCACCCTCAAACACATGTTAAATAAACTAATTATGTATTTATCTATAACACACATTGGATTAGCTGTTTGTTAGTTTACATCAGCGTGCATCTGTAGTGTAATGGTTAGTGTGTTCGCTTCGATGCGATAGATCTTGAGTTCGAACCTCGTTCAGTTAAAACCAAAAGCAATAGAAACTGGTATTTGCGCTTCTCTGCTAAGCATGCAGCATTAAGGAGTAAGAGCAATGACTGGTTTTCTCGGTGTGATGCTTTGTGTATGACATATCTACACTGGACTGTTGTTTTAATGAGATAGTACTATACAAATCCAACTGAATGTGATTGTCTAGTACAAAACTAGAATTACCGACAATTATCTGTAATTTACATGTTAACATCCATCAAGAATCCATGATAAAATATGGATTGTAATAAAATACAAAAGTGAGCATTCAGACCAACGAACCTTCAGGCCAATAACCCTTCAGACCATTGAACCTTGGACTACTGAACCTTTGGAATATCGATGCGTCGCCCAAATAAACCACGGACATGTCGCAAGCCAATGATGAATCGCTCTATCCCACATCGATTACACTGCCACTGGTGGGATGATTGTTTAACGTAAAGCGAGTTTTAATTCAGTTATATTCAAGACCAGAACAAGTTTCCAAACAATACATCATGTAAGTAAAAAGGTTCCACTGTAACGGATCTATGAGTGGAGGTTTAGATTGCCATAGAAAACAGGTATATGGATAGAGTCGAATTTTGCCTTGCAACAGGCCACCAAACGACCATTCCTGACAAGCAGTTGCTCATGTTCGTAGCTATTTTACGCGTACATGGGGTTGGATATCGGCGTGGCTTTGTCCATTCACGAGACATCCATTTATGTCCAGATCTAAAGGTATGTTGTGTATTTGATTCGGCCATCACAACTAGTGGATGATCCCTTCGAGTAGGTTTTGCCTAGCAGCCATTAAACTATGTCTTCTTTCGTATCTCCGGCGTTGATGATGGTAATATTATCACCACTTCAGTTGAAGTACATGGGTAGATGTAATAAAACATATAGATATCAATGTTAGTACGTACGACTCGTTTCTGGAATATCCTGCCTCGTGTACGATCACAGACAAAATATGTGGAAGCCAAATAATTTAAAAGTCTTTGACGTAAACCGGATGGCCAACATCTGCTAAGGTCATCTATGACTGAGGAAGGAGAATCTTAGTTTTAATAATAACTACATGATTTAGAAACTGCAAATCTACCTACTATAAGATGGCGTTAATGATGAGTTCTGGACATTTTCATGAATATTGTTTTATTAATTGAAGAATCTTTTTCAGCTCAATGATGTAACACGAACTGTTTTACAAGACATTGATGATGATCACTAGGATATAGACATTAGCCTAAATATTGGTGAAGTTCACTTAGACATTGCCTATATTGATGAAGTTCTCTAGGATATAAACATTAGTCTACATATATATCATGTCAAACTCTTCTTCATACATTGTACTAGTCATATTATAAAATGATATCATCATACTGTAATGTTTCACATTCCGTCCTATATGTTTATTTCTATACAAAAATGTTTAGTGGTAAGTAGTTTAACTGTAGTAATATAGTTAGATTTAGAAGTTAGATTTATCGAACGCACCCTAAACACTAAGGAGCTTACGCGGTGTTCGGTAAAATATTTTTTTAATTTAGATCATTTCTAATACGTTTTGAACATTTATGTTTTGTGTGGTCAGTCAACTAATGTATGAAGTTGATGATTATCAGACAATTTGAGCAAAAAATTGTGTATTTAATCTGAGAATTGAAACATTCCGATACTGTTTGCATTGTTTACATGAATCAAGATGGACGATAGGAGTAAATTATCTTATGTGGACACTTTGGGCGCAACTAACTACAATCCTGCATATCATGAAGGTAATGATGAAAATAAACAATTTGGTGATGATTCTGTAAAACTCATTTTCATTCAAGAATCAGATATTTTCGGCACAACCAAACCAAACAGAGGCCAATGTCTAACTCATGTTGAACTTTACAAACAAATCGGGTTACAGATTGATTCAAGCCATATTAAGGGAATACAAAGGGTTCGAGGGCTATGGCGTATCTAGTTAAACAACATGGACGATCGAAATTCTCAGACGGAAGGTATTGTGATTCGCAATAAACGTGTCAGAACATACGATAGAAACCCAAGAGTGGTGGTCCATGAACATCCCACTTGCGTAAGAATCAGAGTACAGAACGTACCTCTCTCTACCGATGATGGGCAGCTACTTCGTATTCTTAAAGCATTACGTTGCCATATCAATAACAATTACAGAGAACGTTTGAGGGTTGACACTATGCTGACCAACTGCCAAACAGGGAATAGAATAGTAATAAGTTCACCTCTAGAAACACCTCTCCCTCGAAATATTCTTATTGGCAAATATAGGGCAATCATTATCCACAGGGGACAAATCCTTCCAAATCAGGATTTGAAATGCAACAAATGTTTACAGATGGGACCAATGCCGGATTTACTATTGTGCTTATGTGTGCTTAAGCACAGGGCCTCGTTGGTCAGGGGGCCTCATCTTCCTGCCAAAAATGTTTTTACGGTGGATTTTTGCTTATGTGGTGCAATTTTAAATTTGAAGGCGTTCTGTTTCGGAGCGATTCCAGACATAATGATAGATTTGATAGCCTATTGGAGTGTGCCACAAAGCAGGCAGTCATGACAGTGGCTAAGTGGCATAGAAACCAAATTATTAGGGGCCTCTGCCAGCTATTGGCAAAAAAAGGTTGAAGATGGATTCATGCTTACGTGGTGCAATTTTAAATTTGACGGCGTTCTGTTCAATTTGGACACTTATAGAAAAATGTAGTAGCATAAAATAGCTATTGATAGAAATTTACTTTAAGAACTTTATTCTTCAAGTCCTTGCATATGTAGAGAAGTTTCAATCTAATGAGAAGAAAAACTGACGTTACTTTTGCAGTAAATCCCGAAATTTATTATCAAGATTTTTTTCCACATTCAAACAAAATAACAAAAAAGTAAAGGGGTAGAAATTCCTTTTTTAATGCAAATGTGAAACCTAAATAAGTAATTTGGTCGTTATTTGATGTATGCAACCTTTGAAAGTATAAAAGTAAAAATGATGATAATAAAAATAAAGTGTAAATAAGAATAATGGATGAGGTAATATTTGGTGAGGGGTGGATCTTGCCCAAACGGAAGACAACATACAGACATTAAGATGCGTTGCCTTGGGACTGTGGTCTGTGTGCTCACATGTATATCGATCAAGATGAAGTGGCCTGAGCTTTTGGCACTCGTGTGAACCGGCCTTTAAGATACTGTTACATATTGGCACTTCAATTTGTGCTTCACATACCTGTTGATTATTATCTATCTGTGCACAACTCTGGTAAAATATATATGCAACACCACCATGCACTGATATTATATACATACATACACACACACGATATACCTTTTTTTCTGAATAGCAGTTTATTTATGATGGCGTTATCTTAAGTTTTTGTTATCCATATTAAAGCTATTCGTCCTTGCTGATATTAAGGGTTCTACAAGTTAACAACAGTCTACTTTCTCCTTTCAGATTTAATTGACACTGACATAACAAACTACCATATTGTTAGTAATGCCTACTGGGGCCACCACGACTCCCTCCCTCCTGCGAGTAGCAAACACCACTGTATTCATACACTCTGTCCTTGCAAACAAGCTCTCACTCGCGCTCAAGGTTACATGCAAGGTTACTGATAGCGATATTGTCTTGGTATTTTGTTTGATGTATTCTTAGTTTCAATACTAGTCATTATGTTGCCAGCAATATGGCGTACGGTTAATATTTTTTTTTGAAACTCATGTTATTTTTACTGTATGTTAACATGGTTTATTATGAGTTATTTTACTAGTGTACATAAATGATCCATAGAATTTAGTTGTTAAATACAGGTTTATTTTCATTAAATTAGTTTTACTCCAAATAAAGCATATAAATTTACTATTTCTATAATACAATTCCTAAAATTGTTTATTAGTAAAAAAAATAAAATAAGCTTTTTCATCAAATGGTTATGGCGGTCCACCAAAAAAAAATAAGAGTAAAAGAGGTCCATGTGGGTAAAAAGGTAGAGAACCACTGCGTTAAATGATGTTTAGATTTAATTACATGATGTAATGACTGCCCTGTCTGTTCTCTTTTTATCCAGTTTGACTGTTTCATTATGTGACCTGTGTAAGACAGCGTTGGGCGGGTTGAGGCTTTGGTAATATATAATAGCTTCTAGTTTGTTGAAGACGCAGTGTACATGTCTGACCTAATATAACGTAATATTTTAACTATTCCTAATTTTCCGGAGCATGTATGCCTGACTGCACGCGTAGAGCTACCGGGTCTACCTCCCTCAGGGCCCAAGTAAGGGGCCTCATAACTTAACTAGCACAGGGCCTCATATGTCCTAAATCCGGCACTGGATGGGACACAAACAGTCAGCATGCATGAATGATTGGTGCTGTACAACCTGTGGTAAAGATGGACACAAACGAAATGAATGTACATCACCATTATCTAGTGCCTCTGATCAATCAGATGCTTCTTCTGATGAATTTTCTAGTGTTGATAATGATGATGATGCTCAAACAGAAAGTGGTGTACATGAATCAACACAATCAGATAGTGTTGATGATGTAAAAGAGGGTGGTGTTGCTCCTCCAACAATCTCCAACTCAAAACCAGTAAATAATGACATTAAACAAACAGCCCCCCAACATGGTGTAAAAACTAAAAAAAAAAGCAGAAAAAAAAGAAAAGCAGTTAGACAGAAGGATAATTCTGAAGGTACACAACCACAAATATCTAGTTTCTTTGGTGGTCAAGAAGACATCTCAAACACTCCCAAAAATAGTCCGATGGAGAAAGTGAAAAAAACATCAAACATACAACGTACACCACCTACACCGCCCGACATAGTGCATGATAGACAAAACGAGAAAAAAAAAAGTCAAGGTCAGATGGATCTAAATGTAAAAACTAAAAAATCAATTGGTTTTTTTTTTAGAACAATCTAAAATGAGCAAAAATCTAATATATTTTATCAGTTTGTTCATGTTTTTTATTTTAACTATTTCATATAAAATTTAAAAAACTAACAAAAAAATTGAATAAATAAAAGAGAATATGCTGAAAAAATATGTAACTTTGTCAAATATTGAAAATGCATGGGGTGACATGATACTAGGCATGTATAACCATGTGAAAACAGATAATTGTTATGAAGATATCTATATTATTAGTTATATAGGCTTTAGACAGGTAATACGAGCTCATATAACCTGTCTGTGTTTTATATTTCCTGAGCCGAAGGCGAGGGAAATATACAACACAGACAGGTTATATGAGCCCGTATTACCTGTCTAAAGCCTATATAACGAATTTGTCATACTGCAATACCATGGCTCCATATTACCTGTGTAAAGCCTAAATAAAGAACATGACTACTATACATGACTACTATCTCATGAACATTTAACCCCAGATATGACTTTGCTTTAAAGAAGAAATTAATTCTTCAGCATATTTAATAAACAACTTAACAATTTTAACAGAAAAATAACAAATGATTTAGAATTGCCTCAATATCGGCGTCAGAGTGACAGGCGAACCTGGGGGTCGCCATCTTGATTACGTATGATTTCAAAATGAGTTATCTTTCTTGGCACGTGCTTTCATATTACCGGCTAGAGCCGTATAATATGGATTAGTAAAACGAGCAAATAACCAATCGGATCACTTAGATTTTCTATTGCAGTATGACAAATTAAATTATGTTGGTGACAGTTTTATTATCAATATATATTACATATTATGTTATTTTCAATTAGTTGTGTTTTTAAGACTGCTATATTGTCAATTTACATTAATATGGTATAAAGCATTCTCAAGAGATTTGTGTCTCGTTTTTTTTCATTTTTCAAAGAATTTATTTATAATGTTGTATATTGTATTTTACTATTGCTGACGCATGTACTATTGTAGTTATTTATTATGTGGAGAGGACCCTTGTAAATTGTTATAATTTGTGTCCAATCCAATTGTTATAATATTTAGCAATAAAATATGTTTAATCTAATCTAAGAGATTTATCAAAATATATGCTATGTATAAATAATAGCATGTCTTTGTTTTACAACGTGCCACTTAATAGATCAAAATGTTTGTCCTCAAATCATAACATAAATATGATATGGTTTGCAGAATTCTCTAAAGTTTTGATTTGTTCAAGCAATATAATGTATTTCTTTTATAACCGTCAAAAGATTCATAGTAACAAAATAAATGTACATATGTTATAATATCACGATGTAGAACCTAGGCGGCTGCTATTCGCAAAAAAAAACGCGTCCTTTGTTGCTATCTGAAAGTTTTACGTTGCTATAGGTTTACAAAATGGTCAGACGGGATGGAGCCGACCGACAAAAGCACAACGAATGTTTGTAAGTATATCGAAATAACGGCTTTACGGAACGTGTCAGACAATGGCATTGCTAAAATTTCCATTTGAAAGTAATAAAAGTTTCATGTTAACGCTGTCGTGTTGAATAATTTGCACCAGATGTTCCAGATCTAAACTTGTTCCTTCCCATTTTGTTTACTTTTTACCGATGACCACGTCGTAGTGGATGTTGTTTGCGTTTTAGAAAGCAAGTTTATAGCTTTACTGATATACGAAATCAATAATAAAAGTATTTATATGTATACGATAATGAAAAAATTTCAGAAGATTATCTTAAACAAGGCCTTTGGACAAAGCGAAAATAAATTAACCGATGAATTATTTCTTATATGCATTTAGTTTCTTACCGTGAAATGATATACGGTAACAATTTATGATGCAACTTATCCGAATTTCAAATTATTATGGTCAGCGATAGAAACTTTATACACAACAAAAGGTCAAATGAAGCTAAAAATTCAGCGCTGTACAACGCAGAGGGTCAATTTTTTTTATTCAGCTCTGACATGGAAATAGATATCAGCAACCGGTGATAGTAGCCGTAACCTAGATTTTTTTTTAAATGTACCAATTTATAAGAAATTCTCAATACCAGCGTAAAATCAATAGAAATAACGATTACCAGAGTTTGAATTGACAGAAATGGCAAAATTCACACGATACATTACATCGTATACAATTTTGTTATTCAAACTTCGGACCTTTTTTTCATTGTTTAGAAAAAAATAACTTTTTTCAGGATAAAAACAGATTTGAACATCACAGCTGGTAATCCGTACAAGCAGAACAGTCGGTTCTGCAAAGAAATTCGTGAGGTTTTGGTGGAGGAGAGTTCACGAAGACGCTTCGCAAGGTATGTACATGTCAAAAATTGAAATTTGCTTTTCTACTGCTCGAATATTGCAAAATCAGAGAATACTATGCTGTGGCGAATGCTTTCACGATTAGAAACATGCATAGTTTATTGTTGTATATGAAGTGTAACTCTCGCAAAATCAATCGTCCCACGAAAAACAAGTTAAATTTTCAATATTTTTTCATCATGGGAGTCTAAATGTAATCGGGGATAAATTCCGATTCGGCAGAAGTAATTTGAAGTCTAGATAAATCTACAAACTGTCAATTTTCTCGTTTTCCTGCTTGAGGAGATCGGTTCTGATAGAGCACATTGCGAATGCATGAGGAGATTTGCTAGTTTTGTTAATTGTTTTCTGCAAAATTGATAAATTGACACTTTTAAACATAAAACTGATAAATACTCTGTCCACTTTCAGGAGATGCCAGGATTCAAGGGAAAGAGGAAAGGGGGACTGACATTAACTCTATACAAAAAACCATTTCGATATAGATTGCCTGTATCACCGCCAAGGAAACGAGCAAAAACAAGTAGCAGTACCCCAAATTTAAAATCCCTATCAATGAGGACACCAAGTTTATTAAAAAAAATCTCTTTCAATTTCAAAATATTTATATCCTTTCAAACGGGTTGCCACACCTATTCGGCGTTGAAGATCCTGTTAAAATGTCACTTTCATTTTTTGGGCCAGACATAAATCGAATGAAACGACCCGCACCAAATAACTTTCTCCCTAACCAAAAGAATTGGAGAATTGATGGCGAATATCTCATTTGACGTGATTCGTCTTTGTCAAACCATTCTACAATGTCCAAAAACAACTGAAATGCAATGTTATTCAAAGGGAATTATTTTCCATCTTGTACTAATTTAAAAAATTTCAATAGCTTGTCTTTTTTCCCAACATCAGAAAGTTTGTCAAGAACATCTTGAAAAACTTCAACTACTGAAGCTTCTTCCTTCGGGTCAACTTATATCTTGCCTATACTTTCAGCAAGACTCATCAAGGAAACATTTTGTAGATTCTGCGGTGAAGTTTCCGTCATCTTTAGTAAAAAGGTTGCGTCGAATAGGTGTGGAAACCCGTTTGAAAGGATATAAATATTTTGAAATTGAAAGAGATTTTTTTAATAAACTTGGTGTCCTGATTGATGGGGATTTTAAATTTGGTGTACTGCTACTTGTTTTTGTTCGCTTCCTTGGCGGTGATACAGGCAATCTATATCGAAATAGTTTTTTGTAAAGAGTCAATGGCAGTCCCCCTCTTCCTCTTTCCCTGGAATCCTGGCATCTCCTGAAAGTGGACAGATAATAGTTTATTTTGATTAGAGTATTTATCAGTTTTATGTTTAAAAGTGTCAATTTATCAATTTTGCAGAAAACAATTAACAAAACTAGCAAATCTCCTCATGCATTCGCAATGTGCTCTATCAGAACCGATCTCCTCAAGCAGGAAAATGAGAAAATTGACAGTTCGTAGATTTATCTAGACTTCAATTTACTTCTGACGAATCGGAATTTATCCCCGATGACATTTAGACTCCCACGATGAAAAAATATTGAAAATTTAACTTGCATCTTTGTCAAGAACAACTTAGAAATATAAGAGTGTCACAATTTTCGTCATGTTTTTCGTGGGACGATTGATTTTGCGAGAGTTACACTTCATATACAACAATAAACTATGCATGTTTCTAATCGTGAAAGCATTCGCCACAGCATAGTATTCTCTGATTTTGCAATATTCGAGCAGTAAAAAAGCAAATTTCAATTTTTGACATGTACATACCTGGCAAAGCGTCTTCGTGAACTCTCCTCCACCAAAACCGGAAGTTATTCTCACGAATTTCTTTGCTTGTGCGGATTACCAGCCGTGACATGTCAGATAAATCACAGTCGCTTGAATTTCAATGATTTAAATAAAAAAAGAGTAAACAAAATATAGTATATAAATAAAAAAAAAGAGTAAAAAAATATATTTTTTTACTCTTTTTTTTATATTTAAATCATTGAAATTCAAGCGACTATGTAAAGTTCCGAGAAGACGTTTAAATGCATAGGCAGCGATTGTGTATTAGAGAAAAGATGCATAAACTGAACTACTTAATACCATGTTTTCTCGTAGTTTTTTCGAATAGTAACCGGATTTTTTTCGGATAGCAACTCCGGACGCTCTGAAATTTCGTGAATATGATTTGTTGTATTTTTAGTGTGCTAACTTTAAACAATATATTGTCTTTATTTTACAATATGCCAGTGATACGGTCAAATGTGTCGTCAGTAGTTAAAATATATGTTTTGTACACACAGGCACTAGACGTTGTGTCAATATGAATATAACATAAGCAATGGCAGAAAATAGTGTCCAATATATATAATAATAATAACAAGGCTTCCAATGCCAAAATCGGTCAAAATGTAAACAAAGCGGTTTATTTTTTTGCACGCTTTTTTCGTGTAAATCTGGTGGTATGCTTCGATTTCATACTACCTAAATACTTCCGGCCGCCTTACTTTTTTCGGGAATTAATCCATCATCAGAGCGTCACAGAGAAATTTTTGCTGGATGCTGAAGTATAATTACTTCCATGGGAGGAAGGAACCATTGCAACTGTCCCAGGCTGAATAATTCCCTTTGATGACGTTCCAAATTAAATATTAAAAAATGGAATGCCATTTTGTACAAAACAAACACATATATTTTTGCATTGAAGAAAACAACAATAACACAACTGACCGTTAATAATATTTTTATCAGTATTTTATTTGATTTTCGTATTTGAATCTTCCTAGTTCAGAAAGAACTGCAATATTTGAACTCTTACTGTTCACACCTAAAATAAACTTACAAAACTTCAAGTTTATTTTATCAGCCACATTATTTTGATATATTTTTTCTGAAGTATTAATAGCATCCTTTTTGCAGGCTGCAGAGTCAGTTTTAAAGACGTAAAATCCGAACAGCCTGATCGGGAGACATGCGCATTAAAATGTCATTATTTATAGTCAAGTGGGCAGGGAGTTACTGATAAACAACAGCTGATAATGGTAAACATAAGCACGTGTTAATTAGAAACAAAACAATTAACTTACCAGTGAATAAATGCAGAGCACTTTAAATGTTAATTATCCATTATAACAAGAATGTTAAGGTTAGGAGCTAAAAATCCATCATCTGGCTATGAGAATATAAAATATCAGTATAATTATAATCATAATTTTATAAATAATATTCCCCATATCTACGTATACGCTACAATAGGAAGTAAACATAGTAACACTTATTAAATTACTCTCAAAATCCGTATTCAAATTTAATTGTATTGTACTAACACGACTAACACTATTTTTATGACATGCTACTAATATTAACGAGGTACTGGTACTTATGTTTTTCTACTAATAAATGTAAAGATTTCATTAAAGATATTAATTGTGATTTTTTTGATTTTTTTTTAGAAATTAGAGTGAGTGATTATTGTTTAACGCAAAATGAACACTTTTCAGCTATAGTATGGCGAGAACAAGTTAAATTCTACGAGATGATGATGAAATCCGCTTTGTACTAGACCAACACGATTAGGTGGATTTTTATAGTTCATACTCACTGAAACTGCAGTTCACGGGTAGATATGTCGCTCCTCCCGAACACAATATTCTGATTCCGAGCCAAACAGTCTTAGTTCTTACTCCTTAATTCTTCGTCTTTAGTGGATAAACAGCAAATACCAATGTTATAATATTTGGCTCGACCCAACCGGAGCTCGAAACCACGATCTACCGCACTCGAGGCGAACACGCTTACCATTAACAACCGATGCGGTTAGAAATAAGAAACATTTGGCTCGGTTAAACCGGTTACTGGGATCCCAACTCCCTACGTCTTAATAATTGGATCTCCAATGACATTATACAGATATAAACAGACAAACTGTCAAGTTTTCTTCTTGTTTGCCTGGTGGGAGCGTTGTGATTGCTGTCTGTGTTTGTATCCTCGTTGTGTAATGTCGGGCATAGTAGTATTTCTGAGATTATTTCAACCTTGTTTTGTTTCCTTATTGATAACCAACATATGAAAATGCAGTTCTATAGGCAATGTGACATTAAAATGACATCGATACTCATCATTGAAGACCCTACTACTGTAAAATGTTGAAACGCAATAAAAGTGGTGTTCCTTTACCTCAATTTGTGTGTAAGTGTAAAAGAGTCTGATAGTCTATATTGTTTAGTTTCATTCATATCCTTTCTTACTAATTAACAATCAATCAAATTAGTGTCCACTGAAAAAGACTACACACTATCACCAAAATCAACAACATCAACATGGACAGTACTATGTTAATCAAAGTACATGCTCGTTAACTGACTACTAGGTCAAAATAGTTTAAACATATTTTATTTGAGCAAGAAGACAAAATAGATAAGACACAAACTTATGAAGTCTTCTCCGATATACAATTTTAACTAGATATGTTATTTAAACATGCAGATAACATATATAGTTAGAATCGTTTGGTTATGTTTAAAACACTTAATAACATGTTACCTTAATATTTCATATCAATTTTCAAATTACTGAAAATGAAAATTATTATTTATGTTCCTCTGTAAGCTATCAAGTATATTTTCAAAAATCAACAACTATTTCTTGGGTCACAAATTTTGAATGTTTTACAAATGGAAATGAAAATGAAAATGAAGTGTTATGAGCACTTTTTAAACAATATAATAGGTGCACATATTATAGCATGTGATTACCTGTCTATGATTATATTTTGTTTCCTATCAATTTATCTTTGTGATGCAGGTATTTATACCATGTTTAACTCGGAATGATTTGTTACATGAAGCCATGCAATATCAAATCTAGGTCGTTGATTATTGCAAGTCTCTCTGGGAGTAATAACACTACAAACCAGATTTTAAGTGTGCAATATCTCGTATTATTTCATAGTTCTTAGCTGTTGCTTACATTCTGGTATATAAACCATAAAAAGATCAAAGGAAAAGAATGCATTCATGTTACAAGTATGTTATTATTGTACATATCTTAATTTTATGACACTCGGAAATATAAGCTTAATCCTCCTTAAATAAAGATTATTTATTTACTTTATCTTCTTAGGTTTCAGTGAGAAAATGAAGGTTATTTTATCAATTGTTAGAAATATTGGCAATAATGACCCACGATGGCCAAGACAATTTAATTCAATATTTTGAATGATGGGATGGTGCCTGGCACTTTGTAGAAGGAGAATCTCAATTTGTTTAAACATTATTTTCAATAAGGTCCATCCTTGGATACACAAACTTCAAGTACACAAAGCACACATTCGAGAGGTAGAGGTAAAAATACATTATGGCACTATTAAAATAATAGATGGTTTAACCTGGACTGGTGTTATTTGTTTTTTTTTTAAATAATTATATATATATATATATATAAACAACCCAGCGACACAGGCAACATTGGGCACAAGACACAGGATGAGGACAACCAAAAAAACACAACGCAGAAAACTAAAAAGATAAACAACACGGTCAGACCCCACATAACTTAAGCTGGGGTGAACCCGGGTACTCGCCAAGTGCATGCAGTTCATATTTTTACAAGACAACCACCTTGGTGCTGTCAAGTCCGATAAGAGTATTTTCAGTGATAGAGGAAAGAAAAACAATCCTCGTAAAGGTCCATTGCCATTTGAGAAATGGATGTTACATAACCATAACGGTCAACCAGTTCGTGATGACAACAATACAATTGTAGCGACGACTACAATATATGAGCAACGTAGCCATTTACGAGTAGCTTTTGCATCGGCAACTTAACCATTGTACTATACACAGGCCCTAGATAACGTTTCAGTTGTGGAATTAAATTATATACGCTGGTGCTACTGGAATGTTGCTACTTGTAAATGGTAACAAAGCGTCGGATATCAACATAGGGTCTGATATAAAGAAAAGGTAAGTAATCTTGACTGCAAACTAATCAAATCTCTACTTTCCCCATTCATTGATTGTTAAAAGCGGCTGCTGGCCAGGCAATATTCTACTTTCCACGGGAATATCAGATAAATTTAGATGAAAAATAGCTAAAGACACAGCAACAATTTAATAGACCTCCAAAGCAATGAAAGCAGGACCTATCAAGAAAATCAATATCTCCATTACGCGATCTTTACATGAAACTATTTCTGCTTTTCTTATAATTATGAATAATTATCCATAGAACGTTCTTATTTAATAAACTATTCGGCATATGCATATGCTTCACATGTTGAACAGGTCCATTCTGTCTGTCAATTCGCAATGTACGACTTCCTAGACTGATGGCGTATTTAGGTGAGCACGGTGTGCTTTGTACAATTCACGTATACAGTTTCGTACCAGCCTGTACTATAAAATAAACAATTGATCGGAAACCCTACTATTAATCCACTCAAGGAAATGATACAGTCATGTTCTTAATATATGTAGAACAACAATAAAAGTGCAATGGAACAGAACTGACAATGACTCAGAAGGAAATATTTTATACATGATATTTTATGCTTGTCATTTGAATAGTTTAATTAATACTTTAAGTAATAATTCGATATTTTTTTGTATCGTTTTAGACTATACATACTAGTCAACAAAAGAAACGATACAAGGGTTTGATGCTCAATATTTTTTACATAGAGAAAAAAATCGACAAAAATCGTATAATTTAGATTGATCAATCATATGGGTATAACAACTAAAGCAATATCAACAACATTTCTCAACATTATTATCAGAATAAATCATAGACAGACAGAAATTATCGTGCAGTATGGAGGTTTGCGGTGTTCAGTAACGTGTGTGACCACCTCTTGCAGCAACGACAGCTTCGCATCTTCGACGCTTAGAACCAGTCAATCGTTGGATAAAGGCTTGTGGGATGTTGTTCCACTCGTGCACAAGTGCGTCACGCAGCTCCTTTAATGTTGCCGGTGGATTTTGACGGTGGCGAACACGTCTACCGAGTTCATCCCATAAATTTTCAATTGGTGACAGATGCGGTGATATTAATGCCGGCCAAGGAAGAACACGGATGTGATTCTGGTTCAGAAAATCTTGACAAACACGAGCCACGTCACATCTTGCATTCTCATGTTGAAAGACGTGATCAAAGTTTCGCTGTTGCAGAAAGGGCAGAACGATAGGATCAAGAATATCGTCTCTGTATTTTACGGCATTCAATGTTCCTTGAACAATTTGAGCTGAGTGCGACCATCATGACAAATTCCAGCACAGACCATAATACTTCGCCTCCAAAACGGTCGGACTCGTACACACACTGGTCCGTAAAACGGTCCCCATGCCTGCGGTACACACGATAACGTCCATCGCTAAAACTAAGTGAAAATCGGGATTCATCACAAAAAAGATGTGTTGCCATGATTGTGTGAAGCCGCCAATAACTGCGTACACGAGCCCAGGCTAGTCTCGCTGTCCTATGGCGTTGAAGATGAATCATTAGCATTGAAATTGTTATTCTAGACACATTAAAGTGGTCTGCAACGGCCTGGTGAGTCATTCCAGCCTGAACCTCGGTCACCGAGCATTCGTCGATAACACACGGCTGAGCACGCTCTGATTGTACTGCCCTGGCCTTTTGAATAACAACGAGGCAGCAGTTTAACCGTTTAATGACATTTAGTGGTGTACTTGTGTGTAAGGTTAGATCTGAAAGCTACAAAATTTCAAATTTACTAAAACAATCGAGAAATAGACATAACAACAAATGCATACATATCAGCAATAGTTAGGAAAATATGACTAGAAAAACCAATTACACCTAGATGAAAATATTCTTTGAAACTCATAAAAATACCAGTGTATAGCATTGCATAGTATTCAAAATAACATATTAAAAATTCACCAAAAAGGTTCGGTACCACAGGCGCTCGTGGCACGGACTTACCACCCCCCTTTTTTCAAACTTTCTGTTTGCAAATTTATTTTCAATAAAAATTTCTTTATTTCTTTATTATTTCATCTCTTTTTCCTTATTTTAACTTGTTCATGTCAATATTCATACAATCTTATGCTAACAACAACTTGCATGTGTCGACCTTATATAGATAATAATAATCCATGTGTGTCGACCCTATATAGATACTAATAATCCACGTGTGTCGACCCTATATAGATACTAATATAGGGTCGACACACGTGGAGCAAAATAGGTTTAATAGTATGGTCGAACATATGCATGCTAGTTCTAATATTTGGATTGAGTGACAGTAGATCTTTTTTTAATTTAAGAAATGCTTTTAGAGATTTTTTTATATAATTCATTTTGAGCATAGGAGTAGGATCCAGATGAACTAAACCAAATTCCTAGATATTTACAATTTGATACACATTTAATATTTCCATTTCCATACCTAAAATTCTGTTTATTAAGTCTGCCTGCCTTATTGAAAATAAGAATTTTAGTTTTACTTGTGTTGACAGTGAGACACCAGTCTTTACGTTTTTCTTGTAAACCTTTGGCAGATTTAGACAGTAATATAATATCATCTGCATACATAAGACAATGTACGTCCTTCCCATTTACAGTTACTGCATGGGTCTGATGTGTTTGATAGATAACTTGGCAAATCGGTCACAAATATTTTAAATAAACTAGGCCCTAAATTGTCACCCTGCTTAACCCCAACATTCAGCGGAATAAAATCACTGATTTGGTTATGAATTTTCACACAAGATTTACTTATGTCGTATATCTGTTTTATAATATTATAAAACAAGGAACCTACTCCTATTTCACTTGAAGCAATTTAATTTTGATCCCAGCATGTATTACCGTATCAAAAGCCTTTTTTAAATCTACAAAACATGCAAATAATCACCCATCCTTTGAACTACAATATTTGTTGATAAGACAGTTAATAACAAACATATGATCTGCTGTTCTGGCTTTTTTTTGTAAAACCAATTTGTGATTCGTGTATAATATTGTGATCCTGGAGAAACTTGTCCAATCTTAAACTCAGGACTCTATTAAATACTTTACCAATTGCACCAGTTATGGTTATTCCCCTGTAATTATTTGGATCCGTTGGATCATTGACTTTATGTATTGTTGTTATGTATCCATTTGCCCAAGAGTTTGGATAAATTCCTGATGAAAGGCAGAAATTAAAAAAAAATTGTAAACTTTTCAATAAAAAAGTTTGGCTATGTTTAATCATATTGTTACTTATATTATCCAGGCCTGGGGATTTATTACTTTTTAAATGTGAAATAGCTTTTGATATTTCTTTTTCCACAATAATTGAATCCAATTCATTGAAGCAGTTTATTTTTTCCAGTTCTTTTAATTTTTTACAGCTGTGCATATCTATTATGAAATTCACTTTTCAATTCACACAAAGTTTTGAAGTGTGATACTAAAGTTGGTGATGGTACAGCATAACTGCCACTTTTTTCACTTTTTCCCTGAAGTTCATTAACAATATTCCAGTAGAGCTTAGGATTTTCTTCATGTAAAGAATCCAATTTGTCAATTAGAGACTGTCTGTATTGTTTATATTTATATTTTCTAAGCTTTGAATATTCACGATTTAACTTATAAAAGTGACTTTTTACTACAGGGTCTTGGAAATTTTGAATATATTTTCCCATAATTAAGCAATTTTCCTCTTCCTTTATGTAAATTTGCACCAAACCATTTCTTATTTTTTGGTTTATCTGTTATCTTTTTAAATCGACGTTTCAGTGACATCGTTGCAGCTGATATAAATATATTTAAAAGTTCCGCTGCAGCATCTTCAACAGAAGTCTGATTTTGTTGTATTTGTATATTGTTAAATTTGGATATACAGTTTTGAATTTGGTCTGACGATAAAGCACATTGAAATTCTGTTGCCGAGTCATCAGATCAAATAAAATTTGGTGATATGTCATATGTTTTAATTGGGGTCCGACCTATAATCCGACAGTCCGATAGTCCGACAGTGCGATAGTCCGACGGTCCGATAGTCCGACAGTCCGATAGTCCGACAAATGCTATATTTCTTTGAAAGTTAACACTATAACATGTGTAATATGGAACCAGAAACCGAACCGTTTACTCACCAAAGAAAGGTCCAGAACATCGGAAACACGATATCATAGACGGACAAACAATTGGCAGGGCCACACAAGAGCTAAAAAAAACACATATATGAACAACGCGGACTCCATAAAGACCTGGATCCAATCGTGATGAACCGGTAGTGTAAGTATCCCGTATATTTTTTAGTAGCGACTACTTCAGGCTTTATTTAAGTAGCGTGTAGCCGAGTCCAGCCAAGAAAAGTCACTATTAAAAAGAAAGATGAAATAAATGAATACACAAAAAAAAGAAATACAAAAAAAAGGAAAAGCCAAAAGGAGAGCGTACCAGTGTCCCCCGCCCTTTATCATGGAATATTTATGTTAAAAAGCAATGTCGACACACCAATAGAGCTGGATACAATAATGTGTGCGAATTGATTGATTGATTGATCGATTGATTGCTTAAGGTCCAGCAAGCAATATTTCAGTCATATTCAGGATGAGAAAAGTTTGTAAGCAAAAAATCAGAAAGAGAGGACTCTGGTATGGGTAAACATGAGCAACGGCTTAACACGGGAACTTGTTTTTCTGTCTCTTCCGACGACAAGTTGGTTCTATTTTTATTCCCCGGAATTCCGACGGGTGACCCTGCTATAGTCCCCTTCTACGACAAACGCATATATAAAAAGTTACGATTGAAGGAATTGTCCCTAAGTGACCCCTTATATCACGGAAAGAAACAGCATCGGAATATGACAAAATAAACAACTGTGCCATGATACGCGCCCCCCCCCCCCCCCTCTTTTATGACAATTGAAGGTCGGTTGCTCAGCGTGAGAACAGTAATTAATATTCTGCACTTTTTTAAACCAATTAATTGTATATACATTTACCATATGAAAACTGGCGTTTTCCAAATTGACTAAAATCACACCTCTCACTTGCTCCCCTTTTTATCAATACAATGTATGTCACGACGTGACCTATCAGTAAAAGGGGGAACAAGTGAGAGATGTTATCGTACGAGGCGTGGACGGACGGACGAACAGCGGTATGCCATAATAAGCCCGTATTTTGACGGGCGTATAAAAATGAATGGCCCATATCCTGAAATTACGAATATATCATTTTTGGCCAAATTATTTTTCAAAACTTTCATCAGTTTAAAGCATTTGTCGGACTATCGGACTGTCGGACTATCGGACCGTCGGACTATCGGACTGTCGGACTATCGGACTGTCGGACTATCGGACTGTCGGATTATAGCTACGGCCCCGTTTTAATTGGGACATCTAGTTCTCCAGAAATACAATAATTTGCAGATATTTCCCACTCTAATTTACAATGACAATCAGATAGAGTAGGAACAAATGAAGATACATGAACAAATAAAATTTGTTCAAGGATATTCTCCGACACAAGTACATAATCAACCACACTGGCACCATTACGGATATAGCAAGTGTAGTTACCAAAACTATCCCCAAGGACTCTCCCATTGAGAATACTTAATTGGTGACTTATGCAAAGATCAAGAAGCTCTTTTCCTCTTTGGTTTATTTTTGTGTCTCTGTTTTGTCTTTTAAGTATGTTTTTATCTGTTTTATAAATCTCATAAATTGGAGTAAATTTTGATTCATCGTTTAGAATGAAATCATTTTCACATGATATTTTTGCATTAAAATCTCCACATAGTAAAATATTTCCAAGCTTATTGTAATGTGTTATATACTTTTCTATACAATCAAGAACATCATGTTTTAGCTCCTGAGTGTATTTAGAAGAAATAGGTGGATTATATTAAAGTAACACAGATGAATAGATCTTTTTTTGAATCCAAAGAAGGTCTTTTCCAGTTTTACCCACTGATAATCTACATTTGTATTTTTTTAAGATTTTCACATGTGGCTTAATGTAGCTTTTAGCTAAAATTGCTATACCCCCAAAATGTCTATTATTATTCGATACATTTCGACAAATAGAATGATAATGAAAATTACCTATGTTATGAATTTTGGAGTTGTATCCTATATGTGTTTCTACTAAGAACATGATATCGTATGGTTCAATATTTTTTAGGAAAATTGAATCCTCAGCTTTGTTCATATCCCTTGTAAATAAGCCTCCTACATGTATGTTCCAGAACTCAAATTTAATGGATGAGTGGCAAGATTTTGGCATTTTATCAATTTTGTAAAAATTCCAAAAAAACAAACAAAATAAAAGAAGTATTAATTCAGCAGATAATATTATCTACCTATCTAATAAAAATAAAAAAAATAATTTAATAATCTACTAATAGGATGTGAGAAAAAAAAATGTCGACTGAGACAAATATTTTAAGTAACTGAGGTTTGTCAGTGATGTATAATCAAATTTAAAACTGAGATAAATATGACATACTGTAGATCATACTGATATATGTAACTCATTTATAATGTAATCAGTATTTTAGTTAAATAATGTGAAAAACATCCACAAACCTTTTAAATCATGTATACTATAAATGTTAATCAATTTGTGAATATATATTTATGCATATAATAATCATTTTTATGTGTGTAATAACTTGTATGTAATTCTCAATATGCATCAATTGTTATGCAATGATAAATTTCTACAAACATAATAATAATAAAATGCATCAATAATATATGAGTTGTATACATCTCCTGTAATAAGAGCTAGTTATAATTATGCCTGCCTCGACCACGGCCACGGCCTCTTCTGTTGCGCGAGAGTGATCTGCCTCTGTTAGTAGGTAGCAGGATATTCAATACAGACTGAATAGCACGTTTCAGATTTGCTGAAAGCTGTGAAATGCCATTGTTAGATAGATGATATTTATCTTCACGTAATAACTCTGGATCGGGATTCCCGTCTCGTAGCATGTTGTTATTGGTTCACTAACAATACATCCTTATTAGAATCATATACTTGCTTTAACATGGCATTGATGATCTGTCCATTCGTGTGGTTCTTCGCACTATCTTGTCTAGGTGTAGTTAACGAAATTATGCAACTAATATATTCTCATTTCTGAAATATTAGCTCAACAAGCTCTTGCATTTTCTGAACACATTCCTGTGATGATTTTGTTTTTAAGATCGTTTGTCAATATGTGAAGAACAACGACGTTGTGATTTAAATCTGATGTAGTAATGTGATTTCTAGCTTGATCAAGGCTGAAGGTTTCAGTCTATTGAGTATCTACAGATGATGATAGTTTATCCTCATTAATTCCTTTGGTGTTGGATGTTCCAAGTAGAAGAACTTTTGGTTTGGTAACGGTCTTTGTGTTTTTACTCGAGTCTGTTTTGACAGTCATGAAGTCTTGAAATTGAGAGGACATCTGACTTCTAAGTGTGATGTTTTCTTCCTGAATCTCTTGGATTTTTACTGATAATTTTCCAATTGTTTCATTCAACTTATTAATTTCTTCATTTTTGCTTTGTAAACTTGAAATCAACTTCATTTTTTGAGGTAGTGATCATATTTTTCAGTTCTATTCTTGTTTCTTCTAATACGTTTTTTTCATGGTTGAGTTTACGGATTCAAACTCTTCCTACAATAATGTGTAACACGGTGAAATGCGGACGTCGGAGAGGACACCATTTAAACCAGTATTTGTCATTTAGCCTCCGCTCTACATATACACTATGCACAAAAGCAAGGTATTAGGATACTTTATACAGTATGTTTATATATATCTTGACAAAATTAAGAATTTTGAACAGAGGAGAACTTTGACTAGATTTAGAATCTCTGCTCATAAGTTAGCCATATAAACTGGCAGATACAAGGGAATTCCCCGACACGACAGAATTTGCACACAATGCAGGCTAATACTGTTGAGGATGAGAGACACTTCATATTTTCTTGTAACTATCACACTCAGGAAAGAGAAGCCTTAATGTCCATTATCAATGAAAATTGTAAAAACTTTTCATTACTTGATATAGATGCAAAACTTGTATGGCTTTTAAACAATGAAAATATTGATATTCTTTGTGCTCTCTGTACTTTTTTAAAACATATTTAATCTTCTCTCCTGAAGTTTAATATCAAGTTGGGAGATGTTTCTCTCTTCTACAGCTGTTTAGAGGTCCACTGGGCACTTGATGCATTTAAGAATATAATGATGAAAATTGGTCCTAATACACCTGCCCTTGATGGCCTCTGTATCTGGATGATGCAAATTTCCTCCATGTACATTGGCCATGAGAAGGACTTTAATTTCATTTTGTTTAATCATTTCCTGTCTAAATGTCCTTTAGGCACCGGCACTTGATGATCTCTGTATATGAATGGCATTGCTCTCATGCATGTACATTGGTCATGGGGAGGACGCTGGATCTGCCTTCTGTTATTGAATTAGCCCCTTGTAAATATAAAAGGGTTTATTTCTATTTCGGTGTTCAGAAGAAGTTAATAACTTAGTAAATATCTACAAATGATATATATTTAGTTTTTGTGTGGTTTTTTTTTGTAATTGTCCAGCGGACTCTCCCAAATACTATACTCATCAGAGACATATATATGTTTAGTACTTGTGTACCAATCTAATTTCTGCAAATTGCTTGTTTGTATACTGTTTATTACATTTATGTATTAGAATGTTTTTTTGTAATATAAATCACTGGACTGACTCTGCCCCTTGCTGGGACCTTGATTGGACAATAAAATGTTATCTTGTCTTATCTTATCTTATATACACACCCTTTATGGGGTCAATGAAACGCTCATTGCAGGATAAAAGAGAATTATGACTATGCAGATTAACAGTAGATGTTGGACTACATTTCACTATTTCAACAACAGAATGATATTTTTTGTTATCTTAAAAAACCCAGCTAAATAACATGAGACAATATTCAGGAAAGAAACTTTACACGATTTCTTTATTTCATCGGAATACATGCACTAGATGCACACTATTCATATGTTAATGTGTCCATTCAGTTTCTCAAGTACCAGACAATAAAATTGAGTATTATCACAGTCACTTGAAGTTTCAAAAATAAAAAAAAATAAGAAAAACTTCGAAAACTTTTGGTCATCTATAATAAATAAGGGCACCGGCAATCGTCAGTTATTCATTGTTTACATGCTGGCGCAAAAAACCCATTTCATAACTTCCCTTATTTATTATAGATGACCAAATTATTATTTTTTTTAAATTTAACTTCAAGTGACTGTGGTATTATGGATACATGCAATTCGTGCAATTCGTGCCAGGGTGCATAACGTCAAGTTCTGTCAACAATATTTCAGTTGTCTTGTGTAGTATTTTGTATAACTTGGACCATGCCTATCATATGTATTATTTGCAATGAAATGATTTGATTTGAATTTGATGTGTTAATGTTCTATAAAAATGGAAGTCATTCAGTGTCATTTGGTGAAGGAAACCCGGAAGTCCCATGAGAAAACCACTGCCTCGGAGACAAATTTAATGCTCGAATAACCAAATATCTCTGGACTACATGATTCGCCGTTATTATTATCCTTCTATACTTTTATGTGGTTATTTTTGCAATTTTTTCAAATCAGAACGTTGTTTTATATTTTCTTCTTTATTACATTGATTGATAATTTTCAAGCTTAGGTTAGTTTAATTTGGTGCCGATTTTCTCCTATTGGATGAACGTGAAAAAGTACCCCCCCCACCCCCCCCCCCCCAAAAAAAAATAAAAAAAAATAAATGGAAAAACTTCCTTCTACATTTGTACAAGCACGAAAACACTTTCATGCTACAAGGTTACACAGGGAAAATTCCCCCCTTCAAAGTTTGCCAAAGCAAAAATTCTCGTGTTGGAAAATGCAGGGTCAGAATAATATTTATTATTTTACCTCTTTGATGTCAATATATATTTATTCTGTAAAATTTCGCGTCAGAAATGTAAAAAAAAATCCCCCCCCCCCCCCTAAAGTTCCTAAAAGTTCGTCAAGTTCCCTAACAAATAATGTTTAACTTGAAGTGTCGTAGAGGCCTATATTGCCGGGTTTCCTAATCAAGTGGTGTGTTTTCTCAATGTGTGGGTGCATGTGTATAATACATTATGTTAACTCTGCATGATAGACTTGGTTCTTGTAAACAAAAACAAAAATATGATATGTTTGTTTTCGTCAGAGGGTCAAGGAGTACCGATATTATGACATTCTTTGGTCGTTTTTGTATTTAATCAATTCTTTGAATTTATGTAAGCCACAATTAATTGTAAGCCATAGATATTTCTTAACCCAATCGGTCCGACCATTTAATCAGATTAGTCATTGATTATAGTCGCACTATTTTGTTTTTGTGGAGTTTCTCTGTAAAGCAGTAATTAGGCTCAACGCAATATATAGTCATTTTAGCACGTACTAATATTTTATTTTTGGAGAAGCGGTAAACATGAAAGGTGGCTTGGTGTTGGGGATACTTCTTTGTATCTTTTGGAAGAGATGTGACTCAGGCGCTTCAACGTAAGTATTCTATAGAATACAACTTTTCTTTTTTGTCAGCTACCAAGCTATTAATTGTTACATTTTGTCATCAAAATTATTTGTATTGTATTGTAAATAAAAAGGGAGATTACCCAATCGCCAGGATATTTATTGATCAAAAGGATGACAAGATTATGACATTCTGAAGATTCATGTGCAATTATTTCTAGTTTATTTGGAGTTTACATGGACTTGATAATAAATAATAACAAATCTGACCCAAAAAAAAATCATGTGGCCACTTCAAAAGTTAAACTCGTTCCTCTGGAGATGCAGAGGCTAGCAGAACATTTCTTGGGAAGTCTAATTTCAATAAGATTACCCTGAGGAGTGAGGTGCTGCAAAATAAATGTTTATATAGTGCATATATATATGATTTATTATGTTTGGAAAGATTCTTTTCATTATGAAAACGACTTCATCACTACCAAAATATTTCAATTGGGCCTATTATTTGCTTTTGTGATTCAAAGAATAGACTATTAAAGCCCAAACTGCCAAAGGTGTAACTAACTGTATAAGTTGTATGAGTATTAATTAATGATGACCAGTGGCTACTTTTACTGTTGATGAAATAAAATCACACGAGCTAATTCATGTACACACTCCTCCAAGCTATATTGTAAGTATAAGATAAGATAAGATTTTATTGTCCAATCAAGGTCCCAGCAAGGGGCAGAGTCATTACAGTATATGTAAGTTACTTTTGAAAAGAAAAAGTCGAAGCCAATTAATACAGTCATTTGACGGTTAAAATATTGTAAGAGAAAATAGAATTTGTTTATCATGTAATATGAACGTTTTAGAAGATGAGTATCATTTTGTTTTAATCTGTCCTGCTTATAGATCTTTCAGAAGTCTTTATTTACCTAGATATTATTGTGCATGGCCAAATCGTCAAAAACTTTATAAATTACTGAAAGCGTGTGATAGGAATCTTAAGATTCTCACAGTCACAATTAAATTTTGTAGATATTTAAATTCAGCTTGGAAATTATACAATGAACTTTGTTATATTGTTCTGTTATCCGTTTGTTTTTTGTCATTTATATATTCATGTTTGCTATAGCATGTATGTGCTTTTTGCAATAAAGAATTCATCAATATAATTTACTTATATTATTAATTTTAAATTGAACCAATGATCCTATTATAGTTATTTCAAGTGGGAATTACAAAACCTCAAATGATCATATAATATTTATTTTGGAAAAAAGTGTGAGGGGTGGGTAAAATATGGGTATGTTTTTTGACATTAATTCAACTGTTTCAGTGAAACTGTACATGAATGATAATTGAATGGTCCTTAATTATCAGTTGTATATGTTTCCAGAGCATTATAAAACCCAGATAACTATCTGCCTCAATTTAATAGAAACTTACATTTTATGTGTTTTTGAGTGGTATCCCGTTAAAATACATGCCAGATTTACCTATAGGCTCGACAGGCTGAAGCCTAGGGCCTCAAAATTTAAGAGGACTCCGGCCAAGGTGTATATTATTTTTAACACTGTTAATGGACTTTCACACTTGTTCTGTCATAACGTACTGTACTTTCTAAACAACCCTTCAGTAATTTTCCTTACACAGTTGCACTCCATTTCAGAATATTGCTGGATTTTAAACATGCCTCGTCATCCTTGCCTTTTTTCAAATTGATTATGTACGCTTCCATCTTCCTCCAGTCGTGAAGGTGGGGTATTGGGAGGGGCCTCACAAGTGGAATAGCCTAGTGCATCTCTTTATCTAAATCCGGCACTGCATGTAGGGGTCAATTGAAAAATTGTTAGGAAAAACAATGCCACCATTGTCAGACAGAGGTTAACTGAGGTTAAGGTCTCTCACAGAATTACATAAAAAAAAAAAAAATTTCACTATTTTTTAATTTGTTAATCAAGCAGTCTACATGGTTTTGTTGGTTACCTCAGTCAACTGTATGTTATTAATTCATGTATGCATTGGAAACGACGTTTCTACGTTGATAACTTTTGTCCTGTCCAATTATTGTGCAATGAATAAATTTGGTTTAAAGTAACCCCATGTCATTCAATCAGAACCTAAATTGTTACAGAATTAGAAACCTTTATATGTTTGATCATATCTACTTTTGTATATATAGCTAAACTGAACTCTTAAGTTGTATATAAATGTATGTATTGTAATTGTACTTATTGTAGGCCAAGCTGAATTAAGTACATGATGTAAGGTATTGTGGCCTTGTATATTAATAGAATTACAGCATCATATAATTCTGTGTTAGTCAAGATGAAAATATTTGTAAGACATACTTGATTTATTAAAGGACCACTTGACACTTGAGTTTCTTATCTCCTCCTCCAGATTAGGAAACAATTAATTATTAATGAGTGTGTGTCAGCATACACAATGCATTGTTCTCGAGTCCAGTCAAGGTCTTTTATCTTTGACATACTGTTCAGTTTGAGATAACTTTATTATTTAGGACAATTATAATGGTGGGCTTATTAAGTAATTTTAAGATTAAAGACAGATTTTTATGGAGCTTATTAAGATAAAGACCAAGACATATATATATACTTAATTACTTATCAGAACTTTGTTATACTGGATTAAGATTTTTTTAATTGTGTTCACCTACATCATAAAGCAGGGATGATTATCTTCAATTATTTAACTGATTTCAGCTATTTTCCTCGAAAAAAATAAATTCGGAATGTTGCAGGACACAGTTAGAACAAGTCAAAGATGGAGGTTTTGAAGGGGGTGTAGATGGTTTCAGCTATTTTTCATTGATTTTCCATTATATATTTTCTTGTCTGAATCGTCCCTGATAGAAGCTGATGTTTGGAAATATTTTTTTAAACCACTGTTCCAAAAGACTAAAATGTACAAAAATGTATACCGGTTTCAAGTTGTTTATTCCTCCATTTTCACTTGTCAGGAATTCAGTCTTTATAATGTCCATCAAACTCCTGACAAACTTTTAATTGTAATTTCCTGTGAACAAGTTCATTGACTCAATGAATACATTATAACTTTAGAAAATTAAATTCTGTTTTCATGTAAGGCCACTAAGGGATTAATCATGTTGTCTTTTCACATATGAGCTACATACATGTACATCATTATTACTCAATACTTACATCTTAACACAATAAATAATATTCCTATTTTTGAAAATTTTTCACCAGATATTAATTTATATACCAGACATAGTAAGGATAGTGTGTTATCCACAAGAGGTAAAACTTTAAATGAATTGTGCATTCATACTGGCTTAAGAATATTAAATGGACGTATTTCAGGCGATATTATGGGTGAATTTACTTGCTTTACACCTAACGGTGTAGCAGTGTTGTGGACTATTTCGTATCATCTGAAAGTTTAATTAAAAATGTTTTATTTTTTAAAGTAAATAAATTCTTAGGTGAGTTGTCTGATCACTGCCAAATCTCTATAATGCTGAGAACTGGTCATCAAATCTATAATACTTCTGATAGTGATAGTAGATCACACCCTTCTCCATCCACCTACAAATGGGATGAAAATCAACTCAACTTTTCCAAAATGCTCTGTCATCAACTAGAATCTAAGATGAACTAATAATTAATTTTAATGAAAATAATTATAATAATATTGACTCAATGGTAAAAGATCTAAACTGTATTATTACGGAAGCTGCTAATATATCTTTGAAACTAAAGAGTCCAAGGAAAACAAGAAACAGTAAGATTTTGAATAAAAAAAGACAACCCAAGTGGTTTGATTCATCTCTTTTCAATTTACAGCGACGGTTAGATGATGAGGAGAAATTGCTAAAACAATACAGTAAGGATACTCTAGTTAGAGGATCTTATTTCTCACTACTTAAAATATACAGGAAAACTAGAAAAAAGAAACTGAAAGATTTCAGAATAAGATATATCTTGAAGAAAACAATCCAAGTAAATATTGGACCTTATATTAAATTACTTATCTAGACAATAACCAGACAACTTCTCCTGACATTGCAAATATTACCTGGTTTAATTACATTTTTACTTTCAAGAGCTCAATAATAACAAATTGAATGCTCCCAATCCCGATATTAAAAAGGATCTTAAAAGGTTAGAAGAGGAACACATTTTTTCAGAACTTGATGTTAAAATTACAGTCACAGATAAAGAAATAATAGAAGGAATATTTTCATTAGAAAATAAGAAGTCCAGCGGCATGGACATGATATTAAATGAAATGTTGAAAAGTAGCCAGTCATTCCTATTGAAAAGTTTCAATAAAACATTTAATTTTGTTTTGTCGACAAGCTCTTTTCCTTCATCTTGGGCAAATGGGTTCATTGTTCCTATTTATAAAAGTGGCCCTAAAGATGATCCCACAAATTATAGAGGTATTAATTTACAATTGGTAGAGCACTGGGAAAATTATTTGCCAAAATACTTAATACAAGATTAGAGAATTTTTTATTTAAAAGAAATATTATTAGACCAGAACAGATTGGTTTCTGTAAAAATAAAAGAACAAGTGATCATATGTTTGTTCTGAAGACTCTTAGGCCAAAAAAATATATGTGTGTTTCCGATTGACCGACCGACCCTAACATTTTTTATGCCATGAAAAAAATAGTTCGGCAAAATCCGGAAATTTGTCTCCGTTTCCGTGTTTGTTTCCGAATTCAACAATAGACGCCAATCGTAACTACTCGGCCATTCTCGCTACCCTGCAAATAACCTTGTATGCATTAGGCGTATAAATCACACTACTTTTCACATGTCAGTTACATGAAAGTTTGATAAAGTTATAATTTAAAAAATTTTCTATATTTCAATTAAAGTTTTAATTAGTTTTGCATGATTAGATTTTACTTAGTATGTCTTCCATATATTGGATTTTCGTGGACTATATTTTTGTGCGGCTTAACTTAACTTAACTTCCGGCAAACAATTTAAGAAGAATTTCTACTATGTACGTATGAGGTTATTTGCAGGGTAGCGAGAATGGCAGAGTAGTTACGATTGCAATAGACGCTTGACTGTTGCGATATTGACGGAATTTTCTTCATTTCCTTGTACATTTGATCGATGTTTGGAACCAAAAACATTGTACTGCATGTCAAATAATTAATAAGCTGTAGTAAGAAAGAAAGAAACAAGTGTGTGTGATTTTAGAAGAAGGAGCATACTTGTAGGTTTATAAAAAAAAAAAAAAATCCCGACCTACCAACCCAAAGGCCTAATTTTGAAGACCATGCAATCGGAAACACACATCTATTTTTTTTTTGGCCTTTTGATCGATGTTTGGAACAAAAAACATTGTACTGCATGTCAAATAATTAATAAGCTGTAGTAAGAAAGAAAGAAACAAGTGTGTGTGATTTTAGAGGAAGGAGCATACTTGTAGGTTTAAAAAAAAAAAAAAAAAAAAAAATCCTGACCTACCAACCCAAAGGCATAATTTTGAAGACCATGCAATCGGAAACACATATATATATTTTTTTGGCCTTATTGAAAAATATACCCAGAATAATCCAAAAGTCCTTTTTTTATGTTTTATTCACTTGAGAAAGGCTTTTGATAAAGTGAGGCATGATGGCCTTTTATATAAATTAAAGAAGAATGGGATAAGTGACTTATTCTATAACATTATTAAAACATGTATGTAAAAACTGACAATTCAAATGTAACTGATTCATTTCCTTCCAACATTGGTGTTCGCCAAGGGAATAATCTAACCCCGACTTGTTTAAGTTGTTCATTAATGATCTCCCAGAAATTTTTGACCAAACTTGTAATCCTGCTACACTCAATTCTCTAAAATTAAACTGTTTATTACATGTATATGCTGATGACATTGTTCTCCTCTCTGAAACTGCAGATGGACTATAAAACAGTGGATAAATTATCTCAGTCAGTACTATAAAAAATGGGGTATGGAAATTAATACTGATAAGACTAAATTACTAGTATTTAATACTTTTATGATTGATAATCAGTTGATTGAAAAAGTTAAACAATACAGATATTTAGGGGTAATAGTTAATGCCTCTGGGAGCTTCTCAGACTCAGATGCTAAAGAAGAATTATATAAACGAGGTTTAAAAGCCTTATTTAAAATGTATAAATGTTTTGAAGGGCATAAGCCAAAAATTGAAACACTATTACATGTATTTGACCATACTGTTAAGCCTATTTTAACATATGGTAGTGAAGTGTGGGTTACATTTGATCCCCAGAAATTATTAGACAAAGGAGATAATTATTTTTCAAAATTATGTAATGACCTAAAAGCAGAAAAAGCTCATGAAATTTTGTAAATTTTCACTTGGAGTTGGGAAAAGAAGCTCTAACCTGGCAGTGATTGGAGAACTCGGAAGATATCCTTTATTTATTAAAATAATAATTTCTATGTTTTCTTATTTAACTCGTTTATCTAATAGTAAAGACATTATTTTGTCTGAGGCTCTCTGTATCAAAATTATTATCTGATCAGAATAAAAAAGTTGGTATAGTACTATCCTGTCCTTATTAAAATATTTAAAACTTGACTTAGATTTGTTATGAACTCAAAAAACAAATTTAAAACATTTCTTGTACACTAAGCTTAAATCTAATTAAATGTGTATAATAGACTGTGGTTCCTATCTTTACATGATGATAAAATTAATAAGGATTTTGGAAATAAATTAAGAACATGTAGATTATTTAAGAATGACATGAGTCTAGAACCCTATTTATCTATGAAAAATGATGAACAAAGAATTACGAATATACTGTATATAAGTAATCATAATTAGAAATAGAGAGCTTCAGGCAAAAGAAAGAAGTTGTAAATTATGTTTAAAGGAAGTTGAAGATGAAATTCACTTCTTATTAAAATGTGAAGCATTTCAAAATGTGAGAACACCATTTATTGATCTTATAAATAATAAAAATTATAATTCTAAACATTTAGATATTAGAGAATAATTTATATGGTTAATGTCCAATGAAGAAAATTTCATCATAAATCAACTTTCTGATATGATAGTAATACTAAAGTTACATTCATCTAGAAATGATATAATTCAAAATTAATAATTATATATCTGTGTTAGATATACAACTGTGGATAATGCACTGTCTCTTAATCTATTAATTACAGGGATCACTATACTTGTCAAAATTATTGTTTACAAAATTCTATATTTACATGTATTAGTATGTCTTGTATGTTAAATCCAATCAATCATAATCATACCAATTAATGTAAATATTGTGATTTTCATGTAATTATACTGCCTGTCATGGGCGTCTTTAATTGACAAATAAACATATTCTATTCTATTCTATTCATCTTAGTTGGAGATTGTCCTAGTCGTGATGATATGGTAGTTGGATTTAAAACTACATGTGCAATCAGTGCCTATCACCACTAAAGTTGTGAGTTCAAATCCCACTCATGGCAAAGTGTACTTGAAACAACTTTTTATGTCCCCGCCACTAAGTGGCTGGGACATATACATGTAGTGTTACCCATGTCCGTAATTCCGAAATAAAACAGTTGCGGCCACTTTTTTCTGCTATACTTTGAGATATTGACTTGATATTTGGTATGTGTGTGTATAATGATAAGTTACAGATTAAGTTTACGTTTCGTTCTGGTCCAATGATTTTTGGCCGAGTTATATTTTGAAATTTGGCCAAATATTTAGTTGTCGCCACTTTTTTTCGCTATGCTTGGATATTGACTTGATTTTTGGTATATGAGTGTATAATGATGAGTTTACATTTCGTTCCGGTCCAATGATTTTTTGGCCAAATGTCTATGATTTGAGATATTGACTTGATTTTTGGTATGAGAGTGTATAATCATAAATTTCAGATCAACTTTGAAATTCATTTGTTATTCTTAGCCTATTACTGAGGGAATTAAAAAAGGGTGAAACATTTGCGAGCCTCCTTAATATTCACGGCGGGGACATTCGTGTCGGTCCGACACATCTAGTTTAATTTGTACCCATTGGAATGCCAATCTCAAGTTGAAAAACTATTCCACCAAACTAAACAAATATGTTGTTGAAAAAAATTAATAATATTGTCCTGTTTATGTTTATTATTAGAGTTTGAATTTGTACCCATTGGAATGGCAATCTCATGTTGAAAAACTATTCCACCAAACTAAACAAATATGTTATTGAACAAAATGAATGATCTTAGTTATCCTGTTTATGTTTATTATTAGAGTTTGAATGACACACTTCCCAATCATGGAAAGAAAGTTTAGATAGTGATGGTCAATAATTCAGCCAATATGAACAAAACTACATCTATCCTTGATGTCCTCAAATCATTGACACATGATTGAAAATAAAAAAAGACCTAAGCTATATGCAGATGGAAATTCAGGTCCTGGCTTGAGACTGGCACAAACTTGTGGCATGATTAAACCAATTGATGTGATATACAATGCATGCAACAGAGGAGATTCAAGTTCTATGCTTCACATACAGTGTCTATCAATTCTTTGACTAATATTCATTTCATCTCATAATAATTTAACCCTTTTTCCGTACTGAAAATTAAATGCTACTCAAGTTTTACGGAATATAGAAATGAAATTGACTGTTTCATAAACTTTAATATATACCACAGCTGATCACATTCTCCTTTTTTGAGAAAAAAGGTTAATATGATAAGAAAACTATCAATATCTAGGAGTACTTACCTTCTGAAGCGGCGAGTTTCTTTCCTTTTAATCACAATCGGATGTTCCTCTTACGTTTTCTTTTTCACAACCGAATGTTGTGATTTAGGAGATAGGCAGCCATGTTTAAATTAAAATAATAAACAGAAGAAACAAACTTAGTACCAGTAGTCAAATGTAAAGACTTGACCATTTTGTTATTGTTTATTTCAGGAAGTTCCTGTTTACAGCTCCCCGTAATCTATGGCAGGGTTCAGAAGAGGAATTCTGTATATCATTTCACTATGATGACGATGAGATAAAGACAGATTACCAGGTTACATTAGCTTCTAAAGATAAAACTTTTACATCAGTTATAGGAAATGGAACTGCTAATGGTTTGTATACATTTATTAGAGTGTCATCAAGTGCCAGATCTAGAGTTTATAGATTTAAGTCTGCTGGTACATTTTGAGATACGTTAAGAATTTTAATATAGAAGTTTTCTTGTTACTCAAACAAACATGATATAGCTGAAAAATTGCTGAGTTGGTGTTAAACAACAATCACTCACTCAAACAAACAGAAAATATTTTTTTACAGGTTGCCATTTACCAATTTGTTTTGGTAATACTACTGGTTAGATGTACATACACACTAATACTAATGGGTGGAAATTCTGAAAAAAATGTATTTCTTTAAATTTGTTTGTTTTACTGCTGAAGAATATATGGAACTTTATGTATGTACTGTGACAATGATTATGAACAAATTTTATGTATATTAAATTCCTCAACTACAATAGAACATATTTATGAATAAAACAATCGGGATATATATTTAAATAAAAGACAAATTAAAGGAATAAAACTATATATTTAGAATGTATGTTATTAAGTCTCCCAAACGTTGTTTGGAGACTTATTGTTTTTGCTCCGTTTCTTATTATTTTTATTATTATTATTATTATTATTCTTCTCCTTTCTTTCTTTGCGACATGAACGTGTGCACGGCAGATCTCAGGAACTACTGGACAGAATTTCATGAATCTTGGTGGAGTTATAGATATATGTTTCTAGTTAGTCCTAAAGTTTTCAGCCTTGTGGTAAAGGGGGTTAAAGTCATATTTTGAGGGGTTCAAAGGGGATGGGGTTTACTATAGAATCCTATGGGAAAGTTGAAATTTCATACATTAATGTTGATAACTTCTAAATGGATAATGATTGAGACATAAAATTTGGGCCATTTTTAAAATGGCCGCCAAAACACGAAAAAAAAACCCGGCGACGTTTGGGAGACTTTCCGTAGCAGCATCCTGTTACTGTCATATCTTGTTTATCTATATTTTAGTATGCAAATCAATTTCTTTAAAAAAAAATAAGAATAAAAGAAGTTACTAGAATTCATTCTGACAAAAGTGTAAAAAAAATAATTTTGTAGACTTTTTGACAATCATTCATTTGCATCGTTGAATTATTAAGTCTCCCAAACAACGTTTGGAGACTTATTGTTTTTGCTCCGTTTCTTATTATTATTATTATTATTTAGTCTCCCAAACAACGTTTGCAGACTTATTGCTTTTGCTCCGTTTCTTATTATTATTATTCTTCTTCTTCTTCTTCTTGTTCTTGTTATTCTCCTTTCTTTCTGTGCACCATGAACTTGTCCACGGCAGATCTCAGGAATTACAGGACAGAATTTCATGAAACTTGGTGGAGTTATAGATATATGTTTCTAGTTGATCCTAAAGTTTTCAGATTTGTAGTAAAGGGGGTCAAAGCCATATTTTTGGGGGTTCAAAGGGGGTGGGGGTTACTATAGAATCCTATGTGAAACTTGAAATTTCGTACATTAATGTTGATAACTTCTAACTGGATAATGATAGAGACATAAATTTTGACATAGTGATAGGTCACCATTAGAGGAGCAATTCTGCGTTTTCAAAATTTTCAAGATGTCTGCCATTTTCAAAATGGCTGCCAAAACACGGCATAAAAATGGGAGGTAAAAATTCAACATTGTCCGATATCATCAAAATTTGATATGTGGGTAGATAGTGTCAGTGGCCGGTTTGGGAGATTTCATAATTGTTAGATTATAATCATATCTTGTTCTAAAATGATAATAAGACAAAGAAGTGATACAACTGAGCCAGTAATGGAATTCCTGTTGTATGTAGTGGTAATCATAATAACTTGTTATTTAAACTTGTACAAATGAAGGTCACAGAATATAGCTGCATATCTATCTGTAGGTGGTTGTAAAGTTTAACAAACATTTTTTTTGTAAGGACCAGCAACATTACATCAGAATAAATTTTGTAGATAGCATGATACTTCATTATGATATGCAGATTCAAGCTTGCACAGATTAAAAAGCACCAGGCCTAGCTAGTTAGTTCACCTGGACCAAAGGTCCAGGTGAACTATTGCCATCACTTGGCGTCCGTCGTCTATTGTCTGTCGTCTGTAAATTTTTCACATTTCAAGCTTCTTCTCCGAAACCACTGGGCCGATTGGAACCAAACTTAGCAGGAATGTTCCTTGGCTGGTCCTCTACAAAGTTACTGTTTTTCGTTCCAGTTGGATATTCAATATGGCTGCCAGGGCCAATAATATGCTCTGATTGGCTGAAATTTCAAAGATCTTCTTCTCTGAAACTAATGAACTGACTGAACCCAAACTGTAAATGAATGATCAATGGAATGTCCTTTACCAAGTTACTGTTTTTTATGCCGATCGGAAATCCAAGATGGCCGCCATCGCAGGACATAGATTAACATTGGACCGTATTGGAAAATATTCAAATGCCTTCTTCTCAGAAACTACAAATATGATTAAAGCCAAACTGTACATGAATGTTCATTAGATGGTCCTCTACAAACTTTAGGTTTTTTGTTCCGGTATGAAATTCAAAATGGCGGCTACGGCAAGACTTAGTTTAACATTGGACCCTATGTGAAAAATGTTTCAAAACGCTTCTTCTCTGAAACCACTTGGACAATTGAAACCAAACTGCCCAGGAATGATCATTGGAAGGTCCTCTACAGAATTTCTGTTTTATATGCCGATCGGAAATCCAAGATGGCTGCCACCGCAATACATAGATTAACATTGAACCCTATGGGAAAATGTTCAAATGCCTTCTTCTCAGAAACTACAAATATTGTTAAAGCCAAACTGTACATGAATGTTCATTGGATGATCCTCTACAAACTTTACGTTTTTTGTTCCGATATGAAATTCAAAATGGCGGCTACGGCAGAACTTAGTTTAACATTGGACCCTATGTGAAAAATGTTTCAAAACGCTTCTTCTCTGAAACCACTTGGACAATTGAAACCAAACTGCCCAGGAATGATCATTGGAAGGTCCTCTACAGAATTTCTGTTTTTTTATGCTGATCGAAAATTCAAGATGGCCACCACCGCAGGACATAGATTAACATTGGACCCTATGAGAAAATGTTCAAATGCCTTCTGTACATGAATGTTCATTGGATGGTCCTCTACAACCTTTACGTTTTTTGTTCTGATATGAAATTCAAAATGGCGGCTACGGCAGGACTTAGTTTAACATTGGACCCTATGGGAAAAATGTTTCAAAACGCTTCTTCTCTGAAACCACTTGGACAGTTGAAACCAAACTGCCCAGGAATGATCATTGGAAGGTCCTCTGTTTTTTATGCCGATCGGAAATCCAAGATGGCTACCACCACAGGTCATAGTATTAACACAGGACCATATGGGGAAAATACAGAAATATATTCTTCTCTGAAGCTATTGCACTGATTGAACCTAAACTGTGCATCAATCATTGGAAGGTCCTTTACAAACTTTGTGTTTTTTATGTTGATCGTAAATCCAAGATGACTACCACTGCAGGACATAGTTTTTACATAGGACCAATTGGTTTTTTTTTATAACCAGGTGAACGATACAGGCTCTTGAAAGCCTCTGGTTTTTAAACATAATGTCAATTTTAACATGACGTCCCTCTTTTGCTTTGTAAACAAACGAGCGATTTATTCGTTAAGTATAATCTCATTAGCACATGCGCTGGTGCACACATTTAAGCCAGGTAATAAAATAATTAAATAAAATTATTTACACTGTTTTTAATGTTTTAATAACATCTATATTCACTGA
The DNA here is from genome assembly GCA_963680875.1 of Bathymodiolus brooksi. Taxonomy (NCBI): domain Eukaryota; kingdom Metazoa; phylum Mollusca; class Bivalvia; order Mytilida; family Modiolidae; genus Bathymodiolus; species Bathymodiolus brooksi. The sequence goes on from OY804577.1 coordinate 33,624,226, forward strand.
AAATAATCAACATATCCAAAATTAATAATATGTGTAATGTGACGTACAATTAAAACATGCAAGCACAATATCATTGTTACGGATGCTCAATCAGTACGACTGACTTTCCCGTCGTAAATGTATATGTAACTGACTATCCCGTTGTAAAAGTACATGTTGATGAATTATCGTCTGCTCGAATTGGGCAGCATAAATTGTGTGCGACATTGTCCGCAAGGTAGATAGTAGATATAAATTACCGTCTTCCAATCAAAATATACTACTGTATTTGTACTGTTAGACATCAGAATCGAAATAATTCATGGAAGCCAGAATGTGTTTTGAGTTTTAACATGGGTTTGCGGATATTAGTAAATTATCATCCTTCCCTCCCGCTATAATCTACCTACTGACTCCATAAGCAAAAGTCGTAACAAAGTTCGCGTGAGCTGAGTAGGATTTATCACCAAATTCTCCCAACATTTAAACGATAATTCCTGTGAAGTCAGAAGATGACAAAAGTAAATAAAATTCATCAGCATCATCAGCTAGATAACATTTCATTTTTTAAATATAAACAAATTAGGAACTGTCGAGTCAGAAATATCAACAAACATCATCCTACAAAAATGTACTTGACACAATTCTTGATAATCTCTGCTGGGACTACTGTTTATTTTACGTCATAATCGAGGTCGTGACGTTTGTACTTTCTAAACTGGAACGTCATTAGTAAACAAAATCTTTAATGAAAATGGGTGAATCCTATTGCTGACTGTTTGTAATAAAAAATAAATGAATATCACCATTAAAGGGGAAAATTCAACAATCTTAACATTTACAGTGTTACCCAAGGTAAATTGAAGTTGAATGGACATTTGGTCCATTAAAGGAGTACAAATTACTGGACCCAGCATCAAGTTTACAGGACATTCACATACTCCACAGAGGAGATCTTCATATTCCTACTGGTCATTTTGTCTAGTAATGAATAACCTTTTACTGGACCAAACCAATTTTTGCTGGACATTGCCACATGTCCGACGGACTTTAGGAATGACTGCATTTATATAAACCTGTCAAAATGAATGGTATATTTGCAAGCTAATTATGAATTATGTTTTTAGGAAGCATATTTTTAATATTTTGAATCATGTGATTATTCCTACGAAAATACAAATATCGAGGCCTATAGATCAGACGTATCCGTGTTTATGTTTGATTTAAGGAAGATAAACATGTCATCTGAAATCTGAATATGATTGATACTGAAAAATATCAGCCTGCTCGACAGAATGTGAAGTTTGTGACTCGTTCGCTTCGCTCACTCGACGACAAACTTCATATTCTGGCTCGGCAGGCTGATATTTTCGGTATCAATCAATTCACATCCAGATAACATATACATTTATCCCTCGCCTCCGCCTCGGGATAAAATACTAATATTCGCCAACCTGTGTTAAAACTCAAAACACATTCTGGCTTCCATGATTTATTTCTTTAATTATGATATGAGCTGTGGCAATCTGAAATAGGCTACAGTGTATATACTAGACCAACATGCCTTACTGTATTTTAATAGTGCTAGCACACTGAAACAACAGTCCACAAGTATACATGTCCACCTGGACACATTGTCGTGACTCTGAAAACCAGCCTTAATACTGCCTGCTTATCAGAGAGTAGCCAATACCAACAAACAATGGTTTGCTAAAATCATGGCCAGCAATGGAAGCATGCTAATTATTGTAATTTACACTACCTAGGTGGCTTCATTTATATGTCCTAGACATAGTATGCTAAACAATTATATTGCATTGTTACAGTGGAAGGAAGAGTTTGTCATAAGTTTAAAGTACCAGACAGAAATGGTAGATTGTCACTGACATTGGCTACAGAGACTAGTAAAACAGATGAAGGAATTACTACTGAAATGTACAGGGAGGATAATACTGAGGTGGAAATCCATGCTTCTTCTCTAGAAACATTTGTACAGACAGACAAACCTATTTATAAGCCAGGGGAAACAGGTAGGTGGAGATCCATGCTTCTTCCCCAGAAACATTTGTACAGACAGGTCAAACCTATTTATAAGCCAGGTGAAACAGGTAGGTTGAAATCCATGCTTCTTCTTTAGAAACATTTGTACAGACACAGACAAACCTATTTATAAGCCAGGTGAAACAGGTAGGTTGAAATCCATGCTTCTTCTCTAGAAACATTTGTACAGACAGACAAACCTATTAATAAGCCAGGTGAAACAGGTACCTGTAGGTTGAAATCCATGCTTCTTCTCAAGAAACATTTGTACAGACAGACAAACCTATTTATAAGCCAGGGGAAACAGGTAGGTTGAATACTATTAGGCCATGCAAAATAAATGTACCAGTATGTTTTCTTTCATGTGCAGACCTTTCATTTAAAAAATGGTGCTAGAATGTAGCTTTTTAAAAAAATCATTTGAATCTGAATAAAATGCCTTTATATTCACACAGCAAAAAATTAAATGTTTGAATCTTTAAAATGAAGACTAAACAAGAGGTACATATGTATGTGGATTTGTTTTAAGTGGGCTAATCAAGAGGTACATATACATTATGTATGTGGAATTGTTTTAAGTGGGCTAATCAAGAGGTACATATACATTATGTATGTGGATTTGTTTTAAGTGGGCTAATCAAGAGGTACATATACATTATGTATGTGGAATTGTTTTAAGTGGGCTAATCAAGAGGTACATATACATTATGTATGTGGATTTGTTTTAAGTGGGCTAATCAAGAGGTACATATACATTATGTATGTGGAATTGTTTTAAGTGGGCTAATCAAGAGGTACATATACATTATGTATGTGGATTTGTTTTAAGTGGGCTAATCAAGAGGTACATATACATTATGTATGTGGATTTGTTTTAAGTGGGCTAATCAAGAGGTACATATACATTATGTATGTGGAATTGTTTTAAGTGGGCTAATCAAGAGGTACATATACATTATGTATGTGGATTTGTTTTAAGTGGGCTAATCAAGAGGTACACATACATTATGTATGTGGATTTGTTTTAAGTGGGCTAATCAAGAGGTACATATACATTATGTATGTGGAATTGTTTTAAGTGGGCTAATCAAGAGGTACATATACATTATGTATGTGGATTTGTTTTAAGTGGGCTAATCAAGAGGTACATATACATTATGTATGTGGATTTGTTTTAAGTGGGCTAATCAAGAGGTACATATACATTATGTATGTGGATTTGTTTTAAGTGGGCTAATCAAGAGGTACATATACATTATGTATGTGGAATTGTTTTAAGTGGGCTAATCAAGAGGTACATATACATTATGTATGTGGAATTGTTTTAAGTGGGCTAATCAAGAGGTACATATACATTATGTATGTGGATTTGTTTTAAGTGGGCTAATCAAGAGGTACATATACATTATGTATGTGGATTTGTTTTAAGTGGGCTAATCAAGAGGTACATATACATTATGTATGTGGATTTGTTTTAAGTGGGCTAATCAAGAGGTACATATACATTATGTATGTGGAATTGTTTTAAGTGGGCTAATCAAGAGGTACATATACATTATGTATGTGGATTTGTTTTAAGTGGGCTAATCAAGAGGTACATATACATTATGTATGTGGATTTGTTTTAAGTGGGCTAATCAAGAGGTACATATACATTATGTATGTGGATTTGTTTTAAGTGGGCTAATCAAGAGGTACATATACATTATGTATGTGGATTTGTTTTAAGTGGGCTAATCAAGAGGTACATATACATTATGTATGTGGATTTGTTTTAGATATAGAGATGGTCTAAACAACCTGTATTTTTGTTTTTACAGTAAGATTTAGAGTGATGACTATAGACAGAGATTTAAAGCCTTGGGTTGGTGTGGTGAGTATTACATGTTTGGTTTAGGTTTATGTTGTTTAACGCCACTTTCAATAATATTTCAGTTATATCTTGGCGGTCAGTTTTATTGGTGGAGGAAACCCCAAACCTGCCGTAAGTCACTAACAAACTTTATCACATAATGTTGTATCGCCTGGATGGGATTCGAACTCACAGCTCTAGAGGTGATAGGTACTGATTGCATAGGTAGTTGTAAATCCAACTACCATACAATCATGACCATGACAACCCCGTGAGTATTACATACATTGTAGATATGTGATTGATTTAAGCTAAGATGACTGCCAGGTATAAATGTACTGTAATTATTCATTTTTAATTCTTCCATTATAGCAAATATTTATTATTTAATTTTTATGGAGAAAATAAGCATTTAGGACAGTATTTGATGAGTTTGCGTAATAACAAATAATATTTAATATGTAGATCACAACTAAATTGAAATTTCTATATATGCAAATTAATACTGTTAAACAATTTCTTTGATTTGCAACTTATGACCTCACATGTGCACGAATGCCAGAAAGATAACCATCTGTTTTAAGTTCATATTAGGGCTTAATTTATGTCTCTTAATCTATTATTTTATCCTATTAACATCTTAAATTTATCGATTTCAAGTAAAAATTCTACAAATCTCTTGTGTGTATCTTTAGTTTATTTGTTTGAATGTCAACAGCTGTTATTCCAAATGGAATAGATATATTATTTACAAGAATTAAATTGGTTGTTTTGTAGGTTCCTTTAGTGACTATTAAGAATCCAGGAGATGTCCGTGTTAGGCAGTGGAGAGATGTAGAAAACAAATTAGGTACAAGCTTAAGGCCTCTTTAGCTTTTGAAGAACAATATTACAAAATTGTTTGAAAAAATGATTTTTTAGCATGATATTTATGGAAGCATATTATTAGAAATTAACAGAAGATTGGTGTATTGATGTTTACTATATTGTAGAACTTATATTAGAATTGATCAGTAATTTATTCATTTTCCCTTTGATATCAGCATATCAGTGAGGGATATTGTCTGTATCAATGAACTGACAGATACTGAAAATTATCAGTCAGTGTGACTTCAAAAACATTATGACTTGCCAATAAAAAGCATTATTATACAGCTATAATTTTAATCCAATCAAAAACATCCATTTAAGACACGTGACCGTACATTATTTTTCCTGTATTGTACAACTGGAAGCCGTATTTTTTTCGTATTGTACATTATGTAAGGGAAGTAACTCTTGTTTTTTTTCGTCTGCTAGTAATTTATTTTTAATTGTAATCTACAATCAAATTAACTTGTTCGAAATTTAACAGTTTGAGGGAAAAAAGTTGTTTAGAATAATTGATGATCAGTTATTTTGCTGTTTTTAATTCATTTTAGAGATTATTGATACAGGACATTTTCCTAATGAAATACTGTTGTGCGGTTGTTCTATTTAAACTGTATTAAAAGTTAAACATAAAATTGTTGTTATAGTATTGATCATTTCAGCTGTATAATAAATAGGTCATTATACAGTGTTATGTACAATATGGAAATATACGGGTTTTCAATACAATACAGACTCGTACAATATCTTTCCATATTGTACATAACACTGTATAATAACCTATTAATAACGTCTGTTGTGAATGCCTAGGCATACATTATCACTGGTATCACAGCTCGTCCTTAATTGCACTCTCTGCAATAACAGCGATAATGTCTGTTTCCACTTTTCCACTGCCGTTTTTCTATCTATAGAAGTGAATGGAACAATGAAATAGTTTATTTCATTTTATTTCATTGGTTAATTGAAAGGCATACCATTGAAAGGAATAAAATTAAAGGATGTTCAAAGTGGCAAAATATTTCAATGGTGGATAAGACTTGTAAAGCAAACATGAAAATGTTACAGGTTAAAATTAAAACATTTTCCATCAACTACCAGTCAAATTTAGGGATAAGCTACATGTTTGTATGTTAACTTAATGATGTTGTCTGTAGTTACAGGCCTCTACATTAACAAATTTTTTAACTTGTCCCTTCGGACAACTAACTAAAAAAAGTACTTGTCCAACTCAATCTTTTAGCTGTCCAAAAAAAATTAATAAAAATGACAAAAACTAGAGAATAATTATCAGCAATTTGTGTAAAATGTTTTGGTTATTGTCTCGCAAACATTATTGCATCCCGTCATTATTAATACTAACAGAAATTATGATTATGACATCTTTAATCAACAAATTGGTATCAAACGATGCCATCATGGTATGAGTGTCTAATCGTCAATTTCTAAGTTTGGTTCTTGAATAGTAGGCCCATCTAAGCGGTAATCGTATAATGTGGATTGAATCCAGGATGCTTTGAACGTCGTTGTTCACCATCTATTGAATGCAGATTGTGTTATCAAAATCAGCTACTGAATGTCCCTCAATGGAAATTAACATTGGACGCTTTAGCATTTCTGGTTGAATTGATCTCAGCCGCTTGTTGTAAATCTGTACTTTCTAAGATCTGACAGGGGATATAGATCCATGCTGATGGACATTTTATTTACGTTTCTAGGGAATTATTTTGTAGGGGAAGGAAACACTATAAACAAATCAATTTCTATTTCATTATATAATTATTTAATGCCAGTTGTCATTTAATCAAATCCCTAAAAAGATACGGATCAAGTATATGTTCGGAATATCTCTTGGTTCACCGTTATAATTAGCGATAGTGTACTTCAATGGAAACCAATATTTTTAAGCACATTAAAATGATTATTTACGAAGTTTATGTCTGTAAAAATGACAAAGCAACACATTTTTATCATAGAAAATAACCTTCTAAAAGGTAGGACAGTCATTTTTTCACTTGTCCCATCGGACAACGTGATACAAGATCTACTTGTCCGACGTCAGTTTTCACTGGTATCGGACAAGCGTTAATGTCGAGGCCTGAATTACTCCATCAGGGAGAACACACACTATATTTGTTATAACTTGTAGGATTGTTAAGTTTTGATATGGCTTTGTCTGAAGACCCATCTTTAGGTATTTGGGTGATTACCTTGTTAGTTGAAGGAAAAGTACATAAACAACCATTCACAGTACAAGAATATGGTAAGTACAAAATGTAAGCTTGGTAGATGGTGATTACTTAAATAATTCATGGAAGCCATAGTTTGTAAGAGATTTTAACATGGGAACATTATTTTTGCAAGGAAAAGATAAATGGACATCTATATGTATGATCCTACTTTTAGTTTCCATATGTAGTATTTTCACTGAAAAAATGAAGACAATTGAGATTATGATCATAATGGTTACTAGTTCAAGTCAGGAGTTTAATTTGTCAAGAATGATGAGTTGATTGTATTTGGTTTCCTTTCCTATTTGATTTGTATGTGAATGTACCACAAACATTCAATAATGAATCTGTTTCTTATGCTGGAAGAAGAATGTTATCTATAAAATCAGAGGATTATTATATTTCCTTTCTCTTTCAGTTCTGCCAAAGTATGAAGTGTCTGTGACAGCACCTAAATTTTTACTACCAACGTCTGAAACAATTGATGGAACAGTTTGTGCCAAGTCAGTATAACTATGCAAACAATATTATATTTAGATAATTATGAAAAGAAAGTTTAAACAGTGATAGTCATCAATTCCACCAAATATCAACAAAACAAACGATCACCTCTCATCTTAATTGAGCTCACTGATTTTTTCAGAGGTTTATTTTGCCAAACAATTTTTTTTTTGAAATCTTAAGCTTAAGGAATAATTATATACAAATAAATTGAATTCAAGTAAAATTGTCATATAATCCAAAATTAGAAATTTAGCTATTTCAGATTAATATTTTGGGTAGAGACATGATTTTACTGAAAATAAAAAAAATTGAGAAGTTATGGATAAATGACATGTACAGTTCTATATCTACATAAAAATTCCAACTTATAATTTGACCATTATTATAAAGATTCTTGCTTTACTGATAACCATACTCTCTATACCACTCTTTACTAGTGATAATCAAAACATCTATTAATATGTTAATCAGAGAGCCACCTACCTATTAATTGTTCAAGATTCTTGAAATAATGTTTCGACAAAATGTTCTAACAATTTGATGTACATCTATGTAGAAATAATGCAGGTTGTTATTAACAATATTTTTTCATGATCTCGGGGAACCATCAAATGTATGATTTAATTATTTTTTGTATATGATTATGTACAATATTTATGCTTTCTGTGTTTGTGGGAAATAAAAAAATAACCATGACTTCAGGGTATATTTTCAAATCACTTTTTTTTTGTGATTACTGTTTTTAGTTTTATTGCATTACACAATGTGTGACATATTGATATTGGTATTCTTTAATTTAGCGCTTGTGATCAAATATATGAAATAAGACGAAATTAGCTCCCTGCAAAAATAAACTGGTTTGGTTGATTTATGGTGTTTAATGCCACTTTCAACAATATTTCAGTTATATCGTGGCGTCAGTTTTATTGGTGGAGGAAACAGTAGTACCCTGAGAAAACCACAGACGTGTCGCAAGTCACTGACAAACTGTTGTAATGTATTCAATGATATGATTCAATAACTAATGCTATACAGTCATGAAGTATTTAATTCAGTAACTAAATTTATTATGATTTCCTTTCAGATATACTTATGGAAAGCCAGTAAAGGGTAAAGTAGAAGTATCTGTATGTTACACTGGGTCCAGAAGACATCATTTATACTATTACAGAAAAAATCAACAGAACAGACCTTGTGCTAAAAGGATACTAGATGTAAGATTTTACACCAACTTATTACACAGTGTTTTTGGTCATCATGTAATTAGTTCACCTGGACCAAAGGTCCATGTGAACTATTGCCATCACTTGGCGTCCGTCGTCTGTCGTCTGTCGTCTGTCGTCTGTAAACTTTTCACATTTCAAGCTTCTTCTCCGAAACCACTTGGCCGATTGGAACCGAACTTAGCAGGAATGTTCCTTGGATGGTCCTCTACAAAGTTACTGTTTTTCGTTCCAGTCGGATATTCAATATGGCTGCCAGGGCCAATAATATGCTCTGATTGGCTGAAATTTCAAAGATCTTCTTCTCCGAAACTAATGAACTGACTGAACCCAAACTGTAAAGGAATGATCATTGGAATGTCCTTTACCAAGTTACTGTTTTTTATGCGGATCGGAAATCCAAGATGGCCGCCATCGCAGGACATAGATTAACATTGGACCCTATGGGAAAATGTTCAAATGCCTTCTTCTGAGAAACTACAAATATGATTAAAGCCAAACTGTACATGAATGTTCATTGGATGGTCCTCTACAATCTTAAGGTTTTTTGTTCCGATATGAAATTCAAAATGGCGGCTACGGCAGGACTTAGTTTAACATTGGACCCTATGGGAAAAATGTTTCAAAATGCTTCTTCTCTGAAACCACTTGGACAGTTGAAACCAAACTGCCCAGGAATGATCATTGGAAGGTCCTCTACAAATTTTATGTTTTTTATGCCGGTCGAAAATCCAAGATGGCCGCCACCGCAATACATAGATTAACATTGGACCCTATGGGAAAATGTTCAAATGCCTTCTTCTCAGAAACTACAAATATTATTAAAGCCAAACTGTACATGAATGTTGATTGGATGGTCCTCTACAATCTTAAGGGTTTTTGTTCCGATATGAAATTCAAAATGGCGGCTACGACAGGACTTAGTTTAACATTGGACCCTATGGGAAAAATGTTTCAAAATGCTTCTTCTCTGAAACCACTTGGACAGTTGAAACCAAACTGCCCAGGAATGATCATTGGAAGGTCCTCTACAAATTTTCTGTTTTGTATGCCGGTCGGAAATCCAAGATGGCCGCCACCGCAGGACATAGATTAACATTGGACCCTATGGGAAAATGTTCAAATGCCTTCTTCTCAGAAACTACAAATATTATTAAAGCCAAACTGTACGTGAATGTTCATTGGATGGTCCTCTACAATCTTAAGGTTTTTTGTTCCGATATGAAATTCAAAATGGCGGCTACGACAGGACTTAGTTTAACATTGGACCCTATGGGAAAAATGTTTCAAAATGCTTCTTCTCTGAAACCACTTGGACAGTTGAAACCAAACTGCCCAGGAATGATCATTGGAAGGTCCTCTACAAATTTTCTGTTTTGTATGCCGGTCGGAAATCCAAGATGGCCGCCACCGCAGGACATAGATTAACATTGGACCCTATGGGAAAATGTTCAAATGCCTTCTTCTCAGAAACTACAAATATTATTAAAGCCAAACTGTACGTGAATGTTCATTGGATGGTCCTCTACAATCTTAAGGTTTTTTGTTCTGGTATGAAATTCAAAATGGCGGCTACGACAGGACTTAGTTTAACATTGGACCCTATGGGAAAAATGTTTCAAAATGCTTCTTCTCTGAAACCACTTGGACAGTTGAAACCAAACTGCCCAGGAATGATCATTGGAAGGTCCTCTACAAATTATCTGTTTTTTATGCCGGTCGGAAATCCAAGATGGCCGCCACCGCAGGACATAGATTAACATTGGACCCAATGGGAAAATATTCAAATGCCTTCTACTCAGAAACTACAAATATGATTAAAGCCAAACTGTACATGAATGTTCATTAGATGGTCCTCTACAAACTTTACGTTTTTTGTTCCGGTATGAAATTCAAAATGGCGGCTACGGCAGGACTTAGTTTAACATTGAACCCTATGGGAAAAATGTTTCAAAACGCTTCTTCTCTGAAACCACTTGGATAATTGAAACCAAACTGCCTAGGAATGATCATTGGAAAGTCCTCTAGAAATTTTATGTTTTTTATGCCGATCGGAAATCCAAGATGGCCGCCACCGCAATACATAGATTAGCATTGGACCCTATGGGAAAATGTTCAAATGCCTTCTTCTCAGAAACTACAAATATGATTAAAGCCAAACTGTACATGAATGTTCATTGGATGGTCCTCTACAATCTTAAGGTTTTTTGTTCCGATATGAAATTCAAAATGGCGGCTACGGCAGAACTTAGTTTAACATTGGACCCTATGGGAAAAATGTTTCAAAATGCTTCTTCTCTGAAACCACTAGGACAGTTGAAACCAAACTGCCCAGGAATGATCATTGGAAGGTCCTCTACAAATTTTCCGTTTTTTATGCCGGTCAGAAATCCAAGATGGCCGCCACCGCAGGACATAGATTAACATTGGACCCTATGGGAAAATATTCAAATGCCTTCTACTCAGAAACTACAAATATGATTAAAGCCAAACTGTACATGAATGTTCATTAGATGGTCCTCTACAAACTTTACGTTTTTTGTTCTGGTATGAAATTCAAAATGGCGGCTACGGCAGGACTTAGTTTAACATTGGACCCTATGGGAAAAATGTTTCAAAATGCTTCTTCTCTGAAACCACTTGGACAGTTGAAACCAAACTGCCCAGGAATGATCATTGGAAGGTCCTCTACACGGTGTGTGTTTTTTATGCCGGTCGGAAATCCAAGATGGCCGCCACTGCAGGACATAGATTAACATTGGACCCTATGGGAAAATATTCAAATGCCTTCTACTCAGAAACTACAAATATGATTAAAGCCAAACTGTACATGAATGTTCATTAGATGGTCCTCTACAAACTTTACGTTTTTTGTTCTGGTATGAAATTCAAAATGGCGGCTACGGCAGGACTTAGTTTAACATTGGACCCTATGGGAAAAATGTTTCAAAACGCTTCTTCTCTGAAACCACTTGGATAATTGAAACCAAACTGCCTAGGAAAGATCATTGGAAGGTCCTCTACAAATTTTATGTTTTTTATGCCGATCGGAAAACCAAGATGGCCACCACCGCAATACATAGATTAACATTGGACCCTATGTGAAAATGTTCAAATGCCTTCTACTCAGAAACTACAAATATGATTAAAGCCAAACTGTACATGAATGTTCATTAGATGGTCCTCTACAAACTTTACGTTTTTTGTTCTGGTATGAAATTCAAAATGGCGGCTACGACAGGACTTAGTTTAACATTGGACCCTATGGGAAAAATGTTTCAAAATGCTTCTTCTCTGAAACCACTTGGACAGTTGAAACTAAACTGCCCAGGAATGATCATTGGAAGGTCCTCTACAAATTTTCTGTTTTTTATGCCGGTCGGAAATCCAAGATGGCCGCCACCGCAGGACAGATTAACATTGGACCCTATGGGAAAATATTCAAATGCCTTCTACTCAGAAACTACAAATATGATTAAAGCCAAACTGTACATGAATGTTCATTGGATGGTCCTCTACAAACTTTACGTTTTTTGTTCCGGTATGAAATTCAAAATGGCGGCTACGGCAGGACTTAGTTTAACATTGGACCCTATGGGAAAAATGTTTCAAAACGCTTCTTCTCTGAAACCACTTGGATAATTGAAACCAAACTGCCTAGGAATGATCATTGGAAGGTCCTCTACAAATTTTATGTTTTTTATGCCGATCGGAAAACCAAGATGGCCACCACCGCAATACATAGATTAACATTGGACCCTATGTGAAAATGTTCAAATGCCTTCTACTCAGAAACTACAAATATGATTAAAGCCAAACTGTATATGAATGTTCATTAGATGGTCCTCTACAAACTTTACGTTTTTTGTTCTGGTATGAAATTCAAAATGGCGGCTACGACAGGACTTAGTTTAACATTGGACCCTATGGGAAAAATGTTTCAAAATGCTTCTTCTCTGAAACCACTTGGACAGTTGAAACTAAACTGCCCAGGAATGATCATTGGAAGGTCCTCTACAAATTTTCTGTTTTTTATGCCGGTCGGAAATCCAAGATGGCCGCCACCGCAGGACACAGATTAACATTGGACCCTATGGGAAAATATTCAAATGCCTTCTACTCAGAAACTACAAATATGATTAAAGCCAAACTGTACAGGAATGTTCATTAGATGGTCCTCTACAAACTTTACGTTTTTTGTTCTGGTATGAAATTCAAAATGGCGGCTACGGCAGGACTTAGTTTAACATTGGACCCTATGGGAAAAATGTTTCAAAACGCTTCTTCTCTGAAACCACTTGGATAATTGAAACCAAACTGCCCAGGAATGATCATTGGAAGGTCCTCTACAAGGTGTGTGTTTTTTATGCCGATCGGAAATCCAAGATGGCCACCACCGCAGGACATAGATTAACATTGGACCCTATGGGAAAATGTTCAAATGCCTTCTTCTCAGAAACTACAAATATGATTAAAGCCAAACTGTGCATGAATGTTCATTGAATGGTCCTCTACAAAATATACGTTTTTTATTCTGATATGAAATTCAAAATGGCGGCTACGGCAGGACTTAGTTTAACATTGGACCCTATGGGAAAAATGTTTCAAAATGCTTCTTCTCTGAAACCACTTGGACAGTTGAAACCAAACTGCCCAGGAATGATCATTGGAAGGTCCTGTTTTTTATGCCGATCGGAAATCCAAGATGGCTGCCACCACAGGTCATAGTATTAACACAGAACCATATGGGGAAAATACAGAAATATATTCTTCTCTGAAGCTATTGCACTGATTGAACCTAAACTGTGCATCAATCATTGGAAGGTCCTTTACAAACTTTGTGTTTTTTATGTTGATCGTAATTCCAAGATGAAGCAGGACATAGTTTTTACATAGGACCAATTGTTTTTTTTTATTACCAGGTGAACGATACAGGCTCTTGAGAGCCTCTGGTTTAGATTTAGTTCAATTATCCAACTTTTGCTATAAATTTGAGATTTCAGATACAAAAAATGTATTTAAAATTGATTCAATAAAATGGAGGTTAATTTAGATCTCACTGAAAATTTTCTTGATGAAATGTTGATGATTTTGAGGAGTCGTTGAGATTTAACCAATGTAAAGTTGTAATACAGTCAAAGTTGTATTCAATGGTCCCCATTGGGACAAAGGAAAAATGACTGCATAAGACAATTGACTGCTCATTTAAGACTTGTTGAACCAGATTATCCATTTCGATCTGTAATGATTCGCATTTTAATGTTGCCAGAAGGTTTTTTATTGGAAAATATGGTGGTCGCATTGTAATGATGCCAGGTTTTTGTAGCAATTTACAATTATTAGTTAATTATTCAATAATTTGATATATTGATTTGTGCAATCATGTATTGAGAACATCTAAAAGAAATGATGAAAAGTGACCGTTAGATACCAATAATACAATGAGATAAAGTTTGAGTGACCGCTGCATACATGGCCGTGTTAATGAGGTGACAGCTTATTTTTTAGCTAAATTAACATGTAAATTTGGTCAGGAGGGTATTAAATAGGGAGTTTACAGCGGCTGACTGATAATTTAAGGTGATTGTTCGTGCAAGTTAGATAGGCAGAATGTGTTCCTAAATAATAACCATGGAAGAAAATTTATTACTAGTCAAAGAAACTTTTGCAATCACAACAAATAAAATGAACATTTCAGGAATTATAGAACAATATTTGGTTCAAACGTGAATCCTGACAAATATAAAACCACCATTACAACAGAGTAATCTGACAATAGGATAGATTAAATTGAACGGAGATGGTCGCAGATAAAACCTGGGCATCCTTTCTGGGATTTCTATTTATTTGTGTATTGATATCTATGTATCATGCAGACTCTTTTAATTGATACACAATGTTTGTAACATTAGGTTATCCAGAAATGGGAATGGTTTAACATAGGCTAGGACAGGCAATGATTCATTTAATCTTTCTTGCCAGGTTAGAGATACAGGCTCATTTGAGCCTCTAATTAATTAATTCTTAATTCTAAAATATGAGGTGTTTATGAACTGCATGTCTTTGCAGATTAATGGATGTGAATCATTTACAGTAGACGGATCAGAATTATATCTTGACTCGTCAAACTTCAGTAGATATGGAAATTTAGAAATAAAAGCTACTGTAACAGAAGAGGGAACAGGTTAGTATAAAATATGTATGTCTTGTTTGCATTCTTGTCAAACTTTCAGCTTTTCATGAAATACTTGACATCAGTTTAGAAAAATTGTAAAATACAGTTTAGTTTATCCAACTAACTACAACTATTTTAGTTTTGATTAATAATATAGGGTTTAATATTGCAAGAAAAATATAAATGAAATCAGTACATGTACCATGTTCTTATGTTTTGTTTTTAGGTATTTCCTTGAATGGATCAGTGACTGGACCAGAGATGACATTTGAAGCTGTGAAGATGAAATTTGAGGATGATACACATGGATATTTTAAGGATGCTTTTCCATATTATGCCAGGGTATGTTTTATATCTGACATTGATACATGTATTGACAAGAACAGAAACATAAATATACGATTGACATTTAATACTTGCACTTTTTTTTCTTCTTCAAAAGTCTGTGCACGATATGAATATGAATTTTTTTTTTTTTTATACCCCCCGCAAACAAAGTTTGGGGGGTATATAGGAATCACCCTGTCTGTCCGTCTGTCCGTCCATGTACCTTGTAAGTGAAATTCCTCTTAATCCGCTTATTGGATTTTTATGAAACTTTACACATTTGTAGTACACTACCTGCAGATGTGCATGAAGGAATATGGTTGCTGTCCAAAATTTAAAAGGGGAGATAATTCAACTTATACTTTCACGAAAAGGGGGGGTGGGGTGGGGGGGCATGTACCTTGTAAGCGAAACTCCTACTAAACTGCTTATTGAATTTTTATGAAACTTTACACAGTTGTAGTACACAACCTGCAGATGTGCATGAAGGAATACCGTTGCTGTCTAAAATTTAGAAGGGGAGATAATTCAACTTATACTTTCACGAGAAGGGGGGTCGTGTACCTTGTAAGCGCAACTCCTCCTAAACGGCTGATTGGATTTTTGTGAAACTTTTCACAGTTGTAGTACACTACCTGCAGATGTGCATGAAGAAATATGATCGCTGTCCAACATTTGGAAGGGGAGATAATTCAACTTGTACTATCACGAAAAGAAGGAGGCAGTGTGGGAAACCATATTTTTCAAACACTTGCCAAAATGGCGAGTGGACTGAAATAAGTACTCGCCAAAATGAAATAGAGCTTGCCATGTTTGGCGAGTGACATTTTTTTTAAACTCGCCAACAATTTGCAACAAATACCAAATAAACAATACAGTAATGTTCAACAATTTATTTTGCAGATTTTGACAAGTCATTAACTTAGTCAAGAAGGATCAACACTCTCTTAAGAGCTGCGTTGATCTCTTCTTCCTCAATTTCGAATTTCGTTGTCTTCGTCTTTTAAGTTTTAATGCTCGGTATAAAACATGTATGTCAAACCCGGTTCCGACACATATTTAACTTTATGTTTTCGCGTAGGTTTTCGCTACGAATTCGTTTGAAATATTTCAAAACCAAATTATTTTATTTGCATTAATTTTAAAAGTCATCACATCTATTTGTAATGAAACAATATTTCATTTAATCGTGAAATCGACCTTGGCAAAATTATGCGGGGTCGGGATTGTATACTTATTTTTTCTGTTGACAGAAATGAAGTGTCATGACTCGTGGCGGAATGTTTTCTTATCGAGTACAATGATTAATAAAATGTTGGATAAATGACACAGTTAACAGAAAATTTAACTGTTTGGCAGCTATGATATTTTAAAGCTGTAACCAGTGTATCGTGGCAAGCGTTTTCAAGTTCCTATTCGCCTTACAACTGTTACTCGCCAGACCAGCAAGTATAAAGTGGATCTTACTCGCCACCCTAAATTTCCACTCGCCTTTGGCGAGTTGGCGAGCGGTCGTTTCACACACTGAGGAGGGCATGTACCTTGTAAACGCAACTCCTCCTTGGATTTTTATGAAACTTTACACAGTTGTAATACACTACCTGCAGATGTGCATGAAGGAATATGATTGCTGTCCAAAATTTGGAAGGGGGGATAATTTAACTTATACTCTGAAATACATTCTGTATGGAGAGATGGGCTTGTAAGCACAACTCCTCCTAAACGGCTCATTGGATTTAAATGAAACTTTACACAGTTGTAATACACTGCCTGCAGATGTGCATGAAGGAATATGGTTCTTGTCAAAAATTTGGAAGGTGATGTAAGCATAACTATTCCTGAATGAAATAAGATTTTAATTGACCTTTTCACATCTGGATATTTGCAATATAAAACTACTCAAGAATAAATAATTAATTTTGAATCAATAACATTTGATGTGACCTATATCCTCTTGTACAAAAGTTAGGAAATGTTGTAATCCTCATGTATACTGATGAAACCGTATTGGTTTTAAACAATCACACTTTGTTGAAGACCTTGTGGCAACTCCTAGATGTATGTTCTTGGTTAGTTTATTTTGGAGATGGGATGTTGTCTCCTTGACATTACTCCATATCCGTTCTTTTTTCATAGGTAACTTGCTAATATACCTGTATTCCAAAGTTTGAACATCATAGTATTGCAAGCGGGGGGTATAACTCAATGAGGTCACTCACAGTTCTAGTTTTAAATGTTTTGGTCAAAAATGTGTGTGCATAATGGACCAGTGTGCATAATAGAACCCTAAAGCATGCAATTGTCCATGAAATGTAATTTCACGCATTAGTGTCTCATGGTTTGTTTTCTGTATGAAATTTGTCTATACACTAAGTGAAGGGATTTACATCATAGTTATACACATTTAATAGATTATATTTTAAGTTTATCATGTTTTGTTGTTAAGATTACCTTGTCTTCTCGCAGTGAGCTGATTTCCCCCCAGTGTGTTTAGTTCAAGTAGAAAGTACAGTCAAACCTGTCTATAGTGGTCACCTGGGGGAGTTTGACAAAATGACCACTATATACAGGTGACCTTTATATGAAGGGGTTTGATTATTCGACGAAATATTCTACAGTAGTTGTAAATAAACATTTTTAATTATATGTTATGTTTATCTCAATCTGATATGATTTGAATAAAACATACAAATAAATAAAGAAAGATATTTAATAAACAAAAGTACAATTTCCAGTAACACGATGTTGAACTGGAAACACTGTTTTCAAAATCGTCGATTGAATCTCACGTTTTCTTTAAAGAATGTTCATCATATGGGTACGACCAACACCCTTCTCCTCGCCCACAGCCCAACAACTTTTCCCACCATCGATCGCAACGATTTATAATGTGTTGTATTAAAGCCATGCAGGGATTCTACAACGTACTCATAAAAAAAACAGATAACTTTCACTTTGTCGTCTAATTTCAAAGCTTTCCTATTTACGGATGTTGATGATTTTGACATGATGCACTAGATACAAAATATTTTTGGTGAGTGAATTTCTACTCTCGTCGTAATGAATAAATATCTCCAATAACCCACGGGTATAAACTTTCCTTTATGTAATTTATTACTCACAAAATTTAATAGTGTTTGTTTATTTAGTTAATTAAATTTGAGAAAAATACCGAACTTTCGAAATCACTTCCGGTATTATTTCAAAAATGAACTTACCGTTATAGAAAGGTTTTGCACTGGAAGTTATTAATAAATGGTGACCGCTGACCACATTTAACAGGTGACTGCTATATCGAATTAAGATATATAGTAAAATGCACAGGGAAAGCACGAAAGTTACCGTTGTGAGCAGGTGACCATTATACAAAGGTGACCATTGCGACAGGTTTGACTGTCCATGTATATACAATAAAACTTTTCATCAGATGACCAGAAACTGATATTTAATTATTATTTAAGGTTATTGTAACAAAGCCAGATGGAAGTCCAGTCCCCGGAGAAATCGTGGAAATATCAGCTGACAACTATAATCCTGATTTTCACCTGAAGAGAAATTTTACTAGTGATCAGAATGGAATTGTCAAATTTGCAATTAAAACATTACCAAAAAATGTTAACAGACTAAGCTTTAATGTAAGTATGTCTGTAAGACTTAGTTTTTTTGTGTGGATGTACTCTTGTAGTTCTATAGGATTGTTTTACAATATTCACAGTAAATTGTGTATTTAGCAATGCTGTCATGCATTAATAAGATGTAACTCCTGTTAGTATGAAAATGAGCAGAAAAGTTTGACCACTGTATTTTCAAATTTTTTGTTTTTTAATATAACCTTTTTTACAAGGAGAAATATAACTTGTTCGGGCAACAAACTGACCTATGTATGTATACAGTGTTGTATTTATTATTGATATAATCCAAATTATGAATAGAAAGTTTAAACACTGATGGTCAACAATTAAACCAATGTCTACAAAATGAACAACCTCTCACCTCAAATCATTGAACAATAATCAAAAATAAATAAAGAACACAACATATGAAAGTTGATGGAAAGTTCAGGATAGGTACAATAATGTGGGAAAGCCAGGTCCTGGTTCAGGATAGGTACAATAATGTGGGAAAACCAGGTCCTGGTTCAGGATAGGTACAATAATGTGGGAAAGCCAGGTCCTGGTTCAGGATAGGTACAATAATGTGGGAAAGCCAGGTCCTGGTTCAGGATAGGTACACTAATGTGGGAAAGCCAGGTCCTGGTTCAGGATAGGTACAATAATATGGGAAAGCCAGGTCCTGCTTCAGGATAGGTACAATAATGTGGGAAAGCTAGGTCCTGGTTCAGGATAGGCACAATAATGTGGGAAAGCCAGGTCCTGGTTCAGGATAGGTACAATAATGTGGGAAAGCTAGGTCCTGGTTCAGCATAGGTACAATAATGTGGGAAAGCCAGGTCCTGGTTCAGGATAGGTACAATAATGTGGGAAAGCCAGGTCCTGGTTCAGGATAGGTACAATAATGTGGGAAAGCCAGGTCCTGGTTCAGGATAGGCACAATAATGTGGGAAAGCCAGGTCCTGGTTCAGGATAGGCACAATAATGTGGCATGTTTTAAAGAATAGTGAATGTCTATTTTATGAATTACAAGTTAACCATTTTACCAATATTAATTTTTTAGGCAAGAGCACCTAAGTACTATGAACCCTATGGTAGATATCATTATATTGTTAAGATGTATGAACCTAAAGCTTATCACTATGCCAACAAGTGGTTTTCACCATCCAACAGTTATATCCACATACCAGCAGTGGAAAGACGAGTGGAATGTGGATCTACATTAGATCTAGATGTCTTATATTCCACACCACCTGACACAGACTACAAGTTCTTTATTCAGGTAAGCAGAAGAAGGGAAGTTAGATAGGATTGGGGAGTTATTTCTTATTATACGAATGTACTGATTAAAAAGGGAGATAACTCTTGAGTATGCAAATATTTAGGATTATGGTGTTTAACACCACTTTCAACAATATTTCAGTTATATCATGGCAGAGAAAACCACCAAGCTGTCGCAAGTCACTGACAAACTTTATTCAAACTCACAACTACTATACGATCACGACGACCCCTTGCATATATATCAGGTGTAATACCTATGAAATAAATTAAATAATAACTTAGTAACTAAATATGTTTATATTCATTAAAATTGTGCTGATTTTAGTATTATGTGTAAGAAGCATATAGGATTTAAATAATGTTTTGCACGAATTGTATGTAAAAACAACACTTAGTTAACAAGTAGCTGACAAGTTTTGTTCTAGTAGTAGCTTCTTACAACAAGTAGCTGACAAGTTTTGTTCTAGTAGTAGCTTCTTACAACAAGTAGCTGACAAGTTTTGTTCTAGTAGTAGCTTCTTACAACAAGTAGCTGACAAGTTTTGTTCTAGTAGTAGCTTCCTACAACAAGTAGCTGACAAGTTTTGTTCTAGTAGTAGCTTCCTACAACAAGTAGCTGACAAGTTTTGTTCTAGTAGTAGCTTCTTACAACAAGTAGCTGGCAAGTTTTGTTCTAGTAGTAGCTTCTTACAACAAGTAGCTGACAAGTTTTGTTCTAGTAGTAGCTTCTTACAACAAGTAGCTGACAAGTTTTGTTCTAGTAGTAGCTTCCTACAACAAGTAGCTGACAAGTTTTGTTCTAGTAGTAGCTTCTTACAACAAGTAGCTGGCAAGTTTTGTTCTAGTAGTAGCTTCTTACAACAAGTAGCTGACAAGTTTTGTTCTAGTAGTAGCTTCTTACAACAAGTAGCTGACAAGTTTTGTTCTAGTAGCTTCTTACAACAAGTAGCTGACAAGTTTTGTTCTAGTAGTAGCTTCTTACAACAAGTAGCTGACAAGTTTTGTTCTAGTAGTAGCTTCTTACAAGTAGCTGACAAGTTTTGTTCTAGTAGTAGCTTCTTACAACAAGTAGCTGACAAGTTTTGTTCTAGTAGTAGCTTCTTACAACAAGTAGCTGACAAGTTTTGTTCTAGTAGTAGCTTCTTACAACAAGTAGCTGACAAGTTTTGTTCTAGTAGTAGCTTCTTACAACAAGTAGCTGGCAAGTTTTGATCTAGTAGTAGCTTCTTACAACAAGTAGCTGGCAAGTTTGTTCTAGTAGTAGCTTCTTACAACAAGTAGCTGGCAAGTTTTGTTCTAGTAGTAGCTTCTTACAAGTAGCTGACAAGTTTTGTTCTGGTAGTAGCTTCTTACAACAAGTAGCTGACAAGTTTTGTTCTAGTAGTAGCTTCTTACAACAAGTAGCTGACAAGTTTTGTTCTAGTAGTAGCTTCTTACTTAAATGTCAGGATATCCAAAAGTTTTTCATCATAGTGATTTATTTTTGAAAATGCACAAAAGAATCAAAATGTGTTTGAAAAGGTATGTACATTGTAGTATCTAAATACTGACTTTAACCATATGATGACCAAGCTACTGTGAATACTGAAAAAGATATTTAACATTAAAAATTGAAAATTTTTGACTTGTCAGTTTTGGTTGAATTCTGATAGATCTTAAAACTTTTTGTTAAAGGTTTTATCTAAATCACATATGGTACATCATAATCATATAAGGCATCACTTCAAGATCCACGATGCTGTTAACTTTGATGGTATTCCAGAGGATATGTTATTAGATCCTTACACTCCTCCTCCCAGGCCTACTTACTACTATCCAGTTATATATGATAATGTAATAGAAGGTAAGATATCACTTAATTAACCACAAAGTTTATAATATTTATAGACTACTTCTGAATGAAAATCAATTTGATTGGTTATCTATTCTAGGAATCTGATTAAAATCAGATCTCTCACTTGCTCCTATATATATATACTGATATGTAGCGGCATGTTGGATCTGAGGAACATCCATTATGGGTCACATGCGAGATACCTTATATCATGAATATATAATGGTATGATGAATATGGTTATGACCTTATTTAGCTAATCAGATTGCTCCATAACATACAAAACAGTTCATAGTCTCACAATCTCTCTGGTTTATACATTTATAGAAATTTGACCCAGGAAATTAAAAATGTATAACATCACCATTCAGTACATGTTATTCAAATGCTTTTGATTGTTCATATAGAGTTTTAAAGTTTTGAAAATGATTAAATAAGGGTAATAACAAAATTACCGAACTCCAAACAATCTTGCAAAGTCAAAACTCATATGTATATAAACAGACAAAATCAGTCAACAACCGGAAAACTGTGAAAACCGTAATGACCCTGACTTGGTACAGGCATTTCTAAAGAAATGGTGGGTTGAATAAATTTTTGAAGTGCCAAACCTCACGCTTTCATTACGGCTCAAAGGTATGGCAAAAAAAGTTTATCAAACAGATAGCCAGAATTACATGGTGTAGTATCAGATATCTATTCTGTTTATGATTTTTCTTCTTGAAGAAGGATCTGTAATGTATTATTGTACTGTTTATGTATTATTTGTAGATGATCCAGAACTGGGATATAAACCACCTGCAGAGAATATCACAATCACTGTGAATGGTTCAGGTAAACCAGTCTTGTTTTAAGATGTATATTTGTTAACTCTGATTTTTTTTTCATTTTGAAGATTACCACACATTTTTTGTTTTGTACAAATAAATTTTTGGTTTTTATTGTACCTACAAGTGTGACCCATTAGTTCATGTTATTCCCATTTTTATTGACATGTAAAGATAAAACATTATTATATATAAATACTGACCATCATTAGAAACGCATCACTTTCTTTTTTAAATATTTATTTTAATGAGTAATTTGACAACATATATAAATACGTCAAACAATAACAACAATAAACACTCTAACAGATGAGAACAAGTTTGAAACACAGTTTCTTTTTTTGGGACGTCACTTTATGGTTGAAACAAGATACCCTCGATTTCAAAATTCAGTACTTCGTATGTCCACCTTTTGCAGTGATACAGGCAACACAACGGCGACGCATTGAAAGAATAATATTTTGAATAGCTCTCTGGGGCATATTGTTCCACTCCTCTAATAATGCCTGACGTAAGGTGGCCCCAGTAGTCGGCTTGACGGGACGATTATCTACACGTCTTCCTAATGCATCCCAAACATGCTCTATTGGTGCCATATTCGGTGATGGTGATGGCCAGTGCATACAGTTGACATTCTGTGCTTGCAAAAAGTTCATTAAGACCATTGCTGTGTGTGGACGCGCGTTATCTTGCTGGAAGATCCTTAAACCTTGATGGGCTTGAAACATTGGAACAACATAAGGAGCCAGGATTTCATCTCTATAGCGTTGTCCGGTAAGAGATCGGTCACAGAAGTGAAGTGGAGACTTGTAACGGAATGATACAGCTGCCCAAATCATAACATTTGCGCCACCCCATCTGTCTACCTCATTAATACAGCAAGTGGCAAATCTTTCATTTTGACGTCTCCAAACCCTTATTCGACCGTCTGCATTCGAAATACAGAAACGGGATTCGTCAGAAAACAACACTTCCTGCCATCTTTGCCTTGACCATTGCAAATGGGTTCTAATCCATGCTAAACATTGTTGGCGATGTCGCGGTGTAAGCAGTGGTCCTCTGAATGGTTGTCTTGCACGTAGGCCATTTTCACGCAGTCTGCGACGCACTGTTGCTGAGCTGATCCGGAGATTGTGTCTTCGTGGAGTTTCCCTAGCAGTTGATGCAGCTGTTTTGAACCGCTTGCATAAATGCTGTAACCGGATATGACGATCTTGTTGGTCGGTTGTTACTCTTGGTTGTCCTGGCCGAGGGCGATCGACACATTGTTCGTGGTTTGAAACCTCTGTCTGAGGTGTACAACAGTACTTTGATGGCAATTGAATAGTCGAGCAACTTCTCTGGTTGATATGCCTGCTCTCAACATACCGAAAGCTTGGTTTGCGATCATTATTACTCAGACGTAGCATTTTTGAAACCCAATAAAAACTTTACCATAGCAAACAGTGTTGATATCTGATTATCCTTTTCACAGGTGGACACAGTTCTTTCAAAAAGCGGGTTTAAGAAATTCATATCGCCCGTTCACGATTTGCACGTGCAAGAAATACTGTTTTTAAAATTCAATAGATACCTGTTTCAGGTGATAAGACACATCATTAAATTTACCTGTATTTTTTTAAGGAGGACATTATTAACAAATACATTTAATCAATCATTAATTTTTTTTTTAATTTTAGCAAAAAATATATATTTTCTAATGATGGTCAGTATATATATATATATATATATATATTTAGGACATTCTTGTTTATTTATAACCATTGGATGACCAGTTGGTTCTTGTAGTTGTACATACACCTTTATATAGTCTGTAAATTCGCTGATTGCAGTATAGGTCTAAATATTAGCATTTGACTCTGAAAAGTCAAAAATGATTTCTTTCTTTTAATTTAAGAAGTCAGTAGTAACTAATTATATAAAGAGTCAATCAATTTCTGACTTACACAGGTCTTACTCCTGACTGATTAAAAAAAATCCTTAGAGTTATCTCTTTCTATTTTCCAACCTGTTAATTCTAAGATTTTAATGTTTCAATACGTGTGATACATATTATGTCCTTGAATATTTTTATTGTAGAAAAAACAGGACCATGTCAGCAATTATCTTTGTCTAAATGTATGATGCCATTAGGAAGTATTGGACAACAAGCAATGAAGAAAATTTGCAAGTAAGAAATTGTGATTTATTATTTCTTTTTCTGTGACAAGATCACGTGGCTGTACCGGGAAATCTATTAAAACCCAACGCCATGGTTACCAGCATGTAAGAAGGGAGTAGACGATCGGTAATCAGATTAGAATTTCAGACATTGGGACAAATCGGGTTTACCCAGTTTTCGGTTTAATTTTGTTTACGTTATTTATATTATGAATAATGACATATTGTAACATGTAGCATCTCTACTCGTTTTCCATGAATGATGTGTTTGTGAAATAGTTGAAGATATTAAAGAACCTACATTAAGAACTGATTAAAAAAAAAAAAAATTGTTTGCAGATCAATTGTTTCTTTGTTTGGTTGTTGTATTTTTTTTTCACATAAAAAAATCACTCTTTATTATACATAACTGCTGCAATGGAAATAAAAGTTGAAACAGTCGTTTTAATTGGTTATAATTGTTGCTTTGAATTTGTATATGTGTGATATTTACTTTTCTTGCATTCAGTAATATATAACTTTTACATTTACTAACATACATGTAATTAATTCTCAGACTTTACAAATTTACATACAATCTTCTTTTTAAACTTGATTATCTTGTTTCTATGAAGTAGATCTAACTTTTTATTCTTTCAGAGTGTACAGAGATTTTCAATCTTGTATAGAGCCATTCAGAGCTAATTGTGAAGATGAAGGCATATTTTCAAGCATTAGTAGTATTGAAGATACATACAGTAGTCTATGTAGTAAGTGAGAGTTGTGTTAACACTGGAATATAATGAAAACACACTCACTCTTAAAAATAGAAATAAAAGCACTTTCTAGATCACCTGTCCCTGAAGGGTCCTGTCAGTTTTTGACATCACTTGATATCCTTCTTTGTAAACTTTTTCATACATCTTCTGTAGCCAATGGACAAATTGGAACCAACTGTATAAATGTACTATATTCTTAAATAAATATAATGTTTAAACTACTGGTCGAAGACCAATTATTGCCAAATTGCATGTCACACATGTACGGAAATGAATTTTCGAACTAATTTTTGAAGATAGCTGTGTCAAGGAGGGGGGAGTCACATGGACATCAAATAAAAAAATAAAAAATTGATATTTTGAAGGTAAAACATTACCTTGACACAAAATCATATTTTCCAAATATTAACAATAATTTAATGCATTTATCCTAAATGCACACAAGTCTTCATGTTATATTCGTGGTTTCTATTAAGAGATTATTACATGACATTTTCCATATCGGCCCTGGTATTAGCCCGAGACTCCCATATCAAGCCCGACAGCAAAGCTGGAGGGCTGATATGGGTCGAGGTTTAATACCAGAGACGATATGGAAAATTTCATGTCCTGATCTTTTTATCACATATTTTACATTGACCTTTTCCAAGCATTTACTTTTATATTGCAAAAAATATCTTTGAACTGACAAATTGCGAAAATAAATCCTTAAGAGAGTTGACTTTTTGTTTCGAGTCTGGTTTCAAAAATATACCAAGCAATGTCGATCTGTACAATGACGTTAGAAACTGTTTGTAAAATCTACCCAAGATGTTGACATTTGAATGGAAATTCCTATTCAACACGACGTGTACATTTCAGCTAATTATTCCGTTTCAAGTTATTTAAACCTTTAATATTCCAATATGTTGAAATGTGTTAATTTGATTGAAATATGATTTTATGCATATCTTTATGCATCATCTTTCCTTGTACTTTGACATATAATATTTGAGACCACTGCACAGATACCGGAAGTTGAATTCGGGGGCAAATACGGATATTTGAGGGAAAATACGGATATTTGCCCTAACCAACAGACTTTTAGCTATTATTGGACATGCAAAAAGGAACATATTGCAACAATATATGTGATAAATCCAATTATTATTATTTTTGTCACAATGGGCCTCTGCATTTTTGCAGTACCAGTAGAAGGATTTCATATTTCTTAGCTGTTGTTTCAATGATACAATCAAACATGCATCATGTATGTAAATCACAGATTATCAAAAAAATCCTCTAAATTAAAAATAATATTGCACATGTACAATATATTTTAATTAATTATTGTGCATATTTAAGTAAATAACATCAATATTTTCATTGTCGGAGGATCTATGAAATAAATTTTAAAATAATATTGAATGTTTATTTTAATAGAAAATCCAGACTGTGACTTGATGGAGGTATCCAAATGTTCCAAGCTAATGTTAGACACGCAAGGAACTCCCCCAAAAGATGTTTGCAAGTAGGTGTATATTTAACTGTAGTGTACTAATGTATAGCATTCTGAATACAAGTATGAAAGATGCATCCTAGTTACTAATTAAGACAATCTTTGTATCAGTTACCATTAGTCATGACATTGATTAGGATATATAAGTTGTTACCACTTTAGAGGAAATATAATGCAGTTAGCACTGCAGAGAGGATATTAAGTCTTTGATGGCCAGTTGTGGTTGTGATCGCATTGTAGTTGGATTTACAACTACCTGCGCAATCAGTACCTATCACCACTAAAGTTGTGAGTTCGAATCATGGCGAGATGTAAATTTGTCAATGACTTGCGACAGGTCGATAGTATTCTCCAGGTACCCTGGTTTTCTCCACCAATAAAACTGACTGCCACGGTATAACTGAAATATTGTTGAAAGTGGCTTTAAACACCATAACCCTATTAAGTCCGAGTATATGATGTTATCACTGGATCACAAAATAAAAAGTTTATTAGAAAATTCTTCATAAATGACTACTATAATATTAATATCTATTATTTAGGACAATGTAATTTTGAATTATTAATTGTTTTGCAGGAAATATGAGGAGTTTAAAACTTGTATGGCACCCCATCTAGAAGATTGCGAAGATGTTAAGATGTTTAAGAGCATTGAAAATATGCTTACGACATATACTCCTATATGTGGAAAAGAAGACGGTAAACAAACATTAATATTGAATGATTTTGATTTTTTGTTGCGAATTTGAAAGGCATAACAGTTTTTTTTTTTGCTTTTTGTTTAAAAAAGTAACTTTAAACATACAAAGCATGGAATCCATACTAAAATGTATTATCCAACAGGGACCTTTGTGTCCCTGATCATATGGTAGTTGGATTTACAACTACTTGTGCAATCAGTGCCTATCACCACTTAAGTTGTGGGTTTGAACATTATGTAACATAGTTTGTCAGTGATTTTGTTGGTGGTTTTCTTCGGGTCCTTTGGTTTCCTCCACCAATAAAACTGACCGCCACGATATAGCTGAAATATTGTTGAAAGTGGCATTAAACACCATTAACCAAACCAAACCAAACCAAGCTATTATCCAACAAAAATGGAAGACTAGAAGTATCAATTTCTAATAGAAAGATGAGACATATAAGATTTAACAACCGGCAGAGGTGCAAGATAGTAAAATCTGTGACACCCGAGGGTAAGATTTAAATTGTATCGGACGAGGCTTGTCAGAGTGGGATACAATTTAAATCTTACCAGAGTGTCTCTCAGATTTAACAATCTTGCACCTTTTACGGAGTTTGACTCTTTTTCTCACCCCTTTCTATCGTGTCAATGTTTGTTTACTTGGAGATAGAGTGCTCTCCCTTGCTAGTAACTAGCGTAAATAACAAAATTACCTCCCTTTGAACAACGTCAAATAACTTTTTATAAAGCATTAATCACTATTGTGGTAGCATTTAAAGATCCTGTCTATATATTTTATTTTAAAATACATTTAAAATACTGCCAAGACATGGATGTATATCGATAAATCAACAATTTACTTCAACAATGGAAAACAATTTTGCAAAAAGGAGCCTGGGTTAAATAGAAAAGTCTTTTTCACATAAATTAACAGACTATTTTATCCAAGGGGTGAGAAAGATGTATCTCAGTCCCAAGGTTCTGCATAGCCCCTTTATTAACCTTTGAAAACTTACACAACATTATCCTCAGTTTTATTCTCTGAAAAGATAAAACTAACATCATGATTTATGTGAAGAAAAGAAGTCAGTTGTACTGCTTCAGATATATGCTGCATGTACCAAGAATATTTAAAAAAAAAATGCTATGCCACATACAAAACTTGTATTACATTTGCATTGAAATTGCCAATTTTGCTAGAATTTGACCTCATAAAATGTCAGGAAATATATTAGATGAATAGAATACATGTACATTGTTCCTGGATTCCCAAAGTCATGTCATGTTCTTTTATTTGTTAGTGAGATCAGTTAAGATGAGAAGTTTGTTATGTTGATATTGGTGGAATTGATGATCATCATTGTTTAAACTTTCTGTTCATAACATATATCTGAAGAAAATTAAATTTTTTTTTCTGTAGCCATATTATATTTCTTACTGTATTATTGTTTTCAGAGACAGATGATGTTATATGTACCGGTATGTACAAATCTTACCCCAATACAACAGTCGTAACTAATGGCCCTGTTACTGCCTCTAATACACAAAACCTGAGACAGTGTGCTGATGTTTGTACGAAAAGTGATTATTGTCGAGGTTTTACATATCAGGAATCAGCTGGTGGATCATGCGAGTTGTTTCGTGAATCAGACTACACAACAAGGGAGGCAATTGGATCACGTTATTATGAAAGAAATTGCTATTTTAAAGGTACATGTAGGCTAATTAATTTTCTCTTGCTCCACAACAAAACAAACGATAAGTTACAATAAATACCCAAAACTGTCCATATTAAAAATTAAAAGTAGTGTAATTGAAACAGTTATTAACATTTTTATTGTGTCGCCTGTGTAGCAGTCAACATATAGAGGTGTAGCTATCCATAGTCTTGTGTCAGCATCACTCTTTTCTTAAATCAATAACTCCTCCTAAATCACTTGATCAAAAACAGCTAAACTTACACATATTCTTGCGTATTAATACGCTACCATAGATAATAGCTTAAGCAATCGTATTTACCAAGAGGGCAGTACATTCTCAAGTTAACCTCTTATTTAGTATGAAAATGACATTTTAGAGAGACTGAAAAAACTGAAAACCCAATGTAGGAAATCTTTGTTAATATAACCTGTATAAACTGATCACCTGTCTATTCTGAACACAAAAGTTGGCCCCAAGAAGGTTCATTTTAGACAGGATGGACAGTATTAATGAATAGCAATGAATGTATTATTGAGTGTCAGTGCTTAGTGTCATTTTATCCTTCTATAACAAACTTTCTGTTTATCACAAAACTGAAACAAATTACATTTGGAAAATGCAAAATAAGGCAATAGAAGGTGTTTTTAACAAACATATGAAGCATTGGTCTTGCTGACATTAGTTGAGGATGAATAGAATATTATGTTTTTGCATAATTTATGTGAAGTTGTATCTAGAATTATTAAGTGGAAATTTTATAGCAATTTTTGTTTCTGAAAGTCTGTCCTTTATACAAACGAGTGACAAATTCAATACTTATTCTTGACAAAGTCTATGTTTTAAAGTGGTTTATATACTAGTATTCAACACCACACCTGGTTTGTAAATTTTATGCATCTATTTCTATTGATCTGTTATGCTTCACAGGTAAGAAAGATGGTCAGCAATCAACTCATATTGGTAAAGTAAAGCTGAGTATACCTATCACAGCCAAAATGGGACCAGAATCACAGCTACTGGTATATTATGTGAGGGAAGATGAAGAAACAGTTGCTGCTACTCTCACTTTCAAAGTCAAAAAATGTTTTGATAATAAGGTAAATCTACAAACTATATTAGATTAGTTGTATTTTATGGTGTTTAACACCACTTTCATTAAGTTTTATTGGTGGAGGAAACCGGAGTATGTTATATGGAGTACACCATGCCTGAACTTGATTTGAACTCACAAAGTTAGTAGTGATAGGTACTGATTGCATAGGTAGTTATAATTCCAACTACCATACGATCATGTCATGACCACGAATGCCTATTTGGTTGTATGGTATCAAATAGTTGGAATTAATATTTACATAAAGATTAGGGATGGTTTATTCATTGTGTGGACTGTACATGTCATGGTGGCTGAAAACTTGAGCTACGTTTTGTCGTTTATTTGGGCATGCGTTTCCAAACAGTGCATAAAGCATCATATTTTGAATTTTCTTAAGGATGCTTTTTCAAGTTAGAACTGACGTTAAATTAGACACATTTATAGTACATGGCTTTGTGGTTATTTCATTCTGTATTCGTTGAATTACAAAGATGAAAGCAATGGTCAATAATTTACGGACTGTAATCTTCTACACATGTGTTTTAAATAAGCCACATGTTTTGAAACCTGGGACAAATGCATATTTTATTCTCATATTTCAAAATAAATTTAAATAATTTTTTTTCAAGCAGATTGGTTTACAAAACTAAGTTACCAATCATGATAATTTTTGTTTTGTTCTATGACTGCAAAAATTGTTGAAATTATATTATGTTATTGGTCTGTTGTTATCTTATTATCAAATATAGTACTGAATAATTAAAGTTTGTATGCATTAGAACAAGTGGAAGTATTGCATACCAAAAGATCAAAATACTATCCTCAGTATTGTGTTAATATCGTGGTTATTTTAAGCCATAGTTTTTGCTACAATTTGTACATGTTTGTATAGTGTGTATGAGTCATTTGTGTTACTCAAACTTAATACCATGCACTACTAGAGTAAACCATTTCAATATTCATTCAAGTTATTGCACACAATGATGAGAAGTAATACCCCTGCTACCCGAAGGGGGAGGGAGGTATACTGTTTTACCTCTGTCCGTCTGTCTGTCCGTCCGTCCAAGATATTTTTCGTCGCATTTTTCTCAGTAACTGTTGATGGCAGAAATCTGATATTTGGTCACAAGCGTCATATAGGTATACCATATTGTGGGTAACGTTTTTGGACCCGTCGGATTCCTACTTCCTGTTTGCTGACTTAGTTGGTTTTTATGCACATTGAACATATATGGACATTTTTCGTCACATTTTTCTCAGCAACTGTTGATGGCAGAAATCTGATATTTGGTCACAAGCTTCATATAGGTACCCCATATCGTGGGAAGCGTTTTTGGACCCATCAGATTCCTACTTCCTGTTTGGCGATTTTGTTGATTTTTATACACATTTAACATACATTTGTATACTCACATTTTTCGTCGCATTTTTCTAAGCAACTATTGATGACAGGAATCTGATATTAGGTCACAAGCTTCATATAGGTATGCCATATTGTGGGAAGCATTTTTGAACCCGTCCGATTCCTACTTCCTGTTTGCTGACTTAGTTGGTTATTATACACATTGAACATACATTTTGTATATGCACATTTTTAGTCACATTTTTCTCAGCAACTATTGATGGCAGAAATCTGATATTTGGTCACAAGCTTCATATAGCTACCCCATATCGTGGGAAGCGTTTTTTGACCCGTCAGATTCCTACTTCCTGTTTGCCGAAGAGCGGGGGTTTCATAAGTGAGCATTAGCTCACAGTTCATCATGTTGGTCTTTTTTTTCTTCTTAGGTCGAGATGAAATTTGACCAGGACACAGTATATCCAGGAAATGATGTGTCATTTAATCTGAAGGCTTCTCCTGGTTCCTTATGTTCTGTAGGAGTAGTGGACAAAAGTATTAATCTGCTTGGTGGAGACCATCAGCTGACTCCAGAAAAGGTAATAAAGTCATGTCTATGTTCTTAATTGTACCACCTTAACTACGAGAAACTACGAGATATACTTTTCAGGAACTTTGGTGTCAGATTTTGTAAAGTGTTTAGAATTTCTCAAAAGATCTCAAAATTAGACGACAGTACTTAAGGGTGGAGTTAAAAAAAAGTTAAATGAATATTCAAATGTATTTACATTGCCTGAAAGGCCTGATTCAATTGAAATATGATCTTCAATATGTATTATGATAAAAATTTGTTGATTTTTTTATGTCACTGCCACGAATATAAGGGCATATTGTCCATCTGTTCTTATATCCAAAATAAAGGGTGCATCTAACCTCTAGTTTCCTTCCTAAATATTATAAATGTGTCCTACATATAGTTATGACCAATCACATGAATGCCATGGTTACATGGGAATTGTCTTGTACATATTTTCATTGGAATATGGTAATATTTCATCTACCTGAAGAATATAATAAGAACAACACTGTTTGAACCTTCATCCTTTTTAGTTTTCGACCTATTTTTATTCATTTGGAAGTTAAAAGTGATTTTTTTTAATGAACCAATTCAATCTTATCTGATTAAAACATGCTTTTTTATTTTACAGATATTTGGTAGATTTAAGACACCATACATGTCTCCATCATATTGGCAGGATGAAAGAAAATACTGTGATAGAAAGACAAATTATGACACAGACATGGAATCACTAGGTTTGTTTTAATATAATACTGATAGAAAGACACATTATGACCCAGACATGGAATCACCAGGTTTGTTTTAATATATTACTTTATTCAGGGAGGATTATTTTCAGTTAATTAACTGTCAGATTTCAGCTATTTTCCTCTGAAAAATACATTCTGAATGTTGAAGGTTTTGAAAGGGGGTGTAGATGGTTTCAGCTATTTTTCATTGATTGTCAGTTATTTTATAGCCAGAATCATCCCTCTTTATAGCAGTATCTTCCTCTACTTGTTGTAATGTTATTATCAGATATTTGTTGTGTTTATTCTATCAAGTTTCAGTGTTGTTAGGCTAATCCTTTCTTACTTACCACATTATCTTCTGGAAATGATAGTTTATGAAAAGAAAGTTTAAACAGTGACCATCAGTATCAACAAAACAAACAATTGCCTCTTTACCTCTTGTCTCAACTCACTGAACATAAAAATGACAATGACATATATATGATGTTGGAAATTTAGTTCCTGGCTTGTGACGGACACAAAGATGTGACAGGGTTAAACTCGATAAAGGGATTCCATTGCATTGGGTCTTATGAAAACATTCAAATATCTTAAGCAGCTTGCATCATTCACACATATTTTACGTACGGTTTTATCTTTGTCCATAGTTTCTGTTTCATTTACATGTATGTTGATAATTTTAAATCCCAAGTATTTCCATACGTGAAATTGGTAGTTTGCCGATGGATCTTTGAGTCTTATGTTATTAAAGCTTATTATATTAATCACCGATGTGATTTGGCACCTCCATTTTTAATTTTTTTTCTGTGTATCTTCCTCCGTTCCCGGAGTGTTGCTTTCAAAGAGACAACTATTATAAGTATTTGGTACCGGGACTATCGAACTGAGGATGATGACATAAAAATCGAACGTCGAAAATAATAAAAAATAAGATTTTCGGTACTTCGGAATATCCTTACATCTCTACATATATTTTTCACAAGTTTTATTACGTTTATATGAACAGTCATTTCTTCAGTGAAAGCAAAATAGAAGAGGTTTACGATTTGACTTCTCTACTCATGCATCATATACTTTTAATCACTTATATTAAATCATATTAGGTTCAGTTGCCTTAGATTTAATTCTATTATTGATTTTTCACACATTCTGCTGTAAGTATAATCATGTGAAGCCAGTGACTTTTGAACATCAACACCTGATCAGTCCTTATTTAATTACAATGAGTTATATAAATATAAGATCTGATATGGAATGCATAAACAATGTTGCATGATTGTAAGAATTCCTTGGATGAAATTTGAAGAACACGGACATGTACTAAAATATGCCACAAGTTTTTTTTTTTTTTTTAAAGGATGCTGTGGGCAAACTCTTTTTCTGTCATAGATCTGATTGTTCAGTTTGTTATTATTATATTTTTAGGGTGGTCTTACAGAAGTTATAAATCTGATTCTGTTGATGCTATTCAGGCTTTTAGGGTAAGACTGAATTTATTGAATTTAAGTTTTGAGAATTTGTATAATACAGGATGATTCAGCTAAACATTTTTTGTTGGACAGTTGTGAGGAAAGGGGGGGGGGGGGGAGAGGGGGAGTACCTTTCATGCAATCACTCTAACAAAATAACACCTCACGCTTTCATATATTTGTAAGTTAGTGTTTTTTCTCTGGGTGCTCTGGTTTCCTCCACAAATAAACGGACTGCCACAATATACCTGAAATATTGATGTAAGTGATATTATCCACCAATAATCGTAACAGTCTAATTATTTTGAAAGCAAATTTGACATATATATAAATGTAATTTTCTATTGTTTCCTATCTTTTCCGATACCTACCTGCGATGGAACAAGTAGAAGAACTACATGTTTAAATAAACAATAATAACTTATGTAACCTTGACCTCAATGGTCAAGGTCAAAATATAATGTTTATGATTAGGATTTGTTACAAACAAACAAACAAAATATTTCTGATCTTGATCTGCCCATTTGAGGTCAAACTTTGATGTTTTCACTAGGGTTAATATTATATACATGTATCCATGTCTATTAAAAATATTTTAAAAAAGGTGATGGGTACCAGAACCATTCACTTCTGGCTTAAACTTGTGGTACAAAAGCAATTTCTTAGTCAAGCTTTGAAGATGAATCAAGTTTTATAAAGAGTAGTTACAGAATTAATGGATGACAATGTGGTGTGTATATTACAGAAAATGAACCTGGTAGTGTTTACAGACCTAACATTAGAGACTAGACCATGTGAGTTACAGCGCCATCCAATCTTTTACAGTTGTAAGTTACTTAGTTTTCTTTGCTTTATTAATTATTTTATATCTGTTGACTGATAATTTTTCCATTTTGATATAAAATATAGAAAAGGTTTCTGTCTACATACAATAGAGTTAGTTTACTTACGATTGCCATTGTTGACCAGATTTTGTTTTTAAAAGTGTTAACAGAATTTTCTAAAAAGTAAAAGTAATCAAGCTACTTAATGACTTTATATTAAAAAAAAAACTTAAATTTGTTTCCTGTATGGAGATCTGACCATATACTGTCAAAGTATATTTTTAAAGTAAACAACTTTGGTGTTTTAGGAAAAGAAAGCAAGTTTTTCAATTAACTTTCAAAGAAATCTTGTAAAAGAAATTTGTGTATTTTTTTAGTTATTGTTGACAACATGCACTAAAAGAACACCTTAATTAATATAGTCTTTGATCTATCCACTTATCAAGAGTTAAAAACATTGTAGACAGTCTTAATGTCAGACAATACAGTGCAATATGTAAACTTTTCATTTGCTAAATACTTTTAATATTATGTAAAGATAAAATAAAAAAAAAATAATGAAAATTATTGTTAATCATGATTATATTGATGAACAAAATAATCCATTTATGTTTAAACAAGGTTTCCAAGACAACATTTTGTTGAGGTTTTAATTTTGTAGAATTTCTCTGGATATAAAGGTCATCTCAAAAGTTCTCTTCATTCTTTTTATAAATTTTATTCATATGATAAACATTAATTATTTAAAAACATTTCAGGAGAATCATGGGTTGCATTTTTACTCATGATTAGATTTGGTTCCCATTTATGAGTTGTGCCTCACTGTACCCAGGTGTACTTTTATTAAATATCTATGAGGAACATCAAAGGAGAATAAAAGGAAAAACTTAATGTTTATTGCACTTGAGGCCAGTGACATGTAAATATTTATGTGCAGTAAATTATCTGGTATCCATTTTATTTTGTCCAGTGTTAAA
The DNA here is from genome assembly GCA_963680875.1 of Bathymodiolus brooksi. Classification (NCBI taxonomy): domain Eukaryota; kingdom Metazoa; phylum Mollusca; class Bivalvia; order Mytilida; family Modiolidae; genus Bathymodiolus; species Bathymodiolus brooksi. The sequence goes on from OY804577.1 coordinate 33,660,798, forward strand.
TTTTTGTAGATGACAGTGATCCAGTTAGTGTGGCTTATAGTGTTGTTGATGAGGATTTAGATACCAGTAGTGTTCTTGGTAATGAAGGTATACAAAATGAAGTTGAAAGCGAAAAGTCAACAGATGTTAGGAGTGATTTCCCAGAGACTTGGCTTTGGGATATATATGTCATTGGGTAATTTTATTTGCCTTTATTTTCTCTTCAGATGAATTGTGTTGCAGATATAATGCTATGTGTGCTTCACACAGATGGCAGATATTCTAGATTTCCTATTTGTGCTGGAATGCCAGGTCAAGTGGAATACATTGCAATGCTGTTATTTCACAAGATGATTCAGCTGACAAAACAATCTACTGTCTTTTTCTTCAGATAAGGACGATAGTTTAGGTTTGCCTGTTTTCAGAACAACTTCTGGTGCTAGTAATGGCAGACAACCGTTGAATACCAGGAAAAAAATAGTAAATTCTACAAAAGGAGATAAAAAGTTTACAGATGTACGCAGTCAGTTTCCTGAGACTTGGCTGTGGGATCTTTACATAATAGGGTAAAACTAAAAAAGTTGATTATAGTGATATAGATGTCAATCAGCATGTATGTGAAGTCATAACAGAAACAATATACCACATGTCTTTCTATTATTAGAGGATTATTTGTCATTAGAATATGGACAGTTTTATTGAAGAGTTATTTTCCAGAATTTTGGCCACAGTTTTTCTACAGATTCTTGAGGCCAAGAAATTGTTTCAGGTTATTGGTGGTATGATAAGATTTAGTTTTCCTAGAGGATGTAGACGAGGTCAAGTTGATGCAGTGGTTGAGGTAGGGAAATCCATGGATGTGAGAAATCACTTGGCTTTGCGATCTTCATATTGTAGGATAAATCTAGAAAACTTTTTCTTTAGATAAACGTGGAGGAAAACATAAACCAGTCCCTGATGCACGCCCATCTTATGTTTACTTAAGTCTGAAGACTGACATTGTTGAGGAATACTCAGTAAAAGACAAAAAGTCCACAGATGTACGGAGTCAGTTTCCAGAAACCTGGCTCTGGGATCTCTATATCATTGGGTAAATAATTCCCTATTAAACCAGTTGGGATCTGCTCTACAGGGCAGGTATCAGTTTTAAATAGGTTCAAATATTGTTGGCACCTTGAGGAAAATTATATTAATTATTATAAAGTTAGTTTCAAGAGCCTGACGAGGCTTGGGATCTGTTTATAATTTTGTAATGTCTTGTTTTGGTTCATCCCAATAAGATGCCTAAAAGACTTTGTATCAACATTTGTTAACTATGAAATATTAATCCTATAATACCAACATGAAAGCAGTTGTTGATAGTCTTGATTGCTCATGGTATATATATGTAAAACCATTTCATCTACTCATTTAAATCAAATTCTGTTCCTTAAATCAAAATAATTTATGAAAAAAAATCATTTTCTTATTTCAGTAGTCTCCTTCCTAGTATTTTACTTTCTGATAACAGGGTGTGGACTTTGATGAGGGGGCACCTTAAAAGACGGGAACTATTGTAATTGGCAAACATAAAACATTGTAACCTTAAAGTTTTACCAAGCAAATATATTTAAAGGATGAAAGATGTAAACAGGAATGCCCAACATTTTAAATAAAGTTCTGATGATGTATTATTAATAGATAATTTATTGGGAGCACAAACGTCCCTCCCCCCCCTCCACTGTGACTGCCCAATTGTCTAAGTACATGGTAGTTTTCTACCCAATATAATAAGCTGTCTACATTTTTAGTACATGTTGTAGATGAACTCTATTTTATCATTTAAAGGTAATGTTTATTTTCCATCATGCAGAAGAACAATCAAATTAAAGCTATGGTTATTGTTTGAAAATTAAAATCTTTCAAGGTTTATTTGTAATGTTTTGTAGATCATTGTTTGTCCTTTTTCTTTTGGCCATTGTGTTGATGGTTTCTGATTACCCCTTTGGTATCTTCAAACTCTTCTTTCAAAAGAATGTATCGACCATCTGTATCATAATCTGTTTGATCCATGCTTGCAACATGTAAAAAAATAACATTCATAAAATTGGAAAGAAAAAAATTCAATAGTTTTCCTGTTCTCTTACATGTAGTTCGTACCAGATTTTGTTTATCACAGATGACATAGTATCTATCTCCCTTTATTTTATATCAGGTTTTTTTCCCTCCAGTCAGATCCAGAAATCAAAGGTCAACTTATGGTTTTGTAATTTTTGGGGACCTTTTTGGTAACATTTTATCCTTTATTTTTTTCTAGATGGTGGTCCCATGCCCAATCCACATAGAAGGACAGGTTTAGGAGGAATAACAGCTACTGAAATTCCCCCGGTTCTGATGACTTCTACCGTTTCTATGGGAATTTCAAATGATGAAAAACCATCACCAAAACAAATAGGACTTCGAAGGGAATTTCCTGAAACTTGGTTGTGGCACCTCTATCTTATAGGGTAGGTTTTACTTGTCTACTATTTAAAAGTTAAAAAAAAAAATTATCAGTCCAATATGTTAAAAACAATATTTTTGTTTTGATACAAGAATAAAAAAAAACCAATGAGTTAAACAATTTAAAAGTAGATAAAAGTTTTATTTGAAAAATAATGTCTAATTAAAAATATTTTTTTTAGTTGAGGAGTTCATTTACAACACAAATAAATTTTGATTTGGTTTTACCCCAATAACTGCTTGCTTTCATGTGGAATTTCAATAAATACATGTAATTTTTAGAATTGGGGCAGAAAAAGGAAAGAAAGATTAGCTTAGTGTCCTGTCCACATAATTCAGAGTCTTTGTTTAATCAGTATTACCTCCCCCTCCAGTTGTAAATCAAAGCTTAGATACTGTTGTGGCTTCCATTCATGAAGCATTCTTTTTTACTTGAACTCCTACATAACTTGTGTCAAGTGTTTCTTGTTGTTTTTATATGAATTCTAATTTCTTATGACATGTACTGAAATCTTCTTATTTTTGGTTTGTGTCTAGTTAAGAGCCAACAATTTGTGTCCGTTCATCTGTAAACTTTTTGAAAAATCTCTGAAACCAGTAGGCCAAAGTGAAGCAAACCTTGACGGAGCTATCTTTAGGACGATTACAGTTTTCAAATGGCATCAGACACAGATCAGATAGGGTATTGATATCCACATTGGAGGGTATTGTGACTGGTAGTGCAGAGTTTAGGAGCAAATGTATTTGGTCCATTATCAATACAGATAGTTATCCATGTACTATCATGAACTTATTGACATCCACATTATCCATGGCAAAATGATGTTGTATATGAATGTGTTGAGATATTACAAACTAGATGGGAATGATGTAATTATTGAAATGTAAAACATGAAAGTTATGCGAGTAATATTGCTTACTTTAACTGGTTGTATATATTATATGTATTGATGTATATATACAATATTGGTCTGTTGACGGTAAATATAGAATTTATTTGACGAGGCTGAGAAACGGGGTGAAAGACGAGCTTTAGTGAGTCTTTCTCCCCGTTTCGCGCCGAGTCAAATAAATTCTATATTTACCGTCAACAGACCAATATTGTATTTATCCTGCAATCCATGATGTCCTAAAAAATAATCTTAACTCGTAAACATCCATTTTTTAATGCATTATGCAACGGAATCCTCACTATTTGGCATAGTAAAATACCAGATTTTTTTTGCCGACAAAAATTCGCGAACAAATAGTTCTCAAAAGGAAGTGAAATAACTTTATTTAAATGAAGATTTATTGATTAAAATGAAAATCTATATAGAAAATTGATAGTTTAGAACCTGAAATATATATATTTAATTTGTTTTTCATAGATATGAAAACACATTAATTTATCGATCATACGTCACATGCGGTCATACTTAAATATGCCTGCAGTAGTAACCAGGTGAAAAGGTATACGCCTGCAACTATATGGTTCACTTTTATTTTTATTTTTTTATATCAAATAATAAACATCCGATATATTCCTTTTACTAGTTTATATTAAAAAAATTAAATAAAAAAGAAACATATAGTTACAGGCGTCCACCTTTGTGTGACACAGGCGTATATATTTACCTGGTTACTACTGCAGGCGTATTTAAGTATGACCCACACAATTTGTAAACATGTGAAAGCAACACACACATGTATCGACGATTCGAGCATGTTTTAAGTAAACTAGGTAGAGTAGAGAAAACAGAAAGATTAATCATTTATCTCAACAAACTGAACTGATTCACGGAAATGTATTTACCAACGATGTCAAATGCTCAGTTATTGGGATATAAGTCATTTGTGAAAATTGTGTACACATTCACTATTTGTTGTGGATGACCATGCCGTAAAACATAGAACTAATTTGACTTGACATATTTGTATTGGAACTGTAAGAAGGAACATCGGGATTGCTTCGACACGAAACATCAGAAGTGCTACTGGCTGTAGAATTTGTGGAGGTTTTACGAGGTAAGTTTTGCTGAAAACTGCACTGGTACCAAAGTATTTCTATTAGTTTCACTTTCAGTGTTGCTGAGGATGTTTGATATTTTCTTGTGTCTTTCCTCACTCAATGTTGAGTAATTATTGATAAATGCCACATTTTTATGCCCTGATATTTGCATAATATCTGTCCCCTCCACATTGTTTTCTCTTAACTTCTGGACGGGATAAGATATTTTCTGGCACCGATTGATTAATGTCTAATTTGCAACTTTCCTTCATTTTTTTCATGAGACTGGAAAGTTTTCTTTCATGCACTTTTCTACCTGTTTCTAAAGCTCGTACAAATAAATTATGTATTTTGCGACAATGCAAGTATATAAAGGAGGAGAAGCTAATACCAATCCTCTGGACTTTACATAGGTTTCAATGGAAAATTGGAATTTATTTTTATAGAATAAAATAAAACTTTCATATATAAATTGAAGAAAATCAAAATAGAGATCTTATTTAGTGTCAACAAGCACCAGATATGATTTTAATTACTATATTTAACTTCTGTTTGTATATCATAATCAAATGAATTAATATGCATTGAAGTCTATGTAGAATCACCACCAACTATTTTCTTCATATCAAATTTGCTATTATTAAACCATAATCCATTGATTGGTAAATTACATAATGCGATATCACTATTAAGGAACCAAGAATATTATGGACATAGGTTTATTGCATAAGTGTTGTGACCAGAAAAATATTAGAGTGAAGGATATATTTTTCTGGAACGAACAATATTTACATGACAATGTGGGCTGTTGCGAGTAATGACTAATGTGCGAATATATTTTCTGAGTCAGGTCATACAAAAATGCATTATGAAAGCTTGAAGCTTCAAACATTCAAACAAATATTTAAACATTACTAAGTTAGTCTGCATTTTGTTCCTTTTTTCTTGTTATTTTATTAGTAAATATATAATAACATGTATTTTAATTATAATCAATGCTATATTAATGTTTTTCAGATGAATGGCTGAGTTAATGGTCTAACAGTGTACAATGTACATGTGATGTTTGAAATAAGTGCAAAGACTATATATATGAAAGAAATAATTGTATAAAAACCTATGAACGTTTTATAAAGATCTCATTAAACAAAGGAAATTGTTCAAGAACTATCACTCAGTTGTTGCATACAGGCCAGGGGTATGTGAATCAGTTTCAAATGGAATTGCACAAAATAAAAAATGTACTGTAATCCTGATCAACAGTGAGTAGAATTCCAGCAGATAAAACACTAGTTTCAACTGACAAATCATACAACTTTGTTGGAATTTTGCAAAAGAAAAAAATATTTAAAAAAAAAGATGCAAAATGATTGGAGGAAGTGACTGAATACAATTATTCCAAATGGTTAAAACAAATTATATAGATATTTTGTGGTGTCATAAAGAATTCAGAATATAAATAATTATCTATAATTTAAAGTGAGTTGACAGTAGATACAATAACAGGAATATGTGATCTTTTCACCTTGAAGAAGTCTACTATCTGATATGTTGAAGTAATTGATGTGAATTAATTGAACATTTAATATGAAGAAATTTTATAATAAAATATATGTAGTAATCTTAGAGTTTGATGTTCAAACTGTACTGAGTTATTTAACCATATAAGCGTGTTTAGTAAAGATTGTGGTGTGTGACTGCCCAGAACGTTTCTGTTATAAAGGATGTTAATTTCCTCATCTTTGGTTTATTCCCTTTGTCCTGTAGTTTTAGCTGCTTTTGTTTTGTTTTCAAAGCTTCCCTGTCAAGTTATAAATGATTCGGATTTGTTTAAGATTTTTGTTTTGTTTTTTATTGACTTCTAGAATTTTTTTTATCATAAAATATGTATAAAAAATATGAAATTTTAAAATTATTAGTTTCATTTTGTCGGTTTGTATTTACAAATAGTGAGAACGAAAACATTTATTAGAAAAAGACGACGGTCAATTATTGACATTGGTTACGGTTCATATTTTAACTCCTTCACAGGAGAGCAAAAACACAAAAAAGTAGTTCCGGAATATATATAGGCAGGGCTTAAAAGTTTATTCGTAGGTTTAAAAGTTTATTCGTAGGCTGAAAAGTTTATTCGTCTAGTACGAATAAAGCAAAAATTTATTCGTATAGCATATTTGTACAGCAAATGTACTGATTGCAGGATAAAATGCAGTACACACCTTCAATGGCTTATAGCAATTTGTTTTTAATGATATATTTAAAATATCTCTAATTCTTTGAAAAAATCCTCTATATAATCTGTAATGTCCCATCAAATATTTATTTGGTTTTTTGACCCAGGAACATTAGCTTTAAGCAGGGTCAATACAGACAATTCTAACTTCTCACTTTAACTTGTATAGGTGAAGAATTAAGTTTAGGTTTATGGTATTTGATGCCACTTTCAACAATATTCCATTTATATTGTACGGTCAGTTTTATTGGTGGAGGAAAACCAGAGTACCTGAAGAAAACCACTGACCTGTTACATGTCACTAACAAACTTTATCACATATTATTAAATGACTATGAATTTTCTTAATTCTGATTGGTTTAGAAGATTCATTGCTTCCTCTAACAGAACTACATGTCCACCGTGTGAGGTTAATAAATCTCATGTCGCAGTTAGTACGTACCCAAAAATAGTAACAGGGGAAAACCAGTAGTCTGATTAATACCGATAAATTTGATTGGCCGACATTTTGAACCTCAACCAATCGGAGGCGATCTTGCTAACGAACTTCGGTAATCAGCAGACGACTGTTAGTAAACAAAAATGAACGAAGCAGCTTTGTCAGTAGAACCAGAAGTTAAGACACGTTTTGCACAGTTGATGATGCAGCATTTAAAAAGCTTTTGTATGAAAAAGATGCAAAAAACACCAGAAGAGGTACAGAGTCGGCACAATGGACATTCAACATAAATTAATTATACTTACCTATGTTCTTTAAAAATTGTTTAAAAATGTTACTGAAACTGTGATATTTTATTTGTTAAAATTTTGAAATTGTATTCGTTTTTTCTTAATCAATTTTATTGTTTTGAAACATTAGAAATGTCAAGCTTTAAAAACTGGTGTTTGTTGGATTGAAGCAGCTACATATAAAAAAGAATAAATGGAAATGTCTAAGAAACAGCAACAATTCACAATTTTCACCCCAAAATTACACTTAGAATGTGTCATTTAATAAAACAATTGATGACTTTTCATTTCGGTGGACACTGATTTATCAACCCCTTGGAAGTGATGTTCACCGAAGCCAACATCACTTCCTCGGGGTTGATAAATCACAGTGTCCACCTTATGAAAAGTCATTAATTGTATAATGTTGTATCAAGTACACCTCTCCTGAGTGGGGTTCAAACTCACAATGTTAGTGATGATGGGCACTGATTATATAGGTAGTTGTAAATTCAACTACCATATGATCATGACCAAAACGGCCCCCAGAGGCTGAGGGTGATCTTGTCAAACACAAGAAATTTTGTTTCAATTTTTTTTAAAAACAATCCTACCTAGAATTTTGACCACCTAATCTATGGTGAAGATGCATTATGTTGTCAATGAAAGCCAGAAGAAATGTTTACAAGTTGGGACCGAAGAAGATGCATATCAGTTTATTCTTGACAATATAAACAAAAACACATTGCACAAAGCAAAAAAAAAATAATTTGTAATTTTTGTGTTTATGACTTTATCTCTATCATATTTATAACAGGGATATTTACTGGCTCTGTCTATATTGATCCTGTAGGATTTTCTGATGTACTTTCCTCCATATAAACCATATTATCAGTAATCTGATGAGTGTTATCTTCAGTATCAATGAACTAATATTATGATGTCACCGATAAAAACAATATTGTCCAATTTAAAGGTATTGATATACAGTATCACTACTAGACTCGTTGTGTTACTAGTGATAATGTCTGTCTAGAACTTCAAAACAGATGTTATTCTATATTTATATGATAACTGGCTGTTTCTGTATTGGTCATGTGACAAATACTGTGATAGCTGTATTGGTCATGTGATAAATACTGTGATAGCTGTGTTGTTCATGTGACAAATACTGTGATAGTTGTATTGGTCATGTGACAAATACTGTGATAGCTGTGTTGTTCATGTGACAAATACTGTGATAGTTGTATTGGTCATGTGATAAATACTGTGATAGCTGTGTTGTTCATGTGACAAATACTGTGATAGCTGTATTGGTCATGTGATACATACTGTGATAGCTGTGTTGTTCATGTGACAAATACTGTGATAGTTGTATTGGTCATGTGACAAATACTGTGATAGCAGTATTGTTCATGTGATAAATACTGTGATAGCTGTATTGGTCATGTGATAAATACTGTGATAGCTGTATTATTCATGTGACAAATACTGTGATAGCTGTATTGGTCATGTGATAAATACTGTGATAGCTGTATTGTTCATGTGATAAATACTGTGATAGCTGTATTGGTCATGTGATAAATACTGTGATAGCTGTATTGGTCATGTGACAAATACTGTGATAGCTGTATTGTTCATGTGATAAATACTGTGATAGCTGTATTGGTCATGTGACAAATACTGTGATAGCTGTATTGGTCATGTGATAAATCCTGTGATAGCTGTATTGGTCATGTGATAAATACTGTGATAGCTGTATTGGTCATGTGATAAATACTGTGATAGCTGTATTGGTCATTCCCCCTAACAGTAACTAGTATTTGATGATCTGTTAAATTAGCCCAATAAGTGATAAAATTGTTAATTCTGTTTTCAGAGATAATGGTGAAATTAAAGTGACATCAACCATTCCTCATACCATTACTGAGTGGGTTGGTAACTCTCTCTGTACAAATATAGATGTTGGAGTGGGTGTGTCACCTGTTACTGGTATAACAGCTTTCCAGCCATTCTTCCTGTCCTTCACTCTACCTTACTCAGCCATCAGAGGAGAAATAGTACCAGTCTTAGTGTCCATTTTCAACTACATGTCAGAATGTCTAGTTGTAAGTATTTAAAAAAAATGTTAATTTAATTGAAACAAATTAGGCAACAGATTCAATATGTGTCATTTATACCAGACTGTGATGAGAATGAGACCCCCCCCCTCCCACATTATTCCCTCTTCTTTACAAGTTTTTGATTTTTTAATGTCGATTGGAATCAAGATGGCCAACACCTCGGGAGAAAATTTAATTTTGGGGGGAAATCTCGGAAACCATTGAATCATTTGAAAACAAAATAGATAGGAGTGTTCCTTGAATGGTCTTAACTAGATAGGAGTGTTCCTTGAATGGTCTTACCTAGATAGGAGTGGTCCTTGAATGGTCTTAGCTAGATAGGAGTGTTCCTTGAATGGTGTAACTAAATAGGAGTGGTCTTTGAATAGTCTTAACTAGATTGGAGTGTTCCTTGAATGGTCTTACCTAGATAGGAGTGGTCCTTGAATGGTCTAACATGATAGGAGTGGTCCTTGAATGGTCTTAGCTAGATAGGAGTGGTCCTTGAATAGTCTTAGCTAGATAGGAGTGGTCCTTGAATGGTCTTAACTAGATAGGAGTGGTCCTTGAATGGTCTAACATGTTAGGAGTGTTCCTTGAATGGTCTTGACTAGATAGGAGTGATCCTTGAATGGTCTAACATGATAGGAGTGTTCCTTGAATGGTCTAACTAGATAGGAATGGCTCTCAATACATTTTATGGTTTACATGGCAGTTTAATTAGAAAGTGAACTTGTTTGATTTTTGTTGTTGTATATACTAACACATTATAATACAGTCTAGAATTGCCAGACGTTACTATGTTATAAAATTATGGTGTCAGAAACAAGTACACTATACATCTACAATTGTTCGCTTCAGGAATAATTATATTCTGTCAAACCTTAATTTAGGGGGGACAGATTTCAAGTTCAAATGTACTTGTATATAGATGTTATAAATCAATTTTTATTTGCAGATGCAAGTATCCTTGCCCCCTTCATCAGATTTTGGAGTAAAAGGAGGTAGAGCTGGATATACCCGATGTGTATGTCCTGGAGAAACAAGTACAGTTAAATACCATATCATACCATATACACTTGGCAAAATAAAAATTTTGGCTGCTGTAAGTACATAGTAGTAATTGTTACAAGAGTATATGATATTAAAAAAAGTAGATGATTTTAGAACAAATAAATGGCTTTAAGTAAGTGAGTGAGTGATTGTTGTTAAGTGTAAACTCAGCAATTTTTTTCGGCCATATCATGGCGAGAACAACTTAATTTTCAACGAGATGATAATGAGGTCCGCTTTGTACTAGGTCAACATGCTTAGTTGGATTTTTATAGTGCTAGCTCACTGAAGCAACAGTCCGCGGATAGATACGTCGTCACACTCTTGACACATTATTCTGATTCCGAGCCAACCAGTCTTTGTTCTTTCTCCTTAATGCTGCGTGCTTAGCGGGGAAGCAACAAATGTCAATTTTATAGTCTTTGATTTGACCCGACCGAGGCTCGAACCCACAATCTACCACACTCGAGGCGAGCACGCTAACCATTACACCACCGATGTGGTTGGTGGTTTTATGTACAAAAAATAATGACCTGTTAGGGTTATGCTATATAATGTTTTTTTATCCATTTGTTATAGTACTTATTTGTCACCCTATTATTTACCATTCTTCACAATCTGTCATCTGTCTTGATTCATTAGTCAAAGGTTCAACTTTATTTAAGAGATAACCTTTGAAATCATTATCTATAAAGCTTGCCAGTTGGTCCTTTTTAATAGACGAGAGGAAATTACATTCTAGCACAAAACATGAAGTATTGGAACTGTGCTTGCTGCCCTCTAACTGTATTAAGTGGAAATTGTCGCTATATAAACATCATAATGTAAAAGGGCCCATCATTTTTGGAGTATTGGAGTTATCAAGGCAAATTTAACCATCAATTTCTTTTAATGTATCCTTACTTCGAGAAGACAACTAATTTTAGTTTCAGGACTGTTTATATAAATTCTTCTTAATTAATACCAATACATTCTAATAAAAATAAAATTTTAATATTTGCTTCTTTCGTTGTAGGCGGAATCGATACCAGATGATGGTACATGTGGTAACAATGCTGTAAGCATGGAAGGTATAGGAGCAAGTGATGCTGTACAGAGGGAATTATTGATTGATGTAATGTAAAAATGTTCATACCTTATTGTCTTACACTGACCTTTTAAAAACCACTATCATTATTTAGAATTGTATGGGTTTTTTGCAGTTTTCTATAACTTATTCAACACAGCCTTGGCCTCAATTCATTTTTAGCTCACCTGACCCATGTGAGCTTTTGCCATCACTTGGTGTCTCATATGTCCCTCTGGGCCAAATGGAAGCAAATTTTACAGGAATGATGTTTGTGAGATCCACTTATAAATTCCTCATTTTGTCTTGACCAAGCAAAGACATAGCCCCATGGCCAATTCTTGTGCTGAAACTTTACAAATCCACATGATTTGTAAGTTGATGCAAATTATATTTGTAAGGTCCTCATTTCATTTAAATCCAGCAGTTAACATGACCGCCATTGACAATTCTTGGTAAATAATTAAAAATCTCCTCCTCTGAATCTACCTTTCAAAATGATGTATTAGTTTGTACAAACAATGTTCAAATTTCTATAAAAAAAAGTAATTATTTCTTCTTGATCTGCCAATAAGCAAGGCAGACATGGCCATTTCTTGTTTCTGATTGGCTGTATCTTGAAAAATCTTTTCCTCTGAAACTACATGTTCAAGTGATTTGTTAGTTGGTACAAATATTGTATGTGAGGTCCTCTACAAAAATCCTCTTTTCATATTGATCCTGTGAAAAACATCGCCACCATGGGGAATTCTTGTTTCTGATTGTCTGAAACATCAAATCTTGTGTAGGAAAAAATAAGATTTTGAGTTCTGATCTTATTATAAAGGATTAAAAATAAGTAATTAGTCAATTAGAAACATTATTATTGTGTCCAGTATTGTCTCTTAAGTTTGTAAACAATATATGAGTTGTTGCTGACATGAAGTTCATAAGGTCAGATAAATACAGTAGAGCATTGTTGTGTCCAAGTAGAAGAGATCTACTATTTTAGTAAGAATTAGCTGAGTAAACAAATTATCAGGGCAAAATTTAGCTAACAGTTACATAATATTATTGGTACTAGTTTTCTAAGACAATGACATATCTGTATTTGATATAGCAAGGTCAAACTATTATAGTATCTTAAGTTAACTTCAATAATATTTATATGTATTATGACTATGAATTCTTCAAAGGGATTATTGCCTCCAGAATAAAATATTTATTAACCTGACTTTTTCAATTTAATTTTAGGCTGAAGGTATAGAGAAAGAATACACATTGACGTCATATATCTGTCCTGAAGGTAAGTGTTGGTTGTGTTTAAAATGAAACAATAGGTAGATTACTATAACAGGGATGATTTTTTTCAGTTATTTAACTGATTTCAGCTATTTTTCTGTGAAAAAGAAATTCCGAAAATTGTAGGACACCGTCAGAACAGGTCAAAAATGACCTTTTTGAAAGTGAATGTAGATGGTTTCAGTTATTTTCATTGATTTTCAGGTATTTTATTTTCTATCCAGAATCATCCCTTCTGTAAATGCTGTACAGTGGAAGGAAATATTCCATTTCTGACAGGAAATTATAATCTAATATACAATGTGGATTAAAATTCTTTTTATTATTTTTTGGCATTCTCCATACACAATACACTTATTTGCGTCCCATCCTAAAGGGTGAATTGTGCATTAGATTTGTCCCACAAACTAATGGAAGTGATTTAAAATTTCTTCTCTTAAGCCACTTTTAAGATTTAAAACCAACCTATTAAGTTAGTTTTGTTCAAGGAAGACTGAATAGAACCTTTAATAGTCGCTTTGTACACACTTTATGTTTTTTTGTTTGGTACTGTTCAGAAATCCAAAACGGCTGTAACTGTAGACTTAATTTGAATTAGGATCCTATTGGATAATTGTTGAAATAAATTAAATTCCATCAATAAAACAAACTGTAAATGATATTTGTGTTATACATTTCTGTTGGTATTCAAAATTTAGTAAGGAAGGATATGAATATGAGAGACTATCCTATTTTACACTTAGACACAAATTAAAGTAAAGGAACGGTGCACTTTTAGTGCTGTTTTACATTTCACATTAGAGGGAGAAGTGACTTCTCATTCAGAGAGCTCACAGGGAGAAGTGGGAGACAACAGAGAGAAGTGGGGATACTTCGGGGAGAAGTTAATTGCGATTAATCGAAACATTGTTTCACGACCCCTCTGACATTACCCTGCCCAAATTGAGTAAATAGTTAAAAAGCTGTCTGAACTGATTTGTTCTGGGTTTTTTTTTTATTCGTAACTACCTTAAGGACATCTATTCAATGTCACATTTTTATTTCTGTCTACCTTGACTATTGGGAGTCTTGCATACCAGGGATTTTTATAGGTACCCCCTTTTCCTTTTGAAATATTACTGTGTTGTGATCCAATACCACACAAATTGTGACAACTCATATGTGTGTGATCTTCAGCAGAAGAACGATGTCTCTCTCAATTTGCTCAATGGTCCAACTATATGTAGGAGTACAGTACAGTAGGGAATGAAAATATAGCACAAACATAAATTGCCACTGAGTGATAGTCAAAAACTGAAGAAAGTAAAGGCTGTAATTATTATTTGCCAGACCTCAAATCAGATTGCAACAACGGAGGAAAGCTACTGTAGTTCAAAGTAAATTTTTTAATTGGATATATGTTAACGTTTGTAAACACATGTCCGTATGTGAATTAACAGTTTGATAGATCATAATATTAACCCGGTGTCGAGTATAAAATACCAATGTGGATGGATAAATATCTGAAGCGTCTACATGCATTCCAACGAATTTTGAATTGCAATCTTCGCATATATGAACATATTTGATATGAGAACTATGATTTTATGTCACAGAAATGAGAAAAAATAAATCAAAAGTTCGTTTTGTTGAAAGTAGCTTCGGACAAAAAGTTTGGTCAACATTTCCCGTAGCACAGTACCGGCATTGCGTCCCCTTACCAAAATGACGCCATCGTTGTTTGTTTACGAAAAACAAATTCAAATAGTTTTATTTTAAGCCGGGCATATATAAACAATAAACAAAACCTCTAATGAACGAAATTAAAGTTTCTATAAACCGTAATGGATTACTTTCCAAGAAAATCACTTTCAAAATACTTAATAATGGATACGATAAATTTCAATTTCAGTAAACATGTGCATGATATCGACATTTTCATAAATGACAAGTGGAGAAAATACGCGGGTGGCGACATAGGGCGACTCTTCAAAATTACAAGGCGACTTGAACTTCAATTTTGACCAACGAGAAATCGAAGTCAACCTTTACAAGGTGACATCTTCGCCCGAATTGCCCTCCAACGTGAGCCCTGACAGTCACAGTAGGGTCTTCAATAATGACCATAATGCATACCCTATAATGACCATAATACATACCCTATAATGACCATAATACATACCCTATAATGACCATAATACATACCCTATAATGACCATAATACATACCTTATAATGACCATAATACATACCTTATAATGACCATAATACATACCCTATAATGACCATAATACATACCCTATAATGACCATAATACATACCCTATAATGACCATAATACATACCCTATAATGACCATAATACATACCCTATAATGACCATAATGCATACCCTATAATGACCATAATACATACCCTATAATGACCATAATACATACCCTATAATGACCATAATACATACCCTATAATGACCATAATACATACCCTATAATGACCATAATGCATACCCTATAATGACCATAATGCATACCCTATAATGACCATAATACATACCCTATAATGACCATAATGCATACCCTATAATGACCATAATACATACCCTATAATGACCATAATGCATACCCTATAATGACCATAATGCATACCCTATAATGACCATAATACATACCCTATAATGACCATAATACATACCCTATAATGACCATAATGCATACCCTATAATGACCATAATACATACCCTATAATGACCATAATACATACCCTATAATGACCATAATACATACCCTATAATGACCATAATACATACCCTATAATGACCATAATGCATACCCTATAATGACCATAATACATACCCTATAATGACCATAATACATACCCTATAATGACCATAATGCATACCCTATAATGACCATAATGCATACCCTATAATGACCATAATACATACCCTATTATGACCATAATACATACCCTATAATGACCATAATACATACCTTATAATGACCATAATGCATACCCTATAATGACCATAATACATACCCTATAATGACCATAATACATACCCTATAATGACCATAATACATACCCTATAATGACCATAATACATACCCTATAATGACCATAATGCATACCCTATAATGACCATAATACATACCCTATAATGACCATAATACATACCCTATAATGACCATAATACATACCCTATAATGACCATAATACATACCCTATAATGACCATAATGCATACCCTATAATGACCATAATGCATACCCTATAATGACCATAATACATACCCTATAATGACCATAATACATACCCTATAATGACCATAATACATACCCTATAATGACCATAATACATACCCTATAATGACCATAATACATACCTTATAATGACCATAATGCATACCCTATAATGACCATAATACATACCCTATAATGACCATAATACATACCCTATAATGACCATAATACATACCCTATAATGACCATAATGCATACCCTATAATGACCATAATACATACCCTATAATGACCATAATGCATACCCTATAATGACCATAATACATACCCTATAATGACCATAATACATACCCTATAATGACCATAATACATACCCTATAATGACCATAATACATACCCTATAATGACCATAATGCATACCCTATAATGACCATAATGCATACCCTATAATGACCATAATGCATACCCTATAATGACCATAATGCATACCCTATAATGACCATAATACATACCCTATAATGACCATAATACATACCCTATAATGACCATAATGCATACCCTATAATGACCATAATGCATACCCTATAATGACCATAATACATACCCTATAATGACCATAATACATACCCTATAATGACCATAATGCATACCCTATAATGACCATAATGCATACCCTATAATGACCATAATGCAAACCCTATAATGACCATAATACATACCCTATAATGACCATAATACATACCCTATAATGACCATAATACATACCCTATAATGACCATAATACATACCCTATAATGACCATAATACATACCCTATAATGACCATAATACATACCCTATAATGACCATAATACATACCCTATAATGACCATAATGCATACCCTATAATGACCATAATACATACCCTATAATGACCATAATACATACCCTATAATGACCATAATGCATACCCTATAATGACCATAATGCATACCCTATAATGACCATAATGCATACCCTATAATGACCATAATACATACCCTATAATGACCATAATGCATACCCTATAATGACCATAATGCATACCCTATAATGACCATAATACATACCCTATAATGACCATAATACATACCCTATAATGACCATAATACATACCCTATAATGACCATAATGCATACCCTATAATGACCATAATGCATACCCTATAATGACCATAATGCATACCCTATAATGACCATAATGCATACCCTATAATGACCATAATGCATACCCTATAATGACCATAATGCATACCCTATAATGACCATAATACATACCCTATAATGACCATAATACATACCCTATAATGACCATAATACATACCCTATAATGACCATAATGCATACCCTATAATGACCATAATGCATACCTTATAATGACCATAATGCATACCCTATAATGACCATAATACATACCCTATAATGACCATAATACATACCCTATAATGACCATAATACATACCCTATAATGACCATAATACATACCCTATAATGACCATAATACATACCCTATAATGACCATAATGCATACCCTATAATGACCATAATGCATACCCTATAATGACCATAATACATACCCTATAATGACCATAATGCATACCCTATAATGACCATAATGCATACCCTATAATGACCATAATGCATACCCTATAATGACCATAATACATACCCTATAATGACCATAATACATACCCTATAATGACCATAATACATACCCTATAATGACCATAATACATACCCTATAATGACCATAATACATACCCTATAATGACCATAATACATACCCTATAATGACCATAATACATACCCTATAATGACCATAATACATACCCTATAATGACCATAATACATACCTTATAATGACCATAATACATACCCTATAATGACCATAATGCATACCCTATAATGACCATAATACATACCCTATAATGACCATAATGCATACCCTATAATGACCATAATACATACCCTATAATGACCATAATACATACCCTATAATGACCATAATACATACCCTATAATGACCATAATGCATACCCTATAATGACTATAATACATACCCTATAATGACCATAATACATACCCTATAATGACCATAATGCATACCCTATAATGACCATAATGCATACCCTATAATGACCATAATACATACCCTATAATGACCATAATACATACCCTATAATGACCATAATACATACCTTATAATGACCATAATACATACCTTATAATGACCATAATGCATACCCTATAATGACCATAATACATACCCTATAATGACCATAATACATACCCTATAATGACCACAATACATACCCTATAATGACCATAATACATACCCTATAATGACCATAATACATATCCTATAATGACCATAATACATACCCTATAATGACCATAATACATACCCTATAATGACCATAATACATACCCTATAATGACCATAATGCATACCCTATAATGACCATAATACATACCCTATAATGACCATAATGCATACCCTATAATGACCATAATACATACCCTATAATGACCATAATGCATACCCTATAATGACCATAATACATACCCTATAATGACCATAATGCATACCCTATAATGACCATAATACATACCCTATAATGACCATAATACATACCCTATAATGACCATAATACATACCCTATAATGACCATAATACATACCCTATAATGACCATAATACATACCCTATAATGACCATAATGCATACCCTATAATGACCATAATACATACCCTATAATGACCATAATGCATACCCTATAATGACCATAATACATACCCTATAATGACCATAATACATACCCTATAATGTCCATAATGCATACCCTATAATGACCATAATACATACCCTATAATGACCATAATGCATACCCTATAATGACCATAATACATACCCTATAATGACCATAATACATACCCTATAATGACCATAATACATACCTTATAATGACCATAATACATACCCTATAATGACCATAATACATACCCTATAATGACCATAATACATACCCTATAATGACCATAATACATACCTTATAATGACCATAATACATACCCTATAATGAGTGTGGAACAGCTTCTATCCTGCAGTTCTATTCTACTTCTGTAAGTACATGCTACATTTTGGCACTTGTTTTGTTTCGAAGCCATTTGCACATAATTTTATTTCCAAGATGCAGGATTATCAACAAGAAAACAAAACAGTAGTGAAGTAAACATTAAGAAGTAATCTTCCTAAAGTATAGCCAGTCAATTTAATCCAAACTTTTTGTTTATTCCAAGCTAAGATATTTGTGTGAGGTACAGACATGTAATCATGTTGTCTACGTTTTTGTTTTATAGGAAATACATCAACAGAAGAAATGGTATTGCCTCTACCATCAGATAATGAACTTGTAGATGATTCAGCCAGAGGATATATCAATGTTATTGGTAACACCTTTATATATGTTGTATTTACGTTTGTATGAAGGTGTACGTGTCATTATAGATGTTGTATTTACATATGTTTGTATGAAGGCGTACGTGTCATTATAGATGTTGTATTTACATATGTTTGTATGAAGGTGTACGTGTCATTATAGATGTTGTATTTACATATGTTAGTATGAAGGCGTACGTGTCATTATAGATGTTGTATTTACATGTTTGTATGAAGGCGTACGTGTCATTATAGATGTTGTATTTACATATGTTTGTATGAAGGCGTACGTGTCATTATAGATGTTGTATTTACATATGTTTGTATGAAGGCGTACGTGTCATTATAGATGTTGTATTTACATATGTTTGTATGAAGGCGTACGTGTCATTATAGATGTTGTATTTACATATGTTTGTATGAAGGCGTACGTGTCATTATAGATGTTGTATTTACATATGTTTGTATGAAGGTGTACGTGTCATTATAGATGTTGTATTTACATATGTTAGTATGAAGGCGTACGTGTCATTATAGATGTTGTATTTACATATGTTTGTATGAAGGCGTACGTGTCATTATAGATGTTGTATTTACATATGTTTGTATGAAGGCGTACGTGTCATTATAGATGTTGTATTTACATATGTTTGTATGAAGGTGTACGTGTCATTATAGATGTTGTATTTACATATGTTTGTATGAAGGCGTACGTGTCATTATAGATGTTGTATTTACATATGTTTGTATGAAGGCGTACGTGTCATTATAGATGTTGTATTTACATATGTTTGTATGAAGGCGTACGTGTCATTATAGATGTTGTATTTACATATGTTTGTATGAAGGCGTACGTGTCATTATAGATGTTGTATTTACATATGTTTGTATGAAGGCGTATGTGTCATTTTAGATGTTGTATTTACATATGTTTGTATGAAGGCGTACGTGTCATTATAGATGTTGTATTTACATATGTTTGTATGAAGGCGTACGTGTCATTTTAGATGTTGTATTTACATATGTTTGTATGAAGGCGTACATGTCATTATAGATGTTGTATTTACATATGTTTGTATGAAGGCGTACGTGTCATTATAGATGTTGTATTTACATATGTTTGTATGAAGGCGTACGTGTCATTATAGATGTTGTATTTACATATGTTTGTATGAAGGCGTACGTGTCATTATAGATGTTGTATTTACATATGTTTGTATGAAGGCGTACGTGTCATTATAGATGTTGTATTTACATATGTTTGTATGAAGGCGTACGTGTCATTATAGATGTTGTATTTACATATGTTTGTATGAAGGCGTATGTGTCATTATAGATGTTGTATTTACATATGTTTGCATGAAGGCATACATGTCATTATAGATGCCACAACTTTTACATGATTGATGTAAACTGTTCCAGTGAGTGAGTGATTGTTCTTTAATGCCAAATGAGCAAGATTTCAGCTATATTATTACGAGAACAAGTTACCTTCGATGAGGGGATGATGATGTCCACTAAGTACTAGACCAACACGCTTAGTTCGTGCTGCTCCACTTGGACACATTATTCTGATTCCGAGACTGGGCTCAAACCCGCAATCTACCACACTCGAGGTTTGTTCATTTGATGTCATGACATGTAAGAGCTCAGTAACAGACAACTGGTCAATTAAAACTAATGGCGTCATTGACTTTTTATAATTCATGGGATGCATAAAGTGAGCCCCCAAAGCATACACATTATACATGTATAAAATATGTTTATACTAATATATATATTATCTTATTAATAGGTGATATTATGGGACCAGCATTGTCAAACCTGAAGGATTTGTTACAGATGCCATATGGCTGTGGTGAACAGAACATGGCTTCTTTCTCCCCTAATATCTTTGCTCTACAATATCTGACAAATACAAATCAACTGTTACCTAAAATAGAAAAGGAAGCTAAAGGGTATATGAGAATAGGTATGTTACAATATTATAAAAAAAAACAAAAAACGGCTGATTGTGGAATTTATATTGTATACTGATATATAGACTGATTAATGGTGTGATTTTCTACCTATTATTTCCACTGATGAAACATTTTTTCCGAGTAGAATTTAAAAAAAGTTTTCTCCAAAAATTATAGAACTTGTAAATACTCAGATTTCAAAGGACTTTGTTTTATACTTGTATAAAACTGAATCTATAATTTTTCTATGTCGATTTGATATACACATGTATGACATTAGGACTTTCAGAGCTAATATATAACCTAAAATTCAATAAAATAAAACATATAATTTGGCAAATTTAATTTCAAGTAATCAATATATTTTATTCTCTATTAAAAATAATCTAATTACATAAATTCAAGACCCATTTAGTATTATCACATTAATATGCAACAAAATAATATACCATGGGTAATTTTTAGGTTTCATTAATTTTTTTATATTGATTTTTCAAAGTAATTTCTTTGTATCTGTATATGAAAGGCATCACATTAGAGTAAATTATTTGTCATAAGCTATTGTTGGGTAATTTAGAAAAGTTGAATAGCAGTCATCACATTTGAGAATTTAACAAAATGATAATAATTTTGATTTAATTTTGATTTGGTGTTCCTCATCAGCATCTGTTTTATATTTTATGTGGTTCTTTGTTAACTTTTGACATTTGGATGTATTACAACAGGATATCAAAGACAGTTAAAATACCGTCATGCAGATGGATCCTACAGTGCTTTTGGTGGAGCAGGGTCAGGAAGTATTTGGCTGACATCATTTGTCATCAAATGTCTTGGACAATCACGTCCCTATATAGATATAGATGATGAAGATTTAACTAAAAGTATCTCTTGGTTTAGAAGGAAACAGTTAGAAAATGGCTGCTTCCCTAAGATTGGCTACACACATAGTTATTATTTAAAGGGAGGATTTTCTGATAGGAGTAATGAGGCATCACTGACAGCTTTTGTCCTTGTAGCCATGTTAGAAGCTGGTATTCCACCTACTGTAAGTGTTCTTAGTTGATTTACAATAATACTATTCAAATATTGCACTAATTTAAAGGGAGATAATACTGAAAGATGTCTAATTAATAAAAGAAGTGATAAATATGTCAATGAACACAAGGGAAGGGGTTCAGGCAATTAACCATAACAAAAACCTTAATATTGCATAAGGGCTATTCCAGAAAAAAGTGTCTCCTGCGGGCAGAACGCCATCGATATAAAATTGTCTTGTTGGGGGGTAAAACTGCATTTGAAATTTGCTGGTTGGGATGTGAGCAAAGAAAAGGAATGTATTGAGGGGGAGGGGGGGGGGGGAGTGGTGTTTACAGTGATTTTTTATTAGATGAGTATACGGTCCCTTCAAGTCGTGGATCCCGCATTTTTGTATTCTTATCGGCAGGATTGTATCGGTAAATCGCGTCTCGTTGTGTTTTATCAGCATTTTTGTATCGTTCATTTCTTTTCCTTTTCATATTTTACGGTCAGTAATTACATTTTACGGATTGCTCGCGAAGAAAATGACAAAATGCGCTTTATAAAAATCCATGTTGTTTCATTATTTTATAGTTAAATTCATATCAAATATTTATATTTGTTTAAGCACTGGCCTTTTAATAATTATAGTGCGATAATACACCGAATTTTGGTGTATTTTGTTAATTATAAAAGAAGTTTGTTTCGTACGAAATTTTTATTACATGAAAATGGCGTCCTGGACGCAAGATCAAGTAACCACGTTTCTGGCCAGAAATGTCCTGGAACATTACATTGCATTGTCTTTACAACTGTATTGCAATAAAAAGCTAAAACTATAGGATTTAATTGATCTATAACATGGAAAAAAATTACTTGATTTTTTATTTAAATTTGTTGGTGGGGGGGTTTACCCAAAATGTGAAATAGTTGGTGGGGGTGTGTTTTTTAATTTAAATCTATTGGTGGTACCCCTAAATTTCATGGGCGTTCTGCCCCCAGGAGACACTTTACTGGAATAGCCCTAACAGATAAAAGGGTATGAAGTTGATGTATAACATTAATAAACTTCATTAGATATACTTGTACATTTCAAGCCCTCTATCTACTTTAATGATTATAGCAGGGATGTCATTAGAAGCCGGCAAGCGGCGAAAATCTCTGGTAACTCTAGTTGTCACCGCCGGTTACTTTTTCTCTTTAAAAAAGATAATGAGAGAAAATGTATCTAGTATCAGCAATACAACGTACAGTGTGTGTATCTGCTGATCAGAAACTACACATATTGTGAATGGCACATGCTGTAACCACATAATGTTAACATTTTAAATCGATTTTGGGTTTATTATCAAAATTTTAACGTTTTGACATCGTTTTTTTAATAACCGGAAATGCCGATACAGGCCTAGTTCGATCACCAACCGTAGTTACTGTGGTTGGACTAAAGTAAGACCGAACTGTCTACGGTCCAACTGGGGTGACGTCACAACTCTACTAAGGTTCAACCTGTCTGGTTAAAACATGGCAGCATGGGGTGAGTTCTACAAAATGCAATTTTTAAAAAGGTGGAATACTTCACAATTTTTCAGTTTACATTTAAAAAATGTAGGAATGGTGAATTATTGTACATGAAAAACCTGTCAGTTTTTATTTTGGCAAGAAAAATATTATTCTGTTCGATAATTTTCCCACACAGTCACAAACGCACACGTCCATCTACCCCGACTGCCCCAGTCCGTTTTGTTTATGGCTACAGAAGAGAAGGGGAGGGATCTCGCGGATCATGGAAACTTTACATGCTCAAAAAAGGGTCGGGTATTTTTGTTGTTGAAGAAAAAGGGGAATCCCCCCCCCCCCCCCCCCAATCAATTACTGTACCCACTTGATCAAAGAAAAACGTGGAAAAATGTATTAGAGACATACAAAACCATTTGTTATCTATTTCTCTTATTGTAATAAAATATAAGATTCTTCATTATACTGAAGTTCCTCGTATAAACATAAATTAAAAACAGGCCTCACTTTGACTGATGTGAAGAACAGCTACAAATACAAAAGCACGGTTTCTATGCTTTGTTTTCAAGTACCATTATCCATACTACATTGTACATTTTTCTAATTAGAAAACAAAGAACTGTCCCGGTGATCAGCTTACCCGAGTACCAAGTTGTGCCAAAATATCACAAACTTCGTGGATGATTTGGTGAACTGTTGACTTTGGCAGGCCAAATATATATATATAGACAATATTTTATTTGCACGAACACATTTACAATAAATGGTCATGGCATAAACTGAAACAATATAGAATAACAGACTCATGGAATGACAGTGGTATTTAGTGCTATATTAAAATAGCCACTGCAGTTTCTAAATGGCCTTTCTCATTAAGAAACAATCATTTAAAAAATTGACTGTAATTTTTAAGAGTGACCGGCAAACTGCTATTAAAAAGTAAAGACATGTGTCTTAATGAAATGTTTGAGTTAACTATTTTAATGTTAACTTTTTGTAAGAATGTTTTTCTTAAAGATATATAATGTGGACAAGTTGAAAAGAAATGATATTCGTTCTCAACTTCTCCTGTATCACATGACAGGCAGACACGATATATATGGCCAGTCTCCCTCATTGACGTGGTTGAAGCCAAATAGCTGAGACATACCAAAAGCTGCTTTTCTGGGGAAACAGCCTCGTGAGGACCCTTTCCATTATACGTATTAACGTGTCTTGAATGTTTTCTAATACTATGTAAAATAGATACTCATAAGGTAATGAGCTTTGAAATCATCAATGTGTTCAGGGATTCCCATTTGTTCGATTACTTCTGTCATGTAATTAACAATTTTAGGTACATAATCTCTTCTAAGAATCAAGTTCTTTACACTGGTTATATTTTTTGATCTAATGGCAAACTCAGAAAGAAAATCTTCCTCGTCGTCATCAAACATTTCCAATACACTTTTCGAATTTTTGCCGCCATATTAACTAGACTAGACTGGTACCGTACCGTGTTCGATCAATATTTCAACCGGACATGCGCAGGAATGCTACTAAAACCGAACTAAAGTTGGTGATCGAACTACCTCACGATCTATAATATACGGAACCGCAATGAAATGACGGACCGGAACCGAAAATTTTCCGGAAATAATGCAAATTTGTCGAATCGTAAGGGTAGGCAAGTCTGTATACAGGAGCACCTCAGAATCATTTTCATCACCATACTGAATTAAACTACATTTATAGTTTGTTAACTGTTCTGTTTTTCAAGTTAAATTGCATTGAAGAATTAAAATCTTAATACATCTTTGTAGTCAACAAATTGAAGTGCCTGAATCACTGCCACAATATAATCAAAAGTAGTTAAAAAAAAAAGGGTCTTTTTATCTTGAATAATTGCTGAAAATATGAGAAAAATAGTTAAAAAAATGAAGTTTCAATAATGAAATTAAGTGCCAGGAGAGGCCTAGAATGCAGGATTTTGCACCATTTATCCCAGAGCTTCTGGGGTCCCCCAGACCCCCGGCCGTAAATGGCGCTGAGCTTGCTCGGTGCAGCGGACGGCTATACCGTCCGCATCACTTTGCCTGCTACTTTTCAATTTTCTCCTGCTACTTCAAAATCTATTGACATCCCTGTTATAGTATATACTGACGCTCAACTACCAGGTGTTGGTTCACAATTTTTACATGTCCGCAAACATTTATGTTATGTCGTTGTCATCGTCATCCATCTGTATACAGAATGGTTTCCGTGTGATAACTTAAGTTCTAGTCGACAGATATTTCTGAATCTTATACACAATGATCCTTGGCATTTTTTAAAGGTTACTATTAATTTTTGGTACTGTAACCCTACCCGTTTCCAAACAAGAGGCCCTAATGTGCAAAAATGGATGTTGCTGTTATTTGTACAGAGAGCTTATTTTTATCTGATTTTGATTTATTTTCTTTAATGAATTTCTTAAGATAAACGATGACCTCAATTTTCATATTTAAGGTTTATATTTTATTTTTATATGACCCCTCCATAGTTAGAGCTGTCAGATGTTTGAATGTACTTTATATTTATATGACCCCTCCATAGTTAGAGCTGTGAGATGTTTAAATGTACTTTATATGTATAGGGCCCCTCCATAGTTAGAGCTGTCAGATGTTTGAATGTACTTTATATTTATAGGACCCCTCCATAGTTAGAACTGTCAGATGTTTGAATGTACTTTATATTTATAGGACCCCTCCATAGTTAGAGCTGTGAGATGTTTAAATGTACTTTATATTTATAGGACCCCTCCATAGTTAGAGCTGTCAGATGTTTATATGTACTTTATATTTATAGGACCCCTCCATAGTTAGAGCTGTGAGATGTTTGAATGTACTTTATATTTATAGGACCCCTCCATAGTTAGAGCTGTCAGATGTTTAAATGTACTTTATATGTATAGGGCCCCTCCATAGTTAGAGCTGTGAGATGTTTAAATGTACTTTATATGTATAGGGCCCCTCCATAGTTAGAGCTGTCAGATGTTTGAATGTACTTTATATTTATAGGACCCCTCCATAGTTAGAACTGTCAGATGTTTGAATGTACTTTATATTTATAGGACCCCTCCATAGTTAGAGCTGTGAGATGTTTAAATGTACTTTATATTTATAGGACCCCTCCATAGTTAGAGCTGTCAGATGTTTATATGTACTTTATATTTATAGGACCCCTCCATAGTTAGAGCTGTGAGATGTTTGAATGTACTTTATATTTATAGGACCCCTCCATAGTTAGAGCTGTCAGATGTTTAAATGTACTTTATATGTATAGGGCCCCTCCATAGTTAGAGCTGTGAGATGTTTAAATGTACTTTATATGTATAGGGCCCCTCCATAGTTAGAGCTGTCAGATGTTTGAATGTACTTTATATTTATAGGACCCCTCCATAGTTAGAGCTGTCAGATGTTTAAATGTACTTTATATTTATAGGACCCTTCCATAGTTAGAGCTGTCAGATGTTTATATGTACTTTATATTTATAGGACCCCTCCTTAGTTAGAGCTGTCAGATGTTTATATGTACTTTATATTTATAGGACCCCTCCTTAGTTAGAGCTGTGAGATGTTTGAATGTACTTTATATTTATAGGGCCCCTCCATAGTTAGAGCTGTGAGATGTTTGAATGTACTTTATATTTATAGGACCCCTCCATAGTTAGAGCTGTCAGATGTTTAAATGTACTTTATATGTATAGGGCCCCTCCATAGTTAGAGCTGTGAGATGTTTAAATGTACTTTATATGTATAGGGCCCCTCCATAGTTAGAGCTGTCAGATGTTTGAATGTACTTTATATTTATAGGACCCCTCCATAGTTAGAGCTGTCAGATGTTTAAATGTACTTTACATTTATAGGACCCCTCCATAGTTAGAGCTGTGAGATTTATAAATGTACTTTATATTTATAGGACCCCTCCATAGTTAGAGCTGTCAGATGTTTAAATGTACTTTATATGTATAGGACCCCTCCATAGTTAGAGCTGTGAGATGTTTAAATGTACTTTATATTTATAGGACCCCTCCATAGTTAGAGCTGTGAGATGTTTAAATGTACTTTATATTTATAGGACCCCTCCATAGTTAGAGCTGTGAGATGTTTAAATGTACTTTATATTTATAGGACCCCTCCATAGTTAGAGCTGTCAGATGTTTATATGTACTTTATATTTATAGGACCCCTCCATAGTTAGAGCTGTGAGATGTTTGAATGTACTTTATATTTATAGGACCCCTCCATAGTTAGAGCTGTGAGATGTTTAAATGTACTTTATATTTATAGGACCCCTCCATAGTTAGAGCTGTCAGATGTTTAAATGTACTTTATATGTATAGGACCCCTCCATAGTTAGAGCTGTGAGATGTTTAAATGTACTTTATATGTATAGGACCCCTCCATAGTTAGAGCTGTGAGATGTTTATGTGTACTTTATATTTATAGGACCCCTCCATAGTTAGAGCTGTGAGATGTTTAAATGTACTTTATATTTATAGGACCCCTCCATAGTTAGAGCTGTGAGATGTTTAGATGTACTTTATATTTATAGGACCCCCTCCATAGTTAGAGCTGTGAGATGTTTAAATGTACTTTATATTTATAGGACCCCTCCATAGTTAGAGCTGTCAGATGTTTAAATGTACTTTATATGTATAGGACCCCTCCATAGTTAGAGCTGTGAGATGTTTAAATGTACTTTATATGTATAGGACCCCTCCATAGTTAGAGCTGTGAGATGTTTAAATGTACTTTATATTTATAGGACCCCTCCATAGTTAGAGCTGTCAGATGTTTAAATGTACTTTACATTTATAGGACCCCTCCATAGTTAGAGCTGTGGGATGTTTAAATGTACTTTATATTTATAGGACCCCTCCATAGTTAGAGCTGTGAGATGTTTAAATGTACTTTATATTTATAGGACCCCTCCATAGTTAGAGCTGTGAGATGTTTAAATGTACTTTATATTTATAGGACCCCTCCATAGTTAGAGCTGTGAGATGTTTAAATGTACTTTATATTTATAGGACCCCTCCATAGTTAGAGCTGTGAGATGTTTAGATGTACTTTATATTTATAGGACCCCTCCATAGTTAGAGCTGTCAGATGTTTAAATGTACTTTATATTTATAGGGCCCCTCCATAGTTAGAGCTGTCAGATGTTTGAATGTACTTTATATTTATAGGACCCCTCCATAGTTAGAGCTGTCAGATGTTTAAATGTACTTTATATTTATAGGACCCCTCCATAGTTAGAGCTGTCAGATGTTTAAATGTACTTTATATTTATAGGACCCCTCCATAGTTAGAGCTGTGAGATGTTTAAATGTACTTTATATTTATAGGACCCCTCCATAGTTAGAGCTGTCAGATGTTTAAATGTACTTTATATTTATAGGACCCCTCCATAGTTAGAGCTGTGAGATGTTTAGATGTACTTTATATTTATAGGACCCCTCCATAGTTAGAGCTGTCAGATGTTTAAATGTACTTTATATTTATAGGACCCCTCCATAGTTAGAGCTGTCAGATGTTTAAATGTACTTTATATTTATAGGACCCCTCCATAGTTAGAGCTGTGAGATGTTTAAATGTACTTTATATTTATAGGACCCCTCCATAGTTAGAGCTGTCAGATGTTTAAATGTACTTTATATTTATAGGACCCCTCCATAGTTAGAGCTGTGAGATGTTTAAATGTACTTTATATTTATAGGACCCCCTCCATAGTTAGAACTGTCAGATGTTTAAATGTACTTTATATTTATAGGACCCCTCCATAGTTAGAGCTGTCAGATGTTTAAATGTACTTTATATTTATAGGACCCCTCCATAGTTAGAGCTGTGAGATGTTTAAATGTACTTTATATTTATAGGACCCCTTCATAGTTAGAGCTGTCAGATGTTTAAATGTACTTTATATTTATAGGACCCCTCCATAGTTAGAGCTGTCAGATGTTTAAATGTACTTTATATTTATAGGACCCCTCCATAGTTAGAGCTGTCAGATGTTTAAATGTACTTTATATTTATAGGATCCCTCCATAGTTAGAGCTGTCAGATGTTTAAATGTACTTTATATTTATAGGACCCCTCCATAGTTAGAGCTGTCAGATGTTTAAATGTACTTTATATTTATAGGACCCCTCCATAGTTAGAGCTGTGAGATGTTTAAATGTACTTTATATTTATAGGACCCCTTCATAGTTAGAGCTGTCAGATGTTTAAATGTACTTTATATTTATAGGACCCCTCCATAGTTAGAGCTGTGAGATGTTTAAATGTACTTTATATTTATAGGACCCCTTCATAGTTAGAGCTGTCAGATGTTTAAATGTACTTTATATTTATAGGACCCCTCCATAGTTAGAGCTGTGAGATGTTTAAATGTACTTTATATTTATAGGACCCCTCCATAGTTAGAGCTGTGAGATGTTTAAATGTACTTTATATTTATAGGACCCCTCCATAGTTAGAGCTGTCAGATGTTTAAATGTACTTTATATTTATAGGACCCCTCCATAGTTAGAGCTGTGAGATGTTTAAATGTACTTTATATTTATAGGACCCCCTCCATAGTTAGAACTGTCAGATGTTTAAATGTACTTTATATTTATAGGACCCCTCCATAGTTAGAGCTGTCAGATGTTTAAATGTACTTTATATTTATAGGACCCCTCCATAGTTAGAGCTGTGAGATGTTTAAATGTACTTTATATTTATAGGACCCCTTCATAGTTAGAGCTGTCAGATGTTTAAATGTACTTTATATTTATAGGACCCCTCCATAGTTAGAGCTGTCAGATGTTTAAATGTACTTTATATTTATAGGACCCCTCCATAGTTAGAGCTGTCAGATGTTTAAATGTACTTTATATTTATAGGATCCCTCCATAGTTAGAGCTGTCAGATGTTTAAATGTACTTTATATTTATAGGACCCCTCCATAGTTAGAGCTGTCAGATGTTTAAATGTACTTTATATTTATAGGACCCCTCCATAGTTAGAGCTGTGAGATGTTTAAATGTACTTTATATTTATAGGACCCCTTCATAGTTAGAGCTGTCAGATGTTTAAATGTACTTTATATTTATAGGACCCCTCCATAGTTAGAGCTGTGAGATGTTTAAATGTACTTTATATTTATAGGACCCCTTCATAGTTAGAGCTGTCAGATGTTTAAATGTACTTTATATTTATAGGACCCCTCCATAGTTAGAGCTGTGAGATGTTTAAATGTACTTTATATTTATAGGACCCCTCCATAGTTAGAGCTGTGAGATGTTTAAATGTACTTTATATTTATAGGACCCCTCCATAGTTAGAGCTGTGAGATGTTTAGATGTACTTTATATTTATAGGACCCCTCCATAGTTAGAGCTGTCAGATGTTTAAATGTACTTTATATTTATAGGGCCCCTCCATAGTTAGAGCTGTCAGATGTTTGAATGTACTTTATATTTATAGGACCCCTCCATAGTTAGAGCTGTCAGATGTTTAAATGTACTTTATATTTATAGGACCCCTCCATAGTTAGAGCTGTCAGATGTTTAAATGTACTTTATATTTATAGGACCCCTCCATAGTTAGAGCTGTCAGATGTTTAAATGTACTTTATATTTATAGGACCCCTCCATAGTTAGAGCTGTGAGATTTATAAATGTACTTTATATTTATAGGACCCCTCCATAGTTAGAGCTGTCAGATGTTTAAATGTACTTTATATGTATAGGACCCCTCCATAGTTAGAGCTGTGAGATGTTTAAATGTACTTTATATTTATAGGACCCCTCCATAGTTAGAGCTGTGAGATGTTTAAATGTACTTTATATTTATAGGACCCCTCCATAGTTAGAGCTGTGAGATGTTTAAATGTACTTTATATTTATAGGACCCCTCCATAGTTAGAGCTGTCAGATGTTTATATGTACTTTATATTTATAGGACCCCTCCATAGTTAGAGCTGTGAGATGTTTGAATGTACTTTATATTTATAGGACCCCTCCATAGTTAGAGCTGTGAGATGTTTAAATGTACTTTATATTTATAGGACCCCTCCATAGTTAGAGCTGTCAGATGTTTAAATGTACTTTATATGTATAGGACCCCTCCATAGTTAGAGCTGTGAGATGTTTAAATGTACTTTATATGTATAGGACCCCTCCATAGTTAGAGCTGTGAGATGTTTATGTGTACTTTATATTTATAGGACCCCTCCATAGTTAGAGCTGTGAGATGTTTAAATGTACTTTATATTTATAGGACCCCTCCATAGTTAGAGCTGTGAGATGTTTAGATGTACTTTATATTTATAGGACCCCCTCCATAGTTAGAGCTGTGAGATGTTTAAATGTACTTTATATTTATAGGACCCCTCCATAGTTAGAGCTGTCAGATGTTTAAATGTACTTTATATGTATAGGACCCCTCCATAGTTAGAGCTGTGAGATGTTTAAATGTACTTTATATGTATAGGACCCCTCCATAGTTAGAGCTGTGAGATGTTTAAATGTACTTTATATTTATAGGACCCCTCCATAGTTAGAGCTGTCAGATGTTTAAATGTACTTTACATTTATAGGACCCCTCCATAGTTAGAGCTGTGGGATGTTTAAATGTACTTTATATTTATAGGACCCCTCCATAGTTAGAGCTGTGAGATGTTTAAATGTACTTTATATTTATAGGACCCCTCCATAGTTAGAGCTGTGAGATGTTTAAATGTACTTTATATTTATAGGACCCCTCCATAGTTAGAGCTGTGAGATGTTTAAATGTACTTTATATTTATAGGACCCCTCCATAGTTAGAGCTGTGAGATGTTTAGATGTACTTTATATTTATAGGACCCCTCCATAGTTAGAGCTGTCAGATGTTTAAATGTACTTTATATTTATAGGGCCCCTCCATAGTTAGAGCTGTCAGATGTTTGAATGTACTTTATATTTATAGGACCCCTCCATAGTTAGAGCTGTCAGATGTTTAAATGTACTTTATATTTATAGGACCCCTCCATAGTTAGAGCTGTCAGATGTTTAAATGTACTTTATATTTATAGGACCCCTCCATAGTTAGAGCTGTGAGATGTTTAAATGTACTTTATATTTATAGGACCCCTCCATAGTTAGAGCTGTCAGATGTTTAAATGTACTTTATATTTATAGGACCCCTCCATAGTTAGAGCTGTGAGATGTTTAGATGTACTTTATATTTATAGGACCCCTCCATAGTTAGAGCTGTCAGATGTTTAAATGTACTTTATATTTATAGGACCCCTCCATAGTTAGAGCTGTCAGATGTTTAAATGTACTTTATATTTATAGGACCCCTCCATAGTTAGAGCTGTGAGATGTTTAAATGTACTTTATATTTATAGGACCCCTCCATAGTTAGAGCTGTCAGATGTTTAAATGTACTTTATATTTATAGGACCCCTCCATAGTTAGAGCTGTGAGATGTTTAAATGTACTTTATATTTATAGGACCCCCTCCATAGTTAGAACTGTCAGATGTTTAAATGTACTTTATATTTATAGGACCCCTCCATAGTTAGAGCTGTCAGATGTTTAAATGTACTTTATATTTATAGGACCCCTCCATAGTTAGAGCTGTGAGATGTTTAAATGTACTTTATATTTATAGGACCCCTTCATAGTTAGAGCTGTCAGATGTTTAAATGTACTTTATATTTATAGGACCCCTCCATAGTTAGAGCTGTCAGATGTTTAAATGTACTTTATATTTATAGGACCCCTCCATAGTTAGAGCTGTCAGATGTTTAAATGTACTTTATATTTATAGGATCCCTCCATAGTTAGAGCTGTCAGATGTTTAAATGTACTTTATATTTATAGGACCCCTCCATAGTTAGAGCTGTCAGATGTTTAAATGTACTTTATATTTATAGGACCCCTCCATAGTTAGAGCTGTGAGATGTTTAAATGTACTTTATATTTATAGGACCCCTTCATAGTTAGAGCTGTCAGATGTTTAAATGTACTTTATATTTATAGGACCCCTCCATAGTTAGAGCTGTGAGATGTTTAAATGTACTTTATATTTATAGGACCCCTTCATAGTTAGAGCTGTCAGATGTTTAAATGTACTTTATATTTATAGGACCCCTCCATAGTTAGAGCTGTGAGATGTTTAAATGTACTTTATATTTATAGGACCCCTCCATAGTTAGAGCTGTGAGATGTTTAAATGTACTTTATATTTATAGGACCCCTCCATAGTTAGAGCTGTGAGATGTTTAGATGTACTTTATATTTATAGGACCCCTCCATAGTTAGAGCTGTCAGATGTTTAAATGTACTTTATATTTATAGGGCCCCTCCATAGTTAGAGCTGTCAGATGTTTGAATGTACTTTATATTTATAGGACCCCTCCATAGTTAGAGCTGTCAGATGTTTAAATGTACTTTATATTTATAGGACCCCTCCATAGTTAGAGCTGTCAGATGTTTAAATGTACTTTATATTTATAGGACCCCTCCATAGTTAGAGCTGTCAGATGTTTAAATGTACTTTATATTTATAGGACCCCTCCATAGTTAGAGCTGTGAGATGTTTAAATGTACTTTATATTTATAGGACCCCTCCATAGTTAGAGCTGTGAGATGTTTAGATGTACTTTATATTTATAGGACCCCTCCATAGTTAGAGCTGTCAGATGTTTAAATGTACTTTATATTTATAGGACCCCTCCATAGTTAGAGCTGTCAGATGTTTAAATGTACTTTATATTTATAGGACCCCTCCATAGTTAGAGCTGTGAGATGTTTAAATGTACTTTATATTTATAGGACCCCTCCATAGTTAGAGCTGTCAGATGTTTAAATGTACTTTATATTTATAGGACCCCTCCATAGTTAGAGCTGTGAGATGTTTAAATGTACTTTATATTTATAGGACCCCCTCCATAGTTAGAACTGTCAGATGTTTAAATGTACTTTATATTTATAGGACCCCTCCATAGTTAGAGCTGTCAGATGTTTAAATGTACTTTATATTTATAGGACCCCTCCATAGTTAGAGCTGTCAGATGTTTAAATGTACTTTATATTTATAGGACCCCTTCATAGTTAGAGCTGTCAGATGTTTAAATGTACTTTATATTTATAGGACCCCTCCATAGTTAGAGCTGTCAGATGTTTAAATGTACTTTATATTTATAGGACCCCTCCATAGTTAGAGCTGTCAGATGTTTAAATGTACTTTATATTTATAGGATCCCTCCATAGTTAGAGCTGTCAGATGTTTAAATGTACTTTATATTTATAGGACCCCTCCATAGTTAGAGCTGTCAGATGTTTAAATGTACTTTATATTTATAGGACCCCTCCATAGTTAGAGCTGTGAGATGTTTAAATGTACTTTATATTTATAGGACCCCTTCATAGTTAGAGCTGTCAGATGTTTAAATGTACTTTATATTTATAGGACCCCTCCATAGTTAGAGCTGTGAGATGTTTAAATGTACTTTATATTTATAGGACCCCTTCATAGTTAGAGCTGTCAGATGTTTAAATGTACTTTATATTTATAGGACCCCTCCATAGTTAGAGCTGTGAGATGTTTAAATGTACTTTATATTTATAGGACCCCTCCATAGTTAGAGCTGTCAGATGTTTAAATGTACTTTATATTTATAGGACCCCTCCATAGTTAGAGCTGTCAGATGTTTAGATGTACTTTATATTTATAGGACCCCTCCATAGTTAGAGCTGTCAGATGTTTAAATGTACTTTATATTTATAGGACCCCTCCATAGTTAGAGCTGTGAGATGTTTAGATGTACTTTATATTTATAGGACCCCTCCATAGTTAGAGCTGTCAGATGTTTAAATGTACTTTATATTTATAGGACCCCTCCATAGTTAGAGCTGTCAGATGTTTAAATGTACTTTATATTTATAGGACCCCTCCATAGTTAGAGCTGTGAGATGTTTAAATGTACTTTATATTTATAGGACCCCTCCATAGTTAGAGCTGTCAGATGTTTAGATGTACAGGATATCCCTGATACCTATACGCTGTCATTAATTGCCTATGCTTATACATTATATGACTTAAGACATCTTAAAAGACAACACGTTATGGATATGTTAGAAGAAAAAGCTACAGTCAAAGGTCGGCATAAGTTTTTATCCTATATTTAGTGTATTTTACCAGTTGGTTTAATTTCTATGTGAGAATTTCCACCAATTTTCTTTTGAACAAGCAGAAATTAATTAGGTGAGAATATTTTTGACAATTTGGTCATATGAGAAACATATCGAGTGGAGAAATATCGTAATCCATTGTTAGCAGAAGGAGAATATATGTTAAAATAATACATGTAGTCTTTCTTATTTACATATCTAACATTCTCAAGAGTAAAGATAAAATAATTTACAATGAAGTAATTCAAATTAAATTTTCTTGGAAGTTTGATTCCTCTATGTTTTAGATCTGCAGGGTCTAAATAAGAATGTAACCAATTTGACTATCATGTCTGATATTTTGAGTGGGTTATGGGGTGGGGTTATGATGTTTAACGCCACTTTCAACAATATTTCAGTTATATCGTGGAGGAAACCGGAGTACTCAGAGAAAACCACTGACCTGCAGCAAGTCGCTGACAATCTTTATCACATAAGTGGTATTTGAACTCACAACATTAGTGGTGATAGGCACTGAATGCATAGGTAGTTGTAAATCCAACTACCATGCGATCACAACCAAGACAGCCCGTAGCATATTTCCTAGAAAAATGTG
Organism: Bathymodiolus brooksi; assembly: GCA_963680875.1. Classification (NCBI taxonomy): domain Eukaryota; kingdom Metazoa; phylum Mollusca; class Bivalvia; order Mytilida; family Modiolidae; genus Bathymodiolus; species Bathymodiolus brooksi. The sequence continues at coordinate 33,697,639 of OY804577.1, forward strand.
TAAACATTGCAAAGTCATTGAAATTTAATAAATCTTTAAAACTTTTTCTTATTGTTTTTTAGAATTTGAAATTACAATGATGAAAATCTAAATACATTTTTACCTAAATCTTCTTTTGAATGGCTTAAAGAAGTGTCATATGAATGTACGAACACCTTGGATGTGACTTTCTGACATGCTTGTTGGTAGAATTGATGATTTTCACTGTTTTTACTTTCATTTCATGCTTGTGCCTGTCATATGTGACTTTTATGTACTTTGATATGACTAGACATACATATAACCTGCCTTTGCTTTTCATGTGCCTTCTAATGATATGTAATTGTAGATGGTATGAAGTTCTGGTCTCGTACTGAGAAAAAAGATATAAAGGAGAAAAATAAATGGCACTACACAGCAGTATCTGCTGAAGTAGAAATGACAGCATATGCCTTGTTAGCTCATATTTCTGGAGAACAACAGAATGCTGCCATCAATGCTAAACCTATCGTTATGTGGCTTACTAAACAGAGGAATCCTAGAGGAGGCTTCTCATCAACACAGGTAATCAAGCTAAATATATTCTTACCAAGCAGATTGAACAGACATGTGGATATTAAATTAATTGTTTGTAAAGCACAGGTAATTGCTGGTAATTTAACGATGAAATATTTTGATGTGCTCATAGCACCATGCATAATTGGTCCACACATTCAACTTTTAGTGTGTTTTTCACCTGACCACATTTTTCATGATCCACTGGTTCACAAAAAGCAAATAAACAAAATGTATTTGCCAAACAGAAGAAAGGATGGTTTTTCATCAGCACAGGGGATCAAGTGTGTCCTTCTTAGTTTCTGGAAGGGGTTGTTTTTCAGTAGCATGTGTTCTTCAAAATTACAGGAAAGAGTAATTTCGCAAAGTGTACAATGTCAAAGTTTATCTTTTAATATGGAGCTAAAATCCAAGATGGCATCAACCACAGGACAAAGTTTAACATAAGACACCAGAAGATAATGTTACTTTTAAGAATATCTTTGACGAGAGTGACACAAATCCACTTGAAAGAAAACTTGACTGGAGTATTCCTTTTATGGTCATCTTCAATTTCTGTAATGAGAAGATTATCCACCATTGCAGGAAACTAGAAACACGATTATACTCTATAAATGATCATTGAATAATAAGGACAAGCTGATGAGTGATACAGGCTCAGGTGAGACTGTAGTTTCTTCCCTCTTCAAAGTGATGATTTGTTTTCTCAGTGTGGTAGAATTTAAAAGCAAATTAATGTGCTTGATTGGTTGATTTTTTTTGGGATTGATTTTTGGTGTTTAATGCCACTTTCAGCAATATTTCAGCTTTATCATGCAAACCAGTTTTAGTGGTGGGAGAAGCGGGAGAGAACCACCGATCATGGGCATGCAACTGGTAAACTTTATCACTTGCGGTTGCGAGTCGAGTGCACCATTTTTTGTAATTTACAAAGCTGGGTGCAAACCCACGCCATATTGGTGATAGGCTTGTATGAGTTGTTAGGTAATCCAACTACCTAACTCATTTAGTCACCTGGGCCCATGTTTGATTGGAACATATTAACTAAAATTATTGGTCAGGTGTACTCGTAATTGATCTTAATTGCATATTTTTACATATAACAAGTTATCTGTAGCAAAAATGGTTTTTAACAAACTGTGCAGACCTGAAATTTTAAGAGATTTTAATTTTATCATATGAAAACTTACATCAAATCACCAGTTCATTAATAATAAGAATGATTGTATGTTTACAGGATACCATTGTAGCTTTACAGGCCTTGGCTAGATATGCCACACTTGTCTACCAAGGGGGTGTTAATATATCTGTTGATATGATAGAGAAGGCCAAGGATTCTATAGGAAAATTTAATATTGATGATTACAACACACTGGTCCTACAATCTAAACCTGTAAAGAAATTACCAACCACGTTAGAGGCTCGTGTTACTGGTACAGGATGTGCCATGATTCAGGTATATTGTTTTTTTATTATTATTACCTTTTAATCACTATTAATGGTAATATATGCAGATTTATTCTATATCAAATCTAAAGGGGGAGGGACTATTTATGTTCTTATTGTTGCAGAGAAGCAAATTGGTTAAATGATGACATTAAGTTTTTGAAGCTTAAATGTTTTTAAAGGACCAGAAAGACTTAAAGCACAGGGCTTAATTTTTACAGGATTTGTATGAAAAATTGTTGGTAAAAAATTTGGATACCAGAGCTTGGTCCTAACTTTGGCATGGAAAGTAATTGACAGGTAAACATCAAGAGCAAAAGGCACTATTTGACACAGACATAGAAACTAAATACCAGTGTAAAATAAAAGTTTGTACTGGCTCATACTACTTTTATAAAACTGTATTGTAAGATGGATTGTTATCCTGACTGTTAAATATAGCAAAACTTTCTAGTCTTTTATCATAGTCATTACTGTGTTTAGATATTTGAATGCTACCATGTTGTTGTTGTGGTTGGTTATATTGTGTGTTGACAATTACAGTTAATTTTATTTCCAATAAAATATTTGATTTATAATATTTGTTAAATATTTTTGTTTTATACTATTTGTTATTTCATTATTCTTTTATAGACTAATGTCAAATACAATGTTTATGAAGCCCCGACAAGTCCTACATTTGACATGGCAGTAAAAGTATATAGAGCTAAAGACAAAGTCAATCATTGTGGAATGAGGACTCTTAGTATATGTGCCAGGTAAGTCATTACTATTGTAATATATACTGTCAAACCTGTATTAAGAGGTCATGACCTTTGAGACAAAGAAAAAGTGGTCTTATAAGACAGGTAGCCTCTGAAAAGAGGTTCAATTCATATAAAATTTTCAATGACAGGACAAGAAAAAGGTGACCTTTTAATACTGGTGACTGCTTAATAGAAGTGACCACATGGATGGGTTTGTGTGTAGATCTTTTTTATGGGATTGTATAAAGCTCCAATCATACCCCGCAAACAAAGTTTGGGGGGTATGTAGGAATCACCCTGTCCGTCCGTCCATGTACCTTGTAAGCGCAACTCCTCCTAAACGACTTATTGAAGCTTTACACATTTGTAGTACACTACCTGCAGATGTGCATGAAGAAATATGGTTGCTGTCCAAAATTTAAAAGGGGAGATAATTCAACTTATACTTTCACGAAAAGGGGGGGAGGGCATGTACCTTGTAAGCGCAACTCCTCCTAAACGGCTTATTGGAGTTTTGTGAAACTTTACACAGTTGTAGTACACTACCTGCAGATGTGCATGAAGAAATATGGTTGCTGTTCAAAATTTAAAAGGGGAGATAATTCAACTTATACTTTCACGAAAGGGGGGGGGGGGGGGGGGGCATGGTTGCTGTCCAAATTTTAGAAGGGGAGATAATTCAACTTATACTTTCACGAAAAGGTGGGGCATGTACCTTGTAAGCGCAACTCCTACTAAACTGATTTTTGAATTTTTATGAAACTTTACACAGTTGTAGTACACAACCAGCAGATGTGCATGAAGGAATACCGTTGCTGTCTAAATTTTGAATCATTAACATTTGATGTGACCTATATCCTCTTGTAAAAAAGTTAGGAAATGTTGTAATCCTCATGTATACTGATGAAACCGTATTAGTTTTAAACAATCCCACTTTGTTGAAAACCTTGTGGCGACCCCTAGATGTATGTTCTTGGTTAGTTTATTTTGGAGATGGGATGTTGTCTCCTTGACATAACTCCATATCCATTCATTTTTCATAGGTGACCTGCTAATATACCTGTATTCCAAAGTTTGAACATCATAGTATTGCAAGCGGGGGGTATCACTCAGTGAGGTCACTCACAGTTCTAGTTATTAAGAGATATAAAGCTGGGTTTTTTTCAATATTATTAACCCATTGCCACAGTTTATGCCAATGGTACATGTTCATTCAATAGACAAATGTTCGTTTTCCTCGTGTAAGTAAGGCTCCATGTTGTCAATTCATTTAAAATGCAGATGAAATCTGGTGACTGGTTAAAGTATTAGTACCTATTCTACTATTCTGATAAGGCTCTATTCAAGACTCCTTTGGCAGTATGATATGATATTACACCTGTTTCACTATTCTGATAAGGCTCTATTCAAGACTCCTTAGGCAGTATGATATGAAATTACACCTGTTTCACCATTTGGTAATAAGATTTTAAGTTTATGAGTTCTAATACGCACTTTAAGTTTTAACCATGTCTGTACATACCTCTATCTGACTGTATGTCCTGCATTTGGTTTTTTGCTTAATAAGTTAAGTTCCCCTTGAGCAAATCATTGGGAATTTATACACACGATTATGAACTTTAAATGGTAGCCCAAGTTTGATTTAGAACTTGATGACTTTTTCTGTTATGTAGTCATGTTCCTTGATTTGTCCATTATAATACATGTTTACTTTAGCTTGACACTATGGACATATTCTTCCATTTTTTGTTTTAATATTTTTTTACTACACTGTTCTAAAAATATATTACATGTTAAAATTTCAATTGTCAGATTTACTGGACCAGGTGGTGTCAGTAACATGGCTATTGTAGATGTCAAGATGGTCACTGGATGGATTCCTGTCAAAGATTCACTCAAAAAGGTGATATTTTAAAATATTTTATGATTGTCTCCCTTTTTGCATAGTAACATTATAAAAGATGAAAGAATCATTATTTGATAATTGATGAATTGAAATTTTAGAAATGTTTTGTTTTATTTATAGTAATAATTATTAAGATCTGTTGATTTGGATGATGTAATAAAGAAAGTTGGTGAAAAAAGTTCTCAATTTAATGTTCTATTAATTGAGGTAAAATTGATATTTTGATCAACTCACAATCTAATTAAAATTCAATATTTGTTGCACCTTTTTTTTTTTTGGTGTTTATTGTTTGGCAATACACTAACATCTAATGACATCCTGTATGAGGGTACATCACGGTTCATATATATTCAGCTGACCAATCAGTGATCAGTCTACTAATTAAACTGAGCACATGCTAAGAGATGTCTACTGATTGGTTGATATATTTACTGTCTTGCATATCATTGGATGGCCAAAGATGAATGAAAGGTTGCTTGACATGATCCCCCATTTTTGATGTATGTTAGTGTATCATCAGAATTTTTTTTTATTTCAATTTTAAGTATAATGTGTGTTATTAAGAACAGTTGTTCAAAATCTTCCTTTCCTGGGTCCACAGAGATCTTGTGTCCACACACCTTATTGTTTGACACTATTTTAATTTATGACATTCCTATTATTAAGTAAATTGTTTATAATTACAGCTAATTGTTGGTAAAGATAGTCCAGAGTACATTGGAATAGAGAAATATGAATTGGATGGAAGCTATGTACATATATATTTTGATCAGGTAAATGTACACGATATCCGATTATGCTATTTAGATATTTATATCAATTCTACTTTATATAAGTAAAGTAAGTCTTAATTCTGTAATATATATAGAGTTATGCCAGTTCTGAAGGTGTGGACAGACATTATTGCTAGTATTGTAGAGTCCAATAGACCAAGCTTTGATACTACTGATATGTAGAGACCTTGGCTTCAAAACTGATGTTATTGTTTTCATCAGTAATATCATAATTTTCAGTATCAGACTCCGTTCCTTGATAATGACAATATCACAGTGAGATCAAATGAAAAATGTCTAACTTACTCATCAAATAATTAATTGCCAGAATGGAAATAAAATTGACAATATCCTAGTTCAGCCTATGTATAATATTTTCACAATTTGTATTACACATCTAAGTTATTTCCCTTGTGTATATTTTTTAGACCATGTGTAGATTGTATAAAGACAAACCTCATTGTGTATAAATTTGAAGGGACTTGTGATTTTCCATTGTAATTCCAAGTATTCAAGGTTTTCTAAGATAAAGTAAACTGAAAGCTACTATGAACCTATGAAATAAATATTTACATCAGGCTGCACCAAGGACCATGTGTGTTTTTTTAGTGTTTCATACTCTTTTACCGATGCCCACCATGGAGTATTTTGTGTGGACAGAAACATGGACAACATGTCTTTGTCCACAGTGGCAGATGTGAGAAATGAAAAAAAAATATTAAAACATGTGGTCTGTAGTGTATCTAAGGAAACAACTCTTCCTGGTACAAAATACTGTATGAAGCCTATTACAGACCATGACAATATTATCTATATATTTATAGTTTGATAATACCAGAAGATGTTTTCTTCTTGATGTAGAACAGAACATTGAGCTATCAAATCCTAAACCTGCTCAAGTAACAGTTTATGACTATTATGAAACTGGTAAGATTTCCAATTGGGCTGATAATTATTGTGCTACAATTAGCCACCTAGACCTTCATGAATACCTATTGCCTGACCAGTTTACCAGATTGGTCAGACAACAGGGGCATTCATACTGACCAATTTGCCATTCCAGTTTGCAATTGCTCAACCATTTTTACAGTTTTGCTATTCAATCTGTATGATTTTGTGAAAGTTTTAATACTACATAAGAAAATGAGAAATTAAAATCTTTGGGATTGGAGATAATTTTACAAAGTCCTCATTTTGTCTTTTTTTTTCACCAAAATTGTACAGTTGTAAAATTTATTTGTTTTGAAAATAAATTTTAGATTATTGACATGTTTCTGAAATTATGTGACTGTGCTTTTAAATATATTTTTTTAATCTAGAATTTTGTGAGTGGTCAAAAATGAAACGACCCTCTTATACAGTATTAGTATTTTGTATGCACCGAGTGTCTGTCACTCAAGCAGGAAGTAAACTGAAGAAAGTAGCTGAGGTGCCCTGTGAGATATAACTTTCATTCTTTATTGTTTCAAACTTTCAATATGAAGTTCTCGTAGGATTTGAAATTGTAAGATTGGCTGAACAATTGAGGAGACTAAAGGGAACTGTATGTATGTTGCTACTTAGTTGCCAGATTGGATTGGTTAACTGATCAGGCAATAGGTATTTGTAAAAAAAAAAAAAAAAAGCACAGTATAATATATAATGTATTAATTTCATATAGAGACAATTAATGCTTATAAAAATGAAATCTTCAGGTATACTTTCAGCTATTTATAAAATGAGCCTTAAAACCTTCCATAAATACAAGACAAGCAAGGTTAATAATTCAGAACAATTCATGTACAACTTTCCATAAATAAAAGGTTTATAATTCAGAACAATTCATACTCCTAATTTAATTCATGCATTACTCTCTAATAATTTCTTATTAAGTTATGGTAAGTTTTGAGACAGTTTTCACTACACATATAAGATTTTGTTTACAGATTTCACCTTGATTGTAAATTACGATATAAAGACAATATGTGGAACAAAAGAGGAATTACCTTATATAAGTCCTGAGGAGTACTACAGTGGGGTTGATATCCCAGTCGATGAAATCGTGCAAATCAGAATTCCGTTTAGGCCTGGCGGTGAGTGGCTTATATATTAAGTATAATCAAATAAACATTGTGTACAATAATGTAGAATTATTGTATGGAGGGTATTATTATGTCACCCAAACGAAGTTTGGGAGACATATTGTGTTTGCTCCATTTCTTCTTATTATTATTATTATTCTTCTTCTTCTTTCTTTCTTTCTTCTGCCAAAAGTTTATCTAACACATTTCTCGGCGACTACTGAACAGAATTCAATGAAACTTCACAGGAATGTTAAGCACTATGAGTAGATGTGCAGACTACTTTCGGAATTTTAAAAATGGCCGCCGTTGCCATGGAAACGGCCAAAATGCTAAAAAATTGAAAAACACAAAAATGACCATAGGTTACTCGCCAAGCAAAAATTGATGAAAACTTGATAGGAACAACATCCACATCTAGTGGAACGAGATAAGCCAAAAAAATCGGAATCGGTTGGACAAACTTTGCCATGGAAACAAAAAAGGAGGGATTTAAACAATTTTTGGATTCCTTTCATCAAACTTCATGAAACTTTGTAGGAATATCCACCGTAGTGTGTGGCAGCTTTTGGGGGGGTTGAACAAATTCAAAATGGCGGCCGTTGCCATGGTAACCAAAGTACAAAATGGCCACCAAAAACAAAAATCCTCCGATTTGGGTGAAATTTGGTTTCCAAGTAGATTATGATGTTGCGAATTGATATCCATCGTTGGTTTGCTATGGCGGCCATTTTGAATCCAAAATGGCCGCCAAAATACAAAAATCCTTCGATATTGGCGAAATTTGGTTTCCAAGTAGATTTTGATGTTGGGAATTGATATCCATGGTTTGGGAGCCATATTATGATCCACTTTGTAGGAATATCCACCGTAGTATGTGGCAGCTTTTGGGGAGGGTTGAAAAAAATGAAAATGGCGGCCGTTGCCATGGTAACCAAGGTATAAAATGGCCGCCAAATACAAAATTCCTCGGATTTGGGCGAAATTTGGTTTCCAAGTAGATTATGATGTTGCGAATTGATATTCATCGTTGGTTTGCTATGGTGCTCGGAATTGGATGAAAGTTTCCAGAAATTTTGTCTGACATGTGTACACATAATTTTGAGGCTTAGAAATTTCAGGATGGCCGCCGTTGCCACAAAAAAACATGATAAATTTAAAGTGCTCGGAATTGGATGAAACTTAATAGAAATGTTGTATGGCATGTGTATAAATGGTTTTGAGGCTTGGAAATTTTAAAATGCCTGCTATTGCCATGGAAACCGCAAAAACACTCAATTTAACACAGGTGAATAACAACCATATCTTTTCAGACTTAGTATGCAAATAGCTATCTAATATTTGCTTATTAATATAATAGTGTATGACAAACATCTTTTGCATTTGATTTCATGCTAATAATATAGTCTTCTAACATCTCCATTACTGGTGTTGTAGATGATGGCAGACAATTGAAGCCATTTTTTTCTTGCTTTGCTTACTAGTTTATTGTAGCACATTGTAAGGTAACATTACAAAGAAGCCCTACTATAGACATGATAGAGTCAAAAACTGGGCTCTAATTATTTCTTGCTATGTTCTCACACTGTTCTTCATTCCTACCACTAGTACTTGTATTGTTCGTTTGGGGGATATTTGTAACGCTCTGCATTACAGTAACCAATATTTCATCATATCTTGTCAACTACTGTTTTTTGTGTGCACATTAAGAATAATTTAAAAAGCAAATTTTCTTCCTATCAACATTATCACAATATCAAGTATCTGGCATATATTACATGATAACCTGCCATTATACTATGATTCATTATATCAAGTATCTGGCATATATTACATGATAACCTGCCATTATACTATGATTCATTATATCAAGTATCTGGCATATATTACATGATAACCTGCCATTATACTATGATTCATGATTCTGTCGTTTACAATACACATGTAGTTAGATATTAGATAGATTATAACATCAGATAATTTGTAATTATTTCAGATACTGGTAGACTCCCAACACCAGGACCAGTGGTAAGTTATCTGACTTTTTATGTCCCCGTCACTAAGTAGCCAGGACATATAGTGTTACCCATGTCCGTCATTCCGTAATTCCGAAATAAAACAGTTGTCACCACTTTTTAGCTCACCTGGCCTTTAGGCTATGTGAGCTATTGTCATCACTTTTCGTCCGTCCGTCAACATTTCACATTTCACATTTTAATCTTCTCCTCAGAAACCACTGGGCCAATTGCAACCAAACTTTGGTGGAATGGTCCTTGGATGGTCCCCTTCCAAAATTGTGTCCGGTGATCCCGACTTCCAACCAAGATGGCCGCCAAGCTAAAAATAGAAAAAAGGGGGGATGAAATTTTAATCAGCCGATATATACCGATTATGCAAATTAGGCATATTTTGATAAAAGATCACATTTAAATCTTCTCCTCTGAAACCGCTGAACCAAATTAAACCAAACTTGGCAGGGATGGTCCCTGGGTGGGTCCCTTTCAAAATTGTGTCAGACAGCCCCGCCCTCCATTCAAGAAGGCTGCTGTTACTAAAAATAGAAAATTCTTCAATTGTCTATTGCTGCTTTAGTGTAAGTCAAAATGAGCTCAAATTTTAGCTGCAGCTACATGGCAAGGGGTAGTTTAACATATATTCCGGGTTGTTCTGTGAAATTTTTCTTTCAGCCGATATATACCGATTATGCAAATTAGGCATATTTTGATAAAAGATCACATTTAAATCTTCTCCTCTGAAACCGCAGAACCAAATTAAACCAAACCTGGCAGGGATGGTCCCTGGGTGGGTCCCTTTCAAAATTGTGTCCGTCAGCGCCGTCCTGTATCCAAGATGGCCGCCCCGTTACTAAAAATAGAAATTTCTTCAAATGGCAAAAAATTGCTCTATTTTAAGCCAGAATGTGCCCAAATTTGAACTGTATAAGCATAATGATCAGCTTTTTAACATATATTACAGGATTTTTTATGAACTTTGAACTTTTGCCGATTATGCAAATTAGAAAAAAGGGGGGATGAAATTTAAAAAAAATCTTCTCCTGTGAAACTACTGAGCCAATCTCAACCAACTTTGCTGAAATGATTCTTGTCTTGGGTGGTCCTCTTCCAAAATTGTGTCCGGCATTTCAGAACTCCGACCAAGATGGTCACCACAGCTGAACTTAATTTAACATAGGACCCTATGGGAAATTTCCATAAAAATCTTCTTGTCTGAAACCATTTGCTCAATAAGAACAAAATTTTGATTAAATAGTCATTGGATGGTTCTCTTCCAAAAATTTAAACCGGCGGTTCGGCCCTTCGACCAAGATGGCCCCCACAGCCGAACTTAGCTTAACAGGACCCTATGGGAAATTCACATAAAAATCTTCTCCTCAGAAACCACTGGGCCAATTGCAACAAAACTTTGGTGGAATGATCCTTGGATGGCCCCCATCCAAAAATGTGTCCGGTGATCCCGACTTCCAACCAAGATGGCCACCAAGCTAAAAATAGAAAAAAGGGGGGATGAAATTTTAAAAGAATCTTCTGCTCTGAAACTACTGAGCCAATCTCAACCAAACTTTGCTGAAATGATTCTTGGGTGGTCCCCTTCCAAAATTGTGTCCGGCATTTCATACCTCCGACCAAGATGGCTGCCACAGCCAAACTTAATTTAACATAGAACCCTATGGGAAATTCCCATAAAAATATTCTTGTCTGAAACCATTTGCTCATAAGAACTAAATGTTGATGAAATAGTCATTGGATGGTTCTCTTCCAAAAATATGTCAGGCAGTTCGGCCCTTCGACCAAGATGGCCCCCACAGCCGAACTTAGTTTAACATAGGAACCTATGGGAAATTCACATAAAAATCTTCTTGTCTGGAACCAGTTGCTCAATTGGAACCAAACTTTGATAAAATAATCATTGAATGATCCTTTTCCAAAATTGCATCTGGTGGTCCCGCCCTCTGACCAAGATGGCTGCACACAGCTGTACTTAGTTTAGCATAGGACCCTATGGGAAATTCACATAAAAACCATCTTGTCTGGAACCAGTAGCTCAATTAGAACCAAAGTTTGATGGAATAGTCATTGAATTGGTCCTCTTCCAAAATTGTGAACGTCAGTCACGCTCTCCCACCAAGATGGCCACCACAGTGCAGTTGCGTTGTTATTGAGAGTAGCTTTGATCCAGGTGAGCGATTACAGGCTCCTGGGAGCCTCTGGTTTTCGCTATGCTCTGAGATATTGACTTGATATTTGGTATGTGGGTGTATAATGATGAGTTACAGATCAAGTTTATGTTTCATTCCGGTCCAATGATTTTTGGCCGAGTTATGGCCCTAGGACTTTGAAATTTGGCCAAATATTTAGTTGTCACCACTTTTTTTTCCGCTATGCTTTGAGATATTGACTTGATTTTTGGTAGGTGAGTGTATAATGATTGGTTACAGATTAAGTTTACATTTCGTTCCAGTTCAATGATTTTTGGCAATGTTATAGGCCTTGGACTTTGAAATTTTTCCAAATATTTAGTTGTCGCCACTTTATTTCACTATGATTTGAGATTTTGACTTGAATTTTGGTATGAGAATGTATAATCATAATTTACAGATCAACCTTGAAATTCGTTCCGGTTTGAATGATTTTTGGCCAACTTACAGCCGTTGGGCTTTGAAATTTAAAAACAAATTACCTACAACAGTGTGTGACCAACCCCACCACAATCTACGGATCAACATTGAACCTTGTTCACTGGAAGACATTTGCCATCAATAATTTACAATGGTTGTTATTACTCAGACCACATGACACTTTTAATTCAGAAAAAAATTCAATGACTATTAAAAGGTAATGTTTTATAGGTATATGATTTCCTTGAATAAATTTGGTGAATTTAAGGAGGCTTGAGGATACAGATCTTAAACAATAGTTTGTTATTCTTAGCCTATTACTGAGGGAATTAAAAAAGGGTGAAACATTTGCGAGTCTCCTTAATATTCACGGCGGGGACATTCGTGTCATTCCGACACATCTAGTTTAGTTACAGTTTTGTGTACAGCTCCATTATTTTGTTCTTTTATTTATACAACTGGTTTCTAAATGATTTTCATTCTAATGGAATTTGAAGCAAAATATAGTTTTGATTTGGAAGTTAAAACCTTTACTGATATTTTTTTTAAATAGGTGGCCAAAGTTTCATTTGTAAAATTTTCGTTTTACACTTTTAGCAAATTTAATCAAACATAGGCAGAAACAGTCTATTTTATTCTATACTAATTTGAGTGCCAGGTATTTCAAATATTTTTAATGTCAGGTAATATGGAACAATTAACAACTGATCGAGACAATTATGAATACCTACATACATTAATATTAAGTAACATAACTATTTTTAGCTGCTAGGGTGATTGAAAAAAAAAACAATGTCAAAGATTGGTAACAATCTGAATATAATAGAATATTATTTAAATATAACATTAATGTATTTGAATTGATTGCATCATTGATTTCCTTTAATTTCAGTCTTGTCCAATTTGTATGACAAATATTGACCCAACAAGTATAGCCTTCAAGTCAATGGTGTGTGGTTCTAAGAAAAGTAAGTAATCATAACAGTTATATACTTACATATTAGAATTTTAATTAAAATTACCATTAAGAACATTGCTAGTTCAATTGAGTTGTAGATCACATGGCAAGTATGGTAAAAGCATCTGAAAATTAAAAGTAAAATTTTTCACTGGTAGAATATTAATATTGTGTTTATTATTATGTAAAGGTGGTCAACTGAATTCTTATTTTGCTTTTTGAAAGTTTTCATTGACATATTTTGTGTTTTTCAAATGTATTTGTCTGCTTGTTGAGACAGTAGATATCTATATATTTGACATCAAGAATTGCTAGTCAAGGATATCAAACGGGTCAGTCATGAACAAACAAATTATGACACGTTAATCGACATTTTCATAAATGACATGTGGAAAAATTATGCAGGCTACACTCTTCAAAATTACAAGGCGACTTGAACTTCGCTTTTCACCAACGAGAAAGCGAAGTCAACCTTTCAAGGCGACTTCTTCGCCTGAATCGCCCTTTAACTTGAGCCCTGATTATCCCCTCGCCAACGAAGTTTCAAAGGGATTTCTGTCCGTCCTTCCGTAACATCCTTGTGAACACTCTAGAATCAACATCCTTCAATGGATTTTGACCAAACTTGGTACATACTTAGTCCTTTTCTGGAACCCTATTGATTTTCAAGGTCAAAGGTCAAGGTCACCGGATCAAATTTTTAGGCGAGGGGATACACCACGCTTTGCATTGCCCTTGTTATTGAATTTATTTACATTGTTACAAAATGTATATATAATGTTAATTTTATTTAGTTTACAAAGTAAAGAAAGGAAGGAAGGGAACTTATCCTTTGAAAATCTATGCCAACTTGAGACCTAAGAAGAAGGAACCTGTTCACAAGTTTGTTAAACAGATGTATGATAGTCGGTGTAAATGTGATCTAATGAAAGGCAAAGCAGGTAAACTATATTACATTCCTCTTATACACACTTCTTTACATATTGTTTTTCTTTCTCTATAAACTAATGCTACAAATGTGTCCTACACCCTAAGCTTGTAGTGTTAAAAATACATTTGTACATGATTATGTTGTGGTTCATCGTTTAATCTTTTATAACAGTGTGTGGTTTTTAGCTCACCTGGCCAAAGGCCATGTGAGCTTTTGCCATCACTTGGCGTCCGTCGTCGTACATCGTAAACTTTCACATTTAGATCTTCTGCTCTGAAACCCCTGAACCAAATTAAACCAAACCTGGCAGGGATGGTCCCTTTCAAAATTTTGTCCGACAGCCCTGCCCTCCATTCAAGATGGCTGCTGTTACTAAAAATAGAAATTTCTTCAATTGTCCATTGCTGCTTTAGTATAAGTCAAAATGAGCTCAAATTTTAACTGCAGCTACATGGCAAGGAGTAGTTTAACATATATGCCTGGGTTTTTCTGTGAGATTTTTTCAGCCAGTTTATTCCGTTTAGGAATATTATGAGATAAAAAATCACATCAAAATCTTTTGCTGAGAAATTTGAGTTGAAATGATCTTTGGGTGGCCCACTTTCAAAATTATGTGTAACACCCCTATTTTCTAAATCCAGGTGAGTGATTACAGGCTCCTTGGAGCCTCTAGTTTAAGTGGAATAATTCTGTATTGTTTTTTATGCCTCTCTTATGATAGTATGGGGGGAGGGAGCATATAGTTTTCCGGTTTGTCTGTGTTTGATCTGTTTCACTTTGTGAATGCAACTCCTCTGTGGTCGCTGGTGACTTTCATATTTAGTATGATAATTAGTCATGATGTGTAGTTGATTATATTATCCTGCCATTTTTATTGGACAATATTTTGGAGGGACATAGTGTCCAAAGTTTGAACACAATAAATTCTTTTATATCTGTATTTAGGATGGTGTATGTAACTAGCCACATCTTGTTTGAATTATTGATTTTTAATTTCAAATCGGGCCGAAAAGGATGGTTCTGGGTAGATAAAAAAAATTAGGGTAGGGTAGGTAATATTAGATTTAAAAAAGTGACCAACTCCTACAGGTGCTCATAGTAAAGTCAGTACTAGATCATACCAACAAGAACTAGTAACTGTGTCAATGGTGTAACGGTAAGTGGTGTGTTCGCCTCGAGTGTGGTAGATCGTGGGCTCGAGCCCCGATCAGTTAAACAAAGACTAGAAAATTGGTATGTGTTGCTTCTCCGCTAAGCACACAACATTAAAGAGAAAGAGCAAAGACTGGCTGGCTTGGAATCAGGAAAATATGTCTGAGTGGGGCGACATGCCTATCCGCGGACTGTTGTTTCAGTGAGCTAGCACTATAAAAATCCAACTAAGCGTATTGGTCTAGTACAAAGAGGACCTCATCATCATCTCATTAAAAATTGCTGAGTTTTCGTTAAACAACAATCACTCACTCACAAGAACTAGTAATTTTTATTGGCACTAGTCCTTTAAACTACCTGTTACAAAAGTTAATTTCTAACCCTGTCATGTAAGTACTATACCGACAGGAACTTCAAATATTCTTCAGCCAGTAATTTAATTACCATATTATCGTCATTAAAAAAATTGTATTTAACATGAATTGTGTTTTGGCAATTTTTTAAGATTTTGTGAAGAAGTTGGTGTCTTGCGCGACTATCAAAAGAACATCATTGAAGACATTTGTGATTAAATCATGATTTAAACAGGATGATTTTAAATAAGACTTTATTTCTTCATATTTTTTTTTATTATTAAATGTGGTTTTGGGAATAAGACTAATTTGATTGTTGTTTATATTAATATTGAATGATTTTAACAGGATGATATTTTAAATAAGGTTTAACGGACTTTCTTTCTTTCTTTCTTTTTTTTTTTTTTTGTTAAATGTGCTTTTAGGAATGTGACTGTTGTTAATATTAATAATGAATAAAGTCAAATAAAATTATTTAATGTGAATTTATGTTGTTATATAATCAATCCCAGTGCAGATAAGGAACAGTAAATAGAGAATATTATATGGCTCTTTCCGTATCACATCCCGTATCAACCCAAGACACCAATATCATTCCGAGAGCTTTAGCTATCACATCATCCCGTATCAACCCGAGACACCAATATCATCCCGAGAGCTTTAGCTCGAGGGTTGATACGGGATGTGATATGGAAAGAGCCATATCATATTATGTTTATCATATACTTAAACATGAGAAAGTCTTGTTCTGTATTATGAATTGTGACGTCGACGTAGTCACGTGATCAATATCATTTTAAGGGGTATGATAAAGGGGTTATGATATTGATATCAGTCACGGTAGACAAATACAGTCGTAATGTTCTTTCAGTATTATATATGCAAATTTCCTTTATTTAGTACTTAATGTATGATAAATCCTTGTATTTGCACACTATATGTATATTGCACTATCTCAAAAACTTTCATAAAATTTTTAAACTTTCAAAAATTTCATTAAATTTTAAAACTTATTACTAAAAATATTTATTACTATTTATCATATATTTAGTGGTAAATACAGTAGTTTTGAATACTTGATAAAGTGCCAGATGCCTACCCTTTATCATACCCCTACCCTTTATCGTACCCCTACACTGTATACTCTCCTGTTTAAATATATGATAAAGTGTATAAAGCACAATATTATTGTTATTATTACTCTGAATGTCTGGTGATTTTAAAAGATGAAATCTGTCTAAAATGTATTGATAGTAAAAAGATTGGCAAATAATATTCATTTAAATTCAAGAAATATTTAATTTCAACAATAACAATGAACTGTCAAATATTGAATTCCCAAACCTGGAACTGGCCATTGTTTTGACAGACGACAGCATCAACGTTAAAGAAAAACATATAATACATTGTAAATTGTACACTGTTAAAAATGCTCGGGTGATCCCGTTTAGACCCTGCCTATTTAAATGACGTACTATGCGATACTCGCATAGTACAACAACGCTATTAATTCTTTGTAAAATTATGTTTCGATAATATTATGTCAATTATAATGAAAGTTTCTTACATGAAGAGTAATAATCACCAATATTCATGCAATAACCCTATATTATTATATAGTAATAAATTAATTTGATGTGTTTAAGAGATTTTGATTTTTTTTTAAATTGATGTTATTTTCCAGACAAAATTTTTAACCGGAAGTCACATGTTGGGGTCTCAATTAGGAATTTTTTTTATTTTAATTCTTTTTCAGCAATTGTTATCCGACAAAATATTTTTAGAACAAGAAAAAAATTAATTAGGAATTAATTTATAAGGATTGATCACAATTTTTTGTTCGGTTCATTCGAAATAAACTACAAAATGTGGTACACACCCTTGCGTAACCCACTTTGCGGGTTACTCAGTGTGTACCGCATTTTTTAGTTTATTTCTTCATGAACCGAAAAAAAATTGAGGTCAATCCTTAAATAAATATTTTCCTATTAATTTCAATGGAAAAGAATCGTGCAATATATCCTTTTATCATCCTTCCCTCCGCTATATCTACCTGCTGACTCCATAAGCAAAACTTGTATCAAAGTTCGTGTGAGCTGAGCTGAGCTGGACTTACCAACAGTGAGCAGGAGTTATCACCAAATTCTCCCAACATTTAAACGATAATTCCTGTGAAGATGACAAAAGTAAATAAAATTCAGCAACACCATTAGCTAGTTAACATTTTATTTTTTAAACATATATCAAATTAGGAACTGTCGTGTCAGCAATATCAACAAACATCGTCCTACAAAAATGTATTTGTCACAATTCTTGATAACCTCTGCTGAGATGTCATAAGTGAGGTCATGACCTTTATGTTTTCTAAAGCGGAACGGCATTGGTAAACAAAACCGGTGAATTGCTGACTGATGTTTGTAATAAAAAAAAACAACGAATATCACCATTAAAGGAAAAATTCAACAATCTTAACATTTATATAAACCTGTAAAAATGGTATATTTGCAAACTACTTATGAACTATGTTTTGGGGAAGCGTATTTTGAATCATGTGATTTTTCCAGCGAAAATACAAATATAGATGTATCCGTGTTTATGTTTGATTTAAAGATGATAAACATGTCATCTGAATGTGAATATGATTGATACTGTAAAATATCAGCCTGCTCGACAGAATATGAAGTTTGTGACTCGTTCTCTTCGCTCACTCGACACCAAACTTCATATTCTGGCTCGGCAGGCTGCTATTTTCGGTATTAATCAATTCACATCCAGATAACATATACGTATTTGTACGCTATATAGAGAATAATACATGGCAAAATCCGTATCATATGCCGTATCATCCCGAGAAACCAATATCATCCAGAGGGCCTTTAGGCCCGAGGGTGATACGGCATATGATACGGATTTTGCCATGTTTTATACACTATTATATACATTGTATTTAAACAGGAGAGTATACAGGGTAGGGGTACGATAAAGGGTAGGCATCTGGCACTTTATCAAATATTCAAAACTACTGTATTTACCACTAAATATATGATAAATGTATATTGCACTATCTCAAAAATTTCATAAAATTTCAAAATTATCAAATTAGAAAAAAAAATTAATTTCAAAATTTCATAAAAAAATAAAATTTCAAAATTTTCATAAAATTTCAAAAAATTTCAAAAAAAAATAATTTAAATTTCATAAAATTTCAAAACTTATTACTATATAATAAAAGGGTTTTTGCATGCATTTTGGTGAATATTGTCCCAAGCAGTATATCATATTGCACGAGCTTGATTCATGCAAGAACCCTATATTATATGTATCACATTTGGAAAACATGGTGGGTAAAACTGAAACATAATTTAATCAAGCCCTGAGTCAAATTTTCAATTTTCTTCAATACATATTACTTTATGACCGAGGATATATTACACTAGAAAAATAAATAATATCTTTGTATGAAGGTAAATCAACTTATTGTATCAACAAAGGAAACATGTGTTTACATGTGACTGTGACAGTTATATAATTGATTGTTTGACACTTCTACTGATAATAGTTAATCATACACAGATCACTGGTGTCAACTTGTTTATTATAATGGTGTTAGATTTTAATATTGTATTTGACAATAATCTAAAATTTCAAGTCTTTGATTACAAATTTTAATCAACTGACAATATAGATATGGCCATCATTTATATTGGTTGGGGTTAGAAAAAAACAAGACAACAAACAACACTCTTCAATTATATTTATTTCTGTATGAAATATGAATATTACACAATAAACAATATATATAATGTTATTGCACTGATACTTAGATGCTTACCAATGACTTTTTGCATATTGACCTATCAGACGACCTATATGATACTAAGTTCCAAATTTTAGCCCAAAAACTAATGACATTTTGTTTATGCAATGAAATCCTATGTTAGGAGAAAATTTAGACTAGTTTGTATTTAGTCTTGGGTTTTACGTCGATTTTGAAACATAAATAATATTTGAAAAGAGTATACGAGGACAATTGTTGATTATTAACTGCAGTTATTATTAACTACAATATAACTGCAAGATGTTTTTTTAACCTTTCTTATTATTCCATTTTAGGTAAAATTTTAGTGTTTTCTGAAGATGATACATTTGATAAAGCAACAAGAACATTAGCACTGAATTCTTCAAATAAGATACTGAAGAGAAGTAAAACATTGGAGAAAGCAATATGGAAGCTTGTTAGACGGAAAAAATGTAAATAAATCATTTGATTCTGATGATTTACCTGTCAGCATCAAATGATATATTTTTTAAGGTTTACTCATTTTATATAGCTCATTTTATTGGCTGATCTGAAATCCAATATGGCGACAGACTGTAGCCATCTTGAAAATATGTATATACTCTATTACATTTGCATGCCAGTTTTTAACAGCTGTTTTATTAGTCTTGAACAAAGATATTTTTAGCTCACCTTGCCAAAGGCAATGTGAGCTTTGGCCATCACTTGTCGTCTGTTAACTTTTCACATTTTAATCTTCTCCTCTGAAACCCTGCAGCCAAATGAACTGAAACTTGGTAGGAAGCATCTATGGAAGGTCCTTTATAAAGATTTCTCATTTTGTCCCGATTCATTAACAAACATGGCCGCCACAGACAATTCTTGTTTCTGATTGGCCGATTTTTTTAAATCTTCTCCTCTGAAACCGCTTGGCCAAATGAACCGAAATTTGGTAGGAAGCATCTATGGAAGGTCCTCTATAAAGATTGATTTGTCCCGATCCATTGACAAACATGGCCACCACAGACAATTCTTGTTTCTGATTGGCCGATTTTTTTAAATCTTCTCCTCTGAAACCGCTTGGCCAAATGAACCGAAACTTGGTAGGAAGCATCTATGGAAGGTCCTCTATAACGATTGCTCATTTCGTCCCGATCCGTTAATATGCCGCAACAAGCCATTCTTGTTTCTGATTGGTTGATTTCTAAAAAAATCTTCTCCTCTGAAACTGCTTTCCGGAATGAACTGAAATTTGGTAGAAAGCATGTATGGAAGGTCCTCTATAAATATTGCTGATTTCGTCCCGATTCGTTTACAAACTTGGCCGCCACAGGCAATTCTTGTTTCTCATTGGTTGATTTCTAAAAATCTTCTCCTCTGAAATCACTTTACCAAATGAACCGAAACTTGGTAGGAAGCATCTATGGAAGATCCTCTATAAACATTGCTCATTTCATCCCGATTCGTTAGCAAACATGGCTGCCACAGGCAATTCTTGTTTCAGATTGGTCGATTTCTAAAAACCTTCTTCCCTGAAACTGCTTTGCCAATTGAACCGAAACTTGGTAGGAAGCATCTATGGAAGGTCCTCTATAAAAATTGCTAATTTCATCTCGATCTGTTAACAAACATGGCTGCCATAGGCAATTCTTGTTTCTGGTTGGTTGATTTCTAAAAATCTTCTTCTCTGAAACTGCTTAGCCAAATGAACCGAAACTTGGTGGGAAGCACCTATGGAAGGTTCTGTATTAGGTTTCCTCGAAGCAGAATGAAAGGTGAGCGACACAGGCTCAGTGCACTGAGCCTCTAGTTTTTACTTTCATATGTTGTCACAATTTTTATGCCAATGAATAAATCTGCAGTATTATATTTTTATATTCTAATTTTTTTATCACGTTACATGGTTGTATCATTGTAGTGTCAGTAGATTAATCTGTGTTGTTGTCTCTAATGATATTATACAAAACTTTTTTTATCCACTCATTGTAATTATGAACTATTTTTTTATTAACTTTTTTAGAAAAAACTTTGTGATGCTGCAAGTGAATTTCACTTGATACATTTTTTGATAATCTTAATCACATTGTCATTGTACTTTATCAGGTATGATTATTTTTTTTCATTTATTAGTGGATTTCTGCTATTTGGCTTGTCTGGGTTTTGTAAAACGTGTAAATTCACAGAGAAAAATTGAAGGGTTTAGATCTAAAACTGCATAAAAATCAGTAAAGAAGCAATGTTTTCAGCGAAATGGATTGTTTCACTGATTCTGACTCCATAAGTAAGTTCCGCCATGATATCAAAGCTGATTTCTGATTGGCTGAGAGAAAACATTTGGGCAATGAATGTTACTGTTACTAATGTGCTTTGGTAACAGTGAGAAGAATTTTTCTTTAGAATTATAATTAGTTGCCAGGAAATTGCTAGAATGCAGGAATTTACCCAAACCCTCCCACCATTAGAGCACATTGCTATGCAAGATGGCTGGTCTAGCTTTTTTTAATTCTTTAAAATCATCACTGTTTATATCATTGCAGTGTTATAATAGGGGATATGATATGCTGATAAATGGCAACTCATGGAAAATAAATATGTAAAATCACAGTTCAATTTTCATTTTTGACAATTTGTATCATGAAAATAATTCTGTACTGTAATATACTTTTCCCCAATATATTAATGATACTAGGTGAACTTTTTGTTTTCATTAAAAATTTTATCTTGATCGCGAGTCACTTGTTTTTATTGACACATATTTGATATTAATTGGACCATATTGTATCAACATAGTCAATACACTGGATCTATGAAACATGATTTTCCTAAACTGAAAATAAGGATGTAGAAGTCCTGTACATACAAGGTTATGTATTATATTCTATCCCCAGTTTCATTCATCAAGGAGACACAAGAGACTAAATCAAATTAGCCCTACAGATATCATTTATATACTACTTTATAGTTTGAACTTGTTTCAACCAGTGGGACTATTTTCCTTCAAATGTAAGTTTCACAATGCAAAAATAAACAAGACTAATGGAAATATGAGATTTTTTTTATACATTTGTCTATTTAGGGTGATTTACTGATTTTTTGACTTTTTGAACTTCTGTTGGTGTATTTTAGATATACAAGAAGAAGAAAAACATTCTGAACTGATTTAATTTGTATGTAAGGTTTAACGTCAGGATATCCAGTTTCTGTATTCATTATTAAGGCAGCTTTATATTACAAAAACAACTCAGAAATTAACTACGAACAATTCACTCCCATTTATTTTCATTCCATTAAGTCGTGATTCAAATGTCTAGTTTTAATATACCATTCTTTTCCTATTTACATGTAAACCATGCTGTTAAATGATATAAATTGTTCTATGCATTCTTAGACTTTATTGTTATTACATTAATTGTTCCTACAATTGACAGTATTAATATAAATATATTATATAATATAGAGGTTCATCAGATGTAAAATACTGTGATAGTAATTATCAACTAATTAATCAGCATTGGAAGCCCTCAACTAGTCAGCTTTGAAAGAATAAATTTATTCTTTGTATATATATATGTTGTTTTTTGTTATTTGAATGCAGTCAGTTTGTTGCCATTCTTATAATGTTATGTCCAAAGTATTGCAGAGTAGTTTATCAGTATCAAACATTCACCTTCCAAAAAAGAGGATGTTCATCTTAATGTTTTATACTTACCCTAATATAGAGACTGTTCAGGTTGTTGTTTTAATTTTACCATTATCTAGATGATCACTTAAATGTGTAATTTTAAAATGGCTTTAATTACACTTTCACTTTGCACTAGTACTGTGGTTGTCTGTAATTTAGAAGAGTTTTCAGTATCGAAGGTTGGCTATCCAAACTGGGCTCTGTTGGGGTCAAAAGATGGATTTACCCAGGAAGTACAGGTTAGATGTACACATTAGATGGCATAGTTGACCACTCTATGTAACAACCTATTGATATCGAGGGTCAACAGTTTCGGCATCTGTCATTATCATTCAGTTGAATCTTTGATGCTCAAGCTCTCCTACATTTCCGGTGGTACCATTTTTTATGCATTGGTGATTCCACCAGTTCAGACATGATTTCAATCACCTTTCTCTGGACCTTCTTCGGGTATGGGTTCCATTCCTATACAAATTTCTAGCCACATCCTATAATAGCCACCACCCATTACAATGAATGTTTCTAGTCACATCCTATAGCATACAGTACTTGTAGATTAGGTGTATGAATGTTTCTAGTCACATCCTATGACATACAGTACTTGTAGATTAGGTGTATGAATGTTTCTAGTCACATCCTATGACATACAGTACTTGTAGATTAGGTGTATGAATGTTTCTAGTCACATCCTATGGCATACAGTACTTGTAGATTAGGTGTATGAATGTTTCTAGTCACATCCTATAACATACAGTACTTGTAGATTAGGTGTATGAATGTTTCTAGTCACATCCTATAACATACAGTACTTGTAGATTAGGTGTATGAATGTTTCTAGTCACATCCTATAACATACAGTACTTGTAGATTAGGTGTATGAATGTTTCTAGTCACATCCTATAGCATACAGTACTTGTAGATTAGGTGTATGAATGTTTCTAGTCGCATCCTATGACATACAGTACTTGTAGATTAGGTGTATGAAGGGTTCCACACATCCTATAACATACAGTACTTGTAGATTAGGTGTATGAATGTTTCTAGTCACATCCTATAACATACAGTACTTGTAGATTAGGTGTATGAATGTTTCTAGTCACATCCTATGACATACAGTACTTGTAGATTAGGTGTATGAATGTTTCTAGTCACATCCTATGACATACAGTACTTGTAGATTAGGTGTATGAATGTTTCTAGTCACATCCTATAGCATACAGTACTTGTAGATTAGGTGTATGAATGTTTCTAGTCACATCCTATAACATACAGTCTTGTAGATTAGGTGTATGAAGGTTTCTAGTCACATCCTATAACATACAGTACTTGTAGATTAGGTGTATGAATGTTTCTAGTCACATCCTATAACATACAGTACTTGTAGATTAGGTGTATGAATGTTTCTAGTCACATCCTATAGCATACAGTACTTGTAGATTAGGTGTATGAATGTTTCTAGTCGCATCCTATGACATACAGTACTTGTAGATTAGGTGTATGAAGGGTTCCACACATCCTATAACATACAGTACTTGTAGATTAGGTGTATGAATGTTTCTAGTCACATCCTATAACATACAGTACTTGTAGATTAGGTGTATGAATGTTTCTAGTCACATCCTATAACATACAGTACTTGTAGATTAGGTGTATGAATGTTTCTAGTCACATCCTATAACATACAGTACTTGTAGATTAGGTG
Organism: Bathymodiolus brooksi; assembly: GCA_963680875.1. NCBI lineage: Eukaryota > Metazoa > Mollusca > Bivalvia > Mytilida > Modiolidae > Bathymodiolus > Bathymodiolus brooksi. The sequence goes on from OY804577.1 coordinate 33,722,296, forward strand.
TATGAAGGTTTCTAGTCACATCCTATGACATACAGTACTTGTAGATTAGGTGTATGAATGTTTCTAGTCACATCCTATAACATACAGTACTTGTAGATTAGGTGTATGAATGTTTCTAGTCACATCCTATAACATACAGTACTTGTAGATTAGGTGTATGAATGTTTCTAGTCACATCCTATGACATACAGTACTTGTAGATTAGGTGTATGAAGGGTTCCACACATCCTATAACATACAGTACTTGTAGATTAGGTGTATGAATGTTTCTAGTCACATCCTATAGCATACAGTACTTGTAGATTAGGTGTATGAAGGGTTCCACACATCCTATAACATACAGTACTTGTAGATTAGGTGTATGAATGTTTCTAGTCACATCCTATGACATACAGTACTTGTAGATTAGGTGTATGAATGTTTCTAGTCACATCCTATAACATACAGTACTTGTAGATTAGGTGTATGAATGTTTCTAGTCACATCCTATAACATACAGTACTTGTAGATTAGGTGTATGAATGTTTCTAGTCACATCCTATGACATACAGTACTTGTAGATTAGGTGTATGAATGTTTCTAGTCACATCCTATGACATACAGTACTTGTAGATTAGGTGTATGAATGTTTCTAGTCACATCCTATAACATACAGTACTTGTAGATTAGGTGTATGAATGTTTCTAGTCACATCCTATAACATACAGTACTTGTAGATTAGGTGTATGAATGTTTCTAGTCACATCCTATAACATACAGTACTTGTAGATTAGGTGTATGAAGGTTTCTAGTCACATCCTATGACATACAGTACTTGTAGATTAGGTGTATGAATGTTTCTAGTCACATCCTATAACATACAGTACTTGTAGATTAGGTGTATGAATGTTTCTAGTCACATCCTATGACATACAGTACTTGTAGATTAGGTGTATGAATGTTTCTAGTCACATCCTATGACATACAGTACTTGTAGATTAGGTGTATGAATGTTTCTAGTCACATCCTATAACATACAGTACTTGTAGATTAGGTGTATGAATGTTTCTAGTCACATCCTATAACATACAGTACTTGTAGATTAGGTGTATGAAGGTTTCTAGTCACATCCTATAACATACAGTACTTGTAGATTAGGTGTATGAATGTTTCTAGTCACATCCTATAACATACAGTACTTGTAGATTAGGTGTATGAATGTTTCTAGTCACATCCTATAACATACAGTACTTGTAGATTAGGTGTATGAATGTTTCTAGTCACATCCTATAACATACAGTACTTGTAGATTAGGTGTATGAATGTTTCTAGTCACATCCTATAACATACAGTACTTGTAGATTAGGTGTATGAATGTTTCTAGTCACATCCTATGACATACAGTACTTGTAGATTAGGTGTATGAATGTTTCTAGTCACATCCTATAACATACAGTACTTGTAGATTAGGTGTATGAATGTTTCTAGTCACATCCTATAACATACAGTACTTGTAGATTAGGTGTATGAATGTTTCTAGTCACATCCTATAACATACAGTACTTGTAGATTAGGTGTATGAAGGTTTCTAGTCACATCCTATAACATACAGTACTTGTAGATTAGGTGTATGAATGTTTCTAGTCACATCCTATAACATACAGTACTTGTAGATTAGGTGTATGAATGTTTCTAGTCACATCCTATAACATACAGTACTTGTAGATTAGGTGTATGAATGTTTCTAGTCACATCCTATAACATACAGTACTTGTAGATTAGGTGTATGAATGTTTCTAGTCACATCCTATAACATACAGTACTTGTAGATTAGGTGTATGAATGTTTCTAGTCACATCCTATGACATACAGTACTTGTAGATTAGGTGTATGAATGTTTCTAGTCACATCCTATAACATACAGTACTTGTAGATTAGGTGTATGAATGTTTCTAGTCACATCCTATAACATACAGTACTTGTAGATTAGGTGTATGAATGTTTCTAGTCACATCCTATAACATACAGTACTTGTAGATTAGGTGTATGAAGGTTTCTAGTCACATCCTATAACATACAGTACTTGTAGATTAGGTGTATGAATGTTTCTAGTCACATCCTATAACATACAGTACTTGTAGATTAGGTGTATGAATGTTTCTAGTCACATCCTATGGCATACAGTACTTGTAGATTAGGTGTATGAATGTTTCTAGTCACATCCTATAGCATACAGTACTTGTAGATTAGGTGTATGAAGGTTTCTAGTCACATCCTATAACATACAGTACTTGTAGATTAGGTGTATGAATGTTTCTAGTCACATCCTATGGCATACAGTACTTGTAGATTAGGTGTATGAATGTTTCTAGTCACATCCTATAGCATACAGTACTTGTAGATTAGGTGTATGAAGGTTTCTAGTCACATCCTATAACATACAGTACTTGTAGATTAGGTGTATGAATGTTTCTAGTCACATCCTATAACATACAGTACTTGTAGATTAGGTGTATGAAGGTTTCTAGTCACATCCTATAACATACAGTACTTGTAGATTAGGTGTATGAATGTTTCTAGTCACATCCTATAACATACAGTACTTGTAGATTAGGTGTATGAAGGTTTCTAGTCACATCCTATAACATACAGTACTTGTAGATTAGGTGTATGAATGTTTCTAGTCACATCCTATAGCATACAGTACTTGTAGATTAGTGTATGAAGGGTTACACACATCCTATAACATACAGTACTTGTAGATTAGGTGTATGAATGTTTCTAGTCACATCCTATAACATACAGTACTTGTAGATTAGGTGTATGAATGTTTCTAGTCACATCCTATAACATACAGTACTTGTAGATTAGGTGTATGAATGTTTCTAGTCACATCCTATAGCATACAGTACTTGTAGATTAGTGTATGAATGTTTCTAGTCACATCCTATAACATACAGTACTTGTAGATTAGGTGTATGAATGTTTCTAGTCACATCCTATGACATACAGTACTTGTAGATTAGGTGTATGAATGTTTCTAGTCACATCCTATGACATACAGTACTTGTAGATTAGGTGTATGAAGGTTTCTAGTCACATCCTATAACATACAGTACTTGTAGATTAGGTGTATGAATGTTTCTAGTCACATCCTATAACATACAGTACTTGTAGATTAGGTGTATGAATGTTTCTAGTCACATCCTATAACATACAGTACTTGTAGATTAGGTGTATGAATGTTTCTAGTCACATCCTATAACATACAGTACTTGTAGATTAGTGTATGAATGTTTCTAGTCACATCCTATAGCATACAGTACTTGTAGATTAGGTGTATGAATGTTTCTAGTCACATCCTATAACATACAGTACTTGTAGATTAGGTGTATGAATGTTTCTAGTCACATCCTATAGCATACAGTACTTGTAGATTAGGTGTATGAATGTTTCTAGTCACATCCTATAGCATACAGTACTTGTAGATTAGGTGTATGAATGTTTCTAGTCACATCCTATAACATACAGTACTTGTAGATTAGTGTATGAATGTTTCTAGTCACATCCTATAACATACAGTACTTGTAGATTAGGTGTATGAAGGTTTCTAGTCACATCCTATAACATACAGTACTTGTAGATTAGGTGTATGAATGTTTCTAGTCACATCCTATAACATACAGTACTTGTAGATTAGGTGTATGAATGTTTCTAGTCACATCCTATAGCATACAGTACTTGTAGATTAGGTGTATGAATGTTTCTAGTCGCATCCTATGACATACAGTACTTGTAGATTAGGTGTATGAAGGGTTCCACACATCCTATAACATACAGTACTTGTAGATTAGGTGTATGAATGTTTCTAGTCACATCCTATAACATACAGTACTTGTAGATTAGGTGTATGAATGTTTCTAGTCACATCCTATAACATACAGTACTTGTAGATTAGGTGTATGAATGTTTCTAGTCACATCCTATAACATACAGTACTTGTAGATTAGGTGTATGAAGGTTTCTAGTCACATCCTATGACATACAGTACTTGTAGATTAGGTGTATGAAGGTTTCTAGTCACATCCTATAACATACAGTACTTGTAGATTAGGTGTATGAATGTTTCTAGTCACATCCTATAACATACAGTACTTGTAGATTAGGTGTATGAATGTTTCTAGTCACATCCTATGACATACAGTACTTGTAGATTAGGTGTATGAAGGGTTCCACACATCCTATAACATACAGTACTTGTAGATTAGGTGTATGAATGTTTCTAGTCACATCCTATAGCATACAGTACTTGTAGATTAGGTGTATGAAGGGTTCCACACATCCTATAACATACAGTACTTGTAGATTAGGTGTATGAATGTTTCTAGTCACATCCTATGACATACAGTACTTGTAGATTAGGTGTATGAATGTTTCTAGTCACATCCTATAACATACAGTACTTGTAGATTAGGTGTATGAATGTTTCTAGTCACATCCTATAACATACAGTACTTGTAGATTAGGTGTATGAATGTTTCTAGTCACATCCTATGACATACAGTACTTGTAGATTAGGTGTATGAATGTTTCTAGTCACATCCTATGACATACAGTACTTGTAGATTAGGTGTATGAATGTTTCTAGTCACATCCTATAACATACAGTACTTGTAGATTAGGTGTATGAATGTTTCTAGTCACATCCTATGACATACAGTACTTGTAGATTAGGTGTATGAATGTTTCTAGTCACATCCTATAACATACAGTACTTGTAGATTAGGTGTATGAAGGTTTCTAGTCACATCCTATGACATACAGTACTTGTAGATTAGGTGTATGAATGTTTCTAGTCACATCCTATAACATACAGTACTTGTAGATTAGGTGTATGAATGTTTCTAGTCACATCCTATGACATACAGTACTTGTAGATTAGGTGTATGAATGTTTCTAGTCACATCCTATGACATACAGTACTTGTAGATTAGGTGTATGAATGTTTCTAGTCACATCCTATAACATACAGTACTTGTAGATTAGGTGTATGAATGTTTCTAGTCACATCCTATAACATACAGTACTTGTAGATTAGGTGTATGAAGGTTTCTAGTCACATCCTATAACATACAGTACTTGTAGATTAGGTGTATGAATGTTTCTAGTCACATCCTATAACATACAGTACTTGTAGATTAGGTGTATGAATGTTTCTAGTCACATCCTATAACATACAGTACTTGTAGATTAGGTGTATGAATGTTTCTAGTCACATCCTATAACATACAGTACTTGTAGATTAGGTGTATGAATGTTTCTAGTCACATCCTATAACATACAGTACTTGTAGATTAGGTGTATGAATGTTTCTAGTCACATCCTATGACATACAGTACTTGTAGATTAGGTGTATGAATGTTTCTAGTCACATCCTATAACATACAGTACTTGTAGATTAGGTGTATGAATGTTTCTAGTCACATCCTATAACATACAGTACTTGTAGATTAGGTGTATGAATGTTTCTAGTCACATCCTATAACATACAGTACTTGTAGATTAGGTGTATGAAGGTTTCTAGTCACATCCTATAACATACAGTACTTGTAGATTAGGTGTATGAATGTTTCTAGTCACATCCTATAACATACAGTACTTGTAGATTAGGTGTATGAAGGTTTCTAGTCACATCCTATAACATACAGTACTTGTAGATTAGGTGTATGAATGTTTCTAGTCACATCCTATAACATACAGTACTTGTAGATTAGGTGTATGAAGGGTTCCACACATCCTATAACATACAGTACTTGTAGATTAGGTGTATGAATGTTTCTAGTCACATCCTATAACATACAGTACTTGTAGATTAGGTGTATGAATGTTTCTAGTCACATCCTATAACATACAGTACTTGTAGATTAGGTGTATGAAGGGTTCCACACATCCTATAACATACAGTACTTGTAGATTAGGTGTATGAATGTTTCTAGTCACATCCTATAACATACAGTACTTGTAGATTAGGTGTATGAATGTTTCTAGTCACATCCTATGGCATACAGTACTTGTAGATTAGGTGTATGAATGTTTCTAGTCACATCCTATAGCATACAGTACTTGTAGATTAGGTGTATGAAGGTTTCTAGTCACATCCTATAACATACAGTACTTGTAGATTAGGTGTATGAATGTTTCTAGTCACATCCTATGGCATACAGTACTTGTAGATTAGGTGTATGAATGTTTCTAGTCACATCCTATAGCATACAGTACTTGTAGATTAGGTGTATGAAGGTTTCTAGTCACATCCTATAACATACAGTACTTGTAGATTAGGTGTATGAATGTTTCTAGTCACATCCTATAACATACAGTACTTGTAGATTAGGTGTATGAAGGTTTCTAGTCACATCCTATAACATACAGTACTTGTAGATTAGGTGTATGAATGTTTCTAGTCACATCCTATAACATACAGTACTTGTAGATTAGGTGTATGAAGGTTTCTAGTCACATCCTATAACATACAGTACTTGTAGATTAGGTGTATGAATGTTTCTAGTCACATCCTATAGCATACAGTACTTGTAGATTAGTGTATGAAGGGTTCCACACATCCTATAACATACAGTACTTGTAGATTAGGTGTATGAATGTTTCTAGTCACATCCTATAACATACAGTACTTGTAGATTAGGTGTATGAATGTTTCTAGTCACATCCTATAACATACAGTACTTGTAGATTAGGTGTATGAATGTTTCTAGTCACATCCTATAGCATACAGTACTTGTAGATTAGTGTATGAATGTTTCTAGTCACATCCTATAACATACAGTACTTGTAGATTAGGTGTATGAATGTTTCTAGTCACATCCTATGACATACAGTACTTGTAGATTAGGTGTATGAATGTTTCTAGTCACATCCTATGACATACAGTACTTGTAGATTAGGTGTATGAAGGTTTCTAGTCACATCCTATAACATACAGTACTTGTAGATTAGGTGTATGAATGTTTCTAGTCACATCCTATAACATACAGTACTTGTAGATTAGGTGTATGAATGTTTCTAATCACATCCTATAACATACAGTACTTGTAGATTAGGTGTATGAATGTTTCTAGTCACATCCTATAACATACAGTACTTGTAGATTAGTGTATGAATGTTTCTAGTCACATCCTATAGCATACAGTACTTGTAGATTAGGTGTATGAATGTTTCTAGTCACATCCTATAACATACAGTACTTGTAGATTAGGTGTATGAATGTTTCTAGTCACATCCTATAGCATACAGTACTTGTAGATTAGGTGTATGAATGTTTCTAGTCACATCCTATAGCATACAGTACTTGTAGATTAGGTGTATGAATGTTTCTAGTCACATCCTATAACATACAGTACTTGTAGATTAGTGTATGAATGTTTCTAGTCACATCCTATAACATACAGTACTTGTAGATTAGGTGTATGAATGTTTCTAGTCACATCCTATGGCATACAGTACTTGTAGATTAGGTGTATGAATGTTTCTAGTCACATCCTATAACATACAGTACTTGTAGATTAGGTGTATGAATGTTTCTAGTCACATCCTATAACATACAGTACTTGTAGATTAGGTGTATGAATGTTTCTAGTCACATCCTATAACATACAGTACTTGTAGATTAGGTGTATGAAGGTTTCTAGTCACATCCTATAACATACAGTACTTGTAGATTAGGTGTATGAATGTTTCTAGTCACATCCTATAACATACAGTACTTGTAGATTAGGTGTATGAAGGTTTCTAGTCACATCCTATAACATACAGTACTTGTAGATTAGGTGTATGAATGTTTCTAGTCACATCCTATGGCATACAGTACTTGTAGATTAGTGTATGAAGGGTTCCACACATCCTATAACATACAGTACTTGTAGATTAGGTGTATGAATGTTTCTAGTCACATCCTATAACATACAGTACTTGTAGATTAGGTGTATGAATGTTTCTAGTCACATCCTATAACATACAGTACTTGTAGATTAGGTGTATGAATGTTTCTAGTCACATCCTATAGCATACAGTACTTGTAGATTAGTGTATGAATGTTTCTAGTCACATCCTATAACATACAGTACTTGTAGATTAGGTGTATGAATGTTTCTAGTCACATCCTATGACATACAGTACTTGTAGATTAGGTGTATGAATGTTTCTAGTCACATCCTATGACATACAGTACTTGTAGATTAGGTGTATGAAGGTTTCTAGTCACATCCTATAACATACAGTACTTGTAGATTAGGTGTATGAATGTTTCTAGTCACATCCTATAACATACAGTACTTGTAGATTAGGTGTATGAATGTTTCTAATCACATCCTATAACATACAGTACTTGTAGATTAGGTGTATGAATGTTTCTAGTCACATCCTATAACATACAGTACTTGTAGATTAGTGTATGAATGTTTCTAGTCACATCCTATAGCATACAGTACTTGTAGATTAGGTGTATGAATGTTTCTAGTCACATCCTATAACATACAGTACTTGTAGATTAGGTGTATGAATGTTTCTAGTCACATCCTATAGCATACAGTACTTGTAGATTAGGTGTATGAATGTTTCTAGTCACATCCTATAGCATACAGTACTTGTAGATTAGGTGTATGAATGTTTCTAGTCACATCCTATAACATACAGTACTTGTAGATTAGTGTATGAATGTTTCTAGTCACATCCTATAACATACAGTACTTGTAGATTAGGTGTATGAATGTTTCTAGTCACATCCTATGGCATACAGTACTTGTAGATTAGGTGTATGAATGTTTCTAGTCACATCCTATAACATACAGTACTTGTAGATTAGGTGTATGAATGTTTCTAGTCACATCCTATAACATACAGTACTTGTAGATTAGGTGTATGAATGTTTCTAGTCACATCCTATAACATACAGTACTTGTAGATTAGGTGTATGAATGTTTCTAGTCACATCCTATAACATACAGTACTTGTAGATTAGGTGTATGAAGGTTTCTAGTCACATCCTATGACATACAGTACTTGTAGATTAGGTGTATGAATGTTTCTAGTCACATCCTATAACATACAGTACTTGTAGATTAGGTGTATGAAGGTTTCTAGTCACATCCTATAACATACAGTACTTGTAGATTAGGTGTATGAATGTTTCTAGTCACATCCTATGACATACAGTACTTGTAGATTAGGTGTATGAAGGGTTCCACACATCCTATAACATACAGTACTTGTAGATTAGTGTATGAATGTTTCTAGTCACATCCTATAACATACAGTACTTGTAGATTAGGTGTATGAATGTTTCTAGTCACATCCTATAACATACAGTACTTGTAGATTAGGTGTATGAAGGTTTCTAGTCACATCCTATGACATACAGTACTTGTAGATTAGGTGTATGAATGTTTCTAGTCACATCCAATAACATACAGTACTTGTAGATTAGGTGTATGAATGTTTCTAGTCACATCCTATAACATACAGTACTTGTAGATTAGTGTATGAATGTTTCTAGTCACATCCTATAGCATACAGTACTTGTAGATTAGGTGTATGAATGTTTCTAGTCACATCCTATGACATACAGTACTTGTAGATTAGGTGTATGAAGGGTTCTAGTCACATCCTATAACATACAGTACTTGTAGATTAGGTGTATGAATGTTTCTAGTCACATCCTATGACATACAGTACTTGTAGATTAGGTGTATGAAGGTTTCTAGTCACATCCTATGACATACAGTACTTGTAGATTAGGTGTATGAAGGGTTCTAGTCACATCCTATGACATACAGTACTTGTAGATTAGGTGTATGAAGGGTGCCAGATGTACAAGACACATCCAGTCAAGTAGGTGATGTTTTTATGGGTGAATCCTTGAATAAATTGGAGGCAGTGATATGCCTTAGGAAGTGTGTCAATAATGTTTCCATAAACATTGTAAATTGATTGTTAGTTTAGAACATTTACCTATGGAGAAAATTCTGGTCTCTGTTCTGTTCACCTGAATTTTGGGATAAAGAGCAAAGAGTGGGTTGGTCCACACAATAGTCCAAATCAAAGGATTTGTATAGTACTATATAAATCCTTGTCCAAATTATTAAATATTGTACAATTCATCCTTTGTGAATGCAATACAGATGGACAACACCTTACTGAAGAAATAAAAGCAAGAATAAATAAATAGCACAGCTCTTAATACATGAACGAAGGCAATAAAACGAGATTTTTTTTTAGTTTAAACAAGATTTTCTCAAGTCTGTATCCCACCTGACTTGAAATGTTTCCAGAAAGGGTACAACAATACTATACAATTACTGCCTTCTTAGGATCGAGAGTGCACATAAAAAAATATAATGGTCAACCAGAGAAGGGTTGTTTTCCTCCTTAGATGGCTGTAATCGTTTTATTATACTGAACTGAGAAAAGCAAGAGGAAAAATAATGTTTCTGCAATCATTACATTTGTTGAATATATAAGACAAATATTTTTGAAAAATAATACTGGTATATGCAACAGTCAAATTGAATTCTGACGTAGTCGTTTAATATTTTTTGAATATTTGCCCATTACCGCTTACGTTATCTTGTCAATAATGTGGCAATACACATGATTACATTAGAATGGAGATAACTGTGTTGTATCTGAAAATTTCACGACATCAATTGTGGATTTAATGCTGTAATTTTTACGGTATCAATTCCAGGTTAAAATAGCATGAGATATTTTTAGAATTTTAGCTGATTACTGCTTACTCATCTTGCCAATTTAATGTGGCAATACACATGATTACATTAGAATGGAGATAACTGTATTGTATTTGAAAATTTCACGGCATCAATTGTCGATTTCATGGTCACAAATATCCGTTGACTGGCTCCACGTCGCCAGTAAACTCAATTTACCACCATCAAATCTCCAATTGATGGCATGAAATTTTCAAATACAATACAGTTATCTCCTAAGTATGGCACGGACATGAAATAGGACACCCTTAAAATTGATAAAAACAACGCTTGGTTTTGTTCTTTTAAGTAAATTTGGCAGTTGTGTTTGACTGCAACTGTGGCAGTACTATTGTCACACCTCTGTTGAGACAATATAGGTGCTGTCGAGGTAGAAAATATTTCTGTCTACTAGTCTAGGGGAATTGTTATGGTTGAACACATCAATAATTATCTTAGGTCATATACAGTGAGGTCTAATAATATACTTTATTTAGATCACTACGAAATACATTATCATTGCACAAAAGGTCCATATACTACACTATCGCCGTCAGTAACACTATGTAAAGTCAATATCAAAAAAGGTTCACGCTAAGGAAAGTTTGAAGATACCAAATGGGTAATCAGAGGCCGTAAATCGAAGAAGGACGGACAATGCAATGGCGAAAAGAAAAAGACAAACAATGAGCTACAAAACTAAAGATCAAACAACACAAACCCCACTATAAACCAGGGTGAACTCGGGTGCTCCGGAAGAGTGATCACTTCCTGCTCCACAGGTGACGCCCGTTGCTATTGTTAGAAACCCGGTGATAAGTAATAAAGGAGGAAAGAACCCGATAATGATTACGACAAACGGAACATATCCGTGGTCATTTGTGTCGCAGACATTCCGTAACGGTTAACGAGGTCATGATGGCGACCGTAGAACTTTCGAAGTGATGACTTCAACTTAGCCACTACACTCTGGCCATCAGTAACACTGATTTGTCAATATCAAATACAATATCAAAAAAGACTGTCCGTACTTCTCTAGCACTTTGTAATGCCTTCATCAAATGTATTAATATCAACAGTCTAGTCATTACTGTTTACGTTACTGCATCAGGGTTACTGTCAAATGACTGTGTTGTCTCTTTGTACACTTGGTCCCGTGTGACTACGTTCTGTGGCAGCCTTTTTGTTTGTAGAACAGTGATCATCCCGTAGATATTTGAATGTACATAAAGTTTATTTTGTCCAAACAAAATCGAACATTTACAAAGAAACTAACATTGACAAAGGGATACCAATGAAGTTTCATTAATTAAGGTAACTTTTTGTATTAATCGGCAATAAACGCGTGGTTCCTTTATTGTGTTTCCAATTAATTGAAATATTGGAACTTTCTCTCGTGTTTATTTAGATCAATATATCTAATTGTAAATAATGTATTATCTTAATAGATTGAAACAAATTAACAGACATGAAAGGTCTTGTAACATTCTAAAACTCTAGAACAGTATTGACAAATGTTATATTTCTTTTTATGTTTTAGGGGAATAACAAGAATACTGGTATTAAAACTTACAATATTATATCATGCCATGGATGTATTATATAATACTCCTCTGATCATTCTTTATTTGAAATATAATTCACATGCAAAACTGTAATTTCTAATGTTTATCTCTGACTAATACCTTCCATGGATAATGTCGCCTTTGAAAATTAAATGAGGACAAATATTAAATTTCTAAAACCAGACACTTATATTTGTAAAAGAGATTTATCTGTTGACACATGACTATCTTTATTTTTTATAATTCGTTTGTTGCTCTATTGATACAAACATATTATGGTCCTAATTCTCTGGCTTTCTAATCTTTTGACCTTGAGCGTACTTGATCAAGGTCATTCAAGATACCCACGTCGTGTGCACTAAATTAGATATTTACGTTTTCCCCTAATAGGCAACATTTACCAACAGTTGTATCTTGATTTATCAATGATAGAAAAGCACATGTTTTGTAGGTCCAACATACGTATGTGTATCCCTATGATGTGCATTTTTTTTTAATTCTCTATATTGCCAAATAAATTATACTTGATTATTCCATGAATCATGGTTTTAAAGAAATGGGATCCACTAATCGCTGGGAGAAATGTAATACATCCAGGTATGATGCTATATGTAATTTATTGAAGCTAACCATAGCTAACTGCGGCCAATTTTGGCTATCCGGTTTAGGTCATTTGGTTTACTTGGCTTTCAGATCGCTTGAATGTGAGCGTCCTGGTGATGATTATTCCAGTTAGCGTCGTGCGCAATACATTAGATATCTACGTTTTCATTACAATTTAAGTATTGTTTATACTTTGAGTATTATCAGATTAGATGTTGTTTCTGTTAATAACAAACGACCACAAGATCAGAGTTAACGTTTTAAAGCAGATCATATCAATTTATATCAATTAAAACATGTCGTATAAAATAATATCCACAATAAATTATGTCGTAATTTTTTGTCCAAGGCTTTCAGGGTACCAACCCTATATGATCTGTCTACAGATTAAATTGTCTTGTTTACAACGACAGAATTCCCAAAGTGATTGAATTGATAAGACACATCAAAGTAAAGAAAAACCTTGTTATTTGACCTTTAGATTTCAAATTCCCAAAGCACGAAACAACTGGCTATTGTATAGTCAATGTAATTATTAGTAAATGACCAGAATCATACATTTTAGCATCGATGTGAAAATATTTATCCATGTGCTTATATCAATCAATCTAGGTTAAAGATGGTAATTATAATACCATGGGAGAACTTATGGACATCTCAATAAAAAAAAAATATTGTGACACCAACAATCTCCTAAATGCTCTGTCAAAATTCAATTAAGTTCGTTGATATTTACTGGAAGTCATAAGTTGTAAAATAAATGGAGACTACTTTACACAATGAATATTCTGATTAATGAGAAATATAATAACTTGCCTACTTTCAGTGCCGGATTTACCTATAGACTCGATAGGCTAAAGCCTAGGGCCTCAAAATTTAGGGTGCCTCCGTCCAAGGTGTATAATATTTTTAACACTGTTATTGGACCTTCACACTTATATGCTGTCATAACGTACTGTACTTTCTAAAACAACCCTTCAGTAATTTTCTTTACACAGTTGCACTCCATTTCAGAATATTGCAGAATTTTAAACACCCCTCATCATCTTCGCCTTTATTGAAATTGATTAAACACACTTCCATCTTCCCCCAGTCCTGAAGGTGGGGAATTGGGGGGCGGGGGGGGGGGGACTCACAAATGGAATAGCCTAGGGCCTCTCAATATCTAAATCTGGCACTACCTACTTTATATTGGATTCTAAAGCATCACAAGAATCCATATAGAGAAAAGTATATTGCTCGCTTTTCTACTTGTTCAAAAAAATAAATAACTGTCTCTATCTACGACAAATATTTTGTTTACAGTCGAAGACGAACTACAATCGTACTGTAACAAAGTCTATTCATCAATCCAAACATTTTACTTTTCTATCATTCCTCATGAAAAATCAAAACCCCGTTTAAAAGAAATTATTCACAACGTATTTTACTTTAACAATGGTAGGCAACGTTAAAAATTGATAGTTGTAGGTCACGAATTAACTTATTTTGTCAGTGGTATTTTGTTTCATTTTGTATATACATTTTTGTACATGTGTATATATAAATTACAAACGGATAGGAATTACAATGAGAAATCTTCGGTGAGAATTACAATGAGAATTCGATTGAAACGAAAACGTTTTTGTCCACATAAAAACGTAGATATCAAATTTAGTGCGCATGACGCGATTCTGGGATAACCGCTTTCATCAGGTACGCTCAAAGTCGAAAGGTTGGAAAGCCAAATAATTTAAAGATTTGGGAGCAAGTAAACCAAAGGACTTAAACAGGACCGTCAAAATAAGCTAAGGTCACCCATGCCCGAGTGAGGAGAACCTTAGTTTTAATAATATGTATACATTACTTATGAACTATAAATTTAAATAACAAATATATCTAATAAACCATGTCAGTGCCGAAACACTGACTACTGGGCGGATAATACTCTAGGGGATTAATCAAGTACACATTGCTTTGCACTTATTGCTGTTTTATAAAGAAAAATCTTCGGTGAGCAATTAACAATAGCTACAAGCTCTTTTAACCCCGCCACATGTTCGTGTCTGTCCCACGTCTGGACCTAGATTTTCTTTTAACCCCGCCACATGTTCATGCTTGTCTCACGTCTGGGCCTAGATTTTCTTTTAACCCCGCCACATCTTCATGTTTGTCTCACGTCTGGACCTAGATTTTCTTTTAACCCCTCCACGTGTTGGTGTTTGTCCCACGTCAGGACCTAGATTTTCTTTTAACCCCGCCACATGTTGGTGTCTCTCACGTCAGGACCTATATTTTCCTTTAACCCCGCCACATGTTGGTGTCTGTCTCACGTCTGGACCTAGATTTTCTTTTAACCCCGCCACATGTTCATGTTTGTCTCACGTCTGGACCTAGATTTTCTTTTAACCCCTCCACGTGTTGGTGTCTGTCCCACGTCATGACCTAGACTTTCTTTTAACCCCGCCACATGTTCATGTTTGTCTCACGTCTGGACCTAGATTTTCTTTTAACCCCTCCACATGTTCATGTTTGTCTCACGTCTGGACCTAGATTTTCTTTTAACCCCGCCACATGTTCATGTTTGTCTCACGTCTGGACCTAGATTTTCTTTTAACCCCTCCACATGTTCATGTTTGTCTCACGTCTGGACCTAGATTTTCTTTTAACCCCGCCACATGTTCATGTTTGTCTCACGTCTGAACCTAGATTTTCTTTTAACCCCTCCACGTGTTGGTGTCTGTCCCACGTCATGACCTAGATTTTCTTTTAACCCCGCCACATGTTCGTGTCTGTCCCACGTCATGACCTAGACTTTATTTTAACCCCGCCACATGTTCATGTTTGTCTCACGTCTGGACCTAGATTTTCTTTTAACCCCGCCACATGTTGGTGTCTGTCCCACGTCAGGACCTAGATTTTCCTTTAACCCCGCCACATGTTGGTGTCTGTCTCACGTCTGGACCTAGATTTTCTTTTAACCCCGCCACATGTTCATGTTTGTCTCACGTCTGGACCTAGATTTTCTTTTAACCCCTCCACGTGTTGGTGTCTGTCCCACGTCGTGACCTAGACTTTCTTTTAACCCCGCCACATTTTCATGTTTGTCTCACGTCTGGACCTAGATTTTCTTTTAACCCCGCCACATGTTCATGTTTGTCTCACGTCTGGACCTAGATTTTCTTTTAACCCCGCCACATGTTCATGTTTGTCTCACGTCTGGACCTAGATTTTCTTTTAACCCCTCCACGTGTTGGTGTCTGTCCCACGTCATGACCTAGACTTTCTTTTAACCCCGCCACATGTTCATGTTTGTCTCACGTCTGGACCTAGATTTTCTTTTAACCCCGCCACATGTTCATGTTTGTCTCACGTCTGGACCTAGATTTTCTTTTAACCCCTCCACATGTCCATGTTTGTCTCACGTCTGGAACTAGATTTTCTTTTAACCCCGCCACATGTTGGTGTCTGTCCCACGTCTGGACCTAGATTTTCTTTTAACCCCGTCACATGTTCGTGTCTGTCCCACGTCATGACCTAGACTTTCTTTTAACCCCGCCACATGTTCATGTTTGTCTCACGTCTGGACCTAGATTTTCTTTTAACCCCGCCACATGTTCATGTTTGTCTCACGTCTGGACCTAGATTTTCTTTTAACCCCTCCACGTGTTGGTGTTTGTCCCACGTCAGGACCTAGATTTTCTTTTAACCCCGCCACATGTTGGTGTCTCTCACGTCAGGACCTATATTTTCCTTTAACCCCGCCACATGTTGGTGTCTGTCTCACGTCTGGACCTAGATTTTCTTTTAACCCCGCCACATGTTCATGTTTGTCTCACGTCTGGACCTAGATTTTCTTTTAACCCCTCCACGTGTTGGTGTCTGTCCCACGTCATGACCTAGACTTTCTTTTAACCCCGCCACATGTTCATGTTTGTCTCACGTCTGGACCTAGATTTTCTTTTAACCCCTCCACATGTTCATGTTTGTCTCACGTCTGGACCTAGATTTTCTTTTAACCCCGCCACATGTTCATGTTTGTCTCACGTCTGGACCTAGATTTTCTTTTAACCCCTCCACATGTTCATGTTTGTCTCACGTCTGGACCTAGATTTTCTTTTAACCCCGCCACATGTTCATGTTTGTCTCACGTCTGAACCTAGATTTTCTTTTAACCCCTCCACGTGTTGGTGTCTGTCCCACGTCATGACCTAGATTTTCTTTTAACCCCGCCACATGTTCGTGTCTGTCTCACGTCTGGACCTAGATTTTCTTTTAACCCCGTCACATGTTCGTGTCTGTCCCACGTCATGACCTAGACTTTATTTTAACCCCGCCACATGTTCATGTTTGTCTCACGTCTGGACCTAGATTTTCTTTTAACCCCTCCACGTGTTGGTGTCTGTCCCACGTCATGACCTAGACTTTCTTTTAACCCCGCCACATGTTCATGTTTGTCTCACGTCTGGACCTAGATTTTCTTTTAACCCCGCCACATGTTCATGTTTGTCTCACGTCTGGACCTAGATTTTCTTTTAACCCCTCCACATGTTCATGTTTGTCTCACGTCTGGACCTAGATTTTCTTTTAACCCCGCCACATGTTGGTGTCTGTCCCACGTCTGGACCTAGATTTTCTTTTAACCCCGTCACATGTTCGTGTCTGTCCCACGTCATGACCTAGACTTTCTTTTAACCCCGCCACATGTTCATGTTTGTCTCACGTCTGGACCTAGATTTTCTTTTAACCCCGCCACATGTTCATGTTTGTCTCACGTCTGGACCTAGATTTTCTTTTAACCCCGCCACATGTTCATGTTTGTCTCACGTCTGGACCTAGATTTTCTTTGAACCCCTCCACGTGTTGGTGTCTGTCCCACGTCATGACCTAGATTTTCTTTTAACCCCGCCACATGTTCGTGTCTGTCCCACGTCAGGACCTAGATTTTCTTTTAACCCCGCCACATGTTCGTGTCTGTCTCACGTCTGGACCTAGATTTTCTTTTAACCCCGCCACATGTTGGTGTCTGTCCCACGTCAGGACCTAGATTTTCTTTTAACCCCGCCACATGTTCGTGTGTGTCTCACGTCAGGACCTAGATTTTCTTTTAACCCCGCCACATGTTGGTGTCTGTCCCACGTCAGGACCTAGATTTTCTTTTAACCCCGCCACATGTTCGTGTCTGTCCCACGTCAGGACCTAGATTTTCTTTTAACCCCGCCACATGTTCGTGTCTGTCTCACGTCTGGACCTAGATTTGCTTTTAACCCCGCCACATGTTCGTGTCTGTCTCACGTCAGGACATAGATGTTCTTTTAACCCCGCCACATGTTGGTGTCTGTCCCACGTCAGGACCTAGATTTTCTTTTAACCCCGCCACATGTTCGTGTCTGTCTCACGTCAGGACATAGATGTTCTTTTAACCCCGCCACATGTTGGTGTCTGTCTCACGTCAGGACCTAGATTTTCTTTTAACCCCTCCACATGTTGTTGTCTGTCCCACGTCTGGAACTAGATTTTCTTTTAACCCCGCCACATGTTGGTGTCTGTCCCACGCCAGGACCTAGATTTTCTTTTAAGCCCGCCACATGTTCGTGTCTGTTTCACGTCTGGACCTAGATTTTCTTTTAACCCCTCCACGTGTTGGTGTCTGTCCCACGTCAGGACCTAGAGTTTACATTCTGTTATATAACCTTATTTTTGTCTTGCGGTTGTATTGTTTGGACTTCCAAATGGGTCGTAATCTTTGGAATGCATATCTTACTTTGGCTAGCCTATGCATGAGTTACAATGCCTGTTTTAATTAGTTTGAAGGTTGATTATTCAATAGATGTATATTTTATTGAATTGGAATATTTTGTAGATATGATCGAAGCGTTGATTCTTTCATATGTGAACAGCCTTTATTTTATTAACAAATATTACAATGAAATGCTTTACTCTACGGTAGAGTCGGATGCAGCTAGTTAATTGTTAAATTTATGGAAATAATATGTGAATACGTAGATCTTTACTTTGAAGTTGTATATTAATTAAAAGGATATTAATTAGGAAGACTATGGTATGTTAATTGTAACTAAAAGAATGAACGGCATTTGAATGTGATTAAAATTGCTGCTAAAACTAATTATATTCAGCAGTATTGTAATTTTCAATATGTCTGGTATAATTTGTATATGCAAAGAGGTTGGAATGACGTACAGTATATAAATAATACAACAATTTGACCAGAACAAGAACATAAGATATGTTATTCCACTCTATAATATTTATTCTACTTATACAGAAATTCGTATTTCCCTCTCAACAACATCGTATTTCCCTCTCAACAATATCGTATTTCCCTTATTCGAAATTCTCAAGATTTAACGCTTTGGTCATATAACGGTATTCCATGTTGGTAAAGATAACTCCAGAGATGTTCCGGAATAATAATTTTGTAAACAAAGATGGCGAAAAGATTTCATTTGGCAGAATTCACCAAAACGTTGGCCTAGTGGAATAAAACATTTATTTCCCTTGCATAAGGATGATATGAAATTTGTTCACCCTCGAAATAGTTATATTTCCCTCTGGCTTTGCCCTCGGGAAATATGACTTTTCTCGGGTGAACAAATTTTCATATCTCCCTTATGCAAGGGAAATAAATGTATAGTATTGACCACTTAGCCTATTATGTCTTAACGTTCACACATATTTTTATATATAAAATAAAAAGCAACTTTGCTTGAAAAACAATTCTTGAAAACATTTCAATTGTTCTAATAAATAATCACAAAATGTAAACATAGTAACTGTATCAACATGTCTTAAATATTTAAAGATGTTACAAAAAAATTATAAGGAAACAAGTTCACGATACATGATACTAGAGATGTAATACAGAAGACTTGAGACTGTAGACTTGATACGGTATTCTTGATACAGAAGAATATGAAATGAAGACTTCATATGCATGTAGTATACTTGATAATGTAGACTTGATATCGTAGGTATGATACTGTAGACTTGATACAGTAGACTTGATACAATAGACGTAACACAGTATACTTGATATCGTAGGTATGATACTATAGACGTAACACAGAAGATTTGATACTAAAGAAGACCGTGTGAGCTGGTATAACTCGTGTCTTATCCAATTTGTATGTTTGTAAATCAAATAAGATTAAATTAAATTTAAATTAACAGTATTCTGTAGACTTACGTTACCTCCAGTTGTTTGTAGGAGGGCTCATGTCTTAATTACGTTATTTGTGTTTGCTTGCGTAGTTGTGTATAACACATATTGTGTTGTGTTTTTATTTTGTTGTTCTTCGTCTTGTGTACCCTATGTTGCCAGTTTCTCTGGATTGTCTATTACTGATTGCCCCCTTCGGTAATACAGTAGACCTGATACCGCAATTTGCAGCTGAAGACTTGATGCAATATGATGGTGTAGACTTATTGCACTAGGCATGGTACTGTAGACTTGATACAGTATAAGTGATGATGTAGACTTATTACAGTAGGCATGGTACTGTAGACTTGATACAGTATAAATGATGATGTAGACTTATTACAGTAGGCATGGTACTGTAGACTTGATACAGTATAAGTGATGATGTAGACTTATTACAGTAGGCATGGTACTGTAGACTTGATACAGTATAAATGATGATGTAGACTTATTACAGTAGGCATGGTACTGTAGACTTGAAACAGTATAAGTGATGATGTAGACTTATTACAGTAGGCATGGTACTGTAGACTTGATACAGTATAAATGATGATGTAGACTTATTACATTAGGCATGGTACTGTAGACTTGATACAGTATAAGTGATGATGTAGACTTATTACAGTAGGCATGGTACTGTAGACTTGATACAGTATAAGTGATGATGTAGACTTATTACAGTAGGAATGGTACTGTAGACTTGATACAGTATAAGTGATGATGTAGACGTATTACAGTAGACATGGTACTGTAGACTTGATACAGCATAAGTGATGATGTAGACTTATTACAGTAGGCATGGTACTGTAGACTTGATACAGTAAAAGTAATGATGTAGACTTATTACAGTAGGCATGGTACTGTAGACTTGATACAGTATAAGTGATGATGTAGACTTATTACAGTAGGCATGGTACTGTAGACTTGATACAGTATAAGTGATGATGTAGACTTATTACAGTAGGCATGGTACTGTAGACTTGATAGAGTATAAGTGATGATGTAGACTTATTACAGTAGGCATGGTACTGTAGACTTGATACAGTATAAGTGATGATGTAGACTTATTACAGTAGGCATGGTACTGTAGACTTGATACAGTAAAAGTAATGATGTAGACTTATTACAGTAGGCATGGTACTGTAGACTTGATACAGTATAAGTGATGATGTAGACTTATTACAGTAGGCATGGTAATGTAGACTTGATACAGTATAAGTAATGATGTAGACTTAATACAGTAGGCATGGTATTGTAGACTTGATACAGTAAAAGTAATGATGTAGACTTATTACAGTAGGCATGGTACTGTAGACTTGATACCGTATAAGTGATGATGTAGACTTATTACAGTAGACATGGTACTGTAGACTTGATACAGTATAAGTGATGATGCAGACTTATTACAGTAGGCATGGTACTGTAGACTTGATACGGTAAAAGTAATGATGTAGACTTATTACAGTAGGAATGGTACTGTAGACTTGATACAGTATAAGTGATGATGTACTTATTACAGTAGGCATGGTATTGTAGACTTGATACAGTATAAATGATGATGTAGACTTATTACAGTAGGCATGGTACTGTAGACTTGATACAGTATAAGTGATGATGTAGACTTATTACAGTAGGCATGGTAATGTAGACTTGATACAGTATAAGTAATGATGTAGACTTATTACAGTAGGCATGGTACTGTAGACTTGATACAGTAAAAGTAATGATGTAGACTTATTACAGTAGGCATGGTACTGTAGACTTGATACAGTATAAGTGATGATGTAGACTTATTACAGTAGGCATGGTACTGTAGACTTGATACAGTAAAAGTAATGATGTAGACTTATTACAGTAGGCATGGTACTGTAGACTTGATACAGTATAAGTGATGATGTAGACTTATTACAGTAGGCATGGTAATGTAGACTTGATACAGTATAAGTAATGATGTAGACTTAATACAGTAGGCATGGTACTGTAGACTTGATACAGTATAAGTGATGATGTAGACTTATTACAGTAGGCATGGTACTGTAGACTTGATACAGTAAAAGTAATGATGTAGACTTATTACAGTAGACTTGATACAGTATAAGTGATGATGTAGACTTATTACAGTAGGCATGGTAATGTAGACTTGATACAGTATAAGTAATGATGTAGACTTAATACAGTAGGCATGGTATTGTAGACTTGATACAGTAAAAGTAATGATGTAGACTTATTACAGTAGGCATGGTACTGTAGACTTGATACCGTATAAGTGATGATGTAGACTTATTACAGTAGACATGGTACTGTAGACTTGATACAGTATAAGTGATGATGCAGACTTATTACAGTAGGCATGGTACTGTAGACTTGATACAGTAAAAGTAATGATGTAGACTTATTACAGTAGGAATGGTACTGTAGACTTGATACAGTATAAGTGATGATGTACTTATTACAGTAGGCATGGTATTGTAGACTTGATACAGTATAAATGATGATGTAGACTTATTACAGTAGGCATGGTACTGTAGACTTGATACAGTATAAGTGATGATGTAGACTTATTACAGTAGGCATGGTAATGTAGACTTGATACAGTATAAGTAATGATGTAGACTTATTACAGTAGGCATGGTACTGTAGACTTGATACAGTATAAATGATGATGTAGACTTATTACAGTAGGCATGGTACTGTAGATTTGATACAGTATACATGATGATGTAGACTTATTACAGTAGGCATGGTACTGTAGACTTGATACAGTATAAGTGATGATGTAGACTTATTACAGTAGACATGGTACTGTAGACTTGATACAGTAAAAGTAATGATGTAGACTTATTACAGTAGGCATGGTACTGTAGACTTGATACAGTATAAATGATGATGTAGACTTATTACAGTAGGCATGGTACTATAGACTTGATACAGTATAAGTGATGATGTAGACTTATTACAGTAGGCATGGTACTGTAGACTTGATACAGTATAAGTAATGATGTAGACTTATTACAGTAGGCATGGTACTGTAGACTTGATACAGTAAAAGTAATGATGTAGACTTATTACAATAGGCATGGTACTGTAGACTTGATACAGTATAAGTGATGATGTAGACTTATTACAGTAGGCATGG
Organism: Bathymodiolus brooksi; assembly: GCA_963680875.1. NCBI lineage: Eukaryota > Metazoa > Mollusca > Bivalvia > Mytilida > Modiolidae > Bathymodiolus > Bathymodiolus brooksi. The sequence goes on from OY804577.1 coordinate 33,745,555, forward strand.
TACTGTAGACTTGATACAGTAAAAGTAATGATGTAGACTTATTATAGTAGGCATGGTACTGTAGACTTGATACAGTATAAGTGATGATGTAGACTTATTACAGTAGGCATGGTACTGTAGACTTGATACAGTATAAGTGATGATGTAGACTTATTACAGTAGGCATGGTACTGTAGACTTGATAGAGTATAAGTGATGATGTAGACTTATTACAGTAGGCATGGTACTGTAGACTTGATACAGTATAAGTGATGATGTAGACTTATTACAATAGGCATGGTACTGTAGACTTGATACAGTAAAAGTAATGATGTAGACTTATTACAGTAGGCATGGTACTGTAGACTTGATACAGTATAAGTGATGATGTAGACTTATTACAGTAGGCATGGTACTGTAGACTTGATACAGTATAAGTGATGATGTAGACTTATTACAGTAGGCATGATACTGTAGACTTGATACAGTATAAGTGATCATGTAGACTTATTACAGTAGGCATGGTACTGTAGACTTGATACAGTATAAGTGATGATGTAGACTTATTACAATAGGCATGGTACTGTAGACTTGATACAGCATAAGTGATGATGTAGACTTATTACAGTAGGCATGGTACTGTAGACTTGATACAGTATAAGTGATGATGTAGACTTATTACAGTAGGCATGGTACTGTAGACTTGATACAGTATAAGTGATGATGTAGACTTATTACAGTAGGAATGGTACTGTAGACTTGATACAGTATAAGTGATGATGTAGACTTATTACAGTAGACATGGTACTGTAGACTTGATACAGCATAAGTGATGATGTAGACTTATTACAGTAGGCATGGCACTGTAGACTTGATACAGTAAAAGTAATGATGTAGACTTATTACAGTAGGCATGGTACTGTAGACTTGATACAGTATAAGTGATGATGTAGACTTATTACAGTAGGCATGGTACTGTAGACTTGATACAGTATAAGTGATGATGTAGACTTATTACAGTAGGCATGGTACTGTAGACTTGATAGAGTATAAGTGATGATGTAGACTTATTACAGTAGGCATGGTACTGTAGACTTGATACAGTATAAGTGATGATGTAGACTTATTACAGTAGGCATGGTACTGTAGACTTGATACAGTAAAAGTAATGATGTAGACTTATTACAGTAGGCATGGTACTGTAGACTTGATACAGTATAAGTAATGATGTAGACTTATTACAGTAGGCATGGTACTGTAGACTTGATACAGTAAAAGTAATGATGTAGACTTATTACAATAGGCATGGTACTGTAGACTTGATACAGTATAAGTGATGATGTAGACTTATTACAGTAGGCATGGTACTGTAGACTTGATACAGTAAAAGTAATGATGTAGACTTATTATAGTAGGCATGGTACTGTAGACTTGATACAGTATAAGTGATGATGTAGACTTATTACAGTAGGCATGGTACTGTAGACTTGATACAGTATAAGTGATGATGTAGACTTATTACAGTAGGCATGGTACTGTAGACTTGATAGAGTATAAGTGATGATGTAGACTTATTACAGTAGGCATGGTACTGTAGACTTGATACAGTATAAGTGATGATGTAGACTTATTACAATAGGCATGGTACTGTAGACTTGATACAGTATAAGTGATGATGTAGACTTATTACAGTAGGCATGGTACTGTAGACTTGATACAGTAAAAGTAATGATGTAGACTTATTACAGTAGGCATGGTACTGTAGACTTGATACAGTATAAGTGATGATGTAGACTTATTACAGTAGGCATGGTAATGTAGACTTGATACAGTATAAGTAATGATGTAGACTTATTACAGTAGGCATGGTATTGTAGACTTGATACAGTAAAAGTAATGATGTAGACTTATTACAGTAGGCATGGTACTGTAGACTTGATACAGTATAAGTGATGATGTAGACTTATTACAGTAGACATGGTACTGTAGATTTGATACAGCATAAGTGATGATGCAGACTTATTACAGTAGGCATGGTACTGTAGACTTGATACAGTAAAAGTAATGATGTAGACTTATTACAGTAGGCATGGTACTGTAGACTTGATACAGTATAAGTGATGATGTACTTATTACAGTAGGCATGGTATTGTAGACTTGATACAGTATAAATGATGATGTAGACTTATTACAGTAGGCATGGTACTGTAGACTTGATACAGTATAAGTGATGATGTAGACTTATTACAGTAGGCATGGTAATGTAGACTTGATACAGTATAAGTAATGATGTAGACTTATTACAGTAGGCATGGTACTGTAGACTTGATACAGTAAAAGTAATGATGTAGACTTATTACAGTAGGCATGGTACTGTAGACTTGATACAGTATAAGTGATGATGTAGACTTATTACAGTAGACATGGTACTGTAGACTTGATACAGTATAAGTGATGATGCAGACTTATTACAGTAGGCATGGTACTGTAGACTTGATACAGTAAAAGTAATGATGTAGACTTATTACAGTAGGCATGGCACTGTAGACTTGATACAGTATAAGTGATGATGTACTTATTACAGTAGGCATGGTATTGTAGACTTGATACAGTATAAATGATGATGTAGACTTATTACAGTAGGCATGGTACTGTAGACTTGATACAGTATAAGTGATGATGCAGACTTATTACAGTAGGCATGGTACTGTAGACTTGATACAGTATAAGTGATGATGCAGACTTATTACAGTAGGCATGGTACTGTAGATTTGATACAATATACTTGATTCAATAGACTTGATACTGTATACAATATTTGATTCAGTAGGTTTGATGTGCATACGTGGCACAGTATACTTGATACTAGTTTGAATCGCTAAGACTGGGTATTACACATCATTTATCAGTTATATCATTGAAGTAAACTTTACAATGATGGAAAGGGAATAACATGGATCAATCACCGGTCGGGGTCACAATCATTACCCTAGCTCGTGATAGTCAGTGACGGAATAGTCAGACACAATTCAAATTCTTTATGATCGCGACCTCAGGGGCTCCACAAATTATGTTGTCTATACTCCAAAGATAATATAACATTATGTTTTACAATTTTGCTTGTTGCATGACAAAATATTCTAATTTCTACTTCTGAAGGAAACTTTTATCCTTTATATATTTCTTGTCTGTAAATGATCAAATTGGCAAATTTCCAACAGGAGTAATTACGAAGTCATTTTTTATACATATTTCACTGAAGACTCTAAAAGTACTCTGAACAAGCTGTTAATAGATACAGACGAAAATGCTGTCACCCCAGCAAACAACGCACCCAATTAAAGTGTTTATTTGCAGTATAGTTTACATTGACTACATGTTCTAACAAACGTGTGTGTGTGTGTGTGTGTGAATTTATATTTGGATAAAGAAATGTCATTTTTAGTAAACACAGTAAAATTATAAAAAAAACAACTAAGAAATCCCGCACTATCAGAACAATTCCACAAGCCCATCGGAAGACATAACAGAGAAACAATAGCCAGATTTAAATCAAAATCTTTCGTCATATGTACACAAGTGACAGAATATCTTTCAACACAAAATGTACACTGAAGACAACATATTTGTTTAAAATATGTACTCTAAGATGGCTGGTATAAGGTAGTCTTGTATGGATGATTATTAAGAACTCGATCAAAAGAAAAGCCAATATAATTTACTATTGCTATGTAATGTATGTACTCTAAATGTATTTATCATCAGTAGAATAGCCAATCACTGTCGTACAAAATTATAAAGACGAAATAATGAGTACAACAGACATCATAGAAAATATAATAAAAGTAATTATTCCGTGCAATACAATTGAGAAACATCACATTGAGTACATTGTTATTTATTGTGTATAAAAGATCAAACAATTCACACAGAAAACGTCTAACCCTGATGTTGAATAAAAGTAAATTGATTTACACTTGGACATATTGTCCTGATTAACCAACAATGGAAATGAGAAGAATGATTTCAATAATGTAATCCAATATTGTTACGACATACAACAAAAAGGTTGGCTTTCTTGTACCAGCATTTTACTGATAACGTAGTTCTGCTGGATATTTTATGTGTTATGTAAAATGATGAGTGAGAGAATGCTTATAATAACGTGAGTAATTTTTCACGTAAATCACATCTACTTTTAAATGATACCTTTTTTGTGTACTAGATCACCACACTTTGTTGGATTTGCATAGCGTCAGCTCACTGATACGGTTGTCCACAGGTAGACATTTCGCTCCATTCTGTCTCATTCTCCTAACTCCGATCTAACTGGTCCATATTGTTACTCGTCAATGCTGTTTGCCTAGCAGATAAGCAACCAATACCAATTTTATAATCTTTGATTTGACCTGGCCTGCCGCAGATGATCAAATCCAAAACCTATAGCAATTGAGGCCAGCATCATATCATTGCATACAGTGTCATTACACCACATACGATTAAATTATTATTAAACAAATTGTCAATGAAACAAGTTTTTTTTTACGTATAATGTACAATTTTATCTGATTCACTTTGATTTATGTAAGGAAATGCCATCATCAAAATGTTGCTGGTTCTCCACGTAGAACATTTATATTTCAATAGGCCTTGGAGAAGTATAAACCAAACATACCTTTGTAGTTTTTGTTGTCATACAACATGTTTCTGTCCTTACATCATATTAAAAATGTGTACCAAATTATCACATTGCAAACAATTTGGTATGGGCATTTTCCGCTCAATTCTTTCCCGATCATCTAAGTAGTCATTTAGTTTAAGTATGTCTGAGAATTGTTTTTTTGAATTTAAGACCAAGTTGACTTACATCGTCTGCTTTCAAATTTGGCTTTACTTACCGGTTGACATTCCAATGACATTCAATTGATTGCTCCAATGCTACACGTTCGGTAAAACGATTGAACAAAAATCCAATGTCAAAAACCCATAGACACACGGCTAAATCCCCTATATACAAAATGACTAGAATGAATGATACGCCATTGTTGTATCTAAGTGGTGCACATTTCAGATGCACATTATAGTGTGATCACAAGTGTTTTTTTTTCCTAACCATTTCTTCGTTGATTTTTGAATGGGTGACACAGAGTTTTATTACATACTCATATAGATATCTTGAATTTGATTAGTCTAAAGAACGTCACATGATATTTGACATTCCGTTCGATCAACCGTTGGACGTTAGGTCGCATGGTTATATCAACCGCATGCGAGAAACCCCCATGGAAATTCCCTTGTGAGTCTCACGTGTTTCTAAATCCGGTTACTTCCCTTGGTACACAACAACATGGTGGCGAACGAAATAGAACACTTGGGTCTTTCCTAAAACCGAAGGGAAAATTTAACTAGACCAAATAAAGCAATTATCAACCTTGTAAGAGTGTGATATGACGAATTGTCTCCCCACGAAAGTTTGTGCCACCCTCGGGTGACAATCTTTCTCTGGGAGACAATCCGTCATATCCCACTCTTACAAGGCTGATAATAGTATAATATCAAATTATTGGATTCATTTGTAGTGCTTAGAAAAATGCTTAATTTCTGTCACACAAAGTACATTCACACTTTCCCTTACAAAACAGACTAAACAAAAAAATGTGAAAAAATTAAATAAAAACCGACGTCATAAAAAGTTGGTCTATTTAAGGTAAGCGTCAACTGTTCCAAGCCAGGTTTTATACTGCAAATGGTAACTTTACAGCATTGATAAAAGGAGTCGTATAAACTTTTGCTTTATACTGGACAATGTCCTGTATAAAGCATTTAGGCCACGCCCCTTTTTAGAACTACTTTCGGAAGTGTCATGGCCGCTTCCATGACGATTATGTCAACATTCATATCGTATCGCCGGCGAAATATTTCTGGTTGTATCATTTGTTGAATAAAGAAATTTGTTTCATATTTGTTTCAAATAAAAAATGTGTTATTGTTCCTAAAAATAAAAGACTAGGGAAAAAGAGTGAGTTGCCGTAAACCCTCCCCCCAAAATCGTCTGCTAAAATACAGCAACATGACTGATGTCTGACCAAGAGAATACAGTTTCAAATTTTAAACTGGACTGGTCACCAATGTCTTCCCATGTGTCTGAGGAACCTGTCCCTCCCTCTCCTGTGTTTGAAGATGAGGATTTGCAAGATGTGCTCATGCAAATGTTAGCTCAGGAGCAAGATGCAATTGCTGAGGAAAACATTGTCTCTTTGGCTGATCAGGACCCAGCAAATAAGGAAAATGTGACTACTACACATGACAATCAATTTGACACAAAGTCATGAACTTTGTAGACCAACAACAAAACAAAATTACTGCCAAAAAATCATTATATGACATAGCATTGTTCAAAAGATTCCTTACAGTCAAAAAGGAAACCAGAGAGATTCACAATATCCAATATAGTGAGCTCGATCCGTTGATAGCTAACTTCCTCCTGACTATAAGGAAAAAGGACGGAACAAAGTATGAACCATCAACATTGAGGGGCTATGTTAATAGCATTGACACACATTTGAGGCGTCACAAATATGGTCATAGTATCACGGGGAACAAAAATGATGATTCATTGAACTTAACGCGTCAAACTTTGAATGCAAAGCAAAAGGTTCTTCAACAGAAAGGGAAAGGGAATAAACCTAAGCGCTCACAGCCAATAACTGACAATGAAATCAACATGTTGTATGAACAAGGTTTACTTGGGGACAGCAGCCCAGAATCGCTTCTAAACACTGTGTGGATGAACAACTGTATCCAGTTTGGATTACGAGGTGTTTCAGAGCATTATAATCTAAGGTTTGTATTCTTGCCAAGCTTTATTTTCAAAATGTTGTCTCCACTGCAGACTCTGCTTCATTTTGGACAGAATAAATTGACTTAAAATTTGAATGTTGCTATCATCTACCGGTATGATGTTTTTTTTTAATAAAACTGTTTGCATGATTCTAATTTTGACTAGTACATGTACATATGAAATAGTCAATGACGTGCTGAAATCTGTTTGATCCAACGAAACACAATAAAAGCATACTTAAATTGTCAATCCATATCCACAAATGTACAGTTCTCCTCAAAAGCATAGAATTACATTAAGAAAAAGATGTGATTCCATTATATATTCCTGAGGTAGAATATAAACGAACTATTAAATTCCAATATTTGATGTATTGTTTATGTTACACTGAACATGCATATCCATTCTTAATGAACATGATGAATGTCTGATGACACATTAATAAATCTCCTGTTTAGTAATTGGTCGAATATCTGCATTTTTGTGGCTCCTAAAAATCATACGAATCTAAAGGTTGTCTGGTATTTACCTAAAAAATAAAAAATAATATTATTAATGATATTAGATAGTATGATATATTTGATTTCAGATGGGGTGACGTAACATTAAATAGTGATTCAAATGGAGTGAAATATCTGGAACTAAATGAAAGACAAACAAAAACTAGAACTGGAACAAATATTAGTGATGTCCGTGAGGTTTCACCCAAGATATTTTTAAAATCCTGGTGACCGAGATCCCATCAAATTTTATGAAATGTATACGTCCAAGCGCCCATCAAATGTTTCAGGTCCAGAAGATCCATTTTATTTAGCTTCGCGAACAATTCCCCTGGGGGACACTAGATCATCACTATGGTATTTGAGACAAAAAGTTGGTGTAAAAAAGTTAGGCAAGTTGCTGAAAACCATGAAAGAAAAGGGGCAATTGAACCCAAACAAATGAATCACTAATCACAGTGCAAGAAAATATCTTGTCCAGAAGTTGAGGGAAAATGAGGTGCAAAGTATTTATATCATGCAAATTTCAGGACACAACAATATTAACTCTGTGAACAGTTATAGTTCTATCAGTGAAAATAAACAACGTGAAATTTCAAATATCCTAAGTAACACAAGATTTGAAAGCTTACCGTCTTCAACAAACTCTGTTGTACCAGCTTCGTCATGTTCGTCGTCAATTCAGCCCGTTGCATCAGCCACCGTGTCTAGTTGCACCCAGGGAGAGCTAGATATTTCCGCTCCGATGTTTTCATCCCAAACAAACATGTCAAGTCGCATAAATTCGATCTTTTATGGTGCACATTTGAACATTAACAATCTCAATGTTTACGTTGGAAATCAACACCCGCCACAATGAATCAGCTGATGACCGTGACCTTGTAACATTTTCCCGTTTCTTTTCCGATTTTTATATATTTCATGTTAAATAATCATCTTTTGTTGCATTTGTTATTGTTACTGTTGTCAATTAGATAAAATTGATTGCAATAATACCAATAATTATCCCTTTTCTGCCTGTTTATGTTGCACTGCACAAGAATAAGTTTGTTAATAATCCTTCAATTACTACGCCAGTGGTTCATTGTCAAATGGGGCCCATGACGGGGAATACGAATTTAATTTTTTTTTATATAGAAAACAGTGAGAAAAAAATATAGTATTGCAGTATAAAAACAATATAGGTATGGTGTCTTTTTATATGAGATTTATTTGTATTCGGCACGAAACAGGGGGAAGGCTCGGCAGAGCCTCGCAGTACCCCTGTTTCTTAGCCTCATTCAAATAAATCTCATATAAAAAGACACCCTACCTATATTGTCTAAATATCGTATAATCTGTTCAAAAATTTCAAATATTCCTTACAATTTAATTTTTACAACAAAATTTAATGATTTCTATATTTTTATACGATTATTGCATGTGACTATTTGAATTTGTCATTGGCGAATGAATACGTTGGTGACGTCACAATACAAACCCAGGTTACCAAGTATAACCAATATTTTCTCCAGACGGATCAGCCAATCAGATTGTAGTATTCAAATCAAATTAAATTATTCTGTTTATGACTATATAGCTAACACACCGATAGTGTGTCTATTAATATATTTAAGAGGAGACGTCTTCAGACAGTTATTTTTGAATCATTGTAAATGTTTCAGACCACTGAATGGTGAAATCGCTTTACTTTTAGATTTTGTTTTATACTTATTTAATTTCTTGCGAAACTAATTATTTTCGGATTATTTACGACAAGTTAAAAAATGTAATGCATCTGTTAGTCGCACTGCTAGACATATTGCGTTGTATATTCCATTTCCTGGGGGGTGGGGGTGGGGGGTGGGGGGAAGTCAGTAACGACATTAGAATGTGATGGCGAGTTCTACAGTGTCAATTAAGACCCTTTTTATTGAATACTGTACAAGTACATTTTAACTCGTGTAACTAGTTATTTGATCTAAAAACAATCAATCTTTTTTCATCAAATCGTCATTTATGCCATTGTAATTGTTTTTTAATTGAAAAAATGTATGGGTGTTTTCCGTTTCTGTTTTAGCATAAAAACGATGTTCGGTTCGTCTTTACCTCCAGTTGTTTGTAGGAGGACTCGTGTCTTATTTACGTTATTTGTGTTTGTTTACGTAGAGTGGTGTCCAACACATATTGTGTTGTGTTTTTGTTATGTTTGTCTTCGTCCTGTGTACCCTATGTTGCCAGTGTCTCTGGATTGTCCATTTTTGATTGCCCCTACGATATTCTCTAACGGTTATTCCGTTAAATGTTTCTTTCTTTCCGATCCTTTAAACAGCCATTCCAATGTGTCATGTCTATTTTAAACCCAGAAAAACTCAGCATTCCATCTTTCATTCGAAGTTGACATCTTGTTGGCGATGAAGGCGTTGGTAGCGTATGTTGTTTCCCTTTCCTGTACATTGATATTTCAAAATTGAAATATAATTGATGGCACTATAATCTACATTTTATTTGTAGCTGGTCGAAATAAATAAACCGGCTTCCCTAGTTAATAATATTAATAACAAAATTTGCAGAAAATGGAGCAAGCCTGACTAAATGATATTAAACTTAACTCAATCATGACGATATTATATTTATTGAAGAAAATAATATTGACGAACCCTGTCTTTATGTCTCATACTGATTTATTATGATGTAATTTGATAACTTACAAACTGTAGTGGAATTAATTTGCAGCATCAGAATTGATCAATGTCAAAAACCTCTATAACATACAATTAGCTTCTTTAGGAAGCATATGACATGCAATAAATTGGCATAATTTGAATGGTTTTGAACTCAATTTTCTAGTAATACATGTTATAATTAACGTAAACAAAACCTCTTATTTTGTTGTTATTAGCATCATCAAAGTTCAATTTAGATCGAGTTTGTTTTCTTATTAATTCTAATCAATGTATAGACGACACGACTGTTGTTCATCAAAGACTAGACTGTTATTCCTATAAAACTCACAGACATTCAGATCTTGTTCAATGATGGTAGTTAATGCGTTACCATTAAGGTTAATAGAAGGTTAATAGAAGGTTAATAGAATGAAAAACAAAAATATACCACCACAACATACAATAGGAAAAGTGTAGACAGAGGCGATACCCCCGAACACGAATAGTCAACTCAGACAGAGGCGATACCCCCGAACACGAATAGTCAACTCAGACAGAGGCGATACCCCCGAACACGAATAGTCAACTCAGACAGAGGCGATACCCCCGAACACGAATAGTCAACTCAGACAGAGGCGATACCCCCGAACACGAATAGTCAACTCAGACAGAGGCGATACCCCCGAACACGAATAGCCAACTCAGACAGAGGCGATACCCCCGAACACGAATAGCCAACCCAGACAGAGGCGATACCCCCGAACACGAATAGTCAACTCAGACAGAGGCGATACCCCCGAACACGAATAGTCAACTCAGACAGAGGCGATACCCCCGAACACGAATAGTCAACTCAGACAGAGGCGATACCCCCGAACACGAATAGCCAACTCAGACAGAGGCGATACCCCCGAACACGAATAGCCAACCCAGACAGAGGCGATACCCCCGAACACGAATAGTCAAACTCAGACAGAGGCGATACCCCCGAACACGAATAGTCAACTGAGACAGAGGCGATACCCCCGAACACGAATAGTCAACTCAGACAGAGGCGATACCCCCGAACACGAATAGTCAACTCAGACAGAGGCGATACCCCCGAACACGAATAGACAACTCAGACAGAGGCGATACCCCCGAACACGAATAGTCAACTCAGACAGAGGCGATACCCCCGAACACGAATAGTCCACTCAGACAGAGGCGATACCCCCGAACACGAATAGTCAACTCAGACAGAGGCCATACCCCCGAACACGAATAGTCAACTCAGACCGAGGCGATACCCCCGAACACGAATAGTCAACTCAGACAGAGGCGATACCCCCGAACACGAATAGTCAACTCAGACAGAGGCGATACCCCGAACACGAATAGTCAACTCAGACACAGGCGATACCCCCGAACACGAATAGCCAACTCAGACAGAGGCGATACCCCCGAACACGAATAGTCAACTCAGACAGAGGCGATACCCCCGAACACGAAAAGTCAACTCAGACAGAGGCGATACCCCCGAACACGAATAGTCAACTCAAGTCAGAGGCGATACCCCCGAACACGAATAGTCAACTCAGACAGAGGCGATACCCCCGAACACGAATAGCCAACTCAGACAGAGGCGACACCCCCCGAACACAAATAGTCAACTCAGACAGACGCGATACCCCCGAACACGAATAGCCAACTCAGACAGAGGCGATACCCCCGAACACGAATAGTCAACTCAGACAGAGGCGATACCCCCCGAACACGAATAGTCAACTCAGACAGAGGCGATACCCCCGAACACGAATAGTCAACTCAGACAGAGGTGATACCCCCGAACACGAATAGTCAACTCAGACAGAGGCGATACCCCCCGAAAACGAATAGTCAACTCAAGACAGAGGCGATACCCCCGAACACGAATAGTCAACTCAGACAGAGGCGATACCCCCGAACACGAATAGTCAACTCAAGACAGAGGCGATACCCCCGAACACGAATAGTCAACTCAGACAGAGGCGATACCCCCGAACACGAATAGCCAACTCAGACAGAGGCGACATCCCCCGAACACAAATAGTCAACTCAGACAGAGGCGATACCCCAGAACACGAATAGCCAACTCAGACAGAGGCCATACCCCCGGACACGAATAGTCAACTCAGACAGAGGCCATACCCCAGAACACGAATAGTCAACTCAGACAGAGGCGATACCCCCGAACACGAATAGTCAACTCAGACAGAGGCGATACCCCCGAACACGAATAGCCAACTCAGACAGAGGCGATACCCCCGAACACGAATAGTCAACTCAGACAGAGGCGATACCCCCGAACACGAATAGTCAACTCAGACCGAGGCGATACCCCCGAACACGAATAGTCAACTCAGACAGAGGCGATACCCCCGAACACGAATAGTCAACTCAGACAGAGGCGATACCCCCGAACACGAATAGTCAACTCAGACCGAGGCGATACCACCGAACACGAATAGTCAACTCGAACAAGACAACAAGAAAACATAATTATAATACAAAATAAGATTGTTGTCAGGGCAGCTTGACCAGATTGAATATAAGTTTTAGACCTATTGTTAGAACTAGGTAGTCACGTATTATGACAGTAACAACCGGACAGGAATAGTGATTTCTAAATATATCTTTATTTCTCAAAAACCACTCGGAAGTGATTAATGACACCGGTTACAATCAGGAACGACTATGATACAAGTTACACCCGGGAATGGTTTATAATAGTTATGGACACATTAATGTCAACAAAGCAATTCATATGCTTTGAAATATTATATCCGTTTGACCAGTTACAGTGTTTTGGTGAATTTTCTAATTAGGTTTTAAGTATTATGTTGTTAAAATTTCGCCCTATTATTGTCTAAATAAAACAAAGATCAACTTCAAATGGGAAAATAAATGTATAACGGATGATGACTAGCAATATACAATATTATTCATTTTACGGTAGCTATAAAATACGGATGCGTATCATATTCAATACATTACATTACCAAAATAAATATATACAGAAATGTATTGATTAAGTAACATATCGCGTTCATGTTTCTCTCTCCAATTCTGAAGTAGCAAGGTCATGCTATAATGGGTAGACACATCCTGTAAAACTAACAGAACACAAACAAATCCAGTTACAGTATGTGAAAAAAGGCCATTTGGCTTAAATTATGCCTTTTTTAGAATTTGTAATGTGCACACAATTCTGCAATTATTTTTATTTAATCGCATCGGTGATGTAATGGTAAGCGTGTTCGCCTCCAGTGTGGTAGATCGTGGGTTCGTCGGGTCAAACCAAAGACTTATGAAATTGGTATGTGTTGCTTCTCCGGAAAGCACGTAGCATTAAAGAATAAGAACAACGAATTGTTGCCTCGGAATCAGGAAAATGTATCCGAGTGGAGCGACATGTCTTCATGTGGAATGTTGTTTCAGTGAACTAGCACTATAAAAATCCAACTCAGGCGTGTTCGTCTGATACAAAGCGAACTTCATCATCATCATCACATTGAATGTTACTTGTTCTCGCAATCGTATAGTTCAATAATTGCTCATCTAGCGTTAAACCACAATCACTCACTTACTCATCCCAGATGTTACCAATACTAACACATTATCTCAGATACGCATATGACAAATATAGGGGGCAAGTAAGAAAAACTTTACGTTATGCGCGATATTCGTACGTTTAACCATAATTAAACTTGCCGCTTTATGAAGACCGTGCAGTGAAGATAGAAAAGAAATATTGCATTGAGAAATGTATATTTATGGAAAGTCTAAGTCCGTCCCCATTACTCTTTGTAATTAATTCCGATTTAAAATGTGTTATTTTGTAATTATAAACCGTGAAATGTTGATTTCGGTGAAAAAAGTCGTTGTCCCGTGTAACATTTTACGATACAAATAAAAGTTAAAGCCTTGTTAACGTTTTAATTTCTTGTCCGATTTCTTATTTTTTTTGCCACGAAGTACCCAGAGTGGCAATCGTTGATGACGTAGCTTATGATGTCATTATGACGTAATTTGCCGATTTGCCAGGTAAGTTGGAGAACAGTTACATTGTGTCCCATTCATCTAATCACAACTCAGACAAAAATACAGCTTTATCATGAAAATTGGTGAGTAAATAATGTAACTATCAAAATGTTGCTTTTAAGGTAGCACTATACAAAGATTTTTTTCCTCCAATCTTCCATCTGAAAACAGCTGTAACTTTCTTAATATTGCATCAAAATTAACAAATGATGAGGTACCATTTGAAAGAGGAAAAATATATCTTTCCACTGATTATAATATTATGATTATGCAACAATTACACAATTAATTATTATGCAATTAGTTGCAAAATGTTGATGTGCACACTTGACCAAAATTAGCTGTTTCATGTTTATTCAAATGGTAAAACTTTTTACAATTTCTTAATCAACACAGCATGACCTCCAAAACCGTGTCTCAGATTTTTCCTGTGATGTTTCAATCTTTCTTAAAGCCGCATTATGTCTATACAGCCTGACTTCATAAGATTTCACCAACTTTAATTGTGCGTAGAATTTGTTCTATTAATTCTATCAGAAATCTGAGACATGGTTTTGCAGATAATAGGTCTACGAACAACATATACCAGAACCAAGCCTCTAGGGGTACCAATGCAGGAGCTAATTTTATTCAAAGTCGACATTTTATGTCAAAATTGTAGTGGAAAAATCCCAAAAATTGTAATTTTCCTCTTTGTACCCCATTTTCTTGAATAAAAGTCATAAATGTGCCATGGGAACACGTCAGGATTGACTAATTAAAAGTAATGCTCATTAATGGTACATCATATCTGAATTATTTTTTCACCTATGTATCAAGAATGTTATAATAAAATAAAAATTGATTAAAAAAAATTTTGATGAAAAAATATCAATTTTTGCATAATGCTACCTTAAGGAGTTCAAAATTTGAAAAGGACAAATAGAAAAAAGGCAAAATCCGAAAAAATATTTTATTTTCATTTTGGGTGAACAAAATGTCCCGAGTCTGGTTTTTGAATAAAATAATGTAGGCAACCGTTTTCCGGATGGTTTTGTTAATACCAATTCAAGGCATAGAGCAATCAAAAATAAATGATGAAATGTTGTTTTTCTCTTCTTTTTAAATCTGCCAAAATTATAAACATAGGAATCACGGGGTTTGAAATATGGAACGTTAAAAAAGGGTGAAATAAATGTCCCCTCCGTGATTTTTCATGATGACGGCAATGCGACGTCGCATGGATCAATTTTATACAAATACATCCTGTTAGTGAGGGTTATTTGCGAAAAATACCGGTTTCGAGGACAGTCAAATGTAATTCCACCGAATATTTAACAGCAAGTAAAACAGTGGCATGCAAACAGGTTCAGAACTTCAGACCACTTCGATCATTTGATTTTCAACTGAGATTTAAAATCAATCTACGAAAGCAGGAAAAATCTTTTCAAAGAAGTGACCAGTGTATAAATTCTGGAACAAATTCAAAAATAAAATAAATCACGTTTTTGCTTTAACATACAACACGCTAGAAAAATATAATGCAAATGAATTTGAAATATGTACATTTCAACGATTTCAAACAGAACGGCTGACACTGTCGTCATTTTCTTTACTTTAGCGTTGGTTGAAAGAAGAAACCCGAGTAATTCAAATAACATCCGTGACGTCATAAACTATTTAAAGAAGGGATTTCGTCTCGAGCGGATATTTTCCTATTGTACCGGGATATTTTTAGGCAAATATCCCGGCAATGGTGGAAAAGCTGAAAAAACGAAGAATTGGTAAAAAAAATACCCCTTTCATCAACCAATCAGAAGACAGCATTCTGATTTAAGGGTGGAATTATGTATGTAACCTATGCGAAACGTAATGTTTGTCACAAAAAAGTAAAATAACAACAAACAAACCAAACGAAAAAAAACCCAACACAAAACATAAAACAAACAAACAAGAAAAAGCATAAAACAAACAAGCAACAATGGAAAATGACTCGTAAGATAATGTTACATTTTTGATGATAAATCTTCGGAAATGAACAATTTAATTTTAAAACAAGAAAAATGAAAAAAAAAAATGTCTTCAGTACCAACAGGCAAAGTGTTTTTTAATCAATGAAAAGTGTTTTATTCATATAAAAACTAAGCGTAAGCTGTCTGACTTTTTAAAACTATTAAAAACCGGTTGAATTAAGAATGTTCGATAAGAAATGAAAAAGAAAAAAACGCATTCAAATGAAACTATGAAACCTCATTCTAGGTTCATTTATACGCGAAAATTATTTCTAAATTGTAAACTGTTGACAATGTCTTCATTGCAGATAATAAAAACATGTCAACTATAAGAATGGAGATGCGGAAAATGAAAAAAATTTAGAAAAACAAAGAAAAATGTAGGAAATACTATGAAAAGAAAAGAGAGGAAGGCACGAATGCCAAAAACCGGAAATGTCACTGCGGTTATTCCGAAACACTCGTGGCTGTAAAAAAGAGAAAACAGAGACAATACAAAGCTGAAAAACGCTTGAAAGAAACCGAAAGAAAAAGAAAGTATAGAAACAAAGTTAAAACAAACTCTCAAGCAACCCCCATTAATGATCTTGAAAACAGTTTTTCCAATAGGATGCAGAAAAGCCGGGCCGTACAATCAGTGAAGCAGGCACTCCCAACAACCACTAAGAAGAGAGTAGCTGTCATGGCCTCTTATCTAGACAATAAACATTCTCCCACAGTAAAATCTCTTGAAAAATTAAATTTTGTAGTGAGTCAAGAAGACAAAACTAATACACAACTTGGCAATGCCGTTATAAATGACATAAGAGAACTAGTTGATCAAACAAAAAACTCAAGATCAGATTGTGCAAGAACTACATTAAGCGTTATTGCAGCTAGTACAAGTGGTTTAAATGCGCAGAAAGAACATAAGAAATGTTTACTAGCAAAGAAAATAGATCTCCCATTAAAACGGCTGTCAACTGGAAAACGGGTCCGTACACAAATTTTTAATTCCGAAAAGTCATGTTGGACCTTTATTGAAAGGAAAACTAGGAATGACTGTATTTCAGATGAAATCAGAAAACTCGCATACAATTTCTGGATTGACCCGAACAACTCCCGTCCCTCCGGTAATAAAAACGACATGAAGCGTGTTCGTATCGGCCCAAAACAGTTTTCAAAGCATCTCATATATATATTAGATAAACCCCAGACAGAAGTTTTAATGACTTTCGTACAAGACATCCCAACATAAAAATGAGCCAAAGAACATTTGAGAGATTAAAACCCTACTTCGTCCGTGCAGCCAGGCCGACATATATAATTACCTGTTGCTGTCGGTACCATGTAGAGGCCAGATCATTGTTCTTGAAATCAATGGAATTTAGAAAAAAATACTATTCCAAGTATTTCTGAAGATGATAATGATATATACCATGTATACGAACATCTGACGGATATAACTGTAGCTACACTTTGTGATGAAGATCCAGCTCAAAATTGCTTCCTAGCGTCTTGTTTAGACCGTGAGTGTTGCAAATGTGGGGTTAAGTTACTTAAGTTTTCTGACTTAGAGATGAGCTTGTCGGAAGATGCCCCGGATGTCTCATGGGAAAGATATGAATACATTTCAATCGGATCTAAGAAAAAACTTACGCTTGTTAGAAAATGTACGAAACCGGGAATAATGTTCAATTATTTTAAGGAGTTACTTGATAAATTTGCAGGACACCAATTTCGAGCAGAATGGCAAAATGAACAGCTGTCGAGTCTCAGAGAAAATTAGTTGCCGAATCACTGCGTTGTTATTCATGACTATTCTGAAAATTATGGTTGCAAAGAAAAGTTTGAATTACAACAAATATATTTTCAGCGCACCGAGGTGTTCATTCATGTATCCGTAATTTATAGACATGCTATTCTAGAAGTTGACGGTGTTGAAAGTTTACCCGATATACCGTTTATGGTAACAGAACACTTTTTCATGATTAGCCCTGATGACAAACACGATCAATTTTTCACTAAAAAAGTTCAAAACCTTATTCGGGACTATTTAAACTATTCAATATAACGTGAAAGTAATACACGAATTCACAGACGGATGCCCCGTTCAGTATAGATCTACAAATTGTTTTGGACTTATTAAAAACATTTGCACTGAACATGACTACGATCTCTTCATAAGAAATTATTTTGAGACAAATCATGCTAAGGATCCGCAGGATGCCACTGGTGGCTTTTTAAAGAATCATGTGGATTTGGCAGTTTATCGTGGAAGCGAAATAATAATCAGCATCCGATTTTTTCAATTACTGAGAAAATCATTTAAAAGATACTAAGTCTACTTATTGTAAGCGCGTATCTTTCGCTATGTTGAAAAAATTGACAGCAACAATATTTCATTCAAAGCAGTCCCTGGCTTTAAGCGTCTACATCAAGTCGTTTCGACAAAATCAAATAATGATACTTTAGCAGTTATGAAATGGCGAACCTTATCGCGGAAAGAACTATTCTTGCGGTGTACACGGATGCATCGGACTCCAATTATTATCTATTTAGGGCAAGTTCATGTCCTCATGTTAATGTTCATTTGTATATATCAGATAATAAATTCAGATAACTGGTTACCGCATATTGCATGAAATGGCAACCAAAATTCAATACGTGTGCAGATTATAAAACAATACCATATATAAATAAAACCGAATTCTGATTCACCGTGGTATTCACAGATGATGAGACCGAAACTCCTTACAGGCCACCGTGGGATACACAGCTGGCCGAAAGAAAGAAATTTAGTATCACCGTGGGATACACAGCTGGCCGAAAGAAAGAAATTTAGAATCACCGTGGGATACACAGCTGGCCGAAAGAAATAAATTTAGAATCACCGTGGGATACACGGGCGATGAGACCAAAAACCCCTTAACATGTTGTGTAAGTTCATGAAGCAGCGAATTATGCCAACTTGACAGTGCGGGAAAATCGCTTGAATGCACTGTCAACCGCCAAAAATAGAGGGCGGAATGCTGCTTTGCTGTAGGCCAAATACTATGAAACTATTTAAATAACAGGATGAAAATCCAAACATATTTACATACATTTAGGAAACTTAAATCAAACTATATTGTTATTTCTTGAAGATCAAAATACCATCAATTTATGCCTATGGTACTAGATTAAGATAAGGGAAACACACGGGAACCCCCAGGATTCGATATGAAACATTCAAGACCACCTTGTAAGTCATTAAGAAACAAATTATTGCCAAAACTAGTTAAGTGCACGCCATCATCCTCAAATAAGGACCAACTACGGAATAATTCAGGATGCCTTATGTATCTACCCCCATCTCTTCGTGAACAAACTAGGCAATCGAATTATTTAAACGGTACCTACACTTTTCCATGGCCTTGTTATTAGTAAAAAACCTATATGACCTACGGGGTAAAATATGCGACCAGACAATAATTGTATTTGGAAGTTTTCTTTGAATTGTCCGGAGAAAAAGCTTCAAATTGTTGCGCAAATACCCAATGTTTTCCTTTCCAATATCATTACCTCCTACGTGAACCACAAGGTAAGAAGGTGGGTCTTCAAATTGCAACATTATTCTTATTTGTTTTGGTAGCTGACTAGCAAGCATCCCGCTTTTTCCTTGCCACCAGATATGTGCGTGCAGCCTTTCGAGCACAAGATTAATTCCTCCGGGTCAATGTCTAGCTTCGGTGAAGGCGTGTTTCACAATGGAGGACCCACAGATCCATACCCCTACAAGTAGTGTACTTAAATATATAGTTTTTGCTGCTATGAAATTGCTAAAAATTCAGTACAAATTAAATAAAGAGAAAAAAACCCCCACCTTTTCGTATTTCGGAGCTAAAATTATGTTTCATATCCTTATGTATCCCTTGTATGCGTTAGATTTCCAACGACCTAATTGCATTATCCGAGACTCAGGAACACATTCCATAGCAAGACTTGTTGCAGCGCCGATGCGAAATGAATGAGAGCTAACGCCTTTGTCGCTTATACCAGCCCGATTCAAAGCTTTCTTTAAAACACCTACAAATTGGTAGCGAGTTAAGCTTTTACCATCTAAATGACAAAATAATGTACCTTGTACAGACGTTCTACCTTTGAGGTAGATTTTTAATAAATTACACGGGCAAATGTTTTCATCTTGTTGCTGATCTAAAATAATAACTGATCCAATACCTAATTGGTCCGTCTTTGAAGACGGTAAGTGAATTCTTAGATGACATCTCTCATAAGTAACATCGGAAACACTCACAATATGACGAACGTCACCATTATTCACAACCAATTCACCAATTCTAAATAGTCCGTGGAACGCAATTGAGAATGCAGCTTGGAACAAATTTGTTTCATACATAAGGGTAATACCAAAATTACCGAACTCCGAACAATCTTCCAAAGGGAAAGTCAAAACTCATAAGTATATAAACAGACAAAATCAGTCAACAACCGGAAAACTGTGAAAACGTAATGACCCGGACTTGGTACAGGCATTTCTAAAGAAATGGTGGGTTGAATCAGATTTTAAAGCGCCAAACCTCCCGCTTCCATTACGGCTCAAAGGTTCCGGCTGTCACTATAACAGTATTTATAACAATACTGGAACAAAATAGGTAAAATAGTTGTCAAAGCAGTACCAAATTCAATGAGGAGGGTGGAACATCTATCGTGAACCATCTCCATCAACAACCCCGAGTCACCTGAAGTATTTTAACTACGAAAGTAAATGTCAAAAACACTTTTACGTCACACATTGATAAAACATATTTTTGACATTTTTGTTGACTTTCTTATCTTTATACATTTTCACTATATGAAAATCCATCGTTTATTATCGTCTCTGCAGAGACGGAATATATTTCGACAAGATCTTGGTATCGAAATATAAACTTTTTAAGAGATCGAATAAGGCGAATCTTTTAATAGCCCTGGTCCAGTAGCCTGTTTCTCAGATAAAGATGACGTTTCGGGAAATCAGAATAATTGCTACTGGCCCTTGCATAACGAATCAATTGCGAGATGCAAACACCATATGCAGAAGAAGCTGGTATATTGCTGCACATATTTGGAAAATTTATGATTTTAAAATTGAAGTCGTCCCGTTTATCATAATTTTAGTACTGATCAGAAATGGACCTACAAACAAGGGACAATGAAGCTAAAATGCCCTTCAACGTAGCTCTTGTTATCGAGCATCTTTAATTTTCGGCTTAGAACGATTTATCCCCTCCAATAACTTTTTGACGATACAACTTTGTGTGGTATCCTCAAATCCGTTCAACTTTTGAAAGAAACTAATGCCCGATAAATAACATTTGATGGTAGAATGTGAATATTTTGCTAAAAATAAATGGGCGATGAAATTACACAATTCTTGGACAGAAACTGGCCAGACATAAGCCAAACTAAACTGATCTGAAGTCGTCTAGACAAGTAAACCCGCTCATATATATTTGTAAAGTATTAGGAGAAATGCACTGACCGATCAATCCATTAATCACAGGTCTAAAATAATGGTCAAGAATTCCTGTGGGATAGGAGCTGGGTAGAGATCGGCTGATGGAGCTAAACGTCTGAAGCGGTTCATCTGAAACCGAGAGAGATAATCAGCAATGTTATTTTTAGCCCCCCACGATGTGCATAGCGAATAAACTTCATTATTAATTTATCTTTGGATGATCTTTTATTAATAATTGACACCAATGCGGCATTGTCAGTATGAAATATAATCTTTTTCTGTGCAAACTCCTCAACCCAAATATGCAAAGCCATTACAATAGGAATTAACTCAAGAAGAGACATGTTTTTCATGAATGCTTTCTCTCGTCATGAAAAGGGCCAAAATCTATGTGCCCATTTACCATCGGGAAAAGCTGCACAACCTAAGTAAGGGTTGCTTGAAGCATCTGTATATAATTGGAGTGTTTCGTTGGAAATCCAAAGCCTATCTGGGAAGTAACATTGCCCATTAAATTCTTCCAGAAATAACAACCAAAGCCTTATATCGGACCTTACCTCTAATAATAGCCTGATCCTATGAAACGGTTTTTTAACTGTGGTGATAAGATCATAAAACCTCCTGAGAAATGCCTGGGACGAAGCAATAGTCCTTGAGCAAAAAGACATTAACCCTACAATCGACACAAGTTCACTACGCTTTATCTTTTTCCTTACCAAGAGTGATTGCAACAATCTACTACTTAATTTTTCTATTTTATCAGAAGGAATTAATACCATCATAAGTCCAGTGTCTATATTTTACCCTAAAAAATGGCAGAATGTTTGTAGGTCCGACAGTTTTATTTTTTGCTAGTGGTACCCCCAATTCATTGCAAAGCCCCATAAAAGTTTCCATCAGTACAGAACAATCAGACGTTTGTTCGCCTCCAATAAATATAAAATCGTCTACTACCCATTGTAAAAAATCGAGAATTTTTCAAATACATTACAAGAAACTGGCAAACATTTGTCTATATAGTATCTATTGCAAAATGTTATACCAAGCAGATCGAAGTCAGCTGGATTCACAATTAGGAGTCGAAAGGCACTTTTTATATCAATATTTTCAAGTTTTGACCTATGACCTGCATCGTAAATCTTATCAAAAATTTGGTCTAAATAAGAATATTTGACTTTGCAAAATTGTTCTTCAATGTATGAATTAACACTATTTCCTTCTGGGGCTGACAAATTTGTAATGAGCCTCCAAACTCCATCTGGTTTAGCAACTAAACCTATGGGAGAAATTCTTAGGTTTGAAATTGGCAAATTGGAAAAGGGGCCCAACATACGCCCCAATTCAACTTCTTGTTGTAATTTGTCTAATGTTTCATATCTATTTCGCAGGGCGGACAGCAAATTTTTGCATTCTAAATGTACACGGGGACCAATATAGTTTAAACGAAAACCATTTAAAAATCCATTTTTCGTTCAGCACCCAAGCGAATAATATGCATATATTTCAATAGCTCATTAAACCTATTTGGGTGTGCTGAACAATATATACTGCTAAAAATGATAAAAGTTGATGTCCATTGTTCAATAAACGTTATTTTCTTACGACTAATGTCGGGCCTTAAAACACTCACCATAATATAGACTAAATTTGGCCGCATTTGAATTAGATTGTATATTAGCCAAAAGCAATGCAAACTCAACGTATTCACCTTGATGATTTTTTTTCTTTTAAACTCTGAGATACATTTAATCCTAAATCAGAGTGAGTACTCATAATCTGCTTAGGTTGTGGCAAAGTGCTTAAATCAGTAAAATTAATAGTATTACCTAGCTGATTCCCACTGACAATTTGAGACTGCGCTGGTGGTGTGGCTGTGGGAACATTTTGAACTGTGTATCTCAGCGGGGTTGAGTCAGGATATCCTGTTAAATTGGTGTCAGGCATAGAACTAGCAGTTGTTGCTGTACATGTAGGAGGTAGGTTTGGAAGACCCAATGACAACAGTGTCATGACATGTTGACCACTTGTAGACGTTGTCGATACACCAGACTGAGTATATTCTGCTGTGGTATAAATGGAACCTGGTCTGGACACCGAGACCCGTTTCGAGGCAGCACTGCCCGTTGCCGGCAGTATTGAAGAGGGTTTCCTCTTTCTTGTCGATCTCTTTACACTTAGCATACTAAAATTATACATATATATATTCATAGAATTAAACAGGATGTTTTCTTTTTTTAAGCTGTGACCGGTGTTATTGTTGCATGTGTTGTCTTTGAACTGATTAATAATTGATGGACTATTCACCAAATTCCTTTATCTAATGTCGAAACCTTGAGCTCGACTTTCGAGGTTTAGCAATATTAAAACAATGGTAGGCCTAACGGAGTATCCACGTGCGTCATGTCCGTGGTCCTGATAAAAAAGTGTTTTTTGACCGACAATATCTTGTCAAAATGAAGATAGTTATTGCCGAAATAAAAAAAAAAAATGTTGTACAATTTATTGATAATTAATTCAATTGAAATTAATAAAATTAAATCAGCCTCATGATGGCAGGTTACCTCGTCGTGGCCAAGTTGTTACGCCGCAACGAGGATGGATTTTTTTTCAGGGAAATACTCGATGACCAATATGTTAGATTGATGAAATAATATTACCTTTTCCAACTACTTTCGTAAATATTATGTAACCATTTTTTTGTATATACTCCCCTTGGATGGTTGATGACTGCGGATTAAACTTTAAATCTAACTGACGAATTTCTGTCTGGATATGACCTTCTGCTCCAATCAATCGATGACGTCATGAAAGGTATATGAACGTCCAAAGACCACAAGAAAAGACTTACCGCGATAACCAAATTTAAGAAGACGTACTTAAAAAATTCATTAATTTAAAACATTAAGTCTATTCATGTTACAATTTCATAATTTTAACTCTGTCAATTACAGGAAAACGTGATGCAAAACATTAGACAAACAGACAGGTACTAAAATTAATACAATATTTACCCAATGTGTAGAAACATGCTACAATAAACGATACCGATATGGACTGAATGCATTTCTATCAATTAAATCATGACTTTTCTATAGAATGCAATTCCTGAAACAAACCAAGCAATTTGGAAAGTGCCAAATTTGATAAAATTAACCAATAAAAACAACTAGATTTGATTAGATATGGAGATAACAAAGTACGGTTAATGTGAATGTCAATGCTATTGAATTAGCTTAGTGACATGAAAATTTATGTATTTTGTTAAGAAAGCCTACCATGAACGTAAATCACAAAATATATCATTATTAACGGAATGGAACATGCACTTTAATGCCAGTCTGGTATTGAATAGCTTGAAAGTTGGAGACGAACTAAAATTATTCCAGATTGCTTAAAATTTTGACATTTTGGTTAACGAGTGTAATAAATACGCAAATTTCTAATTTAGTGTGCAACACACGTTTCTTGAATATGCTCAAAGTCAGAAAATCGGAAAGCTGAATAAGTTAGTAGTATTAGAAGCTAGTCCTATCCTTCATCAGATACGCTCAAAGTCAGCAGAAGAGCTTAAAGATACCAAAGGTTTAATCGGAATCCGTAAATCGAAGAACAGACAACACAATGACCAAAAGACAGAAGAACAGACAACACAATGACCAAAAGACAGAAGAACAGACAACACAATGACCAAAAGACAGAAGAACAGATAACACAATGACCAAAAGAAGAAGAGCAGAAAACACAATGACCAAGCGAAAAAGGACAAAATGACGAACAACGATCTACAAAACATACACATAAAACTAAAGATCGAGTAACACAAACCCTACTAAACACAGAGGTTAACCCAGGTGCTCCGGATGGGTAGGCAGTTCCCGCTCCATTAGTGGCACCTGTCGTGTTAATCTAGTTACAAACCCGGTGATAAGTCATGGATGATGAAAGGACCGGGAAGTGCTTACGACAAGTGGAACATATCCGTGGTCAGTTGTGACACAGATATTCCATAGCGGTCAACAAAGTAATGGTGGCGACCGTAAAACTTCAACTTAACCAATAGGAACCATTGGAAAGCTTAATAATTTAGTAATATAAGAAGCTAGCCCTATCCTTTAGTTTCACTTTCCGCTATATAGATGATGTCCTTTCACTAAATAATTCCAGTTTTGGTGATTTTGTTGATCGCATCTATCCCATTGAGCTTGATATAAAAGATACCAAGGATACAGCTACGTCTCTTCATTGAAATGGACAGTGGAGGTTGTTAAGAACGACACTTTACCACAAAAGAAATTATTTCAAATTTCCCATTGTGAACTCTCCGTTTATATGTAGCAACACTCCAGCAGCACCTGCATATGAGGTGTATATCTCTCAGTTGATACGATAGTCCAGCGCGAGTGGTTTCTATCACGATTTCCTTGATAAAGAGTTGCTGCTAAAAAGTAAGCTACTGAAATTAGGGTTCCTAGAGGGTAAGCTTGAGCGACATATCAGAAAAGATATTAATGATTCAACATTAAATAGATTGTGCCGAATTGATTGCTCACATAACACAGAAATTGAAGGAAAACAGATAAAGTGCTATAGGAATGATTATTTCGTTACTATGAGATAGATATATAATCACTGGAATTAGTAAGCTGTTTTGTTTTATTACAGACATATAGTTGCTTTATTGCTTGATATCATTACCCTGATTGAATCATAGGAGAAAAACCTCTTCTAAGTAATCTCTTATTTATCTCTTAGCAATACAATTAAGTTGTATAAGGCCAGGAGTAATAAACAGAACACAAATATTCAGACTTGAGCTATAAAATAAAGCAAAAAGATGTTCTTATGTCTTACATAATGAAAGAAGACAGGAATTTCCATATGCAAAGATTGTATTAACACGTTACCATTTATATACATTTGCAGGACAAATATCATCAGTTTGTTTGATGCCTAATATTGTTTTAAGGATTGATTCAGTTGAATTATTTGCTGGAATCCTTTTAAAAAAGTGACATTCTATTTTTGATACGAAAGTCAAGACAAATGCATAGTACGCAACTGTGAACATCGTTTACGTTGGTTGATGTCAGATATTAGCTTTATTATCGGGTTTTAATATCATATTGCTAAACAGTATATCATGATATAATTCCAAGTTTCTACCTCACATTAAAGCGCCTGAAATTGTGCTTTAAATAAAAATAAACTTATTGAATGATCTTGCAATGGAACACATATCTTGTAAGGTTTGAGTGTGTCTTGACTCTATTACCAGGATGAACACAAAATACCCAAGTAGGAATATTTCTAGCAATGGACAATCGAGAGAGAAACAAAAAACACAATGAGCAAAAATCAAAACACAGACCAGGAAGGAGATAATGTAATATTGGTAAATCTTAAGTTAGCGGAAACACTGAAAAATCCTGAATTTCAATATATATTTCATTGATTAATTGATTGTTTTTAAACTGCTGCTACATTCATGACTTATCACCAGCTAGATTAACACGACGGATGCTACTAGTGGAACAGGAACTGCACACCCTTCCGGAGCACACGAGTTCACCCCCAGATTTTAGAGGGGATCGTGTTACTCGATCTTTAGTTTTATGTGTATGTTTTGTAGATCGTTGTTTGTCCTTTTTGAACTTTTCTTTTTTGCAATTGTGTTGTCTGTTCTTCTTCGATTTACGATACTGATTACCCCTTTGGTATCTTCAAACTCTTCTTATACAAATGAAATCGTGTAGGTCAAAGAAGGTACAGGGGTGATGGCCTATAGGAGGAAATCACAGAAAAGGGATGATTAATTGAATATACTATAATTTGTCTAACAATATTTTAGCTTAATGTAGACAATAACCTGTTTTTCCAAAGGAGATTTCAAGTTCTACTACATATCTGTGTTATTATAGTTTTCCTGACTATTGTTTGTCTGTTTGTCCTTTGGCCATTGATTGTCTGTCTTTCTTTGATTTACTGCTTACCCCTATCTTCAAACGTTTCATACGTTGACAGAAAAAACCTTGATTTACTTTGAAACATTAGTAATAGCCTCTTCAAATTCTGTTATTTACATGCTTTTATTGACTTGAAACACACGATTTATTCTTGGTTGATTTAATGCAGATAGAACCAATAACAATTCTAGAATCGTTTCTCTATCCATATTTCAGAAGGCGTGTAATTTGACCAATCAAAATTAAAGATATTGCTAAACATTTGAAATGACTATATTTTTTCCCATATTTAGAATATAAGATTTCATAAATACATATAAGTATAAGCTAGCATGTGTTCAATTTAGATTGACCTAACACAATACATATTTGACGTTCCACTAAGCAAAGGGGTAAAACAAATATTGGATGTAACTGTTTGATATAAATAGCAAGAAACCAAATATAGGATAAAAAGTCCATGATGATAAATGCGAATTGATATTCATGAATGTAAAAAGATGTATGGTTCTAAAACAAGATAATGTATTGACAAGTAAAAATTCAGACGATGAATTTATACCAACAAAGTGTGCATTTTAAAGACCTATAATGTGCCAAAGGTTTAGAAAAAAAAAGGTTAGAACACACTCACGTAGGTAATCGTTTTCTATTTTGAAACTTATTAAACTAGTATTTGTTATTATTAGACTCGAACATAACATCCTTTGTGATGTGCACATGATAAAACTGCATATGTAAGAGCCTATCATCGAGATCCGCCAGCTGTTAACAATGGACTATGGTTTCCACCAATTATAAAATCACGATATAATACATGACAGAGTAAGGCCGTCCGTTTGAGAATGATGTAGGCTGTATATAATACATGACTGAGTAAGGCCATCCGTTTGAGAATGATGTAGGCTGTATATAATACATGACAGAGTAAGGCCATCCGTTTGAGAATGATGTAGGCTGTATATAATACATGACTGAGTAAGGCCATCCGTTTGAGAATGATGTAGGGTGTATATAATACATGACTGAGTAAGGCCGTCCGTTTGAGAATGATGTAGGCTGTATATAATACATGACTGAGTAAGGCCATCCGTTTGAGAATGATGTAGGGTGTATATAATACATGACTGAGTAAGGCCGTCCGTTTGAGAATGATGTAGGGTGTATATAATACATGACAGAGTAAGGCCGTCCGTTTGAGAATGATGTAGGCTGTATATAATACATGACTGAGTAAGGCCGTCCGTTTGAGAATGATGTAGGTTGTATATAATACGTGACTGAGTAAGGCCATCCGTTTGAGAATGATGTAGGTTGTATATAATACATGACTGAGTAAGGCCATCCGTTTGAGAATGATGTAGGCTGTATATAATACATGACTGAGTAAGGCCATCCGTTTGAGAATGATGTAGGCTGTATATTATACATAACTGAGTAAGGCCATTCGTTTAAGAATGATGTAGGGTGTATATAATACATGACTGAGTAAGGCCATCCGTTTGAGAATGATGTAGGGTGTATATATTACATGACTGAGTAAGGCCATCCGTTTGAGAATGATGTAGGGTGTATATAATACATGACTGAGTAAGGCCGTCCGTTTGAGAATGATGTAGGGTGTATATAATACATGACTGAGTAAGGCCATCCGTTTGAGAATGATGTAGGCTGTATATAATACATGACTGAGTAAGGCCGTCCGTTTGAGAATGATGTAGGTTGTATATAATACATGACTGAGTAAGGCCATCCGTTTGAGAATGATGTAGGGTGTATATAATACATGACTGAGTAAGGCCATCCGTTTGAGAATGATGTAGGCTGTATATAATACATGACTGAGTAAGGCCATCCGTTTGAGAATGATGTAGGCTGTATATAATACATGACTGAGTAAGGCCATCCGTTTGAGAATGATGTAGGCTGTATATAATACATGACTGAGTAAGGCCATCCTTTTGAGAATGATGTAGGCTGTATATAATACATGACTGAGTAAGACCATCCGTTTGAGAATGATGTAGTGTGTACATCTTTACATCTAAAACGTGTACTGTGAATATTTAAACTGTTGTAATTTTAATTATAAGACAATTAAGATGTTATGGTTTAAATACTAGTAGTTAGAATAAATAAACTCAAATGTTACTGTTTATAATTTGTGTATGTTTTAGCCAAAAGGTGATTTTATTTTTGATTCAATCTATATGATTTTTGGAAGACTGCACGTAGTGATCACGTAGTAGAATTACCTTGGAACAAACTATATTATCCAGCCTCCCTTTTTATATGTATATGTCCTTATATGATTACTTGACTTCGATATGAGAAAAGTTCATTTCTTTTGAAGTTGTAGTTTCCTATTAATCTTAAAAAGACTCGTAAAGAAAAAGTGCCGATGGATAAATTTGCTATGACTTTACAGCTAGGATCAATCTAAATTATTTGATGGTTCTCTCCAATACTTATATAGTTGATATGAACGTTGAGTTATTGCTATATAACTTAATAAAGTAACATTTAGAGAAAATTATTGATAATAACAAAGAACAAAGGGAGAATTTCCACTATCATTTATCTTGAGGGCAAAACAATGAGTTAAAGTACAAACAACTTAAAGGGCACTGTTCACCGATTAGACTGATGTTTCTTAATTGAAGTGAAAATTATGTTGGCAAAAAAGTGTTATTTTCCAATTCAAATGCATATTATCATGCGATGAATACATGTTCAACGTTGATGTAATGGATACCATATCTCCATGTTGTTTCACCGTCATCCCTTATTGAATTATTTATTACCTAATTGGTTAGACACAAAACAAAATAATCATGTGATTAGAAGAACATAAATAACATCTATATATTTAGATATTGTTACAATATTTCGGGTTTATAACAGACCTTGGTATGTCTTGTCATTGTACAACCTGTTTATTATGAAAGATAATTTCCTACATTTAACAGTGTGTCTCATTATGTTATTATTGGCTTAGCATTATCAATGTTTCTAACAGAATGTTCCACAGCTCAAGCAAAGATCAAAATCATAAACACAGAGACGACAAAGAAAGAAACTAATGTAAGCTGGATCCTCTCTATTGACAGACACAAACCTGCTTTTAAGAGTAATCTATGTATTTATATAACCCACGACTCATACGCAAATTGACCGCTAATTTTGATACCTTTTTGAAACCTAATACAAAATCATAAAACATTTATTAATATGGAAAATTTATTGAATAAATAATATAAATGACAAATATGGAATGTATTCTATCTGTAGCATTAGTGCCCTTTGGCGAAATTGATTTAGTACAATAATAACTAAACAAAAAGAGGCTAGGTTTGTGCGTATAAAACTAGCTTAACCACGCAATATGTGTTAGTCAAGTGCCTGTACCAAGGAAAATGGACGGGCATGTACTTGTGTGATAGGAATATCGATTTTGCGTCGTTCTATGATTTTTCTATTGGATTTAGAAACTGTACAGTGTAGAATATTTTGTTTATCATTTTATTAATAGTGGATTAAAGTTTGAAATATCATTCTCTGGTATACGTAGAATTACTTAGATCTTAAATAATAAATACATACTTATTTACAATTAGTGCTAACAGTAACTCTATTTAAATATCGCCAGCTGAAACAAAATAATTACACTAATACTTACACTATACCAAAGTTACAACTTTAATTCAGATCAAATAAATCCGCTGTACTACGGACTTCCAACCGATATATCAACATGGTAATAATAATGTCTAGGCATTACTTCAAGTATCCACAGGAGTCGAGTTAAATTGGCTATAAAATAAAAGCTTATGGTGTTATTGTCAATCTGTAAAGCCGGTACCAGAGTAGGGTTACGTATTGAATGGAAACAATACCCTTTTACTTAAAGGTCAATTAGTATTGTGCATGCCTTATAAGGAAGATATATATATATATATATACTTGGTAAATATCAATGTTGATATATAAACTTTTGCAAGAGACGTACGTTACTGAACATCATTAACAAATGTGTCGGCTCGACCTCAGAAACGAAAGCATCAATGTTTATACCCTTATAAATATCACATCATCATAAAATCGCATTTCTACGCCAAGTGATTTCTACTTTAGTGGCGTGCAAATTCGCATCCTCTTGTTTTAATTTTAAATATATTGCAATGATTTCAAAGTGTATTCAAAAGGTACAATAGCGGCCAGGGAATTCATTGCAATGAATGTAGTCATTTATCAGTCAAGAACCCATGGAAATTGAGTGCTCTAGCAGTCAAACTATTCATGGACATGCATTTAGTCATCTAGCAAACATGGATTCCATCGCAAACAATGAATGTATTTTTAATCCTGTAAATGACGTATCTCTTGAAGAATTACTACTAATTTCAGTTCGTCATTGCACCCCCTCTCTTCAGTTGTTTGTAGGAGGGCTCATGTCTTATTAATATTATTTGTGTTTGTTTGTTCATACTGGTGTCTAATACATATTGTATTGTGTTTTTGTTTTGTTTTTCTTCGTCTTGTTGGCACTGTGTTGCCAGTTTCTCTTCTCTGGATTGTCCATTTTTGATTGCCCCTTCGGTATTCTTTAACGTTTATTTAATTCAATGTTTAAATTATTGAATGAGATATTTTTGTAATAATAATATTTCCACTCATTGGAATTGCTGTCTTAGATGAAGTACTTTAAGAATAGATTATGACAGAAGTAATGTCTTCACAACCCAAAAAACCCCCAAAGATCGTACTTTTTCGACACATTGCATTAACCTTGCTTACTACAAGGTACCCAGTTTATTTCTATAGTACATCAAATGTTTGGTGAACGTCAATAAACTTTAATAATAAGACGTTATCATTGAAATAACAATGTTTAATTAACATCATGTTTACCATTGATAAATACCCATTATATATTATGTCATGACATCTGCTCGGTCATGCAATAAAGTCGGTCACTTGTTTTAATTTACAATTCTGGCGCAGCACGAGACCAACGACGTCATTCTGTATATTCATAGCGTACATAAACACAGAGGGAATTCTTTTCAACGTCAAAATTACAAGATGAGATTAAAACAGAGAAATTTGAATTGAATAAATTCCATGCAAGTAAAAAAGATCCTTTTTACTAATGTCTTTTTTTCCTGATCATTATGTTTGTTAAATATGCTTCCATCGATGGTATTCCCCAATCATTTTTATCTTTCTGGTTTGTTGACATAATCGTCATCACAGGTCATGATCGTTTCTGGAATGTAGGCCAAGGAAATTGTATCTTACAATACTTTGAAAATATGATGATTGATCATTCAGATTCCACCATTTTCTAAAAAATGGCCGATTATACCGGGAAAATACATACAAGTGCTCTCCATTAGTCACAAAATGGCAGATTATTTTGCATTTCCACTGCTGCTTTAATAACAAATATACCCCTTACTTCTTGGGGTATTGAAATGAAATTCACAGAGTAGATAGAAAAAGAATTAATTTAACAGCAATAATCAAAATTTATAGCATAAATTGAACAGAGAATTAAATTAAACCAGACAGAAAAATGAGATTATCTGGGGGGAAAAACCTGTCATTATTACAAATAGCATCAACAAAACTGTATTGTTACCACTCTGTGATAATAAATGTGATCAATAAATTGAAATCAGTCATTAATTACTTTACAAATAAGGGTAATAACAAAATTACCGAACTCCGAACAATCTTACAAAGGGAAAGTCAAAACTCATAATTATATAAACAGACAAAATCAGTCAACAACCGGAAAACTGTGAAATATGGCAGAATGTAGTCAGTCTAATACATTGTATTGACCAAATCAAAAACACCAAATTCACTGGATTAAATACTTTATTATATGGGTAAGCAAGTTTAATATTTGCATCAAATAATTAATTTTTAATATTTCAATTTCAAACTATTTAAAAAAAACATCTTTCGAAATTTTTCAAACAAAACAATTACACTGAAAAAGCTAAAATACTGTACTTTCTTAATCTGGTTTACTTTTTAAGTTTGGTTGGCCTATGACAAAATCATGTGCTTTATTGACCTTTGACCGGCCTTATGTGACGTAATAGGACGCCATTTGGAAAAAGGGTAGTAAACAAATATGGGTCAGTGTGTCATTATTATCGGTCTTTTTTCCATGGAACTTTACACATGTGAACAAGAATAGATGAGGAACATAATTAAAAAGAAAAAAATGTTTACTTTTCAAACATGAAAAAAATAATCAAACATTATCCAATGACTGACCGACTTATTGTCATACGGGGATGCATAGTGTGCTGGTACAATGAGTAATGCCACTAAAGAATTCTCCATAGCCTTCTATGTTAAATAAAAAAAATTGAGCTTTCATACAGGATTCATCTTAAGTTTAATCTAAGTGACACTCATATCTCATGGAAGGGGTACCTAATTGGAAGCTTAACTCTGAAAATCAACATACATTTAATGGCATATAAGAAAAAACAGACAGTCCGAAGATGTCTACCGTCAAAAATCATACTTTCACTTTCGATTTAACACAAATTCAGGTGGTTTCTTTCCAATGCAATCAAGTTTTTATTCAAAACCACAAGGACATCAAATATGGGCTTAAAATTATCCTAAAATATGTAGGTTTCTGCTGACATTCAGTATTTTGCATTATCTAATAGGGTTTATTTTTTATCCAACAATGTAGGAATCCATTTTGTGTTTACGTACTAATATCCCATACGTTCTTTTCGACTGGTACCCATGTCTAGTGGTAATACACCTACAAGACTTTGTATCAGGTCGAGTCTGTTGTTTGAACATGGATCACTACGAGTCCGAGTTGCGAAAGCGACGAGTGTAATGCGGTTAGTTCACGAAATAGGCAAGACCTGATACAAAGACGTGTACCACATTATGTAAGTAATAAGTTTATCTAACATTTCAATAAAAGCAAATTTTAAACAAATAACAAGGGTCGAATTAAAATCAACAAATTTGTACAATACTCTAAGGGGGTGGGGGTGGGGGGGGGGGGGGGGGTGTGCTATATTTTGTACATGACGACACGTTAGTTGTTGCCGTTCATTCACCAATGTCACGTTACTGTTCGATCACTCTTAGTGTCAATCCTATCATCCGACAACTTTTTTCTGGTGAATTGTGAACCGTACAGTTACTGGAAATATTGAGACTATGTCTTTGGAAATGAGTATATGACCGTGAATTCACGATACATAATATGAATGAATGAACATTAAATAGTCGCTTTGCTTACGTTGCTTACATTGATGTGTTTTCTCCCGCATTCCAGTGATATGACGTCATGACAAAGTAGTTCTGCACAGAAAATCGCGTGCAACGTTGCACCATTCTTTTATCACCACATTGTGGTGATACAACATATTGTATTAGACACCTTGTATCAGACAGACTACTTTCTTTAATTTCAAAGGAAAACGTACATAATGTTAGATAATGATAACTTATCAATTAGGAAAACTAAATGCAGTAAGTATATGTTATCTGGATGTGAATTGATTGATACCGAAAATTTCAGCCTGCCGAGCCAGAATATGAAGTTTGTTGGTGAGTGAGCGAGGCGAACGAGTCACAAACTTCATATTCTGTCGAGCAGGCTGATATGTTTCAGTATCAATCATATTCACATTCAGATGACATATTTATCATCCTTAAATCAACCATAAACACGGATACATCTATATTTGTATTTTCGCGGGAAAAATTGCATGATTCAAAATATTCAAAATACGCCTCCCTAAAACCGTAGTTCATAAGTAGTTTGCAAATATACCATTCATTTTTACAGGTTTATATAAATGTTAAGATTGTTGCATTTTTCCTTTAATTGTGATATTCATTGACATTGTTTTTTTTTTATTGCAAACATCAAAACCTTCCTTATGACGTAAAACATTATGGCGTCTCAGCAGAGGTTATCAAGAGTTGTGTAAAGTACATTTTTGTAGGACGATTTTTGTTGATATTTCTAACACGACAGTTCCTAATTTGATATATGTTTAACAAAAATAATGTTAACTAGCTAATAGTGTCGATGAATTTTATTTATTTTTGCCATCTTCACAGGAATTATCGTTTAAATGTTAGGAGAATTTGGTGATAACTCCTGCTGACAGTTGATAAGTCCTGCTCAGCTCACGCGGACTTTGATACAAGTTTTGCTTATGGAGCCAGTAGGTATATATAGCCGGAGGGAAGGATGATAATCACAAATAATGATACAACAACCAATAAAAGTGAATTTTTATTATTATTGATGATATTTCTATTTCGAGATTTATCTAAAATTTTACCTACCTGAATTTATATTTTTCTTGATGATATTTTTGTTCGGAGATTTTTGCAAAATTTTATCGTAAGGCAATTAAACAGTCAGATTTGCTGATATTTTCATCATATCTTAATTCCAAGAAAACATACTGTTTCACTGGTCGACCAATACTCCAAGAACCTAATGCTATATCAACACTTGTCTTCTGATATTTATAATTTTCATTAGAATTTGACTAGTCTGAATGGAATTTTTGCCACCTAACATTGCCTTCTTTTCTCTTATTATTTAAGTCTCCAAAGCGAAGTTTGGATACTTTTTGTGTTTACTGTCTTCCTTACTGCTAAGTCTCTCATGCCCTGTAATACATAAGTCTAAAGGAAATAAAAGAACAAAAGATCTGGACAACATATATGGAACTTTCAGAAAAATGTACTTCGAAGTGCAAGGTTCTTATATTACATAAACAGTCAATACTTTTATATAGATTAATTACGGGACACAATTATAATTAGTCGGACCTTTTCATCTTTTAATTATAAGCTATATGTAGGAAAAGTAATATAGCATCATAGGAATGATATTAAATCAGTTTTTATAATCAGGTGTTTGGAATTTCCTTGTTAATCCATCAAAGGTAGATAATTTGGTGCAATGAAACATTATTATACAACATTAGTAAAGGGTAATTTAATAGATATATTAGCGCTAAAAATGTTCATATAGCGTTTATTTGATTATAGTATTGGATCGTTATCTTAACTGCGAAGTAATGAATACATTCATTTTATTAAGGAGCATGAAGTGAAACCATATGTGAAATGTAACCAAAACAATAAAGACTGATAACATGTTACAAATCAAGGTACATATACCTTTAAATTGAGTATCTAGCAAAACTATGGAGTAATTTCAACATGAGGCTGACTGTTGATTGTCTAATCTTGGACCATTGCTAAATCGTTATTTGGACACTATTTCTTAGTATTCGATATTTATGCAGAACGAAAATCAACATTATAACACGTACTGAACGCAATGATACATCGTCAATGTGAGCGAAAATAAAATGTCATAGCCTACAGCCAAATCAAGGAAAAGGCTACTCATACCTAATAAAGCTCAGCCTTAATTTTGCAATCTTCTTAAGTGTAACATCTGTTAATTTCTGAAATTGTATCAATTAGGCTTATATCCTGGTCATATTTAATTTATTATCCTATATAGTTCGATGAAAAACTGCTAGTAAACCAAATAATATATACTAATCACTGAAGAGAGAATCATGCCCAAATTGCTAAAACAACCAGCTAACACATGGATCGCATTGGGTACTATTGTTTAAAGAAAAATATCCAATTCTATAGCATAAAACAAGTACCACATGTGTCGTGTTGGTGGGTCCCCAGATTTGATTATAAATCAATCTGTTTTAACTCTTTATGCCAAACATTCAAGAGTAAAAACACATCCAGAGCTAAAATAGTTTGGTAGTGGATCTCTAGATATGATTATTGATCAAGTGTGATACTACACAAACAATTCTAGAGCAAAAACGATCCTTAATGTCAAAAACTTCAGCTGAACCCAGTTAAAATATGTTATTACCAAACATTCAAAAGCAGACACAAACCAAAGTTACTAAACCAACTGTTAAGCACAGTCTGATTGTCCTTTGAATAGGTGTCTAATATAATTTTTTGACTGAATGAATGGGTATACTTTATTACGATCGTTTAGATGTTTTGCAGTCGTTGGTTGTATTATAGTTGTCAGGACTATTATCGACCACACGAATACTCAGTTTAACTTGGGAAATATAATTGTCCAACTCCACCGTGTTTTTGAGGCGCGATCCTTGGTTGTGTAAGCTGGTAGTGATATTAACGACAATGCAAAGTGTTGCAGAGATTTATAGAACTCTTTACTCGGCAGTTATACGCGAACCAGCCATTTCCATTTAACAGCACGTTATGCCTAACTTTTAATATTGAATTTCTTAATATTCACAAAAGACAAATATTTGACGTAGTTAGAGAACATCTTGTTCTCGGTAAGTTTTTAACTGAGCAGTAGGCATCGAAATCATGAGTTAAGGTTTGTGATGTTTAACACAACGTTCAATAATATTTCAGTTGATTCGTGGCTTGCGGTTTCTGTGAGATAAAAGAATCCGGGGCATCCGGATAACCCATTGATCTTCCTAAAGTTACTGACAAGTTGTCATATGCTGATGTTCTTGCTTTGAGCGGGATTCAAATAAATAGCTGCAGTAAAGATAGGCACTGATTGCTCAGGTCAATGTCAACCATGACAGCCACTGTACATTACTAGATAATGGAGAGACACATGCATATAAAAAGTATGACGCAGTTGCTATAATACTCGTTAAAAACACACTACTTAATCATCCAATCAACTTTGCAACTGTCCTTGTATGCTGCATAAAACTGAATAATGTTTTCTAGTATTTTTAGATGATGAATTTGTTTTGCAGCTAAACATTTTAGATTTATAATGATTTGACTGTATTGAAATACATCCGCAAGTAATAACATGTAGTTCAAAGTCCTATGAGGGGATTTCATGGTTGCTGAAAGTATAGTTTCTTATAAATTGCTGGCAATAAGTGAGAAATGTTTTAATACTACTATGAAGAGAAAGGTTTTGATGATGATACCTGCTTTGTTCTACATGTACACCAGACCGCGTAGTTGGAATAGTATAGTGCTATATCATTGAAACAATGGTCAATATGTAGACATGTTCTACTTGTACATGTTATCCTGACTCCTAGTCAACCAGTCTTTTTCACAGTTTTCCGGTTGTTGACTGATTTTGTCTGTTTATATAATTATGAGTTTTGACTTTCCCTTAGTAAGATTGTTCGGAGTTCGGTAATTTTGTTATTACCCTTATTCCTTCGTGCAAATACCAATGTAATATCTTTGGTTTTATTCGAACGGAAAATGAAGCAACGATTGACCACATTTGAGATCAATCTAACCATAGTTCCACAGAGACTATATGTTGTTAATATAGATATCAACTGACTAGATGTTTATCTTTCAAAAGGTTTTCTGTACGTCATCATTAACATATCAATCACTACGATAATTATTTTCAAGCATTTCCCCGATGTACCATTTAAAGAATTTCGTTCTTTAGCCAGATTTTAATATGAATTAACTATGTAAATGTGGAATTATCACGGGTGTCATTGTTGGAGAGGAAGCTTTGCCTTTCAAAAATCTGATCTAGTTCCCAATCTTAGTAAGTGTTCTCATTTTGCAATGTACGTTTTTTTCTTTCTTTTTTTGGTTATATGATGCACTGATGCAAGCTCTTTTACTAATTTGAATTTTACTGCTATCCAGGAATAGTCTTCCACTTTGCGTTTTAGTTTGTCGAAATGCATAAATAAAATTTACTGAACGTTCTTGAAGTTAAGCACTACAATATATTCGTTTTAGTATATATAGTTTTAATGACATCTATACATATAATAGTTACTTATGCATAGGGCGTTATTGTGATTAATAGACATTACAGGGGACAGTCAATTTACCACGATAATGCCTTATACATGAGTGACTATTATTTTTATTTCATTAAAGGAGCAGACGTAGTTGACAACAGCACGATATCCGTTGCGCTTTTAAAA
The DNA here is from genome assembly GCA_963680875.1 of Bathymodiolus brooksi. NCBI lineage: Eukaryota > Metazoa > Mollusca > Bivalvia > Mytilida > Modiolidae > Bathymodiolus > Bathymodiolus brooksi. The sequence continues at coordinate 33,785,011 of OY804577.1, forward strand.
AGGGACGCAACTTTAAAACCTCGAACGGTGATTAACATGATAATGCCACCGGGCATTATCATGTTAATGACTGGTGGATTTCTTTAACGCATATTAATGCATTTCATATGACCATGTCTACACCAATGAAAAAGTCGAAATTAGAACTGATATTAAATAAATAAAGTTAATATTAATCCAATGGGACTAATATATTTTCCGATCCTTTTCGATGATCTAGTTAAGCTTGTAATTTCTCGAACGTGTCTAAACAGAGTTTTAGAAGCTTAATCTCGTAAATTTCCAGAATCAATTTCGTTCCATCGGATATACCAAACTTAATAAAAAAAAATCTAAATCAAATATCTTGGATATTTCTAATAACTAGAATTTATAATGCTAATCACTATAAATGCATTCAACAAATTTAAATATAACAGTCAATAAGCCATGTACATAAGCCGTTACTGAATAACCATATCTCAAATGACAATGGCTATTTTTCTTTTAACGTAGATTTGTTTCTTTTTGCTATGACCGACAAGACTTTTACTGGACTTTACTATTTGAGTAATACGGTGGTTGTCTTATAAGAAGCAGGAACTCCTTACCCTGTTGTTTTTCTGGTGTCTGTGTTGCTCATTGTCTTTGTTTTCTGTTTTGTGTTTTTTGTGTTTTGTTTGTCTTTGTCTATATTTTGTATGCCCAATTTTGGCAATGTCTCTGGATTGTTCATTCTTGATTGTCTCATCGGTTTTCTCTAACGTTTATACATTTAAGCACCTTATGTAATATGTATTTATCTTTTAAGAGGTTTCGTTTATTAAATAAAAATTACTTTATTTCCAAAGGAAAAAAAAGTTAAATAGTACAGGTCGTCAACATAACTCATCATGACAACACAAGCAACTCCTGACAAACCTAGGCCAAAAAAATGGAAATTTAAGGTCTAGAAAGCGAAGAGGAATATAATTGTGGTGAGTTAAACCTGTAAAATGAGAGCTATGCCTTTCCCACTTGAGAATCTAAATCTCCAGTGGTCAAAATGGCACAGAATCTAGTCTAGTCAAAAGAAGCGACTATGCCGAAAACATGATCAGCACAACAATAAGGAAAATCGGAAAATACCACACCGTTAGAGCACTTCCAAAATCTTATCAGACAAATCATAGAAAGCGAGGCAAATTGGATGCCCCTAACAGACATATACCTGACTAATGATCATGGTGCTTGAGCTGCTTAGATTCATGGATACCCCTAACAGACAAATACATGACCAATGATCATGGTGCTTGATCTGCCTAGATTCATGGATACCCATAACAGACATATACATGACCAATGATAATGGTGCTTGGTCTGCTTAGATTCATGGATACCCCTAACAGACATATACATGACCAATGATCATGGTGCTTGATCTGCTTAGATTCAGGTTGACATGTATATTATCTAATTGGTGAAAGAAATAGTGTTAATTTCCGACTGCGGAAAATACAAATGAACAATGCATTCTTGAAGATATAAAACAAGAAAAGGAAATGTACAATGTTATGCAAAAAAGCTAATTATGTGGCAGCGTAAAATGGAAGTACTACAAGTACTACATCTATATCATTGGTATTATAAATCAATCAAATCATTCTCTATAAAGCTGAAGAAGCGGTATACATTGGCTTCCTTTTCTATTGAAACATACATTTGTATATTCATTCAAAATATCATTCGTGTTATTTAAAGAATAATCATCCCATCAGACATTTTTCCATGTTTTCTATTTGATGTGAACATTTAATTTGAAGTCAACTGACATTAAATGCTCAGATCTGTCACTTTTAAAATATTATGTAATATATAGCTATGAGCTAAGCTACAAACCTGGAAAACTTCAAATGATTTTATTTTTATTTTTAAAGTGTGTTATTCGTTAATAGCGGTTATCTTGACAATAACCGAATTACGTCATAAGAGCCACGGGCAGAATACTAAAAGATGGTTTTTGGTAATGATTTAAAGCTTTATTGTGCTTAACGCCACTTTCAACAATATTTCAGCTACATCGTAGGGACAAGTTTTAGTGATGGAAGAAACCGGAGTACCCGGAGAGAACCACCAACCATGGGCAAGCAACTGGTAAACTTTATCACTTGCGGCTTGGTTTTTAGTATACATGAACACAACTTTCTTTTTGTCGCAAATAACTCTAGCAGTTGGTACTTTTTTCTGACTAATATGGTGTAAGCGATGTTGTATACAACTTTAGAGAAAACCGAAGAGGTAATCAAGAATGGACAGTCCAGGGACACCTGCAACCTTGGGCACAAGACAGAATGAAGACAAAAAAATTAAATAAACATAACAACTGAGAAAACTAAAAGGATGATGATCAACACGGACATCACAAACATGTGTGTTATCTGAGGTGGGTGTTAACAGGGACATCACACATATATGTGTTATCTGAGGTGGGTGTTAACAGGGACATCACAAACATGTGTGCTATCTGAGGTGGGTGTTAACACGAACATGTGTGTTATCGGAGGTGGGTGTTAACACGGACATCACAAACATGTGTGTTATCGGAGGTGGGTGTTAACAGGGACATCACACATATATGTGTTATCTGAGGTGGGTGTTAACAGGGACATCACAAACATGTGTGCTATCTGAGGTGGGTGTTAACACGAACATCACAAACATGTGTGTTATCTGAGGTGGGTGTTAACACGGATATCACAAACATGTGTGTTATCTGAGGTGGGTGTTAACACGGACATCACAAACATATGTGTTATCTGAGGTGGGTGTTAACACGGACATCACACACATGTGTGTTATCTGAGGTGGGTGTTAACACGGACATCACACACATGTGTGTTATCTGAGGTGGGTGTTAACACGGACATCACAAACATGTGTGTTATCTGAGGTGGGTGTTAACACGGACATCACAAACATGTGTGTTATCGGAGGTGGGTGTTAACACGGACATCACAAACATGTGTGTTATCGGAGGTGGGTGTTAACACGGACATCACAAATATGTGTGTTATCTGAGGTGGGTGTTAACACGGACATCACCAACATGTGTGTTATCTGAGGTGGGTGTTAACGCGGACATCACAAACATGTGTGTTATCTGAGGTGGGTGTTGACACGGACATCACACACATGTGTGTTATATGAGGTGGGTGTTGACACGGACATCACAAACATGTGTGTTATCTGAGATGGGTGTTTATTACAACACGGACATCATAAACATGTGTGTTATCTAAGGTGGATGTTAACACGGACATCACAAACATGTGTGTTATCTGAGGTGGGTGTTAACACGGACATCACAAACATGTGTGTTATCTGAGGTGGGTGCTAACACGGACATCACAAACATGTGTGCTATCAGAGGAGGGTGTTTATTACAACAGGGACATCACAAATATGTGTGTTATCTGAAGTGGGTGTTAAGACGGACATCACAAACATGTGTGTTATCTGAGGTGGGTGTTAACACGGACATCACAAACATGTGTGTTATCTGAGGTGGGTGTTTATTACAACACGGACATCACAAACATATGTGTTATCTGAGGTGGGTGTTAACACGGACATCACAAACATGTGTGTTATTTGAGGTGGGTGTTTATTTAGTGCACGCATAAAAGGTTAAAATCACTATTTCGTCACGTGAACTTCATCCGAACTCAATTATATTACTACCTGACCGATGAAAATCTCATTTGAGCCCAAGGCTCATTCTCTTTATAGCTCCTTGTTTATTACTTTTTCAGCATAATTGACAAAAACGATCATTGGAAATATTTGTAATACATCTGATGTTGGTATTGTTCATAATTTATTTGGAATACCATGACTGATTGAGATCTAATTTAAAACATGTTTCATGTTTCAAAACGTTCTATCGTAATCAGATTTATAGAATATATAAACTTTTTATATCTCAACCTAGGACGTTGATCTATATCGGTTTCTGTTACGATTCGATGATTTTGTCAACCATTAATAACTAAATTATTTTAAATGTTAATTTCTCCACCAATCACAACGCTGGCCACAAATTAGGTAGCATGCCCGTAAGAAACGTCGTAATGAGTGGTGTCGAAGTCACAGTGGAGCGGCTCCGATCAGATTCATCTTTCTAGGGTCAATAATGTGCCAGTTTGTATATAAGTAGACACATCATATTGTCACCGTTTATCTTGGTGGGCTATCAATGTAATATCTCTAGACATAATAATATGGGCCACCATATAAACAAACTCAAACTCGAAACCTCGTTTGTAAGCGAAACAGAGAGGAATGACCTAGGTGCATTAACACCTCTAGTAATACCACATACAAACCAACTTCGTTCGACAAAGATGAAATCCTAGCTAACCACAGATCATTCATGACCTCTTTAAACATTCCCTCTGGTAAAGAGTCTGAGGATTTACCCTATTTATATTGGATACCTAAACTCCATAAGACACCATACAAAGAAAGGTACATAGCGGGATCATCAACTTGTTCGACGAAAGAATTGTCTATTCACCTGACAAAGATTCTGTCTACAGTAAAAGAGGGACAACAGAAATATTGTGAAACTGTTTACTCGCGTAGTGGCATAAATCACATGTGGATTTTGAAAAACTCTAAAGATCTTTTGGATAACCTGAAATCAAGATCTTTCTCTCAGGTATCCTCCATCAAAACTTTTGATTTTTCAACTCTATATACCACCCTACCGCATGACAAATTAAAAACCCGCTTAAAAGAAACGATTCATAAAGCTTTTAGTCATAGAAACTATGGCTCAAAATTTGTTGTGTTAGGCTACAATTCCACATATTTTTCAAACAAAATTCATAAAGGTAAAACATGCTACTCCGAGGAACAAGTGATCAGTATGCTGGAGTTCCTCATCGATAACATATTTGTCTCCTTTGGAGGGACACTGTTTCAGCAGGTCGTCGGCATACCAATGGGTACGAATTGTGCCCCTCTTCTAGCCGATTTATTTTTATACTCATACGAGTCGGAGTTTCTTCAAAAGCTTGTAAAAGATAAGAAGATTCATGAGGCTAGAGCCTTTAATTTCACATACAGGTATATTGATGACGTTTTATCTATCAATAATTCTAGATTTGCAGAATTTCTTCCATTGATATATCCTCCAGAGCTGGAAGTTAAAGAGACCACCGATACAGCTTCGTCCGCATCATTTTTGGACTTATACCTCGAATTTGACGACAGTGGTCAACTCAGTACTAAAATTTATGATAAACGGGACGACTTCAATTTTAAAATCATAAATTTTCCAAACATGTGCAGCAATATACCAGTTTCTCCTGCATATGGTGTTTACATCTCGCAATTGATTCGCTATGCAAGGGCCAGTAGCAATTATTCTGATTTCCTGAAACGTCATCTTCATCTGAGAAACAGGCTACTGGACCAGGGCTATAAAAAGATTCGCCTTATTCGATCTCTTAAAAAGTTTATATTCCGATACCAATATCTTGTCGAAATATATTCCGTCTCTGCAGAAATAATTATAAGCGATGCATTTTCATATAGTGAAAATGTATAAAGATAAAGAAGTCCAAAATGTCAAGAATTTTTTTGTCAATGTGTGACGTAAAAATATTTTTGACATTTACGTCACCGAATATGGTACTGCTTTGACAACTATTTTACCTATTTTGTTCCTGTATTTAAATACTGTTACAGTGACAGCCGGAACCTTTGAACCGTAATGAGAGCGGGAGGTTTGGCGCCTTAAAATCTGATTCAACCCACCATTTCTTTAGAAATGCCTGTACCAAGTCAGGGTCATTACGGTTTTCACAGTTTTCCGGTTGTTGACTGATTTTGTCTGTTTATATAATTATGAGTTTTGACTTTCCCTTTATAAGATTGTTCGGAGTTCGGTAATTTTGTTATTACCTTTATTGAATAAGAAACTAGTGAAAAAGGTATATCTTTTAGAAAGTAAGACACAAGTTAAAAAACCATTATAATGCTGGAAATACAACTAAAATGTATGGCCCGTCATTCCAGTTGTAGCAGTATCGTTAGTATGTGTTTCATTGAGCTTAATCCAGAAAATTCAGCTTCGTAAGAAGAACTATGATTTTACTCAGGTAAATAAATGGCGTAGGTAGAATTATACATTCCGAACATACTTGACTAAAACCAAAATTATATAATGTGCAAATCGTTGTTGATATAATTGTACATCGATGTTAAAAAGTGATAAATGTTTCTTGCAATTCTCCTGTTTTAATGAAAATTGTTCATTTAGAACTATTAAAGTTATTGATTCTCAGAAAGATTATCGCTTAAGTTTACGACTAAAATAATATAATCAGACAAAACCAGAGCTTTCCAGTTCGACATTGAGCAAGACTCAACATACAAATGAATTTATTATATAGAAACAAATGAATAGAAACGTGGATTGACTCAATTTATCATAAATAAGAAAGTATATTAATGCAGTATCCCTGACATTTTAACTGTCAATAGTAATATATTGTATAGTTAGACGAAATAATCAAACATGAATGACTTAATGAATATCAGTATGTACACTACCATAGTATGCGAAATATATCATTATGTATATGTTACAAAGAAAAAGCACCAACAATCATCTTTAATTAGTAAGAAAGGATTAAAGCAATCAATTAAAATTTACTCAGCATAAAAATGGAAAGTATGTCCACATTTCATTAAGCATTATAATTTACACCGTACTAGTTACCTTATAATACTTATGGATTGAGTGGTGCTTAAAGTCAAAGAATCATTATTGCAGATTTATCAATCACGATATAACATTTAGAACAGTAATTTCTGTATGGACGATAGTCACACTTCAACGGTCATTGTCAATCGGATTGGAGAATTTTGTGATATATCTGTGGACGACATCTGTTACGTGTAATGGCTGGAGTGCAGTAGAGCAGGTGTTTAGAACTCGGTCTCGAAAATCCAAAGACTAGTAATTGGTATATACTGCTTCCTTTCTGAAAACGCGACATTAAGGAATAAGAAAAATGTCTGATTGATCCTGATGCAGGATAATTTGACCGAGGGAAGCGATATGTTTACCTTTGGACTGCTGTTTCAGTGATGTAGCCCCATAAATAACCTACTCAACGTGTTACTCTAGTCCAAAACAGGCATTATCATTATCACATCAAACAGTATCTTTTTCTCGTCATGATATGGCTGACAATCGATATAACATTACCATGCCTAGTCTAACTATTAGACAACAATCGATATAATATTACCATGCCTATTCTAACTATTAGACAACAATCGATATAACATTACCATGCCTAGTCTAACTATTAGACAACAATCGATATAACATTACCATGCCAGTCTAACTATTAGACAACAATCGATATAACATTACCATGCCTAGTCTAACTATTAAACAACAATCGATATAACATTACCATGCCTAGTCTAACTATTAGACAACAATCGATATAACATTACTATTCCTAGTCTAACTATTAGACAAGAATCGATATAACATTACCATGCCTAGTCTAACTATTAGACAATCGATATAACATTACCATGCCTAGTCTAACTATTAGACAACAATCGATATAACATTACCATTCCTAGTCTAACTATTAGACAACAATCGATATAACATCACCATGCCTAGTCTAACTATTAGACAACAATCGATATAACATTACCATGCCTAGTCTAACTATTAGACAACAATCGATATAACATTATCATGCCTAGTCTAACTATTAGACAACAATCGATATAACATTACCATGCCTAGTCTAACTATTAGACAACAATCGATATAACATTACCATGCCTAGTCTAACTATTAGACAACAATCGATATAACATTACCATGCCTAGTCTAACTATTAGACAACACTCGATATAACATTAACATGCCTAGTCTAACTATTAAACAACAATCGATATAACATTACTATTCCTAGTCTAACTATTAGACAACAATCGATATAACATTACTATTCCTAGTCTAACTATTAGACAAGAATCGATATAACATTACCATACCTAGTCTAACTATTAGACAACAATCGATATAACATTACCATGCCTAGTCTAACTATTAGACAACAATCGATATAACATTACCATTCCTAGTCTAACTATTAGACAACAATCGATATAACATTACCATGCCTAGTCTAACTATTAGACAACAATCGATATAACATTACCATGCCTAGTCTAACTATTAGACAACAATCGATATAACATTACCATGCCTAGTCTAACTATTAGACAACAATCGATATAACATTACCATGCCTAGTCTAACTATTAGACAACACTCGATATAACATTACCATGCCTAGTCTAACTATTAAACAACAATCGATATAACATTACTATTCCTAGTCTAACTATTAGACAACAATCGATATAACAGTACCATGCCTAGTCTAACTATTAGACAACAATCGATATAACATTACTATGCCTAGTCTAACTATTGGGACAAGTATCTGTGGTGTGTTTGTATTCAAAATTGAAGAAATATATTCTAGAAATTATAAGTTATCATTGGTAGTGTTAATTGATTGTTGCTTAGCATCAAGTCAGCAGTATTTCAGTTATATTCATCACGAAAAAAGGTGTACAATAAATACATCGTGAAGGTGAAAAGGTGCCACTGGGATTGATTTATGCGAGGAGGTTTATATTGCCACAAAGGAAAAGATAATATACTGGATAGGGTCTGGAAATGTTTCCTTAAACCCATGACCGACAACTCCTAACAAACACTTGCTTATCAGGATATGCTTTAAGTTTCATGTATGTGGAAGGAGCGTGTCATTCACCATACACTAGACATTCATGTGGAAGGAGCGTGTCATTCACCATACACTAGACATTCATGTGGAAGGAGCGTGTCATTCACCATACACTAGACATTCATTAATATGGAAGGAACGTGTCATTCACCATACACTAGACACTCATGTGGAAGGAGCGTGTCATTCACCATACATTATACATTCATGTGGAAGGAGCGTGTCATTCACCATTCACTAGACATTCATGTGGAAGGAGTGTGTCATTCACCATACACTAGACATTCATTGATATGGAAGGAACGTGTCATTCACCATACACTAGACAATCATGTGGAAGGAGCGTGTCATTCACCATACATTAGACATTCATGTGGAAGGAGCGTGTCATTCACCATACACTATACATTAATGTGGAAGGAGAGTGTCATTCACCATACACTAGACATTCATTAATGTGGCAGGAACGTGTCATTCACCATACACTAGACAATCATGTGGAAGGAGCGTGTCATTCACCATACACTAGACATTAATGTGGAAGGAGCGTGTCATTCATCATACATTAGACATTTATTAATGTGGAAGGAGCGTGTCATTCACCATACACTAGACATGCATTGATGTGGAAGGAGCGTGTCATTCACCATACACTAGACATTCATTAATGTAGAAGGAGCGTGTCATTCACCATACACTAGACATTCATGTGGAAGGAGCGTGTCATTCACCATACACTAGGCATTCATGTGGAAGGAGCGTGTCATTCACCATACACTAGACATTCATGTGGAAGGAGTGTGTCATTCACCATACACTAGACATTCATTAATATGGAAGGAACGTGTCATTCACCATACACTAGACACTCATGTGGAAGGAGCGTGTCATTCACCATACATTATACATTCATGTGGAAGGAGCGTGTCATTCACCATTCACTAGACATTCATGTGGAAGGAGTGTGTCATTCACCATACACTAGACATTCATTGATATGGAAGGAACGTGTCATTCACCATACACTAGACAATCATGTGGAAGGAGCGTGTCATTCACCATACATTAGACATTCATGTGGAAGGAGCGTGTCATTCACCATACACTATACATTAATGTGGAAGGAGAGTGTCATTCACCATACACTAGACATTCATTAATGTGGCAGGAACGTGTCATTCACCATACACTAGACAATCATGTGGAAGGAGCGTGTCATTCACCATACACTAGACATTAATGTGGAAGGAGCGTGTCATTCATCATACATTAGACATTTATTAATGTGGAAGGAGCGTGTCATTCACCATACACTAGACATGCATTGATGTGGAAGGAGCGTGTCATTCACCATACACTAGACATTTATTAATGTAGAAGGAGCGTGTCATTCATCATACACTAGACATTCATTGATGTGGAAGGAGCGTGTCATTCACCATACACTAGATATTCATTAATGGTTCGCTGTAATGGTGAAATGTGTATTTGTATGGTCCCAAACATATAGAGGACACTCATCACCCCTTTCAAATTGGTTGTAGAATGCAGCACAAGAATAACATCATATTTCCCTATCACGAGGCTCCGTCAAGATTTCTTATTTTAACAGTAAAATAGCACTAGATGTGAATATAGATAACCATTCTATCACAGTGCTAATATCGACAGGTTGAATGCCAAAACGCCACAAAATATGTGAACATTAAAATATGTTTAATCAAATTAAATGAAGACCAACATAAAATAATAAATCTTTGTCAGCTCAAATTCTAATTCTAACACTGTTTGGTTTGTTTACACGAGGTCTTGGAATTCGACATTATATAACGTTAGAGTCAGACGATATTATCTCGTACACAAACTTTACCAGTTTCTTATGTTCGCATTACTACAAGAAAAAAATACATCCATACAAAATCTGCTTAGTTCCTGAACTGCCTTTCTATGACATCTATGGTTTTATGCCAAACCGTTGTGTTTCTTCTACGTGGTTTGATATCCCTTTTCTTGTTTCAGTTATAAAAGTCTTCTTACACTCCAAGTGTGCATTCGTACCTTTTCTCGCATCTTCACCTGTTTTTTTAGACATGTTTTTTGTAAGTATTTTTTTCTTGCATTTCATTTCTCCATCATTTCTTCCATTTATTCATATTCCATAAAAATCAAATTAAATACGAGACCCAGTGTTTCTTCTAATCTGATGTTTACATACATTCAGATACATTGTAGATCCATACATCTTCCCATCTTTCTTTCTTAATTACCTTTAGTAATATATATTCCCCTCTTTAATATATTGGAGTCTAAAAATGACGAACTGTTTTGGCATACATGTTATGAATGACATTAACCAGAAATCTATATCAATATGTCCACAATCCCTGACGACTAATAGAAACGTATGTATCTAAATAAAGGATCCTATTATGTACATTTACGTGGAGCTTATTTATATCTTCGATTTTTAATTTGATTTTTTAAAGTGTGATAACAAATGTTTTCCTATATCTTAATTAAAACATCTTTATAATGTAAAATTGCTGCGGCTTCAAAAGATGCACTGTACCGAGTGTGAACATAACTGATTAAACTATTTCTTTTACGCACTCATAGATCAGTGACAAAAGTATTTCCGCTAAAACGTCAAGCTAAAAATCAAACTTCTTCGTTGAGGGACGTAATTATGACAATCTAATCGTTTTTCAAATTTGCTGTGAATTCTTGATGATAAATGGTGAAAATGTAAAGTTAAAATTGTGATGGCCGACCATATTACACCAGCCGCTACTAGCATCGAATGTCTTTTGATCACCATGGACTGTTAAAGCATTAAGAAGACAAATAATACCCGAGGATCTGACCTGGGATAGAAAGAACAGAAAAAAGCACGCGCATGTATAATGACTCAACCATGTCATTCTTACATTCTAGCAGAATTTGACAAAAAAATATTCTAGTAAAGATGCACTTTTAATCTATTTGGTTTAATGCTATTCGTAATACTAAAACAGAGAGAAGAGCAATATTTATTTTCGATAATTATGTACAGGTGGGATATGGTTCTTTTTCGGATTGTTTGTAGGATTCACAGGTATCTGAATAATTTTGTGCAAGCACTCTAATGGTTAATATTTTTTAAATTTTGCTTTGAGAAATCAAGAATTGAAGGAAATTCACAAGGAGAAACATCGAGAAATTTCCTATATACCCTTTTTCATATTTGTAACTGTTTCTTGAAATTGTTCCATTTTTCGGAATTTCTACGAAATTATAACTGATAACTATATTCCTAAAATATTATCTCCGGTTATGTGTGGTTCGTGTTGCTCAATTTTTAGATTTCTGTGTAGTGTTTTGTTTTACATTGTTTATCCTTTTCCCTTTTTCTTTTGATCATCGTATTGTCTGTCAGTCCTCCATTTCTCAATTTACGTCTTATGATTACCTCTTTGATATATTCAAACTTTCCTTACTGCCTTTTGCCAAATATAAAACTGTTTTATTTTTTTATAATCGGAAGTCTAACATGACCAGACAATCATGACCCATGCAGGTTGAAAATTTAGAAAAAAAAGTCTTGTATGAAACTACCGGATGACATAGTTCAACTTAGAACATCATAGGATATATATTAACATATTCTTTACAATTATTGAAATGTTTCAACCCAAACTGAAGCTCTGTGTTGATCTGAGTGCTTGTTTTTATGCTTCTTAGAAATTTAGAAATCAGTCAACAAAAAAGCAAGAACCAGTTGAGCCCATTTGTTTTACTCTTGATCGCATAATCAGGTCAATCATTTGTTGAGCATTCATATAGCAAAACCTTTGTTAGATATTCATCACCAGACATGTTTATTTATATAATAATGTGGTCTTTTCCAGGTAATATGCCAAAATAATACCCAGGTCTGAGAGAAATATTACCCGACCGAAGGGGAGGGTAGTATGTTTCTCAGACCTGGGTAATATTTTGGCATATTACCTGGACAAGACCACATTAATATCATTATTATACTGAGTGTCTAATTGTTCAGGTAATATGACAAAATATTATCCAGGTAATAAGCCAAAATATTACAGTACCAAATATCACTACAGAAACTTACACGAAGTATAATAATACTTAATTATTATACTTAATTATTATACTTCGTGTAAGTTTCTGTAGTGATATTTGGTACTGTAATATTTTGGCATATTACCTGGGTAATATTTTGGCATATTACCTGGACAAGTAGACACTCAGTATAATAATGATATTAATGTGGTCTTGTCCAGGTAATATGCCAAAATATTACCCAGGTCTGAGAGACATATTACCCTCCCTCTTCGGTCCGGTAATATGTCTCCCAGACCTGTGTAATATTTTGGCATATTACCTGGACAAGATCGGGAGGGTAATATATCTCTCAGACCTGGGTAATATCTTGGCATATTACCTGGACAAGACCACATTATTATATAAATATAAACAATGTTATTTACATCAACCGTCGTAGTACAAAGCACAATGCCATATGTCAACACAGTTCAATGATACATCAAACAATCACCTTTTATATAAATAGATGTAAATACAAACAAAAATAAAACAGATGCAATAACCTTCCTCATGTAGGCTCATAATGAAATATTTTAAAGCCAAATAATTTAGAAGTCTTTAGAAACAACTAAACATAAAGGTCTAAACACGATAGCCAACTTCGGCTACGGTCCACTATGCCTGAATATGTTCCCTGGGAGTATATCATATATAATATAGATGTAATTATATAAATATCTAAGAGATAAATCAAATAGCCTTAATTTTACAGACAAATACTGAGTACCAGGTCAGAAGAAATCTTTCGATGATAGAAAAATCCGGATACAGTAACAATACAAACTCAATGTTTTAAAATAAATTAAAAAAAACCAACCAACAGTTATGACGCTCTTGCTACAGCTTTATTGATTGGGTCGACAATGCATGACGCTCTTGTTACATCCTTATCCATTGGGTTGACAATGCATGACGCTCTTGTTACATCCTTATTCATTGGGTCGACAATGCATGGCGCTCTTGCTACAGCCTTATCCATTGGATTGACAATGCATGGCGCTCTTGTTACAGCCTTATTGATTGGGTTGACAATGCATGGCGCTCTTGATACAGCCTTATTGATTGGGTCGACAATGCATGACGCTCTTGTTACAGCCTTATTGATTGGGTCGACAATGCATGACGCTCTTGTTACAGCCTTATTGATTGGGTCGACAACGCATGGCGCTCTTGATACAGCCTTATTGATTGGGTCGACAATGCATGGCGCTCTTGATACAGCCTTATTGATTGGGTCGACAATGCATGACGCTCTTGTTACAGCCTTATTGATTGGGTCGACAATGCATGGCGCTCTTGATACAACCTTATTGATTGGGGCGACAATGCATGGCGCTCTTGTTACAGCCTTATTGATTGGGTCGACAATGCATGGCGATCTTTTTACAGCCTTATTCATTGGGTCGACAATGCATGGCGATCTTGTTGCAGCCTTATTGATTGGGTCGACAATGCATGACGCTCTTGTTACAGCCTTATTGATTGGGTCGACAATGCATGGCACTCTTGTTACAGCCTTATTCATTGGGTCGACAATGCGAAAAGTACCTTTTGTCATTACACCACTTCTGAGATGTATCATCTGCTTTCGAGGTCAATAAAATGGTTTACAACTAACTTTGCTGTTGGAAATTACTACGCCATTGATTGCATACATCTGACATCGTCATGGAGGCACGTGCAAGTTCGGCTTTGAGTTTTATTGGGATGTAAAACATCTCTTTCATATTTCAATGAAAAACGGAAGTAATGTAATTATTACTGAGTATAGAGCACATATAGTTCTTTACTATATTCTCTAATACTTAGCAGGAACAAAAAATTGCTTACGTATGTATTATTGTTATTATATATTATGTCGAGATGACCTTTGTATGTTGGTACAATCCTATTATTGAAATGCTTAGCAATAAGACATATTTAATCTAACTTCTAGGTGTCAGCTTGATATTATTTTACGCTTCCCTTTGCATTAATCATACATTGTGTCACTTTACGCATACATCATAGAGCGAACACATCGCCTTACATTGGTGTCATTTACACATGTGACTAAGTTGGTTGTTGTAAGTATCACGTATTGAAATAAAGTAGGGAAATCTCATGTTTCTCTGCCTTTAAACAAGTTATTATTGTTTGAAAGAGCTTTAATAAACAACACATGCAAATGTTATAATAAAACAGTTTTGTGTTTTTTAGTGCACGACATTGATTCACCTGTAAAACATTTTAGAATATCGTGAGCCTACCATAAATTGGAAACATAATTTTAAAGTACTTTTGGATTCCGTCGTAAATTATGCAAGACAATGGTCAAAGCGTGAACAAGAAGACATGGAGACGCTTGCTGCATGGATTAAATCTGTGAGGTCGTTGATGCAAATTTAGATGAACAAACTTGATGGGACAATGAACCCACGTGCAATATCGATCTTCATAGAGCCAAATGTAGCGAAGCACTTTTCTTAATTACGGAATTAGGTATTGACCTATCATTTGGCCACTCTACATATACCCTGAAGACTTTTACGAAAGAGGAAATCATAGGCAGTCATTAATCTGATTTTTGTTCCTTTGGCATTTCAACATCTGATGAAGATTTGTATCTTCCATCACTCTAAGGGATGCATTAATTGCATTAAGTGTCCGTACAAGCAGTGGTATATTGCTGAGTCTACCAAATATTCTATGAAACCTCTATCTAAATTATTAACATAGCACATCCAGAAGTGGTGTGAATCATATGTTAGAGCACATACAATCAATGTCACTCTCCTTATGCAACAGAAAAGAGTAGAATATCTGTGAAACTGACATCATCAAAATGTTCAAGTGTTTGATTGACAAGCATATTTGTTATGTTTTAGGGACGCGTTGAAAATCAAATAGGTACAAACTGAGCTCCTCTTTTCGTCGATTCGTTTCTCTATTCGTATGAAGCAGACTTTATGCAGAATCTCACCTGGTCCTTTAATCTTACGTTTTACGTTTTGGTTTTGACAGTTATCCAGCCCTTTTCTTTATAATTCTTATTATTTGTATTTTATTTTGTGTATAATTCATTTCTTACAATATTTTGTATTATTTCATGTAATATTACACTTTCTATCATCGTTTGTTGTAATATTCGAATAAAAAAATACACTATCCAAAATAGTTGCCTTCCCATGCAAATAAAACAGATACCATGAACATCATAGTTTTTATTCACAATTAAATAAAAACACATATGAGATGTCAATTTAGATCAACGTTACAGATAGAAGTTTGAAAATGTATCTCGGTGAGACGAAAATTTTGTCATTTGAATGCAATTATTTGTGACTACTTAAGTCGTGCGCTTGGTAGAAACGGCTTAAACGTATATATTATTTTGTTATTTGTGATGTATCGTCATTGGCTATCCAGCATCGTGTAAGATTGATTGTGGAATAGTTTCTACTCGATTTATATACATATAATGTATACTAGCCTAATTTTTTTTTCGCGATTCGCTTCAATCACATAATTTCCTGTTCATGTCTAAAGGTTCCTGATTTATTAGAAATTTGTACTCCTGCAGATTTATAATGTGTTTTTTTATTTTATTTCGAATTATGTTGTGTATTATATACTTTAGGGTACTGTATCGATCATTTAGACATCTTGCTTGTTTTGTCTGTGATAAATTCCTTTTTGTTTGGTTATCTATTTCATAGCAGTTGTACTGATATTGCTTCCAAAAACGAGCAAAATAATTACCCTCGCATTAAACATCACGAACATAAACTCTCCAAGATTGCAGAAAGGTAATAAGAAATGATGTAATTCCATGACCATCATCTTCCATTGCCTGAGCTTTGCATAGCAGCTGGTTCGTGGACGAAAATGTCTCGGAATCGAATCATTTTGTTGATACTGCACTTGGTGGAGATAAGTCACACGATGAAAGGTCAAGGTCGAATGCTGCATATCTAAGCATTTCTTGGTTTTAATGTTTTCTCATGGAGACGGGAATTGAATGTTCTGTACTGTACTTTATGAATTTCTATAGATGTTTGTAATATGATATGGTATTGAATAGTTCAGCAAAGGAAGCATATCAAAATCCAAAGATATATTCCAGTAAATAGACGACCAGGATGATACTTAAGCAGCAACAGTACAAACAAAAAGACAGAAAACAAAAATAAAATTTCGGAAGTGAGAGCAAGTGATCTGAGATGACGCAATCATTTACATAACCATACAATGATCATTCATAAACAAGACATGTTAAGCTATGAAACACAACTGTGGAGAGCTATTCATAAACAAGACATGTTAAGCTATGAAACACAACTGCGGAGAGCCATTCATAAACAAGACATGTTAAGCTATGAAGCACAACTGTGGTGACCCATTGATAAGCAAGACATATTAAGCTATGAAGCACAACTTCGGAGAGCCATTCATAAACAAGACATGTTAAGATATGAAACACAACTGTGGAGAGCCATTCATAAACAAGACATGTTAAAGCCATGAAACACAACCGTCGAGAGCCATTCATAAACAAGACATGTTAAGCTATGAAACACAACTGCAGAGAGCCATTCATAAACAAGACATGTTAAGCTATGAAATACAACAGCGGAGAGCCATTGATAAACAAGACATGTTAAGATATGAAACACAATTGTGGAGAGCCATTCATAAGCAAGATAGTTAAGCTATGAAACACAACTACAGAGAGCCATTCATAGCTTCTAATTGTTAGTAATTCTCTGTAAATGAATAAAGAATTAAAAAAATATGTTGGAATGTTCAAAATCCGCATGTAGATACTTTAATAATGGGCTTATGAATGACTTCGTTCAATTAGTTTATTAAATTACTACAAGATATTTATACATTTATCCATGGCGTGTGTACTATGCCCTCCTGTTTACCGATCAACACATAGACAAACATATATTGTTTTGCCTAGCGCAACCGACTGTATTTCAGGAGATACATGCGGCAAACATTTTCTACAAGCGATTTCCTGTACACTTACAGAATGACTATCTAATTATCATTCACTTACTATTTTTTTTTGATACACTTCCAACAGAATGGTCTGCCCACCTATGTCCTGTGATGGCAGCATTCTACACATTTTTGTAAAGGATCATTATATGATCATACTTATATGCTCGAAAATATTGGATTATTTCCGGTGTTTTGCAAACAACTATTTCCTATTACTATGGACATACACATTTTGTATACGATTATTTGGTACTCTTTGATTCAATAAGATTATTTTAGATATTATTTATATTTGCATCATCATGGTACACTATATAAAAATGTAGATTTCTTTTTTTTAGTACACATGAGTCGTTTCTGTATTAACCATCATCAGCTATGATAAAAGGGTGTCTTGTGTCTAATGCCCTATGGATACTGATGGTACTATATACATAGTATCCAGAATACTAATGATAATAAAAACAATATTAAAATGTATATTAAGATGTAGCATTTGTCGTCAAGAGTAAGGAGCACCGTCCAACTGCAAGCTAGGGATCCTTCCCCACCCTATTGTAACTGTGAAATACAGATACTCCGTAGCGATTAAAAATGTCATGGTGGCGACATTAGAAGTGATTGCGTCAAATTACCCACTAGGAACACTTTGTTTTGTATATTCTTTGTTAGCAGTAACCCTCTATCAAGGAAGCCATGATAGAACCACAAACCCTTGAATACCGTATTAACTTAGAAATATATACTCCATATGCAGGTGCTGGTGAAATTTTGCTACATATAAATGGAAAGTTCACAATGAGAAAATTGAAATGACCTCTTTTGTCGTAACACTACGTTCTTAACCAGTCCTCACTGTCAATATCCAGGTGTAGGTCAGGGCATGAAGCGGTCCCAGCTGTATCTGTGGTACCCTTTATTTCAATCTCAAATGAATATATGGGTTCGATGTGATCAACACAATCACTACATGTAGTATTATGTAGTGAAAGTAGAGCATCTATATAACGGAAAGTGAAATTAAAGGATCGGGCTAGCTTCCTTTCGTCTTTTTTTAAGAAGCCCCTGTATGAAGTTTGCCTCATATGAATAAACAAACAAGTCGGTGAGAAGAGGAGCACAGTTTGTACCCATATAAAAGCGTTGTTTCTCTACTTTAATTTGTGTCGAGGTGTAAGTTGGATAGTATCTTATGTTCATTTATATTCATATTCTCTCTTACTAATTGATCATCATAAAAACAGAATCAGCCGATAGTTAGACTTTGGTCTGCCTATTTAATCAGCCGATAGTTAGACTTTGGTCTGCCTATTTAATCAGCCGATAGTTAGACTTTGGTCTGCCTATGTAATCAGTGTCTATTACCAATAAAGTTATTAGTTCTATTCCAGTTCATGGCGAGGTTTGCCAGTTGCACGCTTTCACCTGAATACAAACGATACTAAGCGCTTCAAGCTGAATACTTAAAATAATAAACACGTATTTGTTTCTGTGCACTTTATTTAACTAAATACTTCCTCTACTACTAATAATAAAATATCACTGACAAAAACACACATCATAAGATATTCACATTATGTTTTTCTCGAATACTAATCGCTTAAGTCAATCGTATCTTATAACACTGCACATGCGATTCACCAGACCTTGTATTGTGTCGATTTTAATCTTGCCAAAAAAAACGGATAGTTGATTATTTTAACTAATTGATGATAACCTTGACTATGTTAGTTTGCATGTTGTAACATGCGCACCTCCGTATTTGTAATCTATCTGAGAATCCCAGTTTATATACTATTTTACAATCTGACGAGTGTTTCAACTACATTAACCTTATAAAAAGGCAATCATATCCGTCACGTACCATGCTTATGTAGGAATAGTGAGCATCATTTCCTTGGGGATGGGGTTGCTTCTGTGTCTCGATGGTATACTGATATAGTTAGCATCGTCTCTGTGGTACAGCCTTTGCAATAAATAGCCTTTGTAAATAATGACCACTGCGATGCCATGGATACAGAAATGATGAATACAATTGATTTTATTAGTATTCCTGAACAATGAATTAATTAATTCGAATCGCAGGACCGATTAGGAACTGAAAATTAGAATATGATCTAAAACAGGGTATCAACTAGATGGCTTATGTATTATATGCGAGTGTGACAGGCATATTACTTATGACAAATGGGACATTTACTATAAGTAAAATACACCCATCACGTTTGTCATACAATTTAGAACCCAAATGTTTCTTAAGGCCATGCTATTATGTGTCATATTCAATCATACAGAAAAATAATATTGCATTATAACGAGAAGGTTTAAACAGTGGTGGTCAACAGTGTTACAGAGCTATAACGAGAAGGTTTAATCAGTGGTAGTCAACAGTGTTACAGAGCGAACACCATCCTCTCATCTCATATCTGTGAACATAAAAGAGATCCCTAAATTATGAATAGTTTATATTACTTGATATGTACTTTACTGAAGAAGCAAAAAGAATCTGTGTCGCATAACCTGTTTGATTATGCAGCAACAATTAATAATATCTAAGTCCAAATGCTTTTATTTCCCCCATTATATATCTTTACTAAAGAATACTGTTTAGTTGGAATAATGTTTAGCTAATGATTAAAATAGTTTATAGTCACATCATTTCTTAATCTTATAAATGTCTAAATTTAGAACATTATGTAAGAGTTCAGAGAATGTTCAGTAACATTGTCTGTTTCCTCATTTCCCATGAGTTCGCGTTTTCTGATATATTGTAATTTATTTCCTTTTCTGAAAGTATTTCACTAGTGTCGTTTGTCTATCCCAATTGCGATTTTAGTACTGTTTTCTTTAACTGGCTAGTCGACCTGTGGACTTTAAGCAAAGCGCCGGAAATTATATATTCCACAGAAGCATATCAGGAAAATTGGACTGAGCATAACTGAATTGTGGGTAAAATTGTATTAATAAGTACTTTTTGTTAATAACGATAATTTGCATAGGTTTTTGGATTTCTACTTTTACCTAATACCAATGTGTTTGCTGTCTTTGTGGTGTCCTACAATGAGGAATAATGCATGCCACGTGTTTTCTACTTCTACCTAATACCAATGTCTTTCTTGTCTTTGTTGTGTCCTACAATGAGGAATAATGCATGTCACGTGATTTCCTCAAGGCTGATTTCAGTTTGCCTTTCTAGTAATAGCTACATGTTCGTTTGTTATTTTATACATCATTACAATTCAAGCTTAAGATAGGACGAGGTGGAAAGAAACTGTGGTTGCTCTATGTCCCCCATGGGATGAAGTGGAATAAGTCAAGTAAGTCACAATTCGAGCATTTTTACGCCTGTCAAGACCGAGCCAGTTCATCCATTGTAGCACATCACCAACAATACATGTAATTCGCTGTTTGTTGGTGACGAACATATGATGTAAGAGGATGTAATAGTTTAAATGGTTGATTTACATAGAACAATATATTTATGTTAAGTAATTTAAAGGTTTCTGAACAATTTTTTGGATTTTATTACCTTGCAAAAAGGAACTTGAATTCATTGAGTATTTTCTAAATAAACCTTTCAATTTAGTGGAGTGGTTTATAGGACAATTTGTAGTCGTGCTCATCATAAAGTTCAAACTTGATGTTTTGTTCAATTATGATTTTGTATTAGAAGTTTACATAGGAAACATTCAGACCAAACTTGCCATGGAATATAATACATAATTTAGCAATAAAATGATCGTGACGAAACGTAAATAAAAATGACGAAATGGCGGACAGTCTCCCAGGATAAATTACAGAGCTATACAATATAACTTTTTCGTATTATTTAATGCTGCAATCAGACTGAGAAAAACGTACTTCTGATATGTATGAACAAATCAAATTGTGTATTTTGAATGCTTAATGGGTTGAAATTATTGTTTTCCGTATTCCTTATGCACCTCAATGTAAGTCAAATGCAATTATATATTACCTTGGAAATTATTCAGATAGTGAATTAAAATATACAATATACATGTTTATTTATTGGTGAAACCATCTACAATCAGTGTATGCCGCAAACACACAGATAATTAGAATATCATCACTGAAAAGAGGGCGGTACAAACAAAGACAAAATGAGATTTGATATGATCCAAGTTGTGAAGTCTTTGAAACGACTGAATATATATAATTATGTAAGCAAAACTCTATTGATGCCACACATGGTCAGTTGTACATGCTTATTATTCTTTGTCAGCATAATGCATATCTATTTCTTTAATTTGCAATGTGTCAAAACCTTTTTGACAAGTTTCTTTAACTCCCTTCTAAATCGTTTACCAGTTGTTAAATACAGAAAGAAATTTAAGGCGTAATGTGATATTCCAAACAGATAGACAATAGATCTAGCCACCATGAATTTTAGATGTCGTTGCCACGTAATATTGTTTGATACAAATTCATAATTCAACGTTTGTGCGGTACTGCTAATAAAATGGTCAGACAATATGTACATCACACTAACAGGAAATGTTGTAAATATTAAATAGAACGATACAACCAGTAATGTTTTCGTATTTGCTGATCGCTTTCTTGGAGGTATTGGTCCATACAACCTCTTAACCCGTTTCTTTGTTTGCCTCATCGTATATATCACCATAATGTTGAAAATTAGAATAAGAAACGGCACTATGATAAACATGGTTGTCTCTGTGACCCAGTTCCAGTTTGTACGAAAATTATTTGAAAACACTTCTTCTCTTATTTTGCAGGAACCGGAAACATATTTCCAGAAATAACATTGTATGGTTGACACTAATATCACAAAGAGAGTCATACAAAATATTACCAACTTTGCTCTTTTGACTGTGCAGAATTGTCGACGTTTTAATGGAAATCGGATGGAAATATATCGTTCAATAGTAAATGCCAATGTCAGGAGTGGTGATAAATATTGTACAGCAAGATAGAACACAGGAAACATCTCACATATTATAGGATAATGCAAGGTATTTAGATCCCACGTATTCTGAAGTTCATACACCACAGACAGAACTAGAAAGACGTCATCTGACACAGCAAGAGCGGCAAAATAACAACCGGAAGAATGACGTAATGGCGATCGAAGCCACAAAATACAAGATAAAACATTTGCAGGAAATCCAATGATATATAGCAAAATTTTCGATTTCGATATTATATATATAATTGGAATGTGGATTTCGTAAATTTCGATTATTGAGGAATATCCAGTGGTAGATGCGATTGTTGGCGCTGACGATAGAACTGTGGTATTATAGTCAGTCGTATTCATCTGAAAAGATAAAATAAAATGAATATTAAGCACAAAGTAAATCTCAGTGTAATATTTTTGATTGTTTACAACTGTTAAACCCCAAACACACGTTTTTTTATATTCAATGTTTCTATTTGCACGTTTACCTATTTTATTATCTTGATGTCACTCCTAGTTTTCTTTTTTTTTGTGGGTGCTCGTATGTTAAATATGATGCGTTAGATATTGGCATGTCACATAGGATTTCGAAGTAAATACGAAGTTCGTTTCATAGTTAAATACAAATGAACTTCTAATAGAAGATATGATATGCTATAAGGAAGGTCTCAAGTGGTAACCAGAAGTCGTAAACCGAATGATCGAATGCAGTGGCCAAAAGAAAAAAAGACTAAAAGAGAAACAATGATCTACAAAACACTACACAGATACAGATATGTCTGCTTCATACCTTGATCTTCACCTCGTGATTGACAGTGAGGGGCGGTTAAGAACGAAACTTTACGACAGAAGGGATGATTTCAATTTTCCCATTGTGAAATTTCCATTCATATGTAGCAGCATTCCAGCAGCACCTGCGTATCTCTCAGTTGATACGATATTCCAGAGCTTGTGTTTCCTCTCACGATTTCCTTGATAGAGAGTTGCTGCTAACAAGGAAGCTACTGAACCAAGGGTTCCTCTTAGTTAAGTTGAAGTCAACACTTCAAATTTTTTTCGGTCGCCACCATGACTTGTTTGACCGTTATGGAGTATATGTGTCACAAATGACCACGGATATGATCTACTTGTCGTAAACACTTCCCAGTTCTTTCCTCATTCATGTCTTATCACCGGATTTGTAATTAAATTTACACGATGGGCGTCATTAGTGGAGCAGGAACTGCTTACCCTTCCGGAGCACCTGAGTTCATCCCCAGTTTTTAGTGGGGCTCGTGTTGCTCGATCTTTAGTTTTATATGTATGCTTTGTTGATAGTTGTTTGTCCTTTTGTACGTTTTCTTTTGACCTTTGTGTTGTCTGTTCTTCTTCTATATACGGATTATGATTACCCTTTGGTATCTTCACACTCGTCTTAATAGCAATACGAACTGCACAATCAGGGTTAACTCAGGTGCTCTTCTAGTGACACCCGTCGTGTTACACTTGTCAAAAATCTGGTTGCAAGTTATGAATGAGAAAAGGTTGGGGTTATGACCAGGAGAAAGAGAACACATCCGTGGTCATCTATGACACAGACAGTCCGTAAAAGTTAAACAAGACAATAATAGCGAGGACAGAAAGCTCTACAGCAACATGGGCATGCGCATTGAATACACAATCTTCCTTATGATGAGATTGAAATCCTTTCGTCCGGAAATTGATAAAAATTGGCAGCCCCGGAGAGAATGCCAAAAATATAAAAAAAAGTCTCCAATAAATGATTTTAAAACTAAAATGATATCATGAACTTCTAAAAAATGCTATTTAAGTAACAAAAGACAATAAAAGGTGCTTACATTGTTAAATTAATCAGAATGACATCTCGCTATCAAAGTCATGACGTCATGTTATTCATAGACATAGGCCAAAGTCGTCAACAACATTTCGCGGAATTTTAATTAAAATATTGTATTTTCATTCCCGAGTCAACAAATTTCAAAACGACATCTATTTCATTTGCAACTGCGTCAATTCCGTAAATCGTGACGACATGTAAACAAACACAGCACTTTTTTCAAGCGTGTCCAGATTATTAGATAAAAACCTTTCTAGTTACGGATTAGTAAAAGATAATTATAGAATAAATTTGACTTAATTTTGAACTACAATATTTTCAGAAAATATCAAATTTATTTTTTGGACCATTTGCAGCCGATGTAGAAAAACTCGTCTTGGTGTGTTTTAGTTTTGTTTTATTTTTTGCAGAATCTACGCGGGTGGTCTAAATATTTACTCGGATCAATCAAAACTTTGATTAATACAACACTGGCGTACGGAAAGGACTTTATGTTAACATGGACTATCAGGTTAAGGACAACAACTGTTCATTTTTTTAAACTGTGAATGACTCTTAAGACAACACGAATCTGGTCATTTTTTGACGTATGGACATTTCATGTCACGCCCAACTGCATTGCACTGTCGAACTCCCGATTTATATTGACATTTCATTACTGTATATATGACTTACCAGTTTAAAAGAAATCCAAACACAATTCCTGTCTCCAAGATTATTTGTACATGTACCACAATATTCCTAAAGTTCTACAATAAATGCGTAAATAAAAACGAATCTGGCCACCATTCATCGTCATGTTAATATTTTTTTTATCACGTCATATTTTAACTTGCAACAAGTAAAGGTCAGCATTGAAATCGTATTTGGGTCACAACTGACACGCAAAGAAGACAATGTCATCAATATTTTTTAATACGCCTCTATAGTACACGTACAATAACTAGGAGGAGATCACAGGGACCTGCTCCCGGCCTTTCGTTAACAATAATTTTAACCCTACTATCAATGTGCGGTACTAAAATATCACAAGGGATGACACCTGTTCATATTTATACTTAATTCCTACCTTTCGTACGGTTTAGTTGTGTTGAATAATGGTAATTCCAAATAAATATCACAAAAATCCTAAAGTATACTAAATTTTTGCCAAAGGGGGGGGGGGGGGGGGGGGAGGGGAGAGGGCATGTGCCCCTTGCCACCGAATCATATGTCTCTGATAAGAAAAGATAGTGGTGAACATTAACATTTTTCATTTTGTGGTGAACATTAACATTTTTCATTTTCATACAATTTTTGCATTTATTATTTCTTTGGCTAAGTAACAAACATTTTCTAACCATGATGTGCTTGCAAGGAACAAGGAACGCATGACTTTTTCCTTATTTCTGTTAGTGTTAATTATTTCTATCAGTACCCATTTGTTTATTCATCTTAAATTTTCCGTCAGTCTGATCCTACAAAATATTTGAATACTACCAACATCTGCCGACAATGGTTTAGAATAGTAAGACACAGTGAATTTTATTTATTTAACTATTAATTATGCCGTTCATACTATATGTATATCTGTTATTATTTATTAAACTCAGTCTTTCTAAAATAAATGCTATAAAATTATTAACCAGCTTGTTGTTGAAACTTTAAAAGGTAATAACATTACACAAGAAGGAATATATGTCTGTATAATCTTGTCACAGATAATTTTAAAGAGTATGATTTCGATACTGAATATTGCCTTAATATATATATCACGCCTCTACTGTGCTTTTTCCAATAAAAAAATATTGAATATTGATAAATATTTTGTATGTGAAAGCAGAGACATGTCTGATGAAAGCGGTACTATATAATTCTTTTCAAATTAAAAATTATTTTGTTCACTTGGAGATAGCATAATATTGGCCCAAATACACATACTTTAAAATGTCGAAATGAACATTATCAGTATTAAAGTAACCGTACGCAGTGCGGTCTTATGTATGGGCACAATGGACAGTTGCCGGTGGTCCCAAAAGTAAATGAACCCCATGCTAATCTATGTATGTTGTATACGGCATAATTTTTAATTTTTAAACACTGATTTTGTTGGAAGTATCAATACAAGAAATATATGTTTAATTTTATCGACCATATATAATTTTATTTCTGTGAGTGTTTGTATAGATATGGGCCTCAGTGCACTGCTTTGACCGGGGCCTATATTGCTGACAAGACAGCCCTGACCGTACGTCATTCATCATTTACACTTCATGAATATATATCGGCTGTACATAGCATGGTATAGGTCCTTTAGGCTTTATAATGGTTGATACCACCCGCGTACTAGTACTAGTTAGTCTTCAATGTTTGCACTGTCCCTAGTCCAACAATAAAAGATTCCATACTTTTTTCTCATACTTTTCTATTCTACTTCATTTAACTTTCCAATGGATGTCATAGGGGATATCATTTAATTTCAAATACTAATGTCCTCTCTATAGGCCATGCCTACTCATATTGACGTCGCGCAAGGTGTTGCGTTTTTAACGAATTTCAGAATCATTTGTAATCATAATAAAAATCTACAGTACCCCTGCCTGTAAATATCTACAATTTATATATCATGATATTCGCTGAATATTGTAGATTAAGTTTAATAACATTTTCTTCTAATTAAATAAAGCATAATTAAGATTTATGAATATTAAACAGTCATACACGTATTTTAAGTGCCTGTCACGCGTAACATTTTACAACCTTTACTCCTATATTTGTGTAACAAAAGTATAGAACCCTTCGTCGGATTTTCGTGAAATTTTGTACAACACTTTCATATGACGTCATAATAGAAGGGTCGACGTCATTTTAGATTTGGACGCCAACAACGCCATGTCCGATAAAAAATGTACAATGTAAAATTCTGTCACAATTGATGTACTATGAGTGACAAAGTGGAAACAGATGACAAATAAGTGATCAAAAAGTTTTCGTAAGTAACCAAAATATGATGTAATAATCCTTTTGTGATGACAAATTATTCAGCACAACTATTTGAAAAATGGTCAAGTAATTATTTTATTAGAGCATTTTAAAGACGTCAGTTAAAATTGTCCAATGTGTGAATTTAATCGTCTTGACGTTAAGTATCGAAATTCACGCGTATGAAAAATACCGTATCTGATAATGAAAAAATAAATAAAATGACTGAAATACGTCTTTTTTGTCATATATCATAATATTACAATGACTTTTGATTTTCACAAGAAATAGGAAAACTGCATACAAAAATGTCCGTTATACAGAAATGTCCAATGTTACATTTTTCAACCAGAAACGTCATTCAATGTCTTCGCATGGTAGAATTAAATCCGACATAGCATGTTGAATTGTCCACATACAAACAAAAGAAAATCATTCTCAAAATACGTTTTTTATCTACATTGCATAGTTGAAATTTCTTTGGAATTGACTGTAAAAAGAAAAAATTACAATGAAAAATGCTTGTCCCATACAAATCATTTGAAATGTCCAAACGTCATTAAAATTTAAAATCTAAAACCATATGGTAGAAATTATACGATCATAAAAAAATAATTATCACAACAGAAAAAAATATGAAAACATTTTAGAAATACGTTTTTTTACATTAATATCAAATTTGTAATTCTCTTTCGATGCACTTCAAAAAACAAAAAAATATACCCGAAAATGCTTGTCCCAAAAAATGTCCAATATTGCACGCTGAGCTGTAAACGTCGTCAAATATCAAAATGTCTTGACGTAATGAAAAAAAATACCTCACCGATCTTCAAACAATTTGCAAATAAAACCCCCCTTTACTCACTTAAATGAGTGATAAATAAATAAATAATAAAATAAATAAATAAATAAATAAATAAATAAATAAAATGTTTACATACGCGTACTTTATTTTCAGAAATGAAATTATCAACAAATCTGGATCAGTATACGCAAAAAAGAAAAGACAAAAGGCAAAAACAAAAACAATCTTATAATGAAAGAAAGAAAAACTGAAAAGCGGAAAATAAAGCAACACGCGAAATATCAAATTCGAAATGGGACGTCTATAAAAGGAATCAGAGAGAGAAAAAGAAAATTGAAACCATAGGAAATGCTATATTAGTGAGTGAGAAATCAAACACAAAATGGGCTAGCTATAGACGAAAGCAAAGACAGGAACAGAAAATGAAAAGACTAAAGGACAAAGAAAGACAAAGAAAACATCGCCAACAGAACTTGACCACTTTTGATACAATCTCTAAAAACCGTGAACCTATTTACAAAAACAGAATGGAGAAATGTCGATTTCTTAAAAAACTAAAAGAAGTTCCCCCCTCTTCTCCAATAAAACGCGCTGCAATCATGTCTGATTTAATTAATCGAGAAACACCGAAAACAAGGAACACGATTACAAAATTAACTCCAAATTCTGTAGAAAAAACCGTCTTAAGTAACATAAAAGAATTTGTCAAGGATACAAAATTGAAAAGATCAAACGAGGCACGACGCGCATTAGCGACAGTGACTGCATCAATTAGCAACGAAAATTTGCAGGAAAATGTAAAAACTTCCTTAGCTAAAAAACTAGGTTTAAAACCTTCCCGGTTATCTGGTGGACAACGAATTCGTACAAAAATACTCAAATCTGAGAAATCCTGTTTTGATTTCATTAGTCGTAGAAAAAGAAAAGATGCTCTTTCAGAAAAAACTAGTTTATAATTTTTGGATATCTCCGGATATTTCGAGATTAACAGGAAACAAAAAAGATGTAAAAAGAATCAGGACAGGACCAAAACTGTATGCGTCACATTCAATTCAAATTCTCGAAAAAACACAGACGGAAGCATACTTAATTTTTAAAGAAGAATTTCCTGAAATTAGAATAAGTCAACGTTCATTTGAGTCGCTCAAGCCATTCTTTGTTATTCCGGTTCGACAAAAAGATCGTATGACATGTTGTTGCCGAATCTGTGTGGAAACCAAAATGTTGTTCAAACGGTGTATGGATTTTCGACGTAGTTTGTTTAAAACACGGAACTTATCTGAAAATGACAAATCTAGAAGTCCAATTTATAATCACTTACATGATGTTGTCAACGAAACGTTGTGTCCAAAAGGTCCGAACAATAGTCTTTTCAAAATCGCATGCTTAAACCGGGAATGTTCCGACTGCGGTTCAAAACTTTTAAATCTTTTGACGGATGAAAAAAGTTCAAATGACGAATTTAGTGTCAACTGGGAACGATACGAGTATGTAACGTTAAAAGTGAAAGGCGACAAAACACGGAGAAAGTTACAGCTTATCAAGAAGAAAACAAGTCCACACGAAATGTACGAATATTTCTTTGATTTATTGAGAGTTTATCCGTCTCACCAATTCCGAGCGGTCTGGCAAAACAAACAATACCGCAATATAGTTGCAAATTTACCCTTTAAAAGTGCTGTAGTGGTTCATGATTTCTCAGAAAATTATAGGTGTACAGAACGAACCGAGTTGCAGTCATCGTATTTTCAAAGGTCAGAAGTTTCAATCCATGTCAGTATTATTCATAGACACGCAGTTTTAGAATACGATAGCATACCCGAATCCGAAATAGTAACAGAACAGTTTTTCGTTATAAGCGATGATTTACAACACGATCGTTTTTTCGTGGCAGAAGTTCAAAGACAGATTTCAACATATCTAAAATCAATACCGATCGACATTGATAACATGATCGAATTTACAGACGGGTGCAGCTGTCAATGCAAAAGTCGTAATTGTATGGGAGATATTAGCACTGCTTGTAGTACTTTAAACTATTTAAAATTATCAAGAAATTTCTACGAAACTTCTCATGCCAAGGGACCACAAGACGCGGCAGGCGGGTTTTTGAAGAAGCAGGCTGATCTTGCCGTGCTCCGCGGAAAATTTGAAATTCAATCGGCAAAGGATTTCTTTCATTTTGCTACAGCTAATTTAACTGAACCTAAAAGTGGAATTTACAAACGCAGAATTTTTAGGTACATTGATTTTACAGAAAGAGGTGATCAAACAATTGAGTAAAATAAACCTGTTCGAGACAATCGCAAAATTCATCATATTTCATCTCAAGTAATTTCTCCTAAAATTCTTTCTGTCGCAAATTTATCATGTTATGAATGTGATGAGTGTTTATTTGATGACAATACTAAATGTACAAATTCGGAATACTGCGGAGAACGTAGAGTATTACAATGGATGGAATATATGAATAGAAAAGAACGCGATTCAAACGACTACATGTATGAAAACGAAAGTGTTTCTGATTTGGTAACAATAGGAAGTGTGGTGGCCGTACTAGCGGATGATGATGAATATGATTATTATTTGATGAAAGTTTCAAAAGTTCCTTTTCAGTTAGAACATGTAGAAAATGATGACTAGGGAAACACATTTCCGGTGGGGGCTAACGTTGTCAGGGGTTATTATTATAACAGAAGGAAACAAAATCCATTTAAATATGAACTTGTTCGAAGAAGGGTAGCGATAGTTTATTCAGTAGCTATTCGGTACATTACGGATATTGAACCCTGTGACTCCATCTCTGTTCGTGAATGTGTGCATGAAGATATTCTTGAAAGCATGCAATCATAAAGTAAAAGATTTAATATGGGACGTAATTTGTTTCTTCTTTCTTCTTTTTTTATGCATGACGTGCTTTATATTTACAACTGCATAATACACGTTTGTCATCTTTATTTTTATGTGTTTTTCTTTCTTTTTTTTTGTTGGCAAATTTGGTAAGCAAATCTTCCGAAGTTTGAATTCTTTATTCAGAAACAAGCAATGTATAAGTAAAACTTTTCTTTGATATATTTACTTCACATATTTTCAAAAGGCTGTTTATTTTTAATTTCACATTTAAAATAAAACAAGGTATTTTTATATTCTCTTGGAACGAGGAAAGGTAAATTTGACAGACGTTTATAATGCAAGTGTATATTATGACATCCCAAACACACACAAAAATAACCTTCATATGGTCCTATATAAAATGGATTGAAAATTACGTTAAAAAACAAACAAAGCTTCAACCTTTAATTCTTATTCTACACCATACGTTTATAACGTTCTTTTAACGTTACGTTTGGTAACGCAACACCTTGCGCGACGTCATTATGTTGTGATATTCAACTTTCACTCAAATATATACACACTGGCCAGACAGAAATGCTGTGCTCGCATCTAGGCAATGCCTACTCCATATTAATTATGCTAATAAGTTGATATGATGAATTAATGTTCTGTACTCGCATATTGTTCCTTGACTATCTACATTCTATGTCTACTAATATACGGTCAATTTACATGTCTTATTCCAATAATGATCTTCACTTCATCACTTCCTGCTGTTTTGTAATATTCTATA
This sequence comes from Bathymodiolus brooksi, assembly GCA_963680875.1. NCBI lineage: Eukaryota > Metazoa > Mollusca > Bivalvia > Mytilida > Modiolidae > Bathymodiolus > Bathymodiolus brooksi. The sequence continues at coordinate 33,817,102 of OY804577.1, forward strand.
TGATTACATTTTGTTTATAGAATTAATTTCAAAATATATTCTATGTGCTAATTTTAGTATTATAAATCACTGTTTCCACGTGAAAAGATGTTTGTGTCGTCCTTATACACGACGGGTGTCATACCTGGAACAGGAGATGCTAACTTTTTTATGTACTCTGTTATTGTATGTGGGTTAGTTTTTCTGTTGTTTTGGTTATTTGCAGTAGTTTTGGTTTGTTTTCCATATTTGTTCTATTTCTATATAACCACACGGATTGTTGTCTTCACATTCGAAAGAGATGTGCATTCGAAATTGCAGTAATCTGGCATTATTGGGAAGGATTAAGACGTTAGATTGAATTAATTAAACTACATATCAAGCGATTCTCTAAAACAGACTCTGAGTTGAAAACCGTGTTATATGAGGATTACATTGACATTCAGAGTGCCTTTAATATTGACATATGATGTTACATTATACAGATCTTCGTGTGTCAGTTATACAAGCGTACGGCGTATTTACACAACCAAGCTGTATTTTGACATGAAACTTTCACGTTTCCTCAATATAGTCTCTTCTATAATTGCTAACCTTAATTTCAGAAGGAATGAAAAAAGACCTTAGGAGAAGTTCTTATCGCGAATCACACAAAAAAAAACCGCTTTGTCTATCACGATGACGATTAAGATTTATCAAGGAATATTCACAAGATATGGATCCACGATCGAACTATAATAAAATATCCACGAATTAAATACTTTAATGTTGTTTTTCTTATTCATTATATGTCTCCTGTCTTCATTTTTGTCAGTCATTTTGATGTCAGTTGGTGTATAGATTCATTTTTATCATCTTTTATTAAATTCAATGCACCTGAACATAACAATGAACATCAAATAACATTATGTCAGACTAATCCACACGAAATATATTTCCCCATACACGAGGAATTACAATAATTCTCAGTTCTCAAATGCTAATACACATCAGATATAAAACGCAACCCATGATAGTTTATTGAAGAGAGACATATACAATAAGTACTTGATGCTTCAAAATGAACATGACAGTTATAAACTATGGGGATTCAGAATTATGTTAATGTGTCTCACAAAACTGCAAAAATCATCAAACAGAAAGTCAGGCTAATAATAAACTGCCCCTGCGGTATTCTCTAACATTTAGTTATATACAGTTCTAATCTTTTGGAGAGGAGGTCAATATGAGGTTTTATCGACCTAAATCTTCTAGATAGAAGAATGTGATATATTGACTGATACAAAAGACTGTTGTTCTTGTATTATATAGTTTAGATATATTTTAAATGAACGTGAATAGAGGTTAATATGAGTTTTAATCAGCACAAACATTTGTTCAATAATCAATGAAAGAATGCTTAAGATACCAAAGGATATCAGAAGCTGTTAATGGAATGATAGACAATGTAATGGACAAAAGACAGAAAGACGAAATGACAAAAACGTAATCTAAACACTACCCAGAAAACTAAAACATTATCTACACGAATCCAACTAACAATCGGAGTGTACTCATGTGCCCCTGAAGGATAACCAGTTCATCGTCCACTAGTGAAAACTGCAGTGTTCTCTGTGAAGCTAGAAATTAGTTTTAGTGATACAAGAAATGTACTTCGTTCTTTTACTTTGATGTTTCTATTTCATTTTGATTAAATGCCTTCTCTTTCGATACAATATAATTTATATTCCAGCCGTGCTTATACAGACTAACCTCTATAATACTACAATCTGAAAAAAAGCACTACAATTGTTATTTAAAGAATATTTAAGAAAAAAGGTTGAAGACACCAAAGGACCAATTACAAGCCGTAATTCGAAGAAGGGCGACAGAGAATACAATCGTCAACAGAAAACAATGATATGCAAAATACTACACACACAACTAAAGATTGAGCAGCACGAACTCCACTAAATACCGAGGGTGAACTTGGGTGCCCAGGAAGAGTAAGTAGTCCATGTCCCACTGTTCCTGGCATCCGTCGTGTTACTCTTGTTACAATCCCAGTGATTCGTCTCTACGACGATCGTATTAATCATGATGACCCAAATCGGAATATGTTCAGAAACATTAATTGTGGTATTCCAGCATTTGCAGACGACATTGCGTTGCTTGCACTTAGTCCGACATCTCTACATACGCATCGTTGTCTGTGAAGCATAGTTTTCTTAACAGAATTTACATGTCTACATATTCAAAGAGACGTATATGGCTTTATCCCGGACGTGTTCAAATTGCTTAAAAATACAAGCTTGAAGATTAATTTAATGATTGATTGATTGGTTTTTGGTGTTTAAGGCCACTTTCAGCAATATTTCAGCTATATCATGGCGACCAGATTTAGTGGTGGAAGAAGCCGGAGTACCCGGAGAGAACCACTGACCATGGGCAAGCAACTGGTAAACTTTATCACTTGCGGCTGTGAGTCGAGTGCACCCTTTTTTGTAATCTACAAAGCCGGGCGCGAACCTACGTTGTATTGGTGATAGGCTTGTATGAGTTGTTAGGTAATCCAACTACCTAACTCATTTAGCCATCCGGGTCCTTGAAGAGTAATTTCAAAATTATGTACAAACAAAGGAATTTCCCCAAAAAATGGTGTGGAAAAGAACAGTTTCAAACGCTGTTAACAACTTAGCTACTTCTGAACGTTTATCGCGCATGGAACAGGACACTGATTATACCGGTTCAAAAATGTGCATAGTGAAGGGATTTTCAGCTGATGGTTAGCAGCCAGAACGACAATTGAACTTTCAAATGCATACTTTCTAGCAAAATAAGCAACTTGTGTGCCACAATCTGACTTGACGATTTGTAGTAAATGTCTGACACCTTTTATGGACACGAATAGACATGTTTCTTTAATTGTTCAGCAACGGAAGATTTTCGTGATAAATTCTGGACATCAATTCTTAATAAATTTGGAATTCCGACATATGTCAACATATCTTGACAATGTATATTCTTCATCGACTGAAGTGTAGGACGTATACAGAATTTAACGACAAATTGTCCAGATTTAAATGACGATGTAAATATGTTTATCAACATTTTTGTCAAATATTTACGTGATACTGCTCTTATATTTTTCTTACAGGATGATTAATTGAGTTAATTTTTTTCTTGTTTTTCTTTCTTTCTTTAAAGAACTGTTCAGTATATTTTGGAAGTTTTTGTTTACCCGACTTGTTATTACATGATTATTAAAATGAATATAACGTTTCCAAAAATTAACTTTAATATCAATTTAAAAGTAATTTAGGTTATTCAATACGTCTGTTAAAATAAATTGTATGCTTGCAAGATAAACAATCTTATTATAATATTATCGCCCGGTTATATGTGAAGGTTGACATTTTATATGTGAAGGTTGACATCTTACTCACACGTGGACATTACTAGCATGACCGCACTATTTCACTACGAGGGGAGGCTTGAACCCATAAAACTAGCTTAACCCCCCAACATGTTATTGAAGTGGCGCGACAGGAAAGTGAACGGTCGTGTATTTGTGTGTGAAGTGGCGGGACAGGAAAGGTGAACAGTCATGTATTTGTGTGTGAAGTGGCGGGACAGGAAAGTGAACGGTCATGTATTTGTGTGTGAAGTGGCGGGACTGGAAAGTGAACGATCATGTATTTGTGTGTGAAGTAGCGGAACAGGAAAGTGAACGGTGATGTATTTGTGTGTGAAGTGGCGGGACAGGAAAGTGAATGGTGATGTATTTGTGTGTGAAGTGGCGGAACAGGAAAGTGAACGGTGATGTATTTGTGTGTGAAGTGGCGGAAAAGGAAAGTGAACGGTGATGTATTTGTGTGTGAAGTGGCGGAACAGGAAAGTGAACGGTGATGTATTTGTGTGTGAAGTGGTGGGACAGGAAAGTGAACGGTCATGTATTTATGTGTGTAGTGGCGGGACAGAAAAGTGAACGGTCATGTATTTGTATGTGAAGTGGCGGGACAGAAAAGTGAACGGTCATGTATTTGTGTGTGGAGTGGTGGGACAGGAAAGTGAACGGTCATGCATTTATGTGTGTAGTGGCGGGACAGAAAAGTGAACGTTCATGTATTTGTGTGTAAAGTGGCGGGACCGAAAATTGAACGGTGATGTATTTGTGTGTGAAGTGGCGGGACAGAAAAGTGAACGGTCATGTATTTATGTGTGTAGTGGCGGAACAGGAAAGTGAACGGTCATGTATTTATGTGTGTAAAGTGGCGGGACAGAAAATTGAACGGTCATGTATTTGTATGTGAAGTGGTGGGACAGAAAAGTGAACCGTCATGTATTTATGTGTGTAGTGGCGGGACAGAAAAGTGAACGGTCATGTATTAATGTGTAAAGTGGCGGGACAGAAAATTGAACGGTCATGTATTTGTATGTGAAGTGGCGGGACAGAAAAGTGAACGGTCATGTATTTGTGTGTGGAGTGGCGGGACAGAAAAGTGAACGGTCATGTATTTATGTGTGTAGTGGCGGGACAGGAAAGTGAACGGTCATGTATTTATGTGTGTAAAGTGGCGGGACAGAAAATTGAACGGTCATGTATTTGTATGTGAAGTGGCGGGACAGAAAAGTGAACGGTCATGTATTTATGTGTGTAGTGGCGGGACAGAAAAGTGAACGGTCATGTATTAATGTGTAAAGTGGCGGGACAGAAAATTGAACGGTCATGTATTTGTATGTGAAGTGGCGGGACAGAAAAGTGAACGGTCATGTATTTGTGTGTGGAGTGGTGGGATGGGACAGGAAAGTGAACGGTCATGTATTTATGTGTGTAGTGACGGGACAGAAAAGTGAACGGTGATGTATTTGTGTGTGAAATAGCGGGACAGAAAAGTGAACGGTCATGTATTTATGTGTGTAGTGGCGGGACAGAAAAGTGAACGGTCATGTATTTATGTGTGTAGTGGCGGGACAGAAAAGTGAACGGTCATGTATTTATGTGTGTAGTGGCGAGACAGAAAAGTGAACGGTCATGTATTTATGTGTGCAGTGGCGGGACAGAAAAGTGAACGGTCATGTATTTATGTGTGTAAAGTGGCGGGACAGAAAAGTGAACGGTCATGTATTTGTATGTGAAGTGGCGGGACAGAAAAGTGAACGGTCATGTATTTATGTGTGTAGTGGCGGGACAGAAAAGTGAACGGTCATGTATTAATGTGTAAAGTGGCGGGACAGAAAATTGAACGGTCATGTATTTGTATGTGAAGTGGCGGGACAGAAAAGTGAACGGTCATGTATTTGTGTGTGGAGTGGTGGGATGGGACAGGAAAGTGAACGGTCATGTATTTATGTGTGTAGTGACGGGACAGAAAAGTGAACGGTGATGTATTTGTGTGTGAAATAGTGGGACAGAAAAGTGAACGGTCATGTATTTATGTGTGTAGTGGCGGGACAGAAAAGTGAACGGTCATGTATTTATGTGTGTAGTGGCGGGACAGAAAAGTGAACGGTCATGTATTTATGTGTGTAGTGGCGGGACAGAAAAGTGAACGGTCATGTATTTATGTGTGTAGTGGCGGGACAGAAAAGTGAACGGTGATGTATTTGTGGGTGAAGTGGCGGGACAGAAAAGTGAACGGTCATGTATTTATGTGTGTAGTGGTGGGACAGAAAAGTGAACGGTCATGTATTTGTGTGTGTAGTGGCGGGACAGGAAAGTGAACGGTCATGTATTTGTATGTGAAGTGGTGGGAAAGGAAAGTGAACGGTGATGTATTTATGTGTGTAGTGGCGGGACAGAAAAGCGAACGGTGATGTATTTGTGTGTGAAGTGGTGGGACAGGAAAGTGAACCGTCATGTATTTATGTGTGTAGTGGCAGGACAGAAAAGTGATCGGTCAGGGACAGAAAAGTGAACGGTCATGTATTTGTGTGTGAAGTGAATCAATCTTGACTCTTTCTACGATGTTGATATTTGATGTTGTAATTATTCTGACAGTGTGCTATATTTTGATTTTCATCTTATTATAGTTAATTCTTGTTTTTAAATCAACCATCCCGATTTCTACCAAAAACATTGTTTTGCTATTATGATTTATTATTCCAGAAGGTATAAAAAGAACACCTAAAGAATGTAAAAGTTGCATGATTGACGCAATTGAAAATACAAAATAGAGTTAAAGAAGACATTTTTTTTGTACAATCCCGTGTTATTAAAATCGACTTTACTTGACATATTTAGGTTAAGCAGATTTGATATAAAATCAATTCTTTGAAGAGATGAAAATCTAATTACTCAATTAATGAAATAGAGCTGTTGGTTGAATGTAAAATCTATTTTTGATTTTGATGACACAAAGCAACCATTTAAAAACCCACAGATTACTCTTAGTTGCCTTTAATTAAATTCCAAATCTGTGCAGCTGTATCATGAAGAAGTAGTATATCCGGTTTTTAACATTTTTGCGACCAGTTTTTGATTATAGAAAATAGAGATTAATACACTCCACTATTCATAATTAATATAACTGAACAACGCTAAAAGAGATAAAGAGATAATGCCTTCCTAGCATACTTCAAATACTGTTAACTTATTAAAGCCTGAAACACGCAGAGGCTACATAATCTATGATATATAAAATAAAGTATGTGACCTTAGACATCAATGAAAAAAAAGATTTATATGGCTATAACACATGTTATTTATTTATTCTATAAAGTACATGCAAATACAATTTAAATGCAAAATAGGATATCAAATAATTGATATTATTCTCCTGTATATCCTATATTAAGATCCATATGTAAGGATAGCTATCTATCTGTCCCTTTGCTACGATCTCCAATTTAAGGATGGAGCTCCGTCAATCCCCATTGCTGGATTCCATGTGTATTAATTACTCTTCATGTACCCCTATGAGTGAAAAGTCATATATAAGCATACCACTCTATGCATAGCCTCCAATGTTTGGATGACCTATGCACAACTACTATTCGCATATCCTAAACTTAAGTAAACCTATGTTAGAATAACTGTCTGTTGACAGCCATGTTTTGATTCCATATGCAAATATAACTCCCACTCTACCGTAAGTATCTACATGCCTTTCACTAATGTACATTTCGATTTTGCACAGTGGTACATGAATTGTACAAGTACAGAAAGCAGAAATATTGTTGAACAGCTAGAGAAACACGTACAATAAATATCAAAACAATAAATGACTTCTAAAATGATTGAAGATTGACCTTCTTTTGGAAATAAAATGTAGATATTATGATATATCATACAATTTTGAATATTGTACAATAAACAACTTATCTATATTAAGTCTCTTAGAGAATGCAGAATACTTAAAGCAGAATACCTAAGATATAGACATACATTTGCTAACATTCTCAATCTGACCGTTGTACTATTACTTAACAGGTCGTTCATGGAGGTATCTGATTGTAGACCGATTAGTTTTAAGGAATATACCTATTCCTGTAGAGGACGTAAGATTTCACTCGCATACATTTATTTTCTCTGTTTTGAAAAACAAAATGAAAAGGCATGTCTATCTTCAGGGTTTTCAGGAATTAATCAGCGCTCTCTACTTGTCGATGAATGATACATTTTGACAGTTGAACTATTTGTCATGTTGTAGAGGCCGTGTATTCATATAAGGCTTATGTTAAAACAAACGTCTGCATAGTTTCACTACTTTACTACAACTCAACAGCATGTATATCACATCAGACATATTCATATTTTTGATCGTACAATAAAACCAATTTTACTATATGATTCAGAAATATGGGGAACATTTAATGTTAATCATAGGTTTCGCAAAGATGATCCAACCAAGATCTTAGCAGATGACTATTATAAGAATTACCAAAAAAAAAGAATTACCTTGTGAAACGCTTCATCTAAAGTTCTGTAAGTTTATCTTAGGTGTCAACAAGAAAAGTGTTAACCATGCTTCACTTTCTGAATTGGGTAGATTCCCATTGCATTATGCGCTTTAATATATGATTCAACCCACCATTTCTTTAGAAATGCCTGTACCAAGTCAGGGTCATTACGGTTTTCACAGTTTTCCGGTTGTTGACTGATTTTGTCTATTTATATACATATGAGTTTTGACTTTCCCTTTGTAAGATTGTTCGGAATTCGGTAATTTTGTTATTACCCTTATTTATTATGCTATTATAAAAACCATGATAAAGTATTGTCATCGATTAGTATATTTAACCACAGAATGTCCTCTGCTCAAAGATGCTTTTTCATGTTGTAAAGATCTACATAGTAAAGGTAAAACATCATGGTACTCATCCATTGACATATTGTTGAAAATACTTAACATAGATCTACATAGTAAAGGTAAAACATCATGTTACTCATCCATTGACATATTGTTGTAAAGATCTACATAGTAAAGGTAAAACATCATGGTACTCATCCATTGACATATTGTTGTAAAGATCTACATAGTAAAGGTAAAACATCATGGTACTCATCCATTGACATATTGTTGTAAAGATCTACATAGTAAAGGTAAAACATCATGGTACTCATCCATTGACATATTGTTGTAAAGATCTACATAGTAAAGGTAAAACATCATGGTACTCATCCATTGACATATTGTTGTAAAGATCTACATAGTAAAGGTAAAACATCATGGTACTCATCCATTGACATATTGTTGTAAAGATCTACATAGTAAAGGTAAAACATCATGGTACTCATCCATTGACATATTGTTGTAAAGATCTACATAGTAAAGGTAAAACACCGTGGTACTCATCCATTGACATATTGCTGTAAAGATCTACATAGTAAAGGTAAAACATCGTGGTACTCATCCATTGACATATTGCTGTAAAGATCTACATAGTAAAGGTAAAACATCATGGTACTGATCCATTGACATATTGTTGTAAAGATCTACATAGTAAAGGTAAAACATCATGGTACTCATCCATTGACATATTGTTGTAAAGATCTACATAGTAAAGGTAAAACATCATGGTACTCATCCATTGACATATTGTTGTAAAGATCTACATAGTAAAGGTAAAACATCGTGGTACTCATCCATTGACATATTGTTGTAAAGATCTACATAGTAAAGGTAAAACATCATGGTACTCATCCATTGACATATTGTTGTAAAGATCTACATAGTAAAGGTAAAACATCATGGTACTCATCCATTGACATATTGTTGTAAAGATCTACATAGTAAAGGTAAAACATCATGGTACTCATCCATTGACATATTGTTGTAAAGATCTACATAGTAAAGGTAAAACATCGTGGTACTCATCCATTGACATATTGTTGTAAAGATCTACATAGTAAAGGTAAAACATCATGGTACTCATCCATTGACATATTGTTGTAAAGATCTACATAGTAAAGGTAAAACATCATGGTACTCATCCATTGACATATTGTTGTAAAGATCTACATAGTAAACGTAAAACATCATGGTACTCATCCATTGACATATTGTTGAAAATACTTAACATAGATCATAGCATTTTATCTTATAGCAAAAATAGATTTAATACTATTTTACAACAAATTGTGCATACAAAATACATGAACGACTGGCAACAAAGAAATGAGTCAATGAAGAATGGTAAATTGAAGACTTACCTGGCTTTAAAAACAAACTTTGGTCTAGAAAAGTATCTTACTATTCTGAACAACTTTCATTATAAAAGATCAATATGTAGACTTCGTATATCATCGCACAGATTACAAATAGAAACTGGTAGATATAGAAATGTGCCTAGAGATGAAAGAATATGCCAAAAATGTTCCGAAAATGAAATTGAGGATGAAGTCCATTTTTTAATTAAATGTAGTGAAAACAAGGTGGTTAGAGAACAATTATTTCTACTAATTTCTCAGAAATGTAAAAATTGACTTCCTTGTCAAATGAACACAAATTATTTTGGATGTTAAACTGTGAAAATCAAAGCATCTTAACTTCTGTGGGTAAATTTATATATGACCATATGCCTTAAGCATTACATTATAGATTACGTTACAAAGTGTAACTTTCTAACATATCATGTTTATTTTATACATGTGTTTTTTTATGGTTCTTCTATCAATCGGGCAACCCTTTTTTTATTTTTGTTTTGTAATTTGTTTTGCATGCCTATTGTCATATGTTTACTTTTCATGTTGCTCCTTGTGGGCCCAAAATTGGTAATAAAATATTATTATTATTATTATTATAAATAGTGTAACTGATCTTTCAACACAACATCTGGATCTTATCATTGAACTTTAAACTAAGATTGTTTGCTTTCTAGACCATTAATTAAATGAACAATATTACATCTCTCCCTTGTCAGACAAATACTCATTAAAAATACGTTTAATATCTATTGATTTATAGTTTATAGAAATTGAAATTCATCGAAATAAATGGAATATAAAACCGAATGAAACTTGAAGAAATAAAATAAGAAAAACATTTAACAGTTTGTAATAATAATCATCAGTCGGTATTTTTTCAAAATAAGATCGGCACGAAAGTCAATTACATGATCAGCTGTTTTCTACACTACGATGAAGGCCATCATTCGAATGTGAATTTTAAAATAATTCTACAAATAAATTTGTATCATAATTTCACAAGCATATATCAAGCCTTTCTAAAACACTAAAATAATTTGAGCACAGGATTAGTATGCCTGTAACACTGCTCAAGTCAATTAATATGCACACACACAATCCTTTAGATAACCAGGTGTGTTTCGCTTTCTTGAAGACCTCCTCGGCTGTGTATTCGGAGTCTCATTTGATTTACCGCTTTCTAAAATTTCATCAATTTCATCATCGCAAAGCACAGGTTTTCCTATCTTTTTAAAGAAAGATGAATTACAAGTTATTTCTTTATTTTCAGCGGCAGCTGTAATCATGTTTCCCTTTTTATTTTTAATTGTTATCGGTTCTGGGTTAAAAGGTGTACTTAATTTGTTTTTCTTTTCCTGTTTCACAAGAACGCTATCTCCAACTTACAAATCAGCAGGTTTAGTATTACGTTTTAGATCAAAATATTCTTTCATCTTTTGCTTCCTTTTCGTATCATTTACTCCATGAGGCGTTGCTCGATAATTACGTAGAAATGTATGAATGTCTTGCTTCTGAAATGTAGTGAACATAATGTTCTGCAATTTCTGCATGTTTGAACATGGTCGATTTCATATCCGGGTGTCTGGACATATAATCTGCAGGACTTTCCTGGTTTATATTTAACATTGAAATTGTACTGTTGTAATCTTTCAATTCTTGCAGGTATTTTCGACTTAGGATTGTTGAATATCGTTTCAAGAGGTTGGTGATCAGACACAAGTGTACATTTATGTCCATATAAATACAGGTGAACATGTTCGATGGACCATAAAATGGCTAGACCTTCCTTTTCTGTTTGTGAATAACGAGTCTCAACGTCAGTTAGAGATCTGCTGGCGTATGTACTGATTTTGTTATCCTGTGTCAATAAAGCAGCTAAACCCACCGGGCTAGCATCCACAATCAAAACAGTGTCCTTGTTTGGGTCAAAATATGCCATTACACGATGTGCTGTAAGTTCACTTTTCAATTTTTCGAACGATCTCTGTTGCTCTGTTGACCAATGCCATTTAGTATCCTACTTAGTTAATCTTCGCAATGGTTCTGTGATTGTCGAGTAATTAGGAATAAAACGTCCAACATAGTTTGTCATAGCAAGAAAACTACGTACTTCACCAACATCTTTCGGTACAGAAGCATTTTTAATTGCAGCAACTTTCTTTGGATCTGGTGATATTCCTTGTGCACCAAAAATATGACCATACAATTCAAGTTTGTCCTTGTTGAATTCACATTTTGATTTGTTCAGTGTTAAATTTCTTTCATTTAGACGGATAAATAATCATGTTCTTCTTGCGTACGTCCAAATACAATAATGTCGTCGGATATATTTCGAACACCATCTAATCTTTCAAGAGCACTGCTGGGTGTATTTTGGAATATTTTGGCTGCTGACGAAATTCCGAAACTAAGCCTTTTGTACCTTCGTAATCCGACATGTGTAGTAAATGTTGTTATGTTTCGCGATTCCTTGCCCAATTCTAACTGATGATATCCATTTTTTAAGTCACATTTAGAAAACACTTTTGCACCATTTAAATCCAAAATCATATCATCCAAAGTCGGTGTTATATGTCTTGAACGCAATATAGCTTTGTTGGGTAATCTCATATCCACGCATAAACGAATCTCATTCGGATTTTTCGGCTTCGGAGCTACACCTATAGGTGAGACCCATGGCGCTGGGCCATCTACTCTCTCGATCATATCCAATTTTTCAAGTCTTTCTAACTCAGATTCGACCTGTTTACGAATGTGAAACGGTATACGTCTATGTGATTGTACAACTGGTTTAACACTTTCATCTGTATGAAGTTTCACTTGAAAATCTTTTAATTTTCCAATTCCATTAAATATCTCAATGTATTCATTACACGATTTCGTGACCTTACTTGACACCGTTGCAATTGTCGGCACTATTTTATCATTACTTCCAAACGTGGCATCAACTTTTCCCAACAGCTGTAATGTGTTATCTGATCCATATGTGTATACTTTGGTATTCGCTTTGGACAGTTTTACATCGCACTTTAAATTCTTGAACGTTTTCTCATCGATAACATTTATGCTAGATCCAGTATCAATTAACATATCCACCTCAGAATCATTACGTTGAACACACATTTTTGGCTGTCCTTTCTTGACATTATTCACTTTTGCCTCTGTGAATCCACATACGTAATCATCATCCGAGCTACTGTCGTCATTCTTTGCACATACTTTTGTATTGTCGTTGTCAACGTTATTAACTGTTCTTTTGAAACGAGGTCTTTGATCCTTGTTTTTACTCCTGCAAACTTTTGCAAAATGGTTAGGCTTTCTACAAAAATTACAAGTTTTCCCGGGTGCTGAACACTTGTTAGCATGTGGGAAATTACCACCACAGTTGCTGCATGTCGTACTTTTCCTGGGCTTCGACTCTGTTTGTGTCTCTAAGTATCGTGGTTTATTCCGTCGTCTGTTGAAGTTCTGTTTCCTTATGGCATTTGCAGATTTAAAGTCAGTGTCGGCGTGTTCAATTTCTGTAGCTTGTTTCTCTGAAATTTCAAGAGCTCTAGATTTAAATCTTCACGTAAAGCCTTTCTTCTTAGTCTAGTTGATTGGCAACCTTGAATAATTTGCGATTTCACTTCCCTATCGTTTTCAGTAAACTCACAGTTATGTGCTAGTTGTCGTAACCTTGTATGAAAACTGTCTATTGTCTCATTTGCTGACTGTTTGGCTTGCCTAAATTTATACACTTCATACTCTGTATTTTTCTTCGTGGCGAAATAGTTCTTTAACTTCTGCCTTGCTGTTGCAAAATCTTCGCCAGTCCCCTCAAGAGTGTCAAATATTTCGTTTACATCTTCTCCAACTCAACAGCATGTAATTCACATCAGACATATAAACAGTGTAACTGATCTTTCAACACAACATCTGGATCTTATCATTGAACTTTAAACTAACATTATTTACTTTCTAGACCATTAATTAAATGAACGATATTACACTATTGTTTATCATATGTAGTCCGATCACAAATTAAATAACACTCAAAACCAATGCAATAAACCTTTATATAAAATCGTCATTCTATTTCTGTATGCTACATTTTCATTTTAAGCATATTTTATTCATAAATAAATGAAATGGATTGGATAGCAGGCAATAGCCTATATAAATTCTCTCCATGTATGTTACATATTACAAATCAAAAATTAACGGGATCAAATTACAGTAAGACACCATATGTATTGTAGTGTTCCAATCCCTTGCGTTTCTTTACATCATTGTCCGTAACAAATATAAAGTTTGTTATCTGAATAAATGTAGTAGAATATTTCAATATTATGTACGTTATCGTTTCCTAAAGACTGTACATTAAATAACGTAAGGTGTAGAAGTCTTTTGATCTAACGATGGGACGATTACACGCAAAGAGAACATTAACCAGTTAAAAACTTTGTACAACATTACAATAACAACTGCGAAAACGCTCCTAGTACTAAAATACTCCCCCGTTCGGAGTTCGGTAATTATGTTATTACCCTTATTTACTTATTGTCGATTATGAATAAGTCACAACATATGGCAACTTTATCATTTAAGTCGAACATCGTACATTTAGATTACTACAAGTAGAAGACATTAATATGGTTGGGATATTTTGCCTTACAACAGGCCATATTTGGTTTTCCAATCTTTCGACATCGTACTTGACGAGGGTGATAACAGAAACGTGTCGTGAGCACTACATTAGATATTTACGTTTTTATTTATATATATGCCACTTACGTGAGAATTGAGCTGTTTCTATTTCACAATTTGTACATTTAAGATTTTCATATAATACGATGCTTGTTCAATGAACTCGAACCTAATTTTGATCCACGGATGCCGAAGGAGGTACTCGATGGAATCTGCGATTTTCTATGCACGGGGAGATCATAAAGCTGAGTCGTGTATTAGATTCGTCTGACATAGTTATATTAGTCAATCATTTTAAACAATGTGATGATAGCTTTGAGTGTACCTGATGAAGGTTATTCCAGAAACGCATTGTGCTGACTATTTTTGATATCTACGTTTGTAATACACTGCATAAAAATAATAAAGTACATGAAATGTTGTCACGTGATCGCAATGGGTCGAACAAGAAATAATTTCAAATCATTTAATTTATTATCACAATTGTTACTAGAAAGGCTGATTCTGTACATTTTAAGAAACAATTATTTCTATAGTTTCTGATGTCTGGACCGGCTTCTGGAAAATCCAACACGAAAATGATACTAGTAGTTGACTTTCATTAATCTTTTCTTATAATGATCCACTACTATCTTCCTACATTCCATATCTGATTACGTCAGATATTCTCTTACTCACGAAGCTCTTAATTCTCTTTAGATGACTTTTTTTCTGTTCAATGACTCAGTAGGTTCCTGGCTGATAATCACAAGTCATTATATATAGCTAGCTAGATAAGTATCATAATACTAACACATGTGTTTTATGTTTATATACATAGACTGATGCTCCAGTGTAATGGACTATGTTTTAAATTTATATACATAGACTGATGCTCCAGTGTAATGGACTATGTTTTATGTTTATATACATAGACTGATGCTCCTCCAGTGTAATGGACTATGTTTTATGTTTATATACATAGACTGATGCTCCAGTGTAATGGACTATGTTTTATGTTTATATACATAGACTGATGCTCCAGTGTAATGGACTATGTTTTATGTTTATATACATAGAATGATGCTCCAGTGTAATGGACTATGTTTTATGTTTATATACATAGACTGATGCTCCAGTGTAATGGACTATGTTTTATGTTTATATACATAGACTGATGCTCCAGTGTAATGGACTATGTTTTATGTTTATATACATAGACTGATGCTCCAGTGTAATAGACTATGTTTTATGTTTATATACATAGACTGATGCTCCAGTGTAATAGACTATGTTTTATGTTTATATACATAGACTGATGCTCCAGTGTAATGGACTATGTTTTATGTTTATATACATAGACTGATGCACCAGTGTAATGGACTATGTTTTATGTTTATATACATAGACTGATGCTCCAGTGTAATGGACTATGTTTCATGTTTATATACATAGACTGATGCTCCAGTGTAATGGACTATGTTTCATGTTTATATACATAGACTGATGCTCCAGTGTAATGGACTATGTTTTATGTTTATATACATAGACTGATGCTCCAGTGTAATGGACTATGTTTTATGTTTATATACATAGACTGATGCTCCAGTGTAATGGACTATGTTTTATGTTTATATACATAGATTGATGCTCCAGTGTAATGGACTATGTTTTATGTTTATATACATAGACTGATGCTCCAGTGTAATGGACTATGTTTTATGTTTATATACATAGACTGATGCTCCAGTATAATGGACTATGTTTTATGTTTATATACATAGACTGATGCTCCAGTATAATGGACTATGTTTCATGTTTATATACATAGACTGATGCTCCAGTGTAATGGACTATGTTTCATGTTTATATACATAGACTGATGCTCCAGTGTAATGGACTATGTTTCATGTTTATATACATAGACTGATGCTTCAGTGTAATGGACTATGTTTTATGTTTTTATACATAGACTGATGCTCCAGTGTAATGGACTATGTTTTATATTTATATACATAGACTGATGCTCCAGTGTAATGGACTATGTTTTATGTTTATATACATAGACTGATGCTCCAGTGTAATGGACTATGTTTTATGTTTATATACATAGACTGATGCTCCAGTGTAATGGACTATATTTTATGTTTATTTACATAGACTGATGCTCCAGTGTAATGGACTATATTTTATGTTTATATACATAGACTGATGCTCCAGTGTAATGGACTATGTTTTATGTTTATATACATAGACTGATGCTCCAGTGTCATGGACTATGTTTTATGTTTATATACATAGACTGATGCTCCAGTGTAATGGACTATGTTTTAAATTTATATTCATAGACTGATGCTCCAGTGTAATGGACTATGTTTTATGTTTATATACATAGACTGATGCTCCTCCAGTGTAATGGACTATGTTTTATGTTTATATACATAGACTGATGCTCCAGTGTAATGGACTATGTTTTATGTTTATATACATAGACTGATGCTCCAGTGTAATGGACTATGTTTTATGTTTATATACATAGAATGATGCTCCAGTGTAATGGACTATGTTTTATGTTTATATACATAGACTGATGCTCCAGTGTAATGGACTATGTTTTATGTTTATATACATAGACTGATGCTCCAGTGTAATGGACTATGTTTTATGTTTATATACATAGACTGATGCTCCAGTGTAATAGACTATGTTTTATGTTTATATACATAGACTGATGCTCCAGTGTAATAGACTATGTTTTATGTTTATATACATAGACTGATGCTCCAGTGTAATGGACTATGTTTTATGTTTATATACATAGACTGATGCACCAGTGTAATGGACTATGTTTTATGTTTATATACATAGACTGATGCTCCAGTGTAATGGACTATGTTTCATGTTTATATACATAGACTGATGCTCCAGTGTAATGGACTATGTTTCATGTTTATATACATAGACTGATGCTCCAGTGTAATGGACTATGTTTTATGTTTATATACATAGACTGATGCTCCAGTGTAATGGACTATGTTTTATGTTTATATACATAGACTGATGCTCCAGTGTAATGGACTATGTTTTATGTTTATATACATAGATTGATGCTCCAGTGTAATGGACTATGTTTTATGTTTATATACATAGACTGATGCTCCAGTGTAATGGACTATGTTTTATGTTTATATACATAGACTGATGCTCCAGTATAATGGACTATGTTTTATGTTTATATACATATACTGATGCTCCAGTATAATGGACTATGTTTCATGTTTATATACATAGACTGATGCTCCAGTGTAATGGACTATGTTTCATGTTTATATACATAGACTGATGCTCCAGTGTAATGGACTATGTTTCATGTTTATATACATAGACTGATGCTTCAGTGTAATGGACTATGTTTTATGTTTTTATACATAGACTGATGCTCCAGTGTAATGGACTATGTTTTATATTTATATACATAGACTGATGCTCCAGTGTAATGGACTATGTTTTATGTTTATATACATAGACTGATGCTCCAGTGTAATGGACTATGTTTTATGTTTATATACATAGACTGATGCTCCAGTGTAATGGACTATATTTTATGTTTATTTACATAGACTGATGCTCCAGTGTAATGGACTATATTTTATGTTTATATACATAGACTGATGCTCCAGTGTAATGGACTATGTTTTATATTTATATACATAGACTGATGCTCCAGTGTAATGGACTATGTTTTATGTTTATATACATAGACTGATGCTCCAGTCTAATGGACTATATTTTATGTTTATATACATAGACTGATGCTCCAGTGTAATGGACTATATTTTATGTTTATATACATAGATTGATGCTCCAGTGTAATGGACTATGTTTTATGTTTATATACATAGACTGATGCTCCAGTGTAATGGACTATGTTTTATGTTTATATACATAGATTGATTCTCCAGTGTAATGGACTATGTTTTATGTTTATATACATAGACTGATGCTCCAGTGTAATGGACTATGTTTTATGTTTATATACATAGACTGATGCTCCAGTGTAATGGACTATATTTTATGTTTATATACATAGACTGATGCTCCAGTGTAATGGACTATGTTTTATGTTTATATA
The DNA here is from genome assembly GCA_963680875.1 of Bathymodiolus brooksi. Classification (NCBI taxonomy): domain Eukaryota; kingdom Metazoa; phylum Mollusca; class Bivalvia; order Mytilida; family Modiolidae; genus Bathymodiolus; species Bathymodiolus brooksi. The sequence continues at coordinate 33,835,509 of OY804577.1, forward strand.
CATAGATTGATGCTCCAGTGTAATGGACTATGTTTTATGTTTATATACATAGACTGATGCTCCAGTGTAATGGACTATGTTTTATGTTTATATACATAGACTGATGCTCCAGTATAATGGACTATGTTTTATGTTTATATACATAGACTGATGCTCCAGTATAATGGACTATGTTTCATGTTTATATACATAGACTGATGCTCCAGTGTAATGGACTATGTTTCATGTTTATATACATAGACTGATGCTCCAGTGTAATGGACTATGTTTCATGTTTATATACATAGACTGATGCTTCAGTGTAATGGACTATGTTTTATGTTTTTATACATAGACTGATGCTCCAGTGTAATGGACTATGTTTTATGTTTATATACATAGACTGATGCTCCAGTGTAATGGACTATGTTTTATGTTTATATACATAGACTGATGCTCCAGTGTAATGGACTATGTTTTATGTTTGTATACATGGACTGATGCTCCAGTGTAATGGACTATATTTTATGTTTATATACATAGACTGATGCTCCAGTGTAATGGACTATATTTTATGTTTATATACATAGACTGATGCTCCAGTGTCATGGACTATATTTTATGTTTATATACATAGACTGATGCTCCAGTGTCATGGACTATATTTTATGTTTATATACATAGACTGATGCTCCAGTGTAATGGACTATATTTTATGTTTATATACATAGACTGATGCTCCAGTATAATGGACTATATTTTATGTTTATATACATAGACTGATGCTCCAGTGTAATGGACTATGTTTTATGTTTATATACATAGACTGATGCTCCAGTGTAATGGACTATATTTTACTTCCACCCGTTTTAGAAATGTATGGTAAAACAGGAAACACAAGATATAATATCTTTATTCAAACTTATTTTCGTAAATATTGTATGCTATAGTGTTAAAAGGGAAAAACAGTGGATATTGCTCACTCTATTGACGAATTCCAGCATTTCGAATGAATCATACAAGAATCATTAACAGTTATTTACAAGACTTAAGGAGATTTAGACAACAATTTTCTGATTCTAACATTAGCATTATAGGACACTAAATGAAGAGGTAATGAAAAGAAATTAACAATAAAGTCATAAGAACATATGCAGGTCCACACAACCAATAACAACGAAAGCAACACTAAAGACACTGGTTGATTTTCATGACATATGAAAGCAAGTTCGACATCGATTCCTAGTTATCATTCCATTAATGAATAAATAAACCTTTTATGTTTGGAAGGTCTTTCAGTGGATACTTTGTGTTTTCAAAAATTACATGGTTGATTTCGGTGTAATTAAGAAAAATAATGAGCATAAAACGCAAATATCAATAAAACACCAACACAATATTGTTTTATGTTAAGCAAGAAATCTAGATATTAAATACATTTTAAAGGGCATTATATTCTAATGAATTTATTAATACAGGATCATATTTTTAAGTGAATTTTGAAATAATTTCGAGAACCCCTCATACACCTGTCATTCAAATTGCTCTGATGTACGTATGACATGTTGAAATTCTGCCTTGAAATACAACCGAATATTTAGGTTCAACGGCATGTTAGTTAATAGCTACATTATAGAATACTAAGTTTATAATTGGCTAAATAAAATTCAGATGTGACAAAATAATCATGAACATAATGGTGATATAATTAATGCCACTTTTTGTAAAATTACCGTGTGAGAAACCTGGTATTTAGGAGATAACTGTATTGTATTTGAAGATTCCACGGCATCAATTGGAGATTTGATGGTGGCAAATTAAGTTTACTGGTAACCATGAAATCGACAATTGATGCCATGAAATTTTCAAATACAATACAGTTATCTCCATTCTAATGTAATCATTTGTATAGATGTGTATTGCCATATTATTGACAAGATGACGTAAGTGGTAATCAGCTAAATTCTAAAAATAGCTCATGATATTTCAACCGTGTTATTGATATCGTGAAAATGACAGCATTGTCCAATCACAAGCCAGGAAAATTAAACAACTACATTAGAATTCGCATTTTCGAGTGACATGCACTAGTCTGTAATAAGTTTAAATAACCCAAAGTAAGTTTCAAAGATATAATTTGATATTATACAGTTGGTTGATTGATTGATTGATTTCGTACATGTGATCTTATTCTTGTACAAGGTACTCATTCAAACGTATAGTATATTATACTTTTATGTTTCATCCAGCGCACAAAATTAGCACCTCAAAATATTTCAGAACTCTCGCGACGTTCAATAAAACCGGAAATAATGCAAATTTCAAATTGTCACGATATGATTGAATTTTTCAAATCAAAAAAATTAAGACAACTGAGCTATCACATGACTTGGTGCTGTCTTTATTTTATATTGATTTTTTAAAATAAATTTGTAGTTGCTAAACACGACCCTACATGTGACCAAGTTCTTTAAATTTGAAATTGATCAACTCTGACTGACAGTGACACTATTATTTGTTTTCCTCAACTTCAATACTGTTTGGTAAGCACATGATTAAAAGCCGCCTTACCAACTGTCCAACAAATTTGTTCTATTTCATTCTTTTAGCAAACAAGAAAGAAAAACTTAATAAAAAGCATTATGAAATGAAAAAGACAGAATACCACACTGTCGTTTGAGAATATAACGAACTTTTCAGCAATTCAAAGACATATTTGAGAAGCCCTTATAAGCACGTACACACAAATCGTAGAGTAGTGAAGGACAATTAGCACTCATTAAGTTATTGATTGTCTGTTGAAACACTAGTTCACTAACATTGTCAAAGACGTTTATATGTCGTAGATAAAAAAGATATGGATATCAAGGGAAGTGGATGTAGTCGAGTGGTCTAGGGCGCTGGACGTAAGGCTAAGCGAATGGTGCTGCAGTGTAACAATGGTGTGGGTTCAAATCCCGTCGAGGGAAGAACAAAAATTTGACAGCTCTAAAATCTAATTCTAACACTGTTTGGTTTAATTTTCAGACGTATATAATATTTAGTATTAACCTAGTATCCTTTAAAGTAACTTTGAGATCCAGTGGGACAGATATATTGTATGGTTGTCACTTGCTTCTAGACGTTTGTATAATATACTTTATTTCCTGTGACTGTATAGTGAATAATTCTTCATTATCCTATCCAATATATTAAAAATTGCTGAGTTAGATTGCTGTCAAATTATAATATTAAGTATATATGTACCATCTACACACGCTTATACACATGTCTTACGCCTATCCCTAGATTTGCCTTACGAGACAAGGTAACACTACGACTATTGAAGCTCCTTTTTTAGGGAGTGGATGTAGTCGAGTGGTCTAGGGCTCTGGACGTAAGGCTAAGCGAATGGTGCTGCAGTGTAACAATGGTGTGGGTTCAAATCCCGTCGAGGGAAGAACAAAAATTTGACAGCTCTAAAATCTAATTCTAACACTGTTTGGTTTAATTTTCAGACGTATATAATATTTAGTATTAACCTAGTATCCTTTAAAGTAACTTTGAGATCCAGTGGGACAGATATATTGTATGGTTGTCACTTGCTTCTAGACGTTTGTATAATATACTTTATTTCCTGTGACTGTATAGTGAATAATTCTTCATTATCCTATCCAATATATTAAAAATTGCTGAGTTAGATTGCTGTCAAATTATAATATTAAGTATATATGTCCCATCTACACACGCTTATACACATGTCTTACGCCTATCCCTAGATTTGCCTTACGAGACAAGGTAACACTACGACTATTGAAGCTCCTTTTTTAGGGAGTGGATGTAGTCGAGTGGTCTAGGGCGCTGGACGTAAGGCTAAGCGAATGGTGCTGCAGTGTAACAATGGTGTGGGTTCAAATCCCGTCGAGGGAAGAACAAAAATTTGACAGCTCTAAAATCTAATTCTAATACTGTTTGGTTTAATTTTCAGACGTATATATATATATATATATACATTGAATAATATCGTTCTATCATTATTAGATTTTGAGTGGCTTTTGATCAAATAAGACTTATCTCTAACAATTGCTAAATTTTCTTATGTTTGTTAAATTTGAAGGCTTTGTAATATCTAAAAAAATTTGGTACAATATATATTAACAAGGAACTATTGAAACCAAACAATGGAAGTAAAACCTTTCCCCATATTCTTGGTTTGTCAGCAGTGTAACGTTTACAATTAACTGACTCCATTTTGTAACTGATATGTATTCTGATCATCATACATTAATCTAGCTTAACAGTACCCATTGTTGCTCTGTCCTTTATGTCCTATTTATAACATATGTACTTGATTGGTTTTTTTTGTTTTTAATACAAACAAAAATAGCGATTACAAGGCATTATTTCAGGCGTACTAATTTCCTTATTTGTAAGACGCCTTAGAAATGTAATCAACAACCCGGGTGTATGACGATAATTCACCAATGGAATCACAGTAGGAGAAACTGACATATAATTAGTTTCTTTAAATAGCAGATGACGCGCGAATGACAGTGATTTGAGTACAAAAAAACAGTATAACCAACTTTTCAGCAAATCAAAGATTTATTTGATGTCAAATATACCAAATACACTCGTCTTGAATCAAATAGCGTTATTAATCGAATTGTTGGAAAATTGAAGATTTCGCGGGTATTATAAAACGTTAAATAATGGACCTTGACTCTGATCGGCTGTGAAAATGACAATTAATTCGAGCATATCTAAATGATTCCAAGAATAACTGAAATCAGCGAGATCTATGTGCATCAATACTTATACAACTACCCAGGATATCTTGTGGTGGCGGATGAAGGATACCTTCTCCACGAAGTGATGCGAGATGATAATACGGATAGTCACACTGTGGACTATACTAGGTGCCGTGTTTTGCAAATGGTACACTCCTTGCATGGTAAAAATACGTTTGCAGATTTCGAGAGAAAAAAATTAGAACACTATCCACTATCCTCCCTCTGAATATATTTTATATATTGCTGAACTTGTTCTTGTTCAACATCACCTATTCGCTGCAGAACAATTAATAAATTCAGTAAGAACTACTGTACCCTGTTACAGGCAAGGCATTTTACATTCTCCACACAAGAGACAATCAATTTACATTTTCTTACTTGCGCTTTTGATTCGTCCCGTCAAACTATCGGATAACCCTTTTTAAGGTTTGTACCCCGATGCAGAAAAAAAGAGGATAATGCTGACATATGATACCTACTTTCTGGATAAATGTAAAACAAAAATAACAAGTTCGGTAGTATTGCATTTTGAACATGTTTAATATGAAAAGTTCACGAGTTACTCAAGAATTTATGGACTAGGTTTGTTTATATATTTTGACACAAATAAACTAAACACACATTTATACCTTCGTTTTGTTTAAATCTAAGTCATCTTTGGTGTCACGAGACCCCCATTGTAATCGATTAAGTTGAAGTCAGGCCTGCTCTACTATCGCTAAGCATGATCCACATGGGTCGTCAATTAGGTCATTAGTTACGTCATATATGTTATATGGAATGATGTTTTGATTTTCTTATTTTCTATACGACTTTGAGCGTACCTGATGAAGGTTATTACTAGTTCTAATAATAAAACCCTAAATGCTCGCTTACTCGCAAGGGTTATAACGGGATGCCATTAAACGTAATGGAGCAGCCGCCGAGATTTTTTGCGCTCTCTTACAGGGCTTCTGACGCCTGCATTTATCAATAATAAGACATAACCTTTCCTTTTGTCCATTATTATAACAAGTTTTTATCACCTACCAGTATTTTAGAATGTAATTTCCACAATATAAAAATCTTCCCTCTGAACAGTTTGAATTTCGTCATTTCCGGCCTCACCATTTGGATGTCGATACCATATTTGGCGATTTAGGAGTGAATGCGTGTAGTAAGAAATACCATATTTAGAAAAGCTCCGCCTTCCGTAGTTTCCGGTTATGGAAAACGATCGATAAATTTGAACAAGATTGTTGCTACCTTTGAAAAGCATATATTTCTCAGCCAAACCGATTAAACAAGGACTGGGATCATCAGTAATAGTTATAATGAAATGTTTGAAACGTAAATAGTGAGATTTTATGTTTCAACTGCAACTTTTTTTTTGCTCCATTGTGACGAATGGGACCGCGTTGTAGCTCTGCCGAGACACAAGTTTGTCACAGGAGCTACATTATTGCAGCTGGGTTATTACGTACCTGATGAAGGTTATTACGTACCTGATGACGGTTATTACGTACCTGATGAAGGTTATTACGTACCTGATGAAGGTTATTACGTACCTGATGAAGGTTATTACATACCTGATGACGGTTATTACGTACCTGATGAAGGTTATTACGTACCTGATGAAGGTTATTACGTACCCGATGAAGGTTATTACGTACCTGATGAAGGTTATTCCAGGAACGCATTGTGCTGACTATTTTTGATATCTACGTTTGTAATACACTGCATAAAAATAATAAATTATATGAAATGTTGTCACGTGATCGCAATGGGTCGAACAAGAAATAATTTCAAATCATTTAATTTATTATCACAATTGTTACTAGAAAGGCTGATTCTGTACATTTTAAGAAACAATTATTTCTATAGTTTCTGATGTCTGTGTATCTTCAGACCGGTTGATTAAAATAATAGATGACAAGAAAAATAAAAACACTTTATATAATGTATATTTCATTAATATAACTATCATATTAACCGACACCTTAAAAACAACTGAGACAATTACACACGCGACCATAAAATATTCTTAAATGTGAATTAATTTCTATGTTATTGATGATATAGTTAGAACTGTCGTTTATTAGTTCTTTATTAGATTTCTTATCATTAAATGGCAATGAAAGTGTCCGAATGACCATTTTTGGGATTACTTCATTCATTTAGTGGTATAACAAACGGAATTAGGTTCTAATCTACTAGACGTTTACTTATGTCCAACTGATTATGAACGAGAACATTTAATTTCTTCTGTCATCTATATTGTTAAGTGGAGATTTAATCGACATTATTGTTAAGAAGTGAAGCAAATTAACACGTAATAAATATAAATTGTACAAGTTCTACGACAAGAATGTAAACTTTCAATAATATTTATGTTTTAGTAATCATTTAGAGCAGACAGTACTTTGTGGGGGAATGTAAACACATCAATCAAAATAATAATAATAATAGTGATTATGCATTGTTGGAAATGTTCACAGTGATTTTCAGTGGAACAAAACACATCAAATAGCTTATTAAGAGGCAACAAATTAATCTGGACCGTCCTCTGGAAAATCCAACACGAAAATGATACTAGTAGTTGACTTTCATTAATCTTTTCTTATAATGATCCACTACTATCTTCCTACATTCCATATCTGATTACGTCAGATATTCTCTTACTTACGAAGCTCTTAACTCTCTTTAGATCGCTTTTTTTCTGTTCAATGACTCAGTTTTCCGTAGGTTCCTGGCTGAAAATCACAAGTCATTATATATAGCTAGCAGACAGCTAGATAAGTATCATAATACTAATACATGTGTTTTATGTTTATATACATAGACTGATGCTCCAGTGTAATGGACTATATTTTATGTTTATATACATAGACTGATGCTCCAGTGTAATGGACTATATTCTATGTTTATAAACATAGACTGATGCTCCTGTGTAATGGACTATATTTTATGTTTATATACATAGACTGATGATCCAGTGTAATGGACTATATTTTATGTTTATATACATAGACTGATGCTCCAGTGTAATGGACTATATTTTATGTTTATATACATAGACTGATGCTCCAGTGTAATGGACTATATTTTATGTTTATATACATAGACTGATGCTCCTGTGTAATGGACTATATTTTATGTTTATATACATAGACTGATGCTCCAGTGTAATGGACTATATTTTATGTTTATATACATAGACTGATGCTCCTGTGTAATGGACTATATTTTATGTTTATATACATAGACTGATGCTCCAATGTAATGGACTATATTTTATGTTTATATACATAGACTGATGCTCCAATGTAATGGACTATATTTTATGTTTATATACATAGACTGATGCTCCAATGTAATGGACTATATTTTATGTTTATATACATAGACTGATGCTCCAATGTAATGGACTATATTTTATGTTTATATACATAGACTGATGCTCCAATGTAATGGACTATATTTTATGTTTATATACATAGACTGATGCTCCTGTGTAATGGACTATATTTTATGTTTATATACATAGACTGATGCTCCAATGTAATGGACTATATTTTATGTTTATATACATAGACTGATGCTCCAGTGTAATGGACTATATTTTATGTTTATATACATAGACTGATGCTCCAGTGTAATGGACTATATTTTATGTTTATATACATAGACTGATGCTCCAGTGTAATGGACTATATTTTATGTTTATATACATAGACAGATGCTCCAGTGTAAAGGACTATATTTTATTTTTATTTACATAGACTGATGATCCAGTGTAATGGACTATATTTTATGTTTATTTACATAGACTGATGCTCCAGTGTAATGGACTAAATTTTATGTTTATTTACATAAACTGCTGCTCCAGTTTAATGGACTATATTTTATGTTTATGTACATAGACTGATGCTCCAGTGTAATGGACTATATTTTATGTTTATATACATAGACTGATGCTCCAGTGTAATGGACTATATTTTATGTTTATATACATAGACTGATGCTCCAGTGTAATGGACTATATTTTATGTTTATATACATAGACTGATGCTCCAGTTTAATGGACTATATTTTATGTTTATATAAATAGACTGATGCTCCTGTGTAATGGACTATATTTTATGTTTATATACATAGACTGATGCTCCTGTGTAATGGACTATATTTTATATTTATATACATAGACTGATACTCCTGTGTAATGGACTATATTTTATGTTTATATACATAGACTGATACTCCTGTGTAATGGACTATATTTTATGTTTATATACATAGACTAATGCTCCAGTGTAATGGACTATATTTTATGTTTATATACATAGACTGATGCTCCAGTGTAATGGACTATATTTTATGTTTATATACATAGACTGATGCTCCAGTGTAATGGACTATATTTTATGTTTATATACATAGACTGATGCTCCAGTGTAATGGACTATATTCTATGTTTATAAACATAGACTGATGCTCCTGTGTAATGGACTATATTTTATGTTTATATACATAGACTGATGCTCCAGTGTAATGGACTATATTTTATGTTTATATACATAGACTGATACTCCTGTGTAATGGACTATATTTTATGTTTATATACATAGACTAATGCTCCAGTGTAATGGACTATATTTTATGTTTATATACATAGACTGATGCTCCTGTGTAATGGACTATATTTTATGTTTATATACATAGACTGATACTCCTGTGTAATGGACTATATTTTATGTTTATATACATAGATTAATGCTCCAGTGTAATGGACTATATTTTATGTTTATATACATAGACTGATACTCCTGTGTAATGGACTATATTTTATGTTTATATACATAGACTGATGCTCCAGTGTAATTGACTATATTTTATGTTTATATACATAGACTGATGCTCCTGTGTAATGGACTATATTTTATGTTGATATACATAGACTGATGCTCCTGTGTAATAGACTATATTTTATGTTTATATACATAGACTGATACTCCTGAGTAATGGACTATATTTTATGTTTATATACATAGACTGATGCTCCAGTGTAATGGACTATATTTTATGTTTATATACATAGACTGATGCTCCAGTGTAATGGACTATATTTTATGTTTATATACATAGACTGATGCTCCAGTGTAATGGACTATATTTCATGTTTTAATACATAGACTGATACTCCTGTGTAATGGACTATATTTTATGTTTATATACATAGACTGATACTCCTGTGTAATGGACTATATTTTATGTTTATATAAATAGACTGATGCTCCTGTGTAATGGACTCTATTTTAAGTTTATATACATAGACTGATGCTCCTGTGTAATTGACTATATTTTATGTTTATATACATAGACTGATACTCCTGTGTCATGGACTATATTTTATGTTGATATACATAGACTGATGCTCCAGTGTAATGGACTATATTTTATGTTTATATACATAGACTGATGCTCCAGTGTAATGGACTATATTTTATGTTTATATACGTAGACTGATGCTCCAGTGTAATGGACTATATTTTATGTTTATTTACATAGACTGATGCTCCAGTGTAATGGACTATATTTTATGTTTATATACATAGACTAATGCTCTAGTGTAATGGGCTATATTTTATGTTTATATACATAGACTGATACTCCAGTGTAATGGACTATATTTTATGTTTATATACATAGACTGATACTCCTGTGTAATGGACTATATTTTATGTTTATATACATAGACTGATGCTCCTGTGTAATGGACTATATTTTATGTTGATATACATAGACTGATGCTCCTGTGTAATGGACTATATTTTATGTTTATATACATAGACTGATGCTCCAGTGTAATGGACTATATTTTATGTTTATATACATAGACTGATGCTCCAGTGTAATGGACTATATTTTATGTTTATATACATAGACTGATGCTCCAGTTTAATGGACTATATTTTATGTTTATATAAATAGACTGATGCTCCTGTGTAATGGACTATATTTTATGTTTATATACATAGACTGATGCTCCTGTGTAATGGACTATATTTTATGTTGATATACATAGACTGATGCTCCAGTGTAATGGACTATATTTTACTTCCACCCGTTTTAGAAATGTATGGTTAAACAGGAAACACAAGATATAATATCTTTATTCAAACTTATTTTCGTACATATTGTATGCTATAGTGTTAAAAAGGAAAAACAGTGGATATTGCTCACTCTATTGACGAATTCCAGCATTTCGAATGAATCTTACAAGAATCATTAATAGATATTCACAAGACTTAAGGAGATTTAGACAACAATTTTCTGATTCTAACATTAGCATTATAGGACACTAACTGAAGAGATAATGAAAAGAAATTAACAATAAAATCATAAGAACATATGCAGGTCCACCAAACCAATAACAACGAAAGCAAAACTAAAGACACTGATTGATTTTCATGACATATGAAAGCAAGTTTGACATCGATTCCTAGTTATCATTCCATTAATGAATAAATAAACCTTTTATGTTTGGAAGGTCTTTCAGTGGATACTTTGTGTTTTCAAAAATTACATGGTTGATTTCGGTGTAATTAAGAAATATAATGAGCATAAAACGCAAATATCAATAAAACACCAACACAATATTGTTTTATGTTAAGCAAGAAATCTAGATATTAAATACATTTTAAAGGGCATTCTATTCTAATGAATTTATTAATACAGGATCATATTTCTAAATGAATTTTGAAATAATTTCGAGAAACCCTCATACACCTGTCATTCAAATTGCTCTGATGTACGTATGACATGTTGAAATTCTGCCTTGAAATACAAGCGAATATTTAGGTTCAAGGGCATGTTGGTTAATAGCTACATTATAGAATACTAAGTTTATAATTGGCTAAATAAAATTCAGATGTGACAAAATAATCATGAACGTAATGGTGATATAATTAATGCCACATTTTGTAAAATTACCGTGTGAGAAACCTGGTATTTAGGAGATAACTGTATTGTATTTGAAAATTTCACGGCATCAATTGAAGATTTGATGGTGGCAAATTGAGTTTACTGGCAACCATGAAATCGACAATTGATGCCGTGAAATTTTCAAATACAATACAGTTATCTCCATTCTAATGTAATCATTTGTATAGATGTGTATTGCCACATCATTGACAAGATGACGTAAGTGGTAATCAGCTAAATTCTAAAAATAGCTCATGATATTTCAACCGTGTTATTGATACCGTGAAAATTACAGCATTGTCCAATCACAAACCAGGAAAATTAAACAACTACATTAGAATTTGCATTTTCGAGTGGCATGTACTAGTTTGTAATAAGTTTAAATAACCCAAAGTAAATTTCAAAGATATAATTTGATATTATACAGTTGGTTGATTGATTGATTTCGTACATGTGATCTTATTCTTGTACAAGGTATTCATTCAAAAGTATAGTATATTATACTTTTATGTATCATCCAGCGCACAAATTTTCACGATATGATTGAATTTTTCAAATAAAAAAAATTAAGACAACTGAGCTATCACATGACTTGGTGCTGGTGATTGTCTTTATTTTATATTGATTTTTTTAAATAAATTTGTAGTTACTAAACACGACCCTACATGTGACCAAGTTCTTTAAATTTGAAATTGATCAACTCTGACTGACAGTGACACTATTATTTGTTTTCCTCAACTTCAATACTGTTTGGTAAGCACATGATTAAAAGCCGCCTTACCAACTGTCCAACAAATTTGTTCTATTTCATTCTTTTAGCAAACAACAAAGAAAAACTTAATGAAAAGCATTATGAAATGAAAAAGACAGAATACCACACTGTCATTTGAGAATATAGCGAACTTTTCAGCAATTCAAAGACATATTTGAGAAGTCCTTATAAGCGCGTACACACAAATCGTAGAGTAGTGAAGGACAATTAGCACTCATTAAGTTATTGATTGTCTGTTGAAACACTAGTTCACTAACATTGTCAAAGACGTTTATATGTCGTAGATAAAAAAGATATGGATATATATATATTGAATAATATCGTTCTATCATTATTAGATTTTGAGTGGCTTTTGATCAAATAAGACTTATCTCTAACAATTGCTAGATTTTCTTATGCTTTTTAAATTTGAAGGCTTTGTAATATCTAAAAAAAATTGGTACAATATATATTAACAAGGAACTATTGAAACCAAACAATGGAAGTAAAACCTTTCCCCATATTCTTGGTTTGTCAGCAGTGTAACGTTTACAATTAACTGACTCCATTTTGTAACTGATATGTATTCTGATCATCATACATTAATCTAGCTTAACAGTACCCATTGTTGCTCTGTCCTTTATGTCCTATTTATAACATATGTACTTGATTGGTTTTTTTTGTTTTTAATACAAACAAAAATAGCGATTACAAGGCATCATTTCAGGCGTACTAATTTCCTTATTTGTAAGACGCCTTAGAAATGTAATCAACAACCCGGGTGTATGACGATAATTCACCAATGGAATCACAGTAGGAGAAACTGACACATAATTAGTTTCTTTAAATAGCAGATGACGCGCGAATGACAGTGATTTGAGTACAAAAAAACGGTATAACCAACTTTTCAGCAATTCAAAGATTTATTTGATGTCAAAGATACCAAATACACTCGTCTTGAATTAAATAGCGTTATTAATCGAATTGCTGGAAAATTGAAGATTTCGCGGGTATTATAAAACGTTAAATAATGGGCCTTAACTCTGATCGGCTGTGAAAATGACAATTAATTCGAGCATATCTAAATGATTCCATGGCGGATGGAGGATGTCTTCTCCACGAAGTCATGCGAGATGATAATACGGAAAGTCACACTGTGGACTATACTAGGTGCCGTGTTTTGCAAATGGCACACTCCTTGCATGTTAAAAATACGTTTGTAGATTTCGAGAAAAAAATTAATTAGAAACTATCCTCCCTCTGTATATATTTTATATATTGCTGAACTTGTTCTTGTTCAACATCACCTATTCGCTGCAGAACAATTAATAAATTCAGTAAGAACTACTGTACCCTATTACAGGCAAGGCATTTTACATTCTCCACACAAGAGACAATCAATTTACATTTTCTTACTTGCGCTGTTGATTCGTCCCGTCAAACGATCGGATAACCCTTTTTAAGGTTTGTACCCCGATGCAGAAAAAAAGAGGATAATGCTGACATATGATACCTACTTTCTGGATAAATGTAAAACAAAAATAACTAGTTCGGTAGTATTGCATTTTGAACATGTTTAACATAAAAAGTTCACGAGATACTAAAAAATTGATGGACTAGGTTTGTTTATATATTTTGACACAAATAAACTAAACACACATTTTTACCTTGGTTTTGTTTAAATCTAAGTCATCTTTGGTGTCACGAGACCCCCATTGTAATCGATTAATCTGAGGTCAGACCTGCTCTGCTATCGTTAAGCATGATCCACATGGGTCGTCAATTAGGTCATGAGTTATGTTATATGGAATGATGTTTTAATTTTCTTATTTTCTATACGACTTTGAGCGTACCTGATGAAGGTTATTCCAGATACGCGTCATGTGCACTGCATTTGATATCTACGTTTTTATTACTATCACTGGGCCAATACCTCTGCTCGTGGACTATTAGTCCCGGCGGGTATCATCTGGCTAGCATCAGTGTTTCGGCACTGAAATGGCGTTCTACGTATATTTGTTATTCAAATTTACAGTTCCTAAATAATGTAATTTTTATTAAAACTAAAGTTCTTCTCCCTCAGGCATATGTGACTCTAACCGATTTTGGCGATTCTGTTTAGGTCATTTGGTTTACTTGCCCCTAAAACGTGCTAAAAAAATGAGAGGTATGAATACACTGACAATAAAGGTCGTCAGAAGGAAGATGACATTCGGATATACATTCAATTAATTGATTTTGAAAGTTTTTTGCCAGAATAAACAAACAGGAAACATGATATTTACAAGGTAGATGAAAATAACAGTACATCAAATAGAAGCATTGCTTAAAAATAGATATTTAAGAGAAAGGATTTAGAAATACCACTGAATATCAGATAGATTAACTAGATGATCCAGATACAAAGACAATAATACAAACACTAAAGTAAAACAACAGAAAGCAAATGGAAAACATATCTTGACACAACCAACTCCCACAAAAGACAAACTAAGAATATCAATGGTACATACGATATTTCGTCATTAATGAATGAACATTGGGTGCTTGACCGATTGTTATTTAACACCAAGGAAGCAATGTTTCATTTCAGTCGTGATTTATTTTTTTATTTTTAGCATGTTATTTCTTAGACATGCCTACTGTGTTATAGACCAAGTCACTAAGGCGTATTTTATAGTGCTAGCTCTACAATATGCAGATAGACATGTTGATCCATTCTAACACACCATTCCGAACAAATTAGTTTTTGGTCTAATTTGGTAATGATCCGTGATTAGCATGGAAGGATCTACATTTTGTAATACCAGTTTTATAGTTTGTTTTTCTTTATCGGTTCAACGATCCTCCAACCACAGAGCCAACACGTTAGTCATCACAACACCTTGGCGGTTGAAAGGAATATTGATATTAATTCAATGTGTAAATCATAGTACAATATATACCCAAGAAAAGGAATTCTTCAGAAGACAAATTAAATACTTCTACCAAATACTAACCAAATATAACAACAAAATATCTCAAATCTCCCAAAGATGACACAAAGATTGAGATAAAGTTTTAGACTCTCAAACATTATAAACTATTAAGCAAATTCACACCCATAATAGCTGCTATTGTATACAATAGGACCTTTGGTTGATAAGAAATGTGGTTTATGATATACTGGAATTAAAAGTAATTCAGGTATTGAATCCAGAAGCCATCAACAATGTTATTATTAAAAACTAATTGTTTGTTTTGCTTTGTTTTTTAAGGGACGAATAGTTTAAAATAGGCAGAGAGTCGGAATGATAACCTTGCTGGATGTCTGATCAGTATAAATATATCTAACTTTAGACAGATTCTAAATATAATTTAAATTATTATGTTCGCAGTCGTTTCAATTATTTTACACATTTTTTTCTTCAAATTCTCACTCAGTAGAAATATCAATGTCCTTTGATATTGTATCAGCAAAACATGTAGATATTTCTGGATCATATAGAAAGCATTATGCTTAAAATTAGTTGTAACCGGCATGCTTTGATTGTTTTATTCAGAGACAAGGCGGTAATAAAGACGTAGATATCTAATTTAGTGTGTACGATACGTTTCTGGAATAACCTTCATCAGGTACACTCAAAGTCGAAAAATTGGAAAGTAAACAAATTTAGCAAATTTTGGGAGCTATGACGTTTAAACAAGATAGGTTAAGATCACATTTGAATGGTTTTTGACAAGTGCTGATTTTCAATGGTGATTATGATACTAATTTGATTAGTCTACAGATTATTTATTGTTTACATATAATTTATATGCACCTATAAGTTTGTTTTCAAATGTCTACTAATCCTAACCAGCAGTTTTCTTTTAATTTCCTTAGAATATCATGACACCCAGTGACTACTAAAAGTTGGATTAGTACCAAAATTGTCAAAGAAATAGAAGAACCATCCACTCAACATTTCTACAATGCTTTAATTGAAAGAATAAAATCAAGACAAACTGAAAATTATTTAACTAGAATCTAAGACATAAACCATATAAAATAATAAATGAAAAAAAAATGTTTTAGAAAATACTTTTAGTGTGGATTTTGCTTTCATTTTATATATGTATTTCCAAATTTAGACGACAAATATTAAAAGGTGTAAGAAAAAATGACTTTTCATAACTTTATTTTCCATGATTTGTTGTGCATTGATATACAGCGAAGAATTTACATTAAATAAAATAGTTTTTAATGTAAGCAAAATAATGTATATTTCCTTGCAAAAAAGTATAATATCTTATTTTTTACAGTAAAAATTAATAGTATCAACTTAACCTTATAATTTCTAGAATGATCAATTATGAAAATTATATACAAAAGTGTTGAAAAGTAAATAAAACCCATGTAAACCCTACAAAATCAAAACTCAAACATATATCTATAAAATATATTATATTCAATAATGTTAATAAGAATAAAATAAACTTACCATGGTTGATTGTGAACTCCTAATACACTAATAGTTAGTACTCATATCATGTTTAAAGCTGTGCCTATTACACGTCAACATGATACAGCTGTATGGCGTGATATAGTTATATTTCACGTTGTTAATGAAATCCAAATAATTAAAGCTACGGAAACTAATTAGAAATCGTTAGAAGTATTTTTCAAATTTGACAACTAAACATTGAAGATATAATGAGATAAGATACACTGTTTGTTATTAGTGGATTTCTCTATCAAGTAACCTGATTGTTAGAAGAAACGTGATATCACGTATTTAATCACGTGATTAGAGAGTCGTGTACTGATTCAATACTATATTGGTAAACCAGTGTCCAGAACATCTGTCTCCAGTGTAATACGTCTTACGAATACATTTATCTACCTTTCTTAAAAGCAAATTTCAAACAGTAAACATTCAGATCCAAGAACAGAATTGATATATATTTATATCACCTTTACTCTAGGAAGCGGCATTCTGTCTTGATGAATGACTTAATTCTAAACTGTCTCTTTGAATTCTCTTCATAACTTTTATTGGTTGTTAATACCAATATGAGTGACGGTTTTTAAAGTTCAATATCATATAATGGATAAATCCCACACAATACAGTCTTTGGGGCATAGTATTATACAGTAGCAGAGGGAATACGTACTCGATTGTCTTCAAAATAATAAATGTTATCAAAAACTAGTCAAAAAACATTCTTTACTGGAATAATGTACACATGGTCTATATTGGAATAATAAAATTGTTACATATCTAAACACAAATCTTAAGTATGAAATAAACTAATGCATATGCCATTATTTGTGTTTCTCTTTGGTTTTCATAAAGAAAAATGATTCTTTTTATTAGTCAATTTGATAGTATTGTTTACATACAGTCAATCAATAGACCAATTTCACGTTACCGCCGCCATTATGGTTCAAAGGTCAATCGGAGTAAAAAAACGTAAACAAGACGTCATTGCATTTGTAAACACGGTGACGCAGTTTATTCATTGTGGCAGTTAAATGTATTCACATATCGTCACGGTCATAAGGAAGTTTTCGTGAATTTGTTGGTTAGGAAAATAATTTATGACTACATGTATCCCGTAGATCTTGAAAATAATGAGAGATCGTGTGAATATTAATTAGCTGTACAGTATGTGACCAAAAGTATTACCACATGTAAAAAAAAATCCCTATATAATCAACCAAAACCATATTTTTGCCAAAAAATATTGTGAAGTCATTTCTGGATAGATTTTAACAAATTTTACACCAAAACATTCAGAATTGTATATATTTTGATTGTTTATTTACTCATTATATTTATATGAGTGGTTTTTATTTGTACATAATTTAAACAGGATTGTTAATTTTTAGGATTTATTTTTAGTTGAAATATATAGGAAAATCAAAGTCAATTTTTATTTGTTATGTTTAAATTATGGAGCATCAAATACAACTTTTTAAAAGGCCCAACTTAAAACTGGTATGCCCCTTTTGTTAGAGAATGTATAAAGTCTGTGTGTGTAAGACACTTTTGATGTACCAACTTAAAAATGACTTAGATCAACTATATATCATTTTGTGATTTTTTAGAAGTCAAAATCCTGTAAGAATGCACACCTTTAGTATTTGTACATTAAGCACACTACACAATATTACAAAAACTCTAGCTCAAAACTATAGGGAGGGACAGATATGGGTTATATAGTATGTCCTAATAGAGGGCTATACATTAACAGTCATGTTCCATTCTTACATGTATGTCAAGCACATTATTATGGTGTGGTTTCTGTTCGTGAGGCACTCCATCCTTTCTTGTTTATGCCATTTTCAGGAGACCAATAATAACATATAAGGATTAGCATGGAAAAAGTGCTAAATTCAGGAACAAGTCAGTCTTGTTTGGGCAAAATATGTACATGCACATGTACTTTGTAAATGATTCAACTCGATAACTTTTGTAAATCATAGAGCACAAAAATTAAACAAATACTCATTAACAAGAAATATTTATTGCAAAAACAAAACATTATTAAAAGGTCAGCTACATGTATAATAACAATGTTGTAAAATAACAAAACATTGAAAATTAAAACACATCCCCCTCATCCTGGTGAAGTCTTAAGTTAATGATTGAATGCACATTATATTGCTTTTAACATCAAAAAGTTAATATTAGGGGACACTATACAATTTTCTCTATCCTTTAGTTATTGAATTGAGAAGTTAAAAAATCTGACTAAAGTTCCACCCCCCCAAAAAAAACCATACTACATGTAATAAGGTTCAAAACTCCTTTAATTTTAAAATATTTGTCTAAGACTTTCTCAGGTAAATGAACAAAGCCCAAAATATTCAATAATTTTACATGAAAAAAAGAACACTCATTTGGAGGATAAAAACATTCTATTCATAGAATTTTTAAACAATAAACAAGAAACATAAACTATAACATGTGATGTGTAAACTATTTAAGCATGAGCAACAGGAAACACATTTAGATACAAAAAATGAAAAGACCAACACCCTTAGTTGGATTTTTAGAGTGCTAGTTCATTGAAACAACAGTCTGTGGGTAGATATGTCGTTCCACTCTGAAACATTATTCTGATTCTGACCTGACCAGTCTTTGTTCTTACTCATTAATGATGCACTCTTACCAATTGTATAATCTTTGGTTTGACTAGACAGGGGCTAGAACCCATGGATCTACCACATTCAAGGTGAGCATGCTAACCATTACACAACATTTTTGTGGTTGTGTAAAAATCACACTGAAAAATTAGTAGTTCTTCAAAACTTTCATTAAGCTAGCTATATGGACTTGTGTCCAAGTTAGTTAATGCAGTCAACATGACCAAGCATATATTAAAATAAACCCATAGATTAGCTTCCAGTCAGATTTGAACTGACATCTTTTCAACATTATTGAAATGTACTACCTTGTACTATAGAAGCTATATACATGTATTGTAATTGTTAGTAGTTGACAAACCTAATATGTACTCAGATCATTAGCTTCCAGAGAGATTTTAGCTGACATCTCTCAAACATTATTGAAATGTACTGATTCATTGACACCATAGTAACTGCAACATTTTGTCATGAATTTGTTAGGAACATTTCAGCCAAGATTGGTTGCAATCCCTTCTGTTATTATCTAATGGTCCTGAATTGGCACTGCATAGACACGATAGAAAATTTAAAAAACATGCATAAATTTCATATCCTGCAGTGCAAGAACAATAAGCTCCTTCTGTCAAACCATCATCTTCTTTGGTGCAACATCTATACATTGTGAGGGTCATCATCCAGTGTCTGTGATGGTGAACACTTTAAATACACAAGTTGTTTTTCGACTTAGTCTTTAAGAAATATCCCTCCTCTAGCCACCCACTTGAAAAATATTCATAGGCCTTGCCAACCTTATTGTCTTTCAGCATATAATTTGTCAATGCTACATCACCAGGGGCGGATCCATGATTTCAAGTTAGGGGGGGGGGGGGCACACTTTAAAAAATTGCATCAAACGGAGGGAGGCGAGAAAAAATTTGAGGTATTTCATGTGAAAAATCACGATTTTACGCCAAAAAATAATATTTTTTCCAATTTTAGGGGGGGGGGGGGGCCCATGGATCCGCCCCTGATCACCATGGACTAACAAGAACTGCGTTATGTCTGTTAAAAAAAATGGTGACCAAAACTGCATACCATGATCATGTTCATCAAGCCAACCAGAATAAATCTGAAGGGGGTCTGAAATTCCACACTCACTCAAAATGTTGTCGTAGCATCTCTTGTTGTCCTTTAAAACATCAAAGGCAAGTTCAACTTGCATGCCGAAAAACACAAGGCCGCTAGCTCCTCCTTCGTTCCCGATTTCGTTAGACCTCTCTCATCGTCAAGAACTGTCCGAGATTCTCGACTTTCCAACATCGAAGCTCATCAAGAGTGTAGAGTTGATCACCAGGATCCATTTGTAGATGTATAATAAAATTTGGCAAATAAATAACGTGAATAACACTTCGAAAAGGTTGAAAAATGATGTGGATATCGAAAATCAGCATATAATCCAAACAGAAAGGCCGCTTACCACCCGGGTTTACTCCGATTGGACTTTGGACTAAGACCGCTTACAACAAAAATAGGTTAATGTGAAATAGGTCTATTATTTTATTTTTTAATTAAAAAACAAAAACAAATCATTCTATAAACAGAGAATAACATGACCATAATGTCAACAAAAGCAATGTCCTTAAATTTGTATTATTATTGTTGTTGCTGTCTCCTGTTGTGAATTATCTTAGTAATTATTATATTTGCGCAAAGATATCATTTTAATCAATAGTCTGTATTTAATAGGGAAAGTTTGGAGTTCAGTGCACAACCGGTAAAAATCTGCTTTTACAGGAGAATATTTGCTAGATTGTTCGGCGTATTGGTATCATACATATGAGTGGAAACTGAGTGGAGTGAAAGTGTGAACAGCATGTGCTTTATAATTGTGTAATATTTGTGTAATCAGTTTATTGAAGATGTTCCTTTATAGTGAATATCAACAGCTGCTTATAATAGCAAAACACAGTATTACATCTTTAAATATAATAACAAAAAACACACTTTTACATTTCAATTGATATTTGCAAAATAACATTATTACTTTTCTACTTATACTAGTAAAACACACTATTACATTTCTGTATATAATAGCAAAAACACATAATTAAATTTCTGTATATAATAGCAAAAAACACACTATTACATTTCTATTTACAATAGTATAAACACACCATGACATTTCTGCTTATAATAGTAAAAACACACCATTACATTTCTACTTTAATAGCAAAAACACACCATTACATTTCTGCTTATAATATTAAAAACACACCATTACATTTCTGCTTATAGTAGTAAAAACACACCATTACATTTCTATCTTATAATAGCGACAACATACTTACATTTCTACTTATAATAGTAAGAACACACCATTACATTTCTGCTTATAATAGTAAAAACACACCATTACATTTCTACTTATAATAGTAAAAACACACCATTACATTTCTGCTTATAATAGTAAAAACACACCATTACATTTCTATTTATAATAGTAAAAACACACCATTACATTTCTGGTGATAATAGTAAAAACACACAATTACATTTCCACTTATAATAGTAAAAACACACCATTACATTTCTGCTTATAATAGTAAAAACACACCATTACATTTCTACTTATAATAGTAAAAACACACCATTACATTTCTACTTATAATAGGAAAAACACACCATTACATTTCTGCTTATAATAGTAAAAACACACCATTACATTTCTACTTATAATAGCAAAAACACACTTACATTTCTACATACAATAGCAACAACACACTTACATTTCTGCTTATTCTAGCAAAAAACAATATTACATTTCTGCATATATTAACAAAAGCACACTCTTGCATTTCTTCTTTTATTAGCAAAAATACACTATTATATTTCTACTTATAACAATAAAAACACATTATTACATTTCTACTTATAATAGCAACAACACACAATTATATTTCTGTCTATATTAGCATAGCATGCCATCACATTTCTACTTACAATAGCAACAACACACAATTAGATTTCTACTTATGACAGCAACAACACACTATTACAATTCTACTCATAATAGTAACAACACACTATTACATTTCTACTTATGATAGCAACAACACACTAATACAATTCTACTCATAATAGTAACAACACACTATTACAATTCTACTCATAATTGTAACAACACACTATTACATTTCTACTTATGATAGCAAGAACACACTATTACAATTCTACTCAAAATAGTAACAACACACTATTACATTTCTACTTATGATAGCAAAAACACACTATTACAATTCTACTCATAATAGTAACAACACACTATTACATTTCTACTTATGATAGCAAGAACACACTATTACAATTCTACTCATAATAGTAACAACACACTATTACATTTCTACTTATGATAGCAAGAACACACTATTACAATTCTACTCATAATAGTAACAACACATTATTACATTTCTACTTATGATAGCAAGAACATACTATTACAATTATACTCATAATAGTAACAACACACTATTACATTTCTACTTATGATAGCAAAAACACACTATTACAATTCTACTGATAATAGCAACAACACACAATTACATTTCTACTTATGATAGCAAGAACACACTATTACAATTCTACTCATAATAGTAACAACACACTATTACATTTCTACTTATGATAGCAAGACAACACTATTACAATTCTACTCATAATAGTAAAAACACACTATTACATTTCTACTTATGATAGCAAGAACACATTATTACAATTCTACTCATAATAGTAACAATACACTATTACAATTCTACTCATAATAGTAACAACACACTATTACATTTCTACTTATGATAGCAACAACACACTATTACATTTCTACTTATGATAGCAAGAACACACTATTACAATTCTACTCATAATAGTAACAACACACTATTACATTTCTACTTATGATAGCAAGAACACACTATTACATTTCTACTCATAATAGTAACAACACACTATTACAATTCTACTTATGATAGCAACAACACACTATTACAATTCTACTCATAATAGTAACAACACACTATTACATTTCTACTTATGATAGTAACAACACACTATTACATTTCTACTTATGATAGCAACAACACACTATTACATTTCTACTCATAATAGTAACAACACACTATTACAATTTTACTCATAATAGTAACAACACACTATTACATTTCTACTTATGATAGCAAGAACACACTATTACAATTCTACTCATAATAGTAACAACATACTATTACATTTCTACGTATGATAGTAACAACACACTATTACAATTCTACTCATAATAGTAACAACATACTATTACATTTCTACTCATAATAGTAACAACACACTATTACATTTCTACTTATGATAGTAACAACACACTATTACAATTCTACTCATAATAGTAACAACACACTATTACAATTCTACTTATGATAGCAACAACACACTAATACATTTCTACTCATAATAGTAACAACACACTATTATAATTCTATTCATAACAGTAACAACACACTATTACAATTCTACTCATAATAGTAACAACACACTATTACAATTCTACTTATGATAGCAACAACACACTAATACAATTCTACTCATAATAGTAACAACACACTATTACATTTCTACTTATGATAGCGAGAACACACTATTACATTTCTACTTATGATAGCAACAACACACTATTACAATTCTACGTATGATAGTAACAACACACTATTACAATTCTACTCATAATAGTAACAACATACTATTACATTTCTACTCATAATAGTAACAACACACTATTACATTTCTACTCATAATAGTAACAACACACAATTACATTTCTACTTATGATAGCAAGAACACAATATTACAATTCTACCCATAATAGTAACAACACACTATTACATTTCTACTTATGATAGCAAGACAACACTATTACAATTCTACTCATAATAGTAACAACACACTATTACATTTCTACTTATGATAGCAAGAACACATTATTACAATTCTACTCATAATAGTAACAACACACTATTACAATTCTACTCATAATAGTAACAACACACTATTACATTTCTACTTATGATAGCAACAACACACTATTAGATTTCTACTTATGATAGCAAGAACACACTATTACAATTCTACTCATAATAGTAACAACACACTATTACATTTCTACTTATGATAGCAAGAACACACTATTACATTTCTACTCATAATAGTAACAACACACTATTACAATTCTACTTATGATAGCAACAACACACTATTACAATTCTACTCATAATAGTAACAACACACTATTACATTTCTACTTATGATAGTAACAACACACTATTACATTTCTACTTATGATAGCAACAACACACTATTACATTTCTACTCATAATAGTAACAACACACTATTACAATTCTACTCATAATAGTAACAACACACTATTACATTTCTACTTATGATAGCAAGAACACACTATTACAATTCTACTCATAATAGTAACAACATACTATTACATTTCTACGTATGATAGTAACAACATACTATTACAATTCTACTCATAATAGTAACAACATACTATTACATTTCTACTCATAATAGTAACAACACACTATTACATTTCTACTTATGATAGTAACAACACACTATTACAATTCTACTCATAATAGTAACAACACACTATTACAATTCTACTTATGATAGCAACAACACACTATTACATTTCTACTCATAATAGTAACAACACACTATTATAATTCTACTCATAACAGTAACAACACACTATTACAATTCTACTCATAATAGTAACAACACACTATTACATTTCTACTTATGATAGCAAGAACACACTATTACATTTCTACTTATGATAGCAACAACACACTATTACAATTCTACGTATGATAGTAACAACACACTATTACAATTCTACTCATAATAGTAACAACATACTATTACATTTCTACTCATAATAGTAACAACACACTATTACATTTCTACTCATAATAGTAACAAAATACTATTACATTTCTACTCATAATAGTAACAACACACTATTACATTTCTACTTATGATAGCAAGAACACACTATTACAATTCTACTCATAATAGTAACAACACACTATTACAATTCTACGTATGATAGTAACAACATACTATTACAATTCTACTCATAATAGTAACAACATACTATTACATTTCTACTCATAATAGTAACAACACACTATTACAATTCTACTCATAACAGTAACAACACACTATTACAATTCTACTCATAATAGTAACAACACACTATTACAATTCTACGTATGATAGTAACAACACACTATTACAATTCTACTCATAATAGTAACAACACACTATTACAATTCTACTTATGATAGCAACAACACACTATTACATTTCTACTCATAATAGTAACAACACACTATTACAATTCTACTCATAATAGTAACAACATACTATTACATTTCTACTCATAATAGTAACAACACACTATTACAATTCTACTCATAACAGTAACAACACACTATTACAATTCTACTCATAATAGTAACAACACACTATTACAATTCTACGTATGATAGTAACAACACACTATTACAATTCTACTCATAATAGTAACAACACACTATTACAATTCTACTTATGATAGCAACAACACACTATTACATTTCTACTCATAATAGTAACAACACACTATTACAATTCCACTTATGATAGCAACAACACACTATTACAATTCTACTTATGATAGCAACAACACACTATTACATTTCTACTGATAATAGTAACAACACACTATTACATTTCTACTTATTATAGCAACAACACACTAATACAATTCTACTCATAATGGTAACAACACACTATTACATTTCTACTTATGATAGCAAGAACACACTATTACAATTCTACTCAAAATAGTAACAACACACTATTACATTTCTACTTATGATAGCAAAAACATACTATTACAATTCTACTCATAATAGTAACAACACACTATTACATTTCTACTTATGATAGCAAGAACACACTATTACAATTCTACTCATAATAGTAACAACACATTATTACATTTCTACTTATGATAGCAAGAACACACTATTACAATTATACTCATAATAGTAACAACACACTATTACATTTCTACTTATGATAGCAAAAACACACTATTACAATTCTACTGATAACAGTAACAACACACTATTACAATTCTACTCATAATAGTAACAACACACTATTACATTTCTACTTATGATAGCAAGACAACACTATTACAATTCTACTCATAATAGTAACAACACACTATTACATTTCTACTTATGATAGCAAGAACACATTATTACAATTCTACTCATAATAGTAACAATACACTATTACAATTCTACTCATAATAGTAACAACACACTATTACATTTCTACTTATGATAGTAACAACACACTATTACAATTCTACTCATAATAGTAACAACACACTATTACAATTCTACTTATGATAGCAACAACACACTATTACATTTCTACTCATAATAGTAACAACACACTATTATAATTCTACTCATAACAGTAACAACACACTATTACAATTCTACTCATAATAGTAACAACACACTATTACAATTCTACTTATGATAGCAACAACACACTATTACATTTCTACTTATGATGGCAACAACACACTATTACAATTCTACGTATGATAGTAACAACACACTATTACAATTCTACTCATAATAGTAACAACATACTATTACATTTCTACTCATAATAGTAACAACACACTATTACATTTCTACTCATAATAGTAACAACATACTATTACATTTCTACTCATAATAGTAACAACACACAATTACATTTCTACTTATGATAGCAAGAACACACTATTACAATTCTACTCATAATAGTAACAACACACTATTACATTTCTACTTATGATAGCAAGACAACACTATTACAATTCTACTCATAATAGTAACAACACACTATTACATTTCTACTTATGATAGCAAGAACACATTATTACAATTCTACCCATAATAGTAACAACACACTATTACAATTCTACTCATAATAGTAACAACACACTATTACATTTCTACTTATGATAGCAACAACACACTATTACATTTCTACTTATGATAGCAAGAACACACTATTACAATTCTACTCATAATAGTAACAACACACTATTACATTTCTACTTATGATAGCAAGAACACACTATTACATTTCTACTCATAATAGTAACAACACACTATTACAATTCTACTTATGATAGCAACAACACACTATTACAATTCTACTCATAATAGTAACAACACACTATTACATTTCTACTTATGATAGTAACAACACACTATTACATTTCTACTTATGATAGCAACAACACACTATTACATTTCTACTCATAATAGTAACAACACACTATTACAATTCTACTCATAATAGTAACAACACACTATTACATTTCTACTTATGATAGCAAGAACACACTATTACAATTCTACTCATAATAGTAACAACATACTATTACATTTCTACGTATGATAGTAACAACATACTATTACAATTCTACTCATAATAGCAACAACATACTATTACATTTCTACTCATAATAGTAACAACACACTATTACATTTCTACTTATGATAGTAACAACACACTATTACAATTATACTCATAATAGTAACAACACACTATTACAATTCTACTTATGATAGGAACAACACACTATTACATTTCTACTCATAATAGTAACAACACACTATTATAATTCTACTCATAACAGTAACAACACACTATTACAATTCTACTCATAATAGTAACAACACACTATTACAATTCTACTTATGATAGCAACAACACACTATTACATTTCTACTTATGATAGCAAGAACACACTATTACATTTCTACTTATGATAGCAACAACACACTATTACAATTCTACGTATGATAGTAACAACACACTATTACAATTCTACTCATAATAGTAACAACATACTTTTACATCATTTCTACTCATAATAGTAACAACACACTATTATATTTCTACTCATAATAGTAACAACATACTATTACATTTCTACTCATAATAGTAACAACACACTATTACATTTCTACTTATGATAGCAAGAACACACTATTACAATTCTACTCATAATAGTAACAACACACTATTACAATTCTACGTATGATAGTTACAACATACTATTACAATTCTACTCATAATAGTAACTACATACTATTACATTTCTACTCATAATAGTAACAACACACTATTACAATTCTACTCATAACAGTAACAACACACTATTACAATTCTACTCATAATAGTAACAACACACTATTACAATTCTACGTATGATAGTAACAACACACTATTAAAATTCTACTCATAATAGTAACAACACACTATTACAATTCTACTTATGATAGCAACAACACACTATTACATTTCTACTCATAATAATAACAACACACTATTACAATTCTACTCATAATAGTAACAACATACTATTACATTTCTACTCATAATAGTAACAACACACTATTACAATTCTACTCATAACAGTAACAACACACTATTACAATTCTACTTATAATAGTAACAACACACTATTACAATTCTACGTATGATAGTAACAACACACTATTACAATTCTACTCATAATAGTAACAACACACTATTACAATTCTACTTATGATAGCAACAACACACTATTACATTTCTACTCATAATAGTAACAACACACTATTACAATTCTACTTATGATAGCAACAACACACTATTACAATTCTACTTATGATAGCAAGAACACACTATTACAATTCTACTCATAATAGTAACAACACACTATTACATTTCTACTTATGATAGCAAGAACACACTATTACAATTCTACTCATAATAGTAGCAACATACTATTACATTTCTACGTATGATAGTAACAACACACTATTACAATTCTACTCATAATAGTAACAACATACTATTACATTTCTACTCATAATAGTAACAACACACTATTACATTTCTACTTATGATAGTAACAACACACTATTACAATTCTACTCATAATAGTAACAACACACTATTACAATTCTACTTATGATAGCAACAACACACTATTACATTTCTACTCATAATAGAAACAACACACTATTATAATTCTCCTCATAACAGTAACAACACACTATTACAATTCTACTCATAATTGTAACAACACACTATTACAATTCTACTTATGATAGCAACAACACACTATTACATTTCTACTCATAATAGTAACAACACACTATTACAATTCTACTTATGATAGCAACAACACACTATTACATTTCTACTGATAATAGTAACAACACACTATTACATTTCTACTTATTATAGCAACAACACACTAATACAATTCTACTCATAATGGTAACAACACACTATTACATTTCTACTTATGATAGCAAGAACACACTATTACAATTCTACTCAAAATAGTAACAACACACTATTACATTTCTACTTATGATAGCAAAAACATACTATTACAATTCTACTCATAATAGTAACAACACACTATTACATTTCTACTTATGATAGCAAGAACACACTATTACAATTCTACTCATAATAGTAACAACACATTATTACATTTCTACTTATGATAGCAAGAACACACTATTACAATTATACTCATAATAGTAACAACACACTATTACATTTCTACTTATGATAGCAAAAACACACTATTACAATTCTACTGATAATAGCAACAACACACAATTACATTTCTACTTATGATAGCAAGAACACACTATTACAATTCTACTCATAATAGTAACAACACACTATTACATTTCTACTTATGATAGCAAGACAACACTATTACAATTCTACTCATAATAGTAACAACACACTATTACATTTCTACTTATGATAGCAAGAACACATTATTACAATTCTACTCATAATAGTAACAACACACTATTACATTTCTACTTATGATAGTAACAACACACTATTACATTTCTACTTATGATAGCAACAACACACTATTACATTTCTACTCATAATAGTAACAACACACTATTACAATTCTACTCATAATAGTAACAACACACTATTACATTTCTACTTATGATAGCAAGAACACACTATTACAATTCTACTCATAATAGTAACAACATACTATTACATTTCTACGTATGATAGTAACAACATACTATTACAATTCTACTCATAATAGTAACAACATACTATTACATTTCTACTCATAATAGTAACAACACACTATTACATTTCTACTTATGATAGTAACAACACACTATTACAATTCTACTCATAATAGTAACAACACACTATTACAATTCTACTTATGATAGCAACAACACACTATTACATTTCTACTCATAATAGTAACAACACACTATTATAATTCTACTCATAACAGTAACAACACACTATTACAATTCTACTCATAATAGTAACAACACACTATTACAATTCTACTTATGATAGCAACAACACACTATTACATTTCTACTTATGATAGCAAGAACACACTATTACATTTCTACTGATGATAGCAACAACACACTATTACAATTCTACGTATGATAGTAACAACACACTATTACAATTCTACTCATAATAGTAACAACATACTATTACATTTCTACTCATAATAGTAACAACACACTATTACATTTCTACTCATAATAGTAACAACATACTATTACATTTCTACTCATAATAGTAACAACACACTATTACATTTCTACTTATGATAGCAAGAACACACTATTACAATTCTACTCATAATAGTAACAACACACTATTACAATTCTACGTATGATAGTAACAACATACTATTACAATTCTACTCATAATAGTAACAACATACTATTACATTTCTACTCATAATAGTAACAACACACTATTACAATTCTACTCATAACAGTAACAACACACTATTACAATTCTACTCATAATAGTAACAACACACTATTACAATTCTACGTATGATAGTAACAACACACTATTACAATTCTACTCATAATAGTAACAACACACTATTACAATTCTACTTATGATAGCAACAACACACTATTACATTTCTACTCATAATAGTAACAACACACTATTACAATTCTACTCATAATAGTAACAACATACTATTACATTTCTACTCATAATAGTAACAACACACTATTACAATTCTACTCATAACAGTAACAACACACTATTACAATTCTACTCATAATAGTAACAACACACTATTACAATTCTACGTATGATAGTAACAACACACTATTACAATTCTACTCATAATAGTAACAACACACTATTACAATTCTACTTATGATAGCAACAACACACTATTACATTTCTACTCATAATAGTAACAACACACTATTACAATTCTACTTATGATAGCAACAACACACTATTACAATTCTACTTATGATAGCAACAACACACTATTACATTTCTACTGATAATAGTAACAACACACTATTACATTTCTACTTATTATAGCAACAACACACTAATACAATTCTACTCATAATGGTAACAACACACTATTACATTTCTACTTATGATAGCAAGAACACACTATTACAATTCTACTCAAAATAGTAACAACACACTATTACATTTCTACTTATGATAGCAAAAACATACTATTACAATTCTACTCATAATAGTAACAACACACTATTACATTTCTACTTATGATAGCAAGAACACACTATTACAATTCTACTCATAATAGTAACAACACATTATTACATTTCTACTTATGATAGCAAGAACACACTATTACAATTATACTCATAATAGTAACAACACACTATTACATTTCTACTGATGATAGCAACAACACACTATTACAATTCTACGTATGATAGTAACAACACACTATTACAATTCTACTCATAATAGTAACAACATACTATTACATTTCTACTCATAATAGTAACAACACACTATTACATTTCTACTCATAATAGTAACAACATACTATTACATTTCTACTCATAATAGTAACAACACACTATTACATTTCTACTTATGATAGCAAGAACACACTATTACAATTCTACTCATAATAGTAACAACACACTATTACAATTCTACGTATGATAGTAACAACATACTATTACAATTCTACTCATAATAGTAACAACATACTATTACATTTCTACTCATAATAGTAACAACACACTATTACAATTCTACTCATAACAGTAACAACACACTATTACAATTCTACTCATAATAGTAACAACACACTATTACAATTCTACGTATGATAGTAACAACACACTATTACAATTCTACTCATAATAGTAACAACACACTATTACAATTCTACTTATGATAGCAACAACACACTATTACATTTCTACTCATAATAGTAACAACACACTATTACAATTCTACTCATAATAGTAACAACATACTATTACATTTCTACTCATAATAGTAACAACACACTATTACAATTCTACTCATAACAGTAACAACACACTATTACAATTCTACTCATAATAGTAACAACACACTATTACAATTCTACGTATGATAGTAACAACACACTATTACAATTCTACTCATAATAGTAACAACACACTATTACAATTCTACTTATGATAGCAACAACACACTATTACATTTCTACTCATAATAGTAACAACACACTATTACAATTCTACTTATGATAGCAACAACACACTATTACAATTCTACTTATGATAGCAACAACACACTATTACATTTCTACTGATAATAGTAACAACACACTATTACATTTCTACTTATTATAGCAACAACACACTAATACAATTCTACTCATAATGGTAACAACACACTATTACATTTCTACTTATGATAGCAAGAACACACTATTACAATTCTACTCAAAATAGTAACAACACACTATTACATTTCTACTTATGATAGCAAAAACATACTATTACAATTCTACTCATAATAGTAACAACACACTATTACATTTCTACTTATGATAGCAAGAACACACTATTACAATTCTACTCATAATAGTAACAACACACTATTACATTTCTACTTATGATAGCAAAAACACACTATTACAATTCTACTGTTAATAGCAACAACACACAATTACATTTCTACTCATAACAGTAACAACACACTATTACAATTCTACTCATAATAGTAACAACACACTATTACATTTCTACTTATGATAGCAAGACAACACTATTACAATTCTACTCATAATAGTAACAACACACTATTACATTTCTACTTATGATAGCAAGAACACATTATTACAATTCTACTCATAATAGTAACAATACACTATTACAATTCTACTCATAATAGTAACAACACACTATTACATTTCTACTTATGATAGTAACAACACACTATTACAATTCTACTCATAATAGTAACAACACACTATTACAATTCTACTTATGATAGCAACAACACACTATTACATTTCTACTCATAATAGTAACAACACACTATTATAATTCTACTCATAACAGTAACAACACACTATTACAATTCTACTCATAATAGTAACAACACACTATTACAATTCTACTTATGATAGCAACAACACACTATTACATTTCTACTTATGATAGCAACAACACACTATTACAATTCTACGTATGATAGTAACAACACACTATTACAATTCTACTCATAATAGTAACAACATACTATTACATTTCTACTCATAATAGTAACAACACACAATTACATTTCTACTTATGATAGCAAGAACACACTATTACAATTCTACTCATAATAGTAACAACACACTATTACATTTCTACTTATGATAGCAAGACAACACTATTACAATTCTACTCATAATAGTAACAACACACTATTACATTTCTACTTATGATAGCAAGAACACATTATTACAATTCTACCCATAATAGTAACAACACACTATTACAATTCTACTCATAATAGTAACAACACACTATTACATTTCTACTTATGATAGCAACAACACACTATTACATTTCTACTTATGATAGCAAGAACACACTATTACAATTCTACTCATAATAGTAACAACACACTATTACATTTCTACTTATGATAGCAAGAACACACTATTACATTTCTACTCATAATAGTAACAACACACTATTACAATTCTACTTATGATAGCAACAACACACTATTACAATTCTACTCATAATAGTAACAACACACTATTACATTTCTACTTATGATAGTAACAACACACTATTACATTTCTACTTATGATAGCAACAACACACTATTACATTTCTACTCATAATAGTAACAACACACTATTACAATTCTACTCATAATAGTAACAACACACTATTACATTTCTACTTATGATAGCAAGAACACACTATTACAATTCTACTCATAATAGTAACAACATACTATTACATTTCTACGTATGAATAGTAACAACACACTATTACATTTCTACTTATGATAGTAACAACACACTATTACAATTATACTCATAATAGTAACAACACACTATTACAATTCTACTTATGATAGGAACAACACACTATTACATTTCTACTCATAATAGTAACAACACACTATTATAATTCTACTCATAACAGTAACAACACACTATTACAATTCTACTCACAATAGTAACAACACACTATTACAATTCTACTTATGATAGCAACAACACACTATTACATTTCTACTTATGATAGCAAGAACACACTATTACATTTCTACTTATGATAGCAACAACACACTATTACAATTCTACGTATGATAGTAACAACACACTATTACAATTCTACTCATAATAGTAACAACATACTATTACATCATTTCTACTCATAATAGTAACAACACACTATTACATTTCTACTCATAATAGTAACAACATACTATTACATTTCTACTCATAATAGTAACAACACACTATTACATTTCTACTTATGATAGCAAGAACACACTATTACAATTCTACTCATAATAGTAACAACACACTATTACAATTCTACGTATGATAGTTACAACATACTATTACAATTCTACTCATAATAGTAACTACATACTATTACATTTCTACTCATAATAGTAACAACACACTATTACAATTCTACTCATAACAGTAACAACACACTATTACAATTCTACTCATAATAGTAACAACACACTATTACAATTCTACGTATGATAGTAACAACACACTATTACAATTCTACTCATAATAGTAACAACACACTATTACAATTCTACTTATGATAGCAACAACACACTATTACATTTCTACTCATAATAATAACAACACACTATTACAATTCTACTCATAATAGTAACAACATACTATTACATTTCTACTCATAATAGTAACAACACACTATTACAATTCTACTCATAACAGTAACAACACACTATTACAATTCTACTTATAATAGTAACAACACACTATTACAATTCTACGTATGATAGTAACAACACACTATTACAATTCTACTCATAATAGTAACAACACACTATTACAATTCTACTTATGATAGCAACAACACACTATTACATTTCTACTCATAATAGTAACAACACACTATTACAATTCTACTTATGATAGCAACAACACACTATTACAATTCTACTTATGATAGCAAGAACACACTATTACAATTCTACTCATAATAGTAACAACACACTATTACATTTCTACTTATGATAGCAAGAACACACTATTACAATTCTACTCATAATAGTAGCAACATACTATTACATTTCTACGTATGATAGTAACAACACACTATTACAATTCTACTCATAATAGTAACAACATACTATTACATTTCTACTCATAATAGTAACAACACACTATTACATTTCTACTTATGATAGTAACAACACACTATTACAATTCTACTCATAATAGTAACAACACACTATTACAATTCTACTTATGATAGCAACAACACACTATTACATTTCTACTCATAATAGAAACAACACACTATTATAATTCTACTCATAACAGTAACAACACACTATTACAATTCTACTCATAATTGTAACAACACACTATTACAATTCTACTTATGATAGCAACAACACACTATTACATTTCTACTCATAATAGTAACAACACACTATTACAATTCTACTTATGATTGCAACAACACACTATTACAATTCTACTTATGATAGCAACAACACACTATTACATTTCTACTGATAATAGTAACAACACACTATTACATTTCTACTTATTATAGCAACAACACACTAATACAATTCTACTCATAATGGTAACAACACACTATTACATTTCTACTTATGATAGCAAGAACACACTATTACAATTCTACTCAAAATAGTAACAACACACTATTACATTTCTACTTATGATAGCAAGAACACACTATTACAATTCTACTCATAATAGTAGCAACATACTATTACATTTCTACGTATGATAGTAACAACACACTATTACAATTCTACTCATAATAGTAACAACATACTATTACATTTCTACTCATAATAGTAACAACACACTATTACATTTCTACTTATGATAGTAACAACACACTATTACAATTCTACTCATAATAGTAACAACACACTATTACAATTCTACTTATGATAGCAACAACACACTATTACATTTCTACTCATAATAGAAACAACACACTATTATAATTCTACTCATAACAGTAACAACACACTATTACAATTCTACTCATAATTGTAACAACACACTATTACAATTCTACTTATGATAGCAACAACACACTATTACATTTCTACTCATAATAGTAACAACACACTATTACAATTCTACTTATGATTGCAACAACACACTATTACAATTCTACTTATGATAGCAACAACACACTATTACATTTCTACTGATAATAGTAACAACACACTATTACATTTCTACTTATTATAGCAACAACACACTAATACAATTCTACTCATAATGGTAACAACACACTATTACATTTCTACTTATGATAGCAAGAACACACTATTACAATTCTACTCAAAATAGTAACAACACACTATTACATTTCTACTTATGATAGCAAAAACATACTATTACAATTCTACTCATAATAGTAACAACACACTATTACATTTCTACTTATGATAGCAAGAACACACTATTACAATTCTACTCATAATAGTAACAACACATTATTACATTTCTACTTATGATAGCAAGAACACACTATTACAATTATACTCATAATAGTAACAACACACTATTACATTTCTACTTATGATAGCAAAAACACACTATTACAATTCTACTGATAATAGCAACAACACACAATTACATTTCTACTTATGATAGCAAGAACACACTATTACAATTCTACTCATAATAGTAACAACACACTATTACATTTCTACTTATGATAGCAAGACAACACTATTACAATTCTACTCATAATAGTAACAACACACTATTACAATTCTACTTATGATAGCAAGAACACACTATTACAATTCTACTCAAAATAGTAACAACACACTATTACATTTCTACTTATGATAGCAAAAACATACTATTACAATTCTACTCATAATAGTAACAACACACTATTACATTTCTACTTATGATAGCAAGAACACACTATTACAATTCTACTCATAATAGTAACAACACATTATTACATTTCTACTTATGATAGCAAGAACACACTATTACAATTATACTCATAATAGTAACAACACACTATTACATTTCTACTTATGATAGCAAAAACACACTATTACAATTCTACTGATAACAGTAACAACACACTATTACAATTCTACTCATAATAGTAACAACACACTATTACATTTCTACTTATGATAGCAAGACAACACTATTACAATTCTACTCATAATAGTAACAACACACTATTACATTTCTACTTATGATAGCAAGAACACATTATTACAATTCTACTCATAATAGTAACAATACACTATTACAATTCTACTCATAATAGTAACAACACACTATTACATTTCTACTTATGATAGTAACAACACACTATTACAATTCTACTCATAATAGTAACAACACACTATTACAATTCTACTTATGATAGCAACAACACACTATTACATTTCTACTCATAATAGTAACAACACACTATTATAATTCTACTCATAACAGTAACAACACACTATTACAATTCTACTCATAATAGTAACAACACACTATTACAATTCTACTTATGATAGCAACAACACACTATTACATTTCTACTTATGATGGCAACAACACACTATTACAATTCTACGTATGATAGTAACAACACACTATTACAATTCTACTCATAATAGTAACAACATACTATTACATTTCTACTCATAATAGTAACAACACACTATTACATTTCTACTCATAATAGTAACAACATACTATTACATTTCTACTCATAATAGTAACAACACACAATTACATTTCTACTTATGATAGCAAGAACACACTATTACAATTCTACTCATAATAGTAACAACACACTATTACATTTCTACTTATGATAGCAAGACAACACTATTACAATTCTACTCATAATAGTAACAACACACTATTACATTTCTACTTATGATAGCAAGAACACATTATTACAATTCTACCCATAATAGTAACAACACACTATTACAATTCTACTCATAATAGTAACAACACACTATTACATTTCTACTTATGATAGCAACAACACACTATTACATTTCTACTTATGATAGCAAGAACACACTATTACAATTCTACTCATAATAGTAACAACACACTATTACATTTCTACTTATGATAGCAAGAACACACTATTACATTTCTACTCATAATAGTAACAACACACTATTACAATTCTACTTATGATAGCAACAACACACTATTACAATTCTACTCATAATAGTAACAACACACTATTACATTTCTACTTATGATAGTAACAACACACTATTACATTTCTACTTATGATAGCAACAACACACTATTACATTTCTACTCATAATAGTAACAACACACTATTACAATTCTACTCATAATAGTAACAACACACTATTACATTTCTACTTATGATAGCAAGAACACACTATTACAATTCTACTCATAATAGTAACAACATACTATTACATTTCTACGTATGATAGTAACAACATACTATTACAATTCTACTCATAATAGCAACAACATACTATTACATTTCTACTCATAATAGTAACAACACACTATTACATTTCTACTTATGATAGTAACAACACACTATTACAATTAT
Organism: Bathymodiolus brooksi; assembly: GCA_963680875.1. NCBI lineage: Eukaryota > Metazoa > Mollusca > Bivalvia > Mytilida > Modiolidae > Bathymodiolus > Bathymodiolus brooksi. The sequence goes on from OY804577.1 coordinate 33,875,377, forward strand.
ACTCATAATAGTAACAACACACTATTACAATTCTACTTATGATAGGAACAACACACTATTACATTTCTACTCATAATAGTAACAACACACTATTATAATTCTACTCATAACAGTAACAACACACTATTACAATTCTACTCATAATAGTAACAACACACTATTACAATTCTACTTATGATAGCAACAACACACTATTACATTTCTACTTATGATAGCAAGAACACACTATTACATTTCTACTTATGATAGCAACAACACACTATTACAATTCTACGTATGATAGTAACAACACACTATTACAATTCTACTCATAATAGTAACAACATACTTTTACATCATTTCTACTCATAATAGTAACAACACACTATTATATTTCTACTCATAATAGTAACAACATACTATTACATTTCTACTCATAATAGTAACAACACACTATTACATTTCTACTTATGATAGCAAGAACACACTATTACAATTCTACTCATAATAGTAACAACACACTATTACAATTCTACGTATGATAGTTACAACATACTATTACAATTCTACTCATAATAGTAACTACATACTATTACATTTCTACTCATAATAGTAACAACACACTATTACAATTCTACTCATAACAGTAACAACACACTATTACAATTCTACTCATAATAGTAACAACACACTATTACAATTCTACGTATGATAGTAACAACACACTATTAAAATTCTACTCATAATAGTAACAACACACTATTACAATTCTACTTATGATAGCAACAACACACTATTACATTTCTACTCATAATAATAACAACACACTATTACAATTCTACTCATAATAGTAACAACATACTATTACATTTCTACTCATAATAGTAACAACACACTATTACAATTCTACTCATAACAGTAACAACACACTATTACAATTCTACTTATAATAGTAACAACACACTATTACAATTCTACGTATGATAGTAACAACACACTATTACAATTCTACTCATAATAGTAACAACACACTATTACAATTCTACTTATGATAGCAACAACACACTATTACATTTCTACTCATAATAGTAACAACACACTATTACAATTCTACTTATGATAGCAACAACACACTATTACAATTCTACTTATGATAGCAAGAACACACTATTACAATTCTACTCATAATAGTAACAACACACTATTACATTTCTACTTATGATAGCAAGAACACACTATTACAATTCTACTCATAATAGTAGCAACATACTATTACATTTCTACGTATGATAGTAACAACACACTATTACAATTCTACTCATAATAGTAACAACATACTATTACATTTCTACTCATAATAGTAACAACACACTATTACATTTCTACTTATGATAGTAACAACACACTATTACAATTCTACTCATAATAGTAACAACACACTATTACAATTCTACTTATGATAGCAACAACACACTATTACATTTCTACTCATAATAGAAACAACACACTATTATAATTCTACTCATAACAGTAACAACACACTATTACAATTCTACTCATAATTGTAACAACACACTATTACAATTCTACTTATGATAGCAACAACACACTATTACATTTCTACTCATAATAGTAACAACACACTATTACAATTCTACTTATGATAGCAACAACACACTATTACAATTCTACTTATGATAGCAACAACACACTATTACATTTCTACTGATAATAGTAACAACACACTATTACATTTCTACTTATTATAGCAACAACACACTAATACAATTCTACTCATAATGGTAACAACACACTATTACATTTCTACTTATGATAGCAAGAACACACTATTACAATTCTACTCAAAATAGTAACAACACACTATTACATTTCTACTTATGATAGCAAAAACATACTATTACAATTCTACTCATAATAGTAACAACACACTATTACATTTCTACTTATGATAGCAAGAACACACTATTACAATTCTACTCATAATAGTAACAACACATTATTACATTTCTACTTATGATAGCAAGAACACACTATTACAATTATACTCATAATAGTAACAACACACTATTACATTTCTACTTATGATAGCAAAAACACACTATTACAATTCTACTGATAATAGCAACAACACACAATTACATTTCTACTTATGATAGCAAGAACACACTATTACAATTCTACTCATAATAGTAACAACACACTATTACATTTCTACTTATGATAGCAAGACAACACTATTACAATTCTACTCATAATAGTAACAACACACTATTACATTTCTACTTATGATAGCAAGAACACATTATTACAATTCTACTCATAATAGTAACAACACACTATTACATTTCTACTTATGATAGTAACAATACACTATTACATTTCTACTTATGATAGCAACAACACACTATTACATTTCTACTCATAATAGTAACAACACACTATTACAATTCTACTCATAATAGTAACAACACACTATTACATTTCTACTTATGATAGCAAGAACACACTATTACAATTCTACTCATAATAGTAACAACATACTATTACATTTCTACGTATGATAGTAACAACATACTATTACAATTCTACTCATAATAGTAACAACATACTATTACATTTCTACTCATAATAGTAACAACACACTATTACATTTCTACTTATGATAGTAACAACACACTATTACAATTCTACTCATAATAGTAACAACACACTATTACAATTCTACTTATGATAGCAACAACACACTATTACATTTCTACTCATAATAGTAACAACACACTATTATAATTCTACTCATAACAGTAACAACACACTATTACAATTCTACTCATAATAGTAACAACACACTATTACAATTCTACTTATGATAGCAACAACACACTATTACATTTCTACTTATGATAGCAAGAACACACTATTACATTTCTACTGATGATAGCAACAACACACTATTACAATTCTACGTATGATAGTAACAACACACTATTACAATTCTACTCATAATAGTAACAACATACTATTACATTTCTACTCATAATAGTAACAACACACTATTACATTTCTACTCATAATAGTAACAACATACTATTACATTTCTACTCATAATAGTAACAACACACTATTACATTTCTACTTATGATAGCAAGAACACACTATTACAATTCTACTCATAATAGTAACAACACACTATTACAATTCTACGTATGATAGTAACAACATACTATTACAATTCTACTCATAATAGTAACAACATACTATTACATTTCTACTCATAATAGTAACAACACACTATTACAATTCTACTCATAACAGTAACAACACACTATTACAATTCTACTCATAATAGTAACAACACACTATTACAATTCTACGTATGATAGTAACAACACACTATTACAATTCTACTCATAATAGTAACAACACACTATTACAATTCTACTTATGATAGCAACAACACACTATTACATTTCTACTCATAATAGTAACAACACACTATTACAATTCTACTCATAATAGTAACAACATACTATTACATTTCTACTCATAATAGTAACAACACACTATTACAATTCTACTCATAACAGTAACAACACACTATTACAATTCTACTCATAATAGTAACAACACACTATTACAATTCTACGTATGATAGTAACAACACACTATTACAATTCTACTCATAATAGTAACAACACACTATTACAATTCTACTTATGATAGCAACAACACACTATTACATTTCTACTCATAATAGTAACAACACACTATTACAATTCTACTTATGATAGCAACAACACACTATTACAATTCTACTTATGATAGCAACAACACACTATTACATTTCTACTGATAATAGTAACAACACACTATTACATTTCTACTTATTATAGCAACAACACACTAATACAATTCTACTCATAATGGTAACAACACACTATTACATTTCTACTTATGATAGCAAGAACACACTATTACAATTCTACTCAAAATAGTAACAACACACTATTACATTTCTACTTATGATAGCAAAAACATACTATTACAATTCTACTCATAATAGTAACAACACACTATTACATTTCTACTTATGATAGCAAGAACACACTATTACAATTCTACTCATAATAGTAACAACACATTATTACATTTCTACTTATGATAGCAAGAACACACTATTACAATTATACTCATAATAGTAACAACACACTATTACATTTCTACTGATGATAGCAACAACACACTATTACAATTCTACGTATGATAGTAACAACACACTATTACAATTCTACTCATAATAGTAACAACATACTATTACATTTCTACTCATAATAGTAACAACACACTATTACATTTCTACTCATAATAGTAACAACATACTATTACATTTCTACTCATAATAGTAACAACACACTATTACATTTCTACTTATGATAGCAAGAACACACTATTACAATTCTACTCATAATAGTAACAACACACTATTACAATTCTACGTATGATAGTAACAACATACTATTACAATTCTACTCATAATAGTAACAACATACTATTACATTTCTACTCATAATAGTAACAACACACTATTACAATTCTACTCATAACAGTAACAACACACTATTACAATTCTACTCATAATAGTAACAACACACTATTACAATTCTACGTATGATAGTAACAACACACTATTACAATTCTACTCATAATAGTAACAACACACTATTACAATTCTACTTATGATAGCAACAACACACTATTACATTTCTACTCATAATAGTAACAACACACTATTACAATTCTACTCATAATAGTAACAACATACTATTACATTTCTACTCATAATAGTAACAACACACTATTACAATTCTACTCATAACAGTAACAACACACTATTACAATTCTACTCATAATAGTAACAACACACTATTACAATTCTACGTATGATAGTAACAACACACTATTACAATTCTACTCATAATAGTAACAACACACTATTACAATTCTACTTATGATAGCAACAACACACTATTACATTTCTACTCATAATAGTAACAACACACTATTACAATTCTACTTATGATAGCAACAACACACTATTACAATTCTACTTATGATAGCAACAACACACTATTACATTTCTACTGATAATAGTAACAACACACTATTACATTTCTACTTATTATAGCAACAACACACTAATACAATTCTACTCATAATGGTAACAACACACTATTACATTTCTACTTATGATAGCAAGAACACACTATTACAATTCTACTCAAAATAGTAACAACACACTATTACATTTCTACTTATGATAGCAAAAACATACTATTACAATTCTACTCATAATAGTAACAACACACTATTACATTTCTACTTATGATAGCAAGAACACACTATTACAATTCTACTGTTAATAGCAACAACACACAATTACATTTCTACTCATAACAGTAACAACACACTATTACAATTCTACTCATAATAGTAACAACACACTATTACATTTCTACTTATGATAGCAAGACAACACTATTACAATTCTACTCATAATAGTAACAACACACTATTACATTTCTACTTATGATAGCAAGAACACATTATTACAATTCTACTCATAATAGTAACAATACACTATTACAATTCTACTCATAATAGTAACAACACACTATTACATTTCTACTTATGATAGTAACAACACACTATTACAATTCTACTCATAATAGTAACAACACACTATTACAATTCTACTTATGATAGCAACAACACACTATTACATTTCTACTCATAATAGTAACAACACACTATTATAATTCTACTCATAACAGTAACAACACACTATTACAATTCTACTCATAATAGTAACAACACACTATTACAATTCTACTTATGATAGCAACAACACACTATTACATTTCTACTTATGATAGCAACAACACACTATTACAATTCTACGTATGATAGTAACAACACACTATTACAATTCTACTCATAATAGTAACAACATACTATTACATTTCTACTCATAATAGTAACAACACACAATTACATTTCTACTTATGATAGCAAGAACACACTATTACAATTCTACTCATAATAGTAACAACACACTATTACATTTCTACTTATGATAGCAAGACAACACTATTACAATTCTACTCATAATAGTAACAACACACTATTACATTTCTACTTATGATAGCAAGAACACATTATTACAATTCTACCCATAATAGTAACAACACACTATTACAATTCTACTCATAATAGTAACAACACACTATTACATTTCTACTTATGATAGCAACAACACACTATTACATTTCTACTTATGATAGCAAGAACACACTATTACAATTCTACTCATAATAGTAACAACACACTATTACATTTCTACTTATGATAGCAAGAACACACTATTACATTTCTACTCATAATAGTAACAACACACTATTACAATTCTACTTATGATAGCAACAACACACTATTACAATTCTACTCATAATAGTAACAACACACTATTACATTTCTACTTATGATAGTAACAACACACTATTACATTTCTACTTATGATAGCAACAACACACTATTACATTTCTACTCATAATAGTAACAACACACTATTACAATTCTACTCATAATAGTAACAACACACTATTACATTTCTACTTATGATAGCAAGAACACACTATTACAATTCTACTCATAATAGTAACAACATACTATTACATTTCTACGTATGAATAGTAACAACACACTATTACATTTCTACTTATGATAGTAACAACACACTATTACAATTATACTCATAATAGTAACAACACACTATTACAATTCTACTTATGATAGGAACAACACACTATTACATTTCTACTCATAATAGTAACAACACACTATTATAATTCTACTCATAACAGTAACAACACACTATTACAATTCTACTCACAATAGTAACAACACACTATTACAATTCTACTTATGATAGCAACAACACACTATTACATTTCTACTTATGATAGCAAGAACACACTATTACATTTCTACTTATGATAGCAACAACACACTATTACAATTCTACGTATGATAGTAACAACACACTATTACAATTCTACTCATAATAGTAACAACATACTATTACATCATTTCTACTCATAATAGTAACAACACACTATTACATTTCTACTCATAATAGTAACAACATACTATTACATTTCTACTCATAATAGTAACAACACACTATTACATTTCTACTTATGATAGCAAGAACACACTATTACAATTCTACTCATAATAGTAACAACACACTATTACAATTCTACGTATGATAGTTACAACATACTATTACAATTCTACTCATAATAGTAACTACATACTATTACAATTCTACTCATAATAGTAACAACACACTATTACAATTCTACTCATAACAGTAACAACACACTATTACAATTCTACTCATAATAGTAACAACACACTATTACAATTCTACGTATGATAGTAACAACACACTATTACAATTCTACTCATAATAGTAACAACACACTATTACAATTCTACTTATGATAGCAACAACACACTATTACATTTCTACTCATAATAATAACAACACACTATTACAATTCTACTCATAATAGTAACAACATACTATTACATTTCTACTCATAATAGTAACAACACACTATTACAATTCTACTCATAACAGTAACAACACACTATTACAATTCTACTTATAATAGTAACAACACACTATTACAATTCTACGTATGATAGTAACAACACACTATTACAATTCTACTCATAATAGTAACAACACACTATTACAATTCTACTTATGATAGCAACAACACACTATTACATTTCTACTCATAATAGTAACAACACACTATTACAATTCTACTTATGATAGCAACAACACACTATTACAATTCTACTTATGATAGCAAGAACACACTATTACAATTCTACTCATAATAGTAACAACACACTATTACATTTCTACTTATGATAGCAAGAACACACTATTACAATTCTACTCATAATAGTAGCAACATACTATTACATTTCTACGTATGATAGTAACAACACACTATTACAATTCTACTCATAATAGTAACAACATACTATTACATTTCTACTCATAATAGTAACAACACACTATTACATTTCTACTTATGATAGTAACAACACACTATTACAATTCTACTCATAATAGTAACAACACACTATTACAATTCTACTTATGATAGCAACAACACACTATTACATTTCTACTCATAATAGAAACAACACACTATTATAATTCTACTCATAACAGTAACAACACACTATTACAATTCTACTCATAATTGTAACAACACACTATTACAATTCTACTTATGATAGCAACAACACACTATTACATTTCTACTCATAATAGTAACAACACACTATTACAATTCTACTTATGATTGCAACAACACACTATTACAATTCTACTTATGATAGCAACAACACACTATTACATTTCTACTGATAATAGTAACAACACACTATTACATTTCTACTTATTATAGCAACAACACACTAATACAATTCTACTCATAATGGTAACAACACACTATTACATTTCTACTTATGATAGCAAGAACACACTATTACAATTCTACTCAAAATAGTAACAACACACTATTACATTTCTACTTATGATAGCAAGAACACACTATTACAATTCTACTCATAATAGTAGCAACATACTATTACATTTCTACGTATGATAGTAACAACACACTATTACAATTCTACTCATAATAGTAACAACATACTATTACATTTCTACTCATAATAGTAACAACACACTATTACATTTCTACTTATGATAGTAACAACACACTATTACAATTCTACTCATAATAGTAACAACACACTATTACAATTCTACTTATGATAGCAACAACACACTATTACATTTCTACTCATAATAGAAACAACACACTATTATAATTCTACTCATAACAGTAACAACACACTATTACAATTCTACTCATAATTGTAACAACACACTATTACAATTCTACTTATGATAGCAACAACACACTATTACATTTCTACTCATAATAGTAACAACACACTATTACAATTCTACTTATGATTGCAACAACACACTATTACAATTCTACTTATGATAGCAACAACACACTATTACATTTCTACTGATAATAGTAACAACACACTATTACATTTCTACTTATTATAGCAACAACACACTAATACAATTCTACTCATAATGGTAACAACACACTATTACATTTCTACTTATGATAGCAAGAACACACTATTACAATTCTACTCAAAATAGTAACAACACACTATTACATTTCTACTTATGATAGCAAAAACATACTATTACAATTCTACTCATAATAGTAACAACACACTATTACATTTCTACTTATGATAGCAAGAACACACTATTACAATTCTACTCATAATAGTAACAACACATTATTACATTTCTACTTATGATAGCAAGAACACACTATTACAATTATACTCATAATAGTAACAACACACTATTACATTTCTACTTATGATAGCAAAAACACACTATTACAATTCTACTGATAATAGCAACAACACACAATTACATTTCTACTTATGATAGCAAGAACACACTATTACAATTCTACTCATAATAGTAACAACACACTATTACATTTCTACTTATGATAGCAAAAACACACTATTACAATTCTACTCATAATAGTAACAACACACTATTACAATTCTACTGATAATAGCAACAACACACAATTACATTTCTACTTATGATAGCAAGAACACACTATTACAATTCTACTCATAATAGTAACAACACACTATTACATTTCTACTTATGATAGCAAGAACACACTATTACAATTCTACTCATAATAGTAACAACACACTATTACATTTCTACTTATGATAGCAAGACAACACTATTACAATTCTACTCATAATAGTAACAACACACTATTACATTTCTACTTATGATAGCAAGAACACATTATTACAATTCTACTCATAATAGTAACAATACACTATTACAATTCTACTCATAATAGTAACAACACACTATTACATTTCTAATTATGATAGTAACAACACACTATTACAATTCTACTCATAATAGTAACAACACACTATTACAATTCTACTTATGATAGCAACAACACACTATTACATTTCTACTCATAATAGTAACAACACACTATTATAATTCTACTCATAACAGTAACAACACACTATTACAATTCTACTCATAATAGTAACAACACACTATTACAATTTTACTTATGATAGCAACAACACACTATTACATTTCTACTTATGATAGCAACAACACACTATTACAATTCTACGTATGATAGTAACAACACACTATTACAATTCTACTCATAATAGTAACAACATACTATTACATTTCTACTCATAATAGTAACAACACACTATTACATTTCTACTCATAAGAGTAACAACATACTATTACATTTCTACTCATAATAGTAACAACACACAATTACATTTCTACTTATGATAGCAAGAACACACTATTACAATTCTACTCATAATAGTAACAACACACTATTACATTTCTACTTATGATAGCAAGACAACACTATTACAATTCTACTCATAATAGTAACAACACACTATTACATTTCTACTTATGATAGCAAGAACACATTATTACAATTCTACCCATAATAGTAACAACACACTATTACAATTCTACTCATAATAGTAACAACACACTATTACATTTCTACTTATGATAGCAACAACACACTATTACATTTCTACTTATGATAGCAAGAACACACTATTACAATTCTACTCATAATAGTAACAACACACTATTACATTTCTACTTATGATAGCAAGAACACACTATTACATTTCTACTCATAATAGTAACAACACACTATTACAATTCTACTTATGATAGCAACAACACACTATTACAATTCTACTCATAATAGTAACAACACACTATTACATTTCTACTTATGATAGTAACAACACACTATTACATTTCTACTTATGATAGCAACAACACACTATTACATTTCTACTCATAATAGTAACAACACACTATTACAATTCTACTCATAATAGTAACAACACACTATTACATTTCTACTTATGATAGCAAGAACACACTATTACAATTCTACTCATAATAGTAACAACATACTATTACATTTCTACGTATGATAGTAACAACATACTATTACAATTCTACTCATAATAGCAACAACATACTATTACATTTCTACTCATAATAGTAACAACACACTATTACATTTCTACTTATGATAGTAACAACACACTATTACAATTCTACTCATAATAGTAACAACACACTATTACAATTCTACTTATGATAGGAACAACACACTATTACATTTCTACTCATAATAGTAACAACACACTATTATAATTCTACTCATAACAGTAACAACACACTATTACAATTCTACTCATAATAGTAACAACACACTATTACAATTCTACTTATGATAGCAACAACACACTATTACATTTCTACTTATGATAGCAAGAACACACTATTACATTTCTACTTATGATAGCAACAACACACTATTACAATTCTACGTATGATAGTAACAACACACTATTACAATTCTACTCATAATAGTAACAACATACTATTACATCATTTCTACTCATAATAGTAACAACACACTATTACATTTCTACTCATAATAGTAACAACATACTATTACATTTCTACTCATAATAGTAACAACACACTATTACATTTCTACTTATGATAGCAAGAACACACTATTACAATTCTACTTATGATAGCAACAACACACTATTACATTTCTACTCATAATAGTAACAACACACTATTACAATTCTACTTATGATTGCAACAACACACTATTACAATTCTACTTATGATAGCAACAACACACTATTACATTTCTACTGATAATAGTAACAACACACTATTACATTTCTACTTATTATAGCAACAACACACTAATACAATTCTACTCATAATGGTAACAACACACTATTACATTTCTACTTATGATAGCAAGAACACACTATTACAATTCTACTCAAAATAGTAACAACACACTATTACATTTCTACTTATGATAGCAAAAACATACTATTACAATTCTACTCATAATAGTAACAACACACTATTACATTTCTACTTATGATAGCAAGAACACACTATTACAATTCTACTCATAATAGTAACAACACATTATTACATTTCTACTTATGATAGCAAGAACACACTATTACAATTATACTCATAATAGTAACAACACACTATTACATTTCTACTTATGATAGCAAAAACACACTATTACAATTCTACTGATAATAGCAACAACACACAATTACATTTCTACTTATGATAGCAAGAACACACTATTACAATTCTACTCATAATAGTAACAACACACTATTACATTTCTACTTATGATAGCAAGACAACACTATTACAATTCTACTCATAATAGTAACAACACACTATTACATTTCTACTTATGATAGCAAGAACACATTATTACAATTCTACTCATAATAGTAACAATACACTATTACAATTCTACTCATAATAGTAACAACACACTATTACATTTCTACTTATGATAGTAACAACACACTATTACAATTCTACTCATAATAGTAACAACACACTATTACAATTCTACTTATGATAGCAACAACACACTATTACATTTCTACTCATAATAGTAACAACACACTATTATAATTCTACTCATAACAGTAACAACACACTATTACAATTCTACTCATAATAGTAACAACACACTATTACAATTTTACTTATGATAGCAACAACACACTATTACATTTCTACTTATGATAGCAACAACACACTATTACAATTCTACGTATGATAGTAACAACACACTATTACAATTCTACTCATAATAGTAACAACATACTATTACATTTCTACTCATAATAGTAACAACACACTATTACATTTCTACTCATAAGAGTAACAACATACTATTACATTTCTACTCATAATAGTAACAACACACAATTACATTTCTACTTATGATAGCAAGAACACACTATTACAATTCTACTCATAATAGTAACAACACACTATTACATTTCTACTTATGATAGCAAGACAACACTATTACAATTCTACTCATAATAGTAACAACACACTATTACATTTCTACTTATGATAGCAAGAACACATTATTACAATTCTACCCATAATAGTAACAACACACTATTACAATTCTACTCATAATAGTAACAACACACTATTACATTTCTACTTATGATAGCAACAACACACTATTACATTTCTACTTATGATAGCAAGAACACACTATTACAATTCTACTCATAATAGTAACAACACACTATTACATTTCTACTTATGATAGCAAGAACACACTATTACATTTCTACTCATAATAGTAACAACACACTATTACAATTCTACTTATGATAGCAACAACACACTATTACAATTCTACTCATAATAGTAACAACACACTATTACATTTCTACTTATGATAGTAACAACACACTATTACATTTCTACTTATGATAGCAACAACACACTATTACATTTCTACTCATAATAGTAACAACACACTATTACAATTCTACTCATAATAGTAACAACACACTATTACATTTCTACTTATGATAGCAAGAACACACTATTACAATTCTACTCATAATAGTAACAACATACTATTACATTTCTACGTATGATAGTAACAACATACTATTACAATTCTACTCATAATAGCAACAACATACTATTACATTTCTACTCATAATAGTAACAACACACTATTACATTTCTACTTATGATAGTAACAACACACTATTACAATTATACTCATAATAGTAACAACACACTATTACAATTCTACTTATGATAGGAACAACACACTATTACATTTCTACTCATAATAGTAACAACACACTATTATAATTCTACTCATAACAGTAACAACACACTATTACAATTCTACTCATAATAGTAACAACACACTATTACAATTCTACTTATGATAGCAACAACACACTATTACATTTCTACTTATGATAGCAAGAACACACTATTACATTTCTACTTATGATAGCAACAACACACTATTACAATTCTACGTATGATAGTAACAACACACTATTACAATTCTACTCATAATAGTAACAACATACTATTACATCATTTCTACTCATAATAGTAACAACACACTATTACATTTCTACTCATAATAGTAACAACATACTATTACATTTCTACTCATAATAGTAACAACACACTATTACATTTCTACTTATGATAGCAAGAACACACTATTACAATTCTACTCATAATAGTAACAACACACTATTACAATTCTACGTATGATAGTTACAACATACTATTACAATTCTACTCATAATAGTAACTACATACTATTACATTTCTACTCATAATAGTAACAACACACTATTACAATTCTACTCATAACAGTAACAACACACTATTACAATTCTACTCATAATAGTAACAACACACTATTACAATTCTACGTATGATAGTAACAACACACTATTACAATTCTACTCATAATAGTAACAACACACTATTACAATTCTACTTATGATAGCAACAACACACTATTACATTTCTACTCATAATAATAACAACACACTATTACAATTCTACTCATAATAGCAACAACATACTATTACATTTCTACTCATAATAGTAACAACACACTATTACAATTCTACTCATAACAGTAACAACACACTATTACAATTCTACTTATAATAGTAACAACACACTATTACAATTCTACGTATGATAGTAACAACACACTATTACAATTCTACTCATAATAGTAACAACACACTATTACAATTCTACTTATGATAGCAACAACACACTATTACATTTCTACTCATAATAGTAACAACACACTATTACAATTCTACTTATGATAGCAACAACACACTATTACAATTCTACTTATGATAGCAAGAACACACTATTACAATTCTACTCATAATAGTAACAACACACTATTACATTTCTACTTATGATAGCAAGAACACACTATTACAATTCTACTCATAATAGTAGCAACATACTATTACATTTCTACGTATGATAGTAACAACACACTATTACAATTCTACTCATAATAGTAACAACATACTATTACATTTCTACTCATAATAGTAACAACACACTATTACATTTCTACTTATGATAGTAACAACACACTATTACAATTCTACTCATAATAGTAACAACACACTATTACAATTCTACTTATGATAGCAACAACACACTATTACATTTCTACTCATAATAGAAACAACACACTATTATAATTCTACTCATAACAGTAACAACACACTATTACAATTCTACTCATAATTGTAACAACACACTATTACAATTCTACTTATGATAGCAACAACACACTATTACATTTCTACTCATAATAGTAACAACACACTATTACAATTCTACTTATGATTGCAACAACACACTATTACAATTCTACTTATGATAGCAACAACACACTATTACATTTCTACTGATAATAGTAACAACACACTATTACATTTCTACTTATTATAGCAACAACACACTAATACAATTCTACTCATAATGGTAACAACACACTATTACATTTCTACTTATGATAGCAAGAACACACTATTACAATTCTACTCAAAATAGTAACAACACACTATTATATTTCTACTTATGATAGCAAAAACATACTATTACAATTCTACTCATAATAGTAACAACACACTATTACATTTCTACTTATGATAGCAAGAACACACTATTACAATTCTACTCATAATAGTAACAACACATTATTACATTTCTACTTATGATAGCAAGAACACACTATTACAATTATACTCATAATAGTAACAACACACTATTACATTTCTACTTATGATAGCAAAAACACACTATTACAATTCTACTCATAATAGTAACAACACACTATTACATTTCTACTTATGATAGCAAGACAACACTATTACAATTCTACTCATAATAGTAACAACACACTATTACAATTCTACTGATAATAGCAACAACACACAATTACATTTCTACTTATGATAGCAAGAACACACTATTACAATTCTACTCATAATAGTAACAACACACTATTACATTTCTACTTATGATAGCAAGACAACACTATTACAATTCTACTCATAATAGTAACAACACACTATTACATTTCTACTTATGATAGCAAGAACACATTATTACAATTCTACTCATAATAGTAACAATACACTATTACAATTCTACTCATAATAGTAACAACACACTATTACATTTCTACTTATGATAGTAACAACACATTATTACAATTCTACTCATAATAGTAACAACACACTATTACAATTCTACTTATGATAGCAACAACACACTATTACATTTCTACTCATAATAGTAACAACACACTATTATAATTCTACTCATAACAGTAACAACACACTATTACAATTCTACTCATAATAGTAACAACACACTATTACAATTCTACTTATGATAGCAACAACACACTATTACATTTCTACTTATGATAGCAACAACACACTATTACAATTCTACGTATGATAGTAACAACACACTATTACAATTCTACTCATAATAGTAACAACATACTATTACATTTCTACTCATAATAGTAACAACACACTATTACATTTCTACTCATAAGAGTAACAACATACTATTACATTTCTACTCATAATAGTAACAACACACAATTACATTTCTACTTATGATAGCAAGAACACACTATTACAATTCTACTCATAATAGTAACAACACACTATTACATTTCTACTTATGATAGCAAGACAACACTATTACAATTCTACTCATAATAGTAACAACACACTATTACATTTCTACTTATGATAGCAAGAACACATTATTACAATTCTACCCATAATAGTAACAACACACTATTACAATTCTACTCATAATAGTAACAACACACTATTACATTTCTACTTATGATAGCAACAACACACTATTACATTTCTACTTATGATAGCAAGAACACACTATTACAATTCTACTCATAATAGTAACAACACACTATTACATTTCTACTTATGATAGCAAGAACACACTATTACATTTCTACTCATAATAGTAACAACACACTATTACAATTCTACTTATGATAGCAACAACACACTATTACAATTCTACTCATAATAGTAACAACACACTATTACATTTCTACTTATGATAGTAACAACACACTATTACATTTCTACTTATGATAGCAACAACACACTATTACATTTCTACTCATAATAGTAACAACACACTATTACAATTCTACTCATAATAGTAACAACACACTATTACATTTCTACTTATGATAGCAACAACACACTATTACAATTCTACTCATAATAGTAACAACACACTATTACATTTCTACTTATGATAGTAACAACACACTATTACATTTCTACTTATGATAGCAACAACACACTATTACATTTCTACTCATAATAGTAACAACACACTATTACAATTCTACTCATAATAGTAACAACACACTATTACATTTCTACTTATGATAGCAAGAACACACTATTACAATTCTACTCATAATAGTAACAACATACTATTACATTTCTACGTATGATAGTAACAACATACTATTACAATTCTACTCATAATAGCAACAACATACTATTACATTTCTACTCATAATAGTAACAACACACTATTACATTTCTACTTATGATAGTAACAACACACTATTACAATTATACTCATAATAGTAACAACACACTATTACAATTCTATTTATGATAGGAACAACACACTATTACATTTCTACTCATAATAGTAACAACACACTATTATAATTCTACTCATAACAGTAACAACACACTATTACAATTCTACTCATAATAGTAACAACACACTATTACAATTCTACTTATGATAGCAACAACACACTATTACATTTCTACTTATGATAGCAAGAACACACTATTACATTTCTACTTATGATAGCAACAACACACTATTACAATTCTACGTATGATAGTAACAACACACTATTACAATTCTACTCATAATAGTAACAACATACTATTACATCATTTCTACTCATAATAGTAACAACACACTATTACATTTCTACTCATAATAGTAACAACATACTATTACATTTCTACTCATAATAGTAACAACACACTATTACATTTCTACTTATGATAGCAAGAACACACTATTACAATTCTACTCATAATAGTAACAACACACTATTACAATTCTACGTATGATAGTTACAACATACTATTACAATTCTACTCATAATAGTAACAACACACTATTACAATTCTACTCATAACAGTAACAACACACTATTACAATTCTACTCATAATAGTAACAACACACTATTACAATTCTACGTATGATAGTAACAACACACTATTACAATTCTACTCATAATAGTAACAACACACTATTACAATTCTACTTATGATAGCAACAACACACTATTACATTTCTACTCATAATAATAACAACACACTATTACAATTCTACTCATAATAGTAACAACATACTATTACATTTCTACTCATAATAGTAACAACACACTATTACAATTCTACTCATAACAGTAACAACACACTATTACAATTCTACTTATAATAGTAACAACACACTATTACAATTCTACGTATGATAGTAACAACACACTATTACAATTCTACTCATAATAGTAACAACACACTATTACAATTCTACTTATGATAGCAACAACACACTATTACATTTCTACTCATAATAGTAACAACACACTATTACAATTCTACTTATGATAGCAACAACACACTATTACAATTCTACTTATGATAGCAAGAACACACTATTACAATTCTACTCATAATAGTAACAACACACTATTACATTTCTACTTATGATAGCAAGAACACACTATTACAATTCTACTCATAATAGTAGCAACATACTATTACATTTCTACGTATGATAGTAACAACACACTATTACAATTCTACTCATAATAGTAACAACATACTATTACATTTCTACTCATAATAGTAACAACACACTATTACATTTCTACTTATGATAGTAACAACACACTATTACAATTCTACTCATAATAGTAACAACACACTATTACAATTCTACTTATGATAGCAACAACACACTATTACATTTCTACTCATAATAGAAACAACACACTATTATAATTCTACTCATAACAGTAACAACACACTATTACAATTCTACTCATAATTGTAACAACACACTATTACAATTCTACTTATGATAGCAACAACACACTATTACATTTCTACTCATAATAGTAACAACACACTATTACAATTCTACTTATGATTGCAACAACACACTATTACAATTCTACTTATGATAGCAACAACACACTATTACATTTCTACTGATAATAGTAACAACACACTATTACATTTCTACTTATTATAGCAACAACACACTAATACAATTCTACTCATAATGGTAACAACACACTATTACATTTCTACTTATGATAGCAAGAACACACTATTACAATTCTACTCAAAATAGTAACAACACACTATTACATTTCTACTTATGATAGCAAAAACATACTATTACAATTCTACTCATAATAGTAACAACACACTATTACATTTCTACTTATGATAGCAAGAACACACTATTACAATTCTACTCATAATAGTAACAACACATTATTACATTTCTACTTATGATAGCAAGAACACACTATTACAATTATACTCATAATAGTAACAACACACTATTACATTTCTACTTATGATAGCAAAAACACACTATTACAATTCTACTGATAATAGCAACAACACACAATTACATTTCTACTTATGATAGCAAGAACACACTATTACAATTCTACTCATAATAGTAACAACACACTATTACATTTCTACTTATGATAGCAAGACAACACTATTACAATTCTACTCATAATAGTAACAACACACTATTACATTTCTACTTATGATAGCAAGAACACATTATTACAATTCTACTCATAATAGTAACAATACACTATTACAATTCTACTCATAATAGTAACAACACACTATTACATTTCTACTTATGATAGTAACAACACACTATTACAATTCTACTCATAATAGTAACAACACACTATTACAATTCTACTTATGATAGCAACAACACACTATTACATTTCTACTCATAATAGTAACAACACACTATTATAATTCTACTCATAACAGTAACAACACACTATTACAATTCTACTCATAATAGTAACAACACACTATTACAATTCTACTTATGATAGCAACAACACACTATTACATTTCTACGTATGATAGTAACAACACACTATTACAATTCTACTCATAATAGTAACAACATACTATTACATTTCTACTCATAATAGTAACAACACACTATTACATTTCTACTCATAAGAGTAACAACATACTATTACATTTCTACTCATAATAGTAACAACACACAATTACATTTCTACTTATGATAGCAAGAACACACTATTACAATTCTACTCATAATAGTAACAACACACTATTACATTTCTACTTATGATAGCAAGACAACACTATTACAATTCTACTCATAATAGTAACAACACACTATTACATTTCTACTTATGATAGCAAGAACACATTATTACAATTCTACCCATAATAGTAACAACACACTATTACAATTCTACTCATAATAGTAACAACACACTATTACATTTCTACTTATGATAGCAACAACACACTATTACATTTCTACTTATGATAGCAAGAACACACTATTACAATTCTACTCATAATAGTAACAACACACTATTACATTTCTACTTATGATAGCAAGAACACACTATTACATTTCTACTCATAATAGTAACAACACACTATTACAATTCTACTTATGATAGCAACAACACACTATTACAATTCTACTCATAATAGTAACAACACACTATTACATTTCTACTTATGATAGTAACAACACACTATTACATTTCTACTTATGATAGCAACAACACACTATTACATTTCTACTCATAATAGTAACAACACACTATTACAATTCTACTCATAATAGTAACAACACACTATTACATTTCTACTTATGATAGCAAGAACACACTATTACAATTCTACTCATAATAGTAACAACATACTATTACATTTCTACGTATGATAGTAACAACATACTATTACAATTCTACTCATAATAGCAACAACATACTATTACATTTCTACTCATAATAGTAACAACACACTATTACATTTCTACTTATGATAGTAACAACACACTATTACAATTATACTCATAATAGTAACAACACACTATTACAATTCTACTTATGATAGGAACAACACACTATTACATTTCTACTCATAATAGTAACAACACACTATTATAATTCTACTCATAACAGTAACAACACACTATTACAATTCTACTCATAATAGTAACAACACACTATTACAATTCTACTTATGATAGCAACAACACACTATTACATTTCTACTTATGATAGCAAGAACACACTATTACATTTCTACTTATGATAGCAACAACACACTATTACAATTCTACGTATGATAGTAACAACACACTATTACAATTCTACTCATAATAGTAACAACATACTATTACATCATTTCTACTCATAATAGTAACAACACACTATTACATTTCTACTCATAATAGTAACAACATACTATTACATTTCTACTCATAATAGTAACAACACACTATTACATTTCTACTTATGATAGCAAGAACACACTATTACAATTCTACTCATAATAGTAACAACACACTATTACAATTCTACGTATGATAGTTACAACATACTATTACAATTCTACTCATAATAGTAACTACATACTATTACATTTCTACTCATAATAGTAACAACACACTATTACAATTCTACTCATAACAGTAACAACACACTATTACAATTCTACTCATAATAGTAACAACACACTATTACAATTCTACGTATGATAGTAACAACACACTATTACAATTCTACTCATAATAGTAACAACACACTATTACAATTCTACTTATGATAGCAACAACACACTATTACATTTCTACTCATAATAATAACAACACACTATTACAATTCTACTCATAATAGTAACAACATACTATTACATTTCTACTCATAATAGTAACAACACACTATTACAATTCTACTCATAACAGTAACAACACACTATTACAATTCTACTTATAATAGTAACAACACACTATTACAATTCTACGTATGATAGTAACAACACACTATTACAATTCTACTCATAATAGTAACAACACACTATTACAATTCTACTTATGATAGCAACAACACACTATTACATTTCTACTCATAATAGTAACAACACACTATTACAATTCTACTTATGATAGCAACAACACACTATTACAATTCTATTTATGATAGCAAGAACACACTATTACAATTCTACTCATAATAGTAACAACACACTATTACATTTCTACTTATGATAGCAAGAACACACTATTACAATTCTACTCATAATAGTAGCAACATACTATTACATTTCTACGTATGATAGTAACAACACACTATTACAATTCTACTCATAATAGTAACAACATACTATTACATTTCTACTCATAATAGTAACAACACACTATTACATTTCTACTTATGATAGTAACAACACACTATTACAATTCTACTCATAATAGTAACAAAACACTATTACAATTCTACTTATGATAGCAACAACACACTATTACATTTCTACTCATAATAGAAACAACACACTATTATAATTCTACTCATAACAGTAACAACACACTATTACAATTCTACTCATAATTGTAACAACACACTATTACAATTCTACTTATGATAGCAACAACACACTATTACATTTCTACTCATAATAGTAACAACACACTATTACAATTCTACTCATAATAGTAACAACATACTATTACATTTCTACTCATAATAGTAACAACACACTATTACAATTCTACTTATGATAGCAACAACACACTATTACATTTCTACTTATGATAGTAAGAACACACTATTACAATTCTACTCATAATAGTAACAACACACTATTATAATTCTACTCATAATAGTAACAACATACTATTACATTTCTACTTATGATAGTAACAACACACTATTACAATTCTACTCATAATAGTAACAACACACTATTACATTTCTACGTATGATAGTAACAACACACTATTACAATTCTACTCATAATAGTAACAACATACTATTACATTTCTACTTATGATAGCAACAACACACTATTACAATTCTACTTATGATAGCAACAACACACTATTACAATTCTACTGATAATAGTAACAACACACTATTACATTTCTACTTATGATAGCAAGAACACACTATTACAATTCTACTCATAATAGTAACAACACACTATTACATTTCTACTCATAATAGTAACAACACACTATTACATTTCTACTTATGATAGCAAGAACACACTATTACAATTCTACTCATAATAGTAACAACACACTATTACAATTCTACTCATAATAGTAACAACACACTATTACAATTCTACTCATAATAGTAACAACACACTATTACATTTCTACTTATGATAGTAACAACACACTATTATAATTCTACTCATAATAGTAACAACACACTATTACAATTCTACTCATAATAGTAACAACACACTATTACATTTCTACTTATGATAGCAACAACACACTATTACATTTCTACTTATGATAGCAAGAACACACTATTACAATTCTACTCATAATAGTAACAACACACTATTATAATTCTACTCATAATAGTAACAACACACTATTACATTTCTACTTATGATAGTAACAACACACTATTACAATTCTACTCATAATAGTAACAACACACTATTACAATTCTACTTATGATAGCAACAACACACTATTACAATTCTACTTATGATAGTAACAACACACTATTACATTTCTACTGATAATAGTAACAACACACTATTACATTTCTACTCATAATAGTAACAACACATTATTACATTTCTACTTATGATAGTAACAACACACTATTACAATTCTACTCGTAATAGTAACAACACACTATTATAATTCTACTTATGATAGCAACAACACACTATTACAATTCTACTTATGATAGTAACAACACACTATTACATTTCTACTTATGATAGTAACAACACACTATTACAATTCTACTGATAATAGTAACAACACACTATTACAATTCTACTTATGATAGTAACAACACACTATTACAATTCTACTCGTAATAGTAACAACACACTATTACAATTCTACTTATGATAGCAACAACACACTATTACAATTCTACTCATAATAGTAACAACATACTATTATATTTCTACTCATAATAGTAACAACACATTATTACAATTCTACTCATAACAGTAACAACACACTATTACAATTCTACTCATAATAGTAACAACACACTATTACAATTCTACGTATGATAGTAACAACACACTATTACAATTCTACTCATAATAGTAACAACACACTATTACAATTCTACTTATGATAGCAACAACACACTATTACATTTCTACTTATAATAGTAACAACACACTATTACAATTCTACTCATAATAGTAACAACATACTATTACATTTCTACTCATAATAGTAACAACACACTATTACAATTCTACTCATAACAGTAACAACACACTATTACAATTCTACTCATAATAGTAACAACACACTATTACAATTCTACGTATGATAGTAACAACACACTATTACAATTCTACTCATAATAGTAACAACACACTATTACAATTCTACTTATGATAGCAAGAACACACTATTACATTTCTACTCATAATAGTAACAACACACTATTACAATTCTACTTATGATAGCAACAACACACTATTACAATTCTACTTATGATAGCAAGAACACACTATTACAATTCTACTCATAATAGTAACAACACACTATTACATTTCTACTTATGATAGCAAGAACACACTATTACAATTCTACTCATAATAGTAACAACATACTATTACATTTCTACGTATGATAGTAACAACACACTATTACAATTCTACTCATAATAGTAACAACATACTATTACATTTCTACTCATAATAGTAACAACACACTATTACATTTCTACTTATGATAGTAACAACACACTATTACAATTCTACTCATAATAGTAACAACACACTATTACAATTCTACTTATGATAGCAACAACACACTATTACAATTCTGCTTATGATAGTAACAACACACTATTACATTTCTACTGATAATAGTAACAACACACTATTACATTTCTACTCATAATAGTAACAACACATTATTACATTTCTACTGTTGATAGTAACAACACACTATTACAATTCTACTGATAATAGTAACAACACACTATTACAATTCTACTTATGATAGTAACAACACACTATTACAATTCTACTCGTAATAGTAACAACACACTATTATAATTCTACTTATGATAGCAACAACACACTATTACAATTCTACTTATGATAGTAACAACACACTATTACATTTCTACTTATGATAGTAACAACACACTATTACAATTCTACTGATAATAGTAACAACACACTATTACAATTCTACTTATGATAGTAACAACACACTATTACAATTCTACTCGTAATAGTAACAACACACTATTACAATTCTACTTATGATAGCAACAACACACTATTACAATTCTACTCATAATAGTAACAACACACTATTATAATTCTACTCATAATAGTAACAACACACTATTACAATTCTACTCATAATAGTAACAACACACTATTACAATTCTACTCATAATAGTAACACACACTATTACAATTCTACTCATAATAGTAACAACACACTATTACAATTCTACTCATAATAGTAACAACACACTATTACATTTCTACGTATGATAGTAACAACACACTTTTACATTTCTACTCATAATAGTAACAACACACTATTACAATTCTACTCATAATAGTAACAACATACTATTACAATTCTACTCATAATAGTAACAACACACTATTACAATTCTACTCATAATAGTAACAACACACTATTACAATTCTACTCATAATAGTAATAACACACTATTACAATTCTACTCATAATAGTAACAACATACTATTACATTTCTAATTATGATAGTAAAAACACACATAGAGAAAAATAACAAAATAATACTAACATCTTCGTAACAGCGATTGTTTTTATTGGACATAAAATCAAAAAAACTTTACAACATTATGTCTTTTCATAAAAATATTTTGGAAGAAGCTGTTTGTATTTTTTCATTTAAAGAAGAACACGTTAAGACATAGTGGTACTCATCTCCTAATTTCTGACAATTACATAAATTACAGTACCCATTTCCTCTATCAATATTTCTCCATCTACCGGTTTCAATCGGTAGATAGTGATTTGTTGTCCTAAATTTACAGAATCTGCTTGCATCAGCCATATTTAAAATATTGAAATATTCGTCCAATTCAAATTTGGTTTTAAAATCCTGCAATTTAATGCTTTTGAAGAATTAGACTGATATGTTTGCCAATTGTGCACAAACTGATCGAACCATCGATGTTTTACAACATATTTTAACTATTCGTTATTATTAACATTTTCTGTTCCCCATATATGTGTAAATCCACATTTATTTAGAATTGTTTTAATAAAATAAACACAGTTTAAGTTAGTATCAGCATGTACATTAAATTTTCTAGAAAGCCTATAAAATATACTCGAAAATTGAGCCTGCTTACCACTTAAAAGTATTGCCCAGAATGTAATTGTCCGTACTTTATATCAATATCAATTGGATATCCCCTTGCTCACCATAAACCATATAGTTAGGAGTAGAATACTTCAAATTTAAAAGTATTTTGCAGAATTTCAAGTGAACTTGTTATAGAACTTCATTTTTACCAACAGCCCCAGAGCTGAATTTGCACCGATAATTTGTATAATCTACCCATTTGAAGAACTTCGTACATTGCTTTAAGCGCTTTGTCAGCAAGATGCTTTTTAGTAACATCAAAATTACCCCAAGATAATTAAAATGGTTGATAACAAATATTTTCAAATAAATTTCAAGTTCGGTTTTAACTCATCAGTGATAGTTTTTAATTCAGAATTAATTGAGAATTCATCTAGATCATTTTGAATCAAAGTAGGTAAATCTTGGGTATACATTGGGGTTTTTAAAATTTATTTTGTTGGTTGCCCATGGTATAATGTGCCAGTTAAATGCTCCTTGGGCAATTTGATTGAATAGGGACAAAACACGTCTTTGTCGCTCCTCGGTTCTAATATTTGCATTCAATATAGGTGTGTGGATTTTATTTCTGTTACTGAGAGTGGTACTCAATACAGTCTTGTATGATCAAATTTGTCAGTGATTAACTGAAGGACGGAATCGGAATATTACATCACGTATTTCAAATGGAACATGAACATGAATAACAGGACCATTTCGAGATGCTTGTATTTCATTGGTTGTAATTCTTTCTTTGATATTGATCTCATTCCTTCACATTCGGGATTTATTTAATTCGTGAATACCCATATTGATGATCCATTGATACAAAACAACCATTCTATTAAAAAATGTAATACGTGAAATTCACAATCACATGACAATTTACACTTATATACAACTAAATACGTGGTGAAATTGTGGTTGGAATTTGAATTACAAGAGAGCTTGACAGACGGACGAAGTTGCATTTAGAAGACAAAACATTATTAGCGTCAGCTTACGCACTTAATTGAAACCCCCAAATACATCATCTTATTGCAAATTCACTTATATATATTGCATTGATTGATTGATGGATATATTAATTGATTGATTGATGCTTAACGGCCAGCAGCAAATAATTCATTCATTTTCAAAACGAGAACATTCTCTCAACAATATACAAAATGAGATCTATAGAATGCGACAACAGTGGAAGCCAATTTTGACTGCCACCTGCAAAGTACATTGTATGGAGTATGGGGTAGATACGATTTTTTTTCTAGCGGCTACAATGTACCTAGTCTTTTTCAATCCCGCAATTAAAGGGCTTGCACTATCCTCTACATGCAGCCATGGTGGGCCATCCCATACCCAGCAACCATTATTGAAAGTCATAGCAAAATATCAAAGACAATAATATAGACGGCGTTGAAATCGTTAGTAAATATTACGGAGGGAAGTCATAGATCACAACGTTCTCGAACATTCATTGGTAAACCGCGATGAAACCCCCAGACATTTAATTGTACTTTTTGATTATTTCCAACGTTTTTAGATCCATTATCTGGGGTATATTTTATAATACGACTAGAACAACACTTGTCGTTGTGATAAGACCATTATTTAAACATAAAGACAAATACTTAAAACTTAAGACATATTGTTGCTACAGTGACAGCCGGAACCTTTGAACCGTAATGAGAGCGGGAGGTTTGGCGCCTTAAAATCTGATTCAACCCACCATTTCTTTAGAAATGCCTGTACCAAGTCAGGGTCATTACGGTTTTCACAGTTTTCCGGTTGTTGACTGATTTTGTCTGTTTATATAATTATGAGTTTTGACTTTCCCTTTGTAAGATTGTTCGGAGATCGGTAATTTTGTTATTACCTTTATTTGCTATATATCACAATGTAGCTAGGGACATGAGACAATATACGTCACACCGAACTCTTGGGTAATTATTTTACTATTCCACAACCATTTTAAGAATTAGGTATCACTCCAAGGATTTCATTTCATCAAGCGGTCAGTGACATTCATTAGATTACACCGGATTGGCGTAAGCGGAAATCGAGGGAATATCTAAAACCGAGTCTTCATCATGATGTTGACAATAAATACAATATTCTTAGTTCATCGTTTTCTCTCTCCATAAACGATTAAGCTATATAGAACGTGATGAACTACAGTAATTCCTACGTGAATATAAAAAAACAAACTATGCCTGGCTATGTTGTTTTTAACTGTTTTAGCAATTACAAAACGTTTGCTCTTAATAAAACATATTTTTGAAATTTCAATTATTTCACTTTGAGTATTTCTGTGGTTACTCCTAATGCAATTAATGCATCTAAATGTGATCATGTACATTAACGTTAAACACACGTGCCTAAATGTTATAAAACTAACATCAGGAGAATCACATTAACCACTATAATGTAATACATTTTCTTAATGTACAAAAAAATGTACTGATCAACACACTTGCTTATTTGGTTCATTAAGACCAAATATGACTTTTAATTCTCTTAATAAGCAACATATTAAATACTGAAATAACAACATTGAGAAAAAAACCCGATATATTATTTAAAACAATAGTGTGTTCCCGCGTACGGCAACTTGTCATTTTTGTTACTTGCTACTTTTAAATAGTATTTGTTCTGTAATACATCAATCCTACTATGCATGTACAATGATAAGGAAATGAGAAATGGAATACAAATATAGTACTCTTACATAACTACATAGGTACCGCTCCAAATGTCTAACCACTTCAGATGTGGATTTTGAAAATTTTAAAGGATCTGTTAGAGTACATACAATCAATCTCCTCAGGCAATATCATTAAAACATGTGGTTTCTTTTCCATAAACAAATGTATTCCCCTCGTAGAACCGAAAGAGAGATTGAAGAATTAGAGAAAAAAAAAATGGCAAACGTAGATACAAATACCTTCTTTTATGAAAGAACAAATATGTTGATAGCATCTATTCCATTCAGCTGGAATAAATGATACCACAGATACAACAAGGTCTGCCTTATATCTTGGCTTATACCTAGAAATTGACAGTGAGAGTCGGTTAACTACTTAGCTTTCTTACAAAGGAGATGATTTCAATGTTCAAATGTTAAAATTGCCTTTTATATGTCAGCAGCACATGAATATGTAGTATATATCTCTCATTTAGTCCAATATTCCATAGTTTGTGGTTCCTATCATGTTTTTTAAGTAGAGTGTTGCCTTGCATAAGGACGCTTCTGAGCAAATGGTTTCTAGTTGCTTCGAATGTTTTACAGTCACCAGCATGGCTTGGTTAACTGTTACGGAATATATATCACAAATGACTACGGATATTGTCCGTAATCATAATTCTGTCTTATAATCATTCATGATTTATTATCGGATTATTGACAATAATAACTTGATGGGTGCCACTAGTGGAGCAGAGACTTCCGGAGTACTTGTGTGTTCTCCCCGTTTTTAGTAGTTTTAGGGTTAGTTGTTTATTTTGTTCATTTACATGTCTTCAAGTTTTTAGTACCTCGTTGTGGTGTTCGCCACGATTCCAGCGTAAAATTATTTTCGATTCGTCCTTACCCAAATTTGTTTTGCAAAAGGTTCATGCTTTATTCTTTATTAATATTTATTTACATATACTGGTGTCCAACATTATTTCCATACCAGGTATTAGATGATGTTCGTTTTGCTTGGCAGTAAAGCGACGGGTGTATGAAGGAGAGCAGGAACTCTTTATCCTTCCGGGTTTGTGGATTTCGTGTTTATCGATGTTTATGTTTCTGTGTAGTGTTTTGCAGATCATTGTTTGTCTTCTTGCACTTTTCTATTGGCCATTGTATTGTCATTTATGGCTTCTTACTATCCATTTAGTTTCTTCAAACCTTGCTTACTGTCGCCATCACAGTTTGGTTAACCGCTACGGAATGACCAAAGATATGTTCGGTTTGTCGTGATTGCAATCCCATCCCCATTTCATCTTTCAGAGCTTATTACCAGATAATTAATGATACTAACAAGACGGGTTCCTCCTGTAGCAGGAGCTGCTAAATTGTTTGGAGAACCTGAGTTCATCCCTTATAGTTTCCTGTGTAGTGTTTGTCTTTTCCCCTTTTTCTTTTGGCTATATTTTGTACTGTCTATGCTTTTTCGATTCACGGTCTCTGATTATCCCTTTGGCTTCTGGAAGAATTTCTTCTAGATGTATTATATCTTTGGTAAAAATATTCTCAAAAGCAATAATATTTCAACAACACTATCTAGACACGTCTTCGTAAAAATATAAATATTACTTATCTAGTACGTCTATCCACGACATAATTCCAGTATTGTAGATATTATTATATATTCACTGGTTTATTGACTTATGTCAGTAGGTTTTCAGATATATTCATGAAGCTAACACATTTACTAGCAATAAATCATGTTTGTAAAATAGTGGCGCTGGGGTTGATCTTTGGACTGGATTTGATTGCCAAAAATAATGGAGATTATTGGAAACGTTTTCTGTTGCAAGTGACCATGAGTCTGAAGATACCTCTCGCTTTCCGTACATGAGCTACCATTTAAACATATTGCTCATTATGAGCTACTAGAGTAAGTTGTCTTTTAATGTAATTCACTGATCTTGCTTTCCTAACATTAATGTTTGTTTTTGTCGTCATTCCTATAGGCGTATATGGTCTACTGTGGAGTAGCGAGTCTATGCAGGTTTTTTTTTTTATTGTTCGTATATTTATGTTTTGCCGTTGAATGTCAAAACGGAATTGTTCGGACTCCATTAACTGATTTGGCTTTCCCAATGAAGGGCATTCTATTTTAAGGAGTAATATATTTTTTTCAGAGGTGTAGAGTTCGTGTTATTGTGGAAATTGTCAACTTTTTATTTCCTTTACTGTATATATTTCTGTATGTACCCATTAACTTTGATTTATGAGATCAAAGTAGATTGATTGCTTTGTCGTTTTGATTGATAAACAAATCGTGTATGTATACCAATGACAATACTTTAGGAAATCAAGAAAATCAGCTGTATTGTTATTTTGTTACTGTCTACTCTACTCAAGATAATTAATACGTTACTATTGTATGGATTTAGCAAGGATAAACATTTACAAATAAACAAAGTTAAGTATGTCTTATCGGTGTAAGTACTCTCATCTGTCTAATAAGTGCACTGACAATTTCATTATTAAGATTTAAGTTCATCTCATCTAAATATGAAATGAGCAACACGTACATAGTAATGGATATATGTCCTCAAATGTCCCCAAGTTACCAAATTGATTTTTCTTATGTTTGTTGTCAAATATAGTTATTTCCAGTATAATTCGCAACAATTTGTGGAAGCAATCCATATAAGTAACTGCTAAAGCCTGCAAAAATATGTCTAATTTTTAGAAACGTAAAACATTGTTATGAAAAGAAGGTTTAACAGTGGTGGTCAGCATTCCACCAATATAAAAAAAACGAACAATCTCACGTTAACTCACTGTACACAATAACAGAACACGACATATGACGTTGGAAAACCCTGTCCCTACTTGTGACAGTCATAGAATGTGGAGTATTTTATTATTTGAATTCAAATAAACAATTTATATTTTGAATGATTCTAAGGAAACTCCTTGTCCAAATTAGATAACACTCCTAGTGCTGTTTATTTTTAATGGCTTCAAATGTATAATCATAAAAAATACAACATATCAGTTATCACAATGTATTTTGACACAAGCTGAACATTTAATACAGATACACTTTCGAGGCTAAAATGTCCATTCATATGTATCCTAAAAGGTCCAAAATCCCGCAAATGTACATTACAAGTTCAACATCTGCACAAATGTACATTACAAGTTCAACATCTGCACAAATGTACATTACAAGTTCAACATCTGCACAAATGTACATTACAAGTTCAACATCTGCACAAATGTACATTGCAAGTTCAACATCTGCACAAATGTACATTACAAGTTCAACATCTGCACAAATGTACATTACAAGTTCAACATCTGCACAAATGTACATTGCAAGTTCAACATCTGCACAAATGTACATTGCAAGTTCAACATCTGCACAAATGTACATTACAAGTTCAACATCTGCACAAATGTACATTGCAAGTTCAACATTTGCACAAATGTACATTACAAGTTCAACATCTGCACAAATGTACATTACAAGTTCAACATCTGCACAAATGTACATTACAAGTTCAACATCTGCACAAATGTACATTACAAGTTCAACATCTGCACAAATGTACATTGCAAGTTCAACATCTGCACAAATGTACATTACAAGTTCAACATCTGCACAAATGTACATTACAAGTTCAACATCTGCACAAATGTACATTGCAAGTTCAACATCTGCACAAATGTACATTGCAAGTTCAACATCTGCACAAATGTACATTACAAGTTCAACATCTGCACAAATGTACATTGCAAGTTCAACATTTGCACAAATGTACATTACAAGTTCAACATTTGCACAAATGTACATTACAAGTTCAACATCTGCACAAATGTACATTACAAGTTCAACATCTGCACAAATGTACATTACAAGTTCAACATCTGCACAAATGTACATTGCAAGTTCAACATCTGCACAAGTGTACCTTAAAAGTTTTAACATCTGCTAAAATGTACCTTACAAATCCAAATTCCACTCGAATGCCAATCACCATAAAAAAAGAAATTGTCGATTCGTGTAAATGAATATAGCTTGGAAGATTAATCCACATTTGGCTATTTTACCCCCACGAAACATTTAGAATTTCAACACATAAATAGTTAGTTCTTTCAACCGAATTTTTGCAAAATTAATATTACTATTTTCAAAATTAAAAACATATATTTCTTCTATCAAATTGTCCATTTAAAAATGTGTCTCATAGTAAATAAAAAGAAATAACTTGATTCCTTTATTTGTAGATATTAGATTAATTGCAGTCAAGATATCAATTTGATATTAAGTTTTGACTACACATTTTCTAGTTAGAGTTCTACCAATCTACTAGCTTATATGGCTGCCATAATTGATAATGGAATTATTCACATTTGGGAAACATTATTAAAAGTTGTCCATAAAATGGCTTTGGCAATTACTGGCTGCATTGTTTAAACAATGTATAAGATGGTTGGATCTGTGTACCTATGTTGGTACATTTTTATATGAAAAATTTGTTTTCTTGAATGGCATCGGGATTTTGCACACAA
Source organism: Bathymodiolus brooksi (assembly GCA_963680875.1). Classification (NCBI taxonomy): domain Eukaryota; kingdom Metazoa; phylum Mollusca; class Bivalvia; order Mytilida; family Modiolidae; genus Bathymodiolus; species Bathymodiolus brooksi. Next base: position 33,909,563 of record OY804577.1, read on the forward strand.
GTTAGTAATACGTATACCCAGTGAAATATAGATCTTGGTAAAGGCAGTCTTATAAAAGTCTCCCTCCCGGTTTATATGGGTGTTTATCTTGTCGGAACATTATATTTCTGGGCAACACATGTTCATTTATTAGTAAGAACGGATATGGATGAAAATGAATACAGGAGATTTTCCAGAATTACACTTAGACACATATTAAAGGAAGGAAACGTCTCTTTTATTTCTGGTTGTGTTACATTTAACAGTCACAGTTGGATGTTAAATAATGAGCATAACTCATACATTATTTCTACTTCTACCAAATACTGACCCCCCAAGTTGAGGATTACGTCAGAGGTTATACATGACAATTTAAAAACAGGTTACAACTATGTACAGTAAAATGAGCGTGAAGTGGTCGATAGCCTGCAGTACACTTTACTTCTGTCGATAGCCTGCAGTAAAGCAGTACACTTTACCTCTGTCGATAGCCTGCAGTAGAGCAGTACACTTTACTTCTGTCGATAGCCTGCAGTAGAGCAGTACACTTTACTTCTCTCGATAGCCTGCAGTAGAGCAGTACACTTTACTTCTGTCGATAGCCTGCAGTAGAGCAGTACACTTTACTTCTGTCGATAGCCTACAGTAGAGCAGTACACTTTACTTCTGTCGATAGCCTACAGTAGAGCAGTACACTTTACTTCTGTCGATAGCCTACAGTAGAGCAGTACACTTTACTTCTGTCGATAGCCTGCAGTAGAGCAGTACACTTTATTTCTGTCGATAGCCTGCAGTAGAGCAGTACACTTTACTTCTGTCGATAGCCTGCAGTAGAGCAGTACACTTTACTTCTGTCGATAGCCTGCAGTAGAGCAGTACACTTTACTTCTGTCGATAGCCTGCAGTAGAGCAGTACACTTTACTTCTGTCGATAGCCTGCAGTAGAGCAGTACACTTTACTTCTGTCGATAGCCTGCAGTAGAGCAGTACACTTTACTTCTGTCGATAGCCTGCAGTAGAGCAGTACACTTTACTTCTGTCGATAGCCTGCAGTAGAGCAGTACACTTTACTTCTGTCGATAGCCTGCAGTAGAGCAGTACACTTTACTTCTGTCGATAGCCTGCAGTAGAGTAGTACACTTTACTTCTGTCGATAGCCTGCAGTAGAGCAGTACACTTTACTTCTGTCGATAGCCTGCAGTAGAGCAGTACACTTTACTTCTGTCGATAGCCTGCAGTAGAGTAGTACACTTTACTTCTGTCGATAGCCTGCAGTAGAGTAGTACACTTTACTTCTGTCGATAGCCTGCAGTAGAGCAGTACACTTTACTTCTGTCGATAGCCTGCAGTAGAGCAGTACACTTTACTCCTGTCGATAGCCTGCAGTAGAGCAGTACACTTTACTTCTGTCGATAGCCTGCAGTAGAGCAGTACACTTTACTTCTGTCGATAGCCTGCAGTAGAGCAGTACACTTTACTTCTGTCGATAGCCTGCAGTAGAGCAGTACACTTTACTTCTGTCGATAGCCTGCAGTAGAGCAGTACACTTTACTTCTGTCGATAGCCTGCAGTAGAGCAGTACACTTTACTTCTGTCGATAGCCTGCAGTAGAGCAGTACACTTTACTTCTGTCGATAGCCTGCAGTAGAGCAGTACACTTTACTTCTGTCGATAGCCTGCAGTAGAGTAGTACACTTTACTTCTGTCGATAGCCTGCAGTAGAGTAGTACACTTTACTTCTGTCGATAGCCTGCAGTAGAGCAGTACACTTTACTTCTGTCGATAGCCTGCAGTAGAGCAGTACACTTTACTTCTGTCGATAGCCTGCAGTAGAGCAGTACACTTTACTTCTGTCGATAGCCTGCAGTAGAGCAGTACACTTTACTTCTGTCGATAGCCTGCAGTAGAGCAGTACACTTTACTTCTGTCGATAGCCTGCAGTAGAGCAGTGCACTTTACTTCTGTCGATAGCCTGCAGTGCTCCCTCGGTCTATCGCCCCCCGTTTTATCGCCATCCTTGCCTATCGCCAAAATTCTCGCCTGTCCCGATTTCCCCCATTAAAAATACCCCGTTATTCTGCCAAGCTCAGCTACCGCCATCCGCCACAGGTTTTCAGGCACAAAAGTCGTAAAACCAATTTAAATTCCCCCGTTAGTACCGCCCACAACTACCTTTTGACAGCTGTGTATTGATCGGTAATTATGGAATGTCAAAACTGGTCATCGGACACGGTCATTGATCTCATAGATGAGGGTCGGAACAGGTGATCAGTTGTTTTGATTAGAATAATTACCTGTATTTACTTTTCTAGTGATTACATTTGTACTTTTAATCCTGAGTAAAATTTGTAATTTAATTAGTTGTCATAAAATGTCGTGCTTGAAGAGAAAGCGTAATTAATTAGACGACACGACAAACAAAAACGTGCAATTATAAGTTATGCAAAGGAAAATCAAAAATTAACATAACAACAAATTGCCGATAATTTGACAATTAAATGGAATCTTCCAACAACCCCACAAATGAAGATGAACTGTTGCTGTCACGTGTTTATAATGATCTTGATGTCCCGAGCTACAAATGACGGTTCAAGAATTTGTCAACATTGACAAAGATCTGCAAACTGTACAGGACATTTCCGATGTGAATATAATTATTCTTATTTATTTATTTATTAAACATGTATTATTTATACTTATGTATTTGTACAAGTGCAAAATGCATGTCAGTCGAGTTGAAAGTTCATCTTTTCATATCACATAACTTCCGGTTTTCAATGTCCCTCAGTTTATCGCCAAACTCGTTATACCGCCAAACTACCGACTGCACAGAAGGTGGCGGTTTAACGAGGGAGCACTGTAACTATATATTTCATTTTCCTATGCAGCTGATGGCGCACATCATGTAATTACTTTTCCTAATTAACTTCCTGGTGACAAAGCTATATGTTACTTTATATCATTCTGACTTCATTACACTATTGTGCGTGTCACTTCTTACTCTATAACACATTACTGACTGAAGTTTGTATAAATTTGCTAGTATTTTGCATTTCTACTCAGCAGCAGCATTAAGGTGAGTTCAACGATTGATTGGCTCGGAATCAGAATAATGTGTCTGAGTGGAGCGATATGTCTACACGCGGACTATTACTTCAGTGAGCTAGCACTATGAAAATCCAACTAAGCGTGTTGGTCTAGTACGAAGCGGACATCGTTATTATCTTATCGAATATAACTTGTTCTTGCCATGATATAGTTGAAAACTTCTCATTTGGCGTTAAACAACAATCACTCACTCACTCACTAGTATTTTTCCATATTCACTCCTAATATATAAATGTTAAAATTCTGCACGTTTGGTTTATTTCAATGAATGACAACATTTTGCAACTTATTCCTGATAGATCGGCTTCAAACAGAAAGGAATCTCAATCTAAGAACACCATGAAGGAACCAGGGTCTGTAGCAATATTAATGAAATGCTGGATACATGTACATTCCGTTGGTTGTATGTCGATAATTATACACTCTCCATACGGGCTGGACGAAAATGTGCGCCTTGTGCTTGTGAAATTACAAGCTCATCGTATGTAATATATAACTTGCAGCAGCTCCAGATTAAAAGTTTGTTTATGAGCCGTCGTTGTTGGTTCGTTGCAAACTAGAAATTATATCATCCTTTTCATACGACAATCTAAACTTTTATTCTTTATATATGATGCATTGCTCATAAACTCGTTCACGTCATAAATATCTCATATACTGTCCACTTAATAAAACTTATCTGATGTTCTTGTGGCAAGTAGAATTTTGATTGGCTAAAAAATTACTTCTAACACTTCATGGAAGCCGTGCTGTGTATTTCATACGGCACAGAAAATCAATAATCGCTTTCACCTATTGCCTGTGCTGTGTATTCCATTTAGATTGTAGCAGACGACACACATACGGCACAGACAATCAATAATCGCCCTCTGTGACCTTTTTCCAAAGATACACATATTTATGCTTCTTCTAGACAACAATCAAAAACTCATAGACAACATACCATACCCATAAATATCTATATATTGGCCAATAATTGAAAAACAATACTCAAATTGAATAGCCACACGACAGTGCCATGTGCTGTGTTTAATTCAGCAACATAGTATTATACAACACACACAAAAATATGTATGCACTTCAATTTTCTGTAGTACAAAAACCCCCCCCCAAAAAACCCAACTTTATGAAATGTTAATATGGAGTAAAAAAGAAAAGTTTTCCTCGAAACAAGATAAAATTTAACTAACGAAGTAAAACACGTCCAATCGAGTCGGCCCTGTCGTGCTGAATGGTATTTTCACGGACGTCGGGAAAATACATACGGTCTATAGGCAGATAACTAGAAGAAATTAATTTCAATCTAATTCAGTTCCTTCAAACGATTAAAATAATATTTTTCCTATAATAAGGACATACTTATTAACGTTAGAACATTCAGATAAAAATGTTATCAGTCTCGAGATGTTATATATCCCGTTTTAAAAGGCAGTGGTTTTGTTAAACGGTTCGGCTGACGCCTCACCTCACCGTTTAGCACAACCACTGCCCTTTAAAATGGGATATATAACATCTCGAGACTGATAACGTATAATATAAATCAATCAATCAAAATCTAATGTTCACCAATCTTGATTTTTATGTTTACAATAACAACAAATCAACAGGATATGAACAAATAAAGCGACAAAAACATAACTACGGACACATATACATCTGTATTTTTCAACTGGTGAAGAAGAAGTATATATTTATTGCATATCGTAGAATTTGTTTAATTTTGATATCCATACCTCCATTTTATTCAAGGAAGAAAATGGTTAATCTTCCTAAGGCATAGATAACATTAGTCGATTGTGTTTTCTTCTGCCCAAATAATTTCAAATTATGTGGCTTTCCATTTTTGTTTACTTTGAGTTTACTTGATGAAGGTTATTCCAGAAATGCGTAGTATGCCTAAATTCATATAATATATATTCTATATATCTAAATTAGATATTTATTTATTGAATTACATTAAAGTTAAATATAGCATTGAGCACTTGAATTCATCAGTTTTTTTTTTATTGTGTTCGTATTACTAAATTGTTAGTCTTCTGTGTAGTATCTTGTGTATCCTTGCTTGACTTTTTTGTTTGTTTTCTGTTCGCCATAGCATTGTTTGTCCATCTATTTACGGATTTTGGTTGTTAACCCATTGATACCTTCAAACTTTTCTCACGAGAACTATTGTAAAGGTCTTGCACTCTTTGAAGACATTTCTATTAATGTAACAGGATGAACACAAACTCTGTGATTCCGATCAGTAGATTTAAATTGAGTGATGACAAGTTCTTAATAAAACAGGATTCCATTGACCATTCAAAACTTTCCCAAAATGCATCGATCTAAAGAGATTTATCCTTGAACTGCTTTGTTGTTACTTTTTTAATTACTTCACTACTGAAATATACCATTGATAAATGACAGGACAGTCAATGAGTTAATGTGTGTTCTGCAGCTTACTACGATTTACACAATAGTCAAGATTACATCTTGTTTCAACATCACTGGTTCTGACAATGTTAAACAAATGCTAAAGTGTTAATAATATTAATTAACACTAATGTAAATGACAACTACAATAAAATGTGTCGCATCTATAAGGTCATAAGAGTTCAATCGGTCTAACATACCAGCATAATCACTAGTCAACTTACTAATATTTCCTTCAAACTGTTGTACGTTTTTGGTAATAAAGTGTTTCGTCAAATTGTTGGAATTTTAATGGGAACAAATTGTATTCCTCTAACTGCAGATTTGTTTTTATACTGATCTTAATCTCAGGATGTGGCTAGGCCCCAAAGCGATCCTTCCAAGCACACTTTGCTTAGTTGATTCAACAAAAAACGCAGATACCAAGACGATATCTTAACGGTGAATTATCAACGTTTTATAACAAGAAATAGTATGTTAAGCTACCAATTAAATATGTATATTAATATATCATTCCATACTATGTTACTATGTGCTATTCAATATTTAATTCAAACATATTGATGACCCATTTATTCTGATCTTCCACGTAGAGCATTACTTTTTTAATGTCGTGGTGTATGTCATGGTTCTAACATATCTGTGGTATCCTTTATTTCATGTTCAATGAGATATATGTGATCAACATAGTAACCACATTTTGAAGATCAATATGGCGAACAGTGAAATAAAGGATTGGGTTATCGTCCTTTAGTTTTTATTGAAAAGCCCCTGCATGAATGTATTTCATACAAAGAACAAGACGGCATAAAGTGGAGCACAGTTGACACGCATAAGAATGCCGACTGTCTGTTTAATAATGTATCCATCAAGCAAAAATATTTTGTCAATCTAAAACTCGAACATTTTTGTGATAAGATTTGTATGTTTCTACAACAAGATATGTATATCTACGTTGGATATTCCTTTTTATGAAACATAGTTGAACTAATTCTTTTAATTCTGTCCGTCAGTTTAGAGTGGAAGGATAGTTGTGTAAAGGAAAGTCAAATGTTTCAATGCTATGGCATTAGGAGAGTTACCTTGATCTTGAAAATTACCCAGAATCTACTTCAGATTCACACACTCCCTTAGAATATAGCAATGCGAAGATATTTGTGCTAATTATAGGTGAGTTTGCCTTTGGAGATTCAATTATTAAGAAGGAGTTGGGATCCTATTAATTGGCTTAACCCCGCCACATTGTTTGCCTGTCCCAAGCCAGAACCTGCATTTTCTATGTCAATGAGCTAAAATGAGAGGTGATTGTTCGTTTTGTTGATATTGATGGAATTGTTGCCCGTCACTATTTAAACATTTTATCATAATAATGTTGATAATGTTTAGAAATGGGGAAATATGGCAAGAGTGCTTCAGTTAAATAGATACCAGCTCTTAAGATAAAGATAATGAAATAATGAAGAATGTAAATATTCTAATTATGCCAATTTCATTATTTTTGTGCTTTTACAACAATAGTTTTTGTACTTTTAGATCAACAAGACAAATGATGAATCCTGCCTATTAACTAAACAACAATCACTGACCTATTGGTGTTACTTTGTACTATAATAATTGATTGTATGTCCTTAAATACATGTAACACATTCATAACAAGGTAGGTAATAATTTGTAACACATCAGTCATTTTTTCACGTTTTTTTTTAAATCGGCGAAAAGTTAATTTGATCATGTTTGTACTGGAAAAAAGCATAATGAAATGAGAATAAAAACGATGTGTGGTATTCCATCAATTATGGTTTAATACCTGTAATAAATGTTCAATAAAAACTTTAACAGATGGCAAATAAGAGGAAACAGCATCTAAATAGAAAGAGCGCAAAGCAAAATGCCTATCAACGTTCTCATTCCTTTTGGTCTGTTTTGTGCAGTTTCGCTACTAAAGCTATATAAACGTTAGAGAAAACCGAAGAGGGGAATAAAGGAACACCAGACAACATTGGACACACGACACAGAACATTATATATATAATCACGAAACTCCTGTATAAGTGGTTTTTTTTCGCGGGTACCTAATTTTCGCTTTATTCGCGATAGTCATCGATCAGCGAAGAAAAGAATCCGTGTAAATTTCCAACCTTTACTACATAGATATCTTTTTAAGATATCTAACAAAAGGGAAAACATCCTTCCCGAAAACAAGACATTTTGTGGCAAATAACAGATAAATTATTTTACATGTAATTAATTTTCCTTTTATCTTTAAAACACTAATCACCCTGAATAGTTGTTGCTGTCTAAACACATTTTTTAAAATTAATATTATCATTTTCTTTCGACTATTTTTAGTTACCTGTAAGTTTACATTTTTTGGTGTTAATTAATTGATCACATTTTTTTTGGAGTCTGTTAATCAGACGTATCTGTTTTTAAATTTTGTATATGTTTTGTAATAATATAATAAAATTATATTAAATGTCCTTACACAATTTTAAATTAATGAACATGTATACAATTTTAAAATATCACCGATCGCATACAAAAAGCTCTTATTCAATTTATTCTAAAACATTTCCTATTTTGAATTATTTATCAAACAATTCAAATAATGTTATTCTAACATAGCGGTCAATCCGCTAAAATTTTAATTTGGTTAAAACTCAGGATCGTGAAAATTAAATACCGCTAAAAAAATCCACCAATTTGGAAGAAAATCGCCAAATTTGGTTCCCGCGAAAAAACCCACTTATACGGTATGCTACAAGCTGTCTTTGAAAAGCGGGACACACTCGCACAGCTAACGGATACCATACCCAGTTCCGGAGGTTTGTACCCCGCAGCGGAGAAGCTATGTACTATTTCTATTTCCTAGTGTATCCTCTGAGGTCGTGCAAACATGAAGCGTAACGGGTTTTAAAGCCAGGACCCGTTTTGTTAATATTGGTCGAATTGTTGACCATAGCTGTTTAAACTTCTTTTCATAATTCATTGTTAATTAAAAAATTATATAAAAAGAAAACAACAATTGACGTGAAAATTAAGCAAAAGAAAATGAGTTTGAAGATATCAAAGGATAATCCGAATCGTAAAATCGAAGAAGGACAGACAACACAATGGCCAAACGAAAAAGACAAAGGGACAAACAACGAGCTACAAACCACTACACAAAACAATAAGGATCGAGTAACACGAACACACGAACCCCACTAACAAAAACCGGGACTTAACTCTCAATTAAAAAGCTAAAGCAAAGGAACATCGCTTTCCTTGTTGTTCGTCGTCTTATACAGCCTTCAATATTGAATAAAATGAGTATTGAGTATATCAAAGTGAACGTGCAGATGATCGACATCTCTATACCAAAAGAAACAACAACAGATATGTTATCGAGACATGTGTCAGGGTAATTGAAAATTTAAAACAATCTCAAATGTAATTCATTTTATTATTGTTTTACATCTTATAGTAATGTTGGTGAATTGACGTAGGACAATTTAAAAATAAATAAATTAAGATTGATATTGACGACTGTATTTGTTCGTCACTAACCTTCATGTGTGGCTTCGATGATTAAAGACATTAACTGCTGTCTTCCCAAACGAGCAGGTGTTTTGAAATCACGTGTCTTATTTCAAGCCAACAACGACAAAAGATTGTAGACAACAAATTGTTTTGTGTTTGTAAAAAAAAAAGAACAGCTTTAGTCATATTACATTTGTCAAATAAGTTTTCAGTTCTCCAAGGAAGTTTTGCACATCTTAAACGAAAACAACATAATACAATTTAGACGTGATGTTCGTATATACGGTTTGACAAATGTATTAGTATTCACCGTTTTAATGACATCATTAATTGCTTACTACGTAAACAACACTGAAACATAGCATGTGTATGTATCACGGCTGATATGTATTCCAGATCATGGGCTGATATCTAATATTTTCTAGTATGGATTTGTTTATTTCTTTAATTTTACAGAAACAAAAAAAATGTTTATCTTTTACGAACATTTTTTATAAGTAATTACTGATTTATTTATTCTAAGGATTTTTGAAACTATTGAACCATTTGTTTAATTTTCAACGTTTTTTGTTTATTATCATTGACGTTAATTTTTAAGATGCCAAAGAGGACAGACAATACGAAAGTCAAACGAAAGGTCACGAAAGGACAAAGCAATGGTCAACAAAACATTACAGTGAATATTGAATATATAAACCTCACTGCAGGGATGAACTCAGGTCTCTGGAAAATCGTAGAAAGAGAGCAATAATGAATATCACTAGCACACATGTACATGACGCTCACTTTCCTGGCTTAGTAACTACTACGTTTTATAAGGATCAGTCATCCTGTCGCACCGTTAGTCCCAGAAGGTATAATCAGCATATAATCACATTCATTGATATGAAATACATGTATATTCCATCCAATTTTTTTTAATTCAATCATTTTAAAATATGAATTTGTTTTACCTTAATACGAAAAAATGTATATTTGTGTCATTTATATGTCTTTTCTCCTAAATACTTTGAATGTTTTCACAATCCATCCTTTTATCACTAAGGAAAGTTTGAAGATACCAAAGGGGTAATCAGAAGCGTATATTGAGAAACAGAGAATACAATTGTCAAAAGAAAAAAACAAGGACAAACAAGGATCTACAAAACATTACACAGAAAACAAATGATCGAGCTACATGAACTCCACTAAAAACCGGGGATGAAGTCATGTGCCCCGGAAGGGTAAGCGGTCCCTGCTCCACATGTGGCACCCGTTGAGTTACTCTTGTTACAAACCCGGTGAGAAATCATGAATGAGGAAAGGACAGGAGAGTGATTACGACAGACGGAACATATCCGTGGTCATTTGTGACACAGATATTCCATAGCGGTTAACCAAGTCACGGTGGCGACCGCACACAATTTCGAAGTGAAAGTCTTCAACAACTTAACCACTAGTAACCCTTGGTTTAGTAGCTTCCTTGTTAGCAACAACCCTCTATCAAGGAAATCATGGCAGGAACCACAACCTCTGGAATTCGGATCAACTGAAAGATATATGCTCCATATGCACTGAGGTGCTGCTGAAAGGTTGCTACATATAAATGAAAAGTTCACAATGGTAAAATTGAAATCATCTCTTAAATCATATAGTTTCGTTCTTAAACGGACCTCACTAACAGTATTAATTTTGTTACCTTGTTTACCTTGTCCCGAGGTCATACGTCTGGGCCTGGGGCCCCTGAGACCCGTCTTAACTGTATTATTGATATAAGTATATCTTATATAAAACCACTTCAAATGCTGGAAGATCCATTTTCTTGATCTTAGCAATGAATTATATGTACTCGTGTCCTTATCATTTTATGTTAAGGATTTATGATTTGTGTTTGGTATTGACAACATTGGCTTTGTCACATTCAATACGTTTTAGACATTACTTCCGTTATTTTCAGTCCTTTTGATGATAACTAATTTTAAAACCATTCCTGGCCACTTCTGTAATTTTCTCTTTTGACAATAATAACCTGATGATGAGTGTAGAGAGATTATCTCACAAGTAAGTTTATGTTTTAAATGCTCGTTTAATGATAGAAAATAAATGAATACGACAGTGAGCTCACAGTTCGAGTGTCGAGTTCCGACTGAGGTACCATTACATTAAATCTATGTAGATAGATAATTCACTAGACACTGGATTATGATTGTTTACGACTCCATCTATACGTCATATATAAGATTTCTGGATACACTACATCATCGGAGATTACGACTCTCATCTTTTAGAACATCTAAAAGTTGATAGTTTTTATGTTAAGGCGAACGAACCTTCATTGCAAAAAACGACAAATCAAAATTAAACTTGATCTGTATGCACTATGCAACCAAGCCAAATGCTTCTCCTTGAAATCCTGCTGATGATTGTGTTTTAATCCCATATATATAAACATGTTTATGAAAACTCCCAAACAACATTAACAAATTTGATTTACGAATAAAGTCACATTTGGAAAATTCTAATACACGTATATATTTGGATGAAATAGCTCCTGTTGATAAATCCTTAATCTACATTTAACTTGATACAAATCCTTTGATTATCTAGCTATAATTTGCTGAACTTGGATATTAATACTCAGCAATTCATAGATTGCTTTGATTTGATTTGATTTATTGTGATTAACACCACTTTCAGCAATATTTCAGCTATATCATGGCGACCAGTTTTAGTGATGGAAGAAGCCGGAGTACCGGAGAGAACCACCGACCATTCGCAAGCACCGACCAGTCGGAACTCAACACATTGGTAAACTTTATCACTTGCGGCTGCGAGTCGAGTACACCCTTTTTGTAATTTACAAAGCCGTAATGGCAATTCATAGAGAGGAATTCAAAGTATACATGGTCATTCAGTTTATTGTTGGCAAAATTCCTTGTTTCTATAGTAAAAACCGTAAAGAGTAAGCAGTAGTGATACGTTGTTGTATTGGTCATACTTAAATGACATAAATAATCAAACTTGTAGGGGTACTCAAGCGGATCTGAAGATGTGCCCTTTATGAACAGTTGCCCATTATATACAGGTTAACATTATATGCACATTCATTTATGGGGGAAATTAGTCGGCGCTTTATATACAGTGATTTGTTATATAGGGCAGGCTTGACTGTATTTTCAATGGAGAACTGAATGCATTCCATGTAGTTCTAGAGCATGTTTAAGTTGGTTTAAACAATATTTGTTCTAGAAGAGCATAAATGATACACCATATACACTCATTACAGAATGTGCATACATGTTCCTGATATCCGACGAACATACTATATGATCCACTCTTTAAATGATTCATAGAGTGTACAATTCAACGTTTTCAAAAGAAATCAATATGTATTATTGTATATTAACTCGTCAATGAAATATGCTGCATAAAATGTGGCATGGCTTTCTAATAGACTCGGAAAAAAAGCATGGTAGACATATGTTGGGTTGTAACAAAATGTAAGAAGAGAAAGGAAACCGATACCTATTACATATCATATATTAAACTCAAAGTTTATAGAATGTTTCACGATACCATTATTGTCAACACATTATACGTTCTATACTAAAGTCTTCGTGCAACTTGTATATACTAACCAACAGAGAATGTATAATGGAAACAAGTCAGGAACTAATGTATTTTGTCAAACTCCGCAAGCTGAGATTCATTAATTTTTGTTTAGCTATAAATGGAAATTTTGTTGTTAATGGGTTTGTTCTCGATATCATTAGATGTTTTATCAATGGTACAATTGAAAACATACCCTAATATATTACTTATATAGATATATCCGAAATTTAGATCACATTTGTTAACAAGGCCAACAGTATCATGACGATATTCTCTACTTATTTTACCAATTGACTTTTGTTAAAAATAAGCCACAAGAACAGTATACATGAAAAAAAAGTCACGTGGTTCTGCACCAAAAAACGTAATAGCGTCACAGTGGTCCTATACGAAAGTTAAAACGTGATACACACACAAACATGTATTAAATATGTGTTTTTTCCATGAGAATCCACAATTATGGCATTATTTTGAGGATAACAATTCAAATTAATGTAATTAATTTGCAAATCCATACTTTAGTAGTGATAGGCTCTGATTGCACAGGTAGATGTAAATCCGACTATCATACGATCACGAATCTTGAATTTTACGTTTTATATATAGATTACTACTATCAGTTAACATGTTGGCAATTTCACTGTTTATTTATAAAATACAGACATGACGTATGACGTATGACGTATGTCCTAAAGATCCAAAAGTATTGAATAAAAACGTAGATAGCAAATTTAGTGCACACGACGCGTTTCTTTTGTAACCTTCATCAAGTACCTTAACGTCAAAAGATTGGAAAGCCAAATAATTTAAAAGTCTTTCAGAGCAAGAAAATTAAAGGGCCTAAACAGGACATAACCGACTGTCACCTATGTCTGAGAGAGGAGAACACAGGATAACCATAGCCGACTGTCACCTATGTCTGAGGGAGGAGAACACAGGATAGCCATAACCGACTCTCACCTATGTCTGAGGGAGGAGAACACAGGATAGCCATAACCGACTCTCACCTATGTCTGAGGAAGGAGAACACAGGATAGCCATAACCAACTTTCACCTATGTCTGAGGGAGGAGAACACAGGATAGCCATAACCAACTTTCACCTATGTCTGAGGGAGGAGAACACAGGATAGCCATAACCGACTCTCACCTATGTCTGAGGGAGGAGAACACAGGATAGCCATAACCGACTCTCACCTATGTCTGAGGGAGGAGAACACAGGATAGCCATAACCAACTTTCACCTATGTCTGAGGGAGGAGAACACAGGATAGCCATAACTGACTGTCACCTATGTCTGAGGGAGGAGAACACAGGATAGCCATAACCGACTGTCACCTATGTCTGAGGGAGGAGAACACAGGATAGCCATAACCGACTCTCACCTATGTCTGAGGGAGGAGAACACAGGATAGCCATAACCGACTCTCACCTATGTCTGAGGGAGGAGAACACAGGATAGCCATAACCGACTCTCACCTATGTCTGAGGGAGGAGAACACAGGATAGCCATAACCAACTTTCACCTATGTCTGAGGGAGGAGAACACAGGATAGCCATAACTGACTGTCACCTATGTCTGAGGGAGGAGAACACAGGATAGCCATAACCGACTGTCACCTATGTCTGAGGGAGGAGAACACAGGATAGCCATAACCGACTCTCACCTATGACTGAGGGATGAGAACACAGGATAGCCATAACCGACTGTCACCTATGTCTGAGGGAGGAGAACACAGGATAGCCATAACTGACTGTCACCTATGTCTGAGAAAGGAGAACACAGGATAGCTATAACCGACTGTCACCTATGTCTGAGGGAGGAGGGTTCGTGATGCTCGATCTTTAGTTTTCTGTGTAGTGTTTTGTAAATCATTATTTGTCCTTTTTCTCTTTGCCAATGTGTTGTCTGTCCTTTGTCGATTTACTTATTCTAATTACTCCTCTGGTATCTTCATTTTTTTATATATCCAATAGTTGTAGTGTGAAGGAATGTTTCTACTTTTATATGTGTAACTGGTTACAAATTAGGGATAATATGAAGCAGCCGGCCGCGATACTGGTATTACCAGTATTGTAATATTTACAATACTGGTATTAACAGTATTATAATATTTACAATGCTGGAAATACCAGTATTGTAACACTGTACAATACTAGAAATACCAATATTGTAATGTTACAATACCGGAAATTCAGTATCGTATATATACAATACTGGATGTACCAGTATCGTACATTTACAATACTGGAATACCAGAATCGTTGATCTATACACAATACCGGAAGCTCCAATATTCTTCATCCAACAATACTGGTAATACTAATATTGTAAAACACACGATACTGGAAGCTCCAGTATTCTTCATCCAGCAATACTGGTAATACTAGTATTGTAAAACACACAATACTGGAAATTCTAGTATCCTGAATTCACCAGTATCAAACTCTAAGGGACCATACAAAACTTGATACTTTGACATTACAGGACCTTTGCCTCTTATGTTATGTACAGCAGAAATGACGTATGAGCATGCCAGATTGTGTATAGCTATCAATTTTAAGATTGAATATTGGCTGCTCCCAAAATTAGCAAAGGGAATAAGAGAATTATACATGATTGTATTAATACCATGACATACCAGTATCGCAGCCGGCTGCTTCATAATATCCCAAATTAGTTCTAGGAGCTATTTGGATATATTTAGGATCTTGATATAAAATGGAAGGTCAATTTCTATTAAAAAAAATACCTAACAGTTTAATAATGTAAAACTTCTGTGTACTTGAGTCTTGACGTAACTGTTGTCATGCATGTTTTGTACAGGTGCTATCTAATACAAGCGTGAAATGATCGCGACTTCCGGTAAAGTAGTAAAGTAGCATAAGCCCCGCCTCTTGTAATCAGATTGACAGATCACCAAAAATCAAGATGCTTGGAAATTGTTACTTTTGCATCTATAAATTTATAAATGGCATTATTTCGTATTTACTATTCTATCATAACGAACATATAATTATTTAATATTCAGTACGACAGGGTATAGATTTATCAAAGTCGTACAACAATGCTATTCAAAAAGCAGACGTCTGTGTCCAGAAAATATTCCATTGTCATCAATTGTCATAAATTTATGTTGAAAAAATACCCAGGACAACCTTAGCATCACGGCGTACCGATTTACACAAATGTAACTGGTTAAAGGGTCACTCATAAACTACACTATGGTAAATAAAATGAAACTATAAGAATTGTTTTGAGAGCGTGGCCAGTAAAATCAGAAAGTTAATTTGCCATGGTTTAATATATCAGTTTCTACAATTTTAAGATTCGATTTTTGAATTGTTCCGACAGTGTGGTATTTTTTTGTTTTTCATGTTATTCCATCAGTGATAATATATAACAGTTTTCAACAATCAATCACGCTTTTGAGTATCATGACGACGTTCTCTTCTAATTTAATCGATTGATTTTTGTAAGAAAATAAGCCACAAAAACAATTAATTTCAAAGTATTTACATGAGAAACAATCATGTGGTTCTGTACCAAAACAAAACGTGATTCTTTGTTTCTAAGCCAACGTTAAAACGTGATTCATTGTTCCAACCAACGTTAAAACATGATTCACATTGTTTCTAAGCCAACGTTAAAACATGATTCATTGTTTCTACGCCAACGTTAAAACGTAATTCATTGTTCCAAACAACGTTAAAACATGATTCATTGTTTCTAAGCCAATGTTAAAACGTGATTCATTATTTCTAAGCTAACCTTAAAACGTGATTCATTGTTTCTAAGCCAAGGTTAAAACGTGCTTCATTATTTCTAAGCCTAGGTTAAAACGTGATTCATTGTTCCAAGCCAACCTTAAAACGTGATACACAGTCAAAACGATTTTTTTATTTTATTTTATTTTATCTTATTTTTTTGCTTTTTCAATAAAAACAAAACAAAATAGATTGTTTCGCACTATTACACAACATCAACAGCATTAACATATACACTGTATTATACTTCTGAATACAGAAAGGACATGCCATAATACAGTCATACGATACAGCATTGAAATGAAAGAAAAACACATGAGAAAATGAACGATTGCATAGAAATGTATTAAGTATAGAATGATAATCAAGCCGTAATTGTTTTTACCACAAACTCACAACGACTTGTAAATTATTTGGCTCTCCAATCTTTTGTCTTTAAGCGTACCTAATGAAGGATATTGTAGAGCGGCGTCGTGCGTATTATGGGTCGATAACGTACTGCTGGTGGACTATAAGTCTCCGAGGGTATCACCCGTAATCAGTGTTTGATATTGACACGGTTTGTTAGATATGTATTATCTAAATTTAAATTACAGTTCCTAATATACGTACATTGTCGAATGATATATAATTTATTTGTACGAGCTTTAGAAACAGATAGAAAAACGAATATGTGGCGAGCTTTTCTGTCATGTTTCGCAGAGAGTGCAAATTAATTTGATATTTGGACACGTACGCATATTGCGATTATACTGCAATGTCAAAAATCCTAAAACAACTGCCAAATTGTCTGACAAGAGCAGAAACAAACATTGTTCTGATCGTTTTTATGGTGTCGTCGCTTAACGTGAATCGGGTACCAAAAAACTATATCTTGGTCAGTAACTGTATATAACAAAAATGTATAAGGTATTTGTATCTACGTTGGATATTCTTTTCTATGAAAAACAGTAGGAACAACTCCCTTATCCTGTCTTTCAACTTTGAGTGGGGAATAGTTGTGTAGAGGGTAGAGAAGTCAAATGTTTTAATGCTATTGTAGGAGGAGAGGGACATTGATTGTATGTACTCTAACAGATCTTTAGAGTTCTCCAGAATCCACATCTGATTCACACTACCTCTTGAGTAGCTAGTTTCACAGCAACTCTGATGCCCGGTTTTGACCGCTGATAGATTATATATATATTAATAATTTGGAAAGAGGTTTCGTGGAGCATTTGCCACACCCAGCAAAATAATTCTGTTTGTAAGGACATTTGTGTAAGTTAGGAATATAGCAGAGTGACGGTAGATCCAGTTCTTCATCCTTGGTTAAAAGTCCAAAGGAACATATAACAGACCTATGATTGTTCAGGATTTCCTCTTTCGTAAGTGTCGTCACGGTATATGTAGGGTTGCCAAGTTAATTGTCAATGCCTAATTCCTTTATAAAGCAGTCTACGTAATGTGATTTACATACAAATCAATATTGATAGGGGGCTTATCGGCGGAGACAATCTCCTTAAATATTTTACTCACTTTCTACCCGTACTGTTTAATGAGGGAAGCCATGAATGTTTTACTCAGTTTCTACAAGGACTGTTTATGTAAAGATGTTAAAGAAGTATTTCAAGATCATGTTTAAAATAAGAAAATATTCTATTTATTTCATGACGTTAAACATTCTTATTTATTTTGATGTTTGTATGATTTTTAGACAGTTTTATGTACACTTGTTTCCTAATAATAAATCACTGTATATTATAGGCAGCATTTTTTTTCTCATTTCAGATCAAATCAAATCAAATTATTTATTGGATAAAACATAGTTAAGTACATGTACATCATAATCACAATGTTGCGTAATCCAATACATTCACAAACATATATAAACATAGAGATAACACATAATATCATAATATTAAGTCTTCAGATAAGACTATAATCTTTAGGGATGAGCACATCAGTTAGATAATAATGTCATAATGTGTATTATCATTTTGGGAGTATTAGAGTTAAATTAGAATAAAATTATTATTATCATTTGGAAGTTTTTGCCAGTTACTTGAGGAAAGTTAAATATTTTAAAAAGTTGAATCTCTGAGTGAGTAGGATTCTTTTAAATATAAGCAAATGTTATTTAAGTCTTGAGATGAACTAGGATTGAGGAGACGGTTGATTATCACCTCTGTAGTTTCATTAAATTTCCTATTAAACAATGTAAAGAATTTATCTCTCACTGAATTATATATGGGACACTCTATTAAAAAGTGATGTTCATCTTCAACCTTATCTTTACATGCTTTACAGAATCTCTCATTAGCTGGTATTGTGGGTTTGCAATACCTGCCAGTTTCAATAGCAAGGCTGTGTGCACTTAATCTAAGTTTTGTTAAGAAAGAGCGCACATATTTATTAATATTGAATGTTAGATACTTTTGTATTTCAAAAGTTGTGAGGATTTTACTGAAAAATCTCAGTTTTCCTGTTTCACTATTTCTTATATGTATTAACTGGTTCATAAGTTTACCAGAATAATAGGTACTCATTTCCTTACTATATTGCACATGAGAGAGATCCAAAGTATCTAAATTAAATATAGTTTTTAGTTGTTTTACAGATTTCCCCTAAGAAAGACAATTTTGAGAGTGTAACTGTTTGTCTTCTTCAAAAGCTGATCTTAGTAAATCATATACATAATCCTTGGACTGTTCAATCTTTATCAGACGGTTATACTATTTAAACATAAGTTTAAAGGCCTTAAAACACAGTGATTCAAGTCCCAATTCTGCATGAATAGCAAGATTAGGGACTTGCCATGTACACCAAGTATTTGTGTCATAATCATATTTTGTGTTTTTTCGAATGATAAATTATGTAAATTTTCTATGTTAATTTTATGATCAGCTATCCAAATCTCGGAACCATAGGTTAGAATAGGAGTGATCATGGAATTATATAGTTTTAACCATTTTTGTACTGATAAACTATCAGATGATGGCATATTAGCTTTTAAACCAAAAAATGCTTTCCGCCTAGTAGCTTTTTGAGCTAGAATTTCTGGAGCATAATTAAGTTTTCCGCTACAGGTTACAGTTAAACCTAGATATTTATATTCTTTTACTAGTTCTAATCTATTATCATTAAGATCAAACAAATATGCATTACTATCAGTTTTTGCTTTCCTTTCAGTTTTAGAAAGAATCATAACTTTTGTTTTCTTTATATTTATGTTGAGCCTCCACTTCTCACAATAGTTGTCCAAGGCATTTAGACAGTGTTGTAAACCAGTTGGAGATTCTGAAAGGATTACTAAATCATCTGCGTATAAGATGATTAAATGTATGAACGCCTAAACTTACTAGTTTAGTTTGTGTGTTGTCAATAAAACTTGACTTAATGTCGTCCACAAATATGTTGAACAA
This sequence comes from Bathymodiolus brooksi, assembly GCA_963680875.1. Lineage (NCBI taxonomy): Eukaryota > Metazoa > Mollusca > Bivalvia > Mytilida > Modiolidae > Bathymodiolus > Bathymodiolus brooksi. The sequence goes on from OY804577.1 coordinate 33,929,348, forward strand.
TGTGGCTTAAGCTATCCCCTTGTTTTACTCCAAGGAGGGTTGTTTAAAATGGTTCACTATATGAGTCTCCAAATTTACATGAATATAATCTATTAGAATATAATTTTAACCTGTATATAAAGTCCTATAAAGAGCAACTGCTAATAAATGGCACATTTTCCGATTTCCTTGAGTGCCCTTTATATATACAGACTTGACTCTAACTGTATTTAGGGACCGACCATTTAACTTGAAGGGGGGGGGGGGGTTATGGTTTTTTGTTTCATTCATAATTTTTTTTTCGGACAACACAAGAGTTAGAATTTTTTTTTTTTGTCGCGCACAGCGCGAATTTTTTTCAAGAATTTAACATTAGGTTATATGACAAAAACTCTGAATCAGATTATTTTTTTTTCTCCACCAAAATCAGAATATTTTTTTCAGCAACATAGGGAAATGCACTTGGAAACGTAAGTATACATAGGGGTCATGTATATTATTCGAACTGGTTAAGTAGGTAAATTGTAGAGTAATTTTTGAAAAAATGTAAGAAAGGTTCATCGACGCATGCCATTACATGTATATTCTGGTTTCTTTTGTTTTAAGTATGGGAAAAAAAATTTAAATTGATATTATATTTATTTTTACAAAAGTCGAGTGTCTTTATAATACCAAGAATTTGATATTGTACTTCCACTTTCGTTTCTTCCATACTTGATTCAAGTAAGTGCATATGACCTTTAAATTTCCGTTGATCATGATGCTTCGTTTTTAAAAATGCAGAGAGAAATTTTTTAATTATTATGTATGTTTGTTACTTCATCTGTTTAACAAATGCATCCTGATTTTAGATAATAATAGAGAAAAAAAATAATATCAGTACATATCAACTTTTTAAACTTCGGCCTTGTTTTACGTCATATCTTAATCAAACCTGGAATTTGATATTCTACTTTCACTTTGGTTTTTCCATTCCTCATGAAGGTAAGTGTGAATGAACTTTTTTCACTGCAGAAAGAATGTATTTAATAATGTAGCATATGTGTACCGCATCCTTGTTTGTCTGACAAATTGATACATACATATTTTATTATAAATTCGAATATCTCGTGTTTTAATACAACACGTCAACAGCCTCAGAAATACCTGACAAGCAGAAAAAATTAAACTAGGAAGAAATATTCGAGCAAAAAACTTTATTGACTTTTGCACCATAAACAGATCAGTCTGTAACAACAGTAGAGACTTCACCGTGCCATCTTGTAAAACCGATCAGTACAAAAACTCATTTTTCGTTAAAACGACATTAGATTGGAACCATCTGAGTGACTCTTTTGTTAAATGTGACAGTGTCGAGGCATTTAAATCAGCCCTCGAATCGCACGACTAATTCGATCCATGATCTCTCACCCGCTGCAAAATTACCATTTCTGGGATATAGCAGTGTACCCCATACAGATACAGATACAAAACAACAACAAATACAATAATGCTTTATTTGCCATCAGTGACACCCTTGAGAGCAGAATAATCACATAATAAATTTATATACAATGATTTGTGTATAATTTAAGACATATATGACAAATAATATTACAGTTACTATGCATGAGGTGGAAGAAATTGGTGGAAGAAATTGTGTCTTTAAAATTAAGAAACGTGTAGTACATCACGTCGTATGTATACAGGAGCATGGAGGTATTATGATACTTCTGGGAGTACATTGTGTAAATAGTGTAGAACATAGACTGAAGCGAGTAAAGGTAATATATGAACCCTAGTAACCCAGAAAGACAATAATCTGACATTCGTACTATAGGGTTATTGCATGAATATTGGTGAAAATTGTCCCGAGCAGTATATCATATTGCCCGATCTTGTGAATGCAATATGATATATTGCGAGGGACAATATTCACCAAAATTCATGCAATAACCCTTTTATTATATAGTAATAAATATATTATGCCTAAAGCATTTTTTATAGGGTACCTGTAAAATGCGAAATGAAATGCGAAAAGAAATATACCGAAACGAAACGAAACGAAATGAAACGTAGCGAAATGAAACGTAACGAAATTTACCAAAACAAAGCGAAACGGAACGAAACGACATGAAGCGTAACAAAATTTACCAAAGCGAAATGGAACGAAACAAAACAAAATGAAATGTACACAAAAACTGGAATGGAATGCAATTTAGCGAAACAAATATACCGAAACAGAACAAAACAGAATATGTCGAAACATACATGCCTGTTCCAAGCCCGATCTGGATGACCATTGGTCATATAAATGGTTGTTCTTGTCGGAGGAGTTGTGGGTGGTTCTTTTTGTCGATGTTCATGTGATTGTCGGTGAACACTGCTTGACTTTTTTTTCTTTTCACTTTCAATACAAAAAGATGTGAATAATCATGCAGAGGGCTTACTGCAAAAAGGTGCTATGTCAGTATGTGTATGTATTTAATATAATTTTCTATATAGGCCCTATACATAGCCCTTTTATGCACTGAACCCTCGATATACAAACTCCTTGTTGGAAACTTATACTAGTATAGCTTTTTGAAACATTGCATTGTTCAGGAATAGCCTAGAATAAACCTGCCATTTACCTCATTGCCGGTCGACGAGTACTCTAGGACATTTTGGCTTCCACAGCAAAATAAGATGTACAACGATTCTTTAATGTGCATGGAACTCGGCATTCTCAAAACGCAGGAATAGGACGTCACTTTCCGATGGACGGCCATGAAGGAGGGGTCGAACCCAGCAAGCCTGGTAGGCCGGATTGTGTTTCTACCCCGACATCCCTCAGAGTTCGCATGAATGAAGGGTTGTACCCCGCAAGCCTGACTGAATGGTCGGGATAATATTTCTACCACCGCCGAGCATCCCTTGCGGCTTACGAAAATGTATAATGTACTATTTAAAACTAGATGAATATATATCGATTGTGTGCCATCGAAAATACCCGCTTTTCTCCCATACTAAATTATAGTGACACAGCTGAATTTTACCAATGCCCACAGACACACTTGCAGTGTTCACCAATCTGCGAATTTCATACTCCCAATAGTCCATTTGTGCCACCAACAGTTATTAGAGGTAAATACATTGCTGTTATGTGAATGTATAGCATGATAATATTGATATTGCATGGAAGTTATACCAAATCTCTTAAACTGTGAAATGATTTATCTAATTATTAAATTTGATTTTTTAATTGGGATAGACATTTGCTCCTCGATTGGCCCATTTTCGTTTCATTTTATTTTGTTCCGTTCCGTTACGTTTCGTTTCATTTTGGTAAATTTCGTTTCGTTTCATTTCGCATGTTTCGTTTTGTATTTCATTTCACATTTTACAGGTACCCTTTTTTATAGGAATATTGTGTATTTTATTATATTTAAGTGGAATTTTGAACTACATTTGTACTTCAAATATTCATATTTGAACTAGTGCAATATACATTTTGTCAGTATTTTTTTATCAGCGTGCAAATACAAGGATATATTGCACGATTATTTTCCATTGAAATCGAGAAAAGGGTTATTTCCCCGAGGTCCGTAGGACCGAGGGAAATAACCCTTTCGAGATTTAATTATTTTGGATATTACATTATCATGAAAGACATAATTGTATTATTATACTGAACAAAACTAGGAATCTTTGGGCATGCTAAAACTACAAGAATTCTACTCTATTATTATTTTTGATGAAATTTAAAACACAAAAATCAGTGACTAACAAAATAACTTCAAATAACTTGAATTCAATGGGTTTTAACAGTTTTTTACTGCGTTCAACATTTGGCCTATTGTTTATTCATGGATACATTGAAATTAACAATACATCCGGTTGTATATGGTGTGAAAGCTGAATTTCCCATCACATTAAAGCCACTTTTGTTGAATTTTTTGTGCTTTTACAGTCCTTATCTGCCAAAATTGCTTCAATGTCTAATGTCAAAGCAAGGGAAATAATTAGATATTTTATCGACGTGCAAAAGCATGCCAAATTTTTATGGGATATTTCCCTCCCACGCGCAGATACCCAAACCGATATTTTACTTACGTGCACATTGCACCGGGAAAAGGGAGTTATTTCTTTTCACGTACAGAAAATACTGTTATTATTTTCCATCTAGTTTCTATAGTAAAGTATAATAATAAATGTTATTATTATACCTCATATATTAATTACCATAAATAGATTAATTGGATTGGACAATGGGTAAAAATCAGAACACGTGATCACACAGGACAAAAATCATATTCCGTGGAATAAAAATCATATTCCCCCCCCCCCCCCCTCGGAAGCCTCGCGGGTTTTCCCGCCAGAGTTATCGTTCTTTGACAGGAAAACGTCAGAGGCACTCGAAGCGCATCACATGTATGTGTTTTCTTGGTTTCATTCGGTATAATAAAACATTTATAGCATGCGGGTTCAGGAAATATGAAAATTTATTCAACCACGAGTATCATATTCCCATCGGGTGTTGCCCTCAGGGAATATGATACTCTTGGGTAAATAAATGTTCATATTTCCCTCACAGGCACTTGGGTACACTCTGTGATTATCGTTATTTTCATGAAAATTAAATATTTTCCCTTAATAAGTGCCTCTATTCCAACCTTCTCTACACAGAATCACCTAATTTTGATGTATTTTACACATTTTGATACAACCCATTTTTTCTATAAATACTATAATATCAACAATGCCAGCAACTCGCTGCCATTTTTTGGGTTACTGTACATTATAAAATTTCACCTACCTCGCTTCAATAGTAGATTTCTCCGTGGAAAGTCACTTTCTCGCCGTAACAGCCGCGGTCGTCGTTTTCTAGTATATTGTTCCGTTTATTCAACACGTTAGAAGTCCATCGGATCACAATTTATTATTAAATAGTCACATTTGCACTGTTCAGTTATGTTTTTTAATTTACTGTGCCGGAAGTCTCTTCAATTGTTTTAGGGGAGGTAATTTTTTCCCGAAATATTTAACATTTTTACATTTTGTAGAATGGCAATGCATTGCTGTAACTTGTTTTGATTGTGACACATTTTGTTAGAAGGGAATGTAAATTGATAAATATTTATCTAGACAGAGGGTGTGCTCTATACTTTAAGTCGAACACTATCATGTATCTTTTTCCTCTAATTACACTGGAGAATGACATTCTTGATTTTAAACCCCTGGTACAATGTATACTAGCTTTTACTTTTACCAGCAGTTTTCATATTTTCAAAATTATAATAGACACCACTCCTATTAAAACATTGTATAGTAGACACCACACCTATTAAGACGGTGTATAGTAGACACCACTGATATTAAGACTGTGTATAGTAGACACCACTCCTATTAAAACATTGTATAGTAGACACCACACCTATTAAGACATTGTATAGTAGACCCCACACCTATTAAGACATTGTATAGTAGACACCACTCCTATTAAGACATTGTATAGTAGACACCACACCTATTAAGACATTGTATAGTAGACACCACACCTATTAAGACATTGTATAGTAGACCCCACACCTATTAAGACATTGTATAGTAGACACCACTCCTATTAAGACATTGTATAGTAGACACCACTCCTATTAAGACATTGTATGGTAGACACCACACCTATTAAGACATTGTATGGTAGACACCACTCCTATTAAGACAGTGTATGGTAGACACCACTCCTATTAAGACAGTGTATGGTAGACACCACACCTATTAAGACAGTGTATATTAGACCCCACTCCTATTTAGATATTGTATAGTAGACACCACTCCTATTAAGACATTGTATAGTAGACACCACTCCTATTAAGACAATGTATAGTAGACCCCACTCATATTAAGACACTGTATAATAGATCCCACTCCTATTTAGATATTGTATAGTAGACACCACTCCTATTAAGACATTGTATAGTAGACACCACTCCTATTAAGACATTATATAGTAGACACCACACCTTTTAAGACATTGTATAGTAGGCCCCACTCCTATTAAGACAGTGTATAGTAGACCCCACTCCTATTAAGACAGTGTATAGTAGACCCCACTTCTATTAAGACAGCGTATAGTAGACCCCACTCCTATTTAGATATTGTATAGTAGACACCACTCCTATTAAGACATTATATAGCAGACACCACTCCTATTAAGACAGTGTATAGTAGACCCCACTCCTATTAAGACATTGCATAGTAGACACCACTCCTATTAAGACATTGCATAGTAGACACCACTCCTATTAAGACAGTGTATAATAGACCCCACTCCTATTAAGACACTGTATTATAGATCCCACTCCTATTAAGATATTGTATAGTAGACACCACTCCTATTAAAGACAGTGTATAATAGACACCACACCTATTAAGACAGTGTATAGTAGACCCCACTCCTATTAAGACACTGTATAATAGATCCCACTCCTATTAAGACATTACATAGTAGACACCACTCCTATTAAGACATTGTATAGTAGACACCACTCCTATTAAGACACTGTATAATAGATCCCACTCCTATTAAGATATTGTATAGTAGACACCACTCCTATTAAAGACAGTGTATAATAGACACCACTCCTATTAAGACAGTGTATAGTAGACACCACTCCTATTAAGACATTACATAGTAGACACCACACCTATTAAGACAGTGTATCATAGACCTCATTCCTATTTAGATATTGTATAGGAGACACCACTCCTATTAAGACATTGTATAGTAGACACCACTCCTATTAAGACAGTGTATAGTAGACCCCACTCCTATTAAGACATTGTATAGTAGACCCCACTCCTATTAAGACAGTGTATGGTAGACCCCTCTCCTATTAAGAAATTGTATAATAGACCCCATTCATATTAAGATATAGTATAGTAGACGTCACACTTATTAGGACATTGTATAATAGACCCCATTCATATTAAGATATAGTATAGTAGACGTCACACTTATTAAGACATTATATAATAGACCCCACTCCTATTACGACATTGTATAATAGACCCCATTCATATTAAGATATAGTATAGTAGACGTCACACTTATTAAGACATTGTATAATGGACCCCACTCCTATTACAACAGTGTATAGTAGACCCCACTCCTATTAAGACATTATATAATAGACCCCATTCATATTAAGATATTGTATAGTAGACTTCACACCTATTAATACATTGTATAGTAGACCCCATGCCTATTAAGACACTGTATAATAGATCCCACTCCTATTAAGACATTGTACAGTAGACACCACTCCTATTAAGACATTGTATGGTAGACACCACTCCTATTAAGACATTGTATAATAGACCCCACTCCTATAAAGACAGTGTATAATAGACCCGTCTCCTATTAAGACAGTGTATAGGAGACCCCACTCCTATTAAGACATTGTACAGTAGACACCACTCTTATTAAGACAGTGTATAATAGACCCCTCTCCTATTAAGACAGTGTATAATAGACCCCACTCCTATTAATACAGTGTAGAGTAGACCCCACTCCTATTAAGACACTGTATAATAGACCACCCCATACCTATTAAGACATTGCATTGAAAACACCACTCCTATTAAGACATTGTATAATAGACCCCATTCATATTAAGATATTGTATAGTAGACTTCACACCTATTAAGACATTTTATAGTAGATCCCACTCCTATTAAGACAGTGTATAGTAGACCCCACTCCTATTAAGACACTGTATAATAGACCACCCCATACCTATTAAGACATTGCATTGTAGTGTATAATAGACCCCACTCCTATTAAGACAGTGCATAGTAGTCCCACTCCTATTAAGACAGTGCATAGTAGTCCCACTCCTATTAAGACAGTGCATAGTAGTCCCACTCCTATTAAGACAGTGCATAGTAGTCCCACTCCTATTAAGACACTATAATAGACCACCCCATGCTTATTAAGACATTGCATTGTAGACACCACTCCTATTAAGACATTGTATAATAGACCCCATTCATATTAAGATATTGTATAGTAGACTTCACACCTATTAAGACATTGTATAGTAGATCCCACTCCTATTAAGACATTGTACAGTGGACACCACTCCTATTAAGACATTGTATGGTAGACACCACTCCTATTAAGACATTGTATAATAGACCCCACTCCTATTAAGACAGTGTATAATAGACCCCTCTCCTATTAAGACAGTATATAGTAGACCCCACTCCTATTAAGACATTGTACAGTAGACCCCACTCCTATTAAGACACTGTATAATAGACCACCCCATGCCTATTAAGACATTGCATTGTACACCACTCCTATTAAGACATTGCATAATAAACCCCATTCATATTATGATATTGTATAGTAGACTTCACTCCTATTAAGACATTGTATAGTAGATCCCACTCCTATTAAGACAGTGCATAGTAGACTCCACTCCTATTAAGACATTGTACAGTAGACACCACTCCTATTAAGACAGTGTATAATAGACCCCTCTCCTATTAATACAGTGTATAATAGACCCCACTCGTATTAAGACAGTGTATAGTAGACCCCACTCCTATTAAGACACTGTATAATAGACCACCCCATGCCTATTAAGACATTGCATTGTAGACACCGCTCCTATTAAGACGTATAATAGACACCATTCATATTAAGATATTGTATTGTAGACTTCACACCTATTAAGACAGTGTATAGTAGACCCCACCCCTATTAAGACAGTGTATAATAGCCCCCACTCCTATTAAGACAGTGTGTAATAGACCCCACTCCTATTAAGCTATTGTATAGTAGACTTCACACCTATTAAGACATTGTATAGTAGATACCACTCCTATTAAGACATTGTATGGTAGACCCCACTCCTGTTAAGGCATTGTATAATAGACCCCACTCCTATTAAGGCATTGTATAATAGACCCCACGCCTATTAAGACATTGTACAGTAGACACCACTCCTATTAAGACATTGTATAGTAGATCCCACTCCTATTAAGACAGTGTACAATAGACCCCACTCCTATTAAGACAGTGTATAATAGACCCCACTCCTGTTAAGACAGTGTATAATAGACCCCACTCCTATTAAGACATTGTACAGTAGACCCCACTCTTATTAAGATAGCATACAGCAAACCAGACTCCTATTAAGGCTATGTATAATAGACCACACTTCTATTAAGACAATGTATAGTAGACCTCACACCTATTAAGTTAGTGTATAATAGACCCCCACCCCTATTCAAACATTGGGTAGTATATACACTCATAATAAGATAGTGTTTAGTAGACCACTCTCCTTTTGATTGCCCTTTTGGTATTCTGTGGTGTTTATATAAATAAATAAAGTATGAACAGTATGGTTTTTAATATAATATAATACACAATACGATAACTATAAACTAATTTGGTGGTCACTTAAATATGCAGTGTTGCTGATAATATTATAAATGCACTCTGATACATGTATGTATCATTAGGCTGTATGTTGTATCAACATGAACTGATTGACACATTGGTTTTCGAGAAACGCATCGTGCACAGTAAATTTGATATCTACGTTTGTATTACTGATTGCCATGCATCAAACATCACATATCTATTACTGATTGCCATGCATCAAACATCACATATCTATTACTGATTGCCATGCATCAAACATCACATATCTATTACCGATTGCCATGCATCAAACATCACATATCTATTACCGATTGCCATGCATCAAACATCACATATCTATTACCGATTGCCATGCATCAAACATCACATATCTATTACCGATTGCCATGCATCAAACATCACATATCTATTACTGATTGCCATGCATCAAACATCACATATCTATTAGTATTACTGATTGCCATGCATCAAACATCACATATCTATTAGTATTACTGATTGCCATGCATCAAACATCACATATCTATTAGTATTACTGATTGCCATGCATCAAACATCACATATCTATTACCGATTGCCATGCATCAAACATCACATATCTATTACCGATTGCCATGCATCAAACATCACATATCTATTACTGATTGCCATGCATCAAACATCACATATCTATTAGTATTACTGATTGCCATGCATCAAACATCACATATCTATTACTGATTGCCATGCATCAAACATCACATATCTATTAGTATTACTGATTGCCATGCATCAAACATCACATATCTATTACCGATTGCCATGCATCAAACATCACATATCTATTACTGATTGCCATGCATCAAACATCACATATCTATTACTGATTGCCATGCATCCAACATCACATATCTATTACTATATTGTAAGTTACGAATTAATTTTCAGGCCAGAACAAACATATTCTTAAAAGTTGTTAAAGGGGAGATAACTAGAATCAAACCCAGAAATGGCTAATTAAAGAAGATAATAGTAGACATGCACACAGAGAGATTAACAGGTGTACAATTTTTAATGATAATCGTTACTGTTAAGTGATTTTTGTTTGAAGGGGGGTGGGTGTAATAAAACGATCAATATTTAAAATAGTTTTATTTAACGTGCTTTTGATATGTGGATAATTAATAAGACAATAAAAACAATGATTATACCGTTATATAAACCAAGCAAATGGATGAAATATTACACATAAATTATACTGAATATATTACATGAAATAACGCATATGTAATTAATGTTAATTATTCTGATTCTTATGGGGAGCATTAAATTGCGGCAGTTGGTTAACAACACTGTTATGACGATCATCGTGACAATATATCATTTTCAGGAATACACAAACCACCCTAACCTCTAGTTAGATAGATTTTGCAAGGTGTTCTTTAAAACATCCATAGGAATAACAGACTAAAGAGTCAACTAAAATATGCTTCAGTTATAAAAAAAAGCTGTCTTTTGATCACAATAATGTTAATTTCTAGGTATATAATGCAGTTATTACAACACTATTTTAAAGGCATGACCGTGCAATTAAAACATATTATAACAACAATATTGTACTTATTTACATACTAATGTTAACAACTGCGCCTAGAGTTCTTAAACTAACACTAAGGCATTTATATTTAATCATGTAACGTTATGTGAACAATAATTTTATCGAAGGTTGATGTGTGTTACATTAAATTTCTGTGTTAAAGAAAATTACCACACAGAAGTAGTTGTTTGGAGGCTGCATGTATATACCATTTTCAATCGACTTATGTAGTGAAATTTCTATTTTCCAAACATAATTAATTCCACATAAGATGCGTCGAATGGAAGATGGATACATTTGTATATACATGTACATGTACATGAATATCGGAGGAAGGTGGTTTGAAATGTTCACATTTTGAAGTGCATAATTGGAACAATCTGAAACATTCGGTGGTAAAATATTGTTAAGGTAAGATGGATTATTTCCATGAATAATGGTGTTCATCAAACTTGAGCAATGTTTTTCTTTACTTATCAGGTAACGGTTTCCAACCAGTCACTGAATAAAGCGGTTCACTGCTAGCATGTATTGGGAATAAGGTAACAATTCTAGCAGCCTCCTATAAAATTGTGGTTATTTTAGCTGATCAAAAACTTAAATCCCAAAACACTCTACAGTTCACAACCATATCCCATTACGATTCTTATGTAAGTAAAATATTAGGTAATGTTAGTTTATTTTAAAACATGTTTTCATGAAATAAACTAGCATTTACAATTTTTCTTGTAACACTGATACCAATACTTCCATTGGGATCATTTTTATTTGGTAGAAGTAGGTAGCCCGAAAATATCTGTCTAAACACCATGATTGTGTGATTGGTTTTCAATATGTTTTCACCATCTTCGTACCATACATAAACTGTTGACTACTTTATAACAACATTGTTGACGTTGGACTATATATCAATGAAGTATCACTTTATAACAACATTGTTGACGTTGGACTATATATCAATGAAGTATCACTTTATAACAACATTGTTGACGTTGGACTATATATCAATGAAGTATCACTTTATAACAACATTGTTGACGTTGGACTATATATCAATGAAGTATCACTTTATAACAATATTGTTGACGTTGGACTATATATCAATGAAGTATCACTTTATAACAACATTGTTGACGTTGGACTATATATCAATGAAGTATCACTTTATAACAATATTGTTGACGTTGGACTATATATCAATGAAGTATCACTTTATAACAACATTGTTGACGTTGAACTATATATCAATGAAGTATCACTTTATAACAACATTGTTGACGTTGGACTATATATCAATGAAGTATCACTTTATAACAGCATTGTTGACGTTGGACTATATATCAATGAAGTATCACTTTATAACAACATTGTTGACGTTGGACTATATATCAATGAAGTATCACTTTATAACAACATTGTTGACGTTGGACTATATATCAATGAAGTATCACTTTATAACAGCATTGTTGACGTTGGACTATATATCAATGAAGTATCACTTTATAACAATATTGTTGACGTTGGACTATATATCAATGAAGTATCACTTTATAACAACATTGTTGACGTTGGACTATATATCAATGAAGTATCACTTTATAACAGCATTGTTGACGTTGGACTATATATCAATGAAGTATCACTTTATAACAACATTGTTGACGTTGGACTATATATCAATGAAGTATCACTTTATTACAACATTGTTGACGTTGGACTATATATCAATGAAGTATCACTTTATAACAACATTGTTGACGTTGGACTATATATCAATGAAGTATCACTTTATAACAGCATTGTTGACGTTGGACTATATATCAATGAAGTATCACTTTATAACAACATTGTTGACGTTGGTCTATATATCAATGAAGTATCACTTTATAACAATATTGTTGACGTTGGACTATATATCAATGAAGTATCACTTTATAACAACATTGTTGACGTTGGACTATATATCAATGAAGTATCACTTTATAACAACATTGTTGACGTTGGACTATATATCAATGAAGTATCACTTTATAACAACATTGTTGACGTTGGACTATATATCAATGAAGTATCACTTTATAGCAACATTGTTGACGTTGGACTATATATCAATGAAGTATCACTTTATAACAACATTGTTGACGTTGGACTATATATCAATGAAGTATCACTTTATAACAATATTGTTGACGTTGAACTATATATCAATGAAGTATCACTTTATAACAGCATTGTTGACGTTGGACTATATATCAATGAAGTATCACTTTATAACAACATTGTTGACGTTGGACTATATATCAATGAAGTATCACTTTATAACAACATTGTTGACGTTGGACTATATATCAATGAAGTATCACTTTATAACAACATTGTTGACGTTGGACTATATATCAATGAAGTATCACTTTATAACAACATTGTTGACGTTGGACTATATATCAATGAAGTATCACTTTATAACAACATTGTTGACGTTGGACTATATATCAATGAAGTATCACTTTATAACAACATTGTTGACGTTGGACTATATATCAATGAAGTATCACTTTATAACAACATTGTTGACGTTGGACTATATATCAATGAAGTATCACTTTATAACAATATTGTTGACGTTGGACTATATATCAATGAAGTATCACTTTATAACAATATTGTTGACGTTGGACTATATATCAATGAGGTATCACTTTATAACAATATTGTTGACGTTGGACTATATATCAATGAAGTATCACTTTATAACAACATTGTTGACGTTGGACTATATATCAATGAAGTATCACTTTATAACAGCATTGTTGACGTTGGACTATATATCAATGAAGTATCACTTTATAACAATATTGTTGACGTTGGACTATATATCAATGAAGTATCACTTTATAACAACATTGTTGACGTTGGACTATATATCAATGAAGTATCACTTTATAACAGCATTGTTGACGTTGGACTATATATCAATGAAGTATCACTTTATAACAACATTGTTGACGTTGGACTATATATCAATGAAGTATCACTTTATTACAACATTGTTGACGTTGGACTATATATCAATGAAGTATCACTTTATAACAACATTGTTGACGTTGGACTATATATCAATGAAGTATCACTTTATAACAGCATTGTTGACGTTGGACTATATATCAATGAAGTATCACTTTATAACAACATTGTTGACGTTGGACTATATATCAATGAAGTATCACTTTATAACAATATTGTTGACGTTGGACTATATATCAATGAAGTATCACTTTATAACAACATTGTTGACGTTGGTCTATATATCAATGAAGTATCACTTTATAACAACATTGTTGACGTTGGACTATATATCAATGAAGTATCACTTTATAACAACATTGTTGACGTTGGACTATATATCAATGAAGTATCACTTTATAACAACATTGTTGACGTTGGACTATATATCAATGAAGTATCACTTTATAACAACATTGTTGACGTTGGACTATATATCAATGAAGTATCACTTTATAACAACATTGTTGACGTTGGACTATATATCAATGAAGTATCACTTTATAACAATATTGTTGACGTTGAACTATATATCAATGAAGTATCACTTTATAACAGCATTGTTGACGTTGGACTATATATCAATGAAGTATCACTTTATAACAGCATTGTTGACGTTGGACTATATATCAATGAAGTATCACTTTATAACAACATTGTTGACGTTGGACTATATATCAATGAAGTATCACTTTATAACAACATTGTTGACGTTGGACTATATATCAATGAAGTATCACTTTATAACAACATTGTTGACGTTGGACTATATATCAATGAAGTATCACTTTATAACAACATTGTTGACGTTGGACTATATATCAATGAAGTATCACTTTATAACAACATTGTTGACGTTGGACTATATATCAATGAAGTATCACTTTATAACAACATTGTTGACGTTGGACTATATATCAATGAAGTATCACTTTATAACAACATTGTTGACGTTGGACTATATATCAATGAAGTATCACTTTATAACAATATTGTTGACGTTGGACTATATATCAATGAAGTATCACTTTATAACAATATTGTTGACGTTGGACTATATATCAATGAAGTATCACTTTATAACAATATTGTTGACGTTGGACTATATATCAATGAAGTATCACTTTATAACAACATTGTTGACGTTGGACTATATATCAATGAAGTATCACTTTATAACAACATTGTTGACGTTGGACTATATATCAATGAAGTATCACTTTATAACAACATTGTTGACGTTGGACTATATATCAATGAAGTATCACTTTATAACAACATTGTTGACGTTGGACTATATATCAATGAAGTATCACTTTATAACAACATTGTTGACGTTGGACTATATATCAATGAAGTATCACTTTATAACAACATTGTTGACGTTGGACTATATATCAATGAAGTATCACTTTATAACAACATTGTTGACGTTGGACTATATATCAATGAAGTATCACTTTATAACAACATTGTTGACGTTGGACTATATATCAATGAAGTATCACTTTATAACAACATTGTTGACGTTGGACTATATATCAATGAAGTATCACTTTATAACAACATTGTTGACGTTGGACTATATATCAATGAAGTATCACTTTATAACAACATTGTTGACGTTGGACTATATATCAATGAAGTATCACTTTATAACAACATTGTTGACGTTGGACTATATATCAATGAAGTATCACTTTATAACAACATTGTTGACGTTGGACTATATATCAATGAAGTATCACTTTATAACAACATTGTTGACGTTGGACTATATATCAATGAAGTATCACTTTATAACAACATTGTTGACGTTGGACTATATATCAATGAAGTATCACTTTATAACAATATTGTTGACGTTGGACTATATATCAATGAAGTATCACTTTATAACAATATTGTTGACGTTGGACTATATATCAATGAAGTATCACTTTATAACAACATTGTTGACGTTGGACTATATATCAATGAAGTATCACTTTATAACAACATTGTTGACGTTGGACTATATATCAATGAAGTATCACTTTATAACAACATTGTTGACGTTGGACTATATATCAATGAAGTATCACTTTATAACAACATTGTTGACGTTGGACTATATATCAATGAAGTATCACTTTATAACAACATTGTTGACGTTGGACTATATATCAATGAAGTATCACTTTATAACAACATTGTTGACGTTGGACTATATATCAATGAAGTATCACTTTATAACAACATTGTTGACGTTGGACTATATATCAATGAAGTATCACTTTATAACAACATTGTTGACGTTGGACTATATATCAATGAAGTATCACTTTATAACAACATTGTTGACGTTGGACTATATATCAATGAAGTATCACTTTATAACAACATTGTTGACGTTGGACTATATATCAATGAAGTATCACTTTATAACAACATTGTTGACGTTGGACTATATATCAATGAAGTATCACTTTATAACAACATTGTTGACGTTGGACTATATATCAATGAAGTATCACTTTATAACAACATTGTTGACGTTGGACTATATATCAATGAAGTATCACTTTATAACAACATTGTTGACGTTGGACTATATATCAATGAAGTATCACTTTATAACAACATTGTTGACGTTGGACTATATATCAATGAAGTATCACTTTATAACAACATTGTTGACGTTGGACTATATATCAATGAAGTATCACTTTATAACAACATTGTTGACGTTGGACTATATATCAATGAAGTATCACTTTATAACAACATTGTTGACGTTGGACTATATATCAATGAAGTATCACTTTATAACAACATTGTTGACGTTGGACTATATATCAATGAAGTATCACTTTATAACAACATTGTTGACGTTGGACTATATATCAATGAAGTATCACTTTATAACAACATTGTTGACGTTGGACTATATATCAATGAAGTATCACTTTATAACAACATTGTTGACGTTGAACTATATATCAATGAAGTATCACTTTATAACAACATTGTTGATGTTGGACTATATATCAATGAAGTATCACTTTATAACAACATTGTTGACGTTGGACTATATATCAATGAAGTATCACTTTATAACAACATTGTTGACGTTGGACTATATATCAATGAAGTATCACTTTATAACAACATTGTTGACGTTGGACTATATATCAATGAAGTATCACTTTATAACAACATTGTTGACGTTGGACTATATATCAATGAAGTATCACTTTATAACAACATTGTTGACGTTGGACTATATATCAATGAAGTATCACTTTATAACAATATTGTTGACGTTGGACTATATATCAATGAAGTATCACTTTATAACAACATTGTTGACGTTGGACTATATATCAATGAAGTATCACTTTATAACAATATTGTTGACGTTGGACTATATATCAATGAAGTATCACTTTATAACAATATTGTTGACGTTGGACTATATATCAATGAAGTATCACTTTATAACAGCATTGTTGACGTTGGACTATATATCAATGAAGTATCACTTTATAACAATATTGTTGACGTTGGACTATATATCAATGAAGTATCACTTTATAACAACATTGTTGACGTTGGACTATATATCAATGAAGTATCACTTTATAACAATATTGTTGACGTTGGACTATATATCAATGAAGTATCACTTTATAACAACATTGTTGACGTTGGACTATATATCAATGAAGTATCACTTTATAACAATATTGTTGACGTTGGACTATATATCAATGAAGTATCACTTTATAACAACATTGTTGACGTTGGACTATATATCAATGAAGTATCACTTTATAACAACATTGTTGACGTTGGACTATATATCAATGAAGTATCACTTTATAACAACATTGTTGACGTTGGACTATATATCAATGAAGTATCACTTTATAACAGCATTGTTGACGTTGAACTATATATCAATGAAGTATCACTTTATAACAATATTGTTGACATTGGACTATATATCAATGAAGTATCACTTTATAACAGCATTGTTGACGTTGGACTATATATCAATGAAGTATCACTTTATAACAATATTGTTGACGTTGGACTATATATCAATGAAGTATCACTTTATAACAATATTGTTGACGTTGGACTATATATCAATGAAGTATCACTTTATAACAGCATTGTTGACGTTGGACTATATATCAATGAAGTATCACTTTATAACAGCATTGTTGACGTTGGACTATATATCAATGAAGTATCACTTTATAACAACATTGTTGACGTTGGACTATATATCAATGAAGTATCACTTTATAACAACATTGTTGACGTTGGACTATATATCAATGAAGTATCACTTTATAACAACATTGTTGACGTTGGACTATATATCAATGAAGTATCACTTTATAACAGCATTGTTGACGTTGGACTATATATCAATGAAGTATCACTTTATAACAACATTGTTGACGTTGGACTATATATCAATGAAGTATCACTTTATAACAACATTGTTGACGTTGGACTATATATCAATGAAGTATCACTTTATAACAACATTGTTGACGTTGGACTATATATCAATGAAGTATCACTTTATAACAACATTGTTGACGTTGGACTATATATCAATGAAGTATCACTTTATAACAACATTGTTGACGTTGGACTATATATCAATGAAGTATCACTTTATAACAACATTGTTGACGTTGGACTATATATCAATGAAGTATCACTTTATAACAACATTGTTGACGTTGGACTATATATCAATGAAGTATCACTTTATAACAACATTGTTGACGTTGGACTATATATCAATGAAGTATCACTTTATAACAACATTGTTGACGTTGAACTATATATCAATGAAGTATCACTTTATAACAACATTGTTGACGTTGGACTATATATCAATGAAGTATCACTTTATAACAACACTGTTGACGTTGGACTATACATCAATGAAGTATCACTTTATAACAACATTGTTGACGTTGGACTATATATCAATCAAGTATCACTTTATAACAACATTGTTGACGTTGGACTATATATCAATGAAGTATCACTTTATAACAGCATTGTTGACGTTGGACTATATATCAATGAAGTATCACTTTATAACAACATTGTTGACGTTGGACTATATATCAATGAAGTATCACTTTATAACAACATTGTTGACGTTGGACTATATATCAATGAAGTATCACTTTATAACAACATTGTTGACGTTGGACTATATATCAATGAAGTATCACTTTATAACAACATTGTTGACGTTGGACTATATATCAATGAAGTATCACTTTATAACAGCATTGTTGACGTTGAACTATATATCAATGAAGTATCACTTTATAACAATATTGTTGACGTTGGACTATATATCAATGAAGTATCACTTTATAACAGCATTGTTGACGTTGGACTATATATCAATGAAGTATCACTTTATAACAACATTGTTGACGTTGGACTATATATCAATGAAGTATCACTTTATAACAACATTGTTGACGTTGGACTATATATCAATGAAGTATCACTTTATAACAACATTGTTGACGTTGGACTATATATCAATGAAGTATCACTTTATAACAGCATTGTTGACGTTGGACTATATATCAATGAAGTATCACTTTATAACAACATTGTTGACGTTGGACTATATATCAATGAAGTATCACTTTATAACAACATTGTTGACGTTGGACTATATATCAATGAAGTATCACTTTATAACAACATTGTTGACGTTGGACTATATATCAATGAAGTATCACTTTATAACAACATTGTTGACGTTGGACTATATATCAATGAAGTATCACTTTATAACAACATTGTTGACGTTGGACTATATATCAATGAAGTATCACTTTATAACAACATTGTTGACGTTGGACTATATATCAATGAAGTATCACTTTATAACAACATTGTTGACGTTGGACTATATATCAATGAAGTATCACTTTATAACAACATTGTTGACGTTGGACTATATATCAATGAAGTATCACTTTATAACAACATTGTTGACGTTGGACTATATATCAATGAAGTATCACTTTATAACAACATTGTTGACGTTGGACTATATATCAATGAAGTATCACTTTATAACAACATTGTTGACGTTGGACTATATATCAATGAAGTATCACTTTATAACAACATTGTTGACGTTGGACTATATATCAATGAAGTATCACTTTATAACAACATTGTTGACGTTGGACTATATATCAATGAAGTATCACTTTATAACAACATTGTTGACGTTGGACTATATATCAATGAAGTATCACTTTATAACAACATTGTTGACGTTGGACTATATATCAATGAAGTATCACTTTATAACAACATTGTTGACGTTGGACTATATATCAATGAAGTATCACTTTATAACAACATTGTTGACGTTGGACTATATATCAATGAAGTATCACTTTATAACAACATTGTTGACGTTGGACTATATATCAATGAAGTATCACTTTATAACAACATTGTTGACGTTGGACTATATATCAATGAAGTATCACTTTATAACAACATTGTTGACGTTGGACTATATATCAATGAAGTATCACTTTATAACAACATTGTTGACGTTGGACTATATATCAATGAAGTATCACTTTATAACAACATTGTTGACGTTGGACTATATATCAATGAAGTATCACTTTATAACAACATTGTTGACGTTGGACTATATATCAATGAAGTATCACTTTATAACAACATTGTTGACGTTGGACTATATATCAATGAAGTATCACTTTATAACAACATTGTTGACGTTGGACTATATATCAATGAAGTATCACTTTATAACAACATTGTTGACGTTGGACTATATATCAATGAAGTATCACTTTATAACAACATTGTTGACGTTGGACTATATATCAATGAAGTATCACTTTATAACAACATTGTTGACGTTGGACTATATATCAATGAAGTATCACTTTATAACAACATTGTTGACGTTGGACTATATATCAATGAAGTATCACTTTATAACAACATTGTTGACGTTGGACTATATATCAATGAAGTATCACTTTATAACAACATTGTTGACGTTGGACTATATATCAATGAAGTATCACTTTATAACAACATTGTTGACGTTGGACTATATATCAATGAAGTATCACTTTATAACAACATTGTTGACGTTGGACTATATATCAATGAAGTATCACTTTATAACAACATTGTTGACGTTGGACTATATATCAATGAAGTATCACTTTATAACAACATTGTTGACGTTGGACTATATATCAATGAAGTATCACTTTATAACAACATTGTTGACGTTGGACTATATATCAATGAAGTATCACTTTATAACAACATTGTTGACGTTGGACTATATATCAATGAAGTATCACTTTATAACAACATTGTTGACGTTGGACTATATATCAATGAAGTATCACTTTATAACAACATTGTTGACGTTGGACTATATATCAATGAAGTATCACTTTATAACAACATTGTTGACGTTGGACTATATATCAATGAAGTATCACTTTATAACAACATTGTTGACGTTGGACTATATATCAATGAAGTATCACTTTATAACAACATTGTTGACGTTGGACTATATATCAATGAAGTATCACTTTATAACAACATTGTTGACGTTGGACTATATATCAATGAAGTATCACTTTATAACAACATTGTTGACGTTGGACTATATATCAATGAAGTATCACTTTATAACAACATTGTTGACGTTGGACTATATATCAATGAAGTATCACTTTATAACAACATTGTTGACGTTGGACTATATATCAATGAAGTATCACTTTATAACAACATTGTTGACGTTGGACTATATATCAATGAAGTATCACTTTATAACAACATTGTTGACGTTGGACTATATATCAATGAAGTATCACTTTATAACAACATTGTTGACGTTGGACTATATATCAATGAAGTATCACTTTATAACAACATTGTTGACGTTGGACTATATATCAATGAAGTATCACTTTATAACAACATTGTTGACGTTGGACTATATATCAATGAAGTATCACTTTATAACAACATTGTTGACGTTGGACTATATATCAATGAAGTATCACTTTATAACAACATTGTTGACGTTGGACTATATATCAATGAAGTATCACTTTATAACAACATTGTTGACGTTGGACTATATATCAATGAAGTATCACTTTATAACAACATTGTTGACGTTGGACTATATATCAATGAAGTATCACTTTATAACAACATTGTTGACGTTGGACTATATATCAATGAAGTATCACTTTATAACAACATTGTTGACGTTGGACTATATATCAATGAAGTATCACTTTATAACAACATTGTTGACGTTGGACTATATATCAATGAAGTATCACTTTATAACAACATTGTTGACGTTGGACTATATATCAATGAAGTATCACTTTATAACAACATTGTTGACGTTGGACTATATATCAATGAAGTATCACTTTATAACAACATTGTTGACGTTGGACTATATATCAATGAAGTATCACTTTATAACAACATTGTTGACGTTGGACTATATATCAATGAAGTATCACTTTATAACAACATTGTTGACGTTGGACTATATATCAATGAAGTATCACTTTATAACAACATTGTTGACGTTGGACTATATATCAATGAAGTATCACTTTATAACAACATTGTTGACGTTGGACTATATATCAATGAAGTATCACTTTATAACAACATTGTTGACGTTGGACTATATATCAATGAAGTATCACTTTATAACAACATTGTTGACGTTGGACTATATATCAATGAAGTATCACTTTATAACAACATTGTTGACGTTGGACTATATATCAATGAAGTATCACTTTATAACAACATTGTTGACGTTGGACTATATATCAATGAAGTATCACTTTATAACAACATTGTTGACGTTGGACTATATATCAATGAAGTATCACTTTATAACAACATTGTTGACGTTGGACTATATATCAATGAAGTATCACTTTATAACAACATTGTTGACGTTGGACTATATATCAATGAAGTATCACTTTATAACAACATTGTTGACGTTGGACTATATATCAATGAAGTATCACTTTATAACAACATTGTTGACGTTGGACTATATATCAATGAAGTATCACTTTATAACAACATTGTTGACGTTGGACTATATATCAATGAAGTATCACTTTATAACAACATTGTTGACGTTGGACTATATATCAATGAAGTATCACTTTATAACAACATTGTTGACGTTGGACTATATATCAATGAAGTATCACTTTATAACAACATTGTTGACGTTGGAACTATATATCAATGAAGT